>OZ022510.1:16530081-17929248 GCA_963989385.1 Ctena decussata | reverse complement strand
CTCTCTCTCTCTCTCTAACACCCCGCTGTAAGCACATCATAATGGTAATCACTTGCTTTATACCTATTCTTCTGCGATGCATTTTTTCGTTTAGGTTTGATCCATTATTCCTCATTTTTACTCTCTCTCTCTGCTCTCTCTCTTTGCTCTCTCTCTCTCTCTCTCTCTCTCTGACCAGCCAAAAAGGGTTACAGATCGTTTATCTTCATTCTGATGTGCTTTATCAATTTATAATATTTTATTTTATATATATTTTGCATGGCTTTATCATTTATCCACTCTCTCTCTCTCTCTCTCTCTCTCTCTCTCTCTCTCTCTCATCCCGCTGTAAGCGCATCATAATGGTAATCATTTGCTTTATCTCTATTATTCTGCGATGCATTTTTTCGTTTAGGGTTGATCCACTATTCCTCATTTTTACTCTCTCTCTCTCTCTCACTGACCAGAAAAAATGGTTATAGCTCGCTATCTTCATTCTGCTGTGTTTCATCAATTTATGATATTTTATTTCATATATATATTTTGCATGGCTTGAACATTTATCCTCTCTCTCTCTCTCCACCCTCTCTCTCTCTCTCCACTTTAGTGCAGAAGCTAGTCCTGAAATGTATAACACTGTGCAGATAACACGTGTGACATCTGACATGGCGTGAGAATACGCGTTTTTGGCATCTGGAAATATACACAGTCTGGCTCAGGGGAATAATCCAGATCAGAATGTTGCTGAAAAACCAACCTGAATGAGAAATGAGAAGGCAAAGTATACTTTCCATGCGAATGAAAAAAGAGATGAGGTTGGTACTATCCTCTAATTTTTAGAGTGAATGGCCCAATATTAAGAGCAAATATTTGTCAACGGTAAAACAGAGGCCCCAAATGGGGAAACCGCATTCCATATTGGACGTTGTGTCACATTTCCTGATAAAGTGTACACGCTATCCCTTCGATTGAAAATGTGTGTGTGTGTGTGTGTGTGTGTGTGTGTGTGTGTGTGTGTGTGTGTGTGTAGCATCGGCCAGTGAGGGGGACCCGGGGAGGGGGCTGGCTAGCTTGAAAAACATATCTGAAGACGGGAGCGGGCAGAAGCTGTGGTTTGAGGCGTTTTCAGGGTCGTTGTGTGTCAAGCGTATTGAAAGTTAGTTCTTTATCCTACAATAAACAAAACTATGCTCCGCATCCCGTCGCGTGTGTTCTTGCTTTACATTACATAATCTTTTCTTTTCTATAATTTTTATAAAGATGTTCCTCAGAAGGCTCAATGTAACAAATCCGTAGCAAAAATCCCCTGGCACCCAGTCTGTCCGTGTCGTGGTTTTAGTTTGCTTGTGCTCACACATTTAGCAGTCTGAGCAGTGTCATTTATGTTCACTGTACATTTCTTATGACCCGATTGAATGATGTTTCGAACTTGTCAAACAGTATAGACGCGCGGACTGATTACGGTCTTCACTGTTGGCACATATGAAGACCCCTTAATTGTGCAGTCAGAGAACCATTGCTTCTTATATTTTTTTAAATAGCCATTTAGATTTAAACTAATCCCTTTTGGGCACTTACATTTTGTTTGTTTGTTTAATGCAGCAAGGCTGGATTAAGGTAAATGGGTACATTTTCACGGGCAGATAACTCTACTATTTTAACTCTCAAAGCAAAGAATTTGCACCCATAGTAGCAAATTCTGTCCAGGAATAGACACCCTTTGGAAGGGACTCCTCCCGGAAAAAGGAAGGAAGACTGGATGTTGCTCCCTAGTATGAAAATGATGGAAAACATGAAGCTGTACCCATACACCTATTAATGTGTTTATACCTCACTTTTGTGTCACGTAAATGTCTACCTCAAGGCCTGACGCTGCATTTATCAAAATAGTTATTCTTAGTTTCAAATCTCTGCATTCCCTGAGACAGTTTCCTTAGAAACTGCAAGGAAACTACCGTAGTAAACTGGCCAAAGCTACTGCATCGCGCTATTGAACGGCCTACGCAGGTTGCCTAGGTATTGAAAATTGCACATGACCTGATCAGACAGTGCACCCTGATAAACAGTTAACCCTGATGGAAAGCAGGCATTTTCTACAACCGATTTAAGTCATGGCCAGAACATATGCGCTGACCAGATTGCATGTGCGAGTCGATTTTTCCATATACTGAATGCGCATGCGCTGGCCAGACTATGTTATTTGTCGACAACCAAAGACTGCGCATGCGTTGACCGTATAGCGCATGCGCGGGTGCATGCGCTTTTTAAGTCATGGCCTGAACAAACTATTATACGCTGGCCAGGATGCGTGCAATGTCTAACAAAAAAAGTTGTTAAACATTTTCTACAGTCGATTTCAGTCATGGCCTAGACCGTCAGATTCCGCATGTGCTGACCAGACTGCATGTGCAGTCCGAACTGCGCTAAATAGACTGCGCATGCTCTGGCTAGATTCATGCCGCTTATCTACAGCTACAGACTGCGCATGCGTTGACCATTCTACGCCTGCGCGGCCTGCATGGTACATTTTCATTAGTATATTCATTCGCTCATGCAGACTTACTGACGCACGCAGCGTTGAAGCGCTTTAACGTTGTATCTACGTTAGTTTAACCACATGAGGGCGAATCAAAATTGATTCAAAATTGATTCAAGAAAACCAACGATGGATTAAAGTTGTTTCAGCATTGTTTCAAGACTGAATCTCCTACTACACATACCCCCCCCCCCACCCCCAAGACCCCCCCCCAATCGACAAAGTGCGCATATTGAAGTGAACTGAGGCTCATGTATGTTTCGGAGACACCTTGAAACAAAATGCTTAGGAAATCGTCAACCTATCCTCTTCCACATACGAGTTATCCGGCGATATTATCATTGCTGCGCATGTGCACTACTAATTTTTTATCGTGCAGATAATGCAGGGAATTCTAAAATCACTTATAATCTCCAACATCTTGTACTCAGACTTTACATGTGAGGTTTAAATTCTTCAAATTCTCAGATTATCTCTCTTTGAATTAAATATATGGCGTTTTTAAGGCATTATTATTGCTGTACATGTAAGTCTTTTCCAAAGTTTTTTTCAAAAACATTTTTGTTATGTCAGTTGTTTTCTTTGCATGGTAACAAAACTGGAAGATTTGTTGCGCACCCACTAACCGTTACGATTTCCAATTTCTATTGAAATCCCATTGATGGTGGCTTTTAAACCAGTCTTTGAAAATCGGATGGATGACTTGTGATTTTACTTCCTTTTCAACAGTATTTCAGTTATATCAGGACAATGGGAGGATGATAATGAAAGGCTGTGTGCAATGGAACCCCGTTAACGGTAGGAAAGATTCTCGCCTCGAGCCGGGCTCGAACCCAGTCCGCTAGTTCAGTAGGCCAGCGCTTAACCCACTGAGCTACCGGGGCTCCTAACAGTCTTTGTGAAGGAATCACAGTTCCCTGAGTTGTGGTTCAAAGGTGTCAATTTTCGATTTCTTGGCAGCTCTAGTGAAAGTTCGTGACTCCGGCAGTTGTCATGGCAACAAATGGATATTCATGTGTAGGATATGACACACAGTATATTAACACATACGGGTGTGTTTCAAGCAGTGATATAGGTCACTGTAGTTGATAGGGTTGAGTTAAATGTTGGGACACCAAATATCGATTTTACGTATTTATTTCAAAAGTTTACCATCCGCCGTTTATCGCTACAGTGCAAACCCTGATAAGACCGCTTCTACAAACTGGGTACAAACTGATGTTTTAGGGTATTACGGCACACTACGAACATTAGCTGGTGCATCTTCGCAGTGTGTCCGTATTTTCTCGCAAACTTCCAATGCCGTTCTGGCCCATTTCTGGCCCGAATTAAACCAGCCGTTGTTGCAAAGGACCGTCAATGCCTTTTATAGTAAAACAAATTGGCTACATTGTAGGTAGCCCCGCCCCTCCTCCCCCCCCCCCCCCCACGCATCCCCGAAAAAAGTTAAGCAAGACCATTATTGAAAATTCTATTGCAATGCAGTCTCGTGTTGGCCGTTGGCAAAAACGGAATAAAGCTCTCCGCATGATTCATAGGTCACGGGTTCGATTCACGTGGTTCGATTTCGGTCGAGTACAGCATCTGGGTTTTTCTTAATTTATCACCATCTCACTCATTCCCTCATCGGCCCGAAGCGTGCGGGCGGAGCCTCGGTAGCTCAGTGGATTAAGCGTTGGCCTACTGATCTCGCGGACCGGGTTCGAGTCCCGATTGAGGCGAAAATCTTTCCTACCGTAAACGGGGTTCCATTGCACACGGCCTTTCATTATCATCCTCACATCGTCCTGATATGACTGAAATACTGTAGAAAAGGACGTAAAATCGCAAGTCATCCATCCATCCGAAGCGTGCGCATGACCGAGTCATTCGTGCCTTCGAATTCGGATAACAGGGCCACATGTTCGAATCTAAACGTTCCTTCTTCATAGCACTCTGTCTTCGTCTTGAAATGACTGAAACACTGATACAAAGGGTGTCAAACCCGCCTGTGCAGTACTGAAAAAAACATTATGAAGTGCTGGAAAGATTCGAACTGTACAAACCCAGACCGACCTGTACATATGTGCAGTCAGGATCATAGCTTTACAATATTTGCCAGTCACCAATCATATTTTTCTAGAAGCATCTTTAATTTGCTCGACCCGGTATCACACTCGACCTGGTCATCTAGCGGTCCCGGGTTCGAATCTGGCTGGAAGCGGGATTCTGTCCAACCGTAAACGGATTCCTTTGCAAACAGCTTCTCGTCGTTCTGATACGAGTCGAATAAGTTAAAAAAAAAAAGATAAATCATGTCATTCATCCAGCATTGGATTTCAGGGTAAATATGTCCTAGTAGTAATATTTCAATTCTCATATCGACGTCCCCCCGCCCCCTGCCGCGCCCCCTCGGCACCTCAGTGGAACGAATCCACAGCCGCAGTAACGGGCCGCCGATCTTCCATCCATAAAAATATGTCCCAGTATTTAGAGTAAGGATTGATATTAGATAATCCCGTAAATTTGACAGAATTGAGCCGCGCCATCACACAAACTGAGTAGAAAATGCGCCAAGCGAAGATTCAGATCAGCCGCGGAATCCGTCCAGTCTGATCAGAGTCTTCACTGTCGGCATTGAGATAGCTTTGACCCTTAGCTACCGTTAAAGTTCACAGCGAAATCTCTGATCAGACTGGACTGTTGCTTAGGCTGATCTGAGTCTTCCCTTGGCTAACATGCCTTTTTCTCGTGTCGCGGCTGACTGACAATTATTGTCCGTTACACAATGGGGCTCCATTCGGGGAAATGTGTCCGTTATGAATTGGGGTTCTCTTCGGGGAACTGTGAATATGTCCTGTCCTGGATAAGCTTGGAGCCTTGGTTGGTTGTTTGTTTTGGGTTTAATTGCTCTTTGAGATAGTATTTCAGTCTATATCAAGCCGTCTCGACAAAGAAGAAAGGAGGCAGGAGAAACAACATGAAAAGAGATGTGGTAGATGAGAGAAAAACTATCGAAACAGCCCCCACCCGCACCTACTGCAAGCACAGTAGGCCCTTGTCCTACTATTAATCCAAATCAGTAGGACGCTCCTGCACTGAGAGTCATCTAGCTACATCGCCCAACCACATCACCTCTCAGTGGCAGCAGGTTGATGGTAGGTGATTGCCACGGTGATTGCAGTTACCCAACGTCGTCGGCGGTGACAGCTTCACCAAACCGGCAAAGCTGTACATGTTCAAGTTTTACACAACATACGTGAAGAAGCGTACCTGATATGCTTTCAGGGACTGCACCCAGCGGGCACATGACGTTGATATGACGTCATACTGACGTCGATACGACGTCGTAACGTCACATCCACGTCAGTACGACGTCATTTCAACGTCATGTGCCTGCTGGGTGTTGTCTCCTTAAACAAGCACGACTTAACAAACAACGGTTTGGGGTTACCTTTTATCTATTTATTTATGTGTATATTTATTGAGTTGTTGTTGATGTTTTGTTGCTTTACGTCCACGGTAAACAGCTATGGTCATATCGGGACGGTCAGTTAACCTAACCACACTATTTCTGGGCAGGCTTAGACCTCCTAATATAAGCGGTTAACCAGTACTAAGTACACATACTTTCGCCAGTAACTGGCAATTGTTCTTCTTGAATCAGCGGAAAACGGAACGAAAGTATGTGGCAAGACCGGGTGTCGAACCCGGGACCTCTGACTCTTGAGTCCGACGCGCTACCGAATGCGCTACACGGCTTGTCCTTTGCACCATTGGCCAAATGGACTGTGATCAGTCAGCCATCCAGCATGCACACCACATTGAATCGGCGTTGATTTAACGTCGTGACGTCGAAGTATGTTGCCCGACCGGGTATCGAACCCGGGACCTCTGGCCTTTGAGTCAGACGCGCTATCGACTGCGCTACTCGACCTGCCCCTTGCCCCCATTGGCCAGATAAATACAAATGAAAGGACTGTGATCAGTCAGCCATCAAGAATGCACACCACATTGAATCAACATTGAATCAACTTTGAATCAACGTCATGACGTTGAATCAATGTTGATTCAATGTTGTGTGCCTAGTTGGATGCATGATCTAATTTCTATTTATATGATGCGGATAATGAGTATGCAATGCCTGAAGGCAACTTTTTTTTTCGTGACTCGACAATTATGTAACACAGTTGAAACACGTTTGCATCTGCGCAGTGGGAGTCATTTGATGGTAAATATAAATTGATTGATTGGTTGATTTGGGTTTGAGACAGTATTTCAGTCTTTCCGAGAGAGAGAGAAAGGGGAGAAACGATAAATGAGAGAAAATGTCCAAACAACCCCCACCCGCACCTTCTGCAAGCACAGTAGGTCCTTGTCCAACAATGTTCCAAACCAGCAGGACGCCCCGGCACTGGAAGTTACACGTAGCAACATCGCATCGAAGGGCTCTATGCACTAAAACGCCTTGTAGGCTCGGACAAAATCTTGCCTCCGGCGAGACTCGAACACGCAACCCCGTGGTCTGGAGAGCTAACCACTCGGTCGCTGCATGACAAGTATGCGAACTACGCATTTCTAGGCCAGCATGTGGACAAAACCATGTGTATTCAGGATCAGTTTAGGGAAATCAATGAAGACACCACACTTTAGCAGACTGATCTTGGTGTGCACATTTTACAGTGAAGAACCTGGTCCTAACGGCATGGTCTGATCCAGGCCTGGAAAGTTTGTTATTTTCCTAACAAAGTTTCATCCCGTTTCTTTGCTCTAAGAGGTTATAGTGTGCCAATATTTAGAGTTGCTATTGATCCGTTATAATTGTTGAATGCTGCATGAAAAGTAAAAATAACAAAAATATATTTTATCGCAACTTTTGGAAATACCGCACCCAAGGTCCCAAAAGGAAATATCCTCACCCCCGCTTCCCCCATCCAAGAAAGACAAACAAGACCATTTTTTTTCATTCCATTGGCAAAACACTTTAAAACAACACCATCTGTGTGCTCCATTTAAGGTCCCAATATTTAGAGTAAAATTGACCGGGTAACACAAGAGGCCAATAAACAATCATGAGAGACGGTATCTGTGCACCTATATCGATAGTGTAAGATATTGGAACACCTTAACGACTTCACCCTAAAAATTAGAGCAAATGGGGTAGGAACGGGGGCAAAGACGCAGTTGTCAGTTTAGTGACATAAACGTACAGTTTTTTTAAGTTTATCGATGGTCGGTTCGATTGTGAGACTCTTAATTTGGATAGTGATAGTGTTTTGGAAATTTGGATGTAAATACAATGCAGGAGTCTATTCCATATACATCTTCACTACCTTCCCAACTTTCTGATTTAAAATTTAACTCGTTGATGCCTAGCGTCCCATAACACACAAAAGAGCGCAAGCAATGAAGACGCCTCACAGCAGATGTCTCTGATCTTGGCGTCGCATCAGGGCGAACACATTTTGCATTCAACATAGAAAATTCGAGAGAGTAAACGTCAAATTAAGCACTCCTGATGTTGGAAATGGGCCCGCCCGTCTGTAAGGTAGAGGAGTACCCTAGGCACTAACGAGTCCACTCATCTTTCTGTAAAACAAAGCCATTTTTTGTTTTATTACCGATTTTTTTCTGCTATCATAAAGTCTCTGAACGGACTGCGCATATGCAGAGCTAGGCGTAACATGCCGTGTTCGTGTATACCGTCAGACCGACTTTCCTCGACACGGCGCAGATTTAAACTCAGATTGCGCGCTTCTGCACTGGGAACACTCGGCGGCAGGTGTGTGTAACTATGGTTACGTACCTCTGGGCCACTTGGGTAACGTCGTTACGAGAATTGAAACAGAACAGAAAAGAAATTTTCCCCAGGGCGGATATGATGCTCTCGTGGCTGTTAGCCCTGATGGACTATCCGTCACGATAAATCGAGGAAACAACAACACTGGGAAATTCATATGACATACATACTCACAGACCAGCCTGTGCCCCCACCCAATCCTCATTCCCCGCCCCACGCCCCCTCCCTCCTCAAAAAAAAAAAAAAAAAAAATAAATAAAAATGGGCATAGATGCAGTTTGCCAATCTAGTGTCAAATGAATGTCATAAACCAAAGGAAGTGTCTCCGGGTACGGTACCGTATCCCTTGACCTTGGGTCTCCAGGTACGGAACCGTACCCCGAGATTCGGGGTCTCAAGGTACGGAACCGTACCTGGAGTCAGTCCTATGAGGATTGGCTCGTGGTACGGCAGTAAGTTTTCAATACTGTGTATTAAGTAATTTTACCCATTTAATATATAGTCAATCCGTTAATAAAATTACTCCTTGTAAAAATTTCATTAAGTCGCCATCTTGCTAGGAAAAATGATTAATGAATAATGTGGTCAAAACGATGTTTTTTTGGGTTTTTTTGGCATTAGAAATAACACGACGGTTTCGCGCTAACACCAATAATTGTTGTTTTTCACACCAGTTTTGTCCAAATTAAAAATAAAATTCAGCAATGAGTAACAGTTTTTATTCAATGGACGGACGAACGGCGCCCCAGTATTGCGGCTATGGATACGTTCCGCTGAGGTGAAATTCAATCAATTATATGGCTTTCTGTAATGTTAGTGATTATTTTTTTGAAGGGGTGAGGGGAAGGCGGGGACAGCTAAAACCAAATTTACAAAGACGCTCGTAATTACCGTAAATCCCTTCAAGTCGTGTGTCAGGGATTGTTAATTTGTCAGTGCATATACATGAAGTCATACGGTACATGTTCAGTGGCATTTAAAAATACTCATGATACATCTGGGCTGAGTATTTATAATTTGATGCGAATTGACTTTTGGCAAGCTTATGACATAATAAGCCCATGCCTATGCCCATATAAGCCCAAGGCTATGCCCATATTCCTTCTTGTGAATGTATTCTCTGCTCTTGAAGGAACTCTTTCCGATTTTAATTATGATATGGGACGCGTTGACTGGTGGTAAGTTTTAAAAAAATTGGGGAGAATTGTCTTGGTCCGAGATTTTGTGGGGCGAGTTGTCTTTGGTCCGAGCTGTCCTGATTCCCACAATGCGATATCTGTTAAAAAAAAAGCGATAATACCTTCATAAGCACACAAATAAATACATATAATAATGAATACTCAATGTTATTTCGATTAAGTTGTGCAACAACACTTGGAGAACTTCACTTGGCACACATGACTTGTTTGACGAAAGGCATATTTAAGAACGCTGCATGCGTTTTTAGGCGCCTGTTTTGGGTCTACATGGCTTATCGAAGAAATATTAAAAGATGGATACTTTTTTAAAATAAGTGTAATTGTCTATTTGTGTAGATTAAAACAAGATGATAGTTGTTTGCACTATTCAGAAGTCATTTTCTGCGTGCAATTAGCGGGCGATCAAATAATACACATCGGCCGTGTTTTTCGCAGTTTATGTACATCAGTCAAAATAACGCAAATGACGAACTTGAAGGTTATAATTTTCCTTAGCAAAATGACGACTCAATGCATTTTTTACAAGGAGTAATTTTATTAGTAGTAGTATTTCAATTCTCATATCGACGTTGCCCCCGCACCTCAGCGGAACGAATCCATAGCCGCAGTAACGGGGCGCCGAGCGTCCGTCCGAGTAATTTTATTGATGGATTAACTATATTAAATAGGTAAAACTACTTAATACATATACAGAGTATTGAAAACTTACTGCCGTACCTGGAGACCCAGAGTCTCGGGGTACGGTTCCGTACCTGGAGACCCAGGGTCTAGGGATACGGTACCGTACCCGGAGAAATGCAGTATCTATTTTATTGTACCTTTGAAGCCTAGACAGCTCTTCATGGTTTATATTTCTTGATCAGACGTGTCCGTCCCAGGATTTATGGTATTTTTTTTACACCACGATCAGACAGCTCGGTCGAATCTCTTCTGTCTGTCGCAGTATGCAGTATGTAGAACTTTACGGTACAAAAATTGTCAAAGTGTCCTGTTGTCACAATACTTTTTTACGGAGCTTTATATCCATCAAATTAGACTGCTTCTTTTATTCTATACATTTAAGGCTAACGTTTCGGAAGCTTTATATCATTGTGGACCACCATAATCAAACTGTTCCTGTACGCCTGTTCTCTTCAAGAAGGCATGCCAGTCCCAATGCTCGGGATTTACCGGTCAAATAGACCCTATGCGTCCATACAGCTCAGCTCTAAATAGTCTAATCTATATGGTTTGTTCCGATATATCTTAATCGTTTCAACTTATCGGTACTTTGGAAGCCATAATCAGACCGCTTTTTTAGGTCTATTATGTTACAGCAAGCATAATTTTACGCTTGAAAAACACATAGTCTATGTCCATTAAACATGCCCTTTCCCAAATCTTACACCTGATCACATGATTCTCTCATCGCAGTAATTATGATTGCGCTATGTCGAAAAATGTGTTCAGTGTCGCCTTTACCTGTATGAAAGATGTGAATTCTTATCTCAAATCTGAAAATTCCAATAATTGGTCTTTAGGGTGTTGTGTAATTAAAATTAAAAGATGTGTGGTAATATTGAAATACCTTGTCAGACTGTTCCTCGAGTCTATACAGTTTATTCGTGCATGTCTTTCCCATTTTTTGCATTTTACGGTAATTTGAAGACCCTGACGAGACTGCTAACAGGGCGAGGCTTTACTCCACAACCGGATTTTTATTTTGGACGAAACGAAAAATGGAATTAACCGGAATGGCGTTCCCAGAACAATATGGAATGATGGAATGGAATGGTGTGGAATGGTGGAATGGCGTGGAATGGTAATGCCGCGGTAATGGCGTGGGAACGATGGCTGATCGGGACCGCCCCTACCGGTGAATGGCATTATGGGAAGCTTTAATGTTGTCTGTACTGTACCTTGGAATAGGCGTTGTCAAGGCAACATATGTCATATTTATGACTGGATTTTGTCTGAATTCATAGGCTTTCTGTTTTATGTCAACGCTTAACATGGAAATAAAAAGAGGTCCGAAAGATCATTAATTTTGGTGTTTTTCATCCGTTCACTACGTAATCATTACGTAATGTCATTAAGCCCGGTTTTCACAGAGAACGGCTCATTTGCTTCACTGTTTTATTCGGTCTTGGTTGAAGATTAATCAGTGAGAGGTGTTACGTTTCTACGGACAGGCCGAATTGTGAGTTTGTTAATTTGGCAGTGAACACTTAGCGCGTAAGGCTGGCATGATTTCGACGCTATTTTCGGTTTGTTTTCAAACCGGTCGGTCATATGTTTTTTTGCAATTTTAAAATGTTCCAAAACCAAATTTTCTGAAATTTCACCTAATAGTAGAATACATATCAATATTTATCATGGCATAGGTCTGCGTTTTGGAGAAAGTCGAATAAGCTGTAAATCGTAATTTTTTGTTCACATGTTTGACGCCGACGTAAAGGGCACTGTTTCGTCAATAATTACACAGGCGGAAAAGGATGTCCTGGAATTATTTTATTAGAAAAATTCAATAATGGAAGTCAGAAAAGTGCTCTTAAAATTTCAACCGGTGGGGCGATTTGATTAATCTGTATGGTAGCGTTAAAGTACTATGGGGTTCGTCGATAGCCATTTTGATGGCGGCAATATTTCGATCAAAAATCCGTTGCTATGTGTTTGATTATATCCCTACTCCTTGGAGCTGCGTTCCAACTGGTGTTAGAACGAAATGTCTCATTATTTGTGATGACCAGTAGGGTTTACTAGGCATTTTCAATATTACAAGTATGCGTAACAACTCACGCGCATGCTACTTTACCGATTTTCATGTGGACATCTCGGTTTTGACACTGAATGGCAAGCTTCTGATATCTTCGCATTGTCTTCTAAAAGGTAAAAGGACGATGTGATTCATATTCAGCCGAACTGAGCAAAGCCTGAACAATCTGATTATGTCCACATAATGATCTGGATATGCACAACTCGGAGTTCCTCTAATGTGTTAAGAAATCACATCTAGGACAACCCGGTATAACTAAGATACTGATGATGCTTAAGCTGATATGAACATAAGCTGGCCTAGTCTAGTATAATCTATCCCATAACCTTGCAAGGTCGTTGGTGCACCACAGATGACTTTACAACAACCCCTTTCCACCTTGTCCTATCTTCAGCTGCCCTAGTTGAGCTAGCAAAGTCCATTTCTTAACATTGTCTTCCCATCTCCTTCTTCTACTTTTTCCTTTCTCTGTGCCTTGTAAAATTGTATTTGCTGATTGCGACCATACCACCTCAGTTTCCGTTTCTTGACATGAGTGTTTACGTTTAATAGCAAACGTTTTGATTTAAACTTGCAGCCCGTCCGTCCGTCCGTCCGTCCATCCATCCATCCATCCTTCCATCCATCCGTCCGTCCGTCCATCTATTCATCCATCCATGTTTACATCAAGTCAGAAAAAGCTGCGAGTGCCAAGACCAGTCTGCAGTAACCAAACACACACGGTTTTTAAATTCATTCGAATATGTCAGAGCAATACTATATTCTTGCTGAACATAAAGCTATACATGTATACCTAACTGCACTTTTGGGTGTGGAGTCAGATCTGTCTGCTCAACCGCTCATGTCTAGAAGTCACTGTTCGTTTGACACACCGGGAGCAGTAAAGACTTTACTAAGGACGCCCATCTGCACTAGCAGGTAATTTTTTTACTCGAATTACAGTAATCGCAAAAAAGTATGCCTCTATCCCAGACCAGCCTGCTCAATTATACTGTCTTAATATGGTCCATAGCATTCAGTTCGTGGTCAGAATGCATTGGGGCCCGGATAGAGTAGTGAATAGAGCACTCGCTTTCCACCTCTGCGACCCAGGTTCGAATCCCGGTGTCGTCCTGTGGGAGGGTAGTGGTCGCCCGTCCGAGGTCGGAGGTTTTCTCCGGGTACTCCGGGTCCTCCGCCAGTATAGGACCACAAACGCGCAAACATCCGTGCCATCGAGAGTATTTAAATAAGTTCGCATGAGCTTTCAACGCAATCGATGTAAAAATTTACAAAATGCATGAGAGTCCACTAATCCGGTGTTTTGCATATAGCCAGTTTAGGTTATTTGAAACGATTTACCAACCAATGCACTGGGCTCACAACGTTGAATCAACATAGAATCAACGTTGATTTAACGGAATGACATTGACTTAACGATGTTTTAATTTTGAGTGAATGATACTGTGTGCCTGCTAGGTAAGTTTTCTAACAGGAGTTGTTTTTTGTAATTTTGAGGAAAATACAATATTTATTCATTCATAATCATCTCATACTTATTAGTTTAAATTATTCTTTAAATCAGTCAGTTGATTAGCAGATAGTAGGAGTCTGTTTGAACCATATATCAACCAGCCGGCACAAAACGTCGAAAAGGCGCTTACAGACGTGAGTGCGACGTCATTACGACGTATCGACGTCAGCTTGACGTCGGTAAGACGTCATGTGCCTGCTGGACACGTGGAAATAGAAGAAAAAACTAAGCACGACGTAAATTCCTGGCACTATGAGCGTTATCTTTTTTTGCTGTACTAAACGCCTATATTAGGTCTCGACACAAAAATAAAATTTGCAATGTTAATTTTCATCAGCCATCATCTCAGTGCGCTCGCACGAAGTCTTACAATAACCGTTGAAAGATCAAGAGATCGCCAAATCCACCTTGTAGCATGTGAAAGGTAACCTATCGAGTCGAGTACCTTTCACACTCCTGGTTAACTATGTATGTACAAGGGTTGTTACGATACGAAAAAGAGGTGTTAGAAACGAAAAAGTCATAGTAATCAAACGACCTGATGATGGCCTGATGACCATGTCGTTTGGTAACTATGATTTTTTCGTTTCGTAATGTTCAGCTCATTTTCGTTTCGTAACATCCTTGAAAACAAAGTATGAAAGTCAACATTGCAGCTCAAATCCAAGATAAAAGGCGATAGTTGGACTGAACATAAGCCTTCCCAGCGGGCACAAGATGTCGAAATGACGTCGAACTGACGTCGATGCGGCGTCATAATGTCTCGACAACGTAAGTTCAACGTCATTTTGACGTTATGTGCCTGCGGGATTACTTCAGCGCTCCTATAGACGGAATACCAACAAAGTGGTATGTGCCTCCAGCGTAGACTCAGATCAGCCTTGGAATCTTCCCAGTCTAATCAGAGTCTTCGCTCTGCGCTGAAAGGGTAGCTAAGGGTCTCGGCTAGCTCCACGCAGACAGCGAACACTCTGATCAAACTGGGTGGATGAAATACCCCGCAACGTGTAAGGTCTACACTGGATCTCGCTGAAGCTGCTGAATTGTCGACCCTACTTGCGCACGAATCATACTCTATATCTCACTTATAGCACGCTACCCAGAGTAGAGCTTACCTTACATGTTGCGGGGATCTCATGCTAAACATTCGGGAATACGGGGATTGTACTGAGAGAGAGACAGAGAGAGAGAGAGAGAGAGAGAGAGAGAGAGAGAGAAGTTGTGAAACATGTATTTTGTAAGTCAAAAAGTATAGAAAATAAATATTTGGACAGATAACGAGAGGGAGGGAAAGACAAAGGGAGAGACACTTAGAAACTTCATTCAGTAAAACGAAAAAAGTATAGTAATTATCTTAAAAAAAGTGGCACAGAGTTATCTGCATATTTCGTGTTCACCCAGATTACACTGCTCCGTCTAACTGGGATCGGCATCATTAGCTAGTCCGCTACCAGTTTTGAGAAAACTGTGGCTCGAAATTAACATTATAATTAAAGTGTCCCATAATTTTTTAAGGGAAATAATTATGGTAAGTGGGTATTACTTTTTCCATTTACCCGTAGAGGCATCGTTAACTAGATCCTTAATTATCTTACTGTAAAACATGCATGTGCATGCGCAAACACAGTCTAGTCAGTTTTAAAAAACACAATCAATATTTATATCTTACCAACAAATAAAAGCATCGCAAACGACTGCGTGATACCCCGCCACTGCAAACCTATTTCATTCACCGATTATTCCAGATTTATTTTTTTCTCTGAAAAACGCAAGAGCATGGGCAGCAAGAGCTTTTTTCATGACAGGACAATATATTACTCTGATCACTTTCTATAAGCTTCCAAAATATCACTTACCACTCTGATCATATACAATTTCTATTATTTTATACATGTATGTGAACATGGGGCAGAGGCAGACAACCCCCTAAGGGTCAAATTTGGATAACCACAAGAAACTTTTAATGCTTCTATCATCAGTTGTGAGTTTCTGAAATATCTGTTTATGGTTTTATATAGATTTTATCATTTCTACGCAGGTATATACCTGTAGCATTGAGGCTGGAGGAGATAACTCCTATGGGGTAAATTTTGAGTCTCAATAGAAGCTTTCATTACTCTGATCATTTGCTGAAAGTTTTAGAAAAAACTCTGATTTTATATAGTTTTTTTTCATGACTTTACACGAAATATAGCCCCAGGCCATGGGCAGATAACCCGCGAGGATAGCATTTCTTTGCTAATACAAAGCTTTTGTTACCTCGATCATGATTGTGAAGTTTCAGGATGATACTCCAAAAGATAGAGGAACAAGAGGCCAAAAACCATTTTTTATACATTGATAAGTGCCGTTACTCTGTCAGAAATCATCGAAATTTGCCCATTAACAATCCCAAGTGAGACATTCTTAATACAAAGGCATATGCAAAATTTGAATGAAATCCGTTGATAAATACTTAAGTTATCGAACGGAAACTAAGTACGGACGGACGGATGGACAGACACACGGACGGCCAACGTGAAAACATAATACCCCGCCACTAACGTGTGGCGGGGTATAAAAAGAAAATCCATTAAAATCCATAGACCTTTGAATCCTCGAATTTTAGGCGCTAGCTATTCATCCTGACATATTGACCATTGATTTTTTTTTTGATTTGATGCTTAACGTCCACGGTAAACAACTAAGGTCATGTCGGGACGGTCAGTTAACCTAACCACACTATTCCTGGGCAGGCTTAGACCTCCTAAGCGGTTAACCAGTACTTAGTGCACATACTTTCGCCAGTAACTGACAACTGCCCTTCTTGAATCAGCGGAAGGAGAAACGAAAGTATGTGGCCAGACCGGGATTCGAACCCAGGACCTCTGACTTACGAGTCAGGTGCCCTACCGATTGCGCTACCCGGCCCGGCATATTGACCATTGCGTTGAAAACCAAAGGTATATTTATACAAGGTGACAAACGGTTAAAACCGCAAGTACTTTACATGTGACATGGCAGGAGGGTAATCACGGGGGTAATACAAATTTCCCTACCTGTGCTTTCGACCGAGTCAGTCAATTACCATACATGCAAAAGTGGCTGTCGAGCGAGACAAGCGACAGCAGTATCAGCTTGGTCGAAAGTCTTTAACAATAGTATCATTTACCGTTACTGGTAATGCTTACGATCGTATTCTTGGTCGACGGCCACTTTGCATAGTACAGACTCGGTCGAAAGCACAGGTAACCAAATTGGTATTACCCCCGCGGTAATATGTGTCTTGAGTTTACAAAAATCCTAGCATTGATCAAGGAGATGTAGAGCGGACATGGAAGTTAATTGACAGACGGACGAACTACAACTAGACGGATGGATAATGCCACGACATAATGCGACCCATCTTTCGAAAGGGGTATAAAAATGATCATAGCTGATACCAACCAGTGATGCGCTACCTAAACGCATCATCAACAACAAACTTCTCTTGATAAATACAGGGAAAATATCTGCTACGGTCATCTTTGCTAGCCAAGGGTACTAAGTCCACTTTGTTCCTTAGCATTTGCCGACGACCTGTTCGCATATCAGATTTCCCACAGCGCCGCCCTTTGGCTGCTACTAGTTGCCCCCCCCCCCACCCCCGGCGTGTTATCTTTAGATCAGAAGATCTGTTTCAAAACACACGTTTTGCACAACTTCGCATGATCGTTCAAAAACACAAATGAATTGGTTAATCTTGACCATCTACTCCTGTGTGGTTGTTGGCTGGTTGTTTTGGGTTTAACGGCTCTTTGAGACAGTATTTCGGTCTATATCGAACCGTTCTGTTTGGTAACTGTTAACGGTATCCACGATGTTTTCTGTTCTGTTCTGTTTCAATTCTCGTAACGACGTTCCCCAAACGGCTCAGCGGTGCGTTACTATAGTTGCACACACCTGACGCCGAGTGTCCGTCTATCACGATATTTTCTACCGACAAAGCGCCTATTATGCGGAAAATATTTTGTTACGGATAATTTGAGTGGCTGTGATGGATGTTGTTCGCATCCAAGAAATGATGCAGTGGGAAAATCGTTTTACGAATATGCCGTTGGCAAAGGGTACGTAAAGCCTCATTCACACGATCAAAGTTTCTTTGTCACAGAAACTTTAACAAAGAAAGTTTAATTTGGCATATTTTTTGTCATTCACGCGAGCACATATTTCTATGACAAACCTACTTAGTCACAGGAACTTTAACCGTGTGAACGAGGCTTATTAAGGCATCCTTTGCTTGTGACGATGTGCTGCGACATAAAATCGTGCCTTATCAATTCAAATGTTGAAGACAACAAGTACATTACAGAAATAGGAGCGAACTGTCCAACACCTGCGGCCAACACTGCAAAACGTTTTACTTCAATATGACTGTTATACCCCGTATCGAAATGTATACTAGAACCAACTTCTAACCGACCGCTTATATATAGCATGTTTTTCGCTAAATAAAAAGGACAATCGATCATATGTTTCCATCTTTAATTAAGTTGTGATATTGGTAAAATAAATCAGGTAACTCTGAAATAAAAATCTTATCCGTATACTATTGAATAAGGGAAAGATAATGGTACCCCTGTTTCCGAAAATCGCAACATTTCAGCAGATTTTCACGATTCGGACAGAACCACATTTCGGAATCTTGTCAGCATATGCTTATGATTTGTGCGAATATTTAGAAAATGTTTAACTGAACCTGAGGATGCATAATAAGGCATTATTTTAATACAGAATTCAAAATTTTAGTCACAATTAAAAAACCTTCTGCACCACAGTCACAATTCTTGCGAAGTTCGAAAATGGGGGTACATGTGTATCCTCTGCTGCCAGGAAAACCATATTAAAGGTGTTGAGCTCAAACATTTTACAACGTTTACATGACACATTGGGAGTACTGAATATAAGAAAATTATGTCCGGATACCATCTACAAACGACAGTGTTCAAGACAAAGCAAGTGGTCGGTTAGAAGTTGTGCTTAGTATATTTCATCCGTCCGTTTTCTTCCGTAGAAAGCGACTGCCATGACCCGTATACGTGAAAATTCCATATGGTATGAAAGAGGCCGCTGTTGCTCAAGTGTTATGAATCAACGTGATCTTACTTATGAATTTATATTTGCTATAGATACCTGGCTACCAAAAACCATCAATTTTTTTAATAAATTATTTACTTATAGGAGAAATTAAGATTACAAAGACAAAATTCGACGGCAAAATTCATCCTGTTCATATTCTTGTGAAATTTCTCGTCAGTAACGAAGATGAAAACGAAAACGATTGCATGCAAATATGAACATGATTACATACAAAAACGATAACTACCTATCTGCCACAAAATATATACATAAAGTAGAAAAAATAAAGAAAATAATTAACCCGCGAAAAGGCACGTGCCTCGGTAAACATCTGTATTTTCAGTATTCGACGGATTCTCCCAAACTGTTTAAGGTCGTATGTACGGTGTGCATATGCTACCTGCCATGTATATGTACATTCCATGCAGAGTAAGATATTGACAACAGGTGCTGTGCTAATCGGAGCACGCTCGGCCAATATTGTGAATCAGACCTCGGGGTGAAATATGTACGGCGGTGAAATATGCAGCAAAATCCAAAATTTTGTTCGCCGGAACAATAGACGCCGAAGGCGTAGCTCTCTGTGTTTCCGAATGATAATTAATTCTCGACCAGCGACCTTTTTCAGCTGTTGCACGGACATTCATTTTTATGTTTTGCTGTTGTCAAAACAAAATAGTCAGTTATTGATGCCGAGACAGAAAAATTACTCAGCGTCAGTAAATTGGTTCGTCCATTCCAAATGCTATTGAAAACAACATGGAACCCAGTACAGGTGCACAGGATGGTGGCCCTGTGTTTGAGCGGACTACTTCCTCTACAACATCATTCGCAGATGTAACAAAGCAGGGTGAAAACTGTTCTGAGCTAGTATGAGTTTTGTGAAAAGCTTCTGAAAATCAGTGATCCAAAGTCTAATATTCAAATCGAGCGAGCCCACAGAATCGGAATCAGAAAACCTGACAAAATCAGACCGATTGTTGCAAAATTCGTTCTGTCGGAACATAAAGATATCGTGAAGTCAGCGGCTAGCAATGTTGACTTAAGAGTCCCCCCTTACAACGGTGCATATCGAGTTACTGATCAGCTACCACAGGAAGTTCTGGAACGTCGCAAGAAGCTAATCCCAAAAATGATCAGTGAACGGAACAAAGGAAACAGAGCTTCTCTTGTTCGTGACAAACTTTATGTAAACGGTAAATTGGTCGAGTAGGAAAACGGAGAAGGGCATGGCCTGTCGATTGTAAGTTGGAATGTCGAAGGCTTAGGCCCATGCTTAAATGACAGTGAGTTTTTGATTTTGTGACTAGTAACGATATAATATTTTGTTCTGAAACATGGCAGAAGAAAGGTAGTAAATTTGATATTGACGGTTACAAGTGCATAACTGTTCCAAGACCTGAAAGCATGCAGATACATGGTAGGGGTAAACGCGGACATGGTGGCATTTGTCTTTTTGTTCGTAACACTATTTTCGCTGGTGTGGAGATATTAGATAGAGATCCTGCTGGTTTTTTATGGGTTAAATTAGTTAAAACTTTCTTTAGCTTTGAATATGATATTTTTCGCTTGCTTTGTTATATTCCCCCTAAAGGCCCAGTACACTTTAAGAATGTTGATATTAACTTGTTTGACATGCTTGAGCGAGACATACGTCATTATTCAGACTTTGGTAAAATAGCAGTGGTGGGTGATCTGAATGCTAGGACTGGGCTGTCTGATGATCACTTCAGTGGCTGTGACAACATTGATGAATACATCCACTGCTTAGAGGGTGCTGATATATTAGATGAAAATGCCATATCTGTTGGTAGAAGATTTTCATTAGATAGAAAAATTAATTCGTCTGGTGTTAGATTGTTGCAAATTTGCAAAGACTCCTGCTTAAGGATATTGAATGGCCGTGCAGGCGATGATGCTGGCATTGGTAACCTTACTTTTCAGTCTGCGCAGGGTAAAAGTCTCATAGACCATGTTTTGTTTTCTCCTAGCATATTTGATGTTGTAAATAGCTTTGTTGTTCATGATATTTCTGTGTTTTCAGATCATGCACCGATTCAGTTTTCTATTAAATCTAATTTTAACAGTACCAGCTCGCAGGAGCCTTTTGAAACAAAAAAATTATTATGGGATAGTAGCAAGGTGAACGAATTTAAAGACGTTCTTTGTAATGAGTTACATACTCTTGACTCGTATGTAAATGACATTATTTCTGAAAATTTAAATATTGACGAAGGGGTGAACAATTTTGCTAATACACTGTATAACAGTGCTTTTCAGGTTTTTGGCCATGTTAAACGGTCACATGTAAATAGCACTCACTCAGCGCGGAGGTATACAAGTCCCTGGTTTACAAATGAATGTGAAGTTGCCCGAGCGGAACTCAAGCGAGCGCATAAACTTTTCCGTAAACATAGGACACACGTTTTGCATGAGATAATAGTAGCTAAGCGTAAACATTATAGTAAAATTAAAAGGCATGCTCGTTTTGTTTATAATCAAACCAAAAAGAAAGCACTGCATGATTTAGCAACTAATAATCCAAAAGCATTTTGGCAGGAAATAAGGCGCATTAAAGTTCTAATTCGAATTTATCATCGTTATCTCTTCAAGATTTCTTTGAACATTTTAAAGGCGTATATTCTGAAAATTGCGATTTTAAACAGGATTTTGTCGAGCAATTTGTCGAGGGAGACTTTACGGACAACAATACCGACCCCATTTCGCCCAGAATTATACTTGAAACTCTTAAGCAATACAAACGCAAAGAATATGTAAAATTAATCATGTTTATATTTGGCGAATCTATATACATTGACGGCAAATATGATACGTAATGTTCTACAGATTACATTCTTTAAGGCCGCCCTAACAAATACATAAAACGATTTCCAATACAAATAATTGGATTGAATGTTTAAACATGTACTATATACAAGCAAACGACAAAACAGATTTGTTGGGTTGGGTGGGTGGGTAAAGCATAAAATTATGATGCGACTCAATATGTCGCTAATATCGACTGAACACTGTCGAACACAACACTGAATGAGTTAGTTATTGTTAGCTAATCTATACAATAATTGAGGTTAGCTACAATAGGTGAGCTTTAACTCACATCACCCAAACACAGCAAACTGGGAGAACTCGTATCTAGCGCATAATTAGCATTTATGAATATGTTCATAAATATCAAATTATACTTGAAACTCTTAAGCAATACAAACGCAAAGAATATGTAAAATTAATCATGTTTATATTTGGCGAATCTATATACATTGACGGCAAATATGATACGTAATGTTCTACAGATTACATTCTTTAAGGCCGCCAAACCGAAGGTCCGCCAAATACAACAATACTACTAAAAAAGAGAGAAAAAAAAATAGAGAGAGAGAGAGAGAGAGAATTACAAGAAAGTAAATTTCAGAAAGAGTGAGATTCACATCAAAATCATAAATAAGCCTATAGCTTATGTGTAAATCTACTAACGACTAAAAGTGAAAAGTAACTTCGCTACCAGAGAAGACACAGATCAGACTCATCTCTGTTCGCGTAAACAATCCATGAATCTTAAGGAACCAGAAGGAAACGGAATGAGTACTTTGACCAGTCTGTGCAGGAGCGCAGGCTGATCCCAACAATCACTTCACGCACATGGTTCACTGTCTCTTTTTAAGCGCAAGAAAAATTGTGTCCGTGGCGCACTGTAATTTTTAAACTATCTGTCATAAACTAGAATAAATGTTCACAGCATGTCCGTACGAAGTATCACAGAATTTGCTGTCACAATTGATTTACATGGTAACCACTATGTACACAGTTACTGCATTAAAAGACCAAAGTTTGTAGTGTATTAAAATAAAAGTCAATGAAAATGACTAGACTTAGCTATTCACTAGACTTAGCTATTTACAGCTAATGTACATATTTCTTTCCTGACCAGGCTATTGAACGAAGGAGCCCAGAGCGTCTGATACCACTCCGTGAAACCTTCACTAACTGCGGAAAATTTTGTTCTATCCGTCAAGTTACCCACTACCACAGGTGACTCTGCGTGTAGCTGAACGGGAACAGCCTGAAAAAGAAAGAAATAGGACTACAGACAACAAGTCACACCACTACTGATATCATAATATTATGACAAATGAGCCACAGTGTTAATGAAAAAATGTCTTAAAATACGTGTACCTTCTAAGTTTAAATGAAGACCTCTATCTTTAATAGCAAATAAAGATCGGATAGGTTTGCCTTGTTTAAGAAAAATTCTGTAAGTTTTGAGAAACTGGACATTTCGGCGTTTGCAAAGTTTTTCTAATTCCTTGTTTACAGCCTTCAAACGAGTTTCTGCATCATCTGAGGGTAAGTCACAAGGGCGAGGAACAATTGCTGAAATAATTAAATTGGTGTGAGATCTGCTTCTCACAAATGTTATTAAATTTTCATAAGAACTCATGATTTCATCAACTTGTAGACGTGACGGTATATAATTTGTACCGACATGAATAATAGTATGTTTGAAATTAATACTAGCCTGATGAGATGAAATTTTATTCTGAATTGAAGTAATGGTGGCTCCAGGAAAACACTGCATAGTAGTGTGACGGATGTCTCTAACATATTTTGGTATGGAGTCGCTGATAATGGTTACAGCAAACGGCTGGCGTTCTGTAACACAACATGAGAAAAATATTTTGATAATGAAATGTACGAGACATGAAATAGGCAAACGAAGACAAACTATACTGATATTAATTTTGAAGGATGAATGACTTGTAATTTACGTCCAATTTCAACAATATTTAAATTTTATTATAACGATGAGATGGTAATAATGAACAGAGGGTGCGTGCAAAGAAATTCTTACGGTTGGGAAGACACCGCCTCCATTAAGAAACGGACCCGAATCGCTAGCTGAAGAGGTCATCGATTGAGTCTGTGAGCACTAATGCTTCTAAAAATAAAGTGAAAATGACGATAATCAATCGAGATTCAAAATATTTCTCCGCATAAGATCAGAAACAGATGAAAGTTGATCAAAATCATAAGTCAAGTATTCTAGATATGCTGAGCTAAGCCAATCTCCGTGGTATTTGATAAGCTCAGATCTGACATTAGATTTGAATGCCAATGAACATGCACCACGTCTGAACGAATGCGAACTATATAAAGAACCATCTCTCCCGGTTTGATTTATCAATAACCTGAGCTTTTTCTGAAATTTCTCATACGTTAAGGGTATAACATTAAATTTGCTATCAAAATAGCTAAATGCCGAATCGTTCTTGTCAAGTTTGATCAAATCTGTCATTTGACTGTACGCTTTAACAGGGCATAACGGTGAACCAGGAATGCTCAAAATAGGAATGTATCTAGAATGGCCATACTGCCTGGTTTTAGACCATTTGAAATGAACAACTAATTTGTCATCAAAAATACTGATGTCTTTTCTTGTCAAATGTTTGTCTGGATTAAAATCGGAAACAGAATTGGGAAGCAGATTAGATTTTCTGCTCATGAGAAAAAACATTACAAGAAAAATTGCCCAGAACACGACATCTATGATTTTTTCAAAATTGAGAAATTGTAACATATCTAATAAAATATCTGGAGTTATGGGTAATGCCTTCTTCGGAACATGAGGTTTCTTCCTGGCTAAACCTCTTAATAAAAGCCGAAGATGAATGAGTTCGTCGGAAGGATAATCTAGATCTAAGAGAGTATGTAATGTTTTAATACCTGACAAATAGTTTTTGATGGAATTAACCGATTTAAAGGACCTGCTTAAAAACTGAGCAAATGCGCATAAGGTTTTGATACTTGCAGGTAATACTTGAAGTTTAAAATATTCACAAAATATGAAGAAAGTTTGCCATTGAATGTGTAGATTCTTTAAAGAACCTTCAGCAAAAGCGGATCTCATAGTTGTTTTGACATCTCTTGTCAAAGACTGAAGGTGGGATTCTGAAATGAAATATTAAAAATAGCAAGATATGAAAAATACACAGACATTCAGATAAAACTGAAAAAATAAAACAGTTAAACGAAAGCACGTAAGTCTTGATTAGACAAGTAGTGCATATTACCAGTCATGTGAAAACTGAAATAGCTCATCGCAAATTTCAAACTCGCGAATTTTGATACCTTTCACGGTTTCCATAAAGGCTTTGGGATATTTATCGCCTAGACTCCATCTAGATAAGTAGTCTGGGAGTCTGTTCTCAATCCCTGAAATTGAGCTTGCTCTGAGTTAAAGCATAAAATTATGATGCGACTCAATATGTCGCTAATATCGACTGAACACTGTCGAACACAACACTGAATGAGTTAGTTATTGTTAGCTAATCTATACAATAATTGAGGTTAGCTACAATAGGTGAGCTTTAACTCACATCACCCAAACACAGCAAACTGGGAGAACTCGTATCTAGCGCATAATTAGCATTTATGAATATGTTCATAAATATCAAATTATACTTGAAACTCTTAAGCAATACAAACGCAAAGAATATGTAAAATTAATCATGTTTATATTTGGCGAATCTATATACATTGACGGCAAATATGATACGTAATGTTCTACAGATTACATTCTTTAAGGCCGCCAAACCGAAGGTCCGCCAAATACAACAATACTACTAAAAAAGAGAGAAAAAAAAATAGAGAGAGAGAGAGAGAGAGAATTACAAGAAAGTAAATTTCAGAAAGAGTGAGATTCACATCAAAATCATAAATAAGCCTATAGCTTATGTGTAAATCTACTAACGACTAAAAGTGAAAAGTAACTTCGCTACCAGAGAAGACACAGATCAGACTCATCTCTGTTCGCGTAAACAATCCATGAATCTTAAGGAACCAGAAGGAAACGGAATGAGTACTTTGACCAGTCTGTGCAGGAGCGCAGGCTGATCCCAACAATCACTTCACGCACATGGTTCACTGTCTCTTTTTAAGCGCAAGAAAAATTGTGTCCGTGGCGCACTGTAATTTTTAAACTATCTGTCATAAACTAGAATAAATGTTCACAGCATGTCCGTACGAAGTATCACAGAATTTGCTGTCACAATTGATTTACATGGTAACCACTATGTACACAGTTACTGCATTAAAAGACCAAAGTTTGTAGTGTATTAAAATAAAAGTCAATGAAAATGACTAGACTTAGCTATTCACTAGACTTAGCTATTTACAGCTAATGTACATATTTCTTTCCTGACCAGGCTATTGAACGAAGGAGCCCAGAGCGTCTGATACCACTCCGTGAAACCTTCACTAACTGCGGAAAATTTTGTTCTATCCGTCAAGTTACCCACTACCACAGGTGACTCTGCGTGTAGCTGAACGGGAACAGCCTGAAAAAGAAAGAAATAGGACTACAGACAACAAGTCACACCACTACTGATATCATAATATTATGACAAATGAGCCACAGTGTTAATGAAAAAATGTCTTAAAATACGTGTACCTTCTAAGTTTAAATGAAGACCTCTATCTTTAATAGCAAATAAAGATCGGATAGGTTTGCCTTGTTTAAGAAAAATTCTGTAAGTTTTGAGAAACTGGACATTTCGGCGTTTGCAAAGTTTTTCTAATTCCTTGTTTACAGCCTTCAAACGAGTTTCTGCATCATCTGAGGGTAAGTCACAAGGGCGAGGAACAATTGCTGAAATAATTAAATTGGTGTGAGATCTGCTTCTCACAAATGTTATTAAATTTTCATAAGAACTCATGATTTCATCAACTTGTAGACGTGACGGTATATAATTTGTACCGACATGAATAATAGTATGTTTGAAATTAATACTAGCCTGATGAGATGAAATTTTATTCTGAATTGAAGTAATGGTGGCTCCAGGAAAACACTGCATAGTAGTGTGACGGATGTCTCTAACATATTTTGGTATGGAGTCGCTGATAATGGTTACAGCAAACGGCTGGCGTTCTGTAACACAACATGAGAAAAATATTTTGATAATGAAATGTACGAGACATGAAATAGGCAAACGAAGACAAACTATACTGATATTAATTTTGAAGGATGAATGACTTGTAATTTACGTCCAATTTCAACAATATTTAAATTTTATTATAACGATGAGATGGTAATAATGAACAGAGGGTGCGTGCAAAGAAATTCTTACGGTTGGGAAGACACCGCCTCCATTAAGAAACGGACCCGAATCGCTAGCTGAAGAGGTCATCGATTGAGTCTGTGAGCACTAATGCTTCTAAAAATAAAGTGAAAATGACGATAATCAATCGAGATTCAAAATATTTCTCCGCATAAGATCAGAAACAGATGAAAGTTGATCAAAATCATAAGTCAAGTATTCTAGATATGCTGAGCTAAGCCAATCTCCGTGGTATTTGATAAGCTCAGATCTGACATTAGATTTGAATGCCAATGAACATGCACCACGTCTGAACGAATGCGAACTATATAAAGAACCATCTCTCCCGGTTTGATTTATCAATAACCTGAGCTTTTTCTGAAATTTCTCATACGTTAAGGGTATAACATTAAATTTGCTATCAAAATAGCTAAATGCCGAATCGTTCTTGTCAAGTTTGATCAAATCTGTCATTTGACTGTACGCTTTAACAGGGCATAACGGTGAACCAGGAATGCTCAAAATAGGAATGTATCTAGAATGGCCATACTGCCTGGTTTTAGACCATTTGAAATGAACAACTAATTTGTCATCAAAAATACTGATGTCTTTTCTTGTCAAATGTTTGTCTGGATTAAAATCGGAAACAGAATTGGGAAGCAGATTAGATTTTCTGCTCATGAGAAAAAACATTACAAGAAAAATTGCCCAGAACACGACATCTATGATTTTTTCAAAATTGAGAAATTGTAACATATCTAATAAAATATCTGGAGTTATGGGTAATGCCTTCTTCGGAACATGAGGTTTCTTCCTGGCTAAACCTCTTAATAAAAGCCGAAGATGAATGAGTTCGTCGGAAGGATAATCTAGATCTAAGAGAGTATGTAATGTTTTAATACCTGACAAATAGTTTTTGATGGAATTAACCGATTTAAAGGACCTGCTTAAAAACTGAGCAAATGCGCATAAGGTTTTGATACTTGCAGGTAATACTTGAAGTTTAAAATATTCACAAAATATGAAGAAAGTTTGCCATTGAATGTGTAGATTCTTTAAAGAACCTTCAGCAAAAGCGGATCTCATAGTTGTTTTGACATCTCTTGTCAAAGACTGAAGGTGAGATTCTGAAATGAAATATTAAAAATAGCAAGATATGAAAAATACACAGACATTCAGATAAAACTGAAAAAATAAAACAGTTAAACGAAAGCACGTAAGTCTTGATTAGACAAGTAGTGCATATTACCAGTCATGTGAAAACTGAAATAGCTCATCGCAAATTTCAAACTCGCGAATTTTGATACCTTTCACGGTTTCCATAAAGGCTTTGGGATATTTATCGCCTAGACTCCATCTAGATAAGTAGTCTGGGAGTCTGTTCTCAATCCCTGAAATTGAGCTTGCTCTGAGTTAAAGCATAAAATTATGATGCGACTCAATATGTCGCTAATATCGACTGAACACTGTCGAACACAACACTGAATGAGTTAGTTATTGTTAGCTAATCTATACAATAATTGAGGTTAGCTACAATAGGTGAGCTTTAACTCACATCACCCAAACACAGCAAACTGGGAGAACTCGTATCTAGCGCATAATTAGCATTTATGAATATGTTCATAAATATCACATTATGATACTTCCCCATTGGATGTTACAATTTCGTGTGCCGAAGTAAAAAAGGCTATATCAAAACTTAAGAGAAACAAGAGCCCGGGATTTGACTTGCTGCCACCTGAATTATTTTTAGACTCCATTGACTTATTGGGGGATATGATATGCAAGCTATTTAATTATATATTTCGTAATAATATATAAACCGATAGCTGGACGAAAGGGATACTTGTTCCCGTTCCAAAGAAAGGCGACTTGTCAGACGTAAATAATTACAGGGGCATAACTCTTACTATTATTTTTTCTAAGATATATTCTCATATACCCGATGATCGTTTGAGAAGTTGGGCAGAAAATAACAATATAATCGATGCTACTCAATTTGGTTTTCGAAAAAACAAAAGTACAGTTGATTGCATATATATCTTACAGGCGATAATTAATAAACAGTTAAGCGGTAAACGTAAATTATATTGCGCCTTTATCGACTTTAAAAAGGCATTTGACCTTGTTTACAGGAACGGTATTTGGTTCAAGCTATGCGAGATTGGGGTGTCTCTAAATTTTATTAAATCAGTTAAAGCTATATACAATTCAGTAAAAGTGTGCGTCAAATTAATGGGGAAAACGTCCGACTGCTTCTATACTTTGGTGGGGGTTAAACAGGGGGAACCACTGTGGCCGCTGCTGTTTATTCTTTTCTTAAAAGACCTTTAGAACGAACTAAATATTGATACGAATACTGGCAATATAAACGATGATATTATTGATCTTTTTCAAAAAATTATTTTGCTTTTTGCAGATGATACTGTTCTTATATCGGAGTCATTTTATGAATTGCAACTGCTATTGAATAAATTATCAAGTTATTGTAAGAAATGGAATATATCGGTCAATACTGACAAAACTAAAGCAATGTTGTTTAAATCTTCAAATAGACCAGGGGCCAGTTTCATGAACATATCTTAGATTTGTGCTTAAGTTACAACTTTAGTTATAACTTATGTAAAAAAGTAAGAATGACTTAAGTTCGTACTTAAGCCGTTTCACAAATTCATCTAAGCAAAAACTTAATCTGTTTTGACTTAAGTCTTGTCTATTTTTAGGAGTCTATTTTTAGCTGTGTTAAAAGTCTGCAATATACTTTTATATACCCAGCACCATATTGACTTACCTGAGGCTGTGGTGTAGTGGACCGCGTTTTGCGCTCTAGCACAGGCACTTACGGGTTCGAACCTCGACTTTCATTTTTTCTCAGTTTGTTTTATTTTATTTTCTTTATATTTATTCACTGTACTTTAATTTAATATGGTACTGCTTTGAATGTGTTCCCTCATTTTTATGCATTCTTAAGTAAAGCGGAGTATTAAAGTTTCCTGGCACGCTTTTCGTGATTGAAAACTATGTTTCAAGCTTCTCCATCCTTTTGGGGATGGTCGTGATCGGAAGATGATGCTGGGTAACTTTCACTGCTGGGGCGTCCTAGTAATTTGGATAATAGTGGGCAAGGGCCAGTGTGTCTGCAGTAGGTGCGGGCGGGCATTGTTTGGACATTTTTCTCTCTCCTATCTCATTTCCTGCTCCCTCTCTCTGAGAGACGGTTCGATATAGACTTAAATACTGTCTCAAAGAGCCGTTCAACCAAAAACGACCAACCAACTAAATCTCCAACCTTTTATGCCTCGTTCAGTTGCGACAGACACAGTAAGAGCGGAAGTGATAAGAGTTGTCTGGTCGAAAACTTGATCAATGGAAAAGAAATGTTTAGAACTGCTGAGATCTTTAGCCGTTATCAGCACTGTGTACAATGGTCAGTGCCAAAAAGAAGGGTCCCTCTTTCAGTACTTCAGATAAGAAGGGGAAGCACGGATAATTTAGGGATAATTTTCAATATTTCTCCATTAAAAATATGTTTTGACCCCTCATTAGAACCGTGTTGCCGAGACGGTTCTAATAAGGGTCACAGCATATGTTTTTCTTCATAAATTGAAAATTTTCTCAGAATTATTCCTGTTACCCCTTCTTATCTGGAGAACTGCTCTTGCTTCCTAAATAAAAGTCGATTATTTAGTGAATATACCTTCATCGGATAGGCACTTTCTCACTTCACCTAACTCTTGTATTCCACCGAAACATGGCTACAGGAGAATTTTGTGGGACTTAGGCATTTCCCACTCTCATCATAGCTGAATTCCTCGATCTAAAATATGTACCTAATGTAGGCCTTATGTACAAAAACATTTACGCCCGAATATTCATGCAATGCAGACCATCCACAAGCTCGCTAATAAGTACGACAAAGATACCACGAAACTTTCGACATTGGGAAGTCCTAGGCTAGAGCAAGGACCTGCTACTTTTGCAGTAGGTGTAGTATTTGAGTAAAATCTGTCTTAACATGGTCATTATGGTAAAAACAATCAACTAGTCGCAGGTTAGGCGTCACTCTACATGGAACCTGCGTGCAGGTTTAGTTTATAATTTCTTCTCATCGATAGAAAGAGGGACAAGGATACAAAAGAGACACACAAATTTGAAGTAGCCTTACTTTTGACTGGAAATATGAATATAAAACATGAACTTTTCGGTGGAAATTCTCCCTTTCGCCATAGCTAGTCATGATTAATGCATTTTCAAACGCACGCACACATATACATAAAAATAAGCACATTCTACATTGCGTGCGGGTGGGCACTAAACATGCACATACACGCAAATGCACGCTTGTCGGAATACACACAGTAACACACACGCACACACACGAGCGTATGCGCACACTTACACACACTTACACACACACACACACACACACACACATTGCATGACTGACAGGCGCAGAAAGACGGAGATAACATTTCGATAGCTTTTTCCCATGAGCAAAAATAAAACATACGGACACACACTTTCTTTCAGCTCTCCATGTTTGATTCTGCTTTTATTTAACTATGTAATTTGAGAGTCAAGTGTTTCCTGATTGTCTCCAGGTGTAATGAATATAGAAAAGGGGACTATATGATGGAGTACGATCACATGATAAAGTCATTTCTATTCGTGACGCTTTAACGCTACCAACATCCCCAAACCACATCCCTCTCAGAGATAGAGAGAGAGAGAGAGAGAGAGAGAGAGGGAGGGTCATGAAATTGATTATTTTATCAAGAGACACGCATCAATTCAATTCAATTCTATATTCAGATTGCCAAATACATTTTAGCGCATCTACAACACATCATAGAAACAAGGCAATGATCTAATCACATTAACCTTCCAAGCAGGCACATGACGTCGCAGTGACGTCTCACTGACGTCGCAGTGACGTCTCACTGACGTCCAACTGACGCCAGTGCCAGGCCACCGAGACGCCCTGTGCCCGCTGGATTTAAGGGCTGGGATGTTCTAGCCATATACCCTGGTCGGTCAGGATAGATGAGAAAGAAAGGAAGCCAGGGCAGTGTCTAGAGCAGTGCATCCATTATCAGCAGCGGTGCTCCAGACACTGTCCCCCACAAATAACGCTCAGTCCGAACCACGCCAGACCAGGTTCCCAGGGGACATGACCAGGAGTTCCCTAAATTTACTACCACAAAGGATTATAAGTATGAACAAATATGACCTACTGGTTGAGCTAGAAGTTCTTATTTATAGTCCTTCCAAAATTTATGGCGTATAATCATGTATAATGTGTTTAATCATTTAGTGCCTAGCTTCCCATATTGGAAAGTATGCAAACAGTGAAGACCAAGATCAGATGTTACTATTTGCATGCATCATCTGATCAGTGTCCACACTGTCGAAAAAGAATATCTGAAATATTTCACCTGATACCCATTATATTAAAAATGGGCTCGTCAAATTAATAACACACAGCATGTATATACGTATGCGTTCGTCCAAGGCTTTCATAAACTTATCGGCCGCGTCGTGAGAAAACGTCCTGAATGTACAGGCCTGGGCTGCCATGTACATACCGTTTTACCTGGTAAGCACCCATTACCACAGGGAATAGTTTCTGTCTGAGCCCTGTCTTCACCACCTTAAGAAGTACTCGTCTATATAACTCATGTAAACAGTTTAAGTAGCTTTGGTTCAGCTGCGGCAGAGCTGTGAATTTACCCAGAAATGGCCGCAATCACAGAACATAGGGTGTTCGGAGCACGAACAGTAGAAGACTGAAGGAGGACACAATCTAACCCTATCATGTACAATGCCTAGTAAATGAACAAAGAGGAATAGGAACAGAAACCACATATTGGACGTGCAGTAGCAAACTTGCTTGTGATCCAAACCGCTTTTGCAAGTTGAAATCGAGGCACACACTGAATGAACAAAACAGTCTCATTTATTAACACATTTTGTGGTATATCCTGAATTATGACAGCCTATCATCAACATATCTACCTTACACATTTTAAGTTAGAACTTAAGTCACCTCGCTGGTTGACTTAAGTTTATAGCAAAATCTAAGCAAAGAGTTTCAACTAAGATTTTTTATGAAACCACATAAGTGTACACTTTTGACTTAAGTTATAACTTAAGTCAAAAGTTCTTGCTTAGATCGTTTGTGAAACTGGCCCCAGGGCCCAGGTTCACAATCATTCCTTAATTTAAGGTAAACCTTAACTATTTAAGGTCCAAGTCACACCTTTACTAAGGAGTGTCTTTAAAAGTGCGTCTGTACAACACCTTAAACATCACCTTAACTAAGGTGGCGTCTTCGGAAAATTATACGGAGTCATACGGAAAATCTGACGGAAATGAGCGAGAGATTACGTATTTTGTGCTTGATGTAAGCGGCAATTTATGTTCCCGCGGATTGTCAGACCTAACATTTCAGTCCATTCTTTGAATACTCGGTATTAAAACGCTGAAACATGAATTCTCACTTAAAGACTGGCATAATGGCAAGTAAAGATCAACAGATCAATGATAGCTCGCATTGCTTGAACATTATTCGTTATTCTATCTCTCTCTCTTTTCCCCTTTTTACTTCATTTTGTCTTTCTCTCACCCTTCTTTCTCTTTGTTGATATCTAGGAGCGGCTATAGTGTAGTGGATAACACTCCGGACTACCAATCAAGGGGTCGCACGATCGATCCCCCGCTTCTCCGGTCTTTCGGATGAGACTTTAAACCGAGGCCCCGTCTACATATGACCTCGCTGTTGGTGGGACGTTAAGCTCGCTTGTTGATTTCTTCTTGACATAAACATTTTTATTGCATGCATATCGAGCGGCATCGTCGTCTCAGTGCCGATGCCTTAAAAAGTTCCATCGGTATTGGGACGACCATGTTCTTGTCGTTGTGTTGACACAAGTTTATTTATACTTTTGATAATTCCATTATTCCACGTTAAGAAATTGTATAATATGTTTGTTTCTTGCCATGTCTTGTTGTTTTTGATATTGTAGGGGGAGGGCTGTAACTAATTTAACTAATGTTGTGAGAGCTTGTAGCCCAACCCCATTGTATACTCTCTCTCTCTCTCTCTCTCTCTCTCTCTCTCTCTTTCATTGTGGCGACGTTGCTGAAAACTTTCAACGTTGTATTCCCGCTAGACAGAGGAACAAAATAATAATAGTAATAAATAAATAAAAAGCGAACACCAGACTCATTTGTATGTAGTTTGTTAGGAGCTGGAGAGGATTTTTCATTTTTTTATTTTATTTGTTTTATTTTTCTTATTTATTTGTTTTATTTTATTATTTTTGTGTGTGTGTGGGGGGGGGGGGGGGTAGAGCGGGGGGGGGGGGTTTCGTGCTGCAGACAAAACGAAGGTGGGCGAATGCCAAGGGAAAAGCCACGGCGACTGCCTTATACATGTGCGAATGTTTGTACGTTTGTACTTGCAACTTTACCATTGCATCTTCTAACAACATTTAGAACTGGGTGCGGGATGTTCCTTATATTTCAAGCTGTAGTTTTACTAGTTCCCAGAGGCCAAGCCTTCTGTTGGTTAGATAATCTAGTTTTGGGCGAGGTCGCGAAAACATACATCCGACCAATAGTATATCAGATCCAGGTCGGTCTACGCAATCTGAGTATGAAGGTGTCTGGGTGGCATTTGTAAGTGTGAACGTGAAAATTGCACATACAATGCTGTAATAATGTATGCACACACCGTACATATACCGACGTAATGTAACTGCTGGTTTCCTACACTGGGACCGTGGTTTCATAATTATATGATTTTCTATTGAGGAGGCTTTATCTTTGAACACTAAAATGTTTTCATGTGCATAAATTATAGACTCAGGGAGAGAGAGAGAGAGAGTGAGTGAGAGAGAGAGACAGGCAGACAGAGATATATGTGTTTCGGTTTACTTCTTGGTTGGAACAGGTTTCAGCATCTGCATGCTGCTGACATATAAGGTCAATTGTACATACTTAAACATTTGCATGAAAATTCTGCTATAAGCTTATATCTCCAAATTGAATATCCTTCATACATTAACACTTGCCACTGCCTTCCCTTAGATAAACCTATAACAGCAACTAGCTTCATACACCGATGAACGACAATGGATCGTGTGACGTTGTCGTCAAGCGACGTCAAAGTCAAACGAACGTCTTGATTGGTCTACGTAACGTTCGACTAACGCCACGTCATGGCGACGGTTTTTTAACGTAATGGCCGAGCACGTCATTACTAATATTTCTTCGGCCCATATTTGGCATATTCTACACTTAATCACCACGAAAACGGCACAGAGAGAGTCTAAAGATGTGTAAATATAAAATATTTCGTGTGAAGAAGCCAGTGGTTGTCGCTAAACTCTACAAGAAGAGCTTCTCCTTTCATGAAATTTTAGCTCCGCCCATTGTCTTCGTCACACGATGAACGCTGACAAACCAAATGTTATTTTCTGAATTCAAGTGTTAATATAAGGTTTATTGATATGTTACAGAATATAAATTGAAATCATCTGGATGCTGGTACACATAATTTAAAATTTGTATCATATCTGTGCCAAAGATGCGTGTTAAAAGCTTCGTATCATTAGGCGATGGCCATAGCCAGGGGTATACGTAAATCTCTGTTTATTTATTCTAGTTCATAATAAAATATAGGCCTTCGCTAATTACTTGAAATAAATCATGTATGATCGCTTTTTAAAGATATTTAAAGTTATGAGGAGTTCCTTAAAAAAGTTAAAATTGATACGGACCAACCTTAAAAGATTTAAGATTTTTCCTTAAGTTAAGGAATACCTTAGCGCTAAGGTGTTGTAAAGATTCACTTTTAAGCACTTTAAGGTAAAATCTTACTTTAAAGTATTCCTTATCTCTTAAGGTGTGATTGTGAACCTGGGCCCAGAACTTTTTGATGTTTTTTATGATAACGTAAAGCTTGAAAACGTGGATAATTTTATTTATTTAGGCGTGTGTTTGTCTAGTAATGGTTCGTTTTATAAAGCCCAAAAACATTTGTCTGAACAAGCATCTAAAGCTTTATATTCATTAAATAGTCTTTTTGATAAGTGTTATATATGTGTCGAAGATAAGCTCAAATTATTTGATGCTTTGGTTTTACCCATAATGAACTACTCCCAGTGGAAACGCGTATCCATGGCGGAGTGATATTTTTATACAGATAGCAACGAAATAACGTTCGAAATTTCTCAGACTCAGATTCAATCGACGAACGTGTCGCAATTTCAGTGATGCTTTGTCGGCGAATCAAGCTACACAAAGCCGAAAATAAGATATGGTTTTACTCCTTACATCTTAATTTAATTCTCTATGCCTTTAAGAGCAGAGCTAAACACCGAGATATTCTGCAATCGAACGGTTTACGTGATCATGTAAAGACGACTCTTATCCGCCAACTTCAACAGCAATTTTCAAAATAAATCGACTTTCTCCCGTCGGCGGACATATGCCATGAAACACCATGGTGTCTGCCCTTTCTCCATTATAAAAAATTAAGTAATTCGGTGTTTGGGACAATTTCCTTTGCAAAATAATGTTTAGGTACCCTATTTCATTTTCTCAAATTAATGGCGGAATTTTTACCTGATCGATTGACAGCAAAATAATCTGTAATAAATTTAAACATTACCGAAATGTTCTTGAATCCTGAAATCCGACACACGAAGAGGAACGCATCTAGTAATTCAACATACAACAATATTTTTTTCTGTACTTTCTTCAGAATGATTGGGAAAAGAATTCTGATCAGTAGCCTACACCATACTGTAAACAAATCGATCGATTTATGACAGTTGTGACGCAATTACAGAACTGCGTCAACTGTTTCAAACTTCGCATTTACTTGCTTATAAGTTATTAAGACCGGTACATTGTGGTCACAATCAGAGGGACTGCTAGAAAAAAATAATTTTGCCATCCAATTAATCCTGCACGTGCCAATATTTCAAAGCCTCTCCTGCAACTCACACGATCACCCTACCCAACTTAAGGCCCCTCTACCCCCCCCCCCCCCTTCTTCCTCCACCCTTCCAGTGGCGGATCCAGAGGGGGTTCGGGGGGTTCAAACGAACCCCCTTCTCATCCCAAATTATTTTATTTTCATGTGGAATTTCAGGAAAAATTGGTCAAACTGCATAAATCGAACCCCCCTTTCAGCTAGTTTGAACCCCCTATCCAAAATTCCTGGATCTGCCCCTGCCTTCCTCCATCCCCAACCCCCACCCCTACACACACACGCACACAACTTTTAACCTTTCTTTTACATGAAAAACTAAGCAAAATATAATAGATGTTTAGCCATGTTTAGCCATAACAAATACTTGCAAAACTTCATTGACTAAAATCCTTGATTAAAAGGTGCAGTGTAGACCTGGGTTAGACTGTAATATCAAAACAGCAGTCTAATCAGGGTCAGTACTATTTGATTTTCCCAGCAATTTCGACACACTGTCGGATGGTGAAAGTGGTAGGACAATTGCAGTAATGAAGATTTTGTTTCAACTTTAAGCTTAGAAAATAACTTGGCCATACATACTTATACACTCCTTTACACTCCATATAATTTCAGCCAACATTGAGAAGCAGCATATGTACTGTTAAATGAGCTTTTGAGCATTAAAATTGCAGTATGCACTTTTATCACATAGGTTTTTGGCCCTCTGTGGAGCTACCTTAATGAGGAGTTCTAATGAGGGGTTACAACATATATATTTACTTGTTAGTTGTTTATGCCCTTTTTAAGAGTGTAAACAACTAACAAGAATTTATTGATTCTTCCTAAGAAGAAACCAGGGATTTAATAAAATACATATTTATTATGAAATGCCAGGTGTGTCAAATACTAGCTCATCAGGTGGGGGTGGGGGCTGTCAGCTCTGCAATGCCCTTGGTTCATAAATTAAAATGCCACAGTGTGTTTATATACTCAGTGATCTTTTGAGGGATTTGCTCTAACTGTTGCCAAAAATCTCATGGAAATCTATCAGTAGGGGCAAATCCCATGCAAAAATTATATAATTTATAATGAATGGTACCTTAACTTTTCATTGAGAATGGAGAATTTTTCAAAATTTTAGTTCAATGTGATGTGTTCTCTAATATGATTCTGAGTCACACTCACAAAAAACAAAACAAATAAAAAGCACAGCTGTCCAGCAAACCAGAAAACTTGATTAAATATGCGGCAAAGGCTCAGGACTTGGTAATCTATTCTCTAAGTTGAATAATGGTAAGATATAAACATGATTAAACAAGAAAAATAATAGGCCAATATCTAGTGAGCCAAAGTGGAGTTATTCTTTATCATTTCTCTTCAAGTAAAATGTACAGTATGTTGTGGTGTCTCATCACAGTTGTTTTTGATCAAAAATTAAAATTTAACACAATTTTCAAATGAACAAATTAGTACTATATAGGCATTCAAAATGTATAAAGCTCTGATCAAATTATTATATTCACATGCAGTCTGACATTGCCCTTCAGTGTTTTCCCTATAAGTATAAATAAATAAATAGCCAAAATGAATTATAACATATGTACATAATAAGAAAAAACAATTCTGGAGACAGTTCCACAAGTGATGGTTTTATGATAATGATTATACAAAGACTCAGCTGGAGCATGATAGCAATTCTGGGAATTCTGTCTTATTCAGCCATAAAAACATTTGTTGTGATCCATTAATAGAACCATCTATGCTCTTGCTGAAGTGCTTCTAATGAGAGGGCACAACAGGTGTTAATATGAAGCCCAATTGATGCTGGTGCAACAATTATGGTGGAGCTGTGTAATTGTTTTCATTCTAACATAGTCTTGACTTGTAGAAGGACAAACAGCATTATGCAACATTCCACATAAAGTGCAGGGCCCATCAGTTAGCAGGGCATGCCCCATTCATTATTTTGTGCACTTATAATGATATAAAAAAGCTTGCTAGCATAATAAAGTCCTAAATATTTGGCCAATAAATCCTCTGTGAAAATGCTTTTTAATAGGTTGGTGTGTGTGTGTGTGTGTGTGTGTGTGTGTGTGTTTGGGGGGTGGGGATAGACAGGAAGGGGCTACCTCTCATTCAACTGCACTAAACTGCATCCCTTTACAGTCATGACTCATCATTTAATTTTCTCTCTAGTAACTTAATAACTGATTAGTAATTACAAGTTTCTTCGCTTTGGTCAGAAGCTGCAAACATTTAAGATGGATTAAATTAATCAGGAAATATTTTTTTTTTTATTTTTCAGTTTATGGTATCATTTCTATTAATATAACTTCAATATGAGCCTTTTAATTTTCTTTATGAGATTTAAGCTAAAACATAACTTTTGGCATATAATTCTATAGAATATGTATTTCTTCATGCCCCTTTCCCCTCCTCCCATCTCAGCCACAGGCCAATCATAAAAAGTATTTTGTTTGCAGTTGCCTATTAACTAGGATTTTTGGAGAGTACTTAGGTAGGTAGGCTTTCTTTTAATCCCTGCAAACTATGAAAACAACAAAAACAAATAATAGTTCTACAAAAAATGTCACACACAGTTACAGTAATTACCCATAATACTAAGATAACAGCATCCTACATTTTGAACATATCTATATCACCCACAAATGGAGTACCCAAAATGTGCAGGTATTAAGGAAAAATTGCTGACCCAGATCAGACTGCTCCTGGGTCTACACTGCTTGCTCAGACCTGTTCGTCTTACTATGCAGGTTGATCACGGTAAATGTGTCGTTAAATAAAAAAATAGATCTAGGGTGTCCCAAGTGGCCATTTTTTTTTTTTTGGGGGGGGGGGGGGGGGGGGGGGTAAGGTGAATTTTGGTGTGTAGGTAAGCAGTTGCTATCTACCCACCAAAAGTGCAGGGTCCAGACTCAGGGGTAAGGTGAATTTTGGTGGGTAGGTAGGCAGTTGCTATCTTCCCACCAAAAGTGCAGGGCCCAGACTCTTTTTTTGGAAATTTTGGGTGGAGCCAGGTTATTTTTTTTTCACTGATTTTTGAGGCCAGATTATTTTTTGAAATCCCCTTATGAGCTGATTTATTTTTTACTTGCATATTTTTTCTTCCAAAGACAGGGATTTTTTTCGAAAAATATACCAGCCCGCCCCCCCCCTCCCCAATCATATCAAATGGTCGGTCCCTTAGCGCCTAGTGGGACAGGGTTTTGGCAGATTTATGAGGAAGGACAAGCTGTCTCTTGTACTTTTTGTTGGATGACTTCTGAAATGGTACGTGTGTGTTGAGGGGGTAGGGGGGGGGGGGGCGTCGTTCGGGACATAATTCTTTAGAAGAGCGAGTGGTCTCAGAATGTGGGGCGCGTTATCTTGGGGGAAGTTGTCTGGGGGAGTTTTCTTAGAATCTGGGGTGAGTTGTCACCTGAAGATGGGGCGACATGTCTTGTGGCTTTTTCGTTTGTCAAACTTTGTGGTTGTGACCAGTGTGTTTGTTTTGCTTTCTCTCGTTCTCGGCGTGTAGCCTAAATTCAGAAGCCAAAAAAATCGCAGCCATACAGACTAACGTAAAATCTTAATAAATTCACAGTATGCTAAATGATTACAAGCTTTACTATACCATAAATGAAGAAACAGTTGGTCTCCTCAAGTCGATCAAGCTGAAAAAATGTCTGTGTGTTGACGAACGCACGTGCCATGTATACGTAAAAATGACCAACTTCATTATCGATTTTCAAACTAAATAGACTTTCTCCCGAAGATATACCACGCTAAAAGACGGTCGAATGTATGAACTACGGTTCAGTTACAATGGCATCTAATTTGGTTTTTGGGACAATTTTCTTTGCAAAATAACTTTGGGGTACTGTCGTAGGGTTTTACTTTTCTGAAAAACGGTTGTCAAACTGTGATCGTTGTTTTGGGTGTGCAAACTGCATTGAGGTACCGATATGCGTCTGATTTCAATAACAAAACATCAAATTTCATTCTGATCCGGTCCGTTGGAAAATTATGACTGCATATCTTATCAAACGAGCATTATTTTGGGACTGTTTCTGTTCAAAATTTCCCGCCATTTTGTTCCGGCGAAAAAAAGGGATCATTTCTTTGTGCGTAGACGACCGCTCAGAAATTGATTTACTCAAATGTGATGAGTCTGCGTTCCAACTGTCCTGTGAAATATGGGGCTTCCATAGTAGCCAAGATATCGAAAAAGTTCATTTAAGATTTTTAAAACAAATTTTAGGGGTACGCCAGCAGACGTGTAATATGTCAGTCTATGGTGAACTTGGAAGAGTGCCATTAACCGTTATCAGAAAAGTAAGAATTTTAAAGTTTTGGTTTAAAATTTTTTCAGACCCTTACACACTTATTTATAAAGTCTATAAGCAACAAGTGCAGGATGTTAATAATAATAGAAATATGAAATGCTGGTCTTTTAATGTCATGTCCCTTTTAAACCAGTTAGGGCTTTCATATCTTTGGCATAATCAAGAACTTAGTCGATCGCAGCTAAATATGGTGATACAAAGAATATATGATCATTTTTTTTTCAAGAATATTATGCATCTTATAACATATCAAGTAAAATGGACGTTTTTAAAGCTATTATGAAAAATTTTAAGCTGGAGAAATATGTTGCCTGTGTCGATATTGATAAACATCGTGTTGCATTAAGTAGGCTTCGCTGCTCAGCACATAAACTTATGATTGAAGAAGGTAGGCATAGGGGGGTCGAACGAAGTGCAAAAATTTGTCCGTTATGTACTATGAACGTCGTGGAAGATGAATATCACTTTCTTTTAGTTTGTCCTATGTATAGAGAAATCCGTAAAACTTATTTGCCTAGATTTTATTGTAGATGGCCGTCTAAAAACAAATTCATCAAGTTACTAAATGAAAATCAGGTTAGTGTTTTGAAAAAATTAGCTAAGTTTGTTTATATTGCAACCGAGAAACGTTTGTCTTTACTTAACGATGTTAATATGTAGTTCTTGGTCATTTAGTCTGTAAAAATTGTGTACATTATGTGCGTCAATGTTTATAAGATATTGTATTAGGGAAACTTAAATGAAATGTTTGTGAGTCTTATATATATCAATGTATATCTGTCATGCTCTTCTCGTACCGCCATTGAATGGTATTGTAGGGCGAGAAGCACTTTGTTGTTTGAGCCTGAATAAACCATTTGTAGTTGTAGTAAAAACGCACCAGTTTGGAACTTATGGCACACTATGTGTGTTTAATGTTTTGTTTGATGTAACTGGTAATTCAATAAATCTTAATTGTCTGGTGTTGATATTGGGTGTTAACAAGTAAAACTTCGGTCACCAGTCAGTGCTGTCAAGCGTGACGTCAAGAATGATACGTTTGAAAACGGTCGATATCAAAGAACACATTCAAAGCGTAATAAATCCATATTTCGCGCTCTGCAAACACTAGATTGCACATGAATCGTTCTTCGAGAGGTCTCTTGACGTTAAACTACTTTTCCTCCATTGACATATGACGCCGTTCGGCTAATAAGGGTGACGTTATACATGTAACGTCATGCTCGGTCTGGATAATGGTTGACGTTTGCCTCATAAAACCTCGGAAATTCAGTTTCAACCACTGATCTCAGCATTTTGGGTTGCAAAAGGTAACGGATTTACCTAAAGTTATTTTTGTCTTTTCATTGTTTGATAAACGTGAGAATATAGTGACGTTTGACTTTAAGTCACTTTGTTCCCTACGGCGGTCTGGATTTCTTTTCAATGGCGATTAAATGGGCTTCTACTCTCTATCCATCATTTAAGAATTTCTAGCATGTGAAATTACGTTTAGTCACAAACGCGCAGCGTACATGTACCTTTAGACAAAACGAGTGAGTGAGTGAACTCGGGTTTAACGTCTCACCACCAACGAGGTCATATGGAGACGGGACCTCGGTTTAAAGTCTCATCCGAAAGACCGGAGAAGCGGGGGATCGATCTTGCGATCCCTGGATTGGTAGTCCGGAGTGTTATCCATTACACTACAGCCGCTCCTAGACAAAACGACACCACGGGCGTAATAAGATAGTTTAAAGGTAGGTTCCTGGACTAGCAATAACAATTATGTTCACAAAATAATTTCGTCTTTTTCTGAGCAGTATTGAATTCTGCTTTCTTCTTCTTTCTGAATTTGTTGCTACTGGGAAAATCGTCAGATGTTGAAGAAAATAGTCATTTTCCCTTTTGGTTTATTTTCTTTCGTTGGAATTCCAGTTTAAAAATAACTATGTTTATTATGTCTATAAGTGTACGTTATAATCGCACAATCTTTGTTTCATATTTATTTTCACAGTTTATTCCTCACAAGCCTTTCTTAAAATATGAAGAAAGGCTTGTGAGGAATAAACTGTGAAAATAAATATGAAGAAAGGCTTGTGAGGAATAAACTGTGAAAATAAATATAAGTGTACGATTTCTGATGCCATTCTCCAAAGGTCAATTTTCTCTTGCTGTGAGCTATCCTAGAGGTCCTGACATGGCGAATGGGTTAAAACTATTCCAAAATGCAATGCAGCATGACGCCAGCTGTGTTATCTATTTTTGACGCGAACTAAAAATAGCGCTAACTGGTGTGCGAAGCAGAGTTAGGAAATCCCTTGCAAAACAAATTTTCTAATATTTTTTTATTTACACTTTTAAGTGAATCTTATTCATTCCCTTTTTATAAGTGCTTTCCAACAACTTGGACGAAAGATCATCAAAATTTTGAAGCATTCCAAACTACAGGAACCTACCTTTAATATGATAACTATTTCATATAGATAATGATTGATTACTGAAATAAAAAAAAATATGATACGATAAGACCAGTGCGTTTTCATTGACGCTGAGTATACATTTGTTTCTTTTCATTTTATTATTTACTCGGTGCGACAGTGCGGGAATCTTTGTTTATGTCGTTGTTCCTAACAACAGTCGTGTGACGTAAGTAGTCTCACGTCATACATCCGAGGTTGATTCACGGAATTGGCCGAGCCGTGTTCCGACTGGTGCTGTGCATGAAATGTCATGTAGATTTCTGCTAAGCCGCAGTCATTTGAAATGCATTCTCAAGGTGAAACAAACAAGACAGAATTATGAGGCGCGAAACGACAAAACAAACAAAGTGTCATGTGCGTCAAGCGGAGACTTAGATAAGTTTGGGCACCTGCCTAGTCTGAACAGAGCTTTCGCTATGCGCTTAAAGGGAAGCCAAGGGTCTTAGCCACCTTCATACCGACAGCAAAGATTCTGATCAGACTAGGTGGATGACTAGGCTGATCGGAGTCTTCGCTGGGCGCACGTGCTACTTTGTATATTTTGTAGTGTCACGGCACATTATAGTACATAGGACTCGACAGTACCAGATCAAGTTCAATAAAACTCCTGTTTTGTTGTATGTGAATGCTAAAAGTATGTATGTTATGAAACATAACAATTGCAAAATATCCCTTCTAGCCGTCCATGTCAAAATATTCACGAAAGTTATTCCTTTAAGGGCGGATAACCTATCCAGACTTACAGGAGGGTCTTACGACAATAACGAATCAGGTGCGACAGTATCGGATCATATGATATTATTTTATAGGAGAGTTCCTCCGAGGCGTTCTACCAATCTTCTTAGCTTCAATAATTTTGCTGCATAAACAGTTGGGCTTATTAAACTCTTAGAGAAAACGTTTACGGCCTTTCAGTGATATTTTTCACGTGGTCCTTCACCAGCAAAGGTTATTTCTGTTAAATAAAAGTTGAATGTATACAAAAGTACAAGCACGCAAAAAATTCCTAACTCAGTAATCCCCTGCGCCCCATAGCACCGAACTACTCAAACAGTTAAGGTCAAAATCTGCCTTTGCAAAGTGTTGACCCTGATAAGACCGCAGTGTCTGATCAGGATCAACAAATTTACGGTGATTTTCCGCATTAAAATTGATATTTCAATGCAATCAGTGTATAAACACGTCATGGTCATTCAAAGAGTTCTCCGGCATTAATCTGGGTCTATACACAGTGTACAGATGTCCATCCGATGAACGTCAGTCATTATTGAGTTCACACACATGCAGGTTGATCTCGAATGTTTCTTCAGAATGTTTAGCAGAAGCTTAGGTGTGCTACGCATAACCTTCATTATCATACGCTAGCGTGTGGGGCGTGGGATGGCGAATATTTTACAAAAAAGATGTCTTAGTTTTATACTGATCTTCTTTGAAAAAACACATAGCAGCCACTCAGGTAGTTGATTTATGACATGTGTCCAGCATCAGACCATGCATCCAACATACAATTTTCCAGCTGAGGCCTGTATTTCAGTTCAAATTATATAATGATCCGTTACACAGTGGTGCCCCACTTTTCAAGTCTTTAGTTTCATCAAATACTGGGATGTCACAAAAATAATGACTGCTTGCAATTTTAGGGATGCCAGGATACTATAAAGCAAAATTGGTTTCAATCGCCTAATGATACCGAAATCTATTTTGGGGGGTAACAAGCAAAAGACAAAATACAAGCGCCGCTGAAAAGGGGCCAAGCTTTTCAACAACTCTGATTTGTTTCACAGCCACAGATTTCGATCGAATTTTTCACCCTGCTTTGCCAGCTTGATGACTGTAGCATAATGGTAAAAACTATTTACTTCATTTGTGAGAAAAATGGGTGATAACTTACAAGTGATCCGATACTGTCGATGATCCGATACTGTGGAGTCCACTGTAATGGCCGGAACAGAGTCATGAATTCAGTAGTAACTGTGATTCTGTTTTTTAAAATATAATGGGGAAGGAAACTTATTATTGATGGAGCCTATACCTCGACAACAAAAAATCAGACTGATAGTCTGATAATTAGTTTAGAATTTCCTGGCTACGGTCTTTTTTTCGGCTTTAGCCGTATAACCTTACTATTGACCTACATTTTAAGTATTTCATCGGCCAATATAAATACACCCGGGATTTTGATGTAAGTAGCTTACCTTCGCTTTCTCCATCTACTTTCAGTTTCATTTGAATGTTGGACTATAAACCGTATTGTGATGAATCTAGATATTTCGGTCCAAATCGCTTTTTGCCGAAGAACATTTCGCCTGTTATATCGCCCATGTTAAATATGAAACCAACAAAATAACTTGACACAGAAATCGAAGACGAAATTAAGTAATTGTTGCTGGCTTAGTTGTTGATGTTGTGTTGGAAGTGCGACACTTTTAAGGTTATATCTGGGGCGGTTAGCCAACCAATCCTCATTGTTATGTGCAACACAGACAGACCCCCAATCAAAATTCAACAGCATTTCCGAAATCGAAACCCCAACGGCAACAACAAATATGCATATCAACATGCGCATCCGTACAACCTGATCAACACATTCGATATCGAACATGTGCCTGATCCATTCATATTACAATACACACGTCTATTTCATCTAAGCCGATTATCTTTTTTTTTTAGATATTTCTTGTTTCAGATTATTTCAGTCTAAGGCTCGGCAAGCCTTGCATGAGACTGATAGTCTGAAAAGTAGTATAAGAGTCCCTTGCTTCGTTTTTATTTTCTTTGGATTATTTTAGTCTCATGCTCGGCAAGCATTGAAAGGGCCTGATACTTTGGAGCTAGTCTAAGGTTTCCTTGCTTCGGTCTCAAAGTAGAGACAATGGCAATGATTAGGAATTGAAAAAGTCGACTTCCTCATATTGTTCTAAACACAGAATAGAAAAGGATGACAATAAAGACTGACCACAAGGCTAAACAAGACAAGCGAAAAGTCAAACGGTCAGCTTTCCCAGTAGATCCCGTATCCTAAATAATGTCCTAAAAGTCAACGACTAATAAGAAGACAAACAATGTCAAGATTCTATGCTACCATCACGCCGACAGCAAAGATTCTGATCAGACTGGGCGGATGCAAAGACTGATCTGAGTCTTCGCTGGGCGCACACGCCACTTTGTTGGTTTCAGTAAACCATCAGAAGCACCGCAGCAGAATGGCATGGCAAAACTACTCGGGGTGGATGGGAGCTAAAATTTTCATAGACTTTATTAGTCTATACCGAGCGGATGTGTCAGAGAGTAGTTTTTGTTCCTTTCCTCCCCCCCCCCCTTCCACACTACACACACAGACAGGTGGCTATAGAAAAGACGACTAAGTTACTCTCTTGCACTTTTTCTTCCTGTTTGTTTTAGCTGCTTAACTCCAACAAAGATGTGTGGATAGGACTATCAGACCACATAACGGGAGATAAATGGCAATGGTCCTCAGGTTTGTAGCACGAACATTCTTTTCATCAGCTTTATTCGATTGCTATGAAATCGAACTGGCGTTACCCACGAAACAACAACCACAAAACGCAGTCATCCGAATATACGTAAACTGAGGCAAAACATGTCCAGGGCCAGGTTTCAAGCCGAACTTGATACACGGATTAGCATTCGGAACACCAAAATCTTAAAATAAAATTTTACGATAAATTAAACCACGGACTTGTTTATCTGAGCACAGGACATTGCCGTTGCATCCATGGAACCAAAATAAAAGCCTCTGAGGCTTAGTATGCATTACTATATAATAGAAGAAGAAGGAATTCAACGCCGAAAGTGTATGGGGAGACCTGCGGGTGCGCTCACATTAGGGCTGCGTATCGGTCAAATTTTTCGATACGATATTTGTATCGATACAAAATAGTCGATATTCGATGTATCATTTGATACTTTCTTTTCCTATGTAAGCCTGCTTTCTAGTGTAATATTTACACTTTGTTATATTGTAGTGCTTTGTAGATACCATTACCTGTTGGCTTTTTAGTCACCTTCACCTATTATTAACCTGCTTTATAGAGGGCTTTAGTACTTTGTAATATCCACACTGTGTAATCCTTGTTCATTCACCCTACATAGCATGCTAACTTGCTTGAAACAAGCTTGTGTGGTGAGTGGTTATCTGTACCTTACATTATTTTTATATTCAGTGGTGGTGGGCTAGATCCCAAATTCTACTTGTTTATGCTGGGTGTGCCTATAAAGGCAGAAATTATACAACAACAACAATGACAAAATCGGTTGAGGACTATATAGTAACATTTCAGTGTTGGGTAAATAAGTATATTTACATTAATTGGTGGTGTTTATTCACAGGTGTAGGGAACTTTAACTTTCGTCATCAATAAACACTTTTACCCATTATCCGGGTGCGCTGATAAGTCAACGGCAGAACTCTACGAATGAACAACAATGGCCGACACAGACAACCAGAGACGACAAACTTCTTTTGTTTGAAATGAGAAATTACTTAGAATTTATGCAAGGAAATAACAGATTTTGGGCATCAGGAAACAGTGCAAAACTTCTTAGATTGATGATCGATATTTTGTTCGATACATGAACGTTCGATTCGGTGTATCTATCGAACCTAATTAACCGGTATCCGATATAAACCGTGTACCGGTACGCAGCCCTAGCTCACATGCATTTTTTGTGGCGCGTATTGGGCTACAGATACCAACCTTGCATGAGACGTGTAGAAAGACTTTAAATCCTCGTATCGGTACGGGTTCTTTTCACTCAAAACGTTATTTGTATCAATTCTTTTTTCATGACGTTTATTTCACTTCTGTGTTGTTTTGGAGAACCATTATATAACGTCATTAAATCCAAATTGGAGCAATTCCGGTTTGTCAACTCGAGTAACACGAGTAACTACAGTTATTGACTGAACAGCACGATTAACCACAATATGCATTCGCATATATTCGCGTTTAGGCTACTCGACTACCCCCACCTAACCGCGGGATTAAAGATGGCGGGAAGTGTTCGGAACTGCAATACTCGAGTACCTTTAGAACCTTTGTATGCATGCGCCAAATTTCGACCCGAGTAACACGAGTTGGCAATTCGAAAATGCTCCGACAACGCTGATGACGTCATGCACTAGTTGACACGATGGTTCGCAAAAAACAAACACGGAAGTGAAATAAAACGCAGCAAAAATGACTCGGTACAAACAGCAAACCGTGTTTTTTTCAATAAGTACTAGTACCGATATGAAGACAATTAAATGGAAAAGAGATAAATTTCACCCCTTGCTCTCCTGTTACATTTTGAACTGATGCACATCATTTACCACCCTCGGAAGCGCATCATGACAGCTGCCCCTGTCTCTTTTCAAAGAGGGGGATGGGGGGGGGGGGGGGGGGGGGCAGCAGCCACAATACGCTTCGAGCTGCGGGTCAATCTCAAACCATACGGGCAACAAGAAAGCATGTCCCTGCACCTTGTGCCCTTTCTTTGTTCCGACTGACTCGATAATGTGCAGAGTTGTTCACCATGATCTGAAGATGCGCATGTGATAATGGATTTTCAACAGTCTTATATTTCACAAAATTATGGGCGTTTCTCATATTTGGCATTTTTCAGTCTTTTGAACCGTCTGCCCAAGAGAGTGAATTTTGGCATGCTGTTAGTAATCTGGTATATTGATTATTCTAATTATGGTTCGGATGTGCCGAATTTCATTTTTCCCTTTCGTAGATAACAGACATTACCGTAAAGGACTGGCCTTCTGATTTAGCGGTCCCGATTTCGAGACCCGCTGGAAGCGGAAATATTTCAAATCGTGAACGGGAGTCCATTGCATAGCCTATCAATATCAGCCTCTGTCGTCCTGATTTGACTGAAAAAGTATTGAATACGGCGTAAAATCGTAAGTTATCCATTTTGCACTTATAAATATGATTAATCAACAAGTAAGCTGCACTCTATAAAAGTGTTATATATGTATATGAACGGAATTATGCCCCCAACCCCAACCCCGCCCCCACCATTCACCCTCACCTTCCGACGGAAACATATTGTTTTTTACCATAGTTGTCTGACTGTCCATCTGTGTATCTATCCGTCACAAATCGTGCCCGCTCCTTAACTCTGATTCCGTTCAAGATATTTTCACCAAACTTGGTACAAATACAAAGGATCATCAGATGATGTGCAACGAACAAGAACTGTAGCTCCGCCTACTTTTTTGACGGAAGTATGCCCTTTGTAATTATTAGTATGGCAATCGTGTGCGCTCTATACCTTTGAAACCGTTATAGATAATTTCACGAAACTCGGTACACTAATAAATCATCATCAGACAATGTGCAGAGAACAAGAACTGTACCTCCACCTACCGGTATATTATGTACGGAGTCATGCCCCTTTGTAACAATGAGAATGGAAACTGTGTCTGCTCTTATATTTCAAAACTACTCAAGATAGTTTTCACGAAACTTGGTACATGGACAGACATATTTAACGTTATCGGATAATATACAGAGAACAAGAATCGTAATTCCGCCTATATTATGCGCAGAATTATACCCCTTTGTAATTACTAGTATGGAAATCATGTCCACTCTATCACTTTTAAACCATCATGATATTTTTATGAAACTTATTAAAAATATAAAGCATTGTCAGTCGATGTGCAGAGAATAAGAAACATAACTCCAGCACATTTCTAAAGGAATGCCCCTTTGTAATTTTTCAGTTCAGAAATTGTGTCCGCCCTGTAAATTTAAATCCATTGAATACATTTTTACAAAACTTGGCCCAAATATGAAGCATCGTCAGTTGATGTGCAGAGAATAAAAACCAAAATCGCACCTACATGTTTTCGGAATTATGCCTCTTTGTAATTTTAGTATGGCAGTTGTATCCACTCTTTCTTTATAAGTATTAAAGATATTTTCGTGAAATTTCTTACAATTATAAAGCATTAACAGAAGATGTGCAGAAAATCAAGAACCATGAAGAACGATAACTTTAATGTCCATGCAATTAAGCTCTTTTGTAATTTTCAGTATAGAAATCATGTTTCCTCTGTTGCTTTAAAACCGCTGAAGAGTATTGTATTTTTCTTTATACTTTTTTTCATCATCAGACGATGTGAAGAGAACAAGAACCATACGCCCACCTACATCTTTTATAGAATTATGCCCCTTTGCAATTTTAATTTTGCGGTTATATCCACGCTATTAACTTTTCAGTATGAAGATCTTGTCTCCTCTATAACAGTAAAACCGGCAAAGGTATTTCATGATTTTTTACAAATATAAGCATTATCTGACAATGTGCAGAGAGCAAGAACCATAACTCTACCATTTTTTAAAGAATTATATCCAATGTAATTTTTAGTTCAGTGGGAAATTTACTCTCAATAACTTTAAAGGCCCCATTGCTCTATCAGCATGAAAAATTTTATCATGAGGTATCGCTGCAAGCTTCTGGTTATAGTTTCGGCATTGTAAATGACCGTGATTAGCCAGCTTTAAACAAATATACCATGGTTGAGTTCCACATAAAAAGGGTTTGAAAACATATTTGGGTCATTTTAATTGCCAAACAAAATGACCTACATTCGTTTTCATTTACGATACATAAAATGGTAAAAATACAGTTCAGGCGTGGAGTCCCAATCACTATCTCGCCTATGTTTATAATTTATAGTATTGCTAGACGGGAAATCAGAACAGAATTTTTTTTTGGTGGCGCGATGTGTTAATTTTCAAAACTTTGTTTTCTCTAGTTTTTGTCAGTTATATGAATCAATATATGCACATAAACCCACATTTTATTACCAAACGTGACGATTGAACCGCTTTTTACAATGAATTGAGTTTGTCTACGTTTTCACCACTGACAGGACTATGGAGACTTTAAAACCTTTGCAGATATTATCACAAAAGTTAGTAAAAGGGTGCTCGGAAATATAGAAGGGAAGGGGTGATACATCTGTCATTTACCTGATAAGAATTTCTTAGCTGTATTTGAATAGACTAATCGGTCTCGGGTCATAAGGCAACTTAGGTCTTATTTTTATACAATAAAAAGTCGAACTAATCTGTATGCATATGCAAAATGTCCATAGTGCTCACTTTTCTGTTTTGAGATTAACACAGACCCTTTTGACATTTACAGAATAAATGTGGACAGATGGCTTACTAGAACATCTAGCGGCATCAAAGGGCACAAACTGTGGTATAAGACCCCTTTTACAGCAAAGTTTATTTATGTCTAACTCCTGTAAAATACGATACAATGACCGAAACTGCAAATAAATTAAAATATCGTATTTGTATACTGTAAAAGAAAAGCAAAGACTCAGATTAGCTGTTGCATTAGTCCACCTATTTTGTAGAATCTACAGATCATTTGAGCCAGGTCACGCGAAAAAGTGCCTGAATGCATGCATAAGGAGGGAAGGCTTAAATCAACCTATTAAGTCCAACCTGGGAGGCGTGTGCTCTGTGTGTGTGTGTGTGTGTGTGTGTGTGTGTGTGTGTGTGTGGAGGGGGTGCTGACATCGCCACCACGCCTCCACTGTCATAGTGGAGGGGGTGCTGACATCAGTATGACTAACCTTACTGTCAAATTAAAGAGAAATAAAGTCCACTTCTTTGTAGTTGTCATTTGCGATAACCCTACTATAATAACCCACTGCTCTTTCAGGGGCCTGAAATCTATAGATTGTATCATAGAATGGATGGCTCGGTGACTTGTGTTTTACGTCATTTTAAACAGTATTTCAGTCATACCAGGACGATGGGAAGGTGATAAAGAAAGGCTGTGTGCAATCGAACTCCGTTTCCGGTTGTCCGTCTCCAGTGGATCTCGAACCTAGGACCGCTAGATTAGTGGGACATTGCTTAATCTACTGAGCTACCGGGGCTCCTGATTGGATCATACTGCTTGTATTGAACAAGGCAGGGTAACTTAGGATACTAGGCCATGAGCCAAATATGGTCTACCTCCCCCCCCCCCCCCCCCCCAGGGGGATTTTTGTAGACCATACTTTTCTTAAAGCCCAGCATTTAAGAAGTATTTTGCAGCATGTTAGCCCTCTGGCGAGTGGGGCGTTAAGCTGTAACAGCCTGTTGCAAACGTTACCCATTAAAAAAATAAACATAAAATAAAAATGATCAAAAATTATAAAAAAATAGAAGTCACTTTCTTATGTTTAAAGTTATAGTAGTGTCTAGTAGAACAATCCAATAGCTAAAAGTTATGATGTTTGACAGGTCACTTTAGCCTACATGGTGTCATATACGTGACATTTGTCTTAACACTCCATTAAAATTGCTATTTCTATCCAAAATACTTTCTTTTTGTAAGTTACTCATTTATCATTAGACCATATGTTTATTACTGTATTCAAGACAATTTATTGGTCTTTTCAGATCTGCAAAAATTATTATCCTATCTTGTATACTTTGGGAGAAATAGGATGTTTAACACAGTACCCCCTTATAAACGTTCCATATTACAATTATCACTTTCTGTACAATACAAGTGCTTGAACTACACTTTTTGGATTAAAAAACAACAGTTAAAGGTAATATTGAATATGCCAGTCTATCTAAACAGCAAAAAACAGTTCCACAATATTTTGAACGCATTTTAGTCGGCCATAATGATCGATTATATACGTTACCGAGGGCTATTTTTGTTAAACTCATATAATTTGACGCTCGAATCATTTTATTTTCGTTGGTAGCAGTTTCTTCATATAAGATTCTTTTAATATAAAAGAAAAAATGCATTCTGGTTTATTTTCTATGATAAGTCATTACTAGTAGTAACGTAAATAACATTAACATTTAAAATATTTCATTATAATACCTTTAATCATGTTTTTCCCACTGTCACATAAATAAACAATAACATATTTAAGTCTGGATGTTCTTATGATATATTGTGTACTTGGACGTAGCAACACTCCTCTCAGTTATTACTTTTAGGGATTCATGAGGTGTGTTTTATACGTGATTAAACACAGTATACTACAAATTGTAATGTTAAGGGCACTGACATATTCTGCACATGTAAAACGTTTTTTGTTGTTTTTTTGCTGGCAACTTTGTTATTATATCAAAAATAAAAGTATTTCATAATGGCATTGCCCAGTTTGTTTCTTTTACAATTTGTACATTTGAGTTCTAAAGACAGTAGCATTACGTGAAATTTTGTTATATACAACTTAAAAATAAATAAACAAAATAAAACATCAGAAAAGATAAAAAAGATAAAGCCTCAGCTAAGCCAGCATTGATTTTGCATATATGGCTCGAGTAAAATGATATACAATCAGTTGGATAACATTAAAAGCTAAGCGCTTTTGACGTGTTTAGTATAAAATTATAAAATAATCAGTAATTAACAATGCAATTGGAGTACCACCTTGTTTATTGACAGGATTTGGTATAGTTTTTACGTGCACACTGAAAAAACTATAAAGCAGAACAGTAAACCTGAAGTTTGAATACTTAAGCCAAATACAGTTCTGCATCAAAGCTAAGGTAGATATTTACTGGCAGGGTATACTTACTTTTGTAAGACTATCATATATTTTACGTTACCAAGGGAAACAACATTGCCGAGTTACAGTTAAGAAACAAACTTTTGAAAATAATTAATGGTAGTGTCAATACATTGCTTTATTTAGTTCATTTATGTAACTATCAATAATGTGTCAACCGGGAGTTCGGGAGAATAGTATCAGAAACATTTAATACAGAAAAGAGACATTGGCAGTTTACTAGCATACTGTAGCAATCTATTAATGCTATGTTTAAGATGATCTATATTTCTATGCTTTTGTTTCTTTCTCTTTAAAGTCTGACTACTTTCGATCATCTCTTAAAGAATCTAACTACATTCAACCATCTATGAAAGCATCTGTTCACCAAAGAACATAAAGATACGTTTAGTTGGACAAAAATGTTTTTTTTTCCAGGGACAGTGTTCCAGTAGCTCTGCACACATAATGAAATGGCAAATGAAAATGACAGAATATATGAATGTTGGTCCTCGCTGTTCAGATATCTATGAGAAAATCTTAGTTGTACTCCTTCAGAATGTATTCGCCTACACTGTAGTTATGCTTTGCAGCATAATATTGAGAAAAAAAAAGAAAAAAAAAAAAAGAAAAGAAAGACCGAACAAGTAACGTATACAACGTATTCATTGCGAGTTTATGGATTCTTCATTTCCGATATCCTTAACTAGCAATACAGTATTTCTAAAAAGCAAATAATCTAGAAATAGGGTATACCTATACAAGCCAAGGAAGGGTTAACCTAAATAACTTACTGCATTTGATCTCTGTGACCTTGTATTACCATATTGTTTACTTTTTATCAAAAAATATGGTTGAAAACTGCTTATTTATGATATCTTACTGCTTATCCTATAATCTTTGTCCAAATATGTTAAATACTGTTAGGGAATACAGCATTTTGGCAATATCCAAACAACAATTTCAGTTGCTTACATACTGAAAAATTGTCTGACTGAAATTTGTATTTCGTAACACCTTTATTCCTTGATAGTAACAATAAGTGGGAATAAAACCATGGGGTTTGCAAAATTACCTGACCAGTTAAATATTTGTAACAATATAATGAAAAATAGAAATCCTGAACAAGCTGATGACAGAATGATGTATGCGTTATAAAGTATGTCACTTTCTGTCAGCCTTAAATTTTCACATTTTTAATAATAGTGTGTAATGTATTTGATGGCCGGGAGCTGCATAAACAGATAATGTAGATCACAAATTAACATGTAAGTTATGATCACGGGAGCCACACATATTTGCTAACATATGTAAAGCAGTTACTGTGCATAGAGGCTAGTGGCTGACGATTTGACTGACAGCATAGCAGAAATGGTGTTTATCCCTGTGGGAGTGTTGGTACTGCTTTTGATTGCCTCGGCTGGCAGTCACAGTTGCATATTTGTATGTAGGGTAATTGAATGGTGCAGCCAACAGCACAGGTAGCGAAATTGGTTTTATCCCCATCATGACGAGAACCTAAATATTAATCAGTTGCAGCATATATCAACTCTTACTTATTTCATTTTATGCATAAAATTATAAAAAAAAATCATTTTTATGAAGTTACTTTTAAGTGAAACTGAATTGAAGGCAAGGTCGAACTGCTTCAGCTATAACAATCTATGTGCGTCTTGCTGAGTTCTAGTGTATTTCAAAGAGCTAAATTGCTATCTGACTACCAGTGGTAAGCTAATACTACAGCATTGAATAATTCATATTGCCCGGGAACTAAATTTTTGATAACAGTCACTCACAAATCTTATCCCCCGATATATTACAATTATGTAACGTAACGTTACTGTTAGATTGCTTTTTAAATATACACTATTCGATGTTTTTTTTTATAGTTTGAGGACACATAACACTGGAGTTTCTTCATATTTACATATACAACAGTGTCTACTTAAGACGTAATACAGATAACCTTAAAAAGGAAATGCAGCTGATGTTGGCTTTCTTAGCTTTTCTCATCATTTTGTAGGTTAAATTCTTCAAAAATAAGATTTTCTGTCCACATTTAATATATCCACTGCTAACTGCTGCCTAACTTATCTAAGCTGGGCATGAATCAAAGAAGATCGATGGAGCACGTATAAACTTCAGTCCACCGATTAAGCGATTTAGTCTGGTTGTTTTTTTTTTCTCGAATTTTTTGTTGTGGTTATATACGTTACATATTTATCGTGTTTGCTGACGAGTTTTGTAAGACTTTAGTTTGTTTGTTTCTTTAATAGACTATTGAAACAGTCATATATATGACAATTACTTTTCTCTTCACTTCAGTTCTTTCAATTTGCTCCTTATATTACATGTATTTAGACACTGAAGGGGAAAAACGTCAAATACAATGTAAACTACGTTATACGGGTTTGTCAACTTATCCTTGACAATGTCAATTACCTTGAAACAGCAATTTATGTACTAGCAGACAAAACCCAACATTATTAAGGGCGAATACTAACATGTGTATACCAATGTGTATTTTCTATTATAACGTGAATATGTAAATTTGGGTAGTGTAAATAACGTTGACGTTACACGTTAACGCCCCAACGTACAGAGGGCTAACATGTGTCATTTTGTTTCGTATATAATGTTGTTTCAGAAAATTATAGTGTTCAAAATTCCCCCTGGGGGGGGGAGGGGGGTCTATGGTCAGCTCAAGGTCTATACGGTTAAAAAATATGAATAATGTTAGTATGATTTTTTAGTGTGCATACTTTTTCTGTTAAATGTAATCAAAGTTACATTTCTGACTTAAGTGCCGAAATCAGTTTTCCGAGATAAGCGTATTTTTGCTATCCCATTTAGACGCTGTTTATCCTATTTAAGCGCAATTCCCATTTAGTCGCTTCACACACGTCTCCCCATCCACATTTGGCGTTAAAATCCTTCTTCTCTTATATATAATAGACTCTAATTGGTTGTTAAGGGTCTTTGAATGTTTTTGTTTTATTGATACAACGTCAGTTTCCTGTGATCTGAGTTACAACTGTGATAACGTGAAATCTGGCCTAACGGCTTAATTCAAGAACAAAAGAACAAAACTCAGACTCACCCGCGACTCAGACTCGAGTAAGTAACCCTCAAGTGTGGTTGGAGTGGGATTTACAAGAGTGTGAGTGGAGTTCAGCTTTTGTATTCACGAAACTCTCAACCTCACCTTTCTCGAGTGTGACTCGAGCTTACCTCAAGTTTCAAGTACTATATATTAAACGTTGAAAAGCACTTTGTTTGGGGTTTTCAGGCCCCGTGGCCTGAGTCAATCGACAACTTTACCTCTGGCCGTCTGTCTGTCTGTTCGTCCGTCGCGCCTAAAAAGTTTGTATATGCTTTCTACAATAAATGAAACGTTGCACCGATTTTGCAGGTAACCAAAGGTATGCATTTGACGATTTATCTTTTATTTCTATTTGAAGAGAGAGAGTCCCCAGCAGCACACGACGTCGAAATGAGGTCGTACTGACGTCGACTGGACGTAATAACGGTGCATCGACGTCATTGCGACGTTATTACGACGTCATGTCTGCTGGAGGAGAGAGAGAGAGAGAGAGAGAGAGAGAGAGAGAGGGCAGCGTTGTTTTTTAGGGGGGGGGGGGGGGCAGGGGGCAGATACGGGGGGAAACATCTGTCTACATAATTTTCTTTTTTTATTTATTATTTGTTAGTCACTATTTTCGGATATAGACTTTTTACAGAGTGCAATTTTGCTTGTGTTGTATATTTGTCTTTCCTTAAATGATGACTTTAAACAATGAATGCTAGCGGTTAAATAACAGATTTGGAAAGAACATAATATGGAAGCTACTTAATGAATAAGTTAGATCTCAAAAATGATTGTTATGCCATAATTGTTTTTATGCTCATTCGTTAAGGAAATAAGACCCGTTACAAATGTACCAGGAATTTTCGAGAGCGTGAACGAAAGTCGGTGTCTGTTTTAGTGACTCTTCGTATAACACCGATGTCATTTGAAGGGCAGAGGTAACGAAAAAAGTGAAAACGGCTGGGTTTGTATCCCGGAAAGTGTACACCCTCTATTAAGAAAATAATGGTTCTCATTTACGGAGCCCCGGAAGGGACATGTCCTTTTTTATATTTATCAGAGAATAAATTGAAACAATAAAAATAGAAAAAAATCTAAAGCAAAGCTTATAAAGGAAATCAAACAAGAAAATCTTGTAGGAATTTTAAAGGAGATTAAATACAAGAATGGAAATTAAATACAAGTAAATAAGAAAAGAAAATTAAACGAGATATTATGTGGTTTAATCGAGATTTTTAAGCTGAATAAACGATATAATAAGACATATAAACGAGATACTGTGTTTTATTTCCATTCCGTTTGCTTCTTTTAAACTCATTTCTAATTTACTTGTTTTGATTTCTTTTCTAACTTTTGTTTTAATTTCACGTCTGTTTTTCCTTGTTTCATTTTTTTTCTCATAAATTATTGTCTTAATTTCTATTCTATTTTATCGTTTAAACAACATAATATGTCATAAAAACGATACAAGCAGTCATTTAAACGAGATAGTGTAGTTCTTACTTCCGTTGTACTTTTCTTGTTTCAATTTTTATTCTGATAAATTCTGAAAAGAAATGCCTCTTCCGGGGTTCCGTACTCATTACATTTTCATCTTGATCTAGGTGAACCTGTGACGTACCAGAACTGGGCCTCTAATCAGCCGGGGATGATGGGCAGTCTAGAGGACTGTGTTTTAATGAAGCACGGAGGCTCGGGTCACTGGCATGACTATCCATGTGATGATATTTTCTTTGTTAGCTATAAGTACAGTTTTATCTGTGAATATCCCATTGTTTAAATAATACGAGAAAAATCTTTGTATGTGTTTGCCTTTATTTCCTCACCCAAGGGGGAATACAACGCTTCATTTATGAAATACGGTATGCACTTCCCTAACATGTATGTCCAGATATCCCCATCCATGTAAGAATTTTCCATCCGCTGGTCAGGCGCTTGGTCTCGCAATAGATCTCTGAACCATGCAGCTTAATATAAAAAAGACAACAAAAGAAATGAAAATGAAAATTACCGCCAATTGTCATAGTGAATTTAGTGTTAGCCACTGGTCACGTAGATTCAACATATCTGGCCCCAAGGTTATAACACTTTTTTCATGCTCAACTCAGATGAGCATGAAATTTTACCTTCTAATAAATAGCAAATTACTGATAAGTACGGTTGTTTTCTTGCTGAGTTTAGCTGAGTATGAAATTTTCTCTGCTTATGAATATGAGAATGCAACCATTATTTGGCATTTTTCATATTTATCAGGACAGAAAATTTCTTTCTTGAGCATATAAAAAGTATTATGACCTTGTGACCAGGGCTTTTAATAAACTGATGGCTTCATCAAACACTATGCATTTAATTTTGAATAAAATAAATGAATGAATGATGGTATTGAGAATATCAGTCGTTTTCATCTTAATTTGTTTCATGTTCGGAATCATCTTCGCATGCGACATATTGATTTGAAAAGTTGAGACTTCTTTGCTCGATTTTAACCCTGTCACAGATCTACAAGTGCTTAAAAAGACTTTGCATTAATTTATACCTTTGCAAGTTTTCATAAGTCTTAGCATACCCCAAAGTGCATTCTACCTAAAGCTGAAAATCTTTGTTTTCGAGAAACCTTACGCTTACCATGGGAATAAATAATTTCTTTTTGCAAGAAAATACTCACCCTTAAAAAAGGAAGACGGGCCCTTCTCTAGACCAAAATTAGTACCTGTTATAGAAACGTTTAGGCTGGCTTTAGAAATTAAATAAATTTAATACCTCTAATATTCTATTTGCGAGCTAGGTTGCAAAAGTACTATTACGTCATTGCGCTTGCGGTTAGACACTGACAATTTTTAAACGGGACAGAAGAGACGGGTGGGGTAATTCATTTTTGCTTAAAAAGTTTTAATTTGGATATGTTACTGCGAAAATATGTGAAAAAAGCTTGCTAGTAGGTACATTGCTTTGTTAGATAATAATAATAATAAAAAAGGATCCTAATCTAATATATTAATTTCCATGAAAGGTTGCTACGTATCCAAAACCCCATTTCTGGCCTCAAAATACATAGGTCATTTGGGAAAAAGTGGAGGGCAAAAAATTTATTTAATTTCTTTACTACAATAAATTTTCATGAAACTTTGGGTAGCTGTTACCCATCTCAGGCAAGGAAGTTAAGAATTTTCTGACTGGCATATAAAAATGTCAGATCAACTGCATGTTAAAAACTGTCTCTATCTTGCAGAGCTTACGCTTGATTGGTACAGTTTTTGGAACAGCCAATGTTGTACAGACTATTAATATGCATCCCATATATGGGCATTTACTAAAAACCTTTTCAAGTGATTGGCCCATTATTATTAAAGCCTCTTGTTTACCTTCACATTTCAGACCACATGGTAATTTGTGACTGAATAATAGTATTAGTATAGTAACTATAAAAGCAACAATGGCTGTTGTACCTTTATGTTACCTACAATGTAAGAATGACATACAATTGAGAATGAAAATGGTAACAAGTAACGTTTTATCAAAAAGTCAAAAAATTCTGAATTTCCTTGCCTGAGTTTGTATGGGTTATAGATTCATTTATGCAAAGTTTATGAAAACTTTTTCTGTAAAAAAGAAATTAAATCGATTTTTCGCCCTCCACTTTCTCACAAACGACCCATAGCAGGAAAAAAACATAAAAAATACAAGAAAGAACAAGAGCCAGCACCTCAGTTTCAAATCCGATGATACAACAATCAGAGATGTAATAAGACGTATGAAAAACTTGCATAGGTATATTGTGTCCACCTCTCTCTTCTGTTTTGTTTTTCAGTTGTAAGTGAAAAACAAGCGAAATTGAAATGCAAGCGAAATGGAGTTAAGTGTTCTCTTTCAATAGCTCGCATATTGGGCTTAAGAGGTACTTTATTTATTTAATAGAGGAGTTAAGATTTTTAAATTGTGTGTGCACGTGTAAGTCTAGCGATGATTTCATACGTCATCAAATTACATTCTCTCTACCAGTTAGAAGATTCTAGACGTTGACTGCTTCTAGAAGGCCGTTTACACGTAGCTTAAAAATAAGCGTGTAATTTGATTTCAGTTTTCGGATCGAATTCATAAATGTACATTTTATTTTATGGTGTCAAAGGGGAGAACGTATATACCTTGGTCCAAAAGAAATGTCAGGGCGGTAATAAATATGCGTTGGCAATCACTGTCAAATTCGATCAGTCCACTAGAAGATTCGGTAGAATAAGTTTTGCACGCTTGTTCAAGTTCACTAAGCATAACGCATTGCCATTGTACCCCTTGTCACCACATTTACTGTCGTGTATGAAAGACGTATCTACACAGTATCCGAACTGAATGTACCATCTCTTCCGGTTTTCATAGCGTTGAATCGAGGGTACAAAATTCGCTTGTAACCTGTAGTCGGAAATCATTATGTTTTGAGATTTAATCCGGAGTCTGCTGCGTCATTTATAGTTATTCAGCTTTGAAAATGCAAAGAGGTAAGTTTAATATAATTTGCTCTTCGGTCTTTTACTTTATTATCCTGTACAATGTAAACCTCTTGGCCGTCACAGAAATTTTATTCCGAGCAGCTTAATTTAACACGAGTTTGTGTCGTGCAAAACCTAGCTATCATCCTATTATCAAAACTAACAAACTGTAGATTGATAACGCCTTCTGTTTATTTTAAAGATTTTTTTATAAAACATGTAAAAAGGCTTAAAATGGTTTTAGAATCATACCAAGGGCGATTTGAAAACTGTACCAATTACTACCCACCCATACACGACATTGTACAGCGCAATAAAGAAAAAGACCGAATAGCAAATTATATTAAACTTACCTCTTAACATTTTCAAAGTTGAATAAATATGAATGACGCAGCAGGTTCCGGATAAAATCTCAAAACATAATGATTTCCGACTACTGGTTATAAGCGAATGTTTGTACTCTCGTACACCATTATGAAAACCGGAGGAGATGGTTCAGTCTGTTCGGATACTGTGATCTATGTTGATACAAAAGAAAGTAAGAATGAATGTGCATTTTATTAAGATGATAATGATAATGATATTCTGCGCGCAAGGAAGCGCCGTTTACGGTGTGACGGATTCCGCCGCCGCGGGATTCGAACTAGGTAAAGCCAGGTCTTAGCTGACTTCCCTTCCGAGGTTTATATACTTATATAACATCGTCCCTGTATGCAAAACCTCAAAATAAGAGTCTAAGAGTCTTAAAATAGTGCCTAAGTCGGGCACATTCTACATATAAATACTCGAGACAATTTATTTACGCATATATTCGCGAATCTCTCTAGGCCCGCAAAATGAAACATTCCACGTATAGTGAAACGCTTAAATCATAGGGTGTAAACGGCCAAGTGCAATGTTGAAAAACGTCGTATAAACGGTGATGCACTCTTAATATTATATATAAAAAAATCGTGTCAACATTTACATTAATACGACATTTTTGTAGCGGGTGGTGCCCATTGGATGTTTTGCCGCAACTGCAATACTTGCGACATGCCAAAATAATGCTTTTATACAATGTGCAGATTATCGGTGTAAAAGCAAAGCATCAGATCAGCCTCAGCATCCTCCCTGTACAATAATCAGTTTTTTGTTTCTATTTTGTACGCGATGGATTCAGACATAACACATTGTTGGGCCTTTTTTATCACTGGAAATGGGGAGAAAAACACAAGCCTGTGCATTCTGTATGTTCGAAACGAAAATATTTTGATCATGAGGACATGCTGTCGTCTCCGTTCACTTAGACGATATTTGGATCATAAGGATTATACAAAGTGAATTTGGTCACACAGGCAGCAAAGGCTGCTAAGGCATTTTGTTTATTACGTAAGGAACAAAGTGGACTTAGTACACTTGGCTTGCGAAGATGACATACCGTATGATCATATATGAAGATAGGAGTTGGGCTGTACATGTACTAAGATAGCATGTGCGAATAGCGAAGACTCAGATGAGCCTGTGCATTCATTTTATCCCTATCTATGTATATGGCAAACCACGACGTTAGGTTTTTTATTTCGTTATTGAAAAAGCGAAACTTATTGAAAGTGTGAACAAACATGACTCAGGTCAGTCTGTGCATCATCGCAGCTGATCTAATAAGTTTAAATAGTAGATGACTGGCGTCGCATGAAAAGATACCTTATCTGCTTATTGGATGTGCGAAAGTGAATAATAAGAACAGCCTGCGTATCTGATCTGTCGTGGGTGAAGCGCCGGCCTGCTGATCTAGCGGTCCCGAGCTCGATTCCTGGAGGCGTTCTTAATCGTAAACCAGGTTCCATTGCACAGAGCCTTTCATTATCACCCTCCCATTGTCCTGATATGATTGAAATACTACTAAAAAGGACGTAGAATCGCAAGTCATCAATCCATCCCTTTTGATCGACGTTGTACAAGGACAGATAATATGGCTAGCCACGTGCATCTATTGTTGGTTATACCGCACATCCAGTTGTTGCATAACTTAACATTGTGTTTGCAAGTTTTGTTACAGCCAAATAATTCTTGTTACCGGTGAGTGAGCAGCGTGTATGTCCTGTGCCCCTTTTTGTACAATAGAAAAGTCTAGGGGAAGGTTCAAAGATAACTCCGCCCTGACATTTCTTTTGGATCAGGGTATATCTATCCAGCCGGAATGATTTTGGCCGTATTACAAAGGGAGGTGCCCCAAATAAATCATGCAAAATATCAGCCAAATCGGTCCAGTTGTTCTGAGTAGAAGTCGTTTGAATGTTTTTACCATATATGGGCATGACGGCCATTTTGAATTTCGAATCATTACCATTTAAGCTCCTTTTTGTACAACCACCATATAACTGCTAAACATGAAATTTGATTAAAATTGGCTGACTAGTTTCAGAAGACATGCGATTTGAATTTTGGTCCCTAAAATGTTTCCATGACAACACTAATTGCAATGTTATTTTCATAAGAAACTTCATATATGCTATCAGTACAATGTCTTCAATGATTCTATGAAAAATTAACTACCTAGCGCTACCTCACCCGCTTAAGGTCAAGAATACGTAAATGGCACATACATAGAATTTTTTTTTAAATTTTGCACAGGAGTGCATTTTCATGTGTTACATCGAAATGTGCAATAAAAAAGATAGGTCACCGAGTTCGTTTAGTCGCGAGATCAGATCGAAAAACGTGAAATTTTGAGGCCCTTTCCATTGACGGCAATGGGAAAGCGATCAAACTACTCAGGTTTTAAAACTTAGACGTTCATAGCTTGTTTACCACTTCATAGATTTTTTCCAAAAACTGATATTTTATGTCACAGCATCTGTCGATTAAAATGGGGTAAAGAAAGTCCTTGACTACCGAGCTCGTTTTACAAGTAGTGCTTGATACGCAAGCATAGGTATGTATAAAATTTCGCCATTCGTTGACGTCATGTATAAGTGACGTTGCAATCGTTTACGGGTGACGTTATAAGGCATGCTAAGACCGTTATGAGAATACGGAAAGATGACGACTAATAGGATTCTCATGATGAGTGCTTTAGTAAACAAAAATTAATAAAATACGAAAACAAACTTCTAACAGTAATATGGTTACTGCAGCAGACACGAAATGAGCCGCGCAACGAAAAAGGAAAAGCCCTACGAGTAAACCCAAATTCCTCTTTAAAAACTGCATTTCCCCAACATTGTAATACCAAATCAGAAAATGCGCCGTGCCATGATAAAGTGGGTCCTTGGGGCATGTACGGTCACCGAATCAGTCTGCACATCCACCCAAACTGACCAGAGCCTTTGTTATCCTCTGGTACAATGATTCCGTGAGGAACAGCAACTACGCGTATTCGCAGGCTGATCTGTGTGCATGTATATTTCTGCTGACTCGTGTTCTTTCGGTGTTGCCCATGGTAGTCCGATAATATTGACTTTTACGCCCTTTTGGACTGTATATCTGTCATATCGAGATGATGGTAGGATCATACTTAAAAGTTACAAGGCAAAATTCCACCGTCGGCGGAAGGCTTCTTGTAGCCTAGTGGCCGTAGGGGCGGTGTGGGTAAGAGGTCCGTTGTATCTTTGGCAAAGCCATACAACAAGTGGAAGAAATATTCATTCGTATTTGTGAAAGGATATGCATAGCTAAAATCGCAGAAAGCGGCATTATAATAAATATAACAATCAGATCCAATAAAGCTCTAAAATCAGCTGGCACACATTTAGTTGGTTTATTAATTATTTCGAATACGCAATCCTACCAACATCGCGGAAGAGTAATTAGAGACATTGGGTTGCGGGTTCGAATCCGGGTTCGGCCAGCCAGCGACTGAGAAAGTCTCTTTGTCAAACCGGCATTAAATGGGTAACTTTTTTGAATCAGGGAAGGATATCGCAGCGAAAGGAGAAGAATGTGCTCCGCCTTTCATACTTTCATATGTGTGTCTGAGAAGTCCCGAGAGCCCTGAAAGAGAGAGAACATGTAGTGCGGCCAACCTTTAATTGTTACACACACGAAACACTCACTCTCTGTCTCTCTGTACGTCTGTCTGTTTCTCTCTCGCTCTCTCTCTGTTTGTCTCTCTCATCTCTCTCCTTAATTTTGTAGGAATACATTTATGCTGATGAAATAACTCTATAAATACAGGAAAAGAAAAACACTGCAATATAAGCAGAGGGCTTGTATAAACAATGACTACAACTCCATTTTTTTCAATGTTTGACTGCGCTGGTGCTATGTTGCTCGCGCTGCTGCCTCGATACTGCTGCGTTCATGAATTTTTTGCTGCGCTGTTATTACGCTTTCGTTGCGCTTTGTGTCCACGTCGATTCCGCTACGTAAATTTTGAGCAAGGTCAAAACAAGCGCCGTCACTTGGCGATCATGCCGTTTCAGATACGCTTTCACTACGACCTTGAAGCTTCCACTGCGCTGCTGCCGCTTCTATTACGATTTATGGCGTTTCATCCAAAATTTTGAAGCGCAGTAGAAGCGATGTCCAAGTGGAATGGGTGTTTTAAAAACCCTTACATAAAACTTTAATAACATGAAAAAGTCAAAGTCCGTGAACTTGATCGGTACCGATATATTTTCTATTCATTCATTCATTTATTTACATATTTTTTTTGTTTGCAAATATGTGTACGATTTGTTTGCTGTTTTTCTTTAATACTGCGTCCCCATGACCCTGCGTACTGAATACTCTCTAATTTGGGCTGAATACTGCGTACGATTTGGGCGTGTGTGTGTGGGGTGGGGTGGGGAGGGGGGTGGCTGGGTGGGTTTACACCCTCAAAATAGAACCTCGAAAGTTTTCAGCAATGTGTGCACAATGTAAGAGAGAGAGAGAGAGAGAGAGAGAGAGAGAGTGGCCGAGATAGAAAAAGAGAAGCTCGAGCACTGCTCGCTATCATTGATTTGTTGATCTTTACTTGCCAGTATGTCATTCTTTGAATAAGAATTCATTCCTCGGCGTTTTAATACCGAATATTCGAAGAATGGACTGAAGTGTTAGGTTTGACAGTCGGCGGGAACCTAAATTGCAGCTTACATCAAGCACAAAATACGCTATCTCTCGCTCTTTTCCGTCAGACTTTCCGTATGACTCCGTAAAATTTTCCGAAGACGCCATCTTAGCTAAGGTGATGTTTAAGGTGTTGTACAGACCCAGTAAAGTTATGGCTTGGATCTTAAATAGTTAAGTTCTACCTTAAATTAAGGAATGATTTTGAACCTGGGCCCAGATCGATTTCAGCTATTTTATATCGGAGGTGCACCAAAAGCGTCCTGCAAAGTATCAGTTAAATCGGTCCAGTGGTTCTAAAGAAGAATTTGTTTGGATGTTTTTCCATATATGGCCATCTTGAATTTCAAATTATGATCATTTTACCCATTTTTGTACATCTATCATATAAATGCTTAATGAAAACAAAATTCATGCCTAATATCAGAGGAAGTGTAATTTGAATGTTTTCATGAACGGCTGTCATTGGTTGCCATTGCAACCAAAGTTTCCATGAAATTTCTTAAAACTCAACTTTATATAGGTTATCAGTACATTCTCTGCAAAAGTACTATAAAATTAGCTAGCTAGCCTGGCGGTTTCATGTGTCTGAAATTTTTTCCCGTTTTTCCAAATTTACTCCACCCACATAAGTTCTGTTTACGACCCGGCGGAATGGTTTTTCCTATTTGATATATGGGAGTGCCCCATATGCTTTAAGCCTTATATCAGCCAAATCGGTCAAGTGGTTCTGAAAAAGAAGGCGTTTGAATGTTTGTTTTTTTTACCATATATTGACATGACAGCCATCTTGAATTTTGTATCATAATCATTTTAGCTTTTTTGTACAACCACCAAAAATTAAATTTGATTAAAATTGGCTGCCTAGTTTCAGAGGAAATGCCATTTTTTATGAACAGTTGCCATTGGTTGCCATGGCATCCACAGATGTCGTGTTATTCTAAAAAAACTTCATATATGTTATCAGTTCTTTGTTCTAATAATCCTGTATACAAATAACAACCTAGCTCAAAAGAGTCCATGTGTCTGAATGTTAACGTCATTTTCCCAAATTTACCCAACGCACTAAAGTCCAGTTTAAGATCCGACCGTGATGATTTAAGATTTTTTTATAAAGGGATGTGTCCAATATGCTTCCTGCAATGCAAAATATCAGCCAAATTGGTCCTGTGGCTCTGGAGAAGAAGTAGTTTGAATGATTTTATCAGATATGTGCATGACGGCCATTTTGAATTTCGAATCATGAACATTTAAGTTAATCAAACATGAACAAACATCTTATAAATGCTTCACGTGAAATTTGATAAAATAAAAACTTGCTGCCTAGTTTCAGAAGAGATGTCATTTGATTTTTTTCTCATGAACAGCTGCCATGACAACCGAAGTTGCCATGTAATTTTCATATGTGTTATCAGTACATTGTCTTCAATAAGCTTATGAAAAATTAACTACCTAGTTCAAAGGGTTCATGAGTCTGAAATTTTACATCTTTTTCACTTATTTACCCCACCCACTTAAGTCTGTTTAGTATCAGGCCGGAATGATTTTAGTTATTTTACAGATAGGTACCCCATGCGCTTCCTGCAAAATATCACCCAAATCTGTCCAGTGGTTATGCAGAAGAAGTGGACGGCTATCTTGAATTTCAAATCATTATCATTATAGCCATGTGTGTAAAACCAGCAAATAAAAAGTAAAAAGACAGGAAATGATCAGGAATTAATACAATCAAATCGAACATCCTGTTCTCAAAACCAACAGGGAAAGAAGCACACACGCGTGGAAAAAATGACACAGGTTCACGAAAGACACGCACGGTAAACCGAATAAGCAGCTCTTTCCCAAATAGGTGGTTATTCAGCTACCCTTATCAAAAACAGCATCAGCATTTATTTTTGTCTATTTTATTTTTAACTTACAAAACAAAACAAAACAAAAGGCAGATTGGGTAGCAAAACAGGTGACCAAACCGCCAAAGAACATAGACAAGCGGACATAGCACAATGTAACATCAAGGAACCACAACAGAAATACCGCTTTGTAACGGTCAGCAAAAAATTACTGGGGGCTTAAACATGTTTTACTGGTACCAAATCTCGCCCTCTGCTTCTGCAGTGGTTCGAAACATTTAGTTAGCTGTTTGATCCGCATGAAGGTTTCCTAACCCATCAATGAAAGATCATCCGAAACAAACAAATCACGTATAAGACCTATGATGAATTAGAGATGAGGACTCGACGGAAATAATGTATTGCAACACCAGGAGACCACTGGGAAGTCAAACAACCACACTGAAATACCGGAGCAAAAGAAAACCACCAGTTAGATCCCGAATAACCAAGTAACAGACAAGGCAAACTCCGGTCCCAACCTAAGTAGTCGGGCCCATCATTGAGTATGATAAATGACCAACCGGCGTACAATTAAAGAGGGCAGCAAAGTTATTAACACTTTGGTTTGTTGCTATCAGTACATTGTTTTCAATAATCCTATGAAAATTAACTCCCTAGCTCACACGGTACATGTGTCTAAAAATATACGTCATTTTTCCAAATTTACCTTACCCACTTTAGGCCAGTTTTAGACCCGATCGGAATGATTTAAGCTGTTTTACAAAGGGAGGTGCCCCATATGCTTCCTGTAAAATTTCAGCATAATCGGTCCTGTGGTTCTAGAGAGGAAGTACATGTTGTTTTAAAAAGTTTACCATATATGGGCATGACGGCGATTTTGAATTTAGAATCATGACCATTTGGGCTATTTTTGAAAAAGCACCATATAAATGGTTAACGTTAAATTTGATAAAATTCTCGCTAATTTTATAAAAATAATTGATGCTTGAAAGGAGAATGCACTGTCTAGAATTCTGATTATAAAAGTGAATATTATTTATGTTGGCTGATTTATAACGTTATAAACTGCAATGATGTCGTGTTTCTTTTTTGATACACACTTTATCAAACATAACTTCGCCTTTAGCTTATTTTCAGACTGTATACATTTTGGCTTTAAGAGCTCGTCTCAATGATGCGCGCCATATGTTACCATTGCTTTAAGCCTATAAATATGGTAAGTATATTGACAATCCAAACAGTTCAGCGCGATTTCGGTTTTTGTTTAAACTGTTGCTGATTCAGAAATGAGGCGCAATTTCATGTTCAAACTTGTTGCTGTTTTGCTATTTTGTTGGATCTTAAGGCTTGGTGAGGCAAAAGGTATGTGTGGTTTGCAAACTCGGTGACTAGAATGACCCCATTGGAATAGTTAGTTAACATCAGTTTTGAAGTTTTGTACTCCAAAGTATATAAAGACGGAAAAGAAAGCGTCGAGTTTCTAGCTCTCCTGAGCCCAAAACTCCAGGGTATGCAGGCTTCGTCGTCCGTCGTCGTCCGCCAGCATTTTCATCAACAACAACAACAAAAAAAAATATAATTATAATGTCTATAAGCCATCTGCTTTTGTTCGGATTTTCTTTGAATATTACAGCATTTTCAAATAATGATAATAATAATAATAATAATGTCTATAAGCCACCTGCTTTTGTTCGGATTTTCATTGAATATTACATTCATATGTATATCTTAGCAGTGAATCTTACTTCTGGAAAATCTTGACAATCCATTAAAGGAACATTGGTAAACAGTATAGTCCCAGATCAGACGTCACAAATGTGCTTCTTAAATTAGGAGATGTCCTTTTGTAGAAATGCACCATCTTCCTTAAATTAACTGAAATGTACAAAATAATATCAATGACCACTGCTACTTTACTGTTATCTGCATTTGTTAACGTTGCTAAAACTCTTTTGAAGATTATCAGCAGAGCAATACTGGAATAAGAACGTACGCAGGCTTGCCAAATATAGCAAATCTCATGTGACTGAACTTGTCAAACAGTTTATCTCTTTGGTGTTTCAGTGTACCGTTTTCTCAGTTCATTTAAGTTTCGTCCGAAACAAAACAAACAAAAACAAAAGTACAATTCCGGAAGCTAGTAAAACTGGTTTATTGTTTCTTGCCTCGAGACTGCAAACAGCGAGGCTAGACAGACTATAATTAGTTTTAAATTGAGTAATGAAAAGAAGGGTTCATGACATTTATTTCGTAAAGAAGACAATTCGTCTAAATGACATTTCATCGACGGGACATTTCGTCTAAAGAAAGTCCGTCTAAAGGACATTTCGTCCGAAAGTCATTTCACCTAGGTCGACACCATGTCTAAATATCGTCTAAATTTTGTCTAAAGCAGTAGAAAGAAAGAAAGAAAAATAGTAAGTTAAACAAAAACCCATAGTTTTTTCTGAAATAACGTGAAAAGGAAAACAAAAACAATACCCCCCGCCCCCCCCCCCCCAAAAAAAAAAAAAGAAAAAAAAAGAAGAAAAGAAAACAAAAACAAAAAGTCTTTAGTCGGGGTAAAACCAAAAAAATCCAAGATCCTGTATATAAATTTTGCTAAGAATGAAAGGAACCGGACCCGCCTAACTTTAGTTTCTGCTTTAATCCAGCTTCCCCAAAGTCAACGTGATTTAGTAAAATTGGTAGCTGCATATCTTTTATGCAGGCTAGCTCCTTCAGCGAGCTAATATGTCACATATTTCAGTAGTACTGCTACACGTGGTAACCATACTCGTTTTACGCTATAAAGTGGCGATATTTCGTCTAAACATTTTTTCTGTAAATATTTAGACGAAGTATCGTAGCCCGTAAACATTTTTAGACTAAATGTTGCATTTGACGAATCGTCCATTAGACGACATGTCCTTTAAACAAAATGGTCTTTCGACGAAACGTCCTTTTGGATCAAATGTCATTTAGACGAAATGTCATGCGCCCAAAAAGAAGTCAGTATTGCGACGATTTTTTTATATGACAGTTCTCTATGAAATTCTCAGATCAGCTTAAAAAGTGTATGTTGCATTTAACGGTGGACTAGTAGTATCAACCAAACCCGTTGCATAGGAAACGGCTATAGCAACGGCGTCATGCACTGGAGGCTAGCATAGCAGAAAAAAAACATGGAGGGGGTTTTGGTCTACAGTCGCCGTCATGACGTTATTTGGACCTGGCCCCAAGTTTATGATATTTTTTTTTCATGCTCATCTCAGCTGAGCATAAAATTTTCTCTGCTGATAGATATGAAAATTCAGCTTATGTTGGCATTTTCATATTCATAAGCACGGAAACCTAGTTTACTCAGCTAAACTGAACAAGAAAACAACTGAGCAAGTATACTTATCAGTAATTTGCTATTTATTAGCAGTTAAAATTCCATGGTCAGCTGAGTTAAGCATAAAAAAGTTTTATAACCTTGGGTCCATGTTGTCTCGGGCTAGTTGAACTTTTGTTTTGTTTTTAGATGCACTAAAGTGTTGGGATCGTGTCGACCCACGCAACTACGCTGGTAGGCGAAACTGGACCTATCAAGGGAAGACATGTTAGGCTTGGTCTTCAAATCACCCTCATTCTCATACTAATAACAAAAACGAACAGTTTCCCGAGGACGGCTCTGTGGCTGGAGCCCAAAACTACTGCCGCGACCCAGACAAGACGGGCAAACCCTGGTGTTATACCACTGACCCGGAAACACGCTGGCAGTACTGTGCTGTTTATGTCTGTAAGCATATTTGCTGTACTGATTTGAGCCGCGACAGGACAAAACCATTAAAGTGGCATGTGCGCTCAGCGAAGATTCAGATCAGCCTGGGCATACGCCCAGACTGATCAGTCATCGCTGTCAGCATTGAGCTAGCTTAGACTCTTACCTATCCTTTAAGGCAAAGCAAAGACTTTGACCTGACTGTGCGGATGCAAAGATTGAGCTGAGTCTTCGCTGGCGCACATGCCACTTTGTTTTGTTTTGTCGTATCGCCGCTCTTTTGTATCATACTTTAAAATAGAGGTCTGCTTACGCCGGGACTACGGGGTGGATGTAGCCTTGCAAGGGGTATTACTGTTATTGAGGATCTTAATAAATCTTAATAATAACTCCAATTAATGCTCTTGTACGTTTTCTTTGTTTCCACAACAAACATACGTAGATTTCAACTGGTTATCATATATTTACAATTTTATGTTTCTGTCTTCTAGTCTAGTCTATCCTATAGCGAACTATTCAAATTGCTTGTCTAACTGCAATTAAATATTGTGATAAAAGTCTATGAACGGTCGAAAAAAACTGTTTGGCCAATTAAAAATTCCTGTGAGGTATTAAATAAGCTGAATTCGCGCGGTTTTCCTGCGTGCTGGTTTTCGACATATGATTTATCGATATTATGTACTACCTTTCCCCACAGTGTTATTCAAAATAAACTAGTTGATTTAACTGGAAGAATTTTGTAAACGGAAGGCTCTCTTTATATTCAATGTAATGATAGGGCTGGATTCTCTACCTCTGAAGCGGTAAGAAATTATGATTTATGGTCTTGTCAGAAAGTGTGTGAAGCTCTCACTTTTCTCTTGTACAATATTTGTATAAAATTTGGCTCTAAATCATACAGACAAACTGTTGGTATTCTAATGGGAACTAATTATGTCCCCTTGTAGCTGATCTGATTTTGTAACGAGAGAGACTTCATGCTTTCTCTTACAGAAAATACCCATTCTGAAGTTATTGAAGCTTTCAATTCTCGGTATCTGGACGATCTATAACTTCTTAGATAGCATGGTCAATTAAATTCAACCTTCTGAACCTCAGTTAAATAAGGCCAGCGTCGCAGATACCGAGGCCTCAGTTTGGATATACATTTAGCTATATCGAATGGTTTTGTTACAATTAAAAATTTTCGGTAAACGAGATGATTTCGATTATGATAATTTCCCATTTTTAGCTGGTGATGTTCCTCGTTCTACATCCTATGGTGTTTATATTTCTCAACTTATTCGTTTTGCTCGAGTGCCCCGTCATGTTGATGACTTTAATACTCGTAATAAAGTTTTGACAGCAAAACTTCTCAAACAAGGTTATAGATATGATTAATTTCGTAACACGATTTCAAAATTGTCGAAATATAATGTTGGATTGAAAACACTTGTTCTGCAAGGCCTTTCGGTACCTGAATGTTATGGCGACTTGGCGTATAAATTCAGAAAAAAATAATTGGTAAAAATGATATCCCTTATCATTTAAAAAGATTCGATATAAAAATATTAATTATAATATTATGGAAGCGTATAGGTACCCCCTTTATTTTTTTTTTCTCGTGATGAATGATATATCAACAAAACACGATATTATCAAGTTATTATATGATAATTTTTATCGTGTAAATTAAATAAATCAACTCGATGCTGATATAGTGGTTACTTTCACGTTGTAATTTTTTCGTTTTATTATTTTATCTCTATCTTAAAATTGTGATGACACGATATAGTTTATTGAGAAAACGAAATAAATTGACTCGTTGTTGACATAAGTATTGAGTTTTCACGTTGAAATGTTTTCATTATATTCTTCTTTATAACTCCGGAATATTGTTATGATAACATCTATATCGACAAGATGATGCCATAATATTAATGATATTTTCAGTTCAGTTCAGTTCAATTCTCTTATCGACGTTACCCAAGTGGCTCAACGGTACGTAACCATAGTTGCACACACTTGGCGCCGTGTGTCCGTCCAATGTCATACAGTCTATAATTGTGTCGTCAGTCAGTGCTGCCCAACCAGTATTTATGCATCGATGTTTGCCTGTTGCGGCCCCAAATTAATGCTATTGTTGAATATTATTGCTTATATAGCTCTTCTACGAATTTTAAAAACTGTTTACACTTTCTAGTTCAGTGGTGGTAAGGTTTATTCACTGAATAAGGGATGTCACACCTGTATGATTTTGCATCACCTCACTAAATATTGGGACAGGAATGTCTGAGCAAACACTGTAGACCAAGGCCAGACTGTTCAGGGACTGCAGTAGTATTTCCCATTCTGCCAGCACCTTTGTGCCAAATTGATGACAGTCAAATCAGTGAAGGTAAAATCAACTTAATTTAGGTCTAGAATGGCATCTGCTGCAGAAATGGTTTCCGTCAATATTAAAGCTGCCATGATAAGGTATTATATCAGTAAGCAGTCAGCTGTAGCAGAATAAGTTTAAATTGTGCTAAAATGGGCAGTCAACCTTAGCAAAAAGTAGACTTGTCGGTTACGCATCAGACCTGTTCTTAAACTCTTACTCTGCATGTAAACCCCTATTCCAGAAAGTACCGTTCCAGTACTCTGATGGGTTCTCTGTAGTGTTGGGACTAAATCCTAACGGGACTCATAATTTTTGATAGTACTCGAGTACTCAATTCTACACACTAAATTTCAAGGCCATCGGTCGATTGGTTTTTAAAGCTTTTTACCATATATGGGCATGGCGGCGACCTGGACCATTTGAACAAATTTTTGTTTCCTCAACCTTTGGCGGCTTTATATGAAATTTGGTTTTAATTGGAGCAGTGGCTTTTGGGGAGATTGTTTAAAATTGTCAACATATGAGAATTCTGAGTCAAAGGTCAAAGAATGGCCTTGATCTCTTGTACTCATACATCTTCACGTACTCATTAAGATGAATGTATATACTAATTTCTAGGCCCTAATCTTCAAAACTTTCCATGAAATCTTATGTTGTAGCATTTTCCCATATAAAAGCACCAGAAAGCAAATTTGACCTTGCCGTTAAAAAGATCAAGGTCAACCCAAGGACATGATTTAAACAATCTTGGTAGTACTTGCGTACCCGATGCTACATATAAAGTTTCAAAGCCATCGGCCAATTGGTTCTGGAGAAGAAGATTTTCCATAAGTTTTTACCATATATGGACATGACGGCCATGTTGGTCACATGACCAGGACCGTTTGAACAACTTATTCGTTCCTAAGACCCCTGGAGGCTACATATCAAATTTGGTTACAATTGGCCAAGTGGTTTCAGAGGAGAAGTCGTTTGAAATTGTGGACGGGCGGACGGACGACGGGCGGACAGTAGCCTTATGAACGACGGACGACAGAGCCCTCCCATATAATACCCGTAACACCTAAGGCTTCCCCGTACCAGTATTTATTTTCGAAATTTCTGGATCCATTTTCTACGAAGAGTATATGACATTGACAATACTGAAAAAATGTCAAAAATATGTAAAATTAAGTATGTTAGGCAGTTTTCATGAGATGCACATCATTATATGTGTAAACAACTCGTTAATGTACAGGTGACTGTAACCCCATTCATATTTTTTCTCCTAGCCCAATTCTATTCTTCAAGAATTTAAAACTTAAATCGATTCTAATGCAGCCCGTTAGACGGAATGAATGTTTTCCAGATAAATAAACAGAGGGCCAAAGTGACTAGGGGCCGAAGTGTGCAAACTTAGTGTGGCGCTTAGATGGTTTGGGGCCGGGCTGACTAGGGGACAGGGTATCTAGGGGCCCAGATAATTTGGGGCCGAAGTGTCCTGTTACCGATGGCGACAATATCGAGCGAAAACGTGTTGCTATGAGCTTGCTAATATCCCTACTCCTTGGAGTCATGGTTTATCCAGAAACTATCTCTATTTTCTAGGTAATGTGGACTGTTGGATTGGGGAAGGCTCTCGTTTCTATTATGGAAGAATATTCGTAACAAAGAATGGAAATCAGTGCCAAAGATGGACAGAGCAGACCCCACATAAACATACCCGTAACAAGGATGAACAGTTTCCTCTGGATGGTTCCGTCCCAGGTGCCAAGAACTACTGTCGGGATCCAGACAAAACTGGAAAACCCTGGTGCTATACCACGGACCCTAATGTCCGCTGGGAATACTGCGATATCCCGTCATGTGAGTATTTAAATTTACATTTTTTTAATCGCTGTTGATTTTTCGAGGGACATTTCATGAATAATGTTAACATCGATTTCCGTTATGCCTTCACCTGAGCATATCAATAAAAACTGTTCAGTCACAAAATTTGAAGCACTGTCTTTTCCTCAAAATTTATCGTGATCTCGCAAGTTGAAAAAAAAAAAGAAAGAAAAAAAAACGCCTTTCCGTAAAGACGAAAAGGCGTTTTTTTCTTGTTTTTTTTTTTTTTTTTTTTTTTTTTTAATGAATGAAACCTACCCCACACAGTTACCTTGAACAAAGGCCAAATAATGACCTTGACCTTAAGCAACATACTGTCTTCATTTGCTCATTAGTTAACCATATTCACCACAAAATTATATCTTAAACAGTTTCACCAAAATCCACTGTTGAAGCATTTTCACATATAAAAGCATAACGCACCAATATTGACATTGCCATAAATTATGTAAAATTTTAGTTTGAAAATCGTGTCCGCTTCATAACTTTAAAACCCTCAAAGATATTTTCATGAAAGTATGTACTGATATAAAGCATTATCAGACAATGTGCAGAGAATAATAAACATAATGCCATTTACATATTTACAGAACTATGCCCCTTTGTAATATTCAGAATACAAATCATAGCCAATCTATAATTTTAAAACAGTCAAAGACATTTACATGAAACTTTGTACCAATATAAAGCAATATCAGATGATGAGCAGAAAGAACCATAACTCCACCTAAAGATTTTAAAGAATTATGTCCCTTTGTAATTGTCTTTATGGAAACAATTTCTGCTCTATAGCTGTAAAACAGTTGAAGATATTTTTGCAAAAATTAGTACAAATAAAAAGCATCATCAGATGAAGTGCAGAGAACAAGAACCGTAACTACGCCTTCATTTTAAACAGATGTATGTTCTTTGCAATTTTAGAGGAAGATCTTGTCTGCTATATAACTTTAAAGCCTTTGAATATATTTTCACAAAACTTGGTACAAACATAAATCATCAGATGATCTGAAGGTGTGCAGAGTGCAAGACTGGTATTTTGTTTTTTGCTTCACAGAGTTGTTGCCCTTGCTCATATCTTAATGACTCTACCAGAGCAACATATTAGATATATAGGAACAACATGATAATAGAAAGCTGTTACCGTTATTTCTGGTTCGGGACATATGATTTAAATGCCGTTAACTCTCCGATAAATAAAGGGTGGGCCCTATTGGTTACCACGTTCTAGTTCATTTTCTGAACGGTTGTCTACGCACAAAAAGGTAATCCCTGAAAAAATGGCGGCAAATTTTCAACAAAATTGCCCATGATTTTGCGACTAGTTATAGTTACCATAATGACCAATTTTACTGAAATACCAAATAAGAATTACAATTTGAATTTCATTTTGAGCATGAACTCATTTCATGACCCAAATAGACTTCCTAAAGTAGAATAAAATTACCATAATCTGATGCACCTAGTTCGAGGAAACGCAAAATCCCCAAACCCTGCCACAAATTATTTTGCCATGAAAATTGTCCCAGAAACCGATTTCGGATATATTGTTAAAAGTTCATGATAGTCAGCATACTCGTCGACACGTAAGCGAAGTGCTATGGTGGGAGAAAACCTTTTGACGTGGAGATCGATGAATAATGTTAGTGGAATTTCCGAAGGTCAGCTTCACGCGTGCAAGTGTTGATTGTTTTATGAACTTAAAGCAAGAGGTGAACTTTGGCTTGAGGATGACCTCTGCATACCTGGACTGTTGAAGCGTTGAATAAGGAATAATCATTTATTAATTATTTAATTGACAGTTCAAAATGTAAGTTTCCTACACGTTGTTTCCACCAGATTAATTACAATACCATCCCCACCCCACCCACCAACCACGCACAAACTCACAATTTACGAAACCACATTAAGGAACGCGTAAGTTCGCCGTCAGAACTACCTTACCTCACATAATTTTATAATTTAACCAATGCATGAAGTGGAGAGCAACTCTTTATCACATATTCTCTCTCTCTCCCCCCCCCCCCCCCCCGCCAAATATTCAGAACTGAGTTATGCTGTGCAACAGGTGATAACATCTGTTTGTTCAAACAGTCCGAGCAAAATGCCAACTGCAGACATGCTATATAGCTCCAGACTGCAATCTGAAAAGGTTTTAGTGAATTTCAGTAAAGACTAAAGAGTATAAAGATCTTTGGGGTTTTCAAATGGGTTCGATCTACTCATATGCCAGGAAAACAAATGCTTTTTTTTCTATATGCCATGCCAGCTTAAAAACAAGTATTTGCCAAAAGATAAAACCCTTATATACAATGAGAAAATAAATAAATAAAACAAAATAAAATAGAATAATAAATACATGATACAAAAGGGTTTATTAGCCACAAACATAGAAATAAAATGGTTAAAAAAACAGAAAGACCCTCATTCTTCTGTCACATCTTGACAGGTTAAAAACCTTCTGTCGCAAATTCTCTTCTAATCTTATGTAAATTATTTCATGGACTGAAAGGGGAATGGGATTTAGGAAGAGAGTGTGTGTGTGTGTGTTGGGGGGGGGGGGGGGGGGGCACAGTAGGAAAAGCTCACAGCTTACACAGCTCATAAAAATCTATATGGACGCCAAAATATATCTTTACCTTGTGTGCTTCAATTTCATAAACACAGAATTAAAAGGCGTTTATAAACTAAAACAATATGTATGGCTGAATATGAAATAGAAATTATGTAGAATTGCTATCAATACACCTCTGAACAGGAGCTAGAATGTTAGAAAGTAGTTTGTTGAAATGCCCCTTCGCCCTCCCCCCACCCAAGATTTCTCAATGGGGACTTAAGCCCCCACATTTTCCTGATGGAAAACACTGTGAATAATTCAAGAAAAAGAAAACGTTAAACTGCATGTGAACAACTTCATGAGGGCCTTATACAAGCGCAATACTTATACTGTAGTTGAAATTTTCTTGTATGATTTTTTTTAGTTAGAATTCATAGTTCATCATCTCTCTAATTAAAAACAAAAGTAATGAGACACAATATGAACTTTTTTGTGAAAAAAGTAGAGTCTCTAATTATGTTTTAATTTCAAATTATTTATAAACACAATAAAACTAATTTTTGTGCATAAATAAGAGGTTATTATTTCTTTTTCTGGTTTCTTTATTTGATTTTGTTTATTTTTATTAGACGGTCGTCAGCCCAGAGATTTTGCAAGACACTAAAATCAAGTATGCTGGAAGCTGTATATTTTTATTTTGGTACTCAGTAGAAGCAGGGATAACTGTGGCTCAGAGTTACATGAGAGAAAGATATCTCATTTAGCCAAAATTCGCTATTCTCGGTGAGAATCTAAAATGATGTTTATTATTAATTTGCAATTTTGCATGCGGATTATGCTCTCAGTTGACAGATTGTACAAAAATTGAACACTTTTGATACACTTTTACCGTCTGGCATAGCTTTTCAGTTGACTCTTGTTATCTCAAGCAGTGGTATCTCAAAGTACCCTCATGTATCAAAGAATATAGTTAAGACATAACTCCTATTTTTCTTTACATTTCAACTCCTTTTTATCTAAAAAATCTTGTATCTCAAAGTAAATTTTCTGGGACCAGAAAATTTATTTTGAGATATCCTCACCTTCAGATGACCGTCTGACTCTGAGATATCGAGATTTGACTGTATATAGTGGCCCATAAGATTCCAGCAGCTCACTTTTTACTCTCATGCTGTCTATTTATTTATGTTGCCTTCGGGTATTTATATTTTGATCTGAAGAAAGATGTTAACCTTGTCAAACTGGTGACTTGTACACCACCAGTATCAACCATATAGAGAGTGTTATCATGCTTCTTTCAAACTCCCTCTCTAACTTCACCGAACGCACACACCCACACCAAACCCTTTCACAGACCCCTACCTGACTGATTTTGCCTTCAGGGCTCATAAATTTTTGTCTCGAAGCAAAAAAGCACGTGCTGTGTTAATTGAATAAGTGACCAGTATTTCTTGCTTTTATTTTTCACACAGCGGCATGATAGCATTTGAAATACTGGCATACAGGCTATCAGCCGACTTACAAGTAACTATTAAAATCAATTTATATACTGTTTACGTCACAATGTCATGACGTGTCTAGTGGACTACTGGCTGTAAACATTCTGTGCAGATGAGTATGGAATGGCTTTTATTTCTGAATAAAATATAAAAATAGACTTTTGTCATGCATTTTACTGCAAGTTAACATATTTCATTTAATCGCGCTTGACATTCTAGCAATACATGGGATAATGATTCCCTTAAATTTGTAGAAGATGTTGAAATGTAACGCTCGGGAACTGATTACCAACTATTGTTATCCTCCATTTTGTTGAAGAAAATCTAATTCGATGCCTGAACATTGTTAAGGTGTCAGGTATAAAATCGTATATTTTTTCGGAAGTGTGTAATTTGATTCGCCGACAAAGCTGCTTTGAAACTGCGACACGTTTGTCGATTGAATCTGAATTTCAAAAATTGCAATGTTTTGTGGTTTCCATCGGTTTAAAAATATCCCTCCGCAATAGATACATGTGCGCGTTCACACTGTATAAACCTGACATCTACGATATTGAGAGCTGCGTGGTGCTCTAATTTGTAACAGTCATGGCCTGTATCAGTCCTGTTTCTGGGATCAGACATTTATCTTTGTCATGATACACAGCACCGGAGTGTATCACTGGTTGGTTTCGGCATTTACAAGTACCGCATTCCGGACGTTCTTCAACGTGCTCGTTTAGCTTTAGACAAATTACTATAGAATGCGACCGTGTCATGACACGGTCGCAAAAAAAATTAAGTATTGGAGCAGGTAAGTTTGAGCAAACGGTGCAGACTCAGAGCAATATGCTCCTTCGGTGGAGCAATCAGATGAGGATCTACACTGTTTATCATGTCAGCTGTATCTGTTTGACGCATACATGTAATAGCATTGTAAACCCAAATTGTTCTGTTTTAGGACTGTGACGGTGACTAGTTTTGGTAACCCATTTATGTAGGTTTTTTTCTGCGGTAAGAATAGCAAGTTGTGAAGCATCTCTGGAATTTTTTGAAAATAATTTTTACCGTATTTTCAGCCATTCATTTTCAGTAACTCATATATGCATACACGTATATGTGTATGTCATTTTACCATGAGTTATAAAGTGGTGGTACCTTTCGTATCATCGTCGATACATTGTTTTGACGTTCCAGCAATGTTGATTCAACCTTATAATTGGACTATTGAGTATTGATCACATACTTTCTCCGTTTCAGGTTAAGACGGTGGTTGCTGATTTCAAGATAATATACGCAGTTATTTACGGAAGACCTGGAGAGACCTTGGTACTTTTATACCCAGCACTGTTTATTTTTTTGCGAGGATGACAAACACGATTAAAGCACAAAATAAAGGCAAAACTTCATATGGTTATAGATCTAACCAATCCAAAACATGTACACCTGTTATTGCGCTGGTCTTCACAACCATTTCTTCTGATATATAGACTGTCATGAACAGTAAATATTTATATACATTATCTTTGAAGCATAATATCTAAACAGGTGCGGCTGCTGTCCAACATCCTTGATCATAATGCAGGTAATATGATTTCAGGATAAATTACGCAGATGTAAAGTTCCTTTGGTGAAAAGGAATATGATAGGTTTCATTACTCAAGGGCAAGAACCTACGTCATCCGACGCGTCACTAATTGATCAAATAAAACCTATTCCGACAATCATCAATTCGAAATAGACCAACAAATCTCTTTATGTTGATAACTTTTCGAGAAAAGACAGCATGCACCAAATGCATTCTAAAAAGGGTAATATTTCAACACGAAAATGACTCCATAAAATGTTGTAGAATTTGCAAATACTTTGACTACATACATCACAATATAGGTTGAAGCATATTTGGTCAAACTGTTTGCAAATCAACTGAATGTTAAAAGCTGACTTCTATGTAGTAAGATTGTCCTTTCACTGCCGTATTTGGTGCACCAGTGGTTTTCGAAGATTTGGAAATTTACAAGATTTATGGGAAGATTCCGAACAGTGGACCAACCGAAATGGTGTAATTTCGAAAATACGTCACTTGCTGATGACGTAGGTTGTTAGGAGTGATTACTAGTCATGAACAAATTCAATGTAACCGTATCTGCTACTTTCATCTCTTCATGTCCAAATCCTTGATCATAATGCGGGTAATATGATTTCAGGATAAATTAAGCAGATGTTAAGTCTCTTTGGAAAATAGACTTCTACTTAAAGCTGGTGCAAAGGAATATGATAGGTTTCATTACTCAAGGGCAACAACCTACGTCATCCGACGCGTCACTAATTGATCAAATAAAACCTATTCCGACAATCATCAATTCGAAATAGACCAACAAATCTCTTTATGTCGATAACTTTTCGAAAAAAGACAGCATGCACCAAATGCATTCTAAAAAGGGTAATATTTCAACACGAAAATGACTCCATAAAATGTTGTAGAATTGCAAATACTTTGACTAAATACATCACAATATAGGTTGAAGCATATTTGGTCAAACTGTTTGCAAATGAACTGAATGTCAAAGCTGACTTCTATGTAGTAAGATTGTCCTTTCATTGCCGTATTTGGTGCACCAGTGGTTTTCGAAGATTTGGAAATTTACAAGATTTATGGGAAGATTCCGAACAGTGGACCAACCGAAATGGTGTAATTTCCGAAATACGTCACTTGCTGATGACGTAGGTTGTTAGGAGTGATTACTAGTCATGAACAAATTCAATGTAACCGTATCTGCTACTTTCATCTCTTCATGTCCAAATCCTTGATCATAATGCAGGTAATATGATTTCAGGATTAATTAAGCAGATGTTAAGTCTCTTTGGAAAATAGAATTCTACTTAAAGCTGGTGCAAAGGAATATGATAGCTTTCATTACTCAAGGGCAACAACCTACGTCATCCGACGCGTCACTAATTGATCAAATAAAACCTATTCCGACAATCATCAATTCGAAATAGACCAACAAATCTCTTTATGTCGATAACTTTTCGAGAAAAGACAGCATGCACCAAATGCATTCTAAAAAGGGTAATATTTCAACACGAAAATGACTCCATAAAATGTTGTAGAATTTGCAAATACTTTGACTAAATACATCACAATATAGGTTGAAGCATATTTGGTCAAACTGTTTGCAAATGAACTGAATGTCAAAAGCTGACTTCTATGTAGTAAGATTGTCCTTTCATTGCCGTATTTGGTGCACCAGTGGTTTTCGAAGATTTGGAAATTTACAAGATTTATGGGAAGATTCCGAACAGTGGACCAACCGAAATGGTGTAATTTCGAAAATACGTCACTTGCTGATGACGTAGGTTGTTAGGAGTGATTACTAGTCATGAACAAATTCAATGTAACCGTATCTGCTTCTTTCATCTCTTCATGTCCAAATCCTTGATCATAATGCAGGTAATATGATTTCAGGATTAATTAAGCAGATGTTAAGTCTCTTTGGAAAATAGAATTCTACTTAAAGCTGGTGCAAAGGAATATGATAGCTTTCATTACTCAAGGGCAACAACCTACGTCATCCGACGCGTCACTAATTGATCAAATAAAACCTATTCCGACAATCATCAATTCGAAATAGACCAACAAATCTCTTTATGTCGATAACTTTTCGAGAAAAGACAGAATGCACCAAATGCATTCTAAAAAGGGTAATATTTCAACACGAAAATGACTCCATAAAATGTTGTAGAATTTGCAAATACTTTGACTAAATACATCACAATATAGGTTGAAGCATATTTGGTCAAACTGTTTGCAAATCAACTGAATGTCAAAAGCTGACTTCTATGTAGTAAGATTGTCCTTTCATTGCCGTATTTGGTGCACCAGTGGTTTTCGAAGATTTGGAAATTTACCAGATTTATGGGGAGATTCCGAATAGTGGACCAACCGAAATGGTGTAATTTCGAAAATACGTCACTTGCTGATGACGTAGGTTGTTAGGAGTGATTACTAGTAATGGACAAATTCAATGTAACCGTATCTGCTACTTTCATCTCTTCATGTCCAAATCCTTGATCATAATGCAGGTAATATGATTTCAGGATTAATTAAGCAGATGTTAAGTCTCTTTGGAAAATAGAATTCTACTTAAAGCTGGTGCAAAGGAATATGATAGGCTTCATTACTCAAGGGCAACAACCTACGTCATCCGACGCGTCACTAATTGATCAAATAAAACCTATTCCGACAATCATCAATTCGAAATAGACCAACAAATCTCTTTATGTCGATAACTTTTCGAGAAAAGACAGAATGCACCAAATGCATTCTAAAAAGGGTAATATTTCAACACGAAAATGACTCCATAAAATGTTGTAGAATTTGCAAATACTTTGACTAAATACATCACAATATAGGTTGAAGCATATTTGGTCAAACTGTTTGCAAATGAACTGAATGTCAAAAGCTGACTTCTATGTAGTAAGATTGTCCTTTCATTGCCGTATTTGGTGCACAGGTGGTTTTCGAAAATTTTGAAATTTACAAGATTTATGGGAAGATTCCGAACAGTGGACCAACCGAAATGGTGTAATTTCGAAAATACGTCACTTGCTGATGACGTAGGTTGTTAGGAGTGATTACTAGTCATGAACAAATTCAATGTAACCGTATCTGCTACTTTCATCTCTTCATGTCCAAATCCTTGATCATAATGCAGGTAATATGATTTCAGGATTAATTAAGCAGATGTTAAGTCTCTTTGGAAAATAGAATTCTACTTAAAGCTGGTGCAAAGGAATATGATAGCTTTCATTACTCAAGGGCAACAACCTACGTCATCCGACGCGTCACTAATTGATCCAATAAAACCTATTCCGACAATCATCAATTCGAAATAGTCCAACAAATCTCTTTATGTCGATAACTTTTCGAGAAAAGACAGCATGCACCAAATGCATTCTAAAAAGGGTAATATTTCAACACGAAAAAGACTCCATAAAATGTTGTAGAATTTGCAAATACTTTGACTAAATACATCACAATATAGGATGAAGCATATTTGGTCAAACTGTTTGCAAATCAACTGAAAGTCAAAAGCTGACCTCTATGTAGTAAGATTGTCCTTTCATTGCCGTATTTGGTGCACCAGTGGTTTTCGAAGATTTGGAAATTTACAAGATTTATGGGAAGATTCCGAACAGTGGACCAACCGAAATGGTGTAATTTCGAAAATACGTCACTTGCTGATGACGTAGGTTGTTAGGAGTGATTACTAGTCATGAACAAATTCTATGGAACCGTATCTGCTACTTTCATCTCTTCATGTCCAAATCCTTGATCATAATGCAAGTAATATGATTTCAGGATAAATTAAGCAGATGTTAAGTCCCTTTGGAAAATAGAATTCTACTTAAAGCTGGTGCAAAGGAATATGATAGGTTTCATTACTCAAGGGCAACAACCTACGTCATCCGACGCGTCACTAATTGATCAAATAAAACCTATTCCGACAATCATCAATTCGAAATAGACCAATAAACACGGCCGCTTATCTCCGTCAGCACAACACCGTGTTGTATATAGGAAAATGTGCAGGAGATTTCCGGTGGTTCTGCCGGCGATTCGAAAATAAAGGTCATGAAAGGTAGGTGTCTCGGTTTAAAAGGGATATATTCTTTTCCAGCGTAAAACAAAAGAAAAGGAAAATGTCATGCAACCCTTCAATCGTTTTTCTATGAATACGAGTCTTAATCGAAGCCAGATTCTCAGTGATACAACAGATTTCCATTTTTTCCCGGAGCGAAGTCATGGAGGTGGCCGTTTTGTTGACATGCAAACATTTCAAATTTGCATTCCTGAAGTCGCCGAGTATTTATGTTTTCATGTATCACCTGTATATCAAAGGTCTCTCATATAAGTACCAGTTACGAGCCTAAACAGAATTTGCTACCTTCCTTCAGCCCAGATAATGAAAGTTGTTGTGGAATTCGTGATCCAGGAGATCGGTGGTGCTGAAGGCGATAGGTGGCGGTGCAGGAGATTGTTTTATGTTGTGCCACCAAAGGCCGAAAACATGTGTTGCAGGATGAATCTTTGTTTGAGTCATGCTTTTTGAAAACAAGTTATCTGTTTCGCTGGTCTCTATCAAAGTGACATGCCACAAAACGTCCCCGTGAGCAACTAGGTATACAATATCACTAGTGAGCTCAGGAAGCGGCGGCTTTGTCCCGACATGACTGAAAAATTGTTGACTGAGATGTTAAGCATCATCAACAAACAAAATGACGCGATAAAATATATGAAAAATAGATTATGATATGTCAGTTTTCACTTAATACCCCTACCTACCCTCTACTCCCTTCTAGCTGATACTGGAGTAGCGGGCTGATATGGTAGTAGAGAGTTGATACGGGGCATGATATGAAAATTGAAATATAATAATCTCTATGTATATTTGATGAATATTTTGTAGATTCGACCGCATCATCCGATACACTAATGCATTGAACTTGTTTAAGTCACCCACCTCGTAAGACATTTGTATTGAAGTTTTGTGTCAAAAATACGCTTTCAATAGGCGGTGGCACTGGTCGGGGGTATACGTGAGCCCCTGCTCACTTGCTCTAGTTTTCATAAAATTTGCTCGAGCAGGTTTTAAGTGATTGCTGAGACACGATTTAACCGTTTACCCCTGATTGTGGCATTGACCTTGAATGCGGGAACCCAAATCTTGTGCGTGACACGTTTTTGAATTATGCTTTATCTTTCTATGAAGTTTTATTAATTGCTTCAGTAGTTTGAGTTATTGCTGAGACACGATTTGAGACAAAATTTGACCTCTTACCTAATTGTTTACCCTTGACCCTAGGCAAAGGGACACAAATCTTGTATGTAACACACTGCCTCATTATGCTGCATCTTTCTGTGAAGTTTCGTTAAATTTGCTTCAGTAGGTTTTAATAGTTCTCTTTTAAACAAAAGCATGACACTGATGGTATACTTCACCTGTTTATTATACTTTTAGTATATATTAATGCTTATAATACCGAAAGTAGGTCAGTTTTGATAAGAAGGTCAAGGCTGTTTTTTTTTATTTCTATTTTAGTCGAAAGCTGGCCAATCATGGTAATTGCTGTGACAAGCTGTTTAGAACTCTTGTAATGATACTTCAAGATAAAATATTACATAAATTAATACCACTGGGAGGGCAGTGAGACATTCAAATACCAGCAAATCCATCTGTGTGCTGTGAAACTGTAAGCTCAGGAAACTTTAACAAACTACTGATTTTCTAAGTCAGTTTCACGGAGAAGAATAGATAGATGGGTGGCATACAATTTTATCTTCTTTCAACAGCAGCAGAGATGACAATCGGTTTCCTCACTAACCTATTTTTATAATCAAAGAATCGTGGACTCTGATATTTTTACAGGGGTTTCAGCATCAAAGTTAGGGTTAGGTCTGATAGAGTTTTCCTGCGACCACTGTGCCTGCGACTGAATTAAACTATCCTCTTCTGTCCACTCTGGGGCTTCTCACTTTAGGCCTACCAACTTCAAGGTGTTCTTTCTATGATGAAATTTGAAACTGCAGAACGCTTTATGTTGACAATTCTGGTATCTCGTGAGAATTCAATTTGTAAGAGGAAAAGTGCAGAATAGCTTCCTTGGGTCAATTTTCACCTCTTCCTACTACCCGTTCATGCAGACGAAATAAGCAAAATCATTACTTCCCTTTACAGGTGCCTTGGTACATTTGTAACTCAGGTGTTCATGTAAGATTGTCCCCCTAAATTTTATCCTGGTACCTTTGCAATTGATTTGTTTTCAAGCCTCTGATGATATTGGGGATAGGGCTTGGGATCTGATTCAGTCAGTTTCTGAAGTGTAGTTACTCTTTAAATTTGCTACAATGGCAGCCAACTTTGAGAAAGACTTTTGACACTCGGCTGTGTATCTTTATAAAAGCAAAGTATTTACTACATGCTAATTGTGCTAATGGATAAATCATTTGTCTGAAAACTATCTGAATTAAATATAGGATGATAATTATTATTTAGAAAACAAATTAGCCGCGACACGCGAAAACCAACTGAGTAGTTGTGCGCCCAGCGCAGACTCAGATCAGCCTGGGCATCCGCCCAGTCTGATCAGAGTCTCCGCTGTCCGTATGAAGCTAGCTTAGACCTTTAGCTACCGTTAAGCGCTTAGCGAAGAGGCTGACCAGACTGGGCGGATGCTCAGGTTGAGCTGAGTCAGCGCTGGCGCACAACCACTTTGTTGGTTTTCTCGTTTTATATGGGGTAATGCAATACTTGTGTGCGCTACGATCAGAATATATGACTTTCTATATCTACTGTAGTCCACTGTAAGCATATCATTTTGGTAGTGTAAACTACGTCAAATTCCCTCATTTGCTTTACATGTTGTGTTTTACTTTTCATCATACATGCTAATCTTTGTGTAAATTGTTTTCAACAGCGGTAAGAAATTTCTATATCGTAGCCTACACAAACTATAATAAAATTTCATTTTAAAAGGAAGGCTTGCCCAGCTAAGACAGTGAAATTTTCATGAGTTGTTATTGAAGTGAACCCGAGTGTTAGTGCACTTTCTGTTGCTAACTTTTATTTAGCAAAGCACATGTATTTAATTTCTAATCTATTGAATAGTGGCATTATCCACGGGTGTAAGGTAAAAACAAGTGTAGAATTTATTTGAAAAACAAACTGAAGAAATATTTAAACACACACACACACACACACACACACACACACACACACACAAAACAACAACAACAACAACAACAACAACAAAAAGTGTTCCAACGTTTTGGCCGGCCGTTTTAGGCATGTCTCAAGGAAAATAATTATATGGATCTATTTCAAGTCTTTTCTTCACGGCTGTTGAGTCACATTTAGTCTGAACCAAAATTTTAGGAAAGACTGCTTCAAACCCATGTCTATGGAATCGTGGCACATCTGAACTTGGCATCAAAAGAAGACAATAAATTTATATTTACTGAAGTTTATTTTTGGTTTAAGTGGCGTCAGTGGCAGTGACTGGAACAAAATTTTGACACTCTGAGAAGAAAATGCATGCTGCTGTTGTTTGGGACAATAACTTGCTTTACACCATTTGGGAACAACAAAGCACGGAACCCATTGCGTTCGTATTTCCATGAACTCCCGACAAATGAAATTTATCTTTTATATTTATGCTATGTTTTTTACATCAATTTTGTTCTCATTCGTGAAGTTCTGACTAATTTAACGCCAAACAAAAGACCAAAAATAGTTATTAACCAACGTATTTGGTAATGAAGTACAGCAGCCGTCACTATGAATTATCCGTGACGTTGCTTACGCGTAAGATTGCATGAATGTGTGTTGTTCATGGATGTATGAACAACGTCAGCCCAATATAGGTTCATCTAAGGAAATCGTCGAATAGTGTAAATATTTCTCTGTACATTTGTATAGCTGAAGTAAGAAGGCAACATTAAAAAGTGTTATAAAAGCAAGAAAAGTGTCCACACAACCCCCACCCGCACCTACTATAATCCAAATCAGTAGAACGCCCCGGCACTGGAAGTTATACCCAGCATCATCGCACCATCCAAACAACCCCTCCATTGTCATAAAGCTGTCAATGAATCCCTAACAGTTTCCAATTTTAACAATTCTGAATTGTCTCCTTTTTCTGTACCTGTGTCATTGTAAGAGGCTTCCAGTTCATGAACATGTAGATGGCCAATAGGAAATTTATCAGATGCTAAAAATGTGTACATAATATATCGCTTTGTGCCATAGAAATGCCTGTTGCAATGTGTATGCGTTAATTACTCACCGACATTACCGACTTTTACATACATAACATGGTCCGTTGTACATATAAGCCACACACACAGATACATGGGATGCATTTTTTCCAGTAAATGTGATAAGGGAAGAAAATCGTCAAAAGCGCTTGTTTCTAAATGTAAACAATAAATTTGAATTCTGCTCTTTCAGATTTTACACTGATACACAGATCAGGAACATATATATGCTGAAAAAGACTGATCAGATCCAACGAATGCATCGGCGCTGGACAGTGTGCCGGTGCTCTGACTAGTCAGATTTTGCGATGCCATAAGGCCTATTTTTCGCGACGCCGCTGCATGATTATTTGGAAAAGCTAATGCTTTGTGCTAAGTTATATATAAACACTGTTTCTGATACAAGTTTTGGTATATTTCTTAGGATGCAGAGCCAAATACTTTGCAATGCATTCAGAGTTTCATTTTTTATGCAATAAGTTTATAAAAAGCAAAAGAAATGTGGCCAAGTTCAAGGCACTTGTAAAAGAAAAACGTGCTTTTTAACAGAAATATTTAAAAAAAAACAACAACAAAGTATGATTATTTGGAAAAGCTAATGCTTTGTGCTAAGTTATATATAAACACTGTTTCTTATACAAGTTTTGGTATATTTCTTAGGATGCAGAGCCAAATACTTTGCAATGCATTCAGAGTTTCATTTTTTATGCAATCAGTTTATAAAAAGCAAAAGAAATGTGGCCAAGTTCAAGGCACTTGTAAAAGAAAAACGTGCTTTTTAACAGAAATATTTAAAAAAAAACAACAAAGTACATGTCCTATCAAAAATAGAATAAAGTTTCCATCTGTTATTGTTAGCAGATGAGGCAAATCGGATATGGATAAAAATAGACAAAATCGGACGAGGTCTTTGTTTGTTATGTCTGTGAAGAAAATAATGAAGAAATACTGTCTCAAACCGGAACAAACTTTCCGATCTCTTTGGCTTAATTGCGGCCCTAAAATAAAGTTTAGAACGAATTGTTGCAGTACACACTCTCCTGGTATTTTCCGACTAAGCGTGACGTATCGTTTCTTCCGAAAATAACTCGGTATCACTAAACCACTTGAATACAGGCTTGCGCCCGAGAGCGCAAGCCAATAAAAGCATCGCAAATGACTGCGTGATACGCCGCCACTGCAAACCTATTTAACCTGTTAATGTTTTTGCTAATTTATTTAATTGTTTTTATTATCCAATGGCAGGGCAGCCAACCCCCCAAAACATTTTTTTTCATAACAGGACACTTTCAGTTCTCTGATCACTTTCTGTAAGCTTCAGAAAAATTATTTTGCACTCCGATTATATTCATTTTAGTGACTTTATACACATATGTGCCCACTGTGTAGGGGCTGATGACGCCCTTAGGACGAAATCTTGATCATCACAAAAAGCTTTTATTACTTCTATCATTTATTGTGAGTTTTACAAAAATCTATTTAAATTGTGATTTCATAAAGTTTTTATAATCATATTATGCATGAATAAAGTCTGGCGGTAGGGGGCAGACAATCCAAATAATGTAAAAATTTGAGCATCACAGGATGCTTTTATTACTCTGTTTGTTTGCTTTAAGTTTCAGAGAAAAAAAACCCTTCTAACTCTGATATTATATAGATTTTTTCATGATTTAATACATGTATATAGCCCCAGGGCAGGGGCAGATAATCCATGAAAACAAAATTTCTATGGTAACACAAAGCTGTTATTACTTCAATCATTTTTGTGAAGTTTCATCATGATATTCCGAATGATAAAGAACTAGCGGACGGACAGTCGGACGTACGTACGGACGGACGGACGGATACACGGTCGGCCAACGTGAAAACATAATACACCGCCACTAACGTGTGGCGGGGTATAAAAATCTTAAAGAGTTCCTTCAATAGCAGAGATCATATTCACAAGAAGGAACATGGGCCATATTTTGTTTCATTAATTTTGAGGGCTCTGTTAAAGTCTCCATAGTCCTACCAGTGGTAAAAAACGTCAAAATACAAATCATTATGAAACCTGTAAAACTTTCAGAATTAATGAAAATACTTCGGTTGATGTGCTTTTTTGTATCATATAACTGGCAAAAATAAAGAAGGAACATGGTATTTTGGGAAAATGATAAGGCTCTCCATAAAAATACGGTTTTCGTATCTGGTTCCCCGTTAAGCCATGAAATAAGGCACCCGCGGAACAATAAATGGGATCTTTGCTTAACATGTTTGTACAGTGTATTTTATCAACTGTTTAACGCCTGTAGCTTGTGTTTTTATCTCCTGTACCTTGTGTTTTACCATGAACTAGAGCTTGTGAAGTCGAAAGTAGGTCATAATAGTGGTAACTATAATGGCATAGTTATTTTTTTTAAAACTAGTTTATTTTAAACTCAAGGACGTTTTGGTTTTTCAAAGCCGGCCAATCACGATAATAATCAATGGCGATACTGTGTAGTGGAGCAAATATGAATGCGTAAGTGGCCTAGAAAAGGGAGATAGTGGTCTACGGAGTGTAACATTTGTTTTCATATATCAAAATGATTGCCTTGGTCCTTAGTTTGAAAATTCAGCGTTTGCCACCTTGGCAAACCTTGCATAACTCTGTAGTGGCCAGTTATTTACGTTACCCCATTAAATTTTGAATGTCAAAAATATTTATTGAAGTCAATAGGAAGTATGCTTAAACATTATAAATGTATCAAATGTCCTTATTTTTTGAAGGAATGATTAATTTACTATGAGTTAAGCTACTTTGGACACAATTTCGAACTTTTATGCTGTTATTTTCGTGACAATATATAATGTACCCCTTGAAAATTTAAAATACTAACTTAAATTGTTGCATTTTACGAAAACTTTGGAACAAAATAGCCCAAATAGTTCAATTTTTCTAATTGTCTAACTAGCAAATTTCAATACCTTTCTAGCAAAACAAATTTGAGACCTCTAGTTTTTATACTTTGTCAACCATGTACTGTAGAACGTGGTAACACCAATTCCCTAATGGCGACTGAAAAGTCATTTTCACACAATTATTTGTACAAAAGATGGCTAATAAGGTTTTTAAAACTATTTAAAACTGACAAATTGGGGCTGTTGAAATACGATCATGTTAAACATGATATAAAGCAAATGTTTAAAAATTATTTTTGACCTTACACCACATATTTTAACCAAAGTAACATACTTAACATAGTATTAATGTTTGCATAAAGCGTCTATCATTCCGGCCAGGAAAACACTGTTTAGAAATTCTGACTTTTAAACAGCCAAATTGTGATATCTATGTGTTTCATTTATCGTTAAATAAATCATTTGCGTGGTGAAGTTGGTACTTGGGCAGCAAACAGACGAGTGTTATTTACATGACATGCGAAGGTGAGATTGTCCTACAATTAGAAATAAGCCTTCGTGAAATAACCTGTACATGGAACACTATTATTTTTCCATTAATATCCGAAACACATTTTAAAAATCCATTATAGCAAAATAACTGACTATAACATAGAGTTTTGTATACAGAAAGGTAACGTTTGTAACAGTTATTTGAAAACTATCCCTGAGATTAACTGTTGCTACAGCCAAATGTGCCTAAGCCTGATTAATTTGAGTTAAATATTATCAAAACGGCACGTTCAACTGGTTTAAACCCACCCCATGTAATTTATCAGTGATATTTCCACGGCGGTGCATCCGTTTTGGTCTGTTGATGTAATAGTTTGTATTGTCCACTTACCATTCGCCTTCAAAAAATTGATTTGTTTTGTCAGTTTATTGGCCGTCAGTCTGATGTATATATAAACAAATAGAAAATCGGTGAAAATAGACAATTTGTGTTCCAGGGTATGTTTGATTGAGGCTAGCTTTGTGGTCATCTGCATGGAATGGACTGGATGTTTATTTGGCCACACGACAGATTCTTTTGAGTACATGTCTTATTACTTTATGTTACTATTTTAAGTTTGGTGTTGTGGAAGAATTGTGGCGCTAGTTGAATCAATTCTTGATCGGAGCCCTTTTACACTGTTTATCTGTTTTGACCGTTTCCAATATAAAAGCAATATACAAAACCGTAGTTAAAATATTGTAGCCCTACAGCATACATTTTAAACCAAAGTAACGTGTATAACTGGTTAAAAAAAAAAAAGATATATTTTACTCCACTGCTCCTAGTGTAAATTGTGTACTTCATTTAAATGGAAATTAAGTATCATTTATTTTTGTGATCCATTTCTTGTTTCCACGAAATCTTTCTTTCTTAATTTAAATAATCAGTCCAAGAGTTTAAAGTGCTTCGATACACTATTACGTGAAATGATTTTGCAAATTTTACTTTAGCCCTTCTTCATAATGGAAGTAAACTCCAAAAGGGAAGAATTGGCTACTGTTAGAAAAGTGTTTCATTTAAGAGTAGACACTTTTTGGAAGGGTTACATCACCCACAGAAGTAAATAGGAAGCATCTACGGAAGCATAACAAATTGAGGTGTGTCCATTCAAAATATAAAGTATTATTTCCAAAATATACTGCAAGATCATGTGAAGGCAAGGAACACACACGAAAAAGAAAATAGCAGACTCGGTTACCTGATTCCTTTCAAGATCTGGCACGGTTAATCTGATTATGACATATTGTTGTTATTTCAAAATCATTATCAAAATGACCGTTTAATTGAGTCAATGATAATTCACTTACTTTGACTCCTTTTTTGGTATTTAAAAGGTAACGTATACAACATTCAAATGTAAATAATTTGTCAGATTCTTTATGATATCATGTTTTTGATGTGATGCAGTAGGATGAAGCATTAAAAGTTCCCCAGTTCTTGGGATGGACTCTTTTACTGTGAAGGAGGCCAAGATAGCCATAGTTATTTCATTTCACACAATATCCATTCATCTTAAAGTCTGCTGGAATGATTAAAGCTTAACAAAAAACTGAAGGAAGATTCTCTGGAAGCCAGTAATGCATAAGGGAAAAAATAGCACCCTCGGTTAAGCTGAGTGTGTATCCAGCAACGTAATGTTGCAACAATGCCAATGCCCCCTAGCACCAGCTTCTGCTAAACTCCGTTTTTCAAACTGACTCAGAATGAGCCTAGATTTTCCCAAACATGATTTTCAACAATATGAGGTACGACGGAACTTTTCATGGCAAGTACACGGAACTTTACACTTGCTGCAGTAGAATAAAATAACTCATACTTTTTTAACCTGTTATATACGTTACTTTGATGAAGCTGTATGCTTTTAGGCAAAACAATTAAACGTTGGTTTTATATATTGCTTTTTAAGGAAAAGGTCAGAACAGTGAAAGTAGTGTAGAAATGCAGCAAGCAGGAATTGATTCTTTCTGTGAAACACTCCACTCGCGATACCAAATTAAAAATGACAGCATAAAGTTTTAAGACAAGTAGTCAGACGATACTAGCCAAGTAAACATCCAGCTCATGCAAATGATCACAAAGATAGCCTTAACTAAACATAATTAGTCAAACAAACGGCTGTTTTCACCCATTTCTGTCTTTTTCTATATATGGCTATATATAGCAGAATGGTGGCAAATATGCCGATGAAATAAACTGATTTTTGAAGATTACAGATAAGAGGACAACACAAACTATAACATCGATACACTAAAACTGATGCTCCGCCGTGGAGCTGTCAATAATGGGTAGCCTTACTGCGGTCTAATGTGCCTTTAAAAAGGTTTTTATTTCAGCTCAAAGTAATAAAGCTTACCCATAGTTGGCAGTAGTAATATTAAATCTCGGGGGCTGTTTAAAAATAAAAGTAATTATCGTTACCTTTCTGAGTACAAAACTTTAAGTTATGATTAGCTAGTTTGACACTTTTGGTTTTGTTTAAAAGTCATTAGGCTATTAATAAAATTCATAGATATTCCATGTACAGATTATTTCACAAATGCTTCATTTGAACATCAGGACAATCTCAGCTTTCCGAGTCATGTAAATAACACTGTTTTCTGTCTAAGTAGGCGATGAAACTCTCATTTTATAATAAATAACAACTATAGTATTGTCGTCACAACTGTGTTGTTTAAAAGTCAGAATTTCAAAAAGGTATATTTGTAGTGGTAATGATCTATGCTTTACTCGAACAGTTTAATCTGTTAAGTACGTTACTATGGTTAAAATATGTATTGCTAGGTCAAAACAAAAATGTGAACTGTTGTTTTATATCATGTTTTACATGATCTTATTGCAACAGGGCCAATTTGTCTGTTTAAAATAACTTATTAACCATTTTTGTACGAACAATTGTGGGAAAATGACTTTGCAGCCACCAACAGCGAATAGGTGTAATCATGCTCAACAGTACATATTTGACAAAGTATAGAAGCTATAGGTCTCAAATTTGTTTTGTTAGAAAGGTATTTAACGGGACAATTAGAAAATTGAAAAAGTTTGGGCTATTTTATCACAAATTGGTTGTAAATGCAACAACCTAAGTTAAAGTTTGAATTTTTGGGGGCTACATAATATATTGTAACGAAAATAACAACACAGAAGCTCTGAACTGTTTTCTAAGCTGCCTAATTTATAGCATATTAATCATTCTTGCAGAAAATATTGATAATTGATAATTTTATATTGTTTAAACACATTTCTTATTGACCTCAATAAATATGTTTGATATTTAAAATCTGATGGGGTAACGTTAATAGCTGGCCACTGCAGAGTTATGCAAGGTTTGCCAAAGTGGCAAACGCTAAAATTGATATCTATAGACCCAGGCAATCATTTTGATATACAAAAACAAATGTTTCACTCCGTAGACCACCCCCTTGAAAGATAGCCCAACATATTTGCTCCACTATGTGGTGAGAAGGTTTCAGCGATACCTCATGATAAAATATTTCATGCTGATAGAGCTATGGGGCCTTTAACAGACCATGCTCGAAATACCTTTAGGATGTTGAAGTGCCATATGACCAAACCAATACCCATCCTATTCTACCCTACTCTTCGTGTTGATTCCTGCAAATGTTTACGGGCGCCCATAGAAATAACAAAACAAGAGGGCCATGAGGCCCTGATCCGCTCACCTGACCTCTTGTACTTATGAATCTTGATGTACTCATTAAGATGACTGCATTTTCCAATTTTTAGGCCTAAATCTTCAAAACTTTCCATGAAATCTTATGTTCTAGCATTTTCCCTTATTTGACCTTCCCGTAAAATGGTCAAGGTCAACCCAAGGTTATCATTTTGAACACTCTTGATAGAACTGGAATACCCAATGCTTCATAAAATCTTCAAAAATTCCCATGAAAGCTTATGTTGTAGCATTTTGCCATATTTGACCTTGCCATAAAAAGGTCAAGGTCAAGCAAAGGTCATAATTTGAACAATCTTGATAATACTGGAGTACCCAATGCCACATACCAAGTTTCAAGGCCATCGGTCAACTGGTTCTGGAGAAGAAGATTTTTAAAGGTTTTTACCATATATGGTCATGGCGGCCATGTTGGTCATGTGACCCAGACCATTTGAAGAAATTTTCGTTTCCTCAACCCCTGAAGGCTCTATATGATATTTGGTTACAATTGGCTTTTAAAAAGAAGTTTGAAATTGTCAAAATATGAGAATTCAGGGTCAAAGGTCAAAGAACAACCTTGACCTCTTGTACTTATGAATCTTGATGTACTCATTAAGATGACTGTATTTACCAATATTTAGGCCTAAATCTTCCAAACTTTCCGTGAAATCTTATGTTCTAGCATTTTCCCTTATTTGACCTTCCCGTAAAATGGTCAAGGTCAACCCAAGGTTATCATTTTGAACGGTCTCGACAGAACTGGAATATCCAATGCTTCATACCAAGTTTCAAGGCCATCGGTCAACTGGTTCTGGCGAAGAAGACTTTTAAAGGTTTTTACCATATATGGGCGTGGGGGCCATGTTGGTCATGTGACCTGAACGGTTTGAACAAAATTTCATTCCCTCAACCCCTGGAGGCTCTATATGAAATTTGCTTACAATTGGCCCAGTGGCTTTGGAGAAGATTGTTTGAAAATGTCAAAATATAAGAGTTCTGGGTCAAAGGTCAAAGAATGACCTTGAGCTCTTATACTCATAAATCTTCATGTACTCGACTGCTTTTACCAATTTTAGGCCTTACTCTTCAAAACTTTCTATGAAATCATATGTTCTAGCATTTTCCCATATTTGACCTTGCGGTAAAAAGATCAAGGTCAACCCAAGGTCATAATTTGAACAACCTTGATAGTACTCGAGTACCAAATGCTACATACCAAGTTTCAAGTCCATCGGTCCATTGGTTCCAGAGAAGAAGATTTTTAAAGGTTTTTACCATATATGGGCGTGGCCGCCATGTTGGTCATGTGACCTGGACCGTATGAATAAATTTTTGTTCCCTCGGCCCCGGGAGGCTCTATATGAAATTTGGTTTCTATTGGCCCAGTGACTGTTGAGGAGATTGTTTGAAATTGTCAAACTATGAGAATTCTGGGTCAAAGGTCAATGAATGACCTTGACCTCTTATACTCATAAATCTTCACGTACTCATTAAAATGACTGTAGATACTGATTTTTAGCCCAAAATCTGCAACAGCTTCCAAGATATCTTATGATCTAGCATTTTGCCAATAAAAGCACAAGGAAGCAAATTTGGCCTTGCCGTAAAAAAGGTCAAGGTCAACCCAAGGTCATAATTTGAACAATCTTGGTAGTACTTGCATACCCAATGCTACATACCAAGTTTCAAGGCAATCGGCTTCTTGGTTCTGGAGAAGAAGATTTTTTTAGGTTTTTCCCATATATGGGCGTGGCGGCCATGTTGGTCATGTGACCAGGACCGTTTGAACAACTTTTCGTTCCCCCTTCCTCTGGAGGCCACATATGAAATTTGGTTACAATTGGCCCAGCGGTTTCAGAGGAGAAGTCGTTTGAAATTGTTGACGGACGGACGGACGACGGACGGACGACGGACGACGGACGGACGACGACGGACGACGGAGCCTGCCTATACTATAAGCTCCCCAGGAGCCTCTGGCTCAGGTGAGCTAAAAACTTAAAACTTAAAGGGGGGGAAGGGGGCGGGGGTGCCTTTAAGGCCCTTTTTCTGCCCAAGAGCAAAATGTTTTATTTTCAGCTGATGATTAGCCTATAGTGTCCGCTATACTGAATCAATAGTGGTTAAGCTCCGTAAGCGCTACTTTTGGAATAATGGGGTTATTAAAGTGGGTGGGGTAAATCAACATGAACCAAGGAGTCATAGTAAGACTTATAAAATCAGTTTTAAGTGAAGTTTTGACCATTGTCTACGTATTAGCTCCTTAATTGATATGAAATCATGATTAAAGTGGCCTAAATTATACATTATGAAGAGTTAGAGCACTGGCAATGATCAAGTGGCCATGACATCATCTTCTAGGTTAAACTAGACAGAGCTTAATTAAAGATCTCAAACAGCTAGTAAGCAGAAATTTAACAAATATGTATGTTTCTATTTGTAAATCAATGCTTTACAGGCATATAATGACCTTGACCTTCATCTGAAGGTCACCAATACATTCAGAAGTTCAATATTTCACATTAGACTTTTCTATAACCTTTAAGTTTAACCCGATTCTGTTTCAATATATTTGGCTAATGCTGACCTTCAGACCAATGTCAAGGTCATTCTATGCAAATTAAACATTGATTTTCAAATGAAAACACACAGATTTGGTATATTTCTCCTGACTGATTGTGATAAATCTATTATTATAAGCTGTTTAGTCTAACCTTGACCTTGACCTTGAAGATGATGCAATGGCCATTTAATCATGACGTCTTGGCCATTTAATCATATCTAGTGCTCTAACTCTTCGTAATGTATAATTTAGGCTACTGTAGTAACATTTTCATACAACTTCAGGAGCTAATGTTTAGACAATGGCCAAAACTTGACTTCAAATTGACATTATAAGTCTTACTGTGGCCTTGAAACAAAGGTCAAGGTCATCAAAATTTAATCAACAATTTGCACTCTCCCAGCGGTGAATCCATGCTAGTTCAGTAAGAAGTCATCCATTGGTTCTAGAGATATGGTTGAATATATTCAATTCAAAGTACCAAAAATTAATGAAAATTGACAGCGTCTCCAAAAGAAATTCTGCAGGCATAAGATTTTACTTCGAAAGGTAGAAATTGAAAAAAGATGTCACCAAAGCCATTATTTTAACTCATAAAGGAAGGTATATATGGATTCCATAAAATTTGAAGGAGATATATAGCTTATAATATGACTCCCCTAGTTCATGTTGATTTACCCCACCCACTTTAATAACCCCTATTAACCCCATTTTTCCAAAGGTAGCGCCTACGGAGCTTATCCACTATTAATTCAGTATAGCGGACATTATAGGCTAATCATCAGCTGAAAATAAAACATTTTGCCCTGGCAGAAAAAGGGTCTTATAGGCACTCCCCGTTTGCCAAGTTTCTTTCCTAGTAGTCAACTGTAGCGTTAAACGTAAGATAAAGGGGAAGGGATGGGGCGTACTCCAATGTGCCTATTGTTGAAAATTTTCTACTTGATAAAGTATTTTACCTTTTCGTTTTGTAAAACATTCACATTTCAGAAATGTAAAGTGTAGGCTTTTTCTGACCTTAAGGCTAACTGAATGTGTAAAAAAAGCAGAAGTAAGGGGTGGATGTTTTAGCCTATGGAACAAAGAGGCTTATAGTAATTGGTTAACAATGCTTCATCCAGAACTGCCAAAACACGTTTAAATATTGACTTCTAAAAATTATCCTTTTCAGGCCCGGATCCAGACCACCACGTACTGGTGGGGCTCTGGCTAACTGGTGGGGCTGAGAGTTGCCGAGATGTGTGTGTGTGTGTGTGTGTGTGTGTGTGTGTGTGTGTGTGTGTGTGTGTGTGTGTGTGTGTGTGTGTGTGTGTGTGTGTGAGGGGAGGGGCTTGAAAATATTTTACTAGTTAGGGATCAGTTTGGTGAGAATTTTTGAGAATGTCATATTTGGCCTTGAAATATATGTTGTGATCTAATTAGAATCGCCTCGATAAGGCGATTCTAATGAGATTTCACAAAATATATTTGAATCTAACCGCATGAACAAATTATCTCAAACTGTCATCAGATACTCCTAATTATCTTGAGGCGTACATATTGTACATAACACAGAGGCCCAGATGGCGGGGCTGAAGTCCCAAAGCCCGCCCCCTGGATCCTTGGCTGATTTTCAGCGGGTAAATTGAGGAAAATTATGCTTATTGCTGAAGCTCCTTTTTAGCGCGACTTTGCGAAGCAACCACCTGCTTATACAATACCCTGCGTACGCATGCGCATGCACCTTTTGTAAAAATATTCACCTGTCGCTTTTAGCTCAGATTCCAAGTAACTGAAGTGGCTAGTCTTCAAACTTGCTTCATAGAAGCATACGTCTGGGGAAGATCTACTAGAAGCAGCGATGAATACTGGGCTTTGGCATATACTTAACGGTTGATTGACATAGAAAAAATTAACTGTTGCAATCAGCTCGACAGTTGCTCAGTAACCGCAAGGGAAAGAGTCTTAAGTTTAAAACTTGTTCCAAAGAGACGTCTGGGGAAGATCTACTGAAAGCAGAGCGGGCCATGACCTTTCTTTCAAGGTTGATTGAACATAGAACAAAATCAACTGTTGCGTTGAGCTCAGTTTCTTAGTAACTGCAAGCTAGAGTCTTAAAATTTGCTTCATAGATAAGGCCTGGGAAGATGTACTTAAAGCAGCGATGAATATCGGGCCATTTGTATGCTTGGGTTAATGCATTGGTCACTAATAATCAAAAACTTGGGTTGTTACATTGTTGATGTAAATTATCCCCCTGGAAAAGGACTTTTTGCCTTCAACCAATTGTCAGTTAATTCGATACATGCCAATTCAGTTTCATGGCTTACGCTCGGACTCAATCAAAACTGAGCCGCGACAAGACAAAACCAACAAAGTGGCATGAGCTCCCAGCGAAGATTCTGATCAGCCTGGGCATCCGCCCAGTCTGTTCAGAGTCTTCACTGCGCGCTTAAAGGGTAGCTTAGAGTCTAAGATACCGTCAGTAGTAAAGGCTGACAGCCTTTACTTCTACCGTCATGCCGGCTACGAAGACTGATCAGACTGGGTGGATGTCCAGGCTTATCTGCGGCTTTGCTGGGCGCAAATTCCACTCTGTTGGTTTAGTCGTGTCACGGCTCAAATGCACATAATTAAGGCGAATTCATACACGGCAGTGTTTTCAAAGGGAGGAAACTTTCGGGGTTAAATATTGGCATACATGTATGAAGAGCCATCGTTCAAGAGAGTTACATGTATTCTTTTTATGATGGAATTTGGACACAAATGAAACCCTGAAACTGCTGCTATTCACCTTAATCTGAATGCAACGTGTATTCAAGGCCGTGTTACTGATAGTGTCTGAGCGTTACTCTGATTTACTGAAAGGAAAATAATCAGATTTCCCATAATCATAATAATCTAAAAGTCGAGGAACAACTTCTACCTTTAGATGAATCTGTCAAGGCCAAGATCACACTTCAAACCGTAAAAGTAAAAAAAAAAAAAAAAAAAAAAAAGATGGGACACCTCAAATATTAACCGTAACTGTCCTAAAAAATGTCACTTTGTTTATAACGCTATAATGCGTCTAAAAGATGCGGATGCATCAAGAAACAGTGCAGACCCTGATCAGACTGCTCTTCAGGAGCAGTCTGGTCTGGTCTGTTTTGCTTAGACCTATCTATTCAAAACTTAGACCTTTTACGGTATAGCAATTCAAAAACTACAGAATGAAAGTACGCAGGACAGCCAGTTATAAAACACATTCCACACGAGAGAGTGAGTGATCCCACCAACACATATGCCATACGGAGACGGGACCTCGGCTTCAGGTCTCATCCGGAAGACTGGTATTGGGACCTGCGAGCCCTGGATTGGTTGTCAAGGCCAAGGTAGTGATTTAGAGCTAGACTAACGGTATATGAGGAAACTCAAACGCAGCCATAAGAGACAATCACATTTTCAGTAACTGTCTTACATAGATCAGAAACGCACCTGAAACCCTAGTCTGTCTGAAAGCTAAATAGTGGAACCTGCATTTAGCGATAATCAAGTAGATCTGCACTGTAAAGTGCTAACTGAACTTTCAGGTAACTGTTTGTATAAGGTGACATAAAGGCTTTTAAGATATAAGCTATAAAGATCATGCATTAGCGATGCTGGCGAGAACCCTGTAGCTGGATGTGCCAAATGTAGAAGTACCGGGAGATAGTGGGACCTGTAAGAAACGGCGAAAGCAAAGCAAAAGGAAACGGCGTACAATCGAGTACGAATTCCTATCTCGGGGATAACCAAAAATGCATGCTTAAAATATTAAGGAACCCGGTGTATACACATATTTACACAAGGATAATTTATCCTACCAAGTGCTGGTGTTTGAAGGTACTACATTTCATTTTGAATCGCTGTCTTCCAGATTCTCATCAGAATGCATATAAAATTACAGGGCAACTGACTCGCAAAATATCCAGTGATATTGACATTGCACTCTGTACTTCAGAAAACGTTTCTCTATGGAGTCTAATCACCGCCAAGATAGCCAGCCCTACCAGTTCCGACTTCTGCGTCTGCAAACATTTCGAACAACTTATGCACTCACATTTACAAGTCCTTTGATCACTGGGCGTTTGTCTGTTACAGCTCGATCGTTACATATGTTGCTTAGTACAATTTTAGTAAGAAGAAAAATGAATGAAGACGATTCAATATGTATAAAGTTGTAGAATACAAAAACAGGATTGTATTTATTTTACTGCATTTGAGTAGTCTACTTTGTAATAAAAGGTTTTGAAAAGCTTTTCATAGCAAATATTACAAACTTTATGTATTACCCATGAAACGGAAATAAAAATAAAATGAAATAACACTTCAACTTAAAATCATTTCGTTGTTCAAATATGTTTTTTGAAAATAGTGCTTTTAAACACTGCATTTTCCCTTGTCTTAAAAGCTAATTTAACAGTTTTACAAAATGCAGTTTTTACATGTTATTGGTATTTAGTGTTTAAATGAAGTATTTTGACAGCATCTGTACGTATGTTAAGTTTGGATTGGCACTGATGAAATGATGGAAATATCAAAACTGAAAAAGACAATGTTCTAACGAGTATTTGCACTTATTGACAGGCGGAAAAATGAACGACATCAAACAATAACCAAACGTCATGGTTTGAAGAGTAATTACAACGTAAACTACTTTGATATCAACAGAAGCTATCACGTAATATACGTATGGTAGATATTAGCAGAGTTGTAGGATCACTGTTTCCTCAGTAGGTGGTTAAAACCATTGTGAACAGCGTTACTTTGCAAGTTCGTACGTCTCTCCAGAGAATGAAACTTGTTTACACATGTAAATTATCTTAATTTGTTTCTTCCTATTTTGTTACAGTGTATTTATTATATATGCCTGCAGACCCAAGTTTAAGTATATATAGGAAATATACAAAGAAAAATATAAATGAAATACCTCGGAAAGGCCACAAAAACAATGCCCACCCAAGACACCGACAGAAGATGGGTAACATGCATACGACAAAACGGAACAGCAAATCTTTGTTAAGAGACACTTCATTCCAACACAGAGGGACTGTATATAAGTACAGCAGCAAAAACAATACAAAATACACTCAAGCATACTCAACTTTTTAATTTACCTATTTTCTATTCTAAACCGCAAAAAACAACAACAGAAAGCACAGAGGACATCTTTACAGACTTCCACAAGGCAAGGGAGCCAACCAACGGGATTCGCATGCAGAAGTTTTCATATTTGTATAGACAGTTGTACATAATCTACCGGGGTTTAAACTAGTTTTATGCGCGCAGCCTCACTCTTCCTTCTGATGCAGCTCCAATGACACGTAGTTGTTAAGTCATTAACATGAATTTATTTTATAGATATTTTAATACACAAGGAAAAATGAAGTTTTAAAGGGTCAGTCAACAGTCATCATTTGCTTATCACGTATATAACAGTAGAACTAAAACCACCAGCACAGAATTCAGTAGCCAAATAAGTAAGTGATATGAAAGTTCCCAACTAAACATCTAGTATCATTCAACGTAAAATCTTGCATATCGTAGACTTAATCGCCTGAAACATTTTGAATCAGTGTATGTTGCACTGGCTACAGGAGCTGAATACTTATTAAACTTATCTTCTAAGGATTCACACAATATGCAGGATGGCTTCGATATATGAAGAATAGATAGCCATATATGCTACAGCCATAGATCATATTTGAAAATAGAGGCATATGCACCATATGCCACCATAAAAATCAATAAATAAGAAAACGAGATTGTTAGAGGTATTTAACTTTCATCTGTTTGACATGTATCTTAATGGACGTTATACTGCGTTACATACGGCACGTTTCATAAATACGCGAAATCGGACTGACTGGAGTGTGTGTCTTTTCAATCTAAATCAGACAGTCTAACGGTTTTCTGCGCTACTATAGTGCAGGTGTCCTTTACGCAAGATAACGGTTACCGAGGACTGAGTATAACTGTCAATATCAATGCTCTTAGAGTACCGCACATACGTGTACAGGTAATGATGAGGATATGATTGGACGGACACACGGCGCCAAGTGCGTGCAACTATGGTTATGTACCGCTGAGCCACTTGGGGAACGTCGTTAAGAGAATTGGACTGAACTGATAAGGATGCGCAGACAACAATTGCAAAGTCTGGTCTGGTCTGGTCATTCACAATTTAGCAGAAAACAATACCAAGTAGAGCAAAACAGACCGACTGACTGATTCATTCAAACGATTTTGGAGTTGATGACCCTTTGAAACAATATTTCAGTCTATATCTGGCAGCCTGCCAGATTGAGAGCGAGAGAGAAAGGGAGAGAGAGGAAGAGAGAGAGGGAGAAAGAATGAGAAACTAGGATAGACGAGAGTCTAAGAAAGAAATATAATAATATGATAAAATCCCATCAGAAACCGAACAGATACGATCGATTGTACAGGCTGTGCATGAGTATACATGTAGCTCTTTATGATGGATGAATGTATGATACTGTGTTTTCGTCTCTTTCAACAGTATTTCAACATAACTGGACGATGATTGGATGAGAATAAAAGGTTGTGCACGCAATAAATTTCCGTTTACGGTTAGAAACGATTTCAACTTTGGCCAGATCCAAGCCCGCCAGCTAAGCAGGTCGTAGCCTAACCCACTGAACTTCGGGGCCCTTTCTTTAGTGGTTTTACAAAACCCTAAAATAACCTTGTCATTCACAAGTAGCACGTGATTTTCCTGACGCTGATCTGTCTGAAAATATGAAAAGTACATGTGCGTATTTTGTTCGGTTCAAACAATTTATTGACAAAAGTGTTCATTCAGAAACTATTCTGAAATCGCGGAGTAGATCTATATAATTTCAACTATACTACGGAAAGTGCGAACGGCACAGACTCAGATCAGCCTGGCCATTCGCGCAGTCTGATCGGAGCCTTCTCCATTCGCATGAACAATCTATAGAAATATCAGTACGCAAAAGCGGGTGATGCCTCCCATACCTTTTCGCAAGACATTTTACACTCAAGATTAAGTAACCATAAAATAATAATTAATGGCTTTCTTTGAAATGAAGCCTTGCATAATTCTGTCGTCAGAAATTTACATCCGACTCTTCAAATAATCACAACCAAAGTCAAAAGTTATTGTTGATGTCTTGATTAGGAAATCTGTTGGAGGTCAAGTGGTTCAATCATATTTACTACCCGAAGAAAATAAATCTTGAATGAAAAAATCTCAATTATTAGGCAGCAGTTACTTAAAACATGAAAGAAACTGTAATCTTCAAATCATCAAAGGCATAAAGGTACAACCCAGTGTCCATTAATATTTTGCTTTAATTTAGTGTTAAGACGTGCTATCATTTGTAAATTTTAGACCTGTAATAAGTAATAGTAATTCTGATGTAATTCATCTCATTTTTACAATACATACGTTGAGGAATCGCTAGATTTGTATCTGAGTTGCCATGACATGTGTTTTCATAGAGAGTGAATTAGCAGATGTTTTGTGGAGAAATACTACTGCTACTGCTAATATTAATAAAGTTAATCAAAATTGGTAACTGCTTCTGGAAGCAACTAATCGACGTGGCTTGTTAGTGCAAAATAAAGAATATCCACCATGACGCCAGAGTAGACTCGGATTAGCACAAAATCGGAATTACTTATTGTAAGGTAAAAAAAAAAATACTAATACTAATTACTGGAGACCTTTGCGATGCTATTAGCTTTATTCAGTGTTGACTACTTCTTTGCTACCTAGGGCGATGAACCGCCTTAAATGTGTCTACTCTTTATGCAAAAATTGGCTGTTTGGGGATCACATTCTTTCCTTTAAAATTTGACCCGATGGCAAAATTGAAAAGGAATTAAAGTGTACTCAGTCACCTAAATATGTGCAATATTCAGTTTATTTTTTGCGTGTACCCCGGTCAAACTGCGCATGTGTGCAGACTGATCGTAAAGAAAAGATTTTCTATTATTATTGGGTTTTGCGGCTTATTACTAACACATAATTTATTCTTGATGTTGATTATCAATCTAAAAAAAACAACAAAAAAAAAACACACACTAAAACTAAAATAAATAAAACGCAAAGTACTGAACCATGTGAATGCGGAATAGTGCCGGACAGGATTTCTTCCTTGAAGCAGTCTGATCTGGGTCTTTGCTTTTTATTCAGGAGTTTGGGGTATGGTAAACAGGAGTGGTCAGTGGTGTACTGTTTTGTCTTTCTGATTTTATTTACATACAAATCGTGGGGAAAATACAAATTATGACAAAAAAATGGTGACGAACACATATACAGATGAAAGACTATCCGTACACTGCAAAAATAAACGGTAGATTTTACGGTAAAATAACTGGCAACCAGCTTCCAGTCCTTTTACCGTTATTTTCACGGGCGCCCGTAAAAATTGCAGGAATCATCAAGCAGAGTGGGACAGAAAAGAGCAGATGTCGTTTTGGTTAGATAGCCCCTCAACAATACAAAGTTATTTTCGAGTGCGCCAAGTTAACATAAAACTTCCATTTCGTGATTTCCAACAATGTCTTACAGGCAAAACCCCGTAAAAATAACGGGAAAAGGACTGGCAGCCGGTTTCCAGTTATTCTACCGTAAAATCTACAGTATTTTTTACAGTGTATAATTCTAATTTGACTGACTATGTATAACGGTCAGTATTTTAAGGTGTATCTTAGACTTTTAAACAAATCTTCAGTTTGTGTCTGGTCTGCGACTAGCAGAAGTGAACCATAAAACATAGCCGGCTTCGTCGTCGGCTACATAACTATTTTGGCAAGTTTTCTGGTTTAGCCGAATGCATTCGCGTTTTAATTCTTCCCAACCTCAATAAATATTTCACAAGCGACCTTTTCTTTCCTTAACGATATGACACCGTTTGGAAGGGCAGGGAAGCAAACAGGTAGTCACAACGGAAGTTGTTACCCTGTGTAAAAATGGTCGAAAACGTATCATACACCTTCGAGTATAAAATTATAAAAACCCTCAGAAATATGCTTTCTAGCGACGGACATTTTGGACACGCGCATTCGCCAAGGTCATGAAGTATGTTTGGTATATGACTGACAACGAACAGTATAGCGAGGGCTGACCAGGGGGCGGAGCACTGATTGCAGCAAAATTGAAGCGTTGGCCAATAATATCGATCGTTACTGCAAGCCTTTAGTTTGAACCGAGCGTCAGTCAAAATTAAAGTATGACGAAACACGATAATCGATGTGATTGTCATGACAAAATCCGCAGGTGTATAACCCTTCAACACTTTGAAGGTATTTCCGAGTACGGCCCGTTACCATATCGTGATTTCCAACAATGATCAACAGGCAGACCCCCGTAAAAATAACGTGAAATGGACTGGCAGCTGGTTTCCAGTTATTCTACCGTAATATCTACGGATTTTTTACAGTGTGGCGTTTATAAGTACAATCATCAACAAGCTATTCCAGTCCGATTATCATACTGACACTTTGTTAACCCCTTGTTAACGTAGAGTGAATAAAGAATTGAATTGGGTCGAATAAATGATATGCATAAAAGTCAGTATTATGACGGGTATATATCGGATCTATTTGCATTCGAATTTATTAGGTGAAATCTAAGGTGAAATGATATACTGTAGCAATCAAATCTCAAAGAAAATGTCTATTTCCCGAATATTTCCCCGGGGACGCGAGCTTTGGGAAATACTAGTCTGAGCTGGGATATCGAAGGACGCCAGCTTGCAGCGTCCGTAAATATCTCAAAGAGGAACCATATTCCCCAATATCAGCTCAATAACGCTTTTATTATATAGCTACATGTATAAAAAATCACAATTTTCTTCACATTTTGGACAATTTGGCACCGTAAATACTGTTTTAGCAACGGCGCAATATATGTCAAAGTGCCTTACTTGTGTCACTTCTAATAAAAAAAAGTGCTTCGTAGCTTTGGTGAGGCGGTTCTGGTGTGAAAACAACATAACTTTTATATAGTACATATAACAAAAATTATCTGAACATAAAAATCCACCATCTGGACTTCCGCTGAAAATGCCACCACTGATTAACTATATACAAGAGCTGTAAGAAACGAAAAAGAGCTGATACTAAACGAAAAAGAGTCATAGTTACCAAACGACCTGATGACCAGGTCCTTTGGTAGTTATGACTCTTTTTCGTTTAGTAACAGCTCTTTTTCGATTCGCAACATCCTTGAAAACATAGCTAACCCGGTGTGAATACGGGAGAAGTTAAGAAAATAAAATGCAATTGCTCAGAATTGAATTTGCAGTTGCGACATGTTTATTTGATCCCCGTCACGGAAGAATGTGCTTCACGTATATCCGAATAGCAAAGATAAAAGGCAAAACAAGGCAGACTATGAACTCGTGCTGCCTTCAAGTAGTGTCTGAAGATTTGTTAGGATCCATATATGTTAGCGAACAGCAAAGGCTTTGATCAGACTGCGCGGATGTTCGGGCTTGTCTGAGCCTCTACTTGGCGCAAATACGTTTAGCACCGATTTTGCGTATCGCAGCTCATTAGCGTATTTACCAAATGACCAATAGAAGAGACTTGTTACAAACAAACAAGAAATAAATGTATATTCGAAATTTGTCGAATACATAGTATTATGATCTGGTCCAGGGTCTTACAATTCCATTAATGAAAAAAATGTGGATTACAAATGCTTTTGTAGTCAAAACTGGAAGAAGAAGAAAGATAATGAAATCAAACTGTTAGTGTAAAAGGCAAAGCAACATGGGTAAAAAATCACCTGAAATTCAACTTTGAAACGAGTGGGGAATAGGGACGGTTGAGATCAGCCTGCGCTTCCGCACAGTCTGATTGCTTGACTAATCAGTCTCAATACTGGGGGAATGAAAGCGAAGATTAATTTTGATCACTTTACACAGATGTGAACGCCGGGATGCCTGCTTCGGACTGTGATGGCATAGCTCAATTTCCGGCGACGCCTATCATATCGCGAGTGTGTGGTCCATAGTTGAAGTCATGCAGTCATGTATCAAGAGGTTAATCTTTTCTTTTCTTTTTCAGTCGTTGGCCTGGCCGGGTTTCGAACCCGCGACTTTCTGTGCAATAGCTATGCGCTATAACAACTGGACAACGGCGTGACACACAAATCACTCGAAAACTTTGCAGTTCAAAAGTCTGGTAACACATGTGAGAATCGTCAGGCTAACAGTAATGCTCTAGCTGTTGTGCACAAACACAGGCTGGGTTGAGTCACCAATGCCAACATATGCCATAACGCCCTTTTCGCCCGTATCGGTATTTAAAAAGGGACGATAGGAAATTAGCAAGCTGCTTAGTCTCGGATTAGACTCTGCATTCGTACATAAATCCCGGGCTCGAGATCCGTTGGAAGCGGGTATCTTTTCAGTGGTAAACAGCCTCCCATCGTCCTGATATGACTGAAATTATGTTGAAGGGCGTACAATTGTGATTCATCCACCATAGCCATAAATTTATAGGTTTGATTTTGAACACATAAATTCTAATAAGGTAGCTCATCGGAATTTGTTAGCGAGTCAAAGCAGCTTATACATCTTTTCAAGGGCAGAAATTGATTGACACTTCCGGCTACTGATTACACCAACAATGGAGGAAAATCTATCTCTCTACCGTTATATTGTCATGTGTACTCAATACAAAAGTCGCGGGTCTTTGAGATTTTACCGCTATGTCTGTCACTGACCCGTTAAATCGTCTAGAGAAAGTAAACGTTCTAGACGCTCAGATTCCACGAAATTTTGAAAGCTGCTGTAATTATAATTTGAACATTGTTTCATGTAGTGCCAAACGATACTATTTGTGTGAATAAGCTCATTTAACAGCTCAATCCTGCATGCCTCAAGCCTTGAGTCTTTAGAATTAACTTATCATGTGTATTTAAATATTATACTTTTATCATTATTGAGCATAAAATCACAACATTGAAGCACAAAAGTTTTTTTTAGCTAAAATATTATGATACTTTATTCCATCTCAACCTAAATTTAAAACAAAGTCTCAAATCTGAACTTGAATAACATATTCGACCGGTAATTTACGTACCCATTTAAAGAAACTGTCACTGCTTCGATTAAGTACTTAAGTACCAAGGTTTACTTGCTGAAATGTTTTCAACGTTACCCGTTTGTAGCGCTCTCCTCAGTTTCCTATATGCCAAAATATTAAAAATATTATTGTTGTGACGAGCTAGCAAAAGAAGGAAAATACCGTCACATCATCAGACTGTTCAGGATTTTTGTCAGTTTTTAGGGTAGCGGGACAGGTAATGCACAATATTTCCCACATTATTCCTACATGGTATTATCAGCACTCAAAATGTTACAAAATAATACATTATACCTACAGTCGGATGGCCAGTAATACCGTTAGCAGTTTGCCGGAGGTTGTGATAATACATTATCTCAATGTGTAAAATATCGGCAGTGAAAATTTTGATAAGCAGTAACATTACTAGTAACTAATAAGCCATTTTCCGTTGTTGTACTACCAAGCGCATGGTACTCTTTAAATTGATCATATAGGACAATGCAATGAAATATCATAATTTATTGATATAATTGGGCTGCTTCTTGTTTTTAACTGAAACTTTCACTTGAGCATTGTCGTTTTTATTGGTAACGAAAATTACCACCATGCAAGTCTCAAAAAACGAATGCTTACTTTGCAAGCAGATGCTTATTTTCGATTTGGAAATTACTTTTCTGTGCCTCAAGTCATCAAATATCAATGTGTATTTTAGTTTTCTCACCCGACTTTCTGTAGTCTTTCAATTTCTATGCTCTAACCGATTGTTTTCAGTAATCAATGTAACAGCAGGTTTTGTAGTGTAGATTACTAGTATTCCCTTATTTTATATTTATTTATATTAAAAAGAACGATGATATTTGATTGTCACTTGATTGACTCCTCTACAAATAACACTTTTTACAGCACCAGTAGTTTTATTTCCCTTGGAGTAATATCTTCTTTATCTCAATGTATCTACTGATTTCTTTTTTATAGCTCCGACTAAAAGTCTCGTACATGTATGTTGGTGTCATGAGAAGCGTAGCAAGAAAATTGATCCGTGGTATAATCATGTCAGCAAAAGTGTTGAGCGTTGCTACAAGAAGAAAGAAATAGCAATAAAGACTGTTTGTTCGATATATGTCAGGTCTTTTAACACATAACAACTCTCTTTTTTTGTTTCACGTATAAAACACAGCTTGCAAGAGCCTCAAAGTGCTTGGTCAAAATGGCAACAAACTTCTGTTAAAGGGAAATCACCTCAATGTTCATGCGCATACATTTTGACACAGCCAGCGTCATTGTTTCCTGCCATGGTTATCATGACGTCGTTTGCCGTAACGCTAAAACGTTTACGTCACTTTCGAAGACGACATGGCGCCTGAATGGACGCAATGTTGAAACAAACGTATGAGTTTTTGCGACAGAAAAATGATAAATAAATAAACCTGGCCCAAAAAATGACGAAAATGGGGCTGATGAATTTTATACGAAAAAAAGAACGCCAACTGTTTTGGGGTAGTGTGTAAAATTTTAGGAATGATCTGTCAGGTAAAGAGAGGAAGTGAAAACTGCAAGTGCGTTTTGACTCTGGTAATACTTTATGCAAGCATAAAAACAAATAAGGACTTAGTACCCTTGGATTGAGTCATGAAATACCTATGCAAACAGTGAAAGCGGAGATCAGACTGAGCAAATGCACAGGCTAATAGCTTTTACTGTTAGATCATGTCATTTAGGTAAGTTCCCACAATGCACAGGCTGATCTCAGCATCTACTGTTAGATTTTTTCTGCAGACGGAGAGAGCCTTTCCAAGGGAAGAGCCTGCTAGACCTTCCTCATGCAGCCTGAAAATTACGACGTTCCCAACGCAAACATATAATAAAATTATTCGACCATAACCCCAAAGTCACATGCACATTTACAGACCATGAAGATAAGCCCTGCAAAGTTTCAGAACGATTCTGAGAAGCGTAGCTAGTCGGCGAAACTCTTGTCTTTCACTATTTGCCATAGACTTTCTACAGGATTCATAGATTGTCGATGCGAACGGGAAAAAATATCAGGCTGCGCATCCTCGAAAATTGGTCTTAGCACTAATGATAAATTGAAATCATGCACCACGGACCAAGCTTTGCCGATGTTTCTGTGAAAATACCTGTCGGGCAGTGGCCGGGTCCTATATACAATGTTCGCATATGAGCTTGTTCATCAGATATAAATGGGATATAATTAAGACCCTGAAAAAAGTTCGAATATTCTATGAGAAACAACAATGAACATGCTGCCTTGTTTCAGTCCTTGAAAAGTCTTTCATTAATGTGTTGTCTGCATACGAGGAAACTTTAAAGGCGACAGTTTAATATAGACCATATGTTTCAAGACATACGGACATTAATTGCTGAAAATGAATAGGGAATTACATTGCATTGCTATAAACAAGCATCGAAAGGTAAGGGCGTTATCAATATGGCCGTTTATGGCGCCAAATAGAAAGCGACGTCAACGCATAAAAAACATTGACGTTAACGCGCTTATATGAAAACCGCAAGAAATAAAAGTGGTTTTCCTTCCATAACTCGAATATTTGGCCGATGACCTATACTTTTTATTTGCTTATTTGATCATCCTTTTACTATATCAAAAGTAAATAAAAATTTAAATTGTGGAACTTTTTACATTGAAGAAATTCCACGTTTTAACCAAAAACTGAAAATAACCTATATAATGAGGCATACGACGATGACACATTTGATGTTCAAACAAAGAGACAAGAAAGAGGAGTTAATTAATCTTTATTTCGAAACGATCGGTCATCTATTTTCTCGGATAAAGTCTTCGTAATAGACATAGAAATGCTTCATACAGGCATATAGATGGCGCTGCATTATCTCAAGAAGTAGTACGGTGACCCCACTTTTTTATTTCATTTTTTCACTCAGCATATAATATTCTATCACTGTATGAAGTTTCAACAAAAACTCAATTGCAGATTTTATAGGGTGATTTCCCTTTAACACTATTTCTCAAAAATTGTCTGAATACAGTATTTATGAGAGATTCCTGGGAGTTGGTGAAGGATGTTGATTAGCTATGGATGTGATGGAATACATTTTGTATAATGTTATCTACGTTAATTCTACATTAATTCAAGTAGTAGCATTGGCCAATGACAAGGAATCAAACAGGCTGTAATTCTTCTTATATTTAAAGATAATTTTAAAGGGGGATATACTAGCAAAAGAAAACAAAGCGATTCTTCCTTCAATTTATTTACATTTTGAAAATATACTCATATGTAACGTCTACAACTGAATGTTACGGGCTTAAGCAAAAATGGATACAAAGCTAATAAGTATCAGTCGTTACCAGTGTAATAAGTCTTTCCTAAACTTGACTTTAGAATGTTGTTTGCTCAAAACCTTGGTCCAAATGACATAAACATAAGAAGAAAGGCAGTCGAGCATTTTTTAGCATTTCTTTGGTTCCACAATTGTCTCCCCTGATTTCACATCCTGAATCCACTTTTCGGGACCACATCATACCCTACGTCAAGGTTGGAATAATAAACTTTCATAATATACCAAATTTATCCTTTCGAATTGTCGGGGCAATAACTCGAAAAAATAGGCCATTTTTGCATTTCAGCGTCCAGGCTACTAGGTAAGAAGGAGTATTTGATGACAATTGGCATAATCTTCTATGCTTCTCCGGCATTCTCCGGAAACCCCCTCTCATACTCTCCCCCCCTCGCGGCTCACGTCGCTCGAATCATGCCTTCGTCATTCTGTGCCCCCTCGTCTTCAGGTGCTCTGGGTCAAGCCCTGTTTCGAGATAATTTTTCAAAATTTCTCCATAAAAACATATGCTGTGACCCCTCATTAGAACGTCTTGTCGAAACACTTCTAATGAGGAGTCACAAAAATGTTTTATTGAGAAAAAATCTCACAGTGATCCTCAAAACCCACCTTATCTGGAGCATTGTCAAAATAAGAGAAACTTTGACGCCATGTGTTTTAATGAAATCGCACAACTAAAAGGGTCATACAAAAAAGGTCTTGTCAAATAAGTTTGGAAATGGAAATCAGATATGCGTTTTTACTCTGAATGAACGGGTGTGGGATCATTTTTCATCGCCATTTCAAGGCATGAAGATTCTTGGTGGAAGTCAAAAGAGTCACAGGGTCAAAAGAGAATAATCTTTTAGAACACAAATTAATCTAATATCAGGTAAATGGGAGCTATGTCAGTCACTCATTTAAGTTTTTTTTAAGAAATCCAGCCAGAAGTTTCTGAGTCGCCGTAGCACCCCGAATTCTATTTTTAGATCAGTGACATGAAGCATTTCAGCATGGTTATTACACTGAAGCCGCATGAACTTTGGCTTAGATATGTTAAAGAAAATGCCGTTTATGGGAGGTGGAGGACAGATGAGAGACATTGATTGAGCTGTCAGCACATTAGTTCACCAAGCTCACGCTTAGAGCAAGTATTGATCGCATTATTGCTATCTTGTCTGACCTGGTCCAAGGTGATAAAACATTTTTCGTGCTCAACTCAGCTGAGCATAAAATTTTCTCTGCTGTTAAATATGAAAATGTCAACATTATACGCAGAGAACATTTTTATACCCAGCTAAACTGAGCAAGAAAACAACCGTGCTTATCAGTAATTTGCTGTTTATTAGCAGGTAAAATTTCATGCTCGGCTGAGTTAGCATGGAAAAAGTTTTATGACCTTGAGGCCTGACTGCGAGACACTGGGGCTTGAGTGCAAGATCGCGAGCTGGCCCTTGCAGCAAGCCCATAAATACAATACAATATATTGCACTTCAGGTCTGATTAGGTGATGTTATGACACGGACCTCTATGTCACCAATCCCTACCAGTTCCTCTGCATTATCTTCCTCCAGTGAACTGCCTATAACGTCTTGTCGTTTCAGCATTTCATCTCTTTTCGATGGAATATACTTTGGGCTAAGTTTGGTTTTATCAATTTCTGGCTTTATCCTTTCTTCACAGTCTGACTTTATCGATTTCATAGAAGCGGCAGTTTTCTTAAAACGGGGAATCAGGGCATCATCGTCGTCATCATCTTTATAAGTATATAAAGATTCCGTATCTGTGCTCGAGCGAATACTGTCATGCCAGGTTGACAAAAAGTATTTTCGCGTCGCGTTCGATTCGTCCGATGTGGACAGACTACGGACAAGTTGTTTCTGCTGCACAATGACAGAGTCCAGCTTGCCATAGAGACGATCTAGTTTATCCTTGGTCCCTATTGTGTCCATTTCACGGACGTTGATATGATTCAGCATTTCATAGCGGAAGCTGGATATGTCTTGTTTTATCTCATCGAAATCTCCTGAAGAAAAGAGAGTATCGAGTAAACAGTTTATGCCCCCCTAGGGTATAGGACTGAAACATATTTTTCAGAATGAATTAATATTTACAGGGTCTTGAGGGAGTAGTTTGAACACGACGCTTGAGCTGGCAAATTTTGTTGATACATACACATTATTATAGTAGTAACTTGATCTGGCGTACTGTATCGCGTCGAGGTGACGAGCTCATACCATAGGATCACCCTTGCGTCTCGGGTGATCCAATAGTTTGAGCTCATCAACGAGACGTGATACAGTACGCCGGATCAAGTTACTATTATAATAATTTGTTTATTATATATCTTAGGAACAGCCAACCATTCATATTTGCCAGCGCTAATGCATCGACCCGGATTCGAACCTGCGCGGCAGAGATATGTAGCTCATGAGACAAACACTACCGACTGAGCAATCGAGGCGCGCCATTTTTGACGTGTTTGTTGTCGTTACGTCACTAGTCCCGTTTCTCTGGTTCTCGTTTCTACGATGCACGTTAAAAAATGACGCGCCTGAAGTTCTCAGACATAGCCTAATTTTAAAGGATAGTGATAAGCATTTTCCCCTACTTGACCTTGTCGTAAAATGGTCAAGGTCAACCCAAGGTCATCACTTTGAACACTCTTTACAGGACTTGAGTACCCAATGCTACATACCAAGTTTCAAGGCCATCGGGCAATTGGTTCTGGAGAAGAAGAGTTTTAAAGGAATTTACCATATATGGGCGTGGCGGCCATGTTGGTCATGTGACTTGGACTGTTTGAACAAATTATTTTCATTTCCACAACCCTTGGAGGCTCTATATGAAATTTGTTACAACTGGCCCAGCGGTTTTTCAGGACATTGTTTGAAATTGTCAAAATATGAGTTCTGGGACAAAGGTAAAAGAATGACCTTGACCTCTTGTACTCACAAATTTTCATGTACTCATTATGATGACTGCAATTACCAATTATTTAGGCCTTAATCTTCAAAACTTTCCAAGAAATCTTATGTTTATGCACTTTCACATATTTGACCTTGTCGTAAAAAAATCAAGGTCAACCCAAGATCATAATTTGAATAATCTTGATAGTACTTGAGTAACCAATGCTACACACCAAGTTTCAAGGCCATCGGCCTATTGGTTCTGGAGAAGAAGATTTTTCTAGGTTTTCACCATATATGGGCGTGGCGGCCATGTTGTTCATGTGACCAGGACCATTTGAACAACTTTTCGTTCCCCTGCCGCAAAAAGGCTCTACATGAAATTTGGTAACAATCGGCCCAGTGGTTTCAGAGGAGAAGTCGTTTTAAAAGTGTAGACAGACGCCGGACGCCGGACGTCGCAGCCTACCCATTCTATAAGCTCCCCTGTAGCCGCAGGCTCAGGTGAGCTAAAACACCTCTCGAAATTGCCTGATGCCTGAAAAGGACGTCACTCTGCGAAAACAGAATGACCCTGCCGCTTCATGTAATAAAAATGAAAACGGAATGCTTATTTCGTGGAGGCAATATAACTGAGTTAAAGTCATACAAAAATGTTATGGCCCGGAATGTGAACAAGAAAGTCTTTAACAGCACGAAAATGAAATATAGATTTTGTTCCGATCGAGCATAGCCTCAAACAGTTCAGCGCATGGTATCTATGTATGACGAACTCGTCGTATTCCTCGATTTCCTTTCGTTGACTGGGGGATGCTTATTTCTAGCCTTACCTTCGACGAGTATATTTTCTAAAAAGGTATAATGCGGTAATGATTTTCTGGTCAGTCGCGCCTTTACAAAAGGCATGCATGAAATAACCGGATATCGCGCAATAGATCTATCCGATATACATGTGCAAGTCTTTGTAGCAGGGTGTGTTTTACTTAGATTTCTGGATTTTCTAATAAACGGATGCATATATTTTGCCTTTTCGTAATAAATTAGTTTATATTATTTCACACGATGACTGTCCAGTATCTCATTATATTTGAAATACTTTTTTTTAATTTATGCAAAAGGAAGAAAGCTCCATTGGGCATCAATAGCCCACGATGTCAAAGCGAAAGAAAACTCGAGGCCTGTCATCACAGGCCAGAAATTCTGCATATTTTGAAAACGAGATTTCAAACCCACCAACGTTGCGTCGACGTTCCTCCGAAGTCGTTTCGACGTAGTGTGCCTGTATGGAAACTGTTTCATCATTTGCGATGACCGATAGCGTTTATCAGGCATTTTTAATCTGACAATTATGCGTAACAACTCGTGAGCATGCTACTTTACCGATTTTTCATGTGGACTGCTCGATTTTACCATTGAATGGCAAGCCTCTAACAGCTCCGCCCAGTCAACGAAAGGAAATCGAGAAATAACTATGTGCAAATCTTTCGATGAATTTCAGGAGCAACTAGAAACATGGTAACAAATAGGGCCCCGCCTTTATGAAACTGTTGACAACATTTAAGTCATATGTGCCCAACCAGAAATAACAATACCAGCTTTCTGTTATCATGTTGTTCCTTCATATTCAATATGTTGTTTGAAATTAAGCCTCTGGTAGTGTCATCAAGATATGGGCAAAATACCAAATCACAATTGATTAAAACATGGGTAACAACTCTATGCGGCTGGAAACTGATGTTACCATTCTTGCATTCTGCACACCTTCAGATCATCTGATGATGCTTTATATTTGTACCAAGTTTTATAAAAATATCTTCAAAGGCTTTAAAGTTAGAGTGGACAAGATCCATACCTAACATAAGAAAGGGATATAACTCTGTTAAAAATGAAGTTGTAGTTATGGTTCTTTTTATGGTTCCTTTGCTCTACACATTGTCCGATGATGTTTATATTTGTACAAAGTTTTGTGAAAATATCTTCAGCAACTTTAAAGTTAGAGGTTGAACATGTTTTCCAGACTGTAAACTAGAAAGGGGAATAAATCCGTAAAAAATGTAGATGAAGTTACCGTTCTTATTCTCTGCTCATTGTCCGATGATGCTTTATATTATCTACAAGTTCTATGAAAATATCTTTGATGCTTAAAAAGCTATACAGTGGACATGATTTCTATATTCAAAATTACAAAGGGGCATAATTCAGTAACAAGTGTAGGCAGAGTTAGGATTCTTGTTCTATGCACATCGTCTGATGATGTTTTACATTTGTACCAAGTCATGTGAAAATATCTCTAACGGTTTCAGAGTTAAAGAGCGGACACGATTTCTGCCCTCAAAATTTCAAAGGGGCATAATTCAGTAAAAACATAGGCCGAGTTGTGGTTCTTGCTCTCTGCACATCGCCTGATGATGCTTTACATTTGTACCAAGTCTTGTGAAAATACCTTTAATGGGTTCAGAGTTATGAAGCAGACATAATTTCTGAATTCAAAATTACAAAGGGGCATAATTCAGTAAATAATGTAGACAGAGTTATGGTTTTTTTCTCTGCACATAGCCTGATGATGCTTTATATTTGTACCCAGTCTCGTGAAAATATCTCTAATGGTTTCAGAGTTATGAAGCGGTCACGATTTCTGTACTCAAAACTACAAAGGGACAAAATTCAGTAAAAAAAATGTAGACAGAGTTATGGTTCTTCCTCTCTGCTCATCGTCTGATGATGCATTACATTTGTACCAAGTCTCGTGAAAATATCTCTAACGGTTTCAGAGTTATGAAGCTGACACGATTTCTGTACTCAAAATTACAAAGGGGCATAATTCAGTAAAAAATGTAGGCAGAGTTATGGTCCTTGTTCACCTAATGATGGTTTAAATTTGTACTAAGTCTCGTGAAAATATCTCTAATGGTTTCAGAGATATGAATCGGACACGATTTCTGTACTCAAAATTACAAAGGGACATAATTCAGTAAAAATGTAGGCAGAGTTATGGTTCTTGTTCTCTGCACATTGTCTGATGATGCTTTACATTTTACCAAGTCTCGTGAAAATATCTCTAACGGTTTCAGAGTTATGAAGCGGACATGAATTCTTACGGTTTCAGAGTTATTGAGCGGACACGAAATGATGGCGGACGGACGGACAGCCGGACGGACGGACAGACAGACAGACGGACGGACGAGGTGATTACTATACGGCCTCCGCAGACTTCGTCTGGCGGGGCCCTAATAAATATTTAGTTATGAGACAAATGACGCTAATGATAAACATTTTCCCGCTTCTCTGCATTTGCCACCACGAGCATGCTTAGTGCGAAAGAGCTTCTAAACTGATGCGCTCTGCCACATTGCGAGTTTCATCTGACCTGATAAAATATACGTTCAATTAGACCTGTCAAGAAAATAAAAATAAACTGCTTAGTATTTACTAGTACAGGTAAAGAATTTGCAAACTCTCTAGGTCACTTAAGGCGCCTTCATTTGCAGTGTTTGCTTCTTATGCTTATACTGTTTTCCTCTCATTACAAGATGATCAACACCACGGTTCGTACTTATGTTTCGTTAAACCGCCAAGAAAATTCTGATAGTTTAATCGGATGCGCAGCCATGAATGTGGCAGCAAAGGCAGAGATCCTTGAGCTGACATGTCTGCTCCGAAGGGAAGGTTAATTACCTAAATGACCTTAGTGATGAACATTTGGTTTAAACAATATTTATTTACTACATGGTTACAAAACAGTACAATATACAATATGGTACAGGAGCTGACGGTAAGCGAAACGCTGTAATGAAAGTCACCTCCTGACCTTATTGATGAACTTTTCGTGCAACATCTTCAGCTATGTCACCAGTCTGACGTCAATACAAGGAACTATTCAAACAAAACTGTCATTTTGCAAAAGTTGCGCGAGAGTTCGTGACAGTTTCTGCATACTATTTATTAGTTTCAGAAATAATAAAATAATAAAGGGAAAACTATTTAAAAATATAACAAATTCCTTGTTGGGATCCTTACATATAACAGGGCTTATATAAGCTTACATGACAGCTCGTGCAAATGCAATTTTGAGAAGGACAATTAATCCCATTCCATGTCAAGGTTCCATATATCTTATTATATTTTAAATATCAATTACCATCATCAGCATCTTGTTCCCTTTGAAGGTCGAAAATATATCTCTTCACAATGCGCTTCATCACTCTCTGGGGAAGAAACATATAAACAAAACACTGAGTAGGTAATATGCATTTGGTCCAGTAATAACAGAACCTAAGATATTTTCAGAGAAACTGAAGTGAATATGCAACACGAGTAATGAATGTTTCTGATATATGACAGATGGGTCATTAGTATTTGCCACGGCACTGTTATGTTTATCTGTCATTCTTAGTGTTCTCGTAGGGATTATATCTTAGACTAGTAGACAACCGTGCTGAAAATTGATCATTTTACTTAAGCTTTGGTGAAAAATGTAAACCTTACTGTTGTTCAGAACCAAATATTTTCATTTTATATGTGCAATAGTTTGTTTGCATGATTTGGAAAGCATTATAAATTATAATTGCAAAAGGATTGCAAAATTTATCTCATTTCTTTGTTTACAGGTCGGACCGTACGCCATCTGGTTAATTGTGGACGGAAAAAAAAACAATGCAATGAACAGACGAATTGAAGTCCACCCTGATCTATGCCTTTTTTTTAAAATGTATGAGTTCACTCTCCTATACGCAAACAAACCAGACACTGACGGATGAAGTGAGAACAAGAAAACTCTTTTAAAAAAGATAATCGGCGCAGATTAAATGAAAGTGTGTTTTGTTATATGTCTCTAGTTGAAGATTTGACAATAACTTGCATGAATAAGTAAGCTATGTTGATAGGCACCCACAACCGTGATTTTGACACTGGGTAGCGACAACGACCTATCTCAAAATCGAGCTGTCCAATTTGGAATTCTAAAATGGACCGCGGTCAGTCTTGAAATTGACATGCTTTCAAAATAGTTATCAACATGCTGCACTGTTTGTTTGTGTGTATTAAACCGAAAGTAGAACTCGAAAGTAGATATACGACGAAAAAAAGAAAGTTTTGAATATCTGCGTCTGTTTTCGATAACATTTCTATTGTATATTACAAAACAAGAGAAATATTTTGAATTAATATAAGACAGAGTGCTTTTATTCACAGTGCTGTACGACGAGAAAAAACGAAGATTAAATATTCATTGACCTTTGATATTATTGGCTAAATTTTGACATACGCGTTATTTGACCAATGGAATCTTGTGAAATGTGGAACAATATCGAAATTATACGAGGCTGCGCCTCGAAAAAAAACCCGATAAATTTTGGTAAAAATGCTAAATATTTTCCTATCAAATAATTAGTAACTTTCCTGTGATAATCATTTCCTTTTTTTTTTGATTTTATCTATGTGTAAACGCCGGCGAATCACTCACAAACTAAAGTTTTTCTTCGGCTGCATTGTCAATCGGTTTACAATACTGGAGGGTTTAGGTGAACAGCGTTTGCCAAAATTCAGAAGCATAAGCATTTCAAGCATTATTCCCTTGAAAATACAAACTGCATTAACATAAGTATTTTACCTGCGTTTTACCCTTTTAAATGTGTTTATCTGTGAAACTACTTACCAAAGGAGAAACCAGAAGTTACCACATTATCCGGCGTTACTTTGAATTTCGCATATTGTGTCTCAGTCTATGCCTCCTCAGGCAAAAAGATCCTATGCAATCGGCTGTTTAAGATTTAGTTTTATTCAAAAATGCAAATTCACCCACCAGTTGGTCAAGAATTTAAGGAAACTGAAGAAAGTACGAACCCTCTTGCTTCAAATGCTGTCTGAGCGTTTGGCCGAACATGCAAATCAATTTTCTCCTTGCGTGATTGCATATTTCAACAATATCTATGTACCAACAGAAGATCTGGCGATTAAAGGCATCTATTTAGATCCGGATAGGCTAGTTCTAATGCTCACACAAAATCTCCTTACGTTATAAATAAATAGTTTTTTCAACCCATCCTACGAAAAATACCGCAATCCGGCGTGAAAACACCGCAAATCCTACGTTTCGACCGCCTTTCCGGCGTTACGGTTGGTCCCTGTGATACCGGCCATGAGAAATAAGGTCAACTGCAGTTTCAGGATAAACAGTTTTCCTTAGAATAATTCAAACCTCTAAAATATTGCAAGACATTGGACAATATCAAAAAATGTGAGATCTAGGCTACAGTGAATTAGAAGAGACATGAGGTCAATCACTATATCTCAATGTACCATTACACCAGTATAATGCTAGTCAGTGTAATAGTCGATTATGAAATACAGGCCACTGTGACCTACTGTTAGTTTGAGGTACACCATTGGGTCATACTGAGTTATTATCCCAAGCAATCATGTTCGAACATCAAAAAGTCTTCACGATATAAGGCAAAATCATTTTACCATGAAATGTAGGACACTGTGAAGTCAAATTATGGGTCTTACTGAGTCATTATCTCAAGCAATCATGTTCGTACATCACACAGTCTAAGGCAAAATATATGGATCATGAAAAATAGGTCCGCGTGACCTACTGTTGAATTGTAGTCAAACTTTGATTCATACTGAGCCATTACCCCAAGCAATGTATATCAAACAGTCTTCAAGATATAAAGCAAAATCACTGGACCATGGAATATTGGTAACTTTGAACTACTGTTAGTTTGAGGTCAAACATCGGGTCATATTGAGTCATTATACCAAGAATCATGTTCGTACATCAGAAAGTCTTCAAGATATAAGGCAAAATCATTGGCCAATGTAATATATAGCTATTTGCCTTCTGTAGATCTTTCCCTGCTGTATCCTCAATCCCTTGTGGTTACTTAGAACATGAGCTAAACGCAACAAGTTAATATTTTTCGATGTTCAATCAACCGTGGACTATAGGTCATGACTCAATATGCATCACTGCTTTCAGTGGATCATCTCATGATGCATCGTTGGAGCAAGTTTGAAGGCTGTAGCCCTTGTTGTTATTTAGAAACTGAGGTAAACGCAACAGGTGAATATTTTCTCTACGTTCAGCCAAAACATGGCCCAGTCTGCGTCGCTGCTTACAGCAGATCTTCCCCAGTGGTATCTATGGAGCAAACTGGAAGATTCTAGCCAGTGTGTTTACTTACAAACTGAGCTAAACGAAACAGGAGAAATTTTCAAGTTTACAATTAACATTCTTCCAGGTCATTATTTTTTCACTAACCAATATAACACCAAAATCCTTCTGCCAAAATGATATAATTTGATTTTAATACTATCCGCTAAAAATTCCAATTACGTAAAGGAAGACTATTTAAATTGTTACCTTATATGTAAGTTTTTCTGAGAACAAATTTTGGTCTGAATCGCTTCTGAAAAATCCATTCGAGGTCTGTAATCTTGACTTGTAGTTTTGGAGCCTCTGAGAGTTTCTTTCCTGCTCCTCTCGTGCTAGATACGCTTGTGGTTTGTCACTGGAAGCCATCTATGAACAGATCATGTATGCAATGGATCTTGAACAAAGCCAAAACATTCAAATGATCATTGTTGAATTTATTGGCTGACAGATACCAGATCTTCAGAAACATTGTATCACTACAGTCGAACGCCCAGCTCACTCTGAGGTTTTGACGACAAGCATAAAACCCAAATTTCATAAGTCATCTTATTTATAAAGAAGTGTAAGATTATAATATAATTTCAACTCGGGCTTTAATACTGATTTAGCGCAATTTGATCGGTCAAGAGCGAACGAAAAGTGACGTTTATATTTTGTTAAATACCCTGCACCTGGAACTACTTGGAACTTTGTTCTTTGCGGCGTTTTCTAAAGCACCCAGTATAGCTGATAATTTTGAGATTACTATGACCGTGATGAAGAAATGAATTTTAGTTTGTTAATTTCATTGATGTGAAAGCGCCTGCAAATCACCCACAAACTTAACATAAACCTTTCGGGCCCCTTTCAGTTTGTAAGTGATTCAATGGATTTTACACATCGATAAAATCCACAAAGATACAACTCATTCCTATTATATATAAGAAATGCAGAATATAAACCTAGCGCTTGAATTTTGTTTTGCTATCATTGTTGAGTGTTTCTGCTGACAAAGTTATTGATGCACAAGTGCGCACGTGCAAAATATACCTGTCAGCTACTTACTTTGAAATTTCGTGAGTTCAACCGAGTGGAAAACCAATGTATATAATGTATATATACTGTATAATGTATCTTGACATATACCATGTACATGTATAAAATCTCTAAAAACTCAAGAAATGACGGCTAGAAAACCGAAGAGATCCCTTTTCCCTGTTTAGTACATATCAAGTCCTTCACTTGTTATCACTGAAATTAGCAAACACAAAACTTTTTATAAAATGTGTTAACCTTAGGCAATTCTTTTCGAGTAACGCCGTTTTGGTAGTTTCTTGGCAATTCAAGGTCAGCAACACGGCCCTGGTGAGCGTCTTCTTCCTCCTCCCCACAACAGCGACGAAAGCAGGCACGGATCACGTAAAACACAGACTTAGGGGACGGGACTATATTGAAGGGGACCGGAAGGGTAGAGTCGTCTCTGATGTAGTCCATGTAAAGTTTGCTACGAGCGAATTTCCACTCCGTGTCAGCCTCACCCTAGGTTAAGAAGAGAACAATGTTGTAGAAGTGTTCACTATCTCGTGGTTTCTTTAAGGTGTGCATACGGATCATGTAAAGCTCTTGTCAGCTGTTCAATACCTTTAACTTCATTAAGTCTAGTCACTAATGAGAACACGGCATAAAACATACACTATCCGAAACATTTACGTTTCCTTACAAAAGATGTCAGTACTTGCCTTCCATCTCAGACAGCAAAGAAATATCACAGAGATAGCACTTACAAGAAAAGGGAAGCAAGGGCTACTCCACTATTCTGTGAAAGTTGTCTCTAATGTACAAAATGACGGTCACAGAGATGTGTCATACATATCTAAAAGCACAAAAATTATATCTTTCCACAAAATATGAAATCTGTCTGGTAAGAAATGCGAATTTTAATTAATGACGATATCTTTTCAGATCACGCCAAAATTCTTACTATACTGACATCGACATTCTTACTTCTTTAGGATACAATAAAATTCTCAGAATTTTTACACCTAAAATAGTTACATGACTATCCGTAAACCTAACTCTTTGGGGTTTTCAACATAATTATGCATCTTCAAGATGCAGATGGAATGGCAAACAATTTCGATCCTGATCAGACTGCAGTTAAATCTAAATCGATATTGTTTACTCAAACTATCGGTCCCAATATATTGGTCTCACGATAATGTAACATTTGTCTATATTTGATTTTTTTATCTTTAATTCGTACTTTCAAAATGTTTCAACTTCGCCCTGTTGTGACTTTCTAAATTCGTTTTAAAATTGTGATATCAAATGTTTTCATATATTGGCCTAGTTTTAAGTCGGATAGTTGCTGTATTAGCCCTTGGTTGAAAACTAGCTAATTCAAACGCGTAATATATAGAGGATCTTAAATGAGTGCTCATGTATTATTGAATTTATTAAACGAGTTGGGAAAAAAGATAAGATGCGAGGCTTTGCCGAGCATCTTATCGTTTTTCCCCAACGAGTTTAATAAATTCAATAATACAGGAGCACGAATGCAAGATTCTATCTATCATATGGCACTAAAATCACATTTTATTTGCAAAATTCGCACTAAAACGTCACGATTTTGCCATGAGAAAACGCAACGTTTTAATGGACGTAAACGTATAACGTTACGACGTAATTTGCATATTTAATCCACCAGTGGATTATCGTTTTTAATGCATGGCTTTATTACACTCTCAGATGCGACGTCATATGATAAAAAAACATATTTACATTCTCAGTGCTTTTATTGAAAAGCCCTATGGTAAACCATAAGAACGTAATGTAGTTTATACTTCAATAACTACATCGGTTCACGCGACGTAATATGACGTTATGTGACGTCAAAATAAACCATGGCTCTCCAATCTGATTGGACGTAGGCGACGCTATGACGTCGTTGTTACGTCCTTAACGCCGTTCCGCGTTTAGTAGAAAAAACTGCGTATAAATACATTTCTGCTTCAGCTGTTACCCCTAGCGCAAATATGTGGTCAAATAAAAGATAGAAAAGAATGTAAATATACGCAATGAACTTAATTTTTCTGGTTCACTTACACTGGACGCGACCCAATGTAGTTTATACTTCGATAAACATAAGAAAATTGAAATTCATTCCTTAAATGATTTACCTGAATAATTTCAAATGACCTTGACATCATAGCAATGAGCATATTAAGGAGTACAATAACAGTAGCGATATTATACACCCCAAACATCCAGTAGCCGACTGTCTCAGTAAAGTAGTGATCAAACTGGCCAAGTTCTACAACAGTGAGCTCTCCTCGACCAAACAAAGACCAGAACACTGTCTTCAATGTATTTTCCGGTCTGAAGAATAGGAGACAGCAGTGAAGTGAAAATGGTCAGGGACCTGTTAAAATTTATCGCTGTAAGTAACAGATATACCGTCGGTGCATTTTAGTTTGCCTTCACAGTCAGTTTTCAAGCAATGTGTGAGAAATTATAAAATTACTGAAGGATGAGTGTAGTATATGTGTGAATGTGAATGGGTAAACTTCCATGTTTTTTTTCCGCCGTTTTATAAAAGGGAACACTATTTTTGTCTTTCTGATAGCATCACTGGACGACGGAGCCCTTCTAAAACAGGTCTGGTCTCAAAGGAAAGAATTTACTAAAACAGAAGAGCAACTTCTTCTTTTTGACAGTTTAATCCCATCGAGAAAGATTTGCAGAGTTTGTTGGACGACAAAAATAAGAATGGCAAAGTTGCTTCCCCTTAACAGTACTCATTCACATTAAAACACGGAATTAAATGACTTTCGAATGATTATCTGTTTGATAAAATTTGATTTTTCCATTGTAAGAATTTCTCGAATTATAAGTGAGATGATGCAATAGATCTGTTACCATAGTGACTATAGAATTACCGACTGTTGTGTTTGGTACCTTGGCAGAATGACGTCTCGATAACGTCACTTTGACATAAATATGAACTTTTGATACGTAAATATATATATGACGTCATTGGTTCCGGAGCATGGAAAACAATATATGCCATGCTCCGCCAATTTGTCAATGACATTACAAACTGAAATTCCTTCAAAAGAATCTTCGGATTTTCTCAAACAGACAATTATTCTCAAGTCATTATATTTCTTGTTTTAAGTGTCTTAGGATTATTATGTATAAAAATACATACATGCCAAAGTGACTCTCCGCATGTGTCTTGATGTGATTTTCTACCAGTTCCACATGCTTCCGTACTTCTTTAGGGTAATACCAGTAAAGGTTGTGGAGACCAACCATGAACGCACAGAATACAACCATAAACACAGCTCCAAACTTGAGAATATCCTGAAAACAATAAAGTCAATTTTTCATGTAATACTTACGTATTTTCATCTACAAGGGTTGATCCTGAAGTAATATCACTGTGGCCATTACGCGTTTATTCATCGAAGCATTATTATAAAAATTATATCAAGCCATACCGTAATTCAATTCCGATTAACAGAATAGATATAAAGTTGGAAACGTTGTCCGTTCCAATTATACAGACGTTCAAAGTACACCACCAATACTATAGCGCCGCACGTTGAGATACGTTGATAACATGAACATAATTTGCAAAGACAATTACAAATTCAAATCCGATTAACATAATAAATATAAAGTTGGAAACGTTATCCGTTCCAATTATACAGACGTTCAGAGTACACCATCGATGCTATAGCGCGGCACGTTGAGATAACGTTGATAACATGAACATAATTTGCAAAGACAATTACAAATTCAATTCCGATTAACAGAATAAATATATAGTTGGAAACGTTATCCGTTCCAATTATACAGACGTTCAGAGTACATCACCGATGCTATAGCGCCGCACGTTGAAATAACGTTTATAACATGAACATAATTTGCAAAGACAGATACAAATCAAAATCAAACTAAAGCTCCAAATCAGGTGAAAATATGATACGTTGACGAAGTATACTTCTGCTCCCCCCTGTTGACATTTTGAAAATATCATTGCAGTTTGAAGTTCGCTAGTTAGTGCTAATGTTTGTTACTGCCAAGTGGAAAAATGTCGATTTCTGACAATCGCGGCACCTCATTATTTATGCGGATTGCCTCAAATTAAGAATATCACCATTTGAGACTCAAGAGCGGTATAACTTAACATGCGGTGACATTACAGTGACTAGTGCAATAAGCACTATAGTGATGTAGATGATACGCTAGAGGAGCATCTGAAAACCGGGAGACCTTTATGTGCAATGTCAGAAAATGTCACTCTAGTTTAGACCCCATATATGAAGGTCGATGTTCTGCAATGCGAAAATTGTGTAAATTCTTGATCATGAGCTGCGGGGCTTCTCCAATAATATTGCAAGATGCGATAAACATGGATGAACAGACATTAGTGTTATGCTGGAACAGCGAAGATGATACTTTGGACATGACACAATATCGAAATTCGTCTGAAACGTCAACAACGTCATTGACGTGCGGTGCGTGTAGTTGCCATGCCTTCCGTCTCTCTTGATATCTCGATAACTGTGCACTATATTTTTATGACATTTTCAGACCATAATACAAATAGATTAAGGTATTCGGATATGAAATTTTGTTACTTTCTTTTTATTCTACACGATTTTATAGCTGTAGTGACATTACTTCTGGATCAACCCTCGTATCATTTCATACTCTGCCAAATGATAAGCCATGGACGGACACTTGGCGCCAGGTGCCGTGTGTGCAACTATGGTAAAGTACCGCTGAGCCACTTAGGGAAGGAACGTCGTTACGATAATTATAACAGAACAGAACAGATGATGAGCCGCCTTATCTGGATCTACATTGTTTGGCCGATAGTCTTCGAATTCTCAACATGAGTAACATGGGTAGACATTTTCTGCGAAATATTGTTGACGTAAAATTCGTCGTTTGGTTTGTTGGTGCCTTGAATGTTAATCTTAAGAGAAATACGTCCAAGATAAGCAAAAATGCAGTATTTATATTTCCCCCAAAGAGGGGAGAGGCGTCGTGGTCGAGGGGTTAGAGCCGCGCGGTTATGGTGTATAAAGTCGACGGAAGGTCGTGAGATCGCACACGGATTTCGCAATCGGACGGCTACACTAGAAAACACTCAAGATTTTCAAGATTCAAGATTTTAAGATTTTATTATCGACCATTACCCCTACTGGGGCATTAGTCAAAACTTTCAACAAAAGCAACACAATAAACAGCTGAGGAAAGTTGCAAACTTTGGTATTGACAATTGAGGCTAGTTAATCATAGCCGAACCCACAATCGTTTGGCTGTGGCTGTGAGCAAGGCTACCATAAGCAACACCAGAGAGAACAACTTTGATAAACGAGATAAAAAATTCAAGTCCTGTCTACAGATTAGCATGTTACGCAGCGGAATTGTCCATCTAGATCTACTGATTCAGTTTTAACACTGAGCAATAAAGTCAACCCAGCGGTAAATGGGTACCTGCTTCGAATCAGGGGAGGATAAGGCAGCGAAAGGACAGGGATGGGCTTTCTCATTTCATATACTGTGCCCAAGACACAGAGTGCCTCTAACCCCTACTGCCCCTACGGCTACTAGGCTATGGGATACTTTAACCTTTTTTTACCAAAGAGGGGGTGGAAACACTCTTATGGAAAAATACTATTCCTTTTCAAAGAGAAACTCGCTGAGAAAAAGGATTACTAGAGAAGCACATGCTATTTTGTTAAACTTGACTCCCTCAAAGACACGGAGGCAAACAACGGACTGTAGCTTTAAACCTTAACAGCTGCCGAGCTTTCTAACTGAACCGTCCAAATCGAAAACATTGACTTTTACTTACGCCTATCATTTTTGCCAGTGATATTTGCATGGGTCCAAATAGTTCGTTTGCAGGTAGAAGATATGAAAGCCGTGTAAAACTGAGAACATTAGCAACAGCAAACATCCCCTCGGCTAGGTTGTGCGGGTCCCAGGAATCCCAGAACAAACGATCTGAAATAAACACTTTACAGGTAACTAAGTAAATGCACATGACGTTAATTAACCCCCCCCCACACACACACACACAAACCAACAGGAAGCGGGGTCGTATAAAAACTTACGATAAATCACGTTTCTATTCTGCAGACGTGCACATTTCGCGCCTTGATGATGACATATGTAAACATTTACTTCTATCGACGTTCGCCTCAAATAGTTCTTTAGAAAACGAAGCCACGGCCATATACCTGCAGTTTCATTCTGTATAGTTAGAATCCAAATAAATTTTCCTAACCCATGAATTATCGCAAAATTACGTGTCGTCGGACAGCTGCGAATACTACTTAACTCCGGCTTCGCCGTCGTGAAGGAATATCTCGCGATCTGCCCTCCAACATCATGGGTTAATCAGCCATATTTCACGGCTGAGAAAACTAGTTTTAAATGAGAGGCACTCATCATTAATTCACTTTTGCCCTCGATATCTCCCTCGAGTCTACTTATCTCTCACTCACAAGTGTGCCTCAGAAAACAGTAACTGTAAGCATGCCCCGACCCCGACCCGACCCGACCCGCCCCCCATCTTACACCGCCCGCAACCTGCACCCCCACCTCTTCCGTTAAATTTGAGGCATCAGATGTTAGACTCTGGTTTATGATATTTTTCTTTATTCTTTTTCAGGCCCGACCTTTGAATTAAATGGCTTCATGAACATGTTTTTCAGGTTAGTCAAGGTATCACTGGATGTTTTACATAGGACATAATAGAACGATCGAAAATGTGCAATTCAGCTCCAGAATTAAAACTTTAACCTATGATATCTCCCCCTCCACACACACACACCTCCCCTAATACGTGCTCAGATTCAAAGCGAAATTTGATAAGTGTCGATTTGTCTATAATACCAATTTTTGTGTCCAGACATACGAGGAAACCTGACTTTTGTCTTTCTGGCAAGATTAAATGGGCAGTCTGATAAATACATATGTATCTATACTATTTGTCTATGCAACCAGAAACATTTAGAAAAGAATTTACCACTCGCTTCAAATGTGAGCTAGAGTTGGCATATAATTTAAAGACCCTAAGACCGAATAAAATATTTCTTAGGATTTAGCGTAATATTTCAACAAGGAAACAAGCCAAAAATAAACTGCTATATTAGCGATTTGTTTCAAGATATGACAGTCTAGCGCATAGATCAGTGAATGTTTACTAATGAAGCTGAATTGCACATTTTCGATTAATTAAGGTATGATTACAGTCAGCTGAGCTTTGATTCAAAATTTCGCTTTAGTTGGAATACAGTCACGTAACTTAAAATCAATATCAATGTTTCTGAATTAAAACTCTGGAACAAATTGAGTGTAAGCTTATGTAAATCTGTATCAAACTGCTGTTAGTATGTAAATCTGTACCAAACTGGAGTTGAAAACAGTCTATCTACCTTTCTATCGTTATGTTATTTATGTCCTATGTAAAACATCCAGTGACACCTTGACTCATCTAAAAAAAAGAGTTCAAGAAAGATGCATGCACTGATGGCGTTTAAGGTATGGGAGCTAATAACCAAGTATGTGGTACATTTTCGCGCAAGTAGGTCACTGCGAAAATATAGGTCACAGTGACCTATTGTTTTATGAGCCAGTTAGAAGCTTTGTGGTGCACATGATTTTGAAGTCCTAGGGTCTATAAAATTAAGATATGGATGTAAACGGACGGATGGACAGACATATTTGGTACGGATTATACATCACTAGGCAATTAAATACATGTATGTTAACATTTGAAGAATTAATTTTCATAAACAAAGCTAAAGTAATGTTTGAGGCAATTCATGACATTTCTCCAATTTATATTACGGAAATGTTCCAAATTAAAGGCTGTAATAGTGAAGATACAATGACATTGCCCTCTGATTCAAATAAGAATTTTAAGACACCAAAGTCTAAATTAAACATGTTTAAAACAGCTTGTCTTATTCAGGTGCTTTGAATTGGAATAGCATTCCAGTTGAAATAGGAAATGCCAGCACAATTGATTTTTTTGTTAATAAATGTTTAAAATGGATGAAAGAAGGTCATAAACTTTAATATTCATGCTCACATACCTCCACCGCCAAAGCAATCTTGATAGTTTACAGAGATAATGTATATATGCATAAGGAATAATTTTATTTTTTTTTCATTCAAGCTTTTCATTTCTGTCACCCACTTTCTACTCATAATGTTCACTTGTATTTGTTAATGTTTTATGTTTGTTACCATGTATATGCTGTGCTCGTCTTATGAGGGCCTCAGGGAAGATTGGTTTTACTGAGTCACCCTCGTAAAATAAAGTCATTCCTCATTACTTACAAACATCAAACAGGCGACTAAGTCTCGCTGACCGCAAGCGGGCTCTACAAAAATTATACATTTAGCCCCACTAGAGCCGATTCGTCGAGACAGCTCCAGCGAGGGGCAATAACATCTGCTCTAACGGAGAACCAACAAAACCACAGAATTTACCACCAGCTATATAATGTCCTTATCCTGAGCCTTGAGGGGAAATATAAATAAACAACTACTTTACCATCCGAGAGAACGAAAAACAGGCAAGGAGACCCAGCCACTACCAGTCAACAGAGACTCCAACCACTGGTCCTGGCAGAGACACCTCCCCGTCTACATAGCATAAGAAGATTTCAAAATAATATCAAAGGCCAAAGACCAAACGTCCCTCGACGTATGGAAATGGGAAGAGTTGAATGGAGTCATGGCTACTAGTTGAGTGAAGAGCACAGGCCATTATTCTGACAAATATGTGATCATATGATCAATTAAACAATAGATGATGATTTCAATAATGGTTAACTTTCAAACATACAACAGATTTACAGATGAAGGGCATAACTCTGGCCTATTATGATGCTGATAAAATATGCCCACGTCAAATAATGAAAAATTCCTGGAGGTTTTCATGAAAATCGGATGAAAACTGAAGGAGGAGTTGCATAGTCAATATTGGACACAGATTTACATATAAATGACCATAACTCTGTAAGAAAGGGTCCGATCATGACTCCAATATAAAATGATCCACGTCAGGTGGTGATACCAATATCATGGAAGTTTTATGAAACTTGGATGAAAAGTGGATGAGAAATGGTGGATACAAGATTGGACCCAGATTTACAGAACAGGGCCGTAGCTTTGACAGGAGGGCCTGATCATAACGTCAGTAGAATATGACCCACGTCAGGTGACAATTACAACATCCTGACAGTTTTATGAAAATCGGTTGAAAACTAAAAGAGAAGTTGAGGAAACAAGATTTAGCTATGGACGATTTAAAGGTAAAGAGTCGTAGCTTGACAGAAAGGGTCGGATCATGAGCCCAATCCAGGTGAACTGATGATAACAATATCCTGAAGTTCAATAAAAATCGGATGAAACCTGAAGTAGAAGATGGGGACACAATATTTGACCCCAAATTTACAGATAAAGGGTAATAACTCTAGCAAAAAAAGGGCTCCATTATGACCCAATAAAATATGATCCACGTCAGGTATAGATAATATATCCTTATAGCTTTTTTGAAAATCGGATGAAAACTGAAGGAGGGGTTGAGGACACGTGATTTGTCTACGGACTGATGGACGAACTGACGGTCGGAGGGAACTTATTACTATAGTCCTCTTCGACAACATCTGGGGAAAATTAGGAGCTTTGTGCATGTACTGGTTCACTTATGAAAAGGTAATAATTGTTAATTCATACACTGATGCATTGTATCAGTTATTATTCTAATGATGTATTTACTGTTCACAAAACGTAGAAGACATTAAGCTATAAAAATACATGAATTAAAAAATATCAAATTCACCTGAAACGGCAAGTATCCATTGTTATATCCTGTCACGTGATCTGCATTCAATTCGTTTAAGACAGGGGGTCGACTCTAAAAATTCACACGAATCTGGTATGGCAACAGATCCTTTTCAGATTACAAAATTTACACAGAAACACTCACCATGATTCATTGAACAAGGTGAAAATCGTTTTTTTTTTCACACTGATTCATCAAAATAAAGTGAGTGAGTGAGTGAACACGGCTTTAACGTCCCACCAAGAACGAGGTCACATGGGGATAGGACCTCGGTATTAAGTCTCATCCGAAAGACCGGAGAAGCGGGGAAGTCGATCTTGCGACCCCTGGACTAGTAGTCCGGGGTGTTAGCCACTACACTTACAGCCGCGTCTCATCAAAATAAAGAGTGCATGCTATAACCGTCAAAAGTTTTCGGTGACACGCTGTACATGTACCTGTGCGATTTTTGTTTTCTGGTTCCCTTATCAAAATGACAAATTTGAGGAAGAAAAAAAAATCTTGCAGCATAAAAAACTCAAGATTGCATTTAAAGGTTAGCTCAGCTGAAGAATTCGAATGCATTTTGTTTGAATTTGCCACATTTTAGTACTGACCCCTGTCTTAAAGAAATTGGTTGCAGATCATGTGACAGATCATCCAAACTCTCGTGAAAAGTGTCTTAACTAATGTTTAACTTATCAACACTTAACATTTCATTGGGATATCAAATTTGTAATAGATACTACAATTTTTATAGCTTAATATCCCCTACTTTTTGTGAACAGTATATTAAGAATTGTCTTACAAATTTTGCCTAATGTAGATAATTTTTTTTTTACCATTTATTAGGCTCGTATTCTGATGCCTGGACAACTCTCTGAGAAGCTAACCTTCTGTACTCTTCAAAGAAGAGCTAAATTCAAATAAAAAACGATCATTTTTATATTAATTTTAGCTCTTCAGTGGTTATCTGGGCTGATTTGGTTGCATATTGAAAACTTCTGATGCAAGGATTATTTCAAATTTTGTCTAAAAGCATTCAGTGTTTCCTGAGATATCGTCAGTTTCGGTCTCATTATTTAAGATGGAATAGGACAAAACCAAATTTCTAGTTATCTAGTCGAACAATATATCATCAGAAACTTCAGTCATTTGTGACTCACAAAATGATTTTCTTTTGAGCATGAAACAATTCCTATTTCAATGGCGTAGTGAAAATGTGATGGTTTGACTTTTTTACGCAAAATTTATAGATCCCAGTTATCCACATTAATCAATATTGCTCTACAGTCCGTTAAATTATTGAAATAAATGCCACACCAAAGTACGTGCCATCAAGAGATCCATAAAGTTGTGCTATACTTTGTGCTCAACTTCTGCACACAACCAGGGAATTGGTGCAAACATAAATTTTCATTAGCTGTTGAAAGTTGCTTTTTTTCACGTTAAACTGAAACAGGGGTTACAAGGGTTATAGCAAAACAAATCAACTTTGTGAAAATTTACATGGTGAAAACTTTAAATTATTTAAAAAAAATACATGAAAATATAGTGTGTTAAAACATATAAAAATTTCAGATATATTTTTCGGACACGTTTTATTCAGTGTCTAATGAAAGGTCAGATTTGCCTAAATCAACACAAAATGCGGAAAAACTTGGAAGAAGTAAGAAAACATCAGAAAAAGACGGCTCGCACTTAGGTTTGAATTTTAATGAATACTTTTACGGAGAGCAAAGCAAATGTAACGAGCGCTATTTGTTTGCAAACAAAACGTCAATCCCTCACATTTTCATGATGTCGTAGAAAAAAAGTATTTCTTTCACACTTAAAAGACAATCATTTCGCAATTTAGCAAACGCTGAACTTCTTGATCATTTACACGAAAACTGAAAATTTTGTTTTTGTTTTGTTCCACCTTAAACGAACTAATTAACTACGATAACCTATTTGCATTTTCATCTTCCTCATCCATTCGCTCGAAAAGGAGATGATTTTGCTTTTTATAATAGTCGGTAAGTCCGTGCGTCTTTCTGTCTTTATGTTAAACTGTATATAACCAACCGTGTCCGCTCCATACATCTTAAACCGAGTCGGAGATATTTTCACGAATTTTGAACTAATATAAAGCAGCATTAGACAATGAACTCCAATTTCTTTTTGACAGAATTATTACCCGTTGTGTTTTCTTTTTCTTTTCTGTTTTCTTCTTTTTTTATTTTTTTATTTGTATAAGTTGTTGATCTATGCCCTTTTCACACTACATTGGACTGTTCTTCTTTATCATTTAGAATAGTTTAGTGAAATCGGAATGACAGCATCACTTTTCTTTACGAATTAGAATTTTTCTCATACTGAATTGATCTTTAAACATCATTATGCACTGTTCGTTATAACCAGTTGCAAGTTTGCAAACTTGCAAAAATCTGATCTGCGGTACAATGTCGCGAGTATATTTGACATTTTCCAAATTTTGCCTTTGCTAGTAACGATGACCATTTTGGATGGTCCGTTTGCATTATTTGCATGTATCATTGTGACCAAACACAATCGTAGTCTACACCTCAATCTTATTTTAGGCAGCTGAATTTTTGTGAGCAAGAGGTTCAATGTGTGTGGCGCATGCTAGTGCCTCGAGTCGCTCGAATATAGTGCAGAATGGCGGGTCTTCGGGTTCGAACATTCGGTCTGCCTGTGACTGGAAAACCCAGCAGTAAATGGTACAAATTTTTCAAATCAGGGAACGAAAGGTGAATGATGGGCTCTGTCTTTTCTATCCTGTGCCCAAGATTCAGTGTTCATTTAACCCCAACTGGCCTTCAAGAAACCTTTACCGTCCGGGAATATTGAATACGACCGTTCAGTATATCCTAGTTAGACAGGGGGTATTAACCCAAATACTTTTTAAATTTGACTGTCATGGTTTACTATAATCCAATCACCCAAATGTCCCGTCGCCTATCTTGGTTCCCTATGTTCATACAAATTGTTATAAAGCATATTTACCTGCAATAAGCCAGTAAAATTTTTCTTGCGACTCCGTTCTCCCATTCCTAAGCCCGACCCAGGTGTCTCTGTCTTCAAAATAGTTGATAGCCTGGGATACCTGAAAGGCAATAGTTGTCAGTGGGGATCATGGTGGTCCCAATGCGATACTGATACATATTTAGAGTCAGCTATCAGGGGTAGCGCTCTCGATGACTCTTCATTAACAATGTGAATGGGTACATGTTCAATAAAGGCAAAAGTATTTTTCTTTCGCCTCTTTTTCAATTAGAAGCAACACCTAACGAATAAAACATTTTCCTAGTCTTAAAAAGAGATCCTTTCTGCGTTGATACTAATACTGCAAGGTACCACAAGGTAGCACCAGGTACCGCAATGTAGGCACAAGGTACTGCAAAGCAGGCACAAGATTATGCAATGTATGCTCAAGATAATGCACGGTAGACCGAAGATTATTTCATGCGTTATATAAATGCCTTATGTTACCAGCACAAGGATGGGCAAAAAAGATAAAAAATCACCAGCCCTTCGTTTTGTCTGGCTGTTGAAATATGGTTGCCAAGCTGTAGAAATAATGTATGGTATCTTTCATGTCTGTCAAGCACATATGCTGGGGTATTGTTGATATATATGTATTATATAAATCTATTTTGGGCATTTAGAGAATTATATTTGAATTCACAGCTTATGACAAGAACTTCTGCACTTCGAGCAAAATAAGTCAAGCTTCTTGATTCAGTACCCAACAGCTTGTACAACATATGTATCCATAACAAATTTACACAGCTTGCATTACCTTGTGCATACCTTGCATTACCTTGTGCCTTCTTGTAGTTCCTTATGCAACTGTGCGGTGTTTAGTATGACCCAAATTCTGTAAGGTTTAGCAAACAGGAAGTTGTTCCTTTTTCAAAAATGACATAAAACATGGTGTACCAGTAAGTTTTAATGCAACACTGAAACTGAAAATAATTAAAGTGTCAAAAAAGGTTAGCAAATAACATCAATGTAACTTTGCATATACGTAATATTAGGGGTGCACAACTGCCCTCTGTAAATAGTTCAAAACTTTTAGCAATGTATTCTTAATTTTTTTTCCTGAACTTTGGGTCATCATATGGCAGATTATTTAATTTTTGGTCCTTTGGGATTATTGAGGACATTTACTCATTTTGAAAACAGCGAGGAATGCTTCTCATACCTTTTCGCAAGACATTTTTCACACCAAAGATTAATTCAAGGCTTTCTTTAAAATGAAGCCTTGCATAATTATGTCATAAGAAATTTACACCCGACTCTTCAAATAATCACAACCAAAGTCAATAGTTATTATAGATATCGAGATTAGGAAATCTATTGCGTGGTCAAGTGTTCCAGTATAGGCATAAAGGTACAGCCCAGTCTCCACTTTAAACTGCCCATTACAATTAAAAAATGCATTTATTTAGTAAACGTGCTATCATTTGTAAATTTTAAACCTGTAATAAATAATAGTAATTATGAGGTAATTTATCTCAGTTTTACAAAATATACATTGAGGAATCGCTAGATTTGTATCTGAGATGCCACGACATATGTTTTCATAGAGAGTGAATTAGCAGATGTTTTGTGGAGAAATACTACTACTACTGCAAAATTGCTAATATTAATAAAGTTTATCAAAATTGACAATTGCTTCTGGAACTTGTTCGTGTCAAAATAAAAATTATCCACCATGACACCAGAGAAGACTCGGATTAGCACAAAATCGGAATTACTGTAATGTAAGGTAAAAAAATAAATACAAATACTAATTACTGGAGACCTTTGCGGTGCTATAAGCTTTATTTAGTGTTGACTACTTCTTTGCTGCCTTGGGCGATGAGTGTCTACTAGTTATGCAAAAGTTGGCTGTTTGAGGATCAAATTCTTTCCTTTAAAATATGACCCGATGGCAAAATGAAATATGCGCAATATTCTGCTTATTTCTTTTTGCGTGTACCCTGGCCAAATTGCGCATGTGTGCAGACTGATCGTAAGGAAAAGATGAAAAGATTTTCCATTAATCTTGGGTTTTGCAGCTTATTACTTACGCATAGTTTATTCTTGATGTTGATTATCAAACTAAAAATAAAATAAATAAAACACAAAGTAGACTACTGAGCCATGTGAATCGGGAATAGTGCCGGATAAGGTTCTTCCTGGTAGCAGTCTGATCTGGGTCTTTGCTGTTTATTCAGGAGTTTGAGGTATGGTAAACATGGGTGTTTAGTGGTGTACTGTTTTTTCTTTCTGATTTTATTTACATATAAATCGTGGGAAAAATACAAATTATGACGAAAAAATGGTGACGTACACATACAGATTCTCGTATATCCGTATAGTTCTAATTTGACTGACTGTGTAAAACGGTCAGTATTTGTAAAAGGTGTATCAATCTGGTCTGCGACCAGCAGAAGTGAACCATATTTAACGTAGGCGGCTTTATCGTCGGCCTATAACTCTTTTGGCAAGTTTTCTGGTTTAGCCCAATGCATTCGCGGTTTTTAATTCTTCCCAACCTCAATACTTTGAGAACACAAAAATATTTCACTAGCTTCCTTTTCTTTCCTTAACAATTAGACACCGTTTGGAAGGGCTATGTCGTGCAGGGAAGCAAACAGATAGTCAGAACGAAACTTATTACCCTTTGTAAAAATAGCCATCAGAGGAGATGGCAAATCCCCCGACCGAAGGCCCCCTGCGCCTTGATAAATAGGGTGCACTTCAAAACGCATATAAATAGTAGACTGTCATTCTTTTATGCTCCTGATTGACATTATCTGTTTAACAGATGCATGATTATCTAACACTCAGACCAAAACAGTATGCCAGATTGCTAAAAAGAGGTAAAATCTCAAATAGCAACCATGTAGACAATGTATTGCATATAATACATTCAACATTTTAAAACGTGTGAATAACTTCTAAAGTACAAGCCCTACAAATATAATTTTGAGCTCTCTAGTAAGTGAATTTGGGCAAAGAATCCAAATCTGAGAGAAATTTTTTTGGGGGTGTGGGGGGGGGGGGGGGGAGGGGGGGAATCGGAAAATTATGAAAGCAAGAATTGTCATTCTTGTATGAGACAAACTGTCATGATCTGATCTCAATATCTGTGAAGTATTATAAAATATTTCAAAGGGTATTCAAGTTATAGAGCGGACACGAATTCAAACCTAATATCATCAAGGGGAAATAACTCAAAAAGTAAGAAAGCAAGAGTTGTCTTTCTTGTTCGCAACACATTGGCATGACCTGCTCTACATATCTGAGAAGTATCATGAAAATATTCCAAAGGGGATTTAAGTTATGGAGCGGAGACAAAATCACACCTAAAACCATCAAGGGGAAATAACTCAAAAAGTAAGAAAGCAAGAGTTGTCATTCTTGTTCGCGACACATTGTCATGACCTGCTCTACATATCTGAGAAGTATCATGAAAATGTTTCAAAAGGTATTCAAGTTATAGAGCGGACACGAATTCAAACCTAGTAAAATCAAGGAGAAATAACTCAAAACGTAAGGAAGCAAGGGTTGTCTTTCTTGTTCACGACACATCGTCATGACCTGCTCTACATATCTAAGAAGTATCATGAAAATATTTCAAAGGGTATTCAAGTTATGGAGCGGACACGAAATCACACCTCAAACCATCAAGGGGAAATAACTCAAAAAGTAAGAAAGCAAGAGTTGTCATTCTTGCTAGCGACACATGGTCATGACCTGCGCTACATATCTGTGAAGTATCATGAAAATATTCCAAAGGGTATTCAAGTTACAGAGCGGACACGAATCTGCCAAAAATTCACCAAAGGGGAGATTACTCAAAAATTACAAAAGCAAGTTACCATTCTTGCACGCGACACATCGCCATGATCTGTTCTACATAACTGTGAAATGAAAATATTCCAAACGGTATTCAAGATATGGAGCGGACAAGAAAATGTTTACGGACGGACAGACGGACGGACAGACGGACGCCAGGATCATCGCTATATCCCCCGAACCTTTCGGTCGGGGGATAAAAAAATGGCCGAAAACATGTATCATACACCTTCAGTTATAAAACTATAGATAAAACCTCAGAAATATACTATCTAGCCACGGACATAATACCGAATACTGTGCTACGAAATTTTGAACACCCGTATACGGCAAGGTCATGAAGTGTGTACGGTATATGACTGACAACGAACAGTATAGCGAGGGCTGACCGCAAAAAAGGTGGTGGAGCACTGATTGCGGCAAAATCGAAGCGCTAGCCAATAATATTGATCGTTACTGGAAACTTTTAATTTGAACCGAGCGTCATTCAAAATTAAAGTATGACGACACACGAATAATCCATGTGATTGTCATGACAAAATAAACAGATTTTCTTCCGCAGGTGTATAAGGGCTAGAGCTATGAAACTTGGTTCATCAATACATCTGGAAAAGTAGAGCTAAAAGCCATCATCAGTGTTGAGTCTTGACCTATATTTTGCGGTTCACCGACTTTGCATGTTTTTTCAATGTTTCCCGTTTAGGCCTGTTTCCCAAGAACTATAAGGGCTAGAGCCATGAAACTTGGGTCATGGAAGAGTAAAGCTCATAGCAATCATCAATATGGAGACTTGACCTACATTTTACGGTTCACTGACTTTGCAATTTTTTGTCAAGTTTTTTTTTGTGCATTTAGCTCTATTTCTCAGAACTTATAAGGACTAGAGCCATAAAACTTGGGTCATGCATTCATCTGGGACAGCTAAGCTTAGAGCTACCATCAATAGTGAGTCTTAACGTTCATTTTACGGTTCACTGACTTTGTATTTTTTGACAAGTTTTCGCATTTAGCTCTGTTTCTCAGAACTTATACGGGCTAGAGCCATGAAACTTGTGTCATACATACATCTGGTCAAGTATAACTCAAAGCTACTATCAATACTAAGTCTTGACCTACATTTTACGGTTCATGAATTTGTAGTTTTTTGTCAAATTTTGTGGTTTAGCTGTGTCTCTTAAAAATTATAAGGGCTAGAGTCATGAAACATGGGCCATGCATCTATCGGGAAGTGTAAAGCTCAATCCCAACATTGATATTGAGTCTTGACATACTTTTTACGTTCCACTGACTTCGCAATTTTTTGTCAATATTTCGTGTTTAGCTCTATTCCTGAAGAACTACAAGTGCAAGAGCCATGAAACATGGGTCATGCAAAGAACTTGAAGATTTAAGCTCAAATTCACCATCAATATTACCAATTGGCCAACATTTTAAGGTTCTTCGACTTTGCAACATTTGCCACAAGTTTAGCTTTTGTTTCTTATGTAGAAATGATAAAGGCTAGAGCCATGAAATGTGGGATATGCCTAAAACTGGAACAGAGAAACTGAAAACTGTCATTAATTAATAGCATCTTGTCCTAATGTTAATCTTGACCATTCAAAATTTGCATTAGCTCCGTTTTATGAAAAAGCACTGGCAGGCGAGACACCGTTTTTCTTGTTATTTTACCGAATGAATACCATAAGCAGTATTTTCACGAGAGGCGAAATTTTCTGTTTCTTTCCTGCATTAAAATTGCCATAATTCAGTTTATTCCAATGCGCCAACCATCACGACAGAGACACACCTTTTTCCTAGCCGTTTTGCGTCAAATCTGATGCTTCCAGTGTGTTTACTGGGTATGATATTGGTTGTACACGTAGTTTGCAACTTGAAAATAGCTTAAAATTTCTTTTGATAATCAGATCTCAAGAAATTTGCTTTGGAAAAATGCCTACAGGAGACTTAGGCGGCCTGACGTCGCGTGCACTAATAATGCTAATTTGGCGCTTTAAGTGACGTCATTATCGTCCGAATGACGTGCAAACATGCGTTACGTAATTTATATCAAGCAAAATAAGGTTTAATCAATTAATCAACAATAAATGAGACTGAGAAATCTCTATAATTATTTTCGTCTATTGTTTGCTTCCAAATAAACTTACTACTCAGAACTTATTGATTTCCCGTTCGGACGCTCGATGGAAGTTTCTGTCTAGTATTCCTCCATCCGCAGGTGTCGCAGTTCATAATCGTACGTTCTAGACTTGCCGTTTCTCTTTTTCTTATTCTCTACACATTTTGATGTTGAAATTGCCGCTACGAGCAACTCGGTATCGGTGTCATGGTTATTCTTCCATGTAAGCCATCACGAAATTTCAGCACAAAGTTACCATATAGGATCCATACCAGGAAACACACCTACTACTGTGCTGGGGCAACAGAGCCATTACTATGAAATTATCCACAGACTGGGTTGCAGCATAAGAAGACTTCCCCCTGTAGAAGCGCAGCGAAAATAGCACCACTTCAGGAGACTTCACCCTCTAGTAAACACAGCGGCAATAGTGCCACTTAAGAAGACTTCACCCTGTAGAAGCGCAGCGGTAATAGCGCCACTTCAGGAGACTTCCCCTCTAGTACCGCAGCGGCATAAGCCCCACTTAAGAAGACTTCCCCCTGTAGAAGCGCAGCGAAAGTAGCACCATTTCAGGAGACTTCACCCTCTAGTAGCGCAGCGGCAATAGCGCCACTAAAGAAGACTTCCCCCTGTAGAAGTGCAGCGGCATTAGCGCCACTTCAGGAGACTTCACCCTCTAGTAGCGCAGCGGCATTAGCGCCACTTAAGAAGACTTCACCCTGTAGAAGCGCAGCGGCATTAGCTTCACTTCAGGAGACTTCATTCTTGTAGCGCAGCCGCATAAGCGCCACTTAAGAAAACTCCCCCTGTAGAAGCGCAGCGGCATTAGCGCCTATTTAGGAGACTTCACCCTCTACTAGCACAGCCGCATTAGCGCCACTTAAGAAGACTTCCCCCTGTAGAAGCCCATCAGCGCCACTTAAGGAGACTTCAACCTCTAGTAGCGCAGCGGCATTAGCGCCTCTTCAGAAACTTCCCCCTGTAGAAGCACAGCAGCATCAGCGCCACTTCAGGAGACTTCACCCTCTAGTAGCGCAGCGACATTAGCGCCACTTAAGAAGACTTCCCCCTGTAGAAGCGCAGCGGTATTAGCGCCATTTCAGGAGACTTTACCCTCTAGTAGCACAGCGGCATTAGCGCCGCTTAAGAAGACTTCCGCCTGTAGAAGCGCAGCGGCATTAGCGTCACTTCAAGAGACTTCACCCTCTAGTAGCGCAGCGGCATTAGCGCCTCTTAAAACACTTCCCCCTGTAGAAGCGCAGCGGCAGTAGCGACACTTAAGAAGACTTCCTCCTGTAGAAGCGCAGTGGCATTAGCACCATTTCAAGTGACTTCACCCTCTAGTAGCGCAGCGGCATTAGCGCCTCTTAAGAAAACTTCCCCATGTAGAAGCGCAGCGGCATTAGCGCCACTTAAGAAGACTTCCCCCAGTAGAAGCGCAGCGGCATTAGCGCCATTTCAGGAGACTTTACCCTCTAGGAGCGCAGCGGCATTAGCGCCGCTTAAGAAGACTTCCGCCTGTAGAAGCGCAGCGGCATTAGCGTCACTTCAAGAGACTTCACCCTCTAGTAGCGCAGCGGCATTAGCGCCTCTTAAAAAACTTTCCCCTGTAGAAGCGCATTGGCATTAGCGACACTTAAGAAGACTTCCTCATGTAGAAGCGCAGTGGCAATAGCACCATTTCAAGTGACTTCACCCTCTAGTAGCGCAGCGGCATTAGCGCCTCTTAAGAAAACTTCCCCCTGTAGAACCGCAGCGGCATTAGCGCCATTTCAGGAGACTTTACCCTCTAGTAAGGCAGCGGCATTAGCGCCACTTAAGAAGACTTCCTCCTGTAGAAGTGCAATGGCATTAGCACCATTTTAAGTGACTTCACCCTCTAGTAGCGCTGCGGCATAAGCGCCTCTTAAGAAAACTTCCCCCTGTAGAAGCGCAGCAGCATTAGCGCCATTTCAGGAGACTTTACCCTCTAGTAGCGCAGCGGCATTAGCGCCACTTAAGAAGACTTCCTCCTGTAGAAGCGCAATGGCATTAGCACCATTTTAAGTGACTTCACCCTCTAGTAGCGCTGCGGCATAAGCGTCTCTTAAGAAAACTTCCCCCTGTAGAAGCGCAGCAGCATTAGCGCCACTTCAGGAGACTTCACCCTCTAGTAGCGCAGCGGCATTAGCGCCACTTAAGAAGACTTCCTCCTGTAGAAGCGCAGCGGTATTAGCGCCACTTCAAGAGACTTCACCCTCTAGTAGCGCAGCGGCATTAGCGCCTCTTAAGAAAACTTCCCCATGTAGAAGCGCAGCGGCATTTGCGCCACTTAAGGAGACTTCACCCTCTAGTAGAGCAGCGGCATTAGCGCCACTTAAGAAGACTTCCCCCTGAAGAAGCGCAGCGGCATTAGCGCCACTTCAGGAGACTTCACCCTCTTGTAGCGCAGCGGCATTAGCGCCACTTAAGAAGACTTCCTCCTGTAGAAGCGCAGCGACATAAGTGCCAATTCAAGAGACTTCACCCTCTAGTAGCGCAGCGGCATTAGCGCCACTTTAGAAGACTTCCCCCTGTAGAAGCCCAGCGGCATTAGCACCATTCAGGAGACTTCACCCTCTAGTAGCGCAGCGGCATTAGTGCCACTTAAGAAAGCTTCACCCTTAAGTAGATGGTAACTATAAGGTAACTTTGTGCTTAAAGCTCAACCTGGGCATTGTTTGTGACCCTTTCCAGTTCCCAGGATAATCTTAACTCCATCTGGTGCACTGACCCTGTAGGGAGCTTTGTCCCAGCGGCCTTCGGCCGTGATGCTTGTCTAGTGTCCGATGTCATTAGCAAAGAGCTGATTCGATCATGCTTGATAGTAAGCAGTGCTACAATTGAAAAGAATCCGAGTAGGGGCCACCGCCAAGATGGCTCTGTAATGAACAGCACCGCCAAGATAGTCTTGACCCAGGGGCCTTTGGCCCTGCGACCCCGGGCCCTTTGGGCCCTTGCATAAGAATTTTGTTGTAAATGGTTGTCTTGTGTCAGGTAGCTTTGGATTCTTTGCTTCCAGAAATTAAGGTGCAGTAACACTGAATAAGCACTGTTGTGACATTCTCAGGCCATTTATTAAGGTGACAATATGCCTGGTTCAGCTCAACCTGGGCATTGCTTGTGACCCTTTCCAGTTACCAGGATCAACTTCGTTCCACCTGGTTGCACTGACCCTGTAGGGAGTTGGTCTAATAATGTCAGATCAATAAAGTCTTAAGTATAAACATGAAGATAACATAAATTTTGAATTTTGGCATGTCAACTGAGTTATGACTGAAGACACAGGGATGAATAAAATGCTGAGCTACTGAAAGGTGATGACTTTTAAAGCAGCACAGTTCTACTGCTTTATTGTCTTCTGTACTAGCGCTATTGCCGCTGCGCTACTAAAAGGGGCTGTCTTCTGTAGCAGCGCTAATGCCGCAGTGCTACTATAAGGGAATGTCTTCTGTACTAGCGCTACTGCCGCTGCGCTACTACAAGGGGATGTCTTCTGTACTAGCGCTATTGCCGCTGCGCTACTAAAAGGGGCCGTCTTCTGTACTAGCGCTATTGCCGCTGCGCTACCATAAGGGGATGTCTTCTGTACTAGCGCTATTGCCGCTGGCTACTAAAAGGGGCTGTCTTCTGTAGTAGCGCTATTGCCGCTGCGCTACTATAAGGGGATGTCTTCTGTACTAGCGCTATTGCCGGTGCGTTACTATAAGGGGAAGTCTTCTGTACTAGCGTTATTGCCGCTGCGCTACTAAAAGGGGCTGTCTTCTGTAGTAGCGCTAATGCCGCTGCGCTACTATAAGGTAATGTCTTCCAAAGTGGTGCTATTGCCGCTGCGCTACTATAAGGGGGTGTTTTCTGAAGTAGCGCTATTGCCGCTGCGCTACTAAAAGGGGCTGTACGTCTTCTGTAGTAGCACTATTGCCATGGTGCTGCTATAAGGGAATGCCTTCTGAAGTAGCGCTATTGCCGCTACGCTACTATAAGGGGATGTCTTCTGAAGTAGCACTATTGCAGCTGCGCTAAGGGGCACTATTTTTAATTATGTAGTAGATCTATCTGTACATTGCCCACCCACCAACCCTCTTTTCGTGATGGTCTTACATGAAAGATGGACCGGTGTCATATATTGGTTTTACGAGTCAGTGAAGTGAAGAGGAGCGTCTCCTTACTAATTCAACAAGAAATTCTGACACTTTAAGCAATATGCTTGCTCAAAAGTGACCCATTCTAATAATTATTTAAAATGACTGTTAACTTTACGATTTTTATCGGGTCACAAAAAATAAAACAGGCTAACATTAAAGCCAAACTTGTTAATGAGCCCTGAAGTGAATTAAAATCAGAGTTATAGTGGCCTAAAAAACTCTATACAAAGACTTTTAGAAAATATGGAATTTGGGCAGGAATACTATAATTTTAAACTGGTTTTGACGTAGGAAAGGATCATCTTTTTGTCTATCTTTTGTGTGTGTGTTTTGTTTTCCAAATGAAACCGTGATTTAAAAAATGTATAAAACAAAAACAATAATAATTGTGTCGCTTACTGTCCAAGATACGCGTATGTGAACTCTTTCTTTCCCAGTTTTATTACGCTCTAATTTCTATACTATCAGTGGCAAGACTACACTGTTGATTTACACGAACTTCTATATAAAAAGCAAAAAAACAAAACAACAACAACAAAAAAACAAAAAAAAAACAACACGAAAAGTCATCGTTGGGCAGGAGCACTTGATGCTACAGACAACACTTCGATGTAATCGGCCTTTCGGTTCTGGAGAAGGAGATCTTGAAAGGGTTTCACTATAATATGGGCCTGGCGGCCATCTTGGACATGTGACCAAGTCAGTTGGAATAAATTTCGTTCTCCCTGACTCAGGAAATATGGCTTCAATCGACCCAGTGGCTTTAGAGGAGAAGATGTTTGAAAATGTTGATAGCCGAAGCCTGGCTACAGCCTGGCTGTTCTATAAGATCTCCTGCGGGCCTAAAGGCTCACAAGCGCTAAAAACAAACGTTTAAACGTAAGATAGAAATTAACCCTGACGTTCCATGGTTGAAATATTTTAGTATATTGATGTGCTGAGATTGTTTTTGCCCTTAATACTCAGTCTCCTGCGACTTTTTTCAGACACATTGTATCAGAGTAGTACACCTATTCCAGTCAACAAGATTCTATTTGTGAGCACAGCCTACAATCTGTTGAAGAATTAAGGACGAGATTTCATGGCTGTCTCTTTTTTCTACACGATCATGAATGAGTAAAATCTCATCAGAATTCTGTCACTGTCGAACATTTAGTCCGCGAATATTAAACAGTTTCCAAAGTTATATTTCATAGCCTCATTTCAAACTGGCAATTTCACTTTCTATTACTTCTTAAATTAATCTTAACTGAATCTACATCAGTTTATTCGCGTAATGCACAATTGGTTGCTATGTCAACGATCAATCTGGAAGTTTCTTAGATTATTTGTAAACGGATGAGAAAATCAAATGATAATAGTAATGCAATGGATATATACGTTTTCTAAACAGTAATTTCGAAATTCGAAATAAAGACAATTTGTACTGCTGTCTTTTCGCAGGCTGCATTGTAAGCATCATACTGCGTATAGCTGGAGTAACATAGAAAATATTTGGTGAAGAAAACCTTTCGTCTCGATGCCATCCAAATATGACAGACGCAGTCCATCAATCTTCTGCTCTTAAAAAGGTAGTTAATATCAGGTAAAATCTTCGACTTCATTAGGCTGCTAGTTCCATGCTGTGAATCAATGTCATGTTTTATAGAGCTCTTGATCTTGGTGGATTTTTTGATGATAAGCATTTTATATTTTTTTCTCTTATTTCTCCATCGAATAAATGCACGTGATCCCTCATATTTTGTGAACGCTCTTTAGAACCGCCTCGTCAAGGCGGTTCTATAATGCGGTCACATTATAAGTTTTATCTCTCGAAAATGCTTCATTTATCCGGAGCTCTGGAAACTTTAGACATCAAATGATTATAATTAAAGCTTATTCCAAAATAGAGAGAGAAGCGAACATGCGTTTACTCAGCTGTAAGTCAAGCTATGAATTTCTGGTATCAACTCACGCACTGTATTATATTAATTACAAGGTATACAAGAATTCAATCAGGGAAACAGGTCATTACTTCACCACACTGCGCATGTAGCATTTATTTCTAAGCCGGCAGATTACCCTATTTATCTTTAATATTTGGACATATTAGCCAGTTGCTACAACTATACTGACACTTGATTGATTTGAGACCAACATGGGGCTGATATAATGGTAAACGATGTAGGTCCTGATCATTCTGCTCCTTGGGTATGCAGTTTTCACTAAGGCTTGGAAAGCCGTTATGATAATAAAATATGAAGTATGCGATAGTGATTAGGACCTGTGGAAATAGAAGTCTGAGACACAAAAATAAGATGTCAATGCTTTGCATGAAAATCATTCTATAATTTGGAGCGTGAAATAAATTACTGGATATAGCAACACAGCAGCTGGTTTCTCAGAAAGTTGCAGAGTGATATGTGCGCTCGATCGCTTGCTCATCAGGTGTGAATCACAGTGTCTGTAATTTTCCTGTCCTATTGTAAGCAATGACGAGACATATCTGATCAAAGTATCTTACACGGTGGAGTTACCTGCCTAAAGGCTAGTTCCTTGTTTATAAAGAACATATTTATTTTTTCATTGAAGCACATGCAGAATCTTACCCCACTGGTCCCCATTCGAAGTCAATTTTCAGTGGCTTATTATTTATTTGGCACTTAATCCGAAGATGAATATGTTTTTTACGTAGATAGAAAAAAAAGAAGAAAAAAAAAACGCCTCTGTAACTATGCAACATATGATGGGGAAACTGAAAACACAGACGTGTATAAACAAACGTTTCTTGGAAAACACACACACACACACACACACACTGAAAGACACATGAATCATTCTGTCTCCTGCATATATGTATCTGTGCGTGAACCATAAACAATAACACGCCAGCCTAATATGTTAGGTTTTTTGGTTTCGGTCTGCGGGTATGACCACTAATACAGCTTTAATTTCCCTGTGTCACCTTAACATAAGCTCCCACAGTGAATGTCAGCTGCGGGATAGTTACACTAACTGTTATTGTTAATAAGCTTACCTTCATTAAACTTAGAAATCTGAGTGTGAATGACGTTATATACAAGGCTAGAACTGCGAACTCCAGGTGGTTATACAGAGTGTCAAAGTAGCTGTAGACACCTTCAAGATACACTTGCTTTAAGTTCTGCCATAACATACCTGAAAATAATGAAGGCAGATGGACACACCTTCACGTTTTCTCCAGCACTATTACGAAGGGAAACAACATTAATTTGTGACTTCTTGTTTGCTTCTGAGGTACTCTTTAAAGAAACAAATCGCTCATGGTCTCTCCCTGAAGGCTCTCTTTATGACTTGACCTCATTGGAAAGGGAGGAACAATTGAACATGGTTGAGATCCTTCTCCTGGAAGAATACACAGTTCCGAGAATAGCCGCTAAGCTCCGCCTACTTAGTTACTGTTACTACGTCTCACAAGCTTTACACAAAGATGGCGGAAACAAATGACAAATGCAAGTGTCTGCTAAATGTGGGCGATCTAAGGCAAAGAATCAGCCTCCCCATGACCTACGGATGGAAGCTGGCACATCATGCATTTATGATGCGTTCTCTTCTTGCAAAGCAGTTTAAGTTTATTAAGAGTGGTGTTAGCTTGTTTTCTGTAAACACATATACATCCCTACATTAACGGTACGGTAAAATCACGGACTTATGTAAAATATTGACCACGTGCGATTTGTTTGTGAGACTATGTCACGTACTAAGTTGTCGTTGCATTGGCCAGGTATACGCTATCACGTGATTTTGAGTGACATTCTGGGTGTGGCTCGGAACTGTGTATACCCATTCGCATTTTCTCACACCGGTACATGTACCCAGTTTATGCCTCACTCTGACGCATGAATGGGTACTGTGAAGATACTGTAAATTTCGTGTAGTGTCTTTTAAGTCCTGTACTTTCTGAAGCTTGAAATATGTCTTTGAAGCATTATTTTTGTAAGAAGTTATACCCCTAAAGCCAGTGAGCATTAAGAGTCTAAATTGGCTCATTTTGCATAATTTGTAGCTTTACCTTATCATCCTTATTATTCATCAAAGCTATGCTTGTTTTCTGATCCTATATTGTATCAATGTAGATCTGTTTATATATATAATGTAATGTTGATAAAATATTTTCTATAACAATTCATCAAAGCTAAACCTAGTAGTCTGTCTCTCATCCAGTAGTGGCAAAATGAAGTCGTCTTAAATATCTTTAAAGGTATACCGTAAATAATCGAAGTTTTGAAATATATGTAGTTTGATCTGACCAGCGTAGATCGATATCAAAGTGCTCCCAAAGATGCTGTCTGATCAGGGTCTATACTGTTTGCCATTCCATATGTACCTTTTGAAATCATTACTTATTGTACAAACGAATGTTTCCATTTTTTGGACAGAGTGGTACATGTAATTAATTTAGATTTCCTAACTTTTAGAATGTTTAAGGTAGAATGAAAAATGGTGAAAAAAGAGAAAGATGTGCTAGCATCAATATATTTCCATTTTGGAATAACTAATGTTTGTGATTGCGAATGGCATTTTGAGCTATAATTTCTAAATAAAGGAGCTTCACTGGGCAATGTAATGGATCAAATAGATTTTTAAACCATAAGCATTAGCCATCTAATTGAAATTTACAGAGTAAGCCAAGCAGTTGCTGCAGTTTATCTTGTCAAGAATTACGCTTTTTGGCGCTGTTGATGAATTCCAAAATTTGGCAAAATAAAGGCACACCCATTGCCCCAAAAGATATTGATATATACTAGGTTCAAAAAGTTCCTATACATGAAATTCCTTGTGTTGCCATGGCATGTGCGGAAATATGAACGTATAGTCTTTAGTAGTAATTTCATGAAAGTATCTATTTTCACAGTTTATTCCTCAAAAGCCTTTCAACGTTTCGGCTAATGAAAGCCTTTTTCAAGAAGTTTTTTTTTTCAGAAAAATGGTGGGCTGCAGCAACAATAAGGCAATGTAGTATTGAAAGGAAAAAAACAAAACAAAACAAAACAAAAAAAAACTTCTTGAAAAAGGCTTTCATTAGCCGAAACGTTGAAAGGCTTGTGAGGAATAAACTGTGAAAATAAATATGAAACAAAGATTGTGCGATTATAAGATACATAAAAGTATCCACATTTTCCTATTGTACAGACTTATTCGTTTTGGCTTCTTAAGACTACACATGCTACAAGAGTCGTTTGAATATGTATGGGGTAATTCTTCATTTTCGCAGAGTAACATCGTTAAAATTGTCCAAGTTCAAAGTCGGTTTAATTGATAATTTAGTAACGATTTCCCAAATTTTGTGCTTCATACACTGGAGCAGGGCTTCGGCAAAGCTGTGTGCCGAAGAAATCGAAACGTGACTCCTTCTGATTCGAGAAAATATACCACAACTCAGGGTACTGTGATTCCTTGACAGACTCTTTAATTGCCACTTTCAGTGGGATTTCCATAGGAAATCGAAATCGTTACTGCTAGCGGGTGCGTAACGATTCTTCCAATTTTGTCATTATGCAATGAAAACAATGACATAACAAAACTGTTTATGAAGAAACTTTGAAAAAAGATGGACAGGCACAATAATAATGATGCCTTGAAAATGGCTATATTTTTAATTCAAAGGGAGATAATCTTAGAATTTGAAGAATTCAAACATTTCCTGTAAAGCCTGAATACAAGATATTGGACACTTTACATCCCCGTAGTATGGACTTTTCTGTGCAATACAAAATTTATTTCTGCGCATGTACAGCAATTAGGCGCATTCCAACTGACTCCTCTCGAATACTGCCAGATAACTCTTATGAAAAAAATAGGATTGGTTGACGATTTTCAATTCATTTTGTTCGTCGGTGTCTCTTCAAACATTTATGAGCCTCAATAAACTCCGATATGCACTGGGTTCCTTGAAAATATGGCTAGTAGTTGGTACCGTTACTTTCTTGACTGGGTTTATGTTGTAGATATTATCACTGCTATAATCTGTTTCAGTATCTTTTTGATTGTAGGTTGTGTTCTATGTTAATATATTATTGTACCGGCGTTTATCCAAATACAGAAAATAGCATACTTTTGGTACCTTCCCTATATTCAGTGGTTATATATATTTTTTTAAATTAGAAAAAGGTCATCTGAAAAAGCTTACACCGTAAACTGCAAGTTTACTACTAAATAGTTACAGTATGTTATTTTAATGGAGATTTTATAGGTGTAGAGATTTGTGGCAATAGTTGGCATTAATGCACGTAGTTTATTGGCCAAATATTTATTCCTTAGGCACTGGTTTACTCGTGCCAAATGCCACCTTTCATATTTTATACCTGACTCGGTTGATTTTGATACCTAAAATATATGAGCCCTTTCAAGCTTCGAGGATTTTAGCACTTAACCCTCAACTCACCTCACTACCCTTTGGAAAATTTGGCAAGATCATATACAGATAGGGAGAATTTTTCAAGTACCTTAAAACCACTTTCGTTTAACTGCTATTTTCTCCATTTTACAGGCCATAAAGGATACATTATAATAATATAATCTTATCGGGCTTTAAAGTAACACTATAACAAATCCTTTGATGCACTATAGCCTTTTTCAGACATTAACTAAAATGAATGAAATGGCATACATATTTGGTTATTTTTTTTTTTCAGAATCCCACTTGCATATTATTTGTTATTTGTAGATAGTACGTACAGTTGCAGTTTGTATGTAATTTATGCGAATAAAATTTTGTTCAAATTATGAAAAATCTGTTGAAGACCTTGTATATCAGCCATAAAATTTCTGTCACGTAGAGATGCAAGGATTCAACTTTGAAAAATTATTGTATATTTCCTTACCAATAATCCACAAGGATAAAACAAGATTTATTGTTTGTGGCTGATACACTCTGATCCTGAAATCTTGAGGAAGACTTGAGTTCTCACGTAATTTCACCACTGTGTCCTCACGGAACTCCTGGTAATATGTATACTGCGGTTGGAAATGAGAGATGTTGGCCTCAGCTCCCGGATTCTCCATTGCACTTGATGTTACCAACATGATCAAGAACACCAGAAACGACATTGTGTGCCCAATAAACTTGATACAAGGATAACGTAGGAAACGTCCAACCTACAATTATATAAACAGATCATAGGTAAGTAAATTCACTTTCATGGAAAGGAACTCTGTCATTTTTATTTCGCCTCCCTTCTTAAAGGAGTTCAACTCTTAATGGGACGAAATTGCTCCCCTAGGAGAAAAATTCTTTCCTTTAAGAGTACTGCATTTAAAAAAATGGAAATAAATTATTTTAGAATAACATATAGGTCTGTGAAAGTCACTCTTTTCCATTGTATGAATTTAAGGTAGCATCTCACTTATAATTCGAGAGGAGCATGGCATGCTCCTCTCGAATTGTAAGTGAGATGACGCCATAGATCTGTGACCATAGCAAATTTGGAATTACCAACTATTGTGCTCAGAACCTTGGCCGAATGACGTCTCGATGACATCACTTGGTCATTAATATGAAGTCTTAGTTGCCGTGGTAGTAGATATATGACATCATTTCTTCCGGAGCATGGCAAACAGTGTATGCCATGCTCCGCCAAGTTTTCAGTGAAATAACAAACTGAAATTGTTTCAACAGAAACTTCAAACAGATTTTCTCGAACAAATAATTATTCTCAAATGTTTTTTTTCCTTGTTGTAAGAGAAGACAGAGGCTCTTCTTACAGGGAAGCCAATACCAGCACCCCAAATGTTGCCTCCCTTTGAACAAAAATGGCGGGTATAACCCTTAATCATTTCTTAAGGACAATGCCAACTCATCCAGCGGAAAACATTAATGTATTATCCCCTATTACGAATATAGGCAAGGGAATTCCTGGCACAACCTATTTCGACCACTGCCTCGACCACCTAAGACTTTGCCTCATTAAAATCTTAACAAGCTGAATTTTGCAGTTGTGATGGTATTTTTGTTTACAGCACAGACAGGCGTGTTAGGCAGATGTTTCCTTTCAGATTTAGGTAGTTCAGTCTAAACCATGAATTAGAATTGCATAGACTGCAGTAAGTAGCCTATATTCTTGTCATAATAAGTTATTTATCATTATCAAATTATCTGCTTGTTTCCATGGCTACTATTTATACATTTTGAAACGGTATTCATTGTTTATACATCTTAATGTTTAAAAGTATTTTCCGTGTCCAATGTTTTCGAACATAACTGAAAGGCTTACCACAAAAATTTATTTTGACGTAAATGTTTGGTTTACAACGCTTATGGCAGATTTCTTTATTTTCTCTGCTAAATTATTTCAAATTATTTCTGTGTCAGAAATGGAAAACTAAAATACCACATCACCATCTTCAACAGTTATCCTTTATTCCGATGTGAGGCCTAAGTTCGCCTGTGTTGAAAAGCACTTGCTTTGTCTCTGTGGATAGTGCAAAAAATATTTTATACCATTTTATACCCTACCCCTTCATTCAAAGAAATGTATCTGATGTATATTGATACAGTGCATCCAAAACTAGCGTGTATGTCTTTTGCTTTTGTAAGGTTGTACTGCTACAAAAGACACATTTATAGGAATATTTCTTTTTGTCAGAAAACATTTACCTCAGGCGGTCGGATTTAGGTTGTTAATTTTCAGAATGTCCTACCTCTGATAACTTCCGAAATGAAGGGCCCAGCTAAACAAAAAGGAGGGAACTCAAAACTTTATTGTCCTGTGTTTGTTGCTCCTTGACTGAGGGACCATATAAGGCAATAAACAAAATAATTTGACTTGAAGGTAAATATAAGGAGACAAAATAATACTTAAGCGGTCGAAAACAGGTTGTGCCAGGCTAAATGTTTAAAAAAGGTTCCCCATAGCCTAATAGCCGTAGGAGCAGTGGGGGTTAGAGACCCACTGTTTCTTGGGCACAGCTGAAGAAAGGCGGAGCCCATATATCTCCTTTCGCTGCCTTATCCTTCCCTGATTCGAAAAAGGTACCCATTTACTGCTTGGTTGACAGAGAGAGTTTTCCAGTCGTCGGATGGCGACAGTGAGCCGCGAACTCACCACCTTCCGGCGACTTTCTGCACCTTAACCGAGCCACTCTAACCACTCGACTACGGTGCCTCTCTACACTCGACTACGACGCCTCTCTATGTGTCGCTAAATGTTTAGCAAAGTCTTATTCATGTTAATTCTGGAAATAGTGTTAATTTATCTCATAGTCTCATACAAAAGCCTACTGAGCGCCTCAAGTTGTTACGAGGGTTTTCCAAATTGAATATTCCTCCGACCGACTGAAATTTAGGCAAATGATAATTAAAAACACATCAAGAGGTCCACATTCATTTCATGTATCTTCGCTTCTTTCCAGTACATAGTTTCCAGGAACGTCATGATTTTGCAAATCTCATTGCTAGGCAACCGAAGAATACTATCATGAAAGGTGTGGCGCCGGATTTTAGTAGTCTGTCTAGGAGCCTAGTTCCATATACTTGCACATTTATAAATTTTGTTGGGTGACATGAAAAATCATACTAATTAAGTTTATGATACCAAAGTTAAGATATTGTCGTCAGTCAGTCAAGATACTATAATATTATTACTGTTCCATTTAAAATCAGCATGTTTTTCGAAGAATCTAAAATATCGTATAAAATGAGTCTTTCAGAAAGATGTGCTTTTAACTATTGAGGCCTTTCCTAATATGATGTTAATTTGTGATACGAAAGTTCCTGTGAGATGCTGAAATGCAAAATGACATCCAACTTTAAAAGAGGGGCCTCATTTAACATCATTTGCAGCTTACAAAAACAAAAAACAAAAAACAAAAACAAAAAAAAAAAAAAAAACTTAATCAATACTAGAAATTTGCTAAAACTCGGTAATATTCCTTTGTTGTCAAGCGAACACATTTGTTTCGTAATGTTAAATGATCACTGTTCCTTATCTGAGTTCATATATACTGTATAATATAAAACAATGATTTTAATACACATATCTTTATTATTTGAGGGAATTATAAGCAGATATGCGGTGATTTTCTTCCCTTCCCTCTTGTATTCTTCATGTACTTTAACCGCTGGAACAACCTAGACCTTTGCATTGAAATCCCTCCCATTTCCCAGAAATGTATGTAATATTTATGGTACTGTGCTTATCAAATATGTCATTGTAATGCATGAACTGCTTATGGTATGATTTCGATACCGTACCTCAATCAATAAATATACTTATGACGGCGTTTGACTTCTTGGTTGACCCTATAAATTCGCCGTGGCACAACTCTATATCGATAGTCAAATGAATGGCTTGTGGTTTTACCACCTTTCAACAGATTTCGGCCCTTTAAGATGATGGAAGGGTAATAAAAAGCTGTGTGCAAGGTTGCGGGTTGGAAAGAATTCCGCCTCCAGTGAGATTCGAACCCGGACTGCTAGGTCACATCTTTTTCGAATAGTGCATTGATAAATGCATACATGTACAGCATAATTGTTTGTTAGTAACTTCTAGTATGTGTTAGAACTTTTATATATGGGTAATAAATCACTGCATATCGGTCAGCTGAGAGTAAATAAAATATTCATGTATGAAGAACTTCACTTGGAACTAAAGCTGCTGTGGTAGCTGTTACGTTTGCTAGCAATCCCCCCCCCCCCTCGTATAAAGAACTGACCAATCAGATTCAAATCTGGTTGTCAGCCATTGCGCGCTTCGATTAGTAGCTGGAAACCAGCAAGAGCTACAGTTACCGCGGTTCGAGGCATGGTAACTTTAGTATATGGTTACGAGATTATACTTAATTCTTATTGCTGGTGTTCATTTGCAAATGTACGTACTATAGGACGAACAATAGTTCGAAGTGAAGTCGGCCTATATCGCCAGCGCGCAAACGCGCTACGACTCGTGCCATAGTTACTTATCGAAAGTATTACGTTCGAACAGAATACTACGGACGGTCTTCGTAATATTACGCTTTAAAGCCCCCTCACGCATAGGTGAATCCATTTAACGAAGCCTGGCGAACAGGGAAAATTTGTGAATTCTATCGGATTCTGACAGAAGCTGTTTGAAAATCTGTTGTATTGTTACGAAAGTAAATGACGGGGAACTATTTGTTGCGAATGATTTACGGAAGTGTGACGAACGGTTACTGTAATTCGCTAGAATGCGATGGGTCGCGCCAACAATATTCGTTCTTTCCGTTATGGACTAGGAGCGCAAACATACGAACTTAAGCGCAACTTTGCGCGTATTGGCGCATGCCTCCGAATGTTTCCGAAACGGTATTTCCGCATCCGCCCTTTAACTGACGCTATAAACTAACTAGTACAATCTGTATTGCTGTAACACTGATTGATATAAAACTGTTTTTAAGTCAAAAACATGCCACCTAGGGGAAGAGCAAGAGGATCTAGAGCGAGGAGGGTAAGAGAAACCTAAGGAACCAGAGATGCCGTCTGATGAAAAGTATGATAATGCTGAGGAGAAAATACCCAGTATTCCTTCCGTGTAAGTATTTAGTTTTAGACTTAATTTTTATGCTCTCCAAATGGATACCATATACATGTAGTCGCTGCTATGTCTTTTTATCATTCTGCCTGTCCATCATTCCCTTCATCACGCACAAAAGTCATAACTCTGGGTTCAATAATTATGTTATTGCCCTTGTATTTTTTACTGACAAGGAGCAGCAACGAGAAGCATCCATCTGTGTGACCTACCCTTGTATGACATAGTTAAATGTTCAGTTGTTGCTGAGAGACTTCCTGATGGGCCATAGCAGCAATATACTGCATTTTCAGGCGTTGTATATCTTCCATTTTCACGATGGAATTACTAATTATCTTGAAACTAGCCCTCTCCTATTCTACAGGCATGTGTCTGCACAAAATTTTGAGGTACTCAAAACTACTCAAAAAATTAAGAAGTGCCAAGATTCGCATGGATTCGTCTGTCGAAGTTACCTATTGTATTGATTCGTATGCAAGCGTATACCGTTCATTTTCTGAACGTTAACTTATCGTTTGAATTTGCTTTCATACGTCGGATTCAGTTCGCTACAATACGCAAATATTCGCTACAGTTTGCAAACTATCGCAAAGATTCGTCTTGGGATCGTCCTCTTCCGCTTGATATGCAAATCAGCTGATCAAGATATGCAAATCAGTTGATAGCTGCGATCTCCAACGCCAGTTGACGAACGCTTTGCGAAGACTTTCCGATTGTTAAACGTATTGAACCGAATTCTTACGAATGGTGGACGAAACTTTTATTCGCCACAAAATTATCAACATGTCAAAAATTTTCAGACGAACAATACTAATCGCAACGGACGTAAAAGCTCACAAACGCATCCTTACGAGCACCACCAACGATGTAAAACGTGCATATACTAATGAGAACGAATTTTGCTGAAGTCCTTTTCGCCAGTATACGCAAGTTGACGTCGGGGGATTTTCGTCTATGTGTGAGGAGGCCTTTAGATCTTAAAAACGTTTAAATGTCTCAAATATTGTTACTGTGCGCTGATGAAAATAAACTTACCCGAGATTTGGGAGCAAAAAGGTACAAAATACACATAAGAGGGTAAACTAGGGTAACCATGGTAACCAAAAGAGAACGGAAGAACCAGTTAGACCTTTCCAGGGATCGGAGATCACTATACCAAATGCTGACTAGTTTTTGTTGACAACTTGGGTGTGCTACAAACTGAAATATAGGTGTAAGCTAATGTTTTAGAGTTTTAAGGTTTATACTATGTGTGACAGTGCCTGACATTTTGAGCCTTGTGGAGGTGCGACGTTGACGTCACAAAACGTGAAATGAAAGTTACGCCATATTTCTACGTAAAGTTAATTGGATTTCTCCGCACTTACTAATAAATTTCAAAGCGTCACCTGAAAACAGTGATTCAACATTTCTATCTGTATCTCTACACTCTTTTAAGAATTTTCGCATTATTGATCTTTGAAAAGCGATGTCACGAACCAGAGTTATAAAAATTCATCCAGCTACTATGTAAGTGAAACGAAAACCAAAAATCGGGTTGGTATGACTTTCGATTGCTTTAGCTGTAAACTTTAAACGATTTTGCTTTGTGCTTCTCGAAGTCTATTCTGGAAGCGCTGATAAATATGAAAATGTTAAAAACTAGACTCAAAATATCAGACAGTGTTACATAAAGGCGAATCGGTAAATACCGTAAAATTCTAAAAATCGGGACAGCTAAGATAATTACCATAATCGTTTTTAAAATGGAAAAGTTCGGTTTTAAACGCAGCAATACACCAAAACAATGTAGTTGGCATACAGCAAATAGTGTAAACTAAAGCAGTCTGATCTGGGTCTGTACTGTTTTCTCTCAGACATATCAGTCCTAATATTTAGCATGACTATGGTACTGCCATTAGAACAGATATCTCGCTGTAAGACTGATGAGCAAAGCATGACTGATCCGCGACATGACAAAATCAACAAAGTGGCCTGTGAACCCAAAGAACACTCAGATTAGCCTGGGCATCCGTTCATTCTGACCAGAAACTTCGCTGTCGGCATAGAAGTCTCTTAGACCCTTAGCTACCCTTAAAGCGCTCATCGAAGACTCTGAGAAAACTGGGCGGATGCCCGGGCTGATCTAAGTTTTCGCTGAGAGCACATGCCATTTTGTTGTTTTGTCTTGTCGCGGCTTATGTAATGAAATTTTATTATGTAATTTACTGATGGCGGATTGCTTGTATTAAATTTGATCTGCGATTTATCACACAAGGATTCCTTTGAGATTTGGCATTTTACCATAGGCCCAGCAAATCCGACAGAATAACAAGAGCAGTAACTGTTGTCTGACAGCCGCATTACACGGTCTGACTGACCACAGATATGTATTGTATAAATCGACGGTATCTTTACAACATTCTGTTTGAACATGAATGGTCGAAGTAAAATATTAAAGAAATGTGACTCAAACCACCAGGCAAGCTGGTCTGTAACATTTGATTTTACTATCATAAGCGTTTAGAATCAGACATCATGATGTATCCAAAAAAAAAACAAAAAAAAACGGAAACTCTAAATGGTTAGAAACATCTCCCGGTAACGGCTTCTAACGCCGAATATACATTGTATAAAAATGCAAAGATTCTTTCAGCCACTGCAGTCGTTCTTCTGTTAGTTCACTTGCTGTCAAAAATGCTCAATAAATCGTCAGACTATCTCACTCAAATAACAGTGGCTGGCAACTTGCTTTATGCCTGGAGTGTTGAACAAACTGAACTATCTAAGCACGCACATAATATTGGAACAACGTCGAGTCGACATTGTCTTCTTGCTGGGATACCAGACAGTCGATGTTTACCTTTTTCTCTTTGTATTTGATGGCTAATTTAAAGCGAGAAAGGCGTTCATAGGTCTCATCGTCACTGTTTTTCCCCGTCTTATTGATGAGTATTTCCAGCTCATCATGACCTCTCACCTTGTCCAACAATGTTACTACATAGGCACTCAGCTGGTCCGCCAGTGCTATATAATCTGTCTGAAATAGATACAAAGGTATCAAACGCGGTGTACACCCGATTGTTACACATCAATGTTTAGTATCCCATAACATCGAGCCTCATATACGCTAGAGAACACGTCTGCGCTGTCTGCATTAATTGGAGATTTCTGGAGATAAACAAAATTATGATAAATAAGGCACGCACTTGTCACGTTGGTACATGTAGTTAACATGTCGAAAGGGAGATGGAATAACTCATTAAGCATGAATGGCTTACAATCATACATTTTTTTTAAGTCAGAGACCTAACGATTTCAAGATCCATGTAACGGATAGACTGTAAAAATTAAAAAAGGACATCGAAAATAATAGTTGTGCTAAAATTTGTAGTAAAGGGTCCACAAGATGCAGATGGAATGACAAGCAATGCAGACCCTGAACAGACTGCTCTTTAGCCTGATCTGGGTCTGCACTGTTTGCTTAGACCTATCTGTCCCAATACCTAGATCATTCACGGTACCTGTCTCGCAGACTAGGAGGGCTTTTAAACGTAAGAAGGAAAATTCAATCCCAGATCCCACCGAAGACACCATTTAGGAAAAAGACAACTCATTATTAGTCACCACCAAGGCAATATTAGTCACCAGCGGTAGCCACGTGGACAGCCATTTCCCATGCAGGTGGTCACGGGGCTAGCCTTGACATCACAGACAAATATCAATAACAGACATAGCAACAACCTAAGCCTTCTGATTTTAGTATGCTTCTCAGTCCTTTGATTTTAATATGTTCCTTTTCTTGTTTGTATTTTCAAAATAGAGACAGAAAGAATCTGTGAACTGTATGAGACAGTGTTTTACTGCGGAGCCGGTATGTAATGCGATTAGAAAGTTCTCTGGGTGCTTTGATAATTCAATTATAATGTCAATACGTTCGTTTCGTACTTTACAGACATTTGGCTGTGTATATCAATGGCGAACAGCAAGAAACATGAAAGAACAAGAAAGGTTACAATGTGTAACAAATGCCCGCGAAGGGCCCCTTAGAACTGTAACCACATTGTCCGTGAGAGAGAGAGAGAGAGAGAGAGAGAGAGAGAGAGAGAGGTAAATATTGTGCAAGGCATCAAACCTTATGGAAGAAGAATCAACTCACTTCAATAGATTTTTTTTTCAGTTACGGAGGACGCGCAGTTTGTCTTTGTCTCCTGATTATGAAATTGACCTAGTCCATACGAATTTAGCGACATAGCATGACAAATCTTCTCAATATGATTTACCTTTCTGCCAATTTACTTTGGTAATTTTTTAGTCATAGAGGACACTCGATTTGGATTTGAACTCTGACTGTGACATTTACCTTGTATGTAGACATACAAATCTTGTGCATAACACACCTTCTCATTATGGTTTATCATTCGGCTAACTTCGATAAGATTTGACAGTGTAATCTTGTAGTTAAAAAGGACACATAATTTAGATTTTACCTTTGATTGTGTGAGGTCACATGATTTAAAATTGACCTCTGCTTTACCTGATAAGACTTGCTTCAGCATTTTCTTAGTTATGGATGATACACGAATTGTAACGCACGGACGGACAGAAGGACGGACGGTGCAATTTTAATATGATGCTCGAAGTTCCTTCCGGGCATCAAAATATGCTATATAAAAATATAGCTAAACAACTTGAACAAAGAGTAAAAAGTTTTAATCATTATGGAGCCCCACACTCCTTTAACCTCTTCTCCGCCTCTCCCTACCTCCCTCCCATCCCATTACCCACGTCTCCACCCAACTTTCAAACATTGGAAATAACCACATTTATAATTCAGGGTTTGCCTGTATTTATCATTAGTTTGTATATGGTCACGTGTACTTTGTAAAGAAAATTTGTGTTTTTCATTAGTAAGTTCACTGCTATGAGCTAAATTATAGTTTATTCATTAACTGTTTCTTTGTGCAAAACAAGTCTTCATTAAGATTAACTTGAAATCCGATGATCAATTCAGTATTGGTTGGAATGTGAATAGCCTGTCATTTGACGAGGTGGCACAAAGACATTGGACTTTATTAGGAGGGAATTTTGACCATAATCATGCAGAAGAGGATGAAAGGACAATGTTTTCTCAACGGATAAAATATATTTTATCTGGCTAACGGAAGGGGTACACTATGGAACATCAAAATATCCGAAGTTTAATGAACTAAACTAGTCGCGCATTCGTAGAAAAAAGTCGCGCATTCATAGGGAAAAAAGTCGCGCTTTCGTATGCTAAAAAGATGCGCATTCGTATGGGCTGATGAAAATTTCGGAAAAGTCGCGTAAACGTATTGCGTCTTTTCAAACAAATAACAGCGCTAAATATTTGACTAAAATTCAAGAGGTCTAGAAGAATATTACACCTGTTGATAGTCAAGGAAAATCCAATCAAGCCCCTACCCAACCCCCACGAGAACAAGGGCTGCGACCAGTCATCAGAACAAGACTGACGAGGAGGCTCTGCTTCCTCCTATCCAAATAATATTACCTGGTATGAACTTGTTTGAGCGCACGATTTAAATTCTGTGTACAAGAACGGGATATTTTTCAGTTTCAGAATAATGTTATAAGGGGCGTTTACCAAGAAACCAGCTGGGCGCACTGTGCATTCGCGCAGTCCCATCTGCCGAATCGCAGTTTGTCTTTAGTTCTACATATTCTAGCAGCAACAACGAATACGCATACCAAAACGTGACTAAACCTGTCTCTCTTGTCTACAGCAATCCAACAGTACACACTCACACACAATACTGACAACAAAATTAACTAAACAAAAACAGATTAAAAAATAAATAATAACAGCATCATATGCACCCAGTGGGCACAATACAAACAGATTGTTCGCCGGTGTTTGCCTGTATGGGAAACCTTAGGCTATGGGAAACCTTTACCTTTACCTTATTTGCAATTATGTGTCTTAATCTAAAACCAGAATAAACTGTGCACTGACATGCTCCAAACATCTGAGAGCGCTGGCTAAAAGACCAAGGCTACATGTAGTAATCATATAACTGTACAGAAGAGTAATGAGTAAATGGCCTACCTTATAGTATTTTTCGACTTTTGCTACTGCCCTGAGTTCCTTTGCAAGTTCAAAGGCCGTCAGTATAGGATCTTTACTGGAGAGGGAGATATAGACCCCACTACTCTGTCCTTTGTAAGCATTAAGTCTGGTTTTTGCTAATCTCAGCTGGTCATACTGTAATTTATTACTACACTCCTGACAACTACAATAGTAGTGATGCGGTTTTCTGATTGTTTCTCCGCGTAACAAAAGAAGCTGGACAATTTCTATCTGGTTCCGCTCTGATGCCAGAATGAGCGGAGTAATATCAGAGGAGAACGGAGAATCTTCATTGGCTGTGGTAAAGAAGTGGTCTGTTTCACCGAACTTCTTCTGCTCCTTTTTCATGCCTTGATATTTTGGATGTTTAAGAATAGACTCCGCAATCTGTTCATGTCCCGAACTAATGGCTTGGAGTAAAGCTTCATAGATGTTGGAAACACCGCTGCGATCCAACAGCAAGTCAACCACCTGGAACAATAAATGAAAAAAGGTACTTTCAGGTATATGCAGACAGGAAAGACTCAGATCAGCCGGCGCGTCTCCATTGAAAGTCCACCGTTCTCCGAATTTGCATGATTAGTCTACAGGTCCTTAGAAATCTCAATGGCAAAAACCACAGACTTTTCCAGTTTACACGGCTGTGCATGCTGCTTTGTATAATCAGCCTACGCCCATGGCTTAAAGCCCAATTTTGATTGATTGGCCTCAGTTACCCATTCCCCATTTACCCTGCTAACCACTTACATATTTTTGCGTAAGCATGCCGTGTACATGCTCTTAGAGAATTGACCCCGACCGACCCGATTTACTGCTATATAAACTCGGGTTACTCGGGGTATCGATTTCACATATGTTTCTAATGAAACTGGTCGTATAATCCTCCGGTATACCAATAAATGATACAGAATTATGCAACTTCGCAGCGGTGCCCCAGGTGGTGAAGATAACGCTGTTAACCGATTTTCTCTAGTTAAAAGTAAAACATAAATATCCCGCATCCTAATCTTGATATAAACTAGAAAATCGAAATCCTCGTTAAAAGTTGTGTTGTTTAGGCGTTTTGAACGGATTTCTACGTCACAATTTAAGCGTTTTGTAATATAACAATTTTGTAATGGCACGGGAACCAGCGAAACAGTATTCCCTGTTTTACGGCCTTTATAAAAAATAGTTCCAGTTGTTTTGCAAACTAATTTTCGTGTGATACTTCAAAAATATGTCTTCAAACGCGTTGACTGTATTTAGAATAAAAGTAGACAAAACTTTATCATTTAATATGCGATTTTCTAGAGTATTTCATTAGAGCGTTCTTTAATCGGCGCACTAATACCGTGAATCAGGTTTCAGTAGCACCGCTGATAAAATACTATATGCTTGAATTACCTGTATTATTAACCGGGTACCAGAGAAATGGCAAAAGTAGTTCACAGAGCATGTTTAGCTGATACCTGCAGTGTCCAGATAATTAGGAGATGGCGAAAACATCTGGTCTGATTATCAGTTAGGCATAAATTTTAGGTTATTTTTCTCTAAGAGGATGTACACATCATGGCATGCTACACATAACATGATAAAATATTATTAGTTAAAGGGCTTGCTGGTTAAGAAAGACGAATTCACTTCAATATGACAAAACAACGACACATCTGGCAATTGCCAGTTTCAGTATAACAAAATTATCTTTAAATATGCACGTGAATTAGTGTTGCAGTTTTGTTTAGAATGTTAAACACTTTCATGGGAAATATCTGTGGAAGAGATGGTGTATTTTGTTTAGAATGTTAAACACTTTCATGGGAAATATCTGTGGAAGAGATGGTGTATTTTGTTTAGAATGTTAAACACTTTCATGGGAAATATCTGTGGAAGAGATGGTGTATTTTGTTTAGAATGTTAAACACTTTCATGGGAAATATCTGTGGAAGAGATGGTGTATTTTGTTTAGAATGTTAAACACTTTCATGGGAAATATCTGTGGAAGAGATGGTGTATTTTGTTTAGAATGTTAAACACTTTCATGGGAAATATCTGTGGAAGAGATGGTGTATTTTGTTTAGAATGTTAAACACTTTCATGGGAAATATCTGTGGAAGAGATGGTGTATTTTGTTTAGAATGTTAAACACTTTCATGGGAAATATCTGTGGAAGAGATGGTGTATTTTGTTTAGAATGTTAAACACTTTCATGGGAAATATCTGTGGAAGAGATGGTGTATTTTGTTTAGAATGTTAAACACTTTCATGGGAAATATCTGTGGAAGAGATGGTGTATTTTGTTTAGAATGTTAAACACTTTCATGGGAAATATCTGTGGAAGAGATGGTGTATTTTGTTTAGAATGTTAAACACTTTCATGGGAAATATCTGTGGAAGAGATGGTGTATTTTGTTTAGAATATTGCCACTTACTGAATAGGGTATGAATAAAAATAATATAGGGATGGGCGTCTCTGCCCTTTTAATCAGGTATAATGCTGTAAACTTTACACAGTGAAGTGGATAATGCTTCGTTCATAACTCTTAAAATAAAACGAAAACATCAACTTCGAAAAAATGACCCGTCATGACGGCTCAGTTTACGGATAATCTATTGCCATAACGTTCGAATTATTACTTCACACTGACTGTGTGCTTGGAAAACAACACTGTTAACGCTGATATGACTTTTAATGTATCTTTTTAAAATATTGCAGAACGTTTTACAATAAAAGTGGTCCAGAAGTTTGTCACACATAAGTATGTGGTATAGTTCTGGCACAATCTAGACAAAGCAAGTCGCCTCCAAAGGAATATATTACTTTGTATTTTATTACTTTTATCATGCTACATTATCCTATTATCTCTCTTGTGTCCACATTGATGAGTTTTGTTATACGAGTATGTGCATTGTCGCCGGGCCGCGTAGCGCAGTCGGTAGGGCAACTGACTTATAAGTCAGAGGTCCTGGGTTCTGGCCACATACTTTCGTTTCTCCTTCCGCTGATTCAAGAAGGACAGTTGTCAGTTACTGGCGAAAATATGTGCACGTAGTATTAGTTAACCGCTTAGGAGGTCTAAGCCTGCCGAGGAATAGTGTTGTTAGGTTAACTGGCCGTCCCGACATAGCCATAGCTGTTTACCGTGGACGTAAAGCAACAAATCAATCAATCAATCAATATGTGCACTGTCGAGGAATCCACCTCACTACCAGTCATGAAAATACTTAAAAAAGTAATATACGTGTATTACAAGGTGTTTCTTACCTGAAATTAGTTATAAAGTAACTATACCTCAAGATGTTCGTTGCCGACAGCAAGTCGAAGTGGCGTCCTCCCAAGAATATCGCTAAAGTCGACATTGAAGTGTGGGTTGTCTTCTAATATTTTCTGAACTGTGGGTATGTCCCCAAACTCCGCGGCGTAGATAAAATCCTCTTCTAAATCACTAAGCTGTAATAAATCAGTAAGCAAGCAGTGCAGACCCAGATCAGACGCCGCAACACGCGGGGACCAGGGTCCTCACAGTTTGCATAAAATGTACAGCAATTTACATGAAAATGATTACAAATTAATATACCAGGTATTCCAAAATGATAAATGGACTCATCCTATTTATATGGATAGAGGAGTTCAACAGGCATAAATGGGTAAAAAGGAGCATACGATGATGAAAAGTGTGATATCAATGTCGACGCAACGTCTTTATTTTACAGCGATGCACAATGATTAGAACGTTGTTTAAAATTCTTAATTTGTTTTATTGTTCCATTTATATTGTAGAATATTCGAAACGAGTAAAATATTCGAAACGTAAAATATTCGAAACGAGTTCATAACAAGCTAGCACAGCTATATTGCATGTAACCACTAGGTATAAAAGCACAAATGGATTAGCCAAACCAAATAAACAGGTTGCTGTCCGTGTTGCATGCCTTCCGACTTTAAATCGATGTCAAACAGATAATAAAGCATACGAAGACAAATACCTAAAATGTCTGAAAATTCATTCGATGGAATGTGTTTCTGTAATAACATGGTACAAAAATTTCACATTCGTGTCTTATCATGACAACTTCATGGTAAATGGCGCTGATCAGTGTCGCACATTTCATACCTGCTCATACGACAATTCTGAAACAACAGAAGCAAGAAATACACCCCAGCAAACTATAATTGACCAAATTTTTCATTTAAAATCTAGTCAATTATAGTTTGCTGGGGTGTATTTCTTGCTTCTATTATTTCAGATGGAGCTAAGCGCTCTGTTTTGCTGCTTTTTACCTTCCCTGATTCGAGACAGCTGGAATGACGGAATTTTCCGTCGTTGGCCCGTCGCGGTTTGGACCCGTGCCCCTTCTGCTAAACACTCTACAACGGTGGTGCCTCTCTAGGGCTCTAAGCAAGGGATAGTTAAGGCTTTGATCAGACTGTGCAACTGCGCAGGCTACTAGAAAGGTTGGATGTTCCCACTTGCAATAGGCAGATATTTCTTGTATAATGGCGATATTATATTTCTTGTTCAGATATTCCCCCTAGTATTCGTCTTTATAATGATGAGAGCATCGTCTCTAATTGCATGTTGTATGCTCAGTTTCCCTTATAACCATGGTAATTTGACGATAAATATGATAAAGGATATGCCAGACGTTACGTGAGCTTAATCATTATATTTTACGTCATACAGTGTTTACCTTATTAAATTCTCTGCTTGAAGATTTTACACGCCAACCTCAATTATCTTAGACAAAGTAAAAGAATATCAAAGTGCTGCAAAAAGCATGCGACACCAGAGCATGTCTTCTCTGAGAGGTACTCTGCGGTAACCAAGCTACCAACCCATGGCTAAATGATATGACAATATTTATTTGGCTGCAGCACTGCATGTCTTATCCAATGTTTTAAGTGTCCAACACTGATTTTGTAGCATACGCTTACAACTAGTGACTCTCACAATAGTAATCTTCCATGTAGCAAAATTACCTAACCGAGATTTAAAGCGGGATGGGTTATATCGCTTTGGATTTGGTTAAAAGAGTTCTCATTCATTCGCTTAAGAATAAAAGCGGACTAATTATGTCGGTTTCGTTTCAGTTGAAAATTCGTAGTGGGAAAAAGTATAAGATACGTCCAAGTATCAAGCAAATCTTTCAAAGCGATGTAAAACTATATATAACTGCTCTTAAAATCATTGGCAGAATAATTAACACAAATTATAATTGTGTTACAATGACCTCCTGGTCACTATGTAAATACACTCAATAGAAACAGAAACACTACACTTGCTGATGGAAAATGCATGGGACGCTGTTTGAAGTGTTAAGCTAGACAGCGACAATGGGAATTCTAATTCACAAGAAGTGCTTAGGAATCCATCAATCAATTGTTTGGAATAATACTCAATCAAAAAAAAGGAAGAAAAAAGAAAAAGAAACACGCCTATAAGGACTACTTCAGTTAACATAACTGATAATCATCTTTTACTTTTTGCGCTTTCGGCGTTTCTAAGCATAATAATGAATTCTAGATTTCGTATCCTGATAACAGATATATTCCATTTTCTTCAAATGGTTTTTTGGGAAAAATAAGAAGTTAGCAAAAAGTGACAAGGTAAATCTAACAAAAACAAAACAACAAAATAATAATAATAATAAATATTGTATCAAAATTGAAACCAAAACGTCTAATTTCTTGAAAAATAAATGATCCGGAGCCATTACTTTTGTTCTCAGAAAGTGTGCACTAACTGCCATAAACTTAAGATAAACATGACGCAATAAGTAATATCTCAAACCAGAAGGAGATGCTGAGAAAAGAAGAGTTAAATGGAAGCCATTTTATATGTACGATTATAGCATCATATATAAAACCACTGTCCTGGCTTATCTTAAAGCTAAACTTTCAGGTGATGCGTTTTTAATTCCCTCGAGTGTATTTAGACAAGTCCTGTATCTAACGTTACTCCTTATTCCACCAATAATGGAGATAGATCGACAAACGTTTGAATCTCGTGAAACGCCGATGTCCAAGCGTCTTCAACTATCTCTTTAAGTACGAGAAGAATGCATGTACAATGTAGCTACGAAGTACGAAACTTTCGTACCTCGTAGCTACATGTAGTAATATTAAATATTTTCCACATCTGGTTTAGTAAAGAAAAACAAACAGCACATATCTACATGTGGTTAGATGATAAATAAACATTATTTACCGTTTTTCCGTTGCCTTTTTCAGCAGAAAAGTTAAGTCGGGAGGCCGATCTTTTGCTTTTATATTGTACGTTAACACTTTCATTCTGGCTGGCTGGAAACAAACATAATTATCAGATCAGACATTTGAGCCACAAGACGACAAAACCAACAAGAGCAAAGACTCAGATCAGCCAGGGCATTCGCCCTGTCTGATCAGAGTCCTTGCTGTCCGCATGGAGGCAGCTTAGACCCTTAGCTACCCTTTAAGGCTTAGCAGAGAGTCTGATCAGACTGGGTGGATGCCCAGGCTAATCTGAGTCTGCGCTGGGAGCACTACAACTTTGTTGATTTTCTCGTGTCGCGGCTAAATTTTTATTTTGAAGCATTTGACCGTATTTGATATATTCTAACATAGCAAAAATACAGAACTATAAATATCATCTATGAATTCTGGCAGCCACACATTTGCATGTATCTGCCTTTTTGACATATAACATAATCTTTGATGGGCTGCAATGGCATGCTGGTGTATCAAGGATTTACTTTCGCTCCTTTCGTGTGGTTACCTTGTAAGAATTCGGAAAAAAAGTGAAAAGGCAACGATCAGGAACAGACACAATCGCTTACCATATCCTGCCCTTAACATTAAATGAAAAAAGAAGAACACGTTAAAATAGCACACTAAGCGAAAGAAGACAAGCCAAAAGCCAAGGTCAGCTCTTTCCCAGCAGATGGCCACAAGGCTACTCTAAATAAAGTATAAAAATTCAAATAGAAAAAACAATGGTTAACCAACGGTCAGTTATAAGTTACTGCTTAAATCGATACTATGTACATTTGTAATCACAGCTCTGGTCATGGATTCTGTCGTAGTTCATAAAGCTACAAGTTATTCGCTTCTTACCCATAAGATAAGATACGATAAGATTTATTTTGAGTCGGCAAGTATCAAACAGTACAACATAAGCTCTGGTGAGCTTTTGAAGTCAATGAATAAAAACAGGAGCCATATAAATCAGGATTAAATACTGGCATGAAACAAGATGAGCTATCAACATCAAGACCAACACTGAAACAACACTGGAGCAAACAAAAAGTGAAATTACAGGTGCTGTATATTTTGTGATAAAGTTAGCATTTCTAAAAATGCAAACATCAGGAAACTTGCAGAAGCAGTTTAAAGTGCTTGTGCAAGTTTCCTGAGAAAAATTACGAGGAAAACCATTTCTGTACTGCTAACCGACCATTAAACAATTTACTTTTTTGCCTAATTTGCATAGTTCAGCATCTATAAACTGCACTAGCGCAAAGCCGAGTGTAGCGGTGCTATCTGTAGAACAGTCAACCGTTCAGCCTTTAACTTAATTCAAAATCAAAACAAGAGACCCAAGAGGGGCTCAACGGCTTTACTGGATCAAGCCTTTTTATCAAATCTAGCCAGTTCCCGAACGCAAATGCTTCTAACACACATTTTTATATGGTTTAGAGTTTCATGTTGAGGTCGATGGAAGTTAGTTTACAATCGTTATCAACCCGTCTAGCGATGCCCGAAAATTTGTGCTCATCCTATTATTGGTTTCGGAGAAAAGGGCCAAAATAGATTTTTAAAAGTTTCGCCATGGCAATCATCCTGGTTATTGAATAAGCATATCGGAATTCAATGACTTGAGAATAATTATTTGTTTGAGTAAATCTAGTCTCTGTTGAAAGAATTTCAGAACGTAGTGTGATTAAAAAATTTACGGAGCATCGCAAGCATTGTTTGCCGTGCTTCGATAACAATGATGTCATACTTCTGTTATGATAGCACTTTAAAATCCATATTGATGTCAAACTGACGTCATCAAGACTTTATTCTGCCCAGGTACGAAGCGCAAAAATCGGTAATTCCATAGGTGCTATGGTGACATATCTATGACGTCATTGGTATAGGAGCATGTTTGCCATGCTCCGCCAATTTTCAATAGCATTACATACTGAAATTCTTTTAATAGAAACTTTAGATTTTCTCAAGCAAATAAGTACTGTCAAATCATGTAATTCATTGTTAAGCACGATTTGTACAAACTTTGAGATCTACTGATGCTCCCGACAGTGTTTTGAATTCATCTAATGATTGATTTCAGAGAAAACGAACTCATGTTTTCGAAGTGGTGGCTATCTTGGTTTTATTTACTCTCTTCGTAATGCACCAATGAGCCCAGACACGAGAAAACCAACATGATAGTGGTTGTCAGCCCATTGCAGACACAGATCAGCTTGGGCATCTGCCCAGTCCGATCAGAGCCTCCGCTGTCCGCATAAAGGTAGCTTAGATCCTCAACTACCGTTTTACCCTTCCTAACAAAGACTCTGATCAGACTGGGCGGATGCCAAGGCTGATCTGGGAAGACTCTGATGCCCCAGCTGATCAGAGTTTGCGCTTTGCACAGAACCACTTTGTTGGCTTTCTCGTGTTGCTTTTCCAATGTCGTTTACAAGAATGCAACAACCCCTAGTGCCGCCTAAGCAGAAGATTTTAGCTATCTAAAATAAATAAGTAAAAAAAATGTGCACCGTGATGAAGTGCGGAGAGACATTTCATTACAGCCACCATAGGGCTCTAAACACCACCCCAGTGAAGTCAACAAAAGTGTGTAAAGGCCTCCTTTAGTAACAAAGCACATATACAAAAAAGAAAATATGAGTCTCAGTTGTACTGAACCTCTTCCAATAGAGGAGTATATAAACCACACTTTGTACATATTTTAGCTTGATACATCCTAGCTAAGTACCCATATTCTGTAGACAAAATGGCCTCGGATTTCGGTTCCGGATCCGAGCGTCGGTCCTGGGTTTTATGCCGTCACTTGCAGTTTCCATTAAAAATTTTGCAAACTAGAGAATGAGTTAACCAAACTAGTTAAAAGCTTCAAGCTGTTGAAAACAGTTTCCGGTGACATTTAGACAAACGTAAGTATGAAAATATGCATTTTTTGGCATTATCATGGACGCTAAAGAGGTATTACTCAGTTTGGCAATACTAAAGGACAGCTCTCACGTGTACCCATCCACCTTAAAGTGAAACTCAAGGATGTTTTTTTTTTAAATAGTCATTCACGGTTATATACAATGACGAAAGCAAGGTGACAAGCGTGCAGCGAACCTCAAGATTAAATAGTTCATGCTGATAGGGCAATGGGACCTTTAAGGACTGTAAGTCTAGCAAAAAGATTCCGATTAATAATATACTCAGAGGCAAAAGAAAGTATACAGGTACCGCAGTCTTGATGTTTCTACAGATGTCTGCATATCTACATAATACCTTGGCACTGTAGATAAAAAAATCAGTTTCGCACAATTTGCGACAATTTTCAGTACAATCGGTCAAAGGATAAGGAAATAACATGATTTTAAACAAGCAAGGGGTCTGATTCAACATTGTCGCTGGAGTAGCTCCCCTTTAAACATTCACTTTGGACAATAGAGGTTAATTTTTTGCATTTTTATGCATTACATTAAAGAAGGGATGAAAGGTTTGTAAGAACATGTCGCACACTCATATAAAATCGGAGTGAAGTATCAAATTTTTGTACCAAGAAATAGTGCTTTCGGCGTCTTCTAGTAACCTGCATTGAGCAGGCATTGAGTTCTCGTGGGAAGTTTATTTGCAATTTTCTTTCAAATAAAAAGGTCTATGAAGTTCTTTTCAAGTATGCACAAAGGCAAGAAGCCAAACAACAATTTTCCGAAAATTTTGAGTGAAAACTTTTAACTCCAGGTAAGATAGAGAAACATTTTATTCCCTATAATTTTAATTCAAAGGGAGGCAATTTGAGACATGTAGCATTTCTTTCTATGGTCGAAGACAGTTGGTGAAAGTTTCAGATTAAATGAAGATGTGGTTTTATTTACAGACATTAGTGCTAGATGTTCATGAAGTGCAAAATGCCATCTGCCATGTGCAAAGCGAGATTTGATTGGAACTACTGATTTTGAATTAAAGGCCATAACTCCATTATCAATGACTGCAAATCAATTTGTGTTTGTGTTTTAGAGAAGTAAGACGTTAGCCAAAATGGCATTATTAATATGCCTACGAAGCCATTTACACGAGGACCAGTATTAAAAATCAAAAACTGTATACTTTTTATTGCCTCTGAGTATATTTCAAATTTAGAAGCTAACATCTTGAATGTTTATAAAAAAAAAAAAAAAAAAAAAAAAAGAAAAGAAACGAGACAAAATTAACTCCCTTGCTAAACTACGGAAAAAAAAAATACTTGACAGGTCTGGTATTATGCACCTTGACTATTGCATGTAGCCATTGATTTAGGGTTTAAAATTGCAGTAAAGCATATTTAAAACAAACGAAAAATAACAAATCTGGAAAAACGGCGGACCGAGATCGAAATCGTAAGATTAATCTAAATAAAAATCGAGTGACGCAGCAGTCACGTGCGCGAATGACAAAATTACCCGAGCGTTATCATGTGATCGTAGGAGCTACTTTTATTTTTTTATCTAGCTAACGTTTTTTTTTTTGTCATTTGGTATACGATTTGAACTTATTTTTTCATTTAAAATTGGCTTTACTAAAAAAAAAAAAATGAAATGTCGTAGGGGATTTAGATATAAAAATAAAATATCTAAACGAAATTCAGTAAAAAGATTTTATTTGTAAATGGTAGAATGGAGAGGGAGTATATCTTAAATGTTCAAGGGATATCATGCAAAATGTTACTACCCCTCAACGTTTTTTTTTTTTTTTTTTTCTTTTTTTTTTTAAGTTTAATTTTGCGGCTTTTTTCATTTTCGTAAGCATAAATATTAACCGTTTTACACGAATTCAATTTTATAAGCATGTGCAAGGAATTTTTTCTTTCTATTATTTTTAATTATTATTATATTTTTCTGCGATCCTTCGTAAAAACTGCCTACGCGAGGATTATACTTCGGTACAAACTTCTTCAGCGCAAAAATACGCTAACATAAATACACCGAAAACATTTTGTATAATTACAGTAATTTGGTTAAGTTTAGGAGTTGGTTAATAACTTCAAAGTTGAATGTTGACTTTTGAGGTCTCACAATAAGAACTGATGTCAAAGACATTCAATATACACAGGCATCATACCGTTTTCTGGGATCGGTTGATTTCATGCTAATCTTGTATCGGCGTGAGTTTTTTTTAGCTCGGAGTAAGAATAGGCGGTCAGTTTAAGTATTCATAAAATCAGAACAAACGACCATCAACACTAAATGTAGACATACATGTTATTTTAAATGATTTCTCCGTCAGATTAAAATATTCAAAATTCGTTGCAAGCAGAAATAATTGTGCATCGGGACAAGATATCTGAATCGAAACATAAAAATGACAATAATTTGGGTTTGGTCAGCAATAACTCCAATTTGCGTTACTGATGGTGGTTTGCCTTTGGGCGTGTGGAAAAAAAATATCAATTTTAACTGTCCATATGGGAGCTCTTTTGAGAAATCTATCACAAATAGTGAAAAATATCATTTTTGGGGCCCAACCCCTTCAGTGACTGCGAGTAATGACCGCGGATTTAGCCTAAACAATACATGCACGGCGGTCTGTAAAACAGACATACGCGGTACAGACCAACATTTGGAGTTATACACATGTAGGCATCCTGTTTTAGTGGCGATTTCTACAGAATGCTTTGTCAGATTGAATTGACATTTTGATAAAATATTTACCACTAATCTAACTTTGAAACTGCAAAAGATTCCATAATTCTGACAAACTGTAAACAATGATTGAGTCGACTGAACTCACTTATTTGCCGTTTTGATCCGCTTCTTTCTTATTATTATTCGTTTTGCAAATGAACAGAACGTTTTGCTAAGATAGCGATCGTTCGAGTGCAAAGGTGGTTCAAAACTGTTCCGTGTGCAGGATTCTTTTATTTTCAAAAACAGCCTGATTATCTATCTTTTACCATTTGTCAACAGTACCCCTCAACAGTTTCACCGTAATTAGCTGCGCCGATCCAAGATTAGCGTGAAATCAACCGGTCCCAGAAAACGGTATGATACCTGTGATATAGACGGAAATCAATACTCAAAGACTTTAGGAACGCAAAACTTTTGTTCCTTCCTAACTTGCAGACGCTGATGAAAAATAAGATGACCTGGCTTTAATGAAGTTTTCCTGTGTGATTGTCTTCGAACCAGCCATTTGCTTTTCTTGCACAACTGAGTTACACGGCAAGTATAAAACAAAACTATAAAAACGTTTTAAACATGTTGCTGTATTTTACGAAATAGAAAATGGATACCCGCAAAAAAACTTAAAATAAAGGCAGACTTTCCAACTAAGGTAGGATTAGTTGCCTGATACATGTAGCTACAGTGGACTCGACAGTATCGGATCAAGTTCAATAAAACTCCTGTTTTGTTGTATATGAATGCTAACATTATGTATGTTATTACACATAACAATTGCAAAATATCCCTTCTATCTATCCATGTCAAAATATTTACGAAATTTATTCCTTTAAGGGCAGATAACTTATCCAGACTTACAGGAGGGTCTTACGACAGTAACGAATCAGTTGCGACAGTATCGGATCATATGATATTATTTCATATGAGAGTTTCTCCGAGGCGTTCTGCCAAACTACTTAGCTTCAATAATTTGGCTACATAAACAATTGGACCTATTAAACTCTGAGAGGAAATTTATACGGCCTTTCAACGATATTTTTCACGTGGCCCGTCACCAGCAACGTAAGCTAACAGTTGAAGGTGTACAAATGTAAAAGCATGTCAATAATTCTTAACTCAGTTATCCCCTGTGCTCCTTTAGTACGGAACTACTCAAAAGTATAGACCATAATCTGACTTCGCAAAAAATACACCCTGATAAGACCGTAGCGTCTGATCAGGATCAAGAAATTTATGGTGATTTTCCGCCTTAGCACTGGAATATTTATGCAAATAGAATATAAATACTACATGGTCATTCTACGAGTTCTGCTGCATTAATCTGAGTCTACGCAGTGTACAAATGTCCAGCTGATGAACGCTAAACATTAATGGGTTCACAAACATGCCAGCTGGTTTCGAATGTTTCTTCAGAATATTTAGCGGAGGCTTAGATGTGCTGCGCATAACTTTTATTATCAGACGGTAGTGTGTGGAGCGTGAGATGGGGGATATTTTACAGAAAGGATATTGTATTATTTTTTATACCGATCCTTTTTGAAAGAAGACACGGCGGTCATTCAGGTAGTTGATTTATGACTTACTTTCAGCACCAGGCCTGCATTTGACATAAAGTTTTCCAGCTAATGCCTTTAGTTCAGTTCAACTTATATAATGATCCGTTACTGTCGCACATTGGTGCCCAATTTTTCAAGTCTCTAACTTCATCAAATACTGGGATGTCAAGAAAATAATGACTGTCTGTAATTTGAGGGATGCCAGTTTACATTACAAAGAAGAATTGGTTTCAATCGCCTAATTATAAAATTGTGTAAACAACCGAAATTTGTTATGGGAGTAACGAGCAACAGACAAAATGCAAGCGCCGGTGAAGAGGGGTCATGCTTTTCAACAACTCTGATTTGTTTCACAGCAGCACATTTCGATTGAATTTTTCACCCTGCATTTTGTCATTGGTTTAACTCGATGACTGTAATATAATGGTAAAAAATATTTGCTTCATTTGTGAGGAAAATGGGTGATAACATAAGGGTGATCCGATACTGTCGATGATCCGATACTGTCGAGTCCACTGTATTGAAACCCATGCTATAATTTTTATTACCATATGACGTCGCTGTTATTCAGTGGATAACGTCGTGTCATAAAAAACGTATGACCACACGTGTAATAACACTTTGGCGTGTACACGTAACGTCATTGACAACGTCTATGTCAACAATGCGTTTTCTTCTTGCAATAATGTTCAATTTGAGAGCATTAAAATACCATTTTAAAGGGTCATATGATAAACGGAATCTTACACTCGTGGTCATTTCATATGAAATTTATGAAAAACGCCGAAGGCTCGTTTCATAAATTTTATATGAAATGACCACTCGTGTAAGATCCTCTATTTCTTCTCTTGTTTCTCAATTTAAAGAAATAAGAATGATTGCAGGTTAACAATTTGTTCATGAAAATGGGTACCCGTGTCTCAAACAGTTTAGATATTGTTTTACATTTGTAAGGACTTCTTCGATTAAGGCGGGAATTTTCCCCATGATTAAAAAGTTATACGGATCACTAATTTCTGCTTTGCATTTATGACTATGATATGTAACTTGCATGACAAACGAATTTTCTAGTGTTTGTGTGTATGTAAAGTACGTTAAACATACGTTGACGTTGACGTCATTGTTGAGATAAATTGTAAATTATCCTCAAACTGATCGTAGGAATAATGAGTAATTGTATACGTTTCACCCTTTTTTGACTTACATTACTTACATAACAGACAATACTGGATAGTTTTGACTATATGTATGTGACCTTGACCCCATTTCAAGGTTATGGTACGCAATATAATCCTTGAAGATCACAGTGCTACTGTTGACCATTCTTCTTCTTTGGCTAACTGAGTATCGTTCCCCCCCACGACCCAGCTTCCCACTCATATATAAGTCTGCTGCAAGAAGGAAATGCTGGGTCACGGGGGGGAAAGTACTTGTATTTTAATTATAGTGAAGCGTTCTCTTTTGGCCGTTTTGACCGGAAGTAGAACTACGGATTTGCATCTTTAAATGTCAATCAGGCGTAACAAGAAGAAAACCGTTGCTTTGTATTGTGATATTCGTGTATTTAGCATGCATTTATGAGCAAAATTTATGGAATGAATGACTAATCATAGGGAACTTTATGCTTCAATATGGCGGAAACTACCGATAGCGACTTACGGGTTTATCCGAGAGCTTACCTGTTCAAATAATGTCGAGTGTTATATGCAATTACATAAGAATATAATTTAAAATGTGAAATTAAATACATATATCATATTACGACAATTTTTTATAAGTTATGATCATAAACTTCAGTCTTTGTCCGTTAATATGGTATAAAAATATAAAAAATAACTTCATGTTTTGATGCTTCCATCGCCTTTTGAAGTTTGCAGCTTCAATCACATGGGATTATATAATAATAGTGTTGAAAATGCCTAAGAAGCTATGTTCAGCCTAAAATTTGAAAATGATCGGATTTTCTATAAAACTTTTATAAGTTATCACCACTGAGAGATTTTTACAAGGTTTACATTGATATAATTCATTATAAAATAAGTACATTATAAGTTTCTTCCATCGATCTCTAAACATACAGAAAGTCGCGTTTCGAAACAACCTCGCTCATAATAGTTTCAAATAGTCGTAAGTCCAAATCCGCCTATATTGCTCAATGGCTTACACCACTTCATTTCTTGGTATTCGTGTTTTGTTTATGTATTTATATATGTGTTTTTATGATCTAACTATGACAGGAAAATATTTATATCGTCTTATTAAGAAAGAAAGAAGGAAAGAAAGAATAAACGAATGAACACAAGAAAGGAAAAAAGAGAAAAAAGTCACGTAACTCTTATACGTGACCATCAAAAATGAACAGACAGTTAATCGACTACTTTTTTTTTTTTTTTTTTTTTTAAATACATACACCGTATTGCTCCCTTAAGATATTAGTGTCGCAAAAAATGTTTATTGTAAGAAACTAAATCATGGTGAAGATTTTCTCATAACCGTGGTAGTGTAAGGATTAATATTGCTATGAAATATTTTTCTGGAAAGGCTATAAAAATTTTTTTATCCTTAACTTTATTTGTAATATTTCTGTTTATAATGAAAGTTAATCACTTTAATTTATGACTGTTTTAAGTGATGCTAGAAAGGAATATTGAAAGATATTTTTGTGCTATTTTCTATATTTCTGCTAATATGAGTACTTACGATAATAAACCTGTGCATCTGCGGATACTTATGAACCTCTGATATGTGCAAACTGATAAGACTGAACAGTGTCTGATCAGTTTGCGCAAGCTGATCGGAATTTGACGACAATATACAATACAATTAACGTGCTTATTACACGAGGATTAATCGATTATCGATCATAAAATCCGATATTACCTCTCTTCTGTTTTTGTAATTGTCAAAAGTTTGTAATAAAGTCATCTTGATATGAACAAAAATAAATGCAAAAAATATAAAGCTGCAATATTCAATTTATGGAATTAGTTATGTCTGCAAACTGACTCAGACCAGCTTTTGCATTTAGTTTAAACATATTTTATTTCAACAAACTATAGATATACAATATTTTACAAGATACAATACTACTTAGGATGAGAACGGAAGCTAGTAGCTTATTTAGTTCTTCTCCTTACGAACTTGACATTACTCATGAAATGGCGGATTATTTATGCATTACTATGTTGAAACAGAATACTGTAATAGGAGGTAAATTTAGAAAGACGGCAAAAGTTCTAAGAATTGGGACAGACACGATTGAGCAAACAGTATAGTCCAAGATCAAGAACAGTCTGGTCAGGGCCTACACTGATTTTCATTCCAACTGCATCTAAGTACGCAACATCACACAGGAAAATCAAAATATTTCATTTCTAAGACTATTATTGCATTCGTTATGGTGTCCCAGTTCCAAGAATGTTATATAGTATAAATTATTATGAAATCTAAGAAATAGCAAGGTACTTCATCGGTAATTACACAGTTCTTATATGACGCGTAACATAAAAGCATAAGAGTGAGCAGGTCGGGGATAAATGTCAGATTAATATCAGAAATATCCCGCAAGTATCCAACTTTTAGGAAATGTGTATTAGCTGATTTGAGTGGAATTAAATTGACTTCAGAATAATTGCTGTTTAAGCTAATTTGGAGCCTTCGCCGAAAGAATTTCAGTTTACAATAGCTTTTGCATTTGCGAAACACTGGTCTGAGTTTATGATCAGTTAATAATTTGTCAGTTTTAATTTATTTGTATTTGTACATAACCTAACCCGTGTTTCTGCACTAACCAAACTGATCCGAAATTCTGATTAAAATTTGAACATGTGTTATCAAATCAGGCTGTGACTATGCGAAAACCGTTTAAAATTGACATTCTGTTCTCATGTGGTAATTAAATTGAGATAGAATTAAAAACAGTAAGAAATACAGGAAAAAAAACAGTTGAAAGCTACAAAGCAGTCGTCCGCGGCCCGGCCAAGGCCAGGTCACTTTCTTTCCTGGTCAATGTTCATAATTTTCCTCATATGAGCCGCGATACGATAAAATGTAAAAAAATGTGGAATGTGCGCCCAGCGAAGACGCAGATCAGCCTGGACAGCCATCTGGTCTGAGCAGAGTCTGTGCTATGCGTTGAAAGTGTAGCTAAGACTCTAAGCTACCCCCATGCCGATAGCGAAGCCTCTGATCAGATCAGGCGGATGCCCAGGCTGATCTGAGACTTTGCTGGGCGTATGGCACCTTTGTCGCGGCTCATTTAATTGTTTGCTAAAGAGGCGATGCCACTCGGAAGGTGTGAAAAACACATTCGCTCACACGTCTTGTCAAAACAATGCAACTTTAAAATTAACACCTGCTAACGGCAATGAAGGTTCGAAATGGATATTTTTAATCCGAATGTCATTCTTATGAATATCTTTGTATAAAACAGTAATTTGAGCCGTGTCGGAACAAAATAAACCCAGTGCCATAGCGCCTTGCCAAGACTCAGATCAGCCTTGGCAGCCAACAATACTAATTAGAATCTTCGCTTTGCGCTTACAGACCAGGCAATGGTTTAAGCTACCTCTATGCGGACAGCGAAGACCCAGATCAGATGGGCGAATGCACACGCTATTCTCAGTGTTCGCAGGGCGCACATGCCCATTTGTTTGTTTTTGTCGTGGAACGGCTCATTTGTTATTTATTTTTGTTCGCAGAAAAACATAGAAAGTCCGACTAATCTTAAATTTTTTATCTATAATGTTTTAAATAGCGCAGCTTAGTTACATGCCACATGACTACAAGTATTGCTCGGCCTGCGATAAATGACACCCAGGTCTAGCAGCTCTGCCGCAGAAGCAACAGGCAGCCAATCTATTTCGCGAGCCCCGATGGGCGGGGCAAAAGAAAAAAAAAAGAAAGAAAAGAAACGAGAAAAACTATATGGGTGGATGGGTATCTGTATCAGGCTTAATATTTCTATAAAGATGAGGCCGTCGAAGGGACCGATATATCATAATTTCATTATTATAAGTATTATTGTTTTGTGTGTGTGTGTGTTTTTTTTTGTCAGAAACTAAAACAAAACGGCTGTCAAAACTGACCAATAATCAGATTTATTTTCTCGCCAATTCTTACGAAATTTAACCTAAATATCAGAGAGAGGGAAAAAAGAGAGACTTATTACAACGAATAGGAGCAACTGAAAAAGTAAATTGATTTGATCTGAGGAAAAGAAAATGAAAATCCACATTGTTAAAAACTAAAAACTTTCCATCCAGCTCCTTCTCATTGTTATTATGCTGATAAATATCAAACACAGTGATGACAAAACCGGCTTCAGAGAAGTTCAACACCTGTACAGATCCTGGGATATGGACATCGATATCACATTCCTAATATCGATTAATGCCTATCGCTGCCCGGGTCTAAGGGAAATAACTGCATTCACATTAATACTCGCTCCAGGTAACAGGTAACCGATTACACTACTAAGCGCGAATTGAAGACATAAGCTCCAGTTGTTTAATATTTTATTACCTCAAAAAATTAGATATGCGAAAACCTTGAATTTAGGGTTGGTAGGGTCAGACTGGATTATCTCCCCATGTCTTTGGGTCTGAATCACAAATGATCTGATTTCATCCGGTTTACATATTTGTGGAAGCTCTGCTAAGAAAAAATTGCACACTTTATACTTTTGAAAATTCGGACTTGTCGCGCCGGCCTAATGGGGAAAATCCTCGCCTTAATCGAAGAAGTCCTTTATACTATAGTAAACAGATTCTCAAGAGACACATACAACTGATCAGTCTTCAACAGAAAATGAACATTATAACTTGTTTCCATTAATGGACAATGAAAATTGAGATATTAGTCAGTTAGTATAGTATAGTATCAATCGAATAGACAACACCTTTTCTAACTGTAGGTCAATAGGTCGATAGGCAAACTATAGAAACCAGGGCCCAGTTGTTGAAAGCATCGTTAGCCTTACGATCTCGTTAAGAGGTCAGCTTGTTAAGTGTTTTACGACTTTGTAGCCAAATACCCTTATATTTTTGTTGACAAGATGTGAGAAGCTTAAATGCAAAAGCTTCTCAATTTTTTTTTCAACAAAAAATATTGGCATATTTGAGATATTAATGTTTGAAATTTTAACGAACCGTTAACTAACGACATCGTTAATTTTGAATAGCCGGCCTCGGGTCTTTAAAAGCGCAGTCGAAAATTTAACCTGAAAACGTACCCACCGACTCGCGCAATATCATTCGCAAAAAATACCATTGAATAAATTCTTAAACTGATGAAAGAAGAACAAAGCAATGATACAAGTTAAACAAATGCATTTAACACTGTAAATATGCATTCTCTAGCGACTTAACTATTTTAGATTTCAATTAAGTAAATTCAGTTGGATAAAAAACAATGCAGATAGTTGTTTACAATGTAACTTACAACTTCTAGTCCGCTTAAACGATAGATCCACAGGAAGTAATTTTCCTTCGCCTTCATTCTGGCCCAGCATAATGATTATTGAAAACAATTAGTAATTTGCATCAAATATATTTTGAAATAGCTATGTCGTTTCCATGGCAATAAGTTGACATCACCTGATATCGAGTTATCGTTCTAGCAGACCTCTCTACCTGTAGTAATGAATTTATGGTCAATAGATTACCAATCGATCACATGTTGATCTGAGCAATACCGTCAAAATACCAACTATTGGAACAGAAATAAAACTGCCCCTCATAGAGACAACCCGTATAGACTGGCTACGTGGAAACGCGTGTAGCACGGGCAAGTGTACTCGTAAATCGTATAGCACGGAGAAACACGGCGTAGCACGGCAATTGTTTACTGGTGACTTTTCAGAAAACGTTACGGTTCACCGACAAATTAAGATGTAAGTTTCATCTAACACTTATTAATTTCAACCAATATATCTTTCAAATTCCAACAATGGTTTATTTGGCAAAACTTACACTATTTTTTTTAAGTATGCTGCCACAAAGTCAAGCTCACCACTTTCCCTTCAAACAGCTCTTTTGAGACAATATTCTTGACAATTCTATTTTTAACATGTTAATCATGCATCAGCATCTTCAGCAAGTTGGAATCCCTATGCTGGACCGACCAGAATCAAACAAAAGTTGTGAATATACCTCTATGGGCGCTGCGGGATAACACGGGTGTGGCAACGGAGTAACACGGCTCAGTGGTTTCGAAAGACTACGGTATAAAACGGGCACCGTTTTTCTTTTGGAATCATTAAAAGGGAAGAAATGAATGATGTGAACTTGTTTGTTCCCGGAAATCTTCAACTTTTAGTAGACGAAGTAGTTGTAAAGCCGAGAATCCATATATACGCGATGCGAGGTCCCTGTACGTGTCTCCATCTTTAAATAGATAGGCAGGCAAAAACTGAATGGTTTCCAAAGTACAAACATGTCTCAGTGACTTTGACTGCCTCTCATATATACGGGTGCGGGCAGGGCTGCGGACCACTGATCACGTACAGGGTTCCTGGCTTTAGCATATACTTTTGCATCTTCATCAATAAACGTCTCAATTTAGCTTGCTTGCGCCTCGACCTGTGCTACGCGCTGTTATATGAGCCGCGACACGCAACATGGTGCTTATGGGAAATGCAAATAGCAAAGGTTCAGATCAGTCTGCATCTTTGCAGTCTATTCAGCGTCTTTGCTGCCCGCGAAGACCATATGTGGGTCCTTAGAATTTTACAGACACAAAATGAAGGCTGTTCGTAGATGCATGGACTCACAGTCTGGTTTGAGTCTTTGCTGTTCGCGGATAATTACCCAAACTTATTGTGTGACGCGGCTCATATGTGTGAAGCTGGCTGGAGCAGAGTACATGAAGAGCATTAACTGTGTACGCTCGTACGCCCATCCTACACATCCATGCAGTCTTAACTGGCTTGGCGTATTTCAGTTAATATGTAGTTCTTTCAAAATGTTGCCATAGGGCTTGATTGGTTGCACATAATCTGCAGTCGCGGTGGTAATACCAATTTTGCCACCTACGCTGTCGACCGAGACGGTACCATAAAATGGCTGTCGACCGAAAATTCAGTCGTAAGCATTGCCGTTGACGGTAAATGATATTTTTGTTAAAAGCTGTCGACCGAGGTGATACTGTTGTAATTGCCTCGGTCCACAGCCATTTTTTCATGTAGGGTAAATGAACGGGTCGGTCGACAGCGCTGAGAAAATGGTATTACCATCGTGTAAGATCTAGGTAGACTGTATTTTAAAATGCAGATTCCGCAGAGTCCATACATGTTGTATGCAAACAGCAAAGGGCCGGACCAAACTGTGTGGATGCGCAGGCTGGTTTTAGTCTTTGCTGTTTGCCTATACATTGAGCATCCTTTCTCCATGTTGCAACTCGTATTACGATCAGTCTTTATTGCTTGCATCAACAATTCTCTGAAGAAGAAGACTCTACGGTATCATTAACAGAAACATTTTAGTTGCGCATGCTCGTCTGAATCTTTCAACAAAGCCTGTCTATGCCATTCGAGAATACCAAATACGCAAATCGGCCTGTGCGTTCTCGCAGTTTTGTACGCTGCTTACGTAGTGTGATACCTATATACTCAATGGGTGTGGACGAAAACACACATTACTTTTGGCTAATTTGGTGGCCTTGAACGTTTCACTACTCTGCCTGCCTTGTGCAAATGCATGTGTCGATGTATGTTTGAACAAATGAGGTTCATTTTTTCCTTTTCAATACCTTCATATTGTCGGGGGAGCCCCAGTAGCTCAGTAGGTTAAGCGCTGGCCTGCTGATCTAGCGAACCCGGGTTCAAGCCCCGCTGTAGACGGGAATCTTTCAATCGTAAACGGGGTTCCTTTGCATTCAGACTTTCAATATCATCTGTCCATCCTCCTGATATGACTGAAATACTGTTAAAAAGGACGTTAAGTCGTAAGTCATCCATCCATCCATTCATCCATCCATATTTTCGGGCAGTGTGAAACGGCCTTTACAGTAATCTTGGAGGTAAAGGCTATGTACCTGGCCTATATGAGCAGTGTTTGTCTGAGTAATCTTTCACTTTCATTATATACTACTAGTCTAAAATAGGATTCTATTCTGCTCCAGATGGGACAAAAAGATCTAAAAGGAAATAATTTGTTTTTGCGTTACCCGGGTTACACCGGTGCCTGCTCCGGGTAAATCCGTAATCGTCACAGAAAGGTATCCGTTATTACACCAAGACTTTGAAAATGGGTGGTGTCTTGCAATAATCCATTTCAAGGTGGCATCATAAAAGATCTTGATGAAACTTTCATTGACAAATGCCTAAAACATATCTGTATTGAATTATGTGTTTATATCAAGATTTTATTGACCTTTAGTGAGAATAAACATCGTAGATATAACGTGGTAAATTTTAAACGTATTTATGACTTCAACAGCTCCAGAATACAGTATGAGTATAAATTCGGATTTTAAAGTTTGGTGTATATACTCAAAAAGGTATATCAAGCCAAGTTAAGTAAAACATCATGTCAACCTACCTCTTTCCTTTTTGTATTTGTCATCTAAAGTGACCTACCCTTGGTAAACAATCGCCGTGCTACGCCTTGTGGCTCCGTGCTATACGATTTACAAGTACACTTGCCCGTGCTATACGCGTTTCCACGTAGCCAGTCTGTAGGGTTGAGAGAGCAACTTGTTTAAAGAGATCTCCCTCTAACAAATGAGCCGCGACACGAGCAAATAACAAAGCGGATGTGTGCCCAGCGAAGACTTAGATCAGCCTGGGCATCTGCCCAGTCCTATCTGAGTCTTGGTTGTGCACTTAAAAAGTAGCTAGGGGACTTGGTTGTGCACTTAAAAAGTAGCTAGGGGACTTGGTTGTGCACTTAAAAAGTACCTAGGGGACTTGGTTGTGCACTTAAAAAGTAGGAAGGGGACTAAGCTGGCTCCATGCGAACAGCAAAGACTCTGATCAGACTGGGCGGATGGATGCCCAGTCTGATCAGAGTCTTTGCTCGATGCTCATGCCACTTTGTTGGTTTTCCCGTGTCGCGGCTCAAATGGCGGATAAGACTCGAAAGTGTAGTAGCCATACGTTGACCTAACAGCAAAGACTCTGGTAAACTACGCATCTGCACATGCTGGATGGTGTCTTATCATACAGTTTCTTGCGCACGATCACTATTTATTATAACCATACTTATCTAAGCCTTTGCTGGTCGCACATAGACCATTTCGCTAGCATACCGGGAAAATCTGAAGAATGGAATTACCGTTACTGTTAAAAAATGAAATAGTCTGGTTTTACAATCCAGTTATGCGTCCATGGAATGGCAAAGAGTGTAGACCCGGATCAGATCTTCCAGCAGGAACAGATTTACAAGTACGTTCTCTCCCTTATTTTGACGTCAGTGTGACGGTATATCTATTCACCTCAAAGGCGCGACATGGTAAAAGTACCAGTAAACCATATTTAAACCAAAACGCTAAACAAATCTGAAATACATGTACTAGATCTATGTGAAGTGTAACCAGGACCTTGGTGCCCAGCTTGATACGTTGATCTATATTTAGTATGTTGTGAATATCATGTTCTGGGTCTTATCGATTTCAAACCTGTCTCTAGGCATCAATTAGTCTTTTTTCATAAAGTAAAAGCTATTAGTTGTCATCTGATAGAAAAATGATTAATTTTATCATGTACGCAAGTTTATCAAGGTCACGTATGTTTGTACGTTTTTAATACACTAGAAAAGAGCCCGCGCAAGCGCGGAAATATTTCATGATGGTCAAGTTTATATAAAAAAAGCGAGTTTTAATTTTTCAATGTAAATGGCCTTAGGCCCAGGTGAAGATATGACCTTTACCATGAATACTCACTAAAGCTTCATTTACCTAATTAGTTGTCTGCATCTACAAACTTTCAGGTAGCAGGCTGCATTGTTTATAAAAAAAAATCAACTTTTTTCACTTTTTTGTCGCACCTGCTTTAGCAAGGTGCGATATAGGCGTTCGGTTTTCCGTCCGTCCGTCCGTCAACCCGTTCGTCCGTCCGTCCGTCCGTCCGTCCGTCCGTTCACATTTACGTCGACCCTAAATTTTAAGTCCGTTTAAATGACTTTTTCTCTGAAACCACTACACCCATGGTTCTCAAATTTCACATGCTGCATGACCAGACTGCAGGGCTTCTGAATGACAAAACTCAGCATGGTCCAGAATCCAAGATGGCCGCCGTTACTAAAAATAGCAAAAACAATAAAATCACTTTTTTCTCCAGAACCACTTGGTATATTTGGCTGAAATTTTATGTGGAGCATTAATGGGGCCATGGTTTTAAAAATTATCAAAATGAAAAAAATCTGTAGCGGAATTAGGTCACAGTGACCTACTTTCTGTTTACGAGTCCAAGTTTGCAAAAACGCCAATATCTAAGAACAAATGAACAGATTTAGGTCAAATTTAGTCGGAATGGTCTTTAGAATGAGTTCTTTGAAATTTAAGCGAATGGAGACCATCCAAGATGGCCGCCAACCACCGTTACTAAAAATAGAAAAATATGAAAATGACAATATCTCAAGAGCCCCTGAATGGAATTGGACTAAAGGTGTATCAAAATGATCCTTGCATGAAGCTGTTTCATGATTTTTTTCAGATTGACCATCCAAGATGGCCGCCAGCCACCGTTACTAAAAATAGCGAAAAACATGAAAACGATAATACCTCATAAACTACTGAATGGATTTTGACCAAATATGTTTCAAAATGACACTTTTATCATGTTCATTAAGTGAAGGTGTTGAGCAGGTGCGACATAGCTTTCCGCGGAATTCTTGTCCTATAGAAAAACCTAAGTGACTCAAAAGTTGACCTTGCCGTAAAACAGATCAAGGTCATCCAAGGGTCATCATTTATATAAATTTTGTTGAGCTTTTGAGTCCTTGATGCGACATGCTAAGTTTCAAGATCATAGGATTTGTAGTTCTGGGGGAGAATTGGTTGATTTGATGCTTAACGTCCACGGTAAACAGCTAAGGTCATGTCGGGACGGTCAGTTAACCTAACCTATTCCTGGGCAGGCTTAGACCTCTTAAGCGGTTAACCATTACTAAGTTTACATACTTTCGCCAGTAACTGACAACTGCCCTTCTTGAATCAGTGGAAGGAGAAACGAAAGTATGTGGCCAGACCGGGTTTCGAACCCAGGACCTCTGACTTATGGGTCAGGTGCCCTACCGATTGCGCTACGCGGCCCGGCGTGGTTCTGGGGGAGAAGATTTTTGAATTTTTTTACCATAATAAATGTTTGCAAACTTGGTTATGTGACCTGTCCTGGGTATTTTTTTTCTGGAAAAATTGGGTCCTGGAACGTTTTGGGGGAAAATATTCAAACCCTCTGAAGACTAAAGGCTTATTTAGCTTCGTTGAATCATTGAAATTGATTTGTCTGCTTCGCTGGAAAAATTGCCCTTTCTTACCTGGCGCATGTGTGTTAACCTTAGACATTTTTAATCTTTGTCTTTTCGAAAGTTCAGTTCAGTTTGAATTTTCCTAACGACGTTCCCCAAGTGGCTCAGCGGTACGTAACCATAGCCGCACAGACTTGGCGCCGTGTGTCCGTCCACATTTTCGAAAGACCATGTGCGTTGAGCCTTATTCTTCAATGGGCGAGTTCGATTGGCTACTCATATTGACTATCGTTCTGGAAGAAAATGGGTCGTTTCGAGCCATGGCCGTCGGGACTATGACCATTTAGTTCTTCATCCGTTTAGACATATGAGCAAAAATACAAAAATAAATCGTTATTTATGGGGAATGACGTACGTTCATGGGTCGGATTTTTGCATTAGAACCTGCTAAATTTGGAGCAGTGCGCCGATATAACGACTCAGAACCGAAACGACCGGATTAGTTTAAAACGTGTATTCGAGTACACGATAATTTCTCGAACGCACCCATTGTTGACAAAAAAAAAAATCGACCAATAGCCGAAGTTTCTAGAAAAATACTTGGGAGAATTTAAAATGAAAGACGAATTTAATTCCCAAATTCTTTAAATCTTTGTGAAACTAAAACACACGCTAACCGAAATTATCAATAATAGCAATATGCGAAAGAACCAGTATAGAAATTACGCTTGAAAATGCCACCAATTTTGCAGTTTATGCGTTACTTCGTTTATTTAGTATTATAGATAATTTGTGTCGGAAATTGTGACAACAGACAAAAGAAAGGTAACGATCACAAGCAAAAGCTATACATGACATTTACCCATTCATGTTTAGCGTCTCAAAAATGGGACAAAGGCAAACAGTGCAGAACCAGATCAGACTCTGCAAACCGCGGCGTCTGATCATGGTATTCACCATTTGTATAAGGTAAATGGATATTCCATACGGTTACCTGGTAATGACTTGCCCAAGATTGGCCGTAGAAATTAATCAAAGGGATGTAACTCCATAAATAAGGAAGGGGTGGGGGATGGGTGGGGGGGGGGGGGCAATTGTTCTCATATAAGACACACCACCATAACCTAATACACATTGCTATAAATTTTCATCAAGATATTCCATATGGTTGCCTACTTATCGCTTGCACAAGAATAGCCTTAGAAATGTTCAAAGGGAGGCTACTCCAAAAATAAGTAAGGGGGTGCAATCCTTCTTATATGTGGCATATCATGTCAACCTAATATACATTACTATTAAGTTTCATCACAGTAGTCCAAAAGGTTAGTTAGATATGAGGTGTAGAAATATAGTTTGACAAAATAATCAAAGGGAGGTAACTCAAATATTAAGTAAAGGGGAGTAACCATTCTTATATGAGACACATTGTCTTAACCTCATAAACATTGCTATTAATCTTCATTATGATATTCCAAAGAGTGACCAAGTTATGGACTGCTCAAGAATTGCCATACAAACTGCCATAGTCGAATTTTTCCAAAGGGCTGTAACTCTGCTAAAAATCATCGGAGCGTAATCTCCAAATAATATGCGCTACTCCACATCATAGTCTTACTATTTAAAAAGTTTCAGCTTAATTGGACGAAAACTGTAGGAGGAGTTATCCGATCCGGAAACGAACACCCCGAAAATTCTAAGTAAAGGGCTGTAACTCTGCTAAAAATCATTGGAGCGTAGCCTCGAAATGATATGTGCTGGTCCACCTCATAGTTTTACTATATACCAAGTTTCAGCTCAATCGGATGTAAACTGTAGGAGGAGTCCGGAAACAAAAAGTTTACGACGGACGGGCGGACGGACGGAAAGACGGACGGACGGACGCCAGCGCCATAACAATATACGTCCCGTTTTTGAAACGGGCGTATAAAAAGAAACAACAAGCTAGACCACACTGAAACTCAGCAAAGATTCTAATACGCAGATTACACTTTTAGTAGAGACAACTCTGTCATTTTACTTTCCGCCTAAGGTAAGGTCAATGACAATTTCTTGCCTTTAAAGATTGTCTCCATCGTTTATTTCATGTTTTCAGAAACAAATATTTTAACAAAATTTCGTTAGACAATATGTAATAGTCTCATAATTAGCCGTAAAAGTTTTGAGAAAATGCATGTTTATTCGATAAATGTGGAATGAAAAATAATCTTCAAATTAAAATGCAAATTACCTATTTCCTCACGGCCTGTAAGAATATTGATTTTGACCACGTGTGTCATGTGATCATGTAGAGGTATTTTTCTTATTCGTGCACGTGATTGTGACGTATGAATAAATTATTTTTGTCCAATAATGCGATTTCAACCGCGGTCCGCGATTGTATAAAAATGTATCTTATTTTTTGTTTAAAGTCACTTTATCAAATATTATTATATAAACTCTAATTCAAATGTATAGTTAGACTATGTCGGAGGTATTGCATGAATAAAAATTAAATTTCTCTTTAAATAGCTTGCAAAGGGAGAACCAGCTATATTTACTTCTAATCTTCCATTTGCAATTTCTTTATCTTATCTTTCCCATACTGGTTAAGATTTAAATTCAATAAGGCAAAATATATGCTATTGGATGAAAATCGCCAAGCACAGACAGCTAAGCCGTTTCCTTCAAGACGGGTGGTAAACCGACAAACGGCGTATCTTGCCATCGCCAAACTTTGTTTAACATCGTCGAGACAAACATCTTTTTTTTGCATTACAAGCTTCCGTTAACACCGAGTAGACGCTAATAAGCTTCGAATTCTTTAGGAGCCCCGGTAACTCAGTAGGTCAAGCGCTGGCCTGCTGACCTAGCGGTTCCGGATTCGATTCCCGCTGGAGATGGAAATATAACTCTCCCATCGTCCTGATTTGCTTGAAATACGCTTGAAGAGGAGCTACAGTCGCAAGAGATCCATCATCGAATTCTTTATTTAACTGTCTGCGTTGGTCTAAGAATAATCTTCACTGTTTTCATGCAAGGAAATTGTCGTTTACGGGACGTTATGGTTTATTTCACAACTTTTAAATCGGCAAGCTACATGTAAGAGACATATTCATACTTGTGACAACATTTATCATACACATTTTTCCTGAAAAAAAAATGAAATAAAAGGTTACATTTCATATTACATGTCTGGTACATTTCATATTGGACTACAGTTAATTTTTCATAGATTCTAATTTCTTTTATTCGACTCTCTCGGGATCATTACAGGCAACATATTAGACTCTGTTAATTATGCCTCAGAACTAATTCAGCTTGATCAAGAGAAATGTACTATAAAGTATATGATAATGATGGGCTTTGGCAGATAGAAGTCCATTCACCCTACACTGTAAAAAAAATCCGTAGATTTTACGGTAAAATAACTGGCAACCAGCTGCCAGTCCTTTTCCCGTTATTTTTACGGGCGTTTGCCTGTAAGACATCGTTGAAAATCACGAAATAGAAGTTTTATGTTGACTGGCCGCACTCGAAAATAACTTTGTATTGTTGAAGGGCTATCTGGCCAAAACGACACCTACTCTATTCTGTCCCACTCTGCTTGATGATTCCTGCAATTTTTACGGGCGCCCGTAAAAATAACGGTAAAATGACTGGCAGCTGGTTGCCAGTTATTTTACCGTAAAATCTACGGATTTTGTTTACAGTGTACATAATGAATCACTACCTTATTTTGCAACATGCTTTCTATGCTCTGATAAGAATATGAAATATAATGATGTTGGGTATGGATGAACAAAAGTACGTTGGTTGTGTTTTTTACGTCCATTGTAAACTACTATGGTCATGTCGGGACGGTCAGTTACCCTAACCACATTTTTCCTGGACAGGCTTAGACCTCCTGAAGGGTTAACCAGTACTAAGTGCACATACTTTCGCCAGTAACTGACAACTGCCATGTTTGAATCAGGGAAAGAGAAAGGAAAGTATGTGACCGGACCAGGTATCGAACCCTGGACCTCTAGCTGTTGGGTCAGACGTGCTACCGACTGCGCTACGCAGCCCGGCGAAATACGTTGGAAAGAATAACTTTGCAAAGAAAACGGTGTCTACCCAGACCATTTGATATTCAGCTAAAGTTTAATATAACATCTGCTGAGATAGCGGATGGACTGGTACATTTTCTAAGACTCGTCTTATTTGGATGTCGCAAACAATATATAAAACAATTACCTTATTTAGATGTTACTGTACTTAAGGGCAACTTGCTTTGTCGACTAGTTATAGGTACACACCTTTCACATCACTGGTCAATTGACTGTAGTCGGCAACAGAATTAAAAAGGTGAAGTAATAGATTCCCGATAGCCTAGCAGCCGTAGGGATACACTGGGCACAGCTTATGAAAGGCGAGCCCTTCCCTCACCTTTCGATGTCTTATTCTTCCTTGATTCGGAACAGATACCCATTTACTGCTGGGTTGACAGAGAGAGTTTCCTGGTCGTAGGATGGCGATGCCCGGGTTCGAATTCACGACTTTCTGTGACCGAGTCGCTTCAACAACGGCACCTCTCAGTACAATTAGGTTACATTTAGAATAGCCGAATTGCCCTATGAGCTTGAACTAGCTTATCGTGAGGTTTCGCTGCAGGCTGATCACTACAGTGTCATCATTTTATATGATCGAGGTTGGCCGGCTTTACACAATTAAAATGACCTTGAGATTCTCATAAAATGATTTAAATAAATATCTAGGTCATATAAGCTGGCAACTAAAATGTCACAAACTTCAGTACATGGTAGAAATACAGGGTACAGGAGGTAAAATTGCAAGGCACAAGTGTTTAATACGAGGGTCATCCAATAAGTCCTGCAAACGGCCAAGTTTCAGGCAAATGATAATAAAAAAAAACCGAATCAAGCAATTTATATTCCTACATTGCATCTTCCATTCTTTCCTGTCAACAATTTCCAGGAACGTCATGATCTTGCAAATGGCGTTGCTAGGCAACTGAAGAATACAACCATTATGGGTGCGGCGGTGGCTTCTTGTTGTCTGTTTAAGATCCCCTAGCTTAGTTCAGAACACTTGTAAATATCTGAAGTTTGCTGGGAGATACGGAACATAATACTGAAGTATGTACACGGTACCAAGGTTAAGATATTGCCGGGGGTCAAGATATTATTATTGTTCAAAGGAAGTTTACCATGTTTTTCGGGCAGCTAAAATGTCATATAAAATGAGTCTATGAAGAAGAGGCTTTCACAGCAGATAAATGTTTCCTAAACTGCCATTAATTTGTTATCAAAGAACATTCCAGAGATGCTGAAATGTAGATGTAAGAGAAAATATAAGCTTCGAGCCTTGCTTAATATCGTTTGAAGCCTTAAGAAACCAGAGATAAACGTCATAAACTAGAATTTTGCTAACATTCTGTACATTTATCTCGTTGCCTAGCGACCACATTTGTTTGGTAATGTGAAATAATAGCTGTCTCTTATCTGAGTTCTAAAATATAAGGCGATTACTTTAGAACATGAATTCTTGTAATTTGAAAGAATTGTAAACATATATGCAGGTATTTTCTTCCCCTCACCTCTTGTAAAAGACATCGTGTTTGTGCAATTTCACCGCCGGTATCGCCCAAACCTTTGTATTCAAAACCCTCCCATATCTGAGAAAGGAATGTCACATGACATTGTATGATTTTTAGCACATATGTGTATTATATACGTAAGCTGTTTATGGTGTACATTTGTAATTTGAGTACCCTACCTCAATTAATAAAGCAGTAATGACGGCGTTTGCAAGACTTATTGGATGACCCTCGTTGATGATAAAAATACAATGTAATGCAAGTATCCCATTTATTATCTTGCTGTTTTGTAATTTCATTGCTCAACGGGGAACCAGAAACGAAGCCCGTATTTTTATGGAAAGCCGTTTCATTTTTTTTCCAATTTACCTCGTTTCTTCTTTTTGGTCGGTTATGTGACATAAAAAAGTACTTCAACCAACATATTGTCATTCATGCTGAAGGCTGTACCTGTTTTATAGTGAATTGCACTTTGACGTTTTTCCCACTGGAAGGACTATGGAGACTGTAAATAGCAGAGGCTGATGTAGACAGGCTACGCTCTATAAATATCATGTGAATGGACTCTTTGACAATAAGTAAACCGGCATTTTAAACAGAGGGAAATGTAAGTATAGTTCTTGCGACTGTCAACATACACACACTTACCTACCTTTCTTTTTTTATTACAAGATAACAACACCTTGTACTCTCAGACGAAAACGTTTTCTTCGCCCAGTTTAAAAGTTAAATACAGAAACCGCGTCTGTGGCACTATACATGTATTCGGTAAGTTTACGATTATATTCAATGCTGTAAATTCATGTCGTATCTCAGGAGATGACTCATATAAGCGATTCCGCATATCGTCAGATCCTGTACCATGCTATGTTTTGTATTGTGTCTGTGTATGTAATTTATTTTGAATAAATATTGTTTAAACCAGAAAGGTAAAACAAATAACTAAATAAACGTTTCACAAAGGGAGGTGATAAGCTATTTGCAAAATATTTATACTGTTTGCAAAATATTTACCAACCTTATACACTTAGTATACTCAAAATGCAATTATGTTTTTGGATTTATATTTTTGCTTGGTGGATAAATGTTTGGACTAGGAATAAGATGTAAAGGGCAATTTACGGTGCGTTACGGCCCAACTTTTCGGTGAAAACTCAAAATGCATTAATGATTGAAACATAATGATGGTTTCAAACAGGCCGATTCTTACATTTTGAATACCCGTTTTGTTATTTTATCTAACTCCCTAAAATGCGTCTGTTTATACCACAAAATAACCTAGAAACGACAAGAGCTGCCAAAAAAAAAAAAATAAAATAAATGATAATCAACAATTATTTTATTCAAAATCAGAGAACAGTATCAGCACAGGCATGACGCAACTTTAATTTGAATTAAATTCAAACGAGTTTGCATGTTAATTAAGCTTTGAAATATTAGAAACATTGTTTTGCGTTTTAATTCGGTCGAGTATGTTTGAATTTAGGCCTATACTGACATCTGGGTTCGAGGTTATAAAACTTGAGAATAATCTCAAACTCAAAATAAAGCACACTGATTGGCTGCTTCCGAGCATGTGCTCGGAAGCAGCCAATCAGTGTGTTTTATTTTGAGTTTGAGAATGCAGTCAAGTTTTATAACCTCTGGGCCAGACCATCACCTTCTACAGCTGATTTTGATCTTTGTGTACAAAGTGTAATATATCAGAGCTTTATGTACTTTCTTTACATATAAAAACGAAGGGACAGTTTTTTAAATTACTAGTAACGTTTTTGGGTTCTTAATCACAAATATAGGTAAATGGGTTGATACGTCTAACTCTGCCATTTTCCAACTTCGCAGAATTTGTCGGTGTTTTGTGGTATTCAGTCTATAGGTCTTAAATCTGGATGAAAATCCTTCTCGAAAAATATGTTATAAATTCCGTCATTCCTTTCAGCTATTCCTACTGCGATTGTGATTGCAGACCTATTCCGTTGAACCCTACAATCTTATCATAATGTCATGCTGATATATGTTACTTCTCTAAAAGTCAGGTGATATTCAGTTGTCATCGCCTGATCATAGTTTGGAGTTTTCATCACCGAACTTTTCACTTTCTTGTATATTTTATTTGGATTCTCAGATCAAGCTTCATGCGGATATAACTCGTCTTGAGTATTGGTATTTTGAAAGGTTTGTGTCATTTTTTTCGTGTTATTTTTTCAAGTTAGAACTGTCAGTATAAAACTGAAAAGGTTAACATGACTTATTGCAGATCTAGCCACCTCTGATACAGTCAACCACTTTGGATGCGTTTCTGCCAGGTATCTTCAGATTTTTTTTAAAGATTTCCTTTAAACATAACTTCACACAATTGCAAACTGAAAAAAAATATCAAACCGGACAAGGCTGCTTGAGACATTTTAAAACAAAATTGCACACAATTGCAAACAGTATCAAACTGGCTCTAGTAACCTTGTCCGGTTCAATACCGTTTGGATTCGTGTGAAATTTGAATTTATTTGATTTTTTATAGTGGTATTGGTAATAACTCCAAATGAAGAGATAATTGCTTGATTGTTTCATATACATGAAGCGATTGTCGCTGTTTGTGTATATAAGTTATTTTTTGTTTTTCCTGTATGTTATTTTTCCATTGGCTGCCGCCACTGAAAAAGTTGTAAAAATCCTATAGCTTCTTATGTCATTACATGCACCATGTAATCTTAAAATAAATAAAACAAGATGTATTCACTGGGGTATAAAACTTACGTTTTCAAATGTCGCAATATTGTGATTTCTTTATCAATTTCAAGACACGGCTTATATACACTGCATATATACTAGCCAAAAGTTCTAACCGGCCACTTACATTTTACCAATTTTCTTCAGAACCCCAACTATTTACATCCGCAAATAGGCAGATATGTCAGTCATCTCAGCTAGCAAGAGGTTTGACAAAATTCTTAACATTACATCCAGGATGTGCCGATGAACAGGAGAACCCCCATTTTTAAAATTCACAAAATTAAGCAATTCGTTACAATTTCAGAAAAATCACTTCATTACTAAAGCAAATGCATGAATAAACAGATTTATGCAGAAATAAACACTCTTCCTGCATGACAATGGCCGCTTTGGGTCATGTTAAAACTTACCCCACCACTCAATGCAAATTCTTGTTAATTTTGAAAATGGGGACACCCGTATTCATCTGTGACTCCCGGATACAGTGCACTGAATTATAATGCTTAACCTTTAATGGTATGGTTAAACGACATATTCGCCTGTCTGTTTCTGTAAACTGAATTGTGAGATTGCGAATAGCACTGAGGAAAATGATAAAAACTAAGTATTCGGTTAGAATTTTTGACTAGTATAGATAATATGTATATGAACTCAATAGTATTGCATAGATTATATGATAGCGATAATGGGTTGTGATCGGCATTATGTAATCCTGTTTCGGTTTATTTGATAACATAGGTTTTGATAGTCTATGAATCTACTTTGCACACAAAAATGTCACACTGCCTCACCCCTCATATTTAAGTGACCGGTGAGCTTTTTTTTCTTTTCTATTCTTTTTTATATATTATTTTATTTTATTTACGCTTATTTATTTTTCAAAGCTGAATTATCCGGTTTCACCATACTTTGACGTCAACAGCGGCTTCTACTCCATTTACAGGTAGAGAGGCGCCATGGTGAAGTGGTTATGCCCCAGTCACACACACACATACGGATTCAGCGGATGCTACGGATGGCCCGTCTGTACCTATCGGTATCAATCCGTCCTATCCGTAATGGTTCCGTATCGCATCCGCAGAGTCCATAACTGCCCGTATCGTATCAGCTGGGTCCGCAGTAGCCGCGTCCAAATTTTGAATATTTTCAAAATTCAGGCGCGGATGACTAAACCGTAATAGCTCGTAAATGAACGCATTAATGCGCATTTTTCCGTATCTAAACCTTTCGTTCCGCAGTCCACCACAAGTTGAGGACTGATACCGATACCTTTAGTTACGGTTCTAGTTCGGCGTATTGTAATGGACTGTTACCTACAGAAAAGTTTCAATACGGATAGCTGGCGTTCCAATACTGACAGATACCCATAGGATGATTTGGAGAGGAAGCTGCGCGGCACCAACACCAGCAGGGCGGCGAAGAGACCGAGACTTATCTCAAGCACTAATACAACGGAGAGGCTGGGTTGGTGCCATTGCAGTGGCATATATTGCAGTTTTGGTGCGGTGCCATGATTGTTATTTTTAACAGTGGGATCACTTTTCATACAACTTTTCAATGGCAAAAGAGGGGTCATCATCCCATAAACTTATTTGACCTATAGTTATTATTCAGTTGTCCAATGTAGGACAAAGTTCAATGGTGAACTAAATCAATGAAATTCTTTTGGACTTGGGTCACTGAAAAGGCTTGAGCAGCCGTAATTTCGAAGTTTTCTTTCAAATGTGTTCTGCGCTCTTAAACGGACTCTTTAAGATTTTTGACTTCATTGCAGCTAGTGTTGTAATGTACTGCGGTCGTAAAACGTCTCCCCGTACACCATCCATAGTGCAGAATATATTTCCAGTTGACCTAGGTCTCTCATATTTTGACCATTTCAAAACATCTCCTCAAAAGAGAGGTCATCATCGTGGAGGTCAGAGGATATATTCTGAGAAATCAGAAATTATTAATTGGTTCAAATTCGCATTCTATATTAACGCGATTCTATTCTTTTGGACTCTTCATAGTATTAACCAGTCTTTGAATGGAATGACTTATTAAAATTAGAACATTACAGTATGTTTTCTCTGTTTTTTGTCACCAGATCGTGTCAGGGTCACTCATCGGCTTAAGTAACCGAAACTTCGAAGTATAGCCCATGTTCCTGATTTCGAATGTGTTACGTGCTCTTGAAGAAACTCTTTCAGATTTTTTAAAATGTTTAAACCTTGATCCCACCTATAAATGGGGTAAATGTTTCCCATAACCTAGCGGCCGTAGGGACTGTGGCGGGAATAGAATAGAGGCCCACTGTATCTTAGGCATAGCACACAGAAAGGCAAAGTCCATCCCTCTCCATTCGCTGCCTGTTCCTTCCTTGATTTGAAAAAGTATCCATTTACTGCTATGTTGACAGCTTCCAGGCGCCAGTTGACCCATGTCGGGATTTATGTGTGTCTGTGACTTGGGCATAATGATACAGAGGGTCGCGGGTTCCAATCCTATGGATGATGTATAGGAAGACGTTTTACGGCCGCGACACGGCACAGCACCAGCTGCAGTGAAGTCAAAACAGTCTAAAAGACTTCCTTCAAGAGTCCAGAACACATTCGAAAGAAGGAACATGGACCATACTTCGAAATTTCGGCTACTCAAGCCTCATCAGTGACCCAAGTCTAAGAGATATTTATTGATTTATTCCGCCATATACCGTTATCCTTTATTGGACAACTTCCCTTTGTCTAGTGATGTATTTAATTTATCAGTCTAACTTCGGGATGTTGTCAATATGGATCGTCATGGTAACCTTATGACGGTTCTGCGGAGCACGGTAAAAATTTGGCTTATTATTTCGAATTGTTTGTTTTATTTTTGGCTTTGTCTAATATTTGCTGTAGAGTAAAATGCTTGACATTTGGTATGCTATTTCGTTATTGTTTCCGCTTTATACTGTGAGGAAATTATTGCCGTCACGAATTGTTATGCTTGCATAAGCGACGTAAAATATGGTCTGTGGGTCATACAAGGGCGACAAAATGACGTCAACCATTATACAGTACCGACAGCGCGAAAGCGTACACATGCTTCGCAAGAAATTCGCGTTCGAAACGCGTTTTTACGAACGCGTTTTTGCGATTTAGAGACGCGTTTTCGAAAGAACCAATCGAATTGCTCCGTAAAATCGCGAATAATCGCGTTTGTACGCGAAAATCGTTTCAGCCAACCAGAACAGCGATATAAGTTCGCGTTTCTTCGTCGCTTCGCGTTCGCACGCGTTTGCTGTTTAGACCAATGAAGAGTGCGTTTGCCAAACGCTGTAGATCGCATAAAGACTGGTTCCCGGCCTCCTTTATACGTTTTGCCAAAGAACTGAATACCAGCTATACACGTAAATACTGAAAGTAGGATTTGCGTTTCTTTTAATTATTTGACGAAATATGTATATTGTTCATCCTCTGGTCTAAAGACACATTTGCGGTTAATGCTGTTGATTATATCACTCCTATAACCCAATATGGCCTAAAACTATTTTCTTTTATTTTCTTAAATGAAAATAATAATAATTATGAAATTGATTTACGGGGTATGTGAAGAGGTTATCGGATGGAAACAGAGAGAGAGAGAGAGAGAGAGAGAGAGAGAGAGTTCTCTAACATCTAAGATTATATATTAATTTCCTGGAATTTCGTCACATATTTTTATTTATATATATGTGTCGCAGAATAGAATGGAATAATGATGATGACGAGCTTGTCCCATTCTGCCTCGAGGGAGTTTGGGGAAATAAATCACCACGACATAAAGATGATAGATGGTTTAATTATGATTTTCCTGACTCCCAGGCCAGCACACACTGTAAATATATAAAATGCGCTCCTTAATTAAAAGGAGACATTTATATTATGTTGTCGTTAGAGGTGGACGTAAGTCCTACCCCTGCCAGAGACAATGAAAGACTGACCGGCAGCTTGGGCAGTACGAGGCCCAAAGAAGGGAAATACACAATTTAGCAAATATTTACAAATGGACACAAATTACAAAATTATCTGAATTATCACTAAATGAAGACATGAAATAGTAAGCACATACCTGTAAATATATAAAATGCGCTCCTTAATTAAAAGGAGACATTTATATTATGTTGTTCTTAGAGGTGGACGTAAGTCCTACCCCTGCCAGAGACAATGAAAGACTGACAGGGCGCAAAGGTCGTGCGTGCGCATGCAAGCGTGAGTCAATGAAGTGAATCGCGCGCTAAATTACATAAGGACAAAAACCGGAAACGGATATACGCTAACTTTTAAAATAATGCTTAAGAGGATTAGAGCTATAGGGAAAATGAGTGGAATGACATGAAATATAGGATAAATTGGACTGTAGGATAATTTAGTAAAGGATTTTTAGGATGAAATATTTTCACCCTGTGACATTCTCCGCCTCTTCGGGAAATGTCGTCCCGACATTTAATTAATAGATTTACAATATTAGCATTTTACTATTTATAAATGTATACTTACAACATTTTAATAGTTCAGACGGTATCTTATCCAGTGGCAATTATTTGTTTGAACAGCTCTGCACTCTAATAAAAAAACCTTTATATGACAAAACATACAGGCTTTTACATGTACAAACTTTATTATCTGTATAAATATACAGAATTTTATCTATACTACTGTACAGATATTTATCTGTACATCGGCGCAGATATCTGAAGAAGCAAGCTGTTCACTGGATCAAACTAAAATGTTATTTCATGGAAGTTCCATGAAACATCAACACTTTAACACAAATTTCAATAGATATGCTATAAATAAACTATATAGCATATATGGACCAAAAGAATTATCCTTTCTTCAGCCTTTCAGTCCCGTATATATACGCAACGTTTGCATGACTTAAGTACCTAATTTGTCAAACTGCAGGTGACAAAATGTTAAAAACATTAAACAAGCCATGCAAACATATGGACTGAACACTATAAAAACGTCAATCCATGTAAAAAAAACTATTATTTACAATACATTCTCCTGAGTATGTTATCAAGGTATAAGCCTAATAGACAGTAGCAGATCCTATACAACGCCATATGGAGGATAAAACACTGGCATCCAAGTGATCTGGTCAATCCATACCGACTCATAGCCGAGTGCCCATCAACCCACAGCGAAGTATTGAATCTGCCAGACATCTATTGAAAGAGGCTTTGCAATGTCCAGCACCTCGAGAGCATACTCAATGAATGTAATGTACCATTCATTCGCGGCAACATTATGCAGCGAAATCATAAATATAAAAATACTACTCCATTGTCTTTCGACAAGACAATATTTTACACAAACTTCAGAATGAATTATTTTAAAAGGGCAGAGAACTGTCTCCTGTTCTTTTTACGACCTGCATGTAAAAAGAAATTAAAGAAGGGCACAACATTTTAAAATTCACGATGTCGTATAGCACCAGTGTAGAGAGCTCAATTAGCATAACATAGGAAATGTCATGTCATGCAAGTATACTGAAAATGGAATTAAGTATATTCATCCGCGTTTACGGCTCGAGTGCGTCAAGTTCAGCTCATTTGCTACACAAGACGTTATGCCACAGGAAACCGTACCCACCATTTAACTACTTAATATGTAAAGCAAAATGTTTTTATTATTAACAACTGATACTCTCCACACTGGATACCAATAATTTGGCAATGCCCCACCTCCTCTTTAAGAAATGTCGTCCCGACATATGTAATCGTCGAAGAGGGCAGCTGCAAGGCACAGGTACACGGAACTTGCATTACAGACAGTGACGATTGTCATAAAATGCATCAGGAATGACGATCTACCGGCATTCAAGTGATTAGGTCAATCCTTCCCGACTTGTAGCCGGCAGCCATCAGTCCACAACAAAATATGAAAACAGTCACCATCTATAAGAAATGGCTTGTGTCATCTGTAACGTGCAACTACAACCAATGACGGACATTTACTCGGGACAAAAAAAAAATAGGAAGCAGACCGAGTATTGTCTGCAAGAAAGATATGATGCAAGAAATTGCATCATACCAATAAAACAGGATTTCCGCATTGCGAGAAAAAAAATACAATGCAGAATATGTACACTTAATTATCCAGAAACCAGGGCAGTGATAATTAAAATTATTAAAAACAGAAAACACAGAGCCACAGAATGGCTAACAGACCCAGTCACCTCCAGTTTGCCACACAGGTTTTTTTCTATTTCTAGATGGAAGGACACTAGGCCGCAATAGCCCCGGGGAGGTTAACCCAGGAGTAAAGGGTGGTGCCAGAGGATTTAAGTTAGATCTTCGTTGTGGTATCACATACCTGGGCACCTCAAGACCCACCTGCTCGATACCGCCATCAGCTGTTGATGCTGAATGTACAGCATCATGTAACCCCTGGTTGAATTCCACGTTGTCACTTACAGTTTGAGTCTCATCCGGCGACGGATGAGAAATGTTTGACAGTGCCACTTTGGAATCCACTCCAGGTTTCGATGGAGGTAGAGCCATAAATGGGAGCAACAGATTCCTGTGGAGCATTTTAGTGTTGCTTCTGCCATGCTCACGTTTTACAACGTAAACAGGAATCTGTTTATTTGGCTGTTCAACCACCAAATAGACATCCTTCTCCCATTTATCGGCAAGCTTGTTTTTGCCCTTTAACCCCAAGTTGCGTATCAGCACGCGATCCCCAGGCATCAGGTTGGACTCTCGAACCTTAAGGTCATAAGTGACCTTATGCCTCCGACCTTGTCGACAGGCCTCCTTCGATGCAGTTTTGTATGCAAAATCCAGCCTCTTTCTAAGATCAGCTGCATACTTAGACTGATCTTTACATGCACTTTCCGGCTTGATGCCTAAAAATGCATCGACAGCAAGCCGAGGATGCCGCCCAAACATTAGGTAATGGGGCGAATATCCAGTGCTCTCGTGACGGGTCGAGTTGTAGGCATGGACCAAAGAAGGAACATACGACTTCCAGTCGGATTTCTGGTGGTCTTCGAGAGTACCTAACATATTGAGCAGCGTTTGGTTAAAACGCTCTGGCATTCCATTGCCCATAGGATGGTATGGCGTGGTCCTAGATTTGTCAATGTTGGCAATGGAACACAGCTCTTTAATAACCTGACTTTCGAAATTGCGTCCTTGGTTGCTATGCAGACGGGCGGGAAAGCCGTAATGACAAATAAAGTTATCGTAAAGAAGTCTGGCTGTTGTTTTTGCAGTCTGGTTCTTGGATGGGAGTGCCTGAGCATAGCGGGTGAAATGGTCTGTAATAACAAGAATGTTTTCGTATCCACCCGCTGACATCTCAAGAGACAGGAAATCCATACAGACCAAGTCCATTGGATATGTAGATTCCACAAGGACGAGGTTTGCCGAATTCTTACTCTGAGTCTTGCGCCTTATGCACCTGGGACAGTTTTTTACTTTCTTCTCAATGTCACCATCCATCCCTGGCCAGTAAAACCGAGACTTAACCAAGGACATTGTTCGATCTCTCCCCTGATGGCCGGCTTCATCGTGGAGACCTGCAAGCGCAATATCCCTGTAAATCTCAGGTAAGACTAGCTGGTTAATGGACGTGCCATTAAGAGAATGACGACGATGAAGTACGTCGTCTTTGAAAAACAAATTGTCCCAGTCTTTCAATACTTTCTGGCATTCTTTAGACTCAAGAGCAATCTGCCTCCTGGTAGGCTTATGTCCAGAGGTTAAAAGCTGTTTGACTCGATTCAGTGTGCTGTCCATTGTTTGTTCAGCTTTCCAGTCAACCTGACTGATGTCTGAACCAAAGTCAGAGCCAATTTCATCACTGCCGATCGACGCAACCTGAGAGAGCAACACACACTCCACTACTGGAGCATTCTCCCAAGAAGCCAAAGCCGATTGACAGATGGCCTTTATGGCATCATTAAACAAAACTTCTTTGTCTGTGGAAGGTAATCTACTTAATGCATCAGCATCCAGATTTTTCCTTCCAGACCTGTAGAGAAGTTTAAAATTGTAATTGGACAGTGACGCTAACCATCGATGTCCCGTCGCATCGAGCTTAGCAGTAGTTAGAACATACGTTAGTGAATTATTATCCGTTCTAACTAGAAACTTGTTTCCATATAAATAATCATGGAACTTGTCTGTCACTGCCCATTTTAATGCCAAAAATTCCAATTTATGTGCAGGATAATTGCACTCATTGGCTCTTAAACCTCTGGTTGCATATGCAATGACATGTTCAATACCGTCTGTTTCCTGGTAAAGAACAGCGCCTAAACCATCCCCACTAGCATCTATATTTAAGATGAAGTCTTTGCTGTAATCAGCATAAGCAAGGACTGGTGGTGATGTCAGCTTTTCGTTGATTAAATCGAAAGCTTGTTGTTGCTCAGGACCCCAGATCCATGGCGTGGCAGTTTTAGTTTTCTTGCTTTTCTTGTTTGTTGGGTGACCGACAAGAAGACTGTTAAGTGGTTTAACAATCTGGGCATAATTACAAACGTAACGTCTGTAATAGCCCGCAAACCCAAGAAAACTACGGAGTTCCCTTATATTTGAAGGGATAGGCCATTTCTTTAATGCAGAAATTTTGTCAGGATCGGTTTGTACACCCTTATCACTGACAATGTGGCCTAAATACTGCACTTGGGTCTTGAAGAATTCACACTTAGAGCCTTTGAGCTTTAAGCCATGGCGCTCAAGCTGCTTGAATACATTTTCAAGGTGCTCTAAGTGCTCTTCGAATGTCTTACTAAAGATGATTATATCATCTAAGTAAATTAGACATTCCTTCAAGTGTAACTCACCCATACAACGCTCCATTAGGCGTTGAAACGTAGCTGGAGCATTGGTTAACCCAAACGCCATTCTGTTACACTCAAAGAAGCCTAAGGGACCTACCGAAAAGGCGGTCTTATGTTTGTCAGCTTCTTTGACACCAACCTGCCAATAGCCAGATCGAAGGTCAAGTTTCGAAAAATATTTAGAACCAGATAATGAATCAATTGTTTCTTCAATTCTGGGTAAGGAGTAAGCATCCTTAACTGTTCTATTATTAAGTTTTCGAAAATCTATACAAAAACGGAGGGATTTATCTTTTTTACGGACGAGGACAATATTAGACGAGAAGGGGCTTTGGGACTCCCTAATAGCACCAGCGTCTAACATTTCTTTGAGGTGTTGACGCACCTCCTCAAACATTGCAGGAGGAATACGTCTGTATGGGTCCTTAAACGGAGTATTATCTGAAAGGTTAATTTCATGTTCCACAAGATCTGTGAAACCTAAATCCGTAGGACCCGTTGAAAATATATGCTTCCACTTATCAAGTAAGACATTGGCTTCTTGTTTCTGATCTGGTGTTAAATTTTCTTGTGGAAGACTAACGCCAATATCTTCAAAAGACAGTTCACTAGAACTAGAACTTTTCGAAAATGAACTATCGAAAGGGTCAACATTCTTAATGATGTTGACTTCATGCAAGTCACAAAGAGGAGTTTTGGGTTTAATAGTGATATGCCTGGCTGAGATATTACAAATGCGAACAGGTATTCGTGCAGTTTTCATGTTTTGTTTAACAGAAACAACCCTAGGGCAAACATTAAATTCATTGTCAGACATATTTTCTGTGACAGCATTTTCAAAGTTTGCAGTATTTCTAACTAATCCTGTTAAAGTAACAGTTTCGTTTGGCTTGATTATAACTGGTTTCTTATTGGTTGACTTTACTACTTTAGATTGACAAGAAAGTACTGAAAATGCGTTAGTCCACGCTGAAGGAACAGATGCAGTTCCATTGACATGATCCCTGAATGCAGCAATAATATTTGTACCAACTATTATAGGAACTTGGCCAGAGAACCTTGTCGTTGATACAATTAATATTGGCACAGTCAATGGATCATGGTCAATGTCAGACATACTAACTTGTGCTTCAATATAACCTAAATAAGGTATAGAAGAACCACTGGCTCCAGTTATATTCAATTCCAAATCTGACATATCTCTCAGCTCAGGCCTAGGGTTCATGGTATTATAAAACTTTTCACAAATAGTAGTGACCACTGAACCAGTGTCAATGAGGGCTGTACATTTTTGCCCATTAATGAAAATAGAAGATTCATTAATTGAACCAATCATTCTGGATATGAGAGGTTCTTTAGTACTGGAGCTATTAGAGTCAACAGCTGAGTCTTCATTCTGCTCCGAAATGAAGACTCGACCTAGTTTAAAGGATTTGGACTGCTGTCTGTCTTATTGTCGGAGGCAGAAGAAGACGTATAAGTCTCTGTCTTTTTATCAGAGACTGACTGCTGTTGTTGTTGGTAGGCCCCATTCTTGTTATATTGTCCTTTTCGAAAATTATACCTACCACGGTATGACCCACCTTTGCCTCGAGGTGTATAACCTCGCTGTGAAGTGGCAGAGGAAGGTACCGTGGTAGGACTGGAGGTGGCTGTTGGTAAAGTGGCATCCTTGAATTTATTTTCAAGGCCATCCATCCTCTCTCTCAACAATTTCATTTGCTGCAACAGCCCATCCAATTTCTTATTTGTAGAATTGGAGGAGTCAGAAATGGACTGTTGCATTTGCTTTACTTCTTTTGTTTCTGACTTGTCAGTTGCTGAAGAAGAAAAAGAAACAGAAGCAGGAGAAGAAAAAGAGTGTGCTGTAGCAGAAGAAACTGAAAGATCTTGTTCTATTGCTCTTATTTTCTTTCTTAAGTCATTAAAATCCTTAACAGTTTCATAAATGTATCTACTAGAGTTTTTTAGTAAGGGATCTCTTAACCCATTCCATAATTTAGAACAAAGCATTTCATTTCTTATTTCATTAGTAACTGTTCTAGTTCTTGTTGCTTTTCTTAAAAGATTCTCTATTCTTATACTATAGTCAGCAACTGACTCATCTTTACCCTGACTCTCAATATAAAATTGCTGAAGTAATACCTCATTAGAGGAAACATTGCCATAGATACCCTCAAGTTTATTGAGGATATCAGCTGGTTTGGCTGTTTCACCAAGAGTGAGTAAAATTTCCCTGGCTTTTCCTCTTAGATTTTTCCTAATGGATTGTAAAATAAGAGAGTCAGGATAGTTTTCTCTTATTAGGCAGCTGAGCTCAAACTTCCACACCTCGAAAGAAACATCTCCTTTCTGGTCTTCACCAGAAAAGAATGGAAGTTGAGGTAATCTCATACTGGCCAAATAAGAACTGTTGAGAGAACTATCAAATGCAGAAGGATGGATATTAAAAGAAGGGACTGTACTAACTTTGGGGGGATCACTGCCTGGTTCTGGTTTTGTATATGTATGGGGGAACACAGAAGTAGAGTCTTTCTTGATGGTATTTAGAGGAGGGTTTGGCTCTACTTCATCTTGAAAGTGGACATGGGGATTGAAGGGGTAGTCTTTAGGGGGTGGGGGTCTTGGGGGTTTCAATGTTGGGGATTTGGGGGGTTCTGTTGATGTAGTTCTATGAACTACTAATCTTGAAGATTCTCTTTTCGGGACAGGAGGGGGTACCTTTCGGTATGTGTGCCCAAGAAGAGAAAATTCACTAGGGACAGAGTCACCCCTGCCACTTAGTGGGGTGCTAGTGGCTGGAAGATGACCATGTTTATCAGGACCAGACACATTTTCCATATCAAGAGGGACTACTTCGAAACGGCCTGTAGCCCTCAACATTTCAATCATAAAGTCAACATCCTTGTCAGGCCAAAATGTTTTCAAATCAACTTTAGGGTCTTCACCACCTTCAGCCATTATGCAAAAATGAATAAATAATGGGCTGGTACTCTGAATATATTTCAATAAATCAAGTTCACTATATAATTCAACACTAAATAGTCAAATATGACTAAACTATGACACAAAATCAGTTATTAGAAACTGCACTAATATGCACTAATACTTTGTAAACTGATTTTTAAACAAGTAATTCTTGTTGGAAACTGTCATACAAACGCATATAAATAGTGCTACTAGACTTTAACTGTGCCTTCAATATCAAAAACAATTTTCAATTGATTTAAAAAAATAAATGAAATTGTGTTGACAAATTCTCACTAGTGTGCAAATCACTTCAATTCACACAAATTATTCAGACGCACTAAGCATATTCACTTTAATTAAATCACTTGACCTCAAAAGCCATTATTCAACCATATATGTGAAAGCACAACACTTCACACTAACACAGTGTAGCACTATCATCAAATATGCATAAATCAACACTATGGAGCTGTATTACTAGCTTTTATCTCATAACTTCCATGTGAAATTCAAGAATTTGTTTCACAATCACAGACAAGAAGTTATTTTTCCACAGTAATATGAATGATCAAAGTACCAGTCCCTTATTTATCAACAACTAATCTCACCTGAATCATCTAAGGTCTCCACCAGAGAAAATTCTTCAAAAACTAAAACAAAACTGTCGAAACGCAAAGTATTTGTCGACAAATTTAAAACGCACCGCTTAGTCATATGACAATAAAAACATCGGCCGGCCTGTACGATATAATATGTTTCATTATTTTCACCGATTGGAAATACGACAAATTGTTTATGAAATTTCACCGACCGGTTTATATGACAAAAAGGATGTAAAAATATACACTGTTCGGTGAAACTCAAAAAGTCTGTTTTATTTTTATTTTTTTAATTGAAGCTCAAATGTACTATTACATAAATGTAATAGTGACAGATGACATCAAAGGTGACAGGTGACAACCAACTAATGAAATACTATTGACAATGTTCATGTCAATACCATTTATGTATGTATGTTAAATAAATGGTGACAGGTGACAGACAGCTGACAACCAATGATCAACTAGTATATTGTTTCATTTTCATGAAATGGTGACAGGTGACAGACAGGTGACAACCACTGACTGATGAAGATATCAAAAGCTATACCAAAATCAAACAATGTTTGTTTTCAAAACACAGTGCCAGCTTATACAACAGTGCATTGAATAGTTTCAATCACCAAATAAAAAGGTGACACATGACAGACAGCTGACAACAATTTTTTAAGTAAAGAAAAAAAAATCATGTCATGTTTTGAAATCTCCTTTTCAACTGGGGAGATTGGGTTGGGTCTATTGGCTTTCACAGGACATGGTACAGATGATAATAATGATGGGCCAAAATAAGATAAATAAATAAATAAATAATAATGATAAATAAATAGATCAATAAATATTTGTAAGAAATTCAATTTAAATTCTTACCACTTTGCAGTCTTACTTTAAACTGTTCTACTTGTGCAGTGTGAACGTTAGTGCACTGTGCTGTACATGCAAGGATGTGAACAGGATTTCTGAAAAATATGACAAAAAGTATCAATATCACAGAAATGGCAAAAAATCACAATATCACATTTGTAACGGTAGAGCAGAAGAAAAGATATAATTATTTCAGAAATAGAGCACGATATCACCTAAATATTATCTATATGATACACTAATTATCCTAGATAAACACTTTCTGAAAAAAAAAATACTGATGTTTAACACACAATTTCAATCAGGGCAAAATAATCTCAAAACATTGGATCACCATTCACCAAGATAACCACAGCAGCAACACATATGTATTTAACAAATATAATGATGCTGTGCCACTTTCCATGGAATACAATACCTTGAAAATATTATGGCCTATCAACACAACCTACCCCTAAATGATCTCAAAAATGTAAGCCAATGTAAGATAAATGACTGACATACTCAATTTAACCAAACTATAGCTATATAGCTAAAGTGTGTGTGTAATGAAAAATATAGGGCACTGTGTAAAGAGAAATTTTATGGCCTCTCAACACACTAAATTAATCACATGGTCTTCAAATTTATGTGATGACCACTATTAAATTGTTGAGCTGTTCACACAACATAGATCCGAGGCCGTCCACACAATAGGGATCCAATTAGAGGCTGCTCACACAAGATGGATCCAATCTAGCACTGTGAATACATGTATACTAGGTGAAGTGTACATGTATGCAAACAGCAATCACATATAAATAAACTAATCCAACTAATAAAGAGCTATGGAAACTAATAAATGTTCACTAGTAATTCACTATCATGCAGCAAAGAATGCAGTCAGTAGGGTAGAAAAAGTAAATAAGCGCTGTAGGTAGAAGAAACTGCAGACATCTAAACCGAAAGTAGAAAGTCACTTCATGTATACATTTCCGTGTTGTTGTTTTCAAACTTTTTAAATATGCAGAATTCACGCGTAAACGAAGAGTTACAGTTACATGGCCATATGAATAATTGAAAATTACCACGAAATGATACTATTCCAAGCTGTACAGCGCACAAGAAAGAAAATACTTATATTCCAACTCCGGCATGATTTACACAGGGCGCAGCCATTGTGACGTCACGACATAAAAATATAGTTGGAGCTCCTTTCGTGATTGGTCAGCAGTCGGGAATCACCACACTTGTTGTAGCGCCAATGTCGCAGAATATTTTCACAGCACATCGTATTCCGCAGAGAGGCGCGGTAGCCGAGTGGTTAGAGTGGCTCGGTTATTGTGCAGAAAGTCGCCAGAAGGTCGCGAGTTCGCGGCTCACCGTCGCCATCCGACGACTGGAAAACTCTGTCAACCCAGAACTTGGCAGAAGTAAAATGGGTACCTTTTTCGAATTAGGGAAGGATAAGGAAGCGAAAGGAGAGAGATGAGCTCCGCCTTTCATCAGCTGTGCCCAAGATACAGTGGGTTTCTAACTCCCACTGCCCCTTACGGCTATTAGGCTATGGGAAACCTTTATGTCACAGGGTATAGGTTAGGTATAAGATACACTTGTACTGCCTTGCGGTACAAGCCGGAGCTCATCTCTCTCCTTTCGCTTCCTTATCCTTCCCTAATTCGAAAAAGGTACCCATTTTACTTCTGCCAAGTTCTGGGTTGACAGAGTTTTCCAGTCGTCGGATGGCGACGGTGAGCCGCGAACTCACGACCTTCTGGCGACTTTCTGCACAATAACCGAGCCACTCTAACCACTCGGCTACCGCGCCTCTCTGCGGAATACGATGTGCTGTGAAAATAGATATAATAATAGAGGTACATTCTGAAAAATACTGCCTATAATAATTGGATTTTATAGACTCGGGTATGTATAGAAAAATGTATTGAACGCAATCTAAAGGCCACACCGAGTCTGGATCTGAAGATGTTCTTTTTAAGGACGCAACCCAGCAGGCACACAACGCCAACCAACGTCGAATCGACGTCGCGTGCCCAGTGGGCAAGCCTTTCCATGCGTTCAAAGCATTCAGTTCAGAGAGAGAGAGAGAGCGCAAATATACCAAACACAAAAAGTAACATAATCCATATTTGATACAGTATATTTGTTGTTTAAACCTTTAAGCACCAAAAAGCAGACGACAAATTTTACGTTGCAAAAAAAAAAAAAATCCTTGTCCGAGATATTTCGTATTTAGTATTGGCATACAGTGCAGATCCAGATGAGCCGGTTCGTTATGAGTCGCCTCATCAGGAGCTACGCTGTCCGCAAATTCCGCTCTCTGGCGCTTAAAGTGTTAAACTAAAACCCTTTCCGACTTTCGGTTATGCCCAGAATCTTCGCACCCAGAGTAGATCTAGCGAAAATGGCTCACTCGGATCTACCTGTCTGTTTTTCTGTCACATCCCCGGTGACGTATGCTGATAAAACCGTGAATTGATATCATTCCGTGGCTGTAATCCAAGCAGACCGAACGTGTATTTTGCTGGTTCCTTGGACTGTACAATTTTAGGTAACTATATTTTCTTATATGACCAAGAGGGTCGATTGTCTTTTGCTATCAAGAGGGTAGCAAAAGCAAGAGTTGTTTTGTTGAATTTAAACCAAGAGGGTTTAAATTAAAAAAAAATGAAAAAAGAGAAACTGAATAAATAAAAAAGAGACCAAGAGGGTCCTATTGATATGATATTGTAGTCAAGAGGGCTACAGTATAAGGCCAAGAGGGCTGAATTTGCTGATTTTGTAGTCAAGAGGGCTACAAATATATAGGGCCAAGAGGGTCGATTTTGTTGATATACTATATTTTAGCCAAGAGGGCTTTGCATATTTGTTTTAATGTTATGAGGCATACATGTTTTGCAGTTTCGATTGATAAGGATTGCTATGCGATAGTTCAAACTTTCTTTTAAAGAGATCTTTCAGTATATGTTTAGAAGTTGTATGAATTGTTATTGTCAAACGATCCGCTTAATATTAAAATTCGTCAATGATTCGATATGAAAGATTAGTGTCGAAAATTGTCTATTTAACCGGGAGGATTTTACAGTATTGTAATGCCTTGCCGCTTCCAATCAAGTTTGAGCATTTTATCACGTGACTTTATTGCATCTTATTATGACGTCTTGTTTTTTGAGATTTCATGAATGAAAATTTTTGATTGCTTAGTAACCGGTCATGTGACTCGTCTTGACCTAAGATGTTCCCTTTTTTGGCTAAGTGGAAACAGGCGTGATGTATCAAGTTTTCGCATACCAGTGTATTGCTCGCGTATCTTATTTATTAATGTTTTTTTTTTCAGTGATGCCGCCAATTATTCTCAAGAGACATTACAATCTGGTCGGTAGAAATCTAATGCCAATCTTGGTTAAACTCAAACAAGAGCCTACTCCAGACTTTTTTGCTCGCCCAAAAGCAAATAAGTCAATTAACGGCATGCAGCTAATTGAGTTGGCGCAACTTTACAAAGACATAACAGCGAATCTGGTGACGTCATGTTTGAAATGTCTGGGCAGAGACCAACCTTGGAGAATAGGAAGAAACCCCTCCATTTTAAATACTATCATACATGCGAATGAACAGGGTGTGCCTTCTGGTCAAGAATTGGAGGTTTGTTCTTTTCGTATATGTACCTGGCTTGTCGGTATCCGTGTAGCTTAGGACGTTAGCATAGACTCCGCTGTTGAGGCCATGATTTTCTTATTTACGGAATTTACGGCTTTTGAAACTGGACTCTGTGCATTTTACCGTTATCGCTAATTAGGCTACTAAGTTCAGTGTCTGCGTATCCTTGTTATCAATTGTTAATGGCTTAGATTGTTTCTTTTTCCTAATTACGCATAATGCTATCTCTAGTTGTCCTGACTTATCAGGGAATTATTTCATTCATACAAATTATATTCTCTGTACTTTGAGAGTTCATTCATTTTAGCTGATCATTTCATTCATAAAGTTGCACACTCTGCTATTTACAAGGTCATTCACAATTTTATGTTTAAGGACGACGACCAGATTGATTCTGAAGTACCACCTAAGAAAAAAAATAAAGTCTACAAGCTCTACTTGTACATCGGCTACAAAAGAAGACATAGAGGCTTCAGTTACCAAGATAAAGGACAAGGTGAGGAGCCTTTGCCTCCAGAACAACCCAAGTGAACAGCTTATTTTACTCTCCCTTGATGAGTTGGTACAAACATGCCGTGCAAAATCACATGAGGACACTGACACGTTTATGGAACTTTCAAGACAGGCCCGTATTAATCAGGGCAAGTTCAATATGGCATCATTTGTGTTAAGTGTCTTTGGTGGTAAAGCTTCGGATATTATTACTAAAGCTCTGTCTAAGTCTCTGAAGTCCAAGAGCAAAACAGATGATAAAAAAGATGACCCAAAGGAAAAGTCCGTCTCTCAGTCCTCCTCGCCTCTTTCAAATTTGTACCCCCCTGGGTATATGCATTACTCGCCTGTGTACCCTGGTGGCTATGTGCCTCCATTTTCAAGTTATGGGACAGGATTTATGCCGAATATTTCACGCTCTGGCAGAGGTGCCTTCCCTAGATTTTCCTTTCGTCAGAGAGAAAATTGTCTGTTTTGCGACAGCTCGACTCACTTGGTTAGGGACTGTGAGAAAATGAAGCAGGCAAAACCTAAGTAAGCGGCCTCCACAAGGGTTAGCCATACTAGCTCTTGCACTACATATGAAAGTAATTGCACTACTTATGAAGGTAATTGGTGTACATTTTGCGTTCTTTGGTGTGACGATATGATAGTATTATATCAATACCATAGAAGAGTTTTCTGAATATCATTTAACAAAATAGGTTGTCCATTGTATCGTATTGAATATGTTTATAATTGCACGGAGGCCTGCTTATCTGGTCCGGGGACACTGATGCCTCAGTGAACTTTTGTTCACGTGGGCCGGGGCAGCGGGCTTCCTCCGTCTTGGGTCGCCTCTTGGTGGATGGCAATGCGTTCTGCTTTTATCTTTTCAGACTCTGATGCGATGATCAAACCAGGAGATTCGAATCTTAGACTGGGAGTATGAGGTGAATTTTTCGCCAGAATCGGTACTACCAGAGCGCAGGGATCATCCATCTTGGGTTGCTCTGGACGGAGGACAGGTCGCTGCTTCGGTTAACCCTAGGGCTGAGCAAGTTTTATCTAATAACTTACGAGTTGATGTTAATGTGTTGCCACTGAGGGATTCGAACTCGTTTGTAGCCGGTCAGCTACATGCATGTTGTAGTGAATGGGAAAAAATTTTTATTGCATGATTCTAATAATGAGTCAGCAATGGTTCGCAGGTGGATTAACGAGGGCATTAGTATACATGAATTTTTCAGCTCATTTAAGGGTAATTTTAAGGGCCATGCTTATGATTCTCATACACCGCCTCCAATGCTCTTTCAGAACTCGCACATTACTGCCGATCTCAACTGTTACGTAGTGCGAACCACACGGCTTCCACCCTTGCTGACTCAGTCTTAGATCATCATTATACTGCAGAGAGCTTTTACAAGACTAATGCAGATTTTTCTGAGTTGCGTTCTCCATGTTATGCATCCTAATATGACAATGGCTTCTAGTTATAGTTTTAAGTGTTTTGTTCTCTCATTTTGCGATTTTGCTGTGTTGTATTATGGCGCATAATTTGATTTCTGTAGACTTTACACCCTAGTTTTGCTATATATAATAAATAGTATGTAAACTGATTCTTTTTTGTCTTTCTATGTCAGAGGTGAGTATTGGGAATAGAGTCTTGGGGAAAGGTCGTGGCTATAATGTAGAGGTGTTGATGCCATTGTTAAGCTTTTTCATGGCTTCTTTTTCCCAACACTTTACAAGTGAACGAGTGCATCAGATGAATGTCACCGCGGATGTGTTCACATCCCCGGTGACGTATGCTGATAAAACCGTGAATTGATATCATTCCGTGGCTGTGAAATAAGTAAGGAGGGCGCTGAGTTTGACGTTTCCTTTAACTATGGCTATGTGATTCTATGATAACCTCAGGAAAAAACCCACCCTCCCACCACGTTGGTTTTTGTCTGTATGCGCTTGTTCACGCCTTTTCATGGCTTCTTTTTCCCAACACTTTACAAGTGAACGAGTGCATCAGATGAATGTCACCGCGGATGTGTTCACATCATACATATGCCTTTCAATGTACGTATGTGCACGTATATGCATGTATTTGGGAGAGGGCAAATCAAAATATGCGAAAAACGAATTATACATGTACCCACATACAAACTTGAAAAACGAGTATTTACATATGTATATTACAAATATGCTCATCGGTCCCACAACGTTGGATCAGCACTGACTCAACGCCGATTCAACATCAGCGTCGAATTGACGTCGATCTATAACCGAATCAAGGTTGTGTGACTTTGGGTACTAGATATTCACAGTATCCGAACGCACTGTACCCTCTCTTCCGGTTTCCATGGCGTTGAATCGGGAGTACAAAATTCGCTTATAACCAGTAGCCGGAAATCATTATGTTTTGAGTTTTTATCCGGAATCTACTGCGTCATTTATAATTATTCAGCTTCGAAAATGTAAAGAGGTAAGTTTAATATAATTTTCTCTTCGGTCTTTTACTTTATTGCCCTGTACAATGAAAACCTCCTTGCCGTCGCAGATTTTTTTTTCCGAACAGCTTAATTTAACACGAGATTGTGTCGTGCAAAACTTAGCTATCATTCTTTTATCTGTCGCAGAATAGAATGGAATATAATGATGAGCTTGTCCCATTCTGCCTCGAGGGGGTTCGGGGAAAGTAATCACCACGACATAGTTGATGAAAAGATGGTTTAATGATGATTTTCCTGACTCCCAGGCCAGCACACACTGTAAATATATAAAATGCGCTCCTTAATTAAAAGGAGACATTTATATTATGTTGTCCTTAGAGGTGGACGTAAGTCCTACCCCTGCCAGAGACAATGAAAGACTGACCGGGCGCAAAGGTCGTGCGTGCGCATGCAAGCGTGAGTCAATGAAGTGAATCGCGCGCGCTAAATTACATAAGGACAAAAACCGGAAACGGATATGTGCTAACTTTTAAAATAATGCTTAAGAGGATTAGAGCTATAGGGAAAATGAGTGGAATGACATGAAATATAGGATAAATTGGACTGTAGGATAATTTAGTAAAGGATTTTTAGGATGAAATATTTTCACCCTGTGACACAACCATAAGTGTGAAAGCACAACACTTCACACTAACACAGTGTAGCACTATCATCAAATATACATAAATAAACAGCTATATTGCTAACTATTTATCTCACAACTTCTATGTGAAATTCAAAAATTTGTTTCACAATCACAGACAAGAAGTCATTTTTCAACAGTAATATGAATAAACAAAGTACCAGTCCCTTATTTATCAACAACTTATCTCACCTGAATCATCTAAGGGCTCTACCAAAGAAAATTCTTCAAAAACTAAAACAAAACTGTCGAAACGCAAAGTATTTGTCCACAAATTCAAAACGCACCGCTTAGTCATATGACAATAAATATACCGGCCGGTTTGTACGTTATAATATGTTTCATTATTTTCACTGATTGGAAAATACGACAAATTGTTTATAAAATTTCACCGACCGGTCTATATGACAAAAAGTATGTAAAAATATACACTGTTCGGTGAAACTCAAAAAGTCTGTTTTTATTATTTTAATTGAAGTTAAGATGATTCCAAATGTACTATTACATAAATGTAATAGTGACAGATGACATCAAAGGTGACAGGTGACAACCAACTAATGAAATACTGTTGACAATGTTCATGTCAATACCATTTATGTATGTATGTTAAATAAATGGTGACAGGTGACAGACAGCTGACAACCAATGATCAACTAGTATATTGTTTCATTTTCATTAAATGGTGACAGGTGACAGACAGGTGACAACCACTGACTGATGAAGATATCAAAAGCTATACCAAAATCAAACAATGTTTGTTTTCAAAACACAGTGCCAGCTTATACAATAGTACATTGAATAATTTCAATCACCAAATAAAAAGGTGACACATGACAGACAGCTGACAACAATTTTTTAAGGGAAAAAAATCATGTCATGTTTTGAAATCTCCTTTTCAACTGGGGAGATTGGGTTGGGTCTATTGGCTTTCACAGGACATGGTACAGATGATAATAATGATGGGCCAAAATAAGAAAAATAAATAAAAAAAAAAAATATAAATAAATAAATAATGATAAATAAATAGATCAATAAATATTTGTAAGAAATTCAATTTAAATTCTTACCACTTTGCAGTCTTACTTTAAACTGTTCTACTTGTGCAGTGTGAACGTTAGTGCACTGTGCTGTACATGCAAGGATGTGAACAGAATTTCCGAAAAATATGACAAAAAGTATCAATATCACAGAAATGGCGAGCTTGTCCCATTCTGCCTCGAGGGGGTTTGGGGAAATAAATCACCACGACATAAAGATGATAGATGGTTTAATGATGATTTTCCTGACTCCCAGGCCAGCACACACTGTAAATATATAAAATACGCTCCTTAGTTAAAAGGAGACATTATATTATGTTGTCCTTAGAGGTGGACGTAAGTCCTACCCCTGCCAGAGACAATGAAAGACTGACCGGCAGCTTGGGCAGTACGGGGCCCAAAGAAGGGAAATACACAATTTAGCAAATATTTACAAATGGAGACAAATTAAAAAATGATCTGAATGAAGACACGAAATAGTAAGCACATACATGTAAATATATAAAATGCGCTCCTTAGTTAAAAGGAGACATTTATATTATGTTGTCCTTAGAGGTGGACGTAAGTCCTACCCCTGCCAGAGACAATGAAAGACTGACAGGGCGCAAAGGTCGTGCGTGCGCATGCAAGCATGAGTCAGTGAAGAGAATCGCGCGCGCTAAATTACATAAGGACAAAAACCGGAAACGGATATGCGCTAACTTTTAAAATAATGCTTAAGAGGATTAGAGCTATAGGGAAAATGAGTGTAATGACATGAAATATAGGATAAATTGGACTGTAGGAGAATTTAGTAAAGGAATTTTAGGATGAAATATTTTCACCCTGTGACATATGTTTTTTCTTCTTCTGCTCTGTACAGTGCAGGGCTTCTCAGCGTAACGCACTGGGGTTTTTGGTCTGTGAAAGCGGAAGGATTTTGCCCTATACCAAGTTTACAAAGCATCCGAACCCTTTCAAAATCGTTGTCATTCAAACATTACTTGGATTTCATGTATAATAACCCAAATCCTTTGCAAAAGCGGCCGTAGGTGCAAAACTACCAATTCAGGGATCGCAGTTTCGGTCTTCCGCTTCTCTGGTCCTTTGAAGGGACTTTTAACTGAGGTCCCGTACTGTCCGTATGCGCTTTATGTTGGTAGTGTTGTAAAGGTTCACTCAAGCACTCAAATCTTTTGGGGTTTTTGTGCTACCCGTAGCATTTCAAAGAGAATGGATTCAATCCATTGCAAACCCAACTGGCTGGGCGTGACATTTGCAAGTGCAGTTTCTTTCCCCAGATTATTAGAGATTGGAATTGTCTGGCTGCCGAGTGTGCAGAGGATTCGGTTAAGTACTAAGTTTACTTCTTCTGGTGAATGATTGTCCTTGGACGTATCACCAGTAAACAATTCTGATTCTGATAAGGGCTAGGGACTAGCTTCCCTGATCAGAAGGACTTAAGGTCTGAGTAAATGCTTGTCTTTGGACGCATCACCAATAAACTTCAGTTGTAACAGACGGGCGGAAATACAGAAGAAGAAAGTTCGGTATTTTGACGCCTAGTTTCCGGAACAGTTTAGGTGCTTTAAAATGTCCGGTATGAGCCGGGAAGGCAGCCGGGTAGTCTATGGGACCTGATATGGCAAATTACATAATTACGCGAAATCTGAGCGTCTACAACGTTTACTTTCTCTAGACGATTTAACGGGTCAGTGACAGACATAGCTGTAACATCTCAAAGACCTGTGACTCTTGTATTGAGTACACATGACAATATAACGGTAGACAGATGTAATCAGTAGCCGGAAGTGTCAATCAATTTCTGCGCTTGAAAAAATGTTTAGCTGCTTTGACTAGCTAACAAATTCGGATCTGCTACCTTTATTAGATTAATTTGTTGAAAATCAAACCTATAAATTTTTGTCGATGGTGGATGAATCACGATTTTACGCCCTTTTTAACATAATTTCAGCCATATCAGGACGATGGGTTGGTGATAATGAAAGGCTGTTTATGACTGAAAAGATACCCACTTCCAACGCGTCTCGAGCCCGGGATTTATGTACGAATGCAAAGTCTAATCCCAGACTGGGCAGGTCGCTAATTTCCCATCGTCCCTTTTACCGACGCGTAAAAGGGCGTTAGGTCATATGTGGGCTTTGGTGACTCAGACCAACCTCTGTTTTGTGCACAACAGCTAAAGCATTACTGTTAGCCTGACGACTCTCACGTGTGTTACCGGGACGGTTGGGTGGTGCGATGGTGCTGGGTATAGCTTCCAATTCCGTGGCGTCCCACTAATTTGGATAATGGTGGGGCAATGGCCTACTGTGCTTGCAGTAGGTGCATGTGGGGCTGTTTGGACTTTTTTCTCGAGCTATCACACTCAAAGGGCCGTTAAACTCAAAACAACCAACCAACGTGTGTTACCAGAGTTACAGACTTTTGGACTGCACAGTTTTCTAGTGATTTGTGTGTCACGCCGTAGTCCATTTGTTAGAGCGCATAGCTATTGCACAGACAGTCGCGGCTTCGAAACCCGGCCCGGCCAACGATTGAAAATTTTTGTCAACCCAGAGTAAAAAATTAACCTCTTGATGCATGACTGCATGCAGCTGAGCTGATGACTTCGACTATGGACAAGACACTCATTTAAGGCAACTTACAGTTTTTTATTTCATTTTAACAGCTCTTTCCCAAATAGGAGGTCATCAAAAACAACAGTAACATTTAGTTTTACCTATTTTCTATTATAAATCACAGAGAGAGAGAGAGAGAGAGAGAGAGAGAGAGAGAGCAAAGTGGGAAGTTTTACAAGTGACCATATTGCTAGAAGACCACAGACAAGCGGACCTGAGAACACGTAAAATTGAAGAACCGCCATGGAACGGTCAGTAAATGTTCTTTGCACACAACAAAAGAATTAGACTTCAAATTCATTTGGGAAGAGCCGTATTGTCTGGATCCACATTATTTTGCCAGTTTGTTTTAGTTGCGTGTATGTTATCAAACGTTAGAAGTGAAAACATTACACACCATTGACCTTGAACGTTGTCACCAGCTTCCTGAGTAAACTTTAGCTCATTATCTCTTGACTTTTGCTGAGGTCCGTTGGTATAAACTGCACTGGTAAGTAGGGACCATCTCAATATCTCAGTGCGCAACTCGCAGTTACCATATGCTCACTTTCTTTTCGGCTTTCTGATGATCGTAACCAGTAGGGTCGATTTCTCGATCAGGAAACAGCAAGGAAGTGCTTTTGAGGTGCATGCCGTATATATCGAACTCTAAAAAACTACGTTAATTTTCCTACAATTTGTCCGAGTCGGATCTTTTTATTACGGCCTTTTGTTATTGCTGAAATGCTTTTGAGAGTAATTTGATATCACCTGTACCCGTACTGAAAAATTTCACTTTTGTCCGGCTCACTCATCTTGTTTCTTCGCTAAAAGGATTCTCAGGGCTCTCGTCGCTGTTACGTAAGTTCGATTAAGTTCACAAGTGACGTCACAAGAAAGACGATTGTGCGACATCAACGAACAGCAGGGACTTAGCTAAGCCTGTACCTGCCCAAAGCTGAATTTTAGGCTGTTCATGTCATACCATTTCTTTTCACTCAGTTTGCATCATATGCAATTATTTGATACCTGAAATGTATCGTATTACGAAACATCTGGGGTAATAAATAACTAACTAAATACACAAAAAGTGAGCTAATAGGTAAATAAATTCGTGATAAAAGTCCAGTCTGCTTCTTACGGTTGAACATATTAATATAACATTGACAAGTCAATTATAAAATGACCTTCTGATAATTAAGAGGGTTTTCGGCCATGTCACAAAACAACTGCAGACAACCAAGCTATGATAAATGAATAATCAATTCTAAACTCGAAAAGTGATCATGCGTTGCAGGTGCTTTAGCTGCTTTGAATCATTTTTGTATACACAGAGTACCTAGCACTACAATCTTATGGTGCCAGAACAAAATAATTAATTGGTATTATACGTTAAAAGGCAGAAATAACACTTTGTTCAGAATGGATGAAGCTAATAAATTTCATTATTTAAGTGCAAATATGAATTAAGTTGGTTTAAACTCATACAACTCGCAAACTATTTCGGATTACAAACTGAATGTAAGTATAATCAAGGGAGTGCATTAGGACATGTGCGAACAGCGAAGACTCCGATCATTCTGTCTTGTCAGCGTTACTCGTGTTCTCATTTGAGAGGCAAGGAAAATGTAGAGCAAATTTGAGTGGGCTGATATGATATTTCTCGTCGCGCTGCTCAGATACTGATACATTTGTACTTCGACACATATTTTTTTTACGTTCGGCAAAATTAACAACCCCTTTATATTTTGTCCCGGTTCACGCTTGAGCTTGGGGTCCCATTATCATGAAATACGAGCATTTTTCACCACCATTTGAAATTAGTTAGCTACAACAAAAGAAGAAAATCTGAACTAACTTTACATAGTTATGCCGTAGATATATTTTCATTCGCAGTATTGTGATCCTTACTACATTCAGAGATATGCACACTGTCAAGCTCCCAGCAGACACATAGCGTTGAAACACAGTCGTTTTGATCTCAATGTAACTTTTCCAGACCCCGAGGTTATAAAACTTGAGAATAATCTCAAACTCAAAATAAAGCACACTGATTGGCTGCTTCCGCCAATCAGTGTGCTTTATTTTGAGTTTGAAATTATTCTCAAGTTTTATAAACTCGAACCTGACGTTGTATTGACGTTGATATAACGCTGTTTCGATATTTCTTGCCTGCTGGGTTACGTCCTGGGCCAGGTGGTTCAAAGCATCCCGGTAACATCAAAAGTGTTGCTCCAAAAAGAAAAAAAAATGTGAATAACTTTTGAAAAGCTTGTCAGATTTTTTTCATCAAGAGCAGCAATGTTTTTTTCGAGGGCCTATCATATATTTGCAAATCTTACGCCTCGTTCACCAACGCCATCAGTGGATTTCAACAATCGGACCCTGGAGAAATGATGCCACCAGCCTACTATAGACGACAGTCATAGCCAACCCATTATTTAATGATATGTCCTATGTACTTCGAAACAATATATGAATACTGAGTACACAGCTGGGTGGCATTTTTGGCCCTTCAGTTATTAAGTAGTTTTGGTTAAAAAAAAACAAAACAACAACAACAAAAAAAAACAGCATCAATAACAATACCATCATCCCTGCCTATTGCGACTTTGACTTTGTTAGTGTCTCAGCAGAAACTCATGAAGTAATAATTCATTTTATGTATTTTTTATTTAAAATTCATTTTTTTATTTATTTAAGTTAATGTTAGATGATAATTTTACGGGAAGGAACATCAGCATCGGTCTGATTTTTCTCATTTACGGGTCGTTAAATCCTTAATCACTTAATTGCATTGTATCTATCATAGCTTTAAACGTGAAAAACATCCGAAAACTAAGGAATAAATCTGATGCAACCCTACCCATCATAAATATTAGTAGCAGTTATAATAGTTGTACCCTTAAGCGTCAAAAATGGAGAAAAATTGAATTGGCAAACAGCGTAGATCAAGATGAGGCGGCTTATCGTAAGCCGCCTCATCTCGATCTACACTGTTTCCTTTCAATCTATGAATTCTAAATATGATATCACTGGGACGGCTTTGCACAGGTAAATTTCTTTGTCTGCCTAAGTATCATAATACTTACAAGACTGAATAACAATTGCAGATGGCAGCTATTAAACAGTCAGCAATGTTACTGGTGGCACTATTCAGCATAACTGCTGCTGACTACGAGTGTTTATGTAACTACCATGTGGAAAGGGCAGTTTATCCTGACATGACTGACCAAGACAAACCTCTAGGTCACTTGTACGAATTCGACTGCAAACCAACATACTGGTCACGGACACCAGGGAATTGGCAGACAATACAATTTGAGCACAAGGTTAGAGTTTTTATGTTATATAATTTCAGCAGTTCATAATAAATTAAATTAAAACAACTTTGCAGAACTGCAGCATTGATGATCTAAAGCAACAAGTCTCGTAGCATTTAAGCATTCTACGATATAACCTGAATATACTTCATGAAATGACCTCTTTCACGCATTTAGATGCTGCCATAATCATTTTCTTTTCCTATGTCTTTGTCTCTCTTCTTTGAATTATGTCATTATTATAACTGACGGGGTTTACAGTGTAAATATGGAATCAGGGCTCCAGATAAGGAGCAATTTTGAAGATAATTTGGAGATAACTTTTCTTATTTTTCTGCGAAAACATATAGTGAGACCCTCATAAGGACTGTCTGGCTGGCGAGACGGTCCTAATGAGGGTTCACAATATATACTTAGCAAACATAAAAACTTGACAGTCGCTATTTTTCATCCTATGGTAGTCGAGAAAATATGAGGCATAAAAATTCTTTTAATTTAAGAAAAAGTAATCATTTGGTAATACCATAGTCTCACAAAATTCAAGATTTTTTAAAAACCGCAATAATGCCCTTAACGTCACAATGGTCCTTTTTTGTTTTGTTTTTTATGCTCAAAACCAAACAATTGCCGAATTTAAAATTGTTAAAGTCTGCTTAATGATAAAAATGCTGTTGGCAATGCCTTTCCATTATTAAACCCAGTCTGTATGGACTTATAAGCTAAATTTATGCCGATGCATGGTCGATTAGGAGGCAGACGAAAAACCTCAATCCACGCCATTATGAAGTCAGAAATTCAGTTTCAGTGGAATTCCCATTACACATTAAAGTCTTTATGGCAGTTTAAACAATGGCTTTCAAGTAAATTTTGTAATAAAGACATTGAGTTTGCAAGACAATCAAACAAATCTTCAAGGAAACAATCAAAAAGACACACTGGTAGAGAAAATATGGCACCTCAAAAATCTCTATAGGTTTAATTCAAAGGGAGATAATCTGAGAAATTTGAATCTTTAAAACGTTATTTTTCAGGCAGTGATATAAATTAACATGAGCGTTTAAAATGTTTTTTGTGCGTACTGGAACTGCTGTTTATTGTGTACAAGAAAACTTTCCTCTGCGCATGCGCAACTCAAAGTTCCTATCTGAATTATTGAAATTATCATAAGCTAGATAACTCCGGACAGGACTTAAATTTGCATCTTTTTTCATGATTTAAGTAATCAGATGTCTGTCTAACTCGAAAAAATCAATATATACGGTACATATGTGCTAGGTTGGCAAGAATTAAGAAATAAAAACCGTCAAGTTTTTATTTTTGTTCAGTATATGTTTTATACAGAGACGTGGAAAATTGTCCCTAAATTATTTTTACTTAGAAGTAAAGTAATAGACCTTTTTCACATTGTTATTTCCCTTAGTCTCACGGACCGTGACTTGGCGAGATTTCGCGTTACTTCACACGCGTGGGGCAACCTTTAGATCCAGCAGCACATATCAAAGGGTATTTGATAATAATGGAATAGTATCTATAAATAGAATTATTAATCAGTAGATTTATAATTATATAGTGATTTCAAATTATTCAAAGCTAACTGGCTGACTGAATTAGAATCGTAATGATAATTTATAACGCATACAAAATCAGTATTCCTGTACATACATGTATGTCTTATGTCGAACACATTGGTAATATAAATCAACATAAAGTAATACTGATTAACTAAAGCTTTCAGAATTTTGCCCCCAATTTTTTAAAATGTTTTATATATTTTAATTGTTTTATTTTTATACGCTCTTCTGTTTTTTAACACATCAAATTTCCGACGTAACTATCTGATTAGTATTACACATAAAGAGAAAGACTGTATTTTCAATCATGCAGCTCGGAATTTTCATGTAATGATCTCAACAGTTATCAATTCGTATAAAATATTAAATTCTGAATATTTGTTTTACTGTCATCAAATTAGTTTTGAAGAAATAAGTTCTCGGTTCCGATTTAAAGTTTTTCCTCCACGAATTAAATAAAGTGCCAGTAACTGATTAAATTTAAATTTAATGTCAGTTTTACTTCCAGTTTCTCAATATGGGAAAACTAGTTAATTGTGTCCTTTGCATTTATCATAGTAATAATAAAAATATAATTAATATTAATATTATTATTATTATTATTATTATTATATAACCAATTGTAACCAGAAGTAATCTTGTTCTGGATAAACGAATATGAAATTTGCCGTCCGATATACTATGAAATTTAAATGTAAAAAGGAAAACTGCAATTTTTGCAGTTAGCGTCATTTATTCAAGCAACGATGATGTTTTTTACTTTTACTGATAACTCAGTGTCATTGCAAATTGGCTGACTGTTCAAGGTGTCACTGTATTTCATGCTTTGTTGATTGCGTTACGCGTCAATAGAAAGATGATATATGTGTCAATCCATCGGATAATTAGGGAATATATGACACAAGACAATTAACACCTCGATAATAGAATTATTTTATCATTAGAGTATTCAATTTCTCTTATATTTGGTAAAAACAGTGAAATTTCAACCACACAAATGATTTTCTCATAGTTCAGACTTGCATTATTTGATGAGTTGCACACATCTAGCCTCAGAAAGAAAACGATATATTAAGACATATTACTTTAGGCAACCAAATGTTATTAAATTTAAACAATTAATGAATGTAAGAAATATAAAACAGTTAAAGAATTTGTGTAAGTTTATCAAAATTATACTTAACTCATGTTCATAATACCTGTTTTAATGCCGTATATATTCACTCTGTTTTTGAATACCAAAACAACTCGAAACAATTCAGATAATGTAGTAGACTTTATTCGTACCAAGTGAGCGTTTGGCATTTGGACAGTGTCAGCCCGGCACTGGTGCGACGTCTATGACGTTACACCAGCGTTGGGTGGACACGGTACCATTGTAGGATGCTCACTTGGTATATATATCTAGTTTTCTTTTTTCTTAAATGTTAATTCTTTTCCTAGCGATGGGAGCTTGACGATAAACATACGCTCCGGCACCGGCTGGTCTACGCCACCGGCTCGCAATTGCAGTTTGTGGACTCACATGCTGCATGTGCGACACGGAGGCCTACACCAGACTTCGCAGGACTCTTGTGCACTTCTCGGATCTGTCACCGGATATAAAATGATGATGAAACGTAAACTGTTAAATTGTTAAGTACACAACACTGACGCTTCACGGGAGCAGTCGAGATGGGGGACCCTTGAGAGGCCTTGAGCCACGATGTCTATCCAGAGTGTTTTTTTTTTTTTTTTTTTTTCTTCGGTGGTGCTGTTCGTTGTGATTGCCTTACATAGCCCATGTCGATCCCTCTGGTGAAGCGCCAGCGTCCTTTGATTGTATCTACGTTTATATATGTATATTAATGTAAATAGTACATGTGTTTTTTCCGTAAATAATTAGATGCTTTAGTCGTCAGTATATTTATATCTAAATCCTATTCAGATCTAATTTCAATGCCAGCCATGTTGCGGCTCGTGTAGGTTTCTTTTCTTTTTTTTTCCCAGGAGCGTCCTTTTATACGCACCATGCCAGTCTAATATTCCGACTGGCATGGAGCGTGTAGCGGATGCTTCTTCAAGCCGTTTCATGACTGGCAAGTTTTATATACTTACAACATTACAAGACATTTGTTATATTCCCTTTTTTCAATGGAACGAACTTTATATTCCAAATCATTATATGAATTGCCATTTCTCGCTATTTGATTTTAACATTTCGCACTGAGCGATAAATTTTTCTAAATGTAACAGCGCACGCAAAATTGCTGATTTTCAGTACGTCTTAAGGACTTTTCATTTTATTATGCTACCAGTATGGCTTACTATTTCAACCTGTCTGATCCGTGGTGATTATTCGGATGGGATGGGTCTCATCCGAATCTTCACTACCGTTTTTCTCCTGATTGTAAAATCTTCAAAACGATGGGTACAAATTCAAAGATAGAAGTGTAATGTTTGTGAGAAAAGACGAAAATATACCAGGGTGTATGGGTGCACGGACATGTCTTTTCGCCATTTTAGGCAATGGAGGCAGCTTTTGTGGCTTTCTGTTTGCTTCCCTGTAGAACTGGGCCCTTCCGGGATGTAGTCTTCTCCAGGAGTGAGGAATTTGCTCCTGTGGTGCAAATTCTGCACTTTTCGAGCTCGACCCCATTTCGGAGGGACGGAGAAAAAAAAAAAGTGTGGACTGAGCTGCTTCCCCTGAAATGTACCCGTTCACCTTAAGTTATTTGATTTTTTGTGTTCATTATTATCATTCAGTCATCTAAAGAGTTATAGAATTAGCAGTTATACTAAGTATAATAACCCTCCTCCAGTTTATTATTGTGATCCAGACTGTTTAGATATATTTTGCTTACGATTCCGCGCATGCAGTTGTCACACATGTATATTTTGTATCATGTACCTCTTATGCCATATTCTGTATGGATTGAGTGTAAATAAAGTATATATATATAAGACTTCATTGAATTCAGACTTCATTGAAAGAAACAGCGAGTAGATGTCAAATAAATAAATAAATAAATAGTTGATCTTTTAATTTCCAATTAAAACAGTTTCGCGATTTGACTCTTATATTAGGTCGTTATATATTTCTAAGTTTTTTGCGTTACTATCTTTTGGCGTGATTTCTTTGCAATTTTGAATTTAAATACAAGTTCTATTAAGCTTTGTTATATCAGATTTTAGAAGAAAAAATCAATTAAGTTAACACTACCACGAAAAGAAATGAGAATATAGATGATTAAAACAATTAATTATAACCGAGCTCAATGATAGTCTCAATGGCTTAAAATACGTCTGCCCCATCCGTGTGAAGTCTCGCGGATTATCGAGAAGTAACGCGTCACGTGAGCGGTACACGCATGCGCAGAGACAATGTAAAAAAAAGGCCTATTGAGACAGATTCATTGAGTAGGCAATAAGTGCTATGATAATTACTTTGTATTTTTGTCATGAATTGAAGAAAAATATTATTCTTGGACGACTTCGATCCCAATGTCAAATACTAGCCAACATCGCCAGTCATTGTCTAACAGCGTATTATAGCCAGTAACTCTAATTAAAAAAATCGGGACACCTTTAAAAAAATTACCGTCATAGTTATTATGTTGGATAGTTAGATGGATGAATGAACGATTTGCGATTTACGTCCTTTTTCAACAGTATTTCAGTCATATCTGGGCGATGGGAGGGTGATAATGAAAGTCTGAGTGCAATGGAACTGCGTTTACGGTTGGAAAGAGTTCCACCTCCAGCGGATCTCGAACCCGGTACCAATAGATAGGTAGACCAGCGCTTAACCTACTGAGCTACCGGGGCTCCTCATTAAATTGGAGCATTTTACATTGCAGTTACGCGTCCAAGATACGCAGACTGAATGGCAAACTGGGTAGACTTAGACCAGATTGCTCCAGGACCTTCAGTCTGGGTCTGCACAGCTTGCTTAGATTTATCTGCCCCAATACTTAGACATTTGACGGTATTCGATGTTTGTCGGTGTTGTCGGTATATATAAATGTGAAAAAGTTAGTTCTTCTGTTTGTTTAAGGTGGGATACGTAGCTATTGACGTACAGATAAAGCTTCAGACCTGTCCGGGAGACCTACCTATAAAAGACGCTGGTAAGTACTGGAATGAACCATGAATGCGTCGCACGGCTACTATAATTTGCATTTAACACTGAATTAAATTATCTGAGAATGAATTACCGGTTTGAGAAAATCACGATTTTCCATTGTAAGAATTTCAGATAGCATCTCACTTATAATTCGGGAGGAGCATGGCATGCTCCTCTCGAATTATGAGTGAGATGACGTCATAGATCTGTAACCATAGCAAGTATGGAATTGCCAAATGCTGTGCTTAGTACCTTTACAGAATGACGACTCAGTGACGTAACTTAGACATCAATATGAACTCTCAGTTGCTTCATTAGTTCCGGAGCAGGGCAAACAATGTGTGCCATGCTCCGCCAATATTTCAATGAGATTACAAACTGAAATTTAGTCAATAGAAGCTTCAGATTTTCTCAAACAAATAATTATTCTCAAGTTATATAAATTCCGTGTTAGTTATGATCTAATGATTCCAAATTTAATAGTAGTTTTGTTTATTGCTAATTGAACTGAAGTACAACGTGTTTGAACACTATATGACCCTATGCTCGGGTCGCAGAGTTAGATAACTGACATGTAGCAGTTTAGTATCGCCTCATTACAATACATTCGATACTTAAGATGACACCAGTACACTACACTAACTGTTGATAGGTTCTGTCGAGTGGTGTTAAATGTATTCTCTAGCCTTATGCACACCTTACTCCACACCTTGCTCGGGCAGAGGGAGTTGATTGCTTTGTTTTCGTTTATTACATAAAGTCCATATAGATCTATGTCATCTTACTGTTCCTCTTGGTTCTATCTACGATCGAGGCAGTTCCGCGTATCAGTATTTTATACTGGGGTATTAGTCATATTCGAAAAAGGGACGAGTTGAAAACATTAAAAAAGGTTAAATACTCATCTTGGTTCATTGCAGTGGGGCATGTGTGGCCTTGCAGGCGCCGTCGCTATCTTGCAAAAGGGTTTCAATGGAATCGATTTCGATTTTCTTTCTTGTATGTGTTCTTTGTATATAACCTTAAAGTTTATAAGTTAAATTTGCTCACAAGTGCAGTACTGCATAAAAAAAATTCTAAACAGGAATTAACAGGACACAGTCCTGCTTCGTGGGACTGCGAAACATATAAAGAAGTCATGCTAGCGTGTGTACCACCAGTAACAGCTATGGATACCTTGTAGTGTGTTGTGAAAGGCGTTGTAGTTAGAGCCTCTGTCGGCTCATATAAGAAAAATAAAGGTTGAGTGTGATTTTTCCAACACTCTGATGTTCGTCCACATTTGATTAACGGCTCCACGCAGAAGTGACGTAAAACCAAACTGAAAATGATAAAATAACTCTTGTCACAACTGTTTCCTACAAACTTTATCAGTTTATTTAATTACAAAAAAGTAAATATATATATTTGGACTAATTTTGATCTATCTGTTAATTTAATTTACATGGTTTCGACTAGAATTAGTTATAGTGTACAAAATTAGTATGGTTACAAGTACGCGAAATGAGAACAATAACCAAATACATTAGCTTTCTCTCACTTGTTTTGCTTTGTTTCAGTTCAAATGACAAGCACTTCTAAAATGACGAGTGTTGAATCTCTTTCAACAACAATGCCTGATTCAACAGCCACAACTTCTGGCACAGCTTACAGCATCCACTCAACTTTGTCTTCAAACACACCGGCTGCAAAACCTAGCTCAGCTTTTGTTACTTCAACAATATTGCCATCTTCAAAAATACGATCACTGTCATCTACGTCTCCACTAACAACAACTGCAACATCTTTATCTCCTTCGTCAAAAACATCCTCTATGGTCTCAAAATCGACTTTAAAAATATCGACAATCTTATCGGTCTCAGCATCACCAAAGCAGCTTTCTTCAAATACCCTCTTCAACACCACTTTATCTCATTATATCACAACTCCAAAACAGTCGACGATACAGTCCTCATCTGTACATTCAGAATCTCTGCTAACTCAGTCCAAAACAGCTCATTTACAAACTGCACTGACTCAATCCAAACTTAATCCTTTACAAACTATGCCGACTCAATCCGAATCAACTCCTTTACAATCCATGACACATCATTCGAAAACAACTTCAAAACAAACTACATCAACACTGCAGAAACCGACTCAAATACAAAGCTCGCTGATTCAGTCTAAAACAACTCCAATACAAACCACGCCAACTCAGTCCAAAACAACTCATTTACGAGCCACGTGGACTATTTCCGACACAACTCCGTTACAAAACACATCGACTCAGTCAGTAAAAACTCCTTTACAAACCACACTGACTCAGTCAGTAACAACTCCTTTACAAACCACATCGACTCAGTCAGTAGCAACTCCATTACAAACCACATCGACTCAGTCAGTAACAACTCCTTTACAAACCACCTCGACTCAGTCAGTAACAAGCTTTTCAAATAGTACGCCGACTCAGGTACACAAAACTATTTCAAAATTATTACCTACAAGTTCAAATGTATCCTCGTTGTCGACTAAATCTTTTCCGACTGTGCCTGCTTCTTTGATACCGACAGACAGACCATCAACATCTGTTCTCACAGCGTTGCCAACACTGATTGGTTCTTCAGCTACTGTTATGTTTACAGAAACAACCCGTAGTCCAAGTAGGTGTTATATTTTTGCATTTTTGGAAAAGCGAAAAACGAATCGAAATCGTAACGACAGGAACACAAAAACATATCGTATATACATGGAAGGATTTCGAAAGAGACTTTCATAGTGAAAGGGTCTGTCATGATAAATTGCTGCCTTCTTTTACTCTTTTTTAAAGTTATTGAATAGAATCAGATACTGATATTATAATTAACGGCAGCTTCGAACGGCAGGCTGTTTTATTTTATATTTTAGAATAGCATGACTGCCTAGAAAAATGTGACTTTCTTTCGACATTTATCGACTCGAATGTTTGTCAGGAATGTCATTCTCGTGTTCAGCGATAAGGCATATAACCTTGTTTTGTCTTATACAGCGACAAGAGCTCCACAGTGTCCGCCCCATCTTACCAGATCACAATATCTTAAAGAATTTGGATCCCATTGTTATGAGTTTATACTGGGCAAAAGTAAGCAGTGGCAGCCAGCTGAAGATGACTGCAGAGATAAAGCTGGACATTTAGTGACGATCAGAAACGATGCTGAGCAGAACTTTATCTACCACACCTTACGGGTATAGTATAAATGTTAACTGGGTGTATTTTTGCGTAGTAAAAGATTGCTATGTCTACAATACCGGTATATCATTTACTAAGACATATATTAGTCCAGTGGTTTATGAGTGAAATTTTGGATTTGTGGGCACTTTCGCGGCATGGCGTGCAACCGGGCTCATTGAAGTCAGTAAACCTACCTAAAACCATTTTGCCCGGTTGCCAGCTCAACAGATGTCATATAAGGTCAAAATCGGGTCAAAGGTCATTTGGTGCGTTTCTATATACCAGTTTGTGAGTGAATTATTGAATTAATGGGCACTTTCGCGATATGAGAGGCAGCTTTGGCAAAGGAAGTAAGTAAACATACCACAAAAGCTTTTGCCAAATTGCCGACGTCATATTTAATCATAACTGGGTCAAAGGTCATTAAGTACACTTTTGTATAGTGGCTTTTATTCTAAAAACAGTCTTTTGAGTTACCAATAGCCCAAAGACCTGCCCCACCAATCTGAAGGAGAGGCCTGCTACACTTTTTGTTTTTCCAAAAATATATAACAACATTACATGATGCCGCTCTCTGCTATCTGATCTGGTGCGTTTGACAGCTATCGCCAATGTAAATACGTTACCATATCAATCTGCTGAATTAGTACATGTATGTTACTATACCTTTTATTCAAATGAATATTGAAACGTATATTAATCTTGCTATTGCCGAAAAACAAACATCGTGTTGCTTTTCTATACAATCATATGAGCTATCTCCTATAGAACATAACTGTTGCCTACGTTACCGAGTTGTTGTTTTTTCTCCAATTTAATGGACAAACATATTTCGGATGAATTTACCATTTTACTGTAACCAGCTAGTATTAACATTTTACATTAACGCAAATAAAAAGACGAAATGTGAGTGTATCAAACTATGCAGAAAATTACACGGTTACATACGTTACCGGGCATATCTAAAAAAAATCATAAACCAGAACAATGGCCATTGATATTATAAACAGCATTTTACGAGCTGGCACTACAAAGATCTACTTTTATCTTTAACAGACGAGGCTATGCAATGTTCTAAATATAGATGTTTGGTTATTAGAGCCTGAACAATGGTCAGCTAGGCAATTTTGTATATGCCTGGGGTAGTACATTTGCCTCTTCTAAAGTATTTTAGTCAGTCAGCTGGCACTCATAATTGAAAGTGACAATTTATCGACAGAATTTGAACTTATTCTACAGTGTTGACAGTGTTGACAGAGAGCAAACTTAGCTGAAGAACAGATATATCTGTCTCTTTAGTTAGGGTTTTTAGGTAGTCGAGCAAGATAAAGATGCAGACAGAATATAGTATGGAATGACATAACAGAGAGCAATGTCTCTCAAGGGGCATTGTAGTAGCCTGAATTTCTAAAACCACGTCAATATATCCTTTTTTCTTTCCCTGTGCTGGTACCACAGACTTTGTAGATGTCTGGCAATACACTGTCTGGCACTGAATTCTGCCCATATTAATATAAAAGAAACAGCTACCATGACCATATCTCTAGGGGTATTTCGGTAAATTGAGTAGGTGCCACAGTCGATGCACAGGTTTGGCAGCGGCATAGGTAGGTACCATATTATATGCTGATGTCTTTCAATAGCCTGACCTGACACCAGAGTGTTTACAGACGTGTCTAGTAGATTAACATGGTACCCTTTTATCTATAGACGTCTTTGTAAAGCCTTATCTGCAGTGTTACGTACGTTACGAAATATGTATTACCACACATGGATATTAGAATTATAGGATACGCGTTTATGGCTGCCACTACAGTGGTATTTCAGCATACTGGCAGAGGGCATTTGGTGATCTGAACTGGCATGCTAATAACACAAGACGACTAGTAGTAGCCTGAGATGGTAAAACATAGATTTCTTGCAAGTTGCTTAGCCAGCATAGCAGTGGCAAACGTGATCTGTACTCTCGCACTACAGTCGCCTTTGCTATTTTCACTAAATGCTTTGACTGTTATCACAACCTATTCAGACGAGTTACCTGAGCTGGTGTAACAGTAGGCCATTTGATGTCTGAAGCTTGAACTACATTAAAGGTCTTGTTGTTACGAGAGCTTGAACAACAGTTTCAGAAATGTTTCATAGTAGACTGTGTCGATCATTAAGTCCCCTGTAGTGTGGCCATAATATTTTCACCCCTTCCCTTCCATATATACATAAAGTCTACATATTAACACCTTGAATTATAACTGGTTCCATTAATTTATGATACCATAACCGTTGACAACTGTATTATTAAAATTACTGGAGAAATAGGGTATAAATCTTGCCATTTGGGATGGCTGGTACAATTTTTACAATTTTCACCCCTCCTTTCCCCACCTCCTTAATCAATCTGGTTCCAACTGCATTTACGTAGTAAGCAACATATTGTTAAATATTTTACATGCACAGTATGCATATTCATATGAAGACAGTCAGTGTTATGCCCTTTTTTAAAGTTCAATAGATTTCAGGTCCGAAATTTTTAAAAACACTTCCAATAACGTAAACTTCACAGGCTAACGAAGTCAGTTTTAGTCCATAACATGGATATGCAAAAAAAAATATATGATGACTTAGTTGTGAGGAGCAAATGTACCAGCTTCGAATGCATTAATCAGACAAATATGAAACTTCTCAAGTAATAATGACGCACAAGGTTTGAATACAGCGGACTAGGTTTGATTTAATGATTTCCTGAGAAATTCTGTAATGTGCAAAACACGCCTCATGCAACCTGGAGCATCTGAGTCGTTATTTCAGAAAGCCTGTATAAGCTGTGTAGTCACTGGATTAAAACTAACTAAAACAACACTCTGATGAAGTTATTGGGGCCATCTTAGCAGCCTCTACAAAGCCGCTTAACGACAGGGTACTTATAAATGAAAGCATTTGATTTTTAATAAAGAGCGTTTTCTCATATTTTTTTCATGCAAGTTAATGGTCATCAATCCCATGAGAAATGTATAGAAGGGGTGATTCAGACGAGGACCGATATAATGTCATATTGGCAATAGCAGTACTTAGATTCGAATTACTTTATTTGTTTCCCACAGATATGTCTGTCTCTACGTAAATTACATGCGATGCTGTAACACTTATACAAAAACGTATATGTTACAATAGTTGAACAAGTTTGCAAGTCAGCAATGCCCTTTAGAATCGAAAGCATGAGGCAATGAGTTTCAAAATGTCGGTCGACAAGTTTCTATATTCTGGATTGTACATTTAAAATACTCCTGTATATCTGAAAACTTATTCTCGACATCATGCTGATGTGTATTGTATGTCTAAAAGTAGTTTGCAGAATGAATAACTGTCAACATTACAAACAAGAAAACATCTATAAACACAGAACGTACATGATACTATGCTTTTCTATTTAATTGAATCGCTTAATAGTAATTTAAATGACTAATTTACCAATTCGGTAACGTAAACTACATGAGCTTAATTTATCTACATTGAATTTTATCTGCTTCGCAGCTCACACTTTTAATGTTCTTGCATCTTTATGTGTAAACACGGTTACAAAAAAGTTTATGGCTATTTTTCTGCATTAGATTTCAGATGTCAATTGTAAACAATTTATGTAATGTAAACAACATATGCTAATGAAGCCAACTGTTTGTAATGTAAATTTTGAGCTAGAAATATATGATATCTTGCTTAAAAAGGTATGATTTACTAAATTGAAACGTGTGGTTCATATATTTATGCAGTGCAGTCCTCGATTTATAAAATATTAAAGTTAGCTCCATAATTGCATGTACATTCAGAAAAATAGGTGTATGGACGAACACATACACAATTTGATTGAACAGAAACTGTTCAAGTATGCTTTACTATTGCCGCATGAGGTTTACAATATGTTCAGCATCTAACTGCAGTGATTTTTATACCTCAAATGTACAAGAATTATTTTCTAAGCAGTTTTTCGTGATTTTGCACTTAATAACCTTTGACCTCATTTATTCGGTACACAGTAGGCAGTCAGGCTTGGCAACCGTCAAAAAATAAACGAGAACGTATCGGTAAGTGTTTTTAGCATGGTTGCCCATCATGCCGCGAAAGTGCCCACAAACTCATTTTGTAGAGCACTGTTCTCGAATCCGTCACCTAACTATATAGCTTATGATCAAAAGAGGCAAAGACACTGCTCTGTCTTTTGTAAGAGAAACAATATGGTATTTCTCGGCAAATATAAAACTTTGACCCCTTTGTCAAGGTCAAAACCCGACTTACAAATTTTGTTTTTTTGAAAATTAGATTTTCCTTGAATCAATGGATGGATATTCATCAGGCTCGCATGGATATATCATTGCGACAGGTTTAAGACATGTTTAGCTTGTCGTGACCTTGGCTTCCTTTTTCAAGGTCATAGTCTTGTATGTCTTGTTTGAAACAGAGAATGGGGTTTATCCAACTTGCATAGGTAAATCGCTGAGACAAACTTAAGAGCTGATAAGATTTTGAAGACCTTGACCTCATTTACAAGATCACTGATAGTCTTGAATATGTGAAATTTTCACAAGAATTTATATATCTCTTGAGCCCTTGACTTCATTCAAAATTGCATAGATATACTAATTGCGCCAAGAGTTGACTGTGGTTTGGTGACCTTGATCCAATTATCACAAAAGCCAAATTACACAATTAATGTTTATTTCTTTCTGAAAATGAGATATTTCTTGACCCAATGGATGAATATACATCAGACTTGCATGGATATATACTGAACGTCAAAAGAAACGCATACAATGTAAACGCCCAATTTATTTGAAGGTATAGGTATATTCTCTTATTTAGACATTTTGAGTTTCTTTGTTTATGATATTCCGACAGAATGAGCACCTTAACACATCGATATTCCGTAAACTTTATAGACAAGAACGCTTGCTTTTGTGATGGGGTTAAACTTAGAGTCACCATACTTTCAGAAGCTGAATTTTAATTTCCTTATAATGCTCAGCTAATTATTTTCTCCAGACATAATGTCCGCGGCAAGGGTAAGAAACAGCGAAAAAATCAAAGCAGCCGAGCCTTGCGTTTTAGAGAAACAATCAGGTGAAAGTTGGCAGTAGAAACAGTAACACTGGCTTACCATTGGATTTCCATAGAATTTTTAACACCCTGTATTTCTTGAAAAGAACAGAACCCATTTATACGAAGAGGTTAAATGAATTAACAAGAGTAAAATAAAAAGGTTTGCAAAGAAATTTTTCGCAGCACTGCAGAACTTTTGGTGTTATTGGACTTCCCATTTTGCTATTTGTTTAATTGCAAGGGAGATAATTTGACAAGTGTTCAACTACAAACTACTGTCATGTCCCTAAGAAGAACACCATGGTAATAAATCCGACGTTTTATTCATAACCACACATAAGAGTCGTGTTTCGGAACCAATTTGTTATACCGCCAAAGGAAAGACAACTCTTATAACAACTTTGAATGTTTCATGATAAATTGAGATAACTCTTTAATCCAAGTTTAATTTTGCAAGAAGATAAGTTTATATTGTTGGCAGACGTCAGTAGTGTTTTCTGCTATGTATGATTTAAAACCATAAATCAGTTGACAGAAGAAAACTGAACCTAAACTTGTATGCGTTTCTTTTGGCGTTCAGTATATAATTGTAACAGGCTCAACTATGGTTTGAGGGCTGGATTTGGATTTTGATTGTTTCAGTTCCTGGTCTTTGCATACTTTTTACTTTTAAGACTTGTTTAGATTTATTGACATTTACCCTTTTCTAAGGTCATAGTCTTGTATGTAGGATATCTTTCGAACAGAGGGTGGATTTTCGCCAAGCTTACAATTTTTAGACAAGGTTAAGAACTGATTAGATTTTGATGACCTTGACCTCATTTTAAAGGTCATAGAAGCATTCGATAATTTTCACTAAGAATATATTTCTTTAACCAGTGTTAGCATCTAATAAGACTTGTATGAATATATGATCATGACAAGCCGAAGAGATGAAGAGGCTTTGGTGACTTTTACCACATTTTCAAGGTTACAGTAGAAATTTAAATGGTCTTGCATGTATTGGCATCTTTAGACCAACCTTGATCGATTATGTAAACATAGCAAAGTTTTAGGATATCAAAACAAGTGGGTGGGAGATAAAAGGCAATGGGAATGGGCTAGTTGGGGCATCTGTATTTCTCTGAAAAACATTTCTAGTTTTCATTTATTTTGATAAATAGGCTATTCACTGTTTATAAAACAAGACATGTTTTAGATTTTCTCATTTACTACTGGGGAAAAAATGATTTTCTTTCTCCACTGGTATTTTCTAATTAATACTTAACTGGAAACTGACTTTCAGAATTTTATCTTGTCATTTCCTTGCTTTTGTCTATTATATCTATTACACCGTTTTAAGCTTAAGTGAACGGGAGAACAGTAATTTAATGAAACAGCCATAACTCATGCACATTTATGAATCACAGTAAAGAAGATTAACAGTTATACAGGTGTCAATGTTTGCAACTTTGCTTTTATTTGTATGCAAATTACCTAATAATAGACATATTATCGCCCAAAGATCATTTGTTTCCCGCGCAAATAGTCTAGCATGCCCATTTAAGGATAACAGGTAAAACAGGTAGTAAGTAGCCCCGGGCAATTGTCCCGAGGTTTGGCAATACTTTCATGCGTAAATTTCTTAACATTACATTATTGAAACAGATTGAACGTGGTCGAGTGGGTTAATGGCAGCAGTAGCGAATTGCTTTGACAATTAAGCAGTTTAGTGCGAGTTCGAAACTCAGGCAGGGACATTTTTTTTCAAAGACTTTTTCTCAAAAGTTCTTACTTCCTTCGTATTTTTTATTCTTTTTCATTTTTTTGTATCTTTTCTTTTTTTTTCTTTTTATTTTCTATTATCATTTTTTCTTTGTCAGTTTTATTTTCTATCGTTTAGTCACTCACACAGTGCACTTTTTTTCTTATTTATTTTGTGTGTGTGCGTGTGTGTGTGTGTGTGTGTGTCATTATTATTATTTTTTATTATATTTTTTTCTTTTATTTAGATTTTTATTTATTTTTTCATTATTTTTTTTCTTTGGTATAAACATTTTTTTCTCAAAATTTATATTTCTAGTACTAATTTCAACAAATTACAGAGAAGACTCCTGAAATTCTGTCTCGTCAGCTGTGTCTGTCTCTGAGTTCTCGCCTTCAGTAGCGGTATCTGTGGCTTCATCACTTAAACAGACCAAGACCTCGACCTTTTCTATCTCAGACTTGACAGCGATGTCTTGTTCCCAGTAGCTCTGCTCCGCGTCTTCAACATGTTGGCAGCAGGACTCCCAGAAACCAGAAGATACATCCTCGAAGGCCTCTTCAGCATGTTTGATGACGTCTGCTAACTTGAAGGAAAAATTCCTCTCCGCTCCCTGTCTTTTGATCTTTGCCCAAACCAGCTCGATAGCATTTAGGTCTGCATGGTATGGCGGCAGTCTGATGCAGTCGCGCCAATGGCTCTGCATGTGCTGTCAAATGCAACAACAAACTTCGGTTGAGGCTTGTTTAGTTTATATATTTGTAGGAACTCGGCCTTTTGCGTACCCTCCGTGAACTGTACGTCTCTGCGTTTGAGCCATGCTTGAATGTCTGCCTTCTTTGTTGCCTGTATCGGACATCTACCTTCTTGCTTACTATGGTAAGGAGGGTCGTCTATGACCATGACTGAATTTGGCGGCAAATTAGAAGTAAGCTGATTCTCCAACCATCTTCGGAAGTTGTCAAAGTTCATATCATCATAAAGTCGCCAGACTTGGATTTACTCTTGAAAATCAGTTGAGCCCCCTAGACCCGGCATGGACAATGATGATCCGCTCTTCCTTGTTGAAAGGTGCGTAATGCTGAATGTCTTATGACTGCCAACACTTCTTTGTGGAATGACCAGCGTGAACGTAAGTTTCATCAGTGTACATAATTGGTCGTTCGGTTGCTTGCAGTCTTTTCATTTTACGTAGAAATGTTGTCCGCAGAGCGACGATGTCTGTACGCTCAATCAGGAGTTTACGGTTGGTCGCTACAGGCTTCCAGTCGAACCCAGGCTGATGAAGAGTCTTACGTGGGTGTTCCTAACCTCCCCTTTAGCCAATTTTCTCCTGAAGCCTCTTGTGCAAGGCAGGCACTGGTGGCATAACCTCCATCGCAATCATCTCGTTGACTGTTCGGCGCAGAACACATTGGTCGAAGTCATCGAGCAGGACTTTGTCATGGCTTGGCTTCCATGGTGCTTTGTATTTCGGGTAATTCTGGAGACGGTCATTTCTGATACTCCCGTCATGGTCGCTGCACTGGCGCAGAAAGTGGCACTTTTAGTGAACCCTACTCTTTCTCCTCGCTGCATGTCTAAAAATAGAAAAAAAGGAGGGAACATTAATCTAAAAAGTCAAGAACAATCCTAGCAGGCACACAACAATGGAACAACGTCGTATTGACGTAGATATAATGTTGCATCAACGTCGATGCGTTGTTTTCTAAAGCTCCTGCGCCTACTGGGATACTAACTTGAAGAGATATAGCTCACTGGTATAATGACCGGTGCATGTTCTATTCCGCGAGTGTCATAGGTTCGATCTCAAGATTCGATCAGACATGCCGTCATGGCATTAAGAGACATTAAAAATATTTTTTTCCAACTAGACAGCGTAAGCCTACTGGAATTTCGAAAGCGCCGGATTGAAATCTCAACATCAATTGCGAAAAAATAAGATTACCCAGCAGCCACATCACGTTGAATTAACATTGAACTAACGTTGAATCAACGTTGCATCGACGTTGAATCAACGTTGAGTCGACATTGTTTCAATGTCGTGTGCCTAGTGGGTAGGTATTTAGCACGCAGAAAAAAACAATAACCTCAAAAACTTGTAGAATATTTTTTTTGAATCATTTGAATAATTCAGATAATTTCTTGTCTCAATTTCTGCAGAACTCGATGATGTTGCCATTATGACGATCTAATTGAAAGGGAAATGACAGCATGCTTTCTTTGTAAAACGATTTTGTAACTCACCTGAGGATCCCGAGAAATTTCAGCTTCATGCAAAGCATGCAACCCTGATTGGAAAAAAGCAAGAATATCAAACAAGCACAAAAAATCATACATCTGTAATTCGAACCTACGACCGTAGACAAACCAAGCTAGATGTTGTTAGTCTGGTCCACTGAGCTACTATGATTCGTGATTTTTTCTGTGGCATTTAACCATTACAATATGGTCAGGCGCCCTAAGTTACTACAGGTCAATACCTGTCACTCCTTTCAAATTACACCAATGTTTGTAAATAACACATTATCGTTGGGGGATAGTAAGTAAATGTTGACCATTCTACAAGCTGTTGCCTTGATGAATTTTCTCCCTTGTAAAATACTGTCAAAATACTAAATAAAAAATGGGCATTTTCTTCAAAAGAAAGTTTTTTGTTTTAAAATACATTTTTCAAGAAAATTATAGATTAGTTATGTATTGAATAGACATTAAAGATGCACTTTACTCCATAGCGATATGTGTGGTAGTTTTAGAGATACTTGGCAAAATGGCCTGTTTTATAGACAGCAAATAGCCTATACATGATTTTCTCGTATATATGCATGTCGGTAAATCGTGCGACCTGTTACATGGGGAACGTCGTTACGAGAATTGAAACAGAACAGTCAGAACAGAAAGTGCGACCAATCTTTGTGAACCACAATTACTAACCATTTACATGACCGACTGGTTAAGCATAATGCTTTCTGCAGACAGTTTTCGATTACTGGGCCTTGCAAATTTACGAGCCGGACCATTCGAAAATCCCGTCTCTCTCAGACACTTGTCCGGACAACTAAAAACTGCAACAGCAGACAATACCGTAAAATTCTAAATATTGGGGCACTGAAATTAAACTTCGTAACTGTCCTAAAAATTGAATGTTTTTGTCTTTCTATGCAGCAAGGCGTGAAACAAATGAAGATAGAACGGCAAACAGTGGTAACCAGACCAGACTGAGCTTTATTGATCAGACTGATCGACCAGGTGCGGTTTGATCTGTTTCTGCACTGTTTGCTCACACCTAGCTATCCCAATATCTAGAATTTACAGTAGAGTTACATTCTAAACTTATTTAAGGGCTTGAAAATGTTTCAGAGTCTAAATTTCCATGGAGACAATGGCGTTTGGATTGGTTTGACAGATAAAGACAAAGAGGGACATTGGAGATGGTCTTCAGGTATTTCGAAAAAGTAGCATCCGCAAAAGTACTTTGAATAATTTATAGTACTGCGTATAGAACGGCTACTTATACTGTGTGTAATCTCCGTTATCTGACGCTGCGGCCCTGTAAAGTAAATCTTACGTAGAACTTTTGCGTCACGAGTTGAAGCTGTCACTTTCATCAACTTTTATCCACTCTTCGAATGATATAATAAAATAAAAACGAGAATGCTATCCAATGGCAACGACAGTTAACTGATGGGCCACGTGGAGTATGATCCGCAAATGTCCTGTGGTTTTCTTTGAGAACTTTTTTGTCATGAGGCGTGTCACCCCCATGCAGCGGTGTGCAATGCTTCCTATACGGACAGTTTCAATCAACAATCAACTGTAACGCAAGAAAATATAAAGAAAATTATATTGCTAATATTTAATCAGTTTCTTGAGACAGCATTCAAATCCAGTGAGAAGAGTAAGCTGTCGTATTCAACACCTGGACATTTGACAAGGGGGTGGAGGAATTTTAGAATTTATATCAGAAGTCATAGGTTATTTTAACTCAAAGGTTAATCTTAAGAAGTAATGATGACGTGAGGCAAAAGAGGCAAAATCATCTTCGTCCACAACAGTTACAACACAACTTCAGAGCTGCTCTCCATAAATATGGCAGAGCCAAACCACTTTTGCACAGATTTCATGTAGTTCGTTCAGAAATGTGGCCGGGATAAATGAGGATGGATAGCTATTTGAAAACCACTATAGTCTGGCTATTTTTTGTTTTTAAATCTAGTGACTTGTGTGTCATTGCACACTGCTGCATAGGTGACTCGCCTCGCGATAATATACTCCAAGAAAGCCCAGGACATTTGCACATCATACTCCACGTGACCCATCAATTGAATGTAATTGCCGTCGAATGAAAAGCTGTCTCGTTTTTTCAATTTTCTTTAATTAAATTCGTCGTAGAACGGATAAAAAATTAAAGTTAAATCTATCTCTCGCTATCAAGATTTCAGCAGCTACAACTGCGAAGCCGCACGTGACACGTAAGTCCCATACCAGATTTCCTTGGCTCTGCTTACTGAGATTACCAACCGTGACTTAGTAAGCACCGTTTGACATAATTTAGATCACCGCTTAATCCAGATTACAATCCTAGAAAAGTATGCAATGCTCCAGTGTCTAAGATTAGGCTTACAGCATTTCAAGCACCGGCAAAAGTTATTGAAACTCAAGCAACAATGTCAAAATATCCTTTTTTCACAATATGTTAGTAATGCCGATTTGTCCTACCAATGACCGCTCCAAATATAGGTACGGCATAAATCGTATCACTCCTGGTATCGATCAGATTCGTCCCCACTAGAATGCGTAGGCCGTATTTAGTATATCTGAAACAAACGTTAATATTATTTGCTAACGTCGGATTATCATTTAGGAATAATTTTCTTATCATACTTTTATTCTCTGCGCTTTCTAGTGACGTTTAACTGGATCAAACCCACGGGCAGTCCGTTTAATACAAAGTTACTACGCAATGCCGAAAGAAATATTCAAGGATTCTTTCAAAGGATTTAATCACTTAAAGACTTCCAATCTATTTATCCTATTTTACATTAAAGTTTAAACCACAACTTAACCTGTACACGTTTCAAGTTTTCCCATCACAATTTTAAACACAAATGTATTGCATTTAGTTAAATATAAAACCATAGCCACCAGTAATAGTGTTCCAAAGAAACCAGTTTGTAGCTAAATGTAGGTTCAGTTAGAGCAACGATTTTACACTGAGCAAGAAAATAGAAAGTCTATTGAACTGGAGCTTTTGTCCTCTGTATATGAGCACATTATATATTTTAATAAGTCCTAGGTATAGCAACCCTACTGTCCGTGGACAAACCTAATAACCCCCACTAAGTCTTCAATCGATCAAAAATATTGCTATAATCATTTGAAGTATATTCTGATTGATTCTGTCCTTTCTAGCGGTTACAGGCAAATATAGTAACTGGCTGTCACTCCCATCCGAAGTAAAATATAGTACGCCATGATAAAAGAAGGTGCGATTTTTTTTCAACATTTAATTTAACGGATTTTTTAAGTGTGAACCAAAGTGTACTTTACCTGTTTGTGCGTTTGATTTTCCCTTCTAAAGCAATGTTAGTGCAAATTATTTACAATGCAATGGTAAACAGAAAATGATTATGCATGAATAACGTTGCGTTTACTAATACACCATTCAAAAGAAATACTGAATACCATGTATGGGTATGCCTATTCAATATACAAGAAAGACCATACTCAACAAAGGAAAAAGTAAGAATCGATATCTCTAATTTACAATAACTAGTGTTTTAAGAGGTTACGTATCATGAAATCTTTAATGCAGTTGTTGGCAAAAATGGCAAACTGTGTAGATCCTAATCAGAATGATAAATTTGTGTCTTTTCTGTCTTCTAAAATATGTCTTTATCACTTTAGTACGCAGGGTTATTTGAAATTGAAGAAAATAAACAGTATAAGAATAAGACCCTGATCAAATTGCCATTTGGGTGCCCAGGTTATTCTGAACTTTCACGGTTTGCATAATGCTTTTTTAAAAAGCAAGTTTCTAAATGCAGAGGAAACTCACTGAGTCAGGGTGGCCGTACAGGACTGATTTTTCTGATCAATTCCGAAAAATAATAATACGTCACAAACGTATTGGCTATAATTCAAATGTTATGCGACAGTCTGCATGCTTAGTGATTAACCCAATCACGGTTGATAGCTTTGCTGCACTCTTTAATTGCACACCGGGGGATCGGTCGTCAGACTCTATGATGACCCCGACCTAAAGCTATATATTTTAGTTGGTTGGGACCGGAGCATTTTTGCCTGTTGCTTGGTCCACCGGGGCTCAACTGGTGACCTTCTTTTGCTTCAGATTTCCAGTGGGGTTGTTTGGCAGGACAGGGATCTCCACCTGTCAGACGGCCCGTTGGTTCTGTTGAGTCCTCGTCTTTGCTTCTTCATGGTGTTGAAATTTGATTTATGTGTTTACCGTGATGATTCATTGACGAGTTAGAGGGTTATCATGCGAACCAAACTACCAACTAAATGTTTTGTACCACTTCAGAAACTGAGGGTGAGGTTGGGCCTGTAAAATCGATTTAAGCCCCCCAGTAATTCATTACTGACCGTTCCAAGGCGGTAGTTCTGTTGTGGTTCTTTGTTGCCTGTTTTTGGTGTCAGAGTTTCTGTGATGTTTTACCTTATGTATGTTATTATTATTTTTGGTTCGGTTTGGGTTGCTGAGTGGCAACCTTTTGGGAACAAGCTGCTCACTCGGTTGGCCATATGTTCTCTGTATCTTGATTATTCGTAATCTTAGTTGTTTCCAACTATGGTTTGAGGGCTGGATTTGGATTTTGATTGTTTCAGTTCCTGGTCTTTGCATACTTTTTACTTTTATAAGAGTCTTTCATGTTTGCATATACAGGCTATTCGTCCTTTAGATGTCACTTGAACAGTTTCTTCTGCATACCGTGTATGATGTCTGTTTTACTTTTAGGTGAGAAGGTAACTTTTACTTCCTGGTCAGATCATCAGCCTGGACTACTGTTTGCCTTAGAAGACTGTGCCTTATTTGATATGCGTCACCATGGACACTGGGACGATTATAAGTGTAAAGGAATTATCCATAACCACCAACGCCATCCATGGATATGTGAATATAATAAACTGTGAAATATATCGTATATTTTCGTAATTATTTGCTTGAATGCAGTTTGTCTAAACATTATTAATGTTAATGGGTTAAGCATGTGAAATCTCTGTTTTTTTACATGATTACAACTTCTTCTACTGCGAACTTGAGCTAGTGTATATGTTTTGTTTTTCAAAAAGTCTTTGAATGCCAGATTATTACCGAAACAATTACCACAAAAAAGTCTGTAACTACTTGTAACTAATATTTAAAAAAGACACATATGGGACTCAGAAACATGCTTCTTGCAGAAATGTGGTCGATAATTTGATGAAAAAAAGAAGAAATGAGGAGAGATAAATCTGTTTTATAATAACAATGGACAGGCTATCGTCTTCATACTGTGCAGACCATACAAACTGTACTAATATATAAAATTAAAGAGACTTCGTTTGGAAATTCTTACCTCAATATGCTTATTTCTTTCAGCATCTAACCAACACTTAAAATTATGATCAACTTATGAAACCGAAATAGTCTGTCTGGAATTACATTGCTTCATTTAATCCAATATTTATGATAAAAGAGGTGACTTTCATTTGGAAATTTTAGGTTGGGCTGGTCCGCGCGCAACATCATACGATGTATACTTCTCCACTTATGCGATTTGGAAGGGCAACACATAAACTATTAAATTTCTTAAACGAGGCTATCTCTACTTAACGAAAAAGATTTTTTGTCTTTAGTCGTATAACATTACTATTGACATACATTTTAAGTATTTCATTGGCCAATATAAAAATACACCTGGAATTTTGATGTAAGTAGCTTACTTTCGCTTTCTCTTTCTACTTTCAGTTTCATTTGACTGTTGGCCTATAAACCGTGTCGTGATGAATCTAGGTATTTCGGTCCAAATCGATTTTTGCCAAAGAACATTTCGCCTGTTATGTCGCTCATGTAAAATATAAAATCAAAACAATAACAGAAGTCGAAGACGAAATTAAGTAATTGTTGCTGGCTTCGTTGTTGATGTTGTGTTGGAACTGCGACACTTTTAAGGTTATATGTGGGGCGGTAAGCCAACCGATCCTCATTGTTATGTGCAACACAGACCGAGCCCGATCAAAGTTCAACAGAGTTTTCGAAATTGAGACCCCCCAACACCAACAACAAAATATGCATATCAAAATGCGCATCCGTACAATCTGATCAGCACATTCGATATTTTACATCTACCTGTCTCATACATATTACAATACACACTTCTATTTTATCTTTTTTTTACAGATATTTTTTGTTTTTCTTTAAATTCGAGATGGATGGATGGATGACGTGCGATTTTACGTCCTTTTCAACAGTATTTCAGTTATATCAGAACGATGGGATGATGATAATAAAAGGCTGTGTGCAATGGGATCCCGTTTACGGTAGGAAAGATTCTCGCCTCAAGCGGGGCTTGATCTCGGCCCGTTAGATCAGTAGGCTAGCCCTTAACCCACTGAGTTACCGGAGCTCCTTTAAAATCGTGAGTTTGAGACATCCCATAATATGTTGATGACACTATATTGATGTTGCATATGTGCATCACTAGACTAATTTCAGTCGAGGATGTTAGATATTCATATTTAACATTTTTTCACGTCTCTCTGAAACCTCCAATGTGTGTTAACTCCTGATCTCAACATCTTTAAGATGTCGGAGGGAGGTATAAAGGTATCAGAGAGGCAAATGAGATCTGATCTGAATTTCTAACACCTTGGACAGACAAAAGTCCAGAGTATCACATGCACTAGTTTCCACAACACAACTGAACTTGAAAAAAAAAACCTACATCTTTCCCCGAATACCTCCAAAAGTTCATGGTTTAACTGCAACAATTAATGGTTTCATAAGCTTTGAATTTCACGAAGAACGCGGCTCCTGGTGTACACTCAGCTAACTGACAGAGAAAACAGGCTTATTGCAGCTAGAACACAGGTAAAATACTGCTTGCCTTTAAATATGTTCTGAAAAGTAAGATCCTTTGGAAGCAAGGAACACACCAAAGAATAGAAAATAGCAGACTCGGTTTAATTGAGTCTGTTTATGACTAGTAGTGAAATGTGCGACGCCAGCGACGCCCCCCTTGCACCGGCTTAAGCAGAACTCTGTATTCAGAATTACTCAAATGAACTAAATGATCCCAAAGGACCAGAAAATATAATCTGCACTATGATGATGTACGGGGAGACGTTTTACGGCCGCTACACGGCACAAACACCAGCTGCAATGAAGATAAATATACTCGGTCAAAAAAGTAACGATACCAACTATCGGCCATATTTTCAAGGAACCAAGTGCATATTGGAATTAATTGAGGCTCATGTATGTTTAGGGAGACACCAAAGAACAAAATGCTCAGAAAATTGTCAACCCATACTTTTCCACATTAGAGTTATCTGGCATTATTCGATAGGAGTCAATTTGAATGCATCTCATTTCTCCGCATGCGCAGGAATAAATTTTGTATTGCACAGAAAAGTCCATAATGCAGGAAGTTCAAAAAACACTTAAAATGTTTAATGTCTTGTACTCAGGCTTTACAGGCGAGGTTTAAATTCTTCAAATTCGCAGATTATCTCCCTTTTAATTAAAAATATAGCGATTTTCAAGGCGTCATTATTACTGTACCTGTCGGTCTTTTTTCAAAGTTTCTTCATAAACATTTTTGTTATGTCATTGTTTTCATGGCATACTGACAAAATTGGAAGAATTATTACACGCTCGCTAGCCATTACGATTTCGATTTCCTATGGAAATCCCACTGAAAGTGGCATTTAAACAGTCTTTAAATGAATCACAGTACGCTGACTTGTGGTTCAAATTCTCGTATCAGAAGCGGTCAAATTTTGATTTCTTTGGCAAGCAGCCTTACCTAAGGCCTTGCTCTTGTGTATGGAGCGCAGAACCTTGGAAATCATTATTCACAAACCAATTTTAAAAACTGTGAACTTGAGCAGTTTTAATGATGTTGCTCTGTGAAAATGAAAAATTACCCCTTGCATTTTCAAACGACCCTTGTAGCATGTGTAGTCTTAGAAAACCAAAACAAATAAGTTCGTTCAATATGCAAATGGATACTCTTTTGAAATTAGTAAACTATATATGTTCTTGATTTCTGCAATTGCCATAGCAACAGAAGAAATACATGTATAGGAACTTTTTGACCTAGTATATATTTTGAAAAGTAAGATCCTTTGGAAGCAAGGAACACACCATAGTGTGTTAAAGTGTGTTTCTTGATTTGTGGTTTTCCAGCAAGATCACTTGTGATAAGCCTAATAAAAGCAAATTTAACAGCCCCCAAATATGGGTAGTTTTCATAGGGAAAGATGTAAGTGTGTGAAGTTTGATGTATGCTACAGTTACATATTTTGCATGGTTTGCACTTTCGCAAGTGTATATTGGTAGCTTCGATGGCAAAGTGTTTTTTTTTTTTAAACTTGGCATGTGCATTGGTCTTGGGACTAGTGGGATTGTTAATGGGCAAATTTCGATATCATCCGATGGAGTTATATCCTTTGTCAAGGTCTTAAAACATAGGTTTTGTTTGTAATTCAGGTTTTGATATGTAATTTCTTTACACTTTGAAATATCTTGATGAAATATTACAGAAATCGAAGCAAATAGTACCTTTCTGCTGCAAGCAGAATTTTGTCAGTGTGAGTAATCTGCCCCTGTCATTGGGCTATATACATGTACTAAATAACGAAAAAATGTATTAAATCAGAGTTGAATGGATTTTCTGAAACTTATAACAAATTATCATATTAATAAAAGCATTAGAGAGGCGCCGTAGTCGAGTGGTTAGAGTGGCTCGGTTATTGTGCAGAAAGTCACCGGAAGGTCGTGAATTCGCGGCTCATCGTCGCCATCCGAAGACTGGAAAAGTCTCTCTGCCATTCAGCAGTAAATGGGTACCTTTTTCGAATCAGGGAAGGATAAGGCAGTGAAAGGAGAGAAAGACGCCTTTCATCAGCTGAGATACAGTGGGGCTCTACGCCCCCCCCCCACTGCCCCTACGGTTATTAGGCTATGGGAAACCTTTTACCTTTACCTTGATAAGCATTCTGTCATGATCAAAATTTGGTCCCCCTTGTGGTTATTTGCCCCTGACACAATTAATGATCCATCAAGTGAAATCTTGAAAAACTCTATATAAAATCAGACTTTTGGTATAGCTTGATGAAATTTCACAGAGAAACGATTGCAATAATATCACTTTTCTGTTATAAGCAGAATTTAGTCAACATAGGTTACCTGCCCCTGTCCCTGTTAACCACTTGTGCAGACCAGCGTGTAGTGGGTTTTTCTGTCAAACCAATAGTACAAACAAGACTGAGGTGAATTTCCTTGTTCTAGTATGGACTAACAAACTTGTCTGCAACAAAAGTGTATCAAGGAAAACCTGAATCTACGAGGGTCATCCAATAAGTCTTGCAAACGATGTCATTACTGCTTTATTGATTGAGGTAGGGTAAGCAAATTACACCATTAACAGCTTACGTATATGATCCACATATGTGCTAAACATCATACACGTGACATTCCTTTCTCAGATATGGGAGGGTTTTGAATGCAAAGGGGTAAGCGATACCGGCGGTGAAATTGCACAAACACGGCGTCTTTTGCAAGAGGTGAGGGGAAGATAATCCCAGCATATATGTTCATAATTCTTTCAAATTACAATAATTCATGTTCTAAAGTAATCGCCTTATACGTATGAACTCAAAAAGAGACAGTTATAATTTCACATTACCAAACAAATGTAGTTGCTAGGCTACAAGAGAATATTACAGAATTTTAGCAAATTTCTAGTTTTTAATGTTTACCTCTGGTTTCTTAAGGCTGCAAACGATATTAAACAAGGCTCGAAGCTTATATTTTCTCTAATATCTACATTTCAGCATCTCATGACTATTCTTTGATAACAAATTAATGGCTGTTTAGGAAACACTTCATCCGTTGTGAAGGCCTCTTCTTCATATACTCATTTTATATGATATTTTAGCTGCCCAAAAACATGGTGATCTTCCTTTGAACAATAATAATATCTTGAATGACGGCAATTTCTTAAAGTGATATGGGCTGCAACTTTTAACAATCTATTTTGGGAATAATTGTTTATAATTTTCAAAAGTACAATAATTGAGCCCAGATGGCCAGGAAACACCCATAAAAATAACAAACCTAGGCCAATTACTGCTACAAAAACAACAGGGATTTAGGTAAACTATTGGCTGTCTAGAATTTCATTCGGTCCGAACTAAATTATTTGAAAGCTAAAGGCTCCTGTTTACCCAAAGGTTATCATAGTTTTCATGCATTTTCAGGGGGAATGAATAGATTTATGATAAAAACTTACTTTTACTCAGCTTTTACAATAGGTAAAAATAATTGTGTAAAAGTTGTCAAAATGATTAAAAGTTGCAGACCATATATCTTTAACCTTGGTACCGTGTACATACTTCGATATTATTTTCCGTATCTCCCAGCAATCTTCAGATATTTACAAGCGTTCTGTACTAAGCTAGGGGATCTTAAACAGACAACTAGAAGCCACCACCGCGCCCATAATGGCAGTATTCTTCAGTTGCCTAGCAACGTCATTTGCAAGATCATGACGTTGCTAAAAATTGTTGACTGGAATGAAGGGAAGATGCAGTGTAGGAACGTGGATTGCTTGATTCGTTTTTAATTATCATTTGCCTGAAACTTGGCCGTTTGCAGGACTTATTGGATGAGCCTCGTATTTCACAAAAATCGACGAAGGAAGAAGCTCTAGGCTTAAACCTTAGGACTACTTTTTTGCCGTTATAAAAAAAAATAAATCCGACAAAGAACTCGATGTTTTACTAATAAGATCATACATATACTCTGAACGACAATATAGTACCTGTTTTGTTCTAAACAGCACTCATTCGCTGGCTTCAATTCATTGAATCGAAACTCAAAACTCCTCAGCAGCGCGATTCAGGGTTTGTTTCCATTTTCGCACTTGCTGCCAGGAATTTCAAAGACAAACTCTTTAGTTTCTGTAGATAACTTAGGAGTAATTTACATGTACCAACTGATCTTACCTCAAAAGTTTTTGATACGCCTGTTTCAGGCAATCTTTTCCCTGTCATTGATCTGAGTAACAGATTCTTGAACTTGAATTGTATCGCAGGGGGTAGGCGCATACGTCGCTCTTCAGTGATTGACTGAAATTGGTTTTTGAAAACGGCGGTCTATTCTATTCTATTCTATCCCATAACCTTACTAGGTCGTTGGGGCACCACAGATGACTTCGAAACAATCCTTTTTCACCTTGTCCTGTTTTCAGCTGCCCTAGTTGAGCTGGTAAAATCCATCCCTGTTCACTCTTTAATATTGTCTTCCCACTTCTTCTTCTGTCTACCTCTCCTTTTTGCTCCATTCACTGTGCCCTGTATAATTATCTTTACTAAACCAGAAGACCTTGAGACGTGGCCAAACCATCTTAGTTTCCGTTTCTTGACCAGTGACAGGAGTTCATTATATTCTCCAATGGCTGCTTGGATCTTTCTGCCAACCTCCACATTGGTTATATGGTCCTTGTACAAAATGTTCAGTAACCTTCGATAGCATGTCATCTCAAAGGCCTGCGTTCTTTTCTCTAACTTTGCTGTCAAGGTCCACGATTCACAGGCATACAGAAATATGGAAATGACAAGGGAGCGCATAGGTTTCACCTTTGATCCAAGAGATATGTTGTTATCTCTCCAAATTGGTTTCAGCTTGGTAGAGCTGAAGTGGCTCGTGCAATTCTTGAGAGAACCTCCTGTTTTGAGCCATCATCAGAGACTGCTCGAAGGTATTAATTTTGAAGCTTGTTACGGTACCCAGCTTCTGCCCTTTTACCTTGATCTCCCTCTGAATGCCATCTGCGCTGTTTGTCATAAGTTGGGTCTTCTCAGCACTGATCTCCATATCATACATTGTGCAGGTTTGGTCGAGACTTTCAACTACAGCTTCTAGTTCCTGCTCTTCCTCAGTTAGAGCGTCTCTGTTATCGACAAACCGCAGATTTGTATTGTTTCTGCCGCATATGCTAATCTTTCCTTCATGTTCTTCCAGAACATCAGACATGATCCGTTCGAGAAATATGTTGAAGAGGGTGGGTGACAGAAGACATCCTTGTCTTACTCCAACTGTTGTTCTGAACCATTCTCCTGTGCTGCCATTCATCACGACTGCACTTGTAGCCTTTTCGTATAGCTGTTCAATGGTGCGAACTAGATTTGCTCTGATATTGTACTTCCGCATGGTGGCCCATAAGGCTGCATGCCATAACCTGTCAAGGGCTGTTTTTGAAATCAATGAAGACATGCTACAGAAAACTGCGGTACAATCCTTTAAATGCATTTTCTCTTCAATTAAGGATCTAAGGTTTTCTTAAAGGGCTACGTGACGTCGCATTGCAAGTGTTTTGTTGCATTTGAGCTAGTTGTATACAAATAAAACAGTTAAAATGATGAAAATAACGAAATACAGTCAAACCTGTATTAAGCAAGCACCTAAGGGATATTCAAAATCTACTTGCTTAAGGCAGGTGCTTGCTTAATACAGGTACATTCCAATGTATTTGTCTGTTTTGGGAACTGAATACATGCTTGCTTAATACAGGTTGCCTGCTTAATAGAGGTGGCCACTAAGACAGGTTTGACTGTAATCACTTTTTAGAAATACTTGTACTGTTTACTACCAAGGGAATTTTATCAAGACAATGTGCTACCGTATATACAATAGATCGGGAAATTTTCAGGTACGAATGCATAACACAACTCAATCCCAGATCCCAATCAAAACACCAGGAGGGAAAAGACAACACAAAATTAGACACCACCAACAAAAATCACCAGCGGCAGTCATTTCCTATGTTGATTTTAACCAGGCTAGTCGTAATATCACGAACAACATATCAATAGCAGAAAAAGCAACAAACAACATATAGTGCCGCCTTGCGACGGCCAGCAATGAAATTTCTGGGGGCTTAATCGGTTTGTGGTTGACCAACCTTCGCCCTCACTTCTGCTTTGGTTCATCAGACACTAAGTTGTTCAACCTAAAGAAAACAATTACCATCCACATAATAATCCAACGAAAGCATCAACTTTGACCATAAGAACAATTTATACGAAAAACATTAGACAACTATACTTCTTACCTATTTTCAATACAGTACAAGAATTCCGCAGAATGTTATGCCGCACCTGCCTTGCACTTGTACAGTTGTAAAGACTATAGTTAAAAGCGAGTATGAGGAATGGACTAAAATGCTATGCAGAACACCAAGTAGGATGTAATTTTTTACTAAGTCAGTAGAGAGTGAAATATCGGTCAATGGTAGGGATAACTGCAACATCCTTCATGAACATTCTAAGAAGAAATTTTATGTCAGGCGTGATGACTGTAGGTATCATACCTTGAGATAAAAGGACTTAAAGGCTAAGGTCGACACAATTTTGGATGTAAGATTTTACGAAGTCAGCGAACCATGAAATATATGTCAAGGGTGAAATTCATAGCAACAGCCCTCAAAAACATTCTAAGAAGAAACTTGATGTCAGGTTTGATTCTTGGTTTCATAGTTTGTGAGAAATGGACTTAAGCGCTACGGTCGACATAATTTTGAATATAAAATCTTACAAAGTCAGCAAAGCATAAAATATCGGTCAAGGGAAAAAATAAGTGCAAAAGTCCTCGGGAACATTCTGTGAAGAAGCTTCATGACGGGTTTGATAATTGTAGGTATAACAGTTTGCGAGTAATGGACTTAAACGCTAGTGTCGATGCTAGGATCGACGTTATTTTGAATATTAAAATTTAACGAAGTCAGCAGAGCATGAAATATAGGCCAGGGATATAAATAAGAGCAACAGCCCTTGAGCCTATTCTGAGAAAAACTTTATGCCAGGTTTGATGATTCTAGGTATCCTAGTTTGCGAGAAATGGACATAAACGCTGTTGTCGACGCTAAGGTCGACGTAATTGTTGACCGTCCGTCAACAATTACGTATGGAATGGACGAACGGAATGACTGACGGACGTACGGACGGACCGAAAAGTGAGCTCCTATATCGTACCTTGCTAAAGCAAGTACGACAAAAATTTGTCTCAGTGGCCACCTGTATAAAACAAGCAACCTGTATTGAGCAAGCATTTATTCATTTCCCGAAAAAAGGCAAGTACATTAATATATACCTGTATTAAGCAAGAACCTGTCTTAAGCAAGCACATCCTAATTTTCCCATAAGTGCTTGCTTTATATAGGTTGGACTGTATTACTTGAGGTAGGTGGCGGGGGGGAGGGGTGCATCTTAACCAGTTTGCGGTCGATCAACCCTCGCCCTAGGTTCTGTCTTGGCTCCGTTCCTGCTACTTTTGCGCACCACCCAAAGTGCAAAAAATCATGTATCACGTATCCGTGTTGATTTCTTTTTCTTTTTGTTTCTTCTTCTTATTCTTCTTCTTCTTCTTAAGGTTTGGTGCATCTTGAAGCTATAGGATGAATGTCCTTTCAACAAGTACTGTCGATTAAAGGCCACAGTCTGCTATATACACTGCTAATAATTACGATATTTTCAACAGCGTTAACTGTACACTAAAACAACAAAATAAATGAATAATAATAATGCCAAAAGAAAAAACCACGAATCTTTCTCCCTTTGTCCATACGTGTATACATATGTTCTTAACCCAAACAATAACATTCAATCCCCCGTTCCGCAGCTTTGTCGTTACGTCTTCTGTGTTCAGCACAATAAACTCGAATGGAGGCAAGCGTGAGATCATTTCATACTGTTATTACAGAGATGAAAATAAAACACAGACAGGAACAAAATCATTTTCATTTTAATGCTTTATGTATTCACAAATCCAGCCATGTTTTTCGCTGGTGAAAAGGATGCCCTCACATGAGTAATCTCCCCATTGACCATGTAAATCTGCTTCCATTACGGCACAGTCTTCAAAACTTCCAGTTAAAAATCCACCAGGCTGACCATGTAACCAGTGGGTGTAGGTAACTCTTTCGCCTGTAAAGTCCGACAAAAATGAATAATAACAAACATGGAGGAAACAAAGGTCTGAGGCACCTTCGTTCCCACTATGTCCAAAATACATACAGTTTAGTTTTTGGAACCTTGAAAATTAGTACTAGTTACTGTTGTTCTTGTAAGTATCCTATTGGACTCGAACTTAACTCTCTCTAATACTTGTAAATGAGTTACTTGTTCCTAGGTATTCTGAAACAGAGGGTCAGTCAAAATCGCATACTTTCAATTTATGTATACGCCTTCCAAAGGAATTTCACCAATGATAAATCGGAATAGTAAACAATAATAAGTATTTTAAGACCAGGATAGAGCGTGGGTATGGGGGAGGAGGTGGCTAGTAGCTGTTCCGTTGCGGTCCGCAAAATACCAATAGCCAATAAATACATGTACGTATGAATTTTACAATTGAAATCGATCTAGATTGCATGGAGTATGTTTAGTCAGCAAATTTTCTTTTTGCATGACTACAATTAATCTTAACAATCTGAAAAATCAAACAATAAGTTTAGTCTACAAACAGTTTATCATGCATGTTTTTTCGATTTTTAATTATTTTTTTTAGCTCACCTGAGCAAGCGGCTCCGGGAGAGATTAAAGGATGCTAAGGCTCTGTCGTCCGACGTCGTCCGTCAAGGTTTTAAAACGACTTCTCCTCTAAAACCGCTGGGCCGATAGTAACCAAATTTCATGTAGAGCCTCTAGGGGGCTGGGGAATGAAAAGCCCTTCAAACGATCCTGGTTACATGATCATCATGGCCGTGGCGGCCCATATATGGTGGTCCATATATGGTAAAAACCTTTGAAAATCCTCTTCTCCAGAACCGCTAGGCTGATGGCCTTGAAACTTGGTATGTAGCATTGGGTACGTTAATACTATCAAGACTGTTCAAATTATGACCTTGGGTTGACTTTGACCTTTTATATGGTAAGGTCAAATTTGCTTTCTGTAGCTTTTATATGGGAAAATTCTAGAACATAAGATTCCTTAAAAACTGTTGAATATTTTGACCTGAAAATTGGTATATACAGTCATCTTAATGAGTACATGAAAATCAATGCGTACAAGAGGTCAAGGTCATACTTTGACCTTTGACCTGGGTCTCTCATATTTTGACCATTTCACACATCCCCTCAGAAGCCACTGGGTCAATTGTAACCAAATTTCATGTAGAGCCCCTAGTGGGCAGGGGAACGAATATTTGATGACCTTGGGCTGACCATGACCTTTTTAAGGCAAGGTCAAGTATGGGAAAATGTTAGAAATTAAGATTTCATGGCAAGTTTAGAAGATTTTGGCCTAAATATTGGTATATACAGTCGCCTTAATTAGTACGTGGGAGATTTGCAGGTACAAAAGGTCAAGATCATTTTTTGAACTCTGACCCATGTCTCTCATATTATGACAATTTCAGACATTTCCTCAAAAGCTACTGGGCTAATTTTAACCAAATTTTATACACAGCCTCCAGGGGCTGAGGAAACGAAAATTTATCCAAGCGGTAATGGTCACATGAACTACATGGCCACCATACTCAGATGAGCGATTCAGGACCTCATGACCCTCTTGTTTTTTATTTATCTTCCGCGAGAAATAAGCAGATAATGTTAAAGAAAGACATACTCCAAGGCACCTCTGTCATGCATAGAATTGTTCTTACCTGATGACCATGTCCAAGTGCCCTCATGATGGTGATCTGTAAATCCAATCCAGACGCCTGCATCTCCATGAAAATGTAATGACTGCGGAAGAAATACATTAACATCTTGTATTTTGTTGAACTTCAGACAGGACTATTTCATTTCAAATACAGCATGTGTTTTGTCGTGTGACGGTCGAACAAAGTCACCCCGTAGTTCATCATAAATTTTCTGGTAATTTTGGATCATTCGCATAATTGTGAGTCAGTTTAAAATAGAATTCCTCTGACACCCGGCGGTTCTAGAGGGGCGTAGGCAGTGTTGCAACATTGCATTATTGCGCATGTACAGACACTATTAAATCGACTTTGCTGTTTTCGTTTCTTTGATGTGTACTTTGCTTCCAGAGGATCTTTCTTCAGGGTTCATTTAATTACCTTTTAAACACTGTTTTGACTTATCACGAACGATCGGCATATTTTTGAAATCGAAATATTTAAACAGTTGCCTATTGCATCCGTAGCGAATATGCATACAACTGCTTATATCAAACTCACTGTCTGGATCGTGATCCGGAACGTCCTTTTTAGGAAACGGAACAGACCAGTAAAGATGGCGGACCGGTTTACAAACGTTAGGTAGGTGCTTCGTTTTATCGAATTTTCTAACTATATATCGTACAGATCAGTCAAACGAGCCATATGAGCGATCGAAGAATACATTTCTACATATAAAACAGGCAGTAAAGTATACGCACTCGCTTGTATTGGCATATTTTTCAAGTCTGTTATTGTACAGTATTAATTTCTAGTGGTGATCCAAATATTTTCTTGACTTTCCTATGAAACGATCTTCATTTTTTTTTGTATTTTTTTTATAAATTACGATGCCCAATTCAATTCTGTCTCTGATCCAGAAAACCGTGTTTAAATCTCTTGGGCCGGGCCGCGTAGCGCAATCGGTAGGGCACCTGACTCATAAATCAGAGGTCCTGGGTTCGAAACCGGGTCTGGCCACATACTTTCGTTTCTCCTTCCGCTGATTCAAGAGGGGCAGTTGTCAGTTTCTATCGAAAGTATGTGCACTTAGTACTGGTTAACCGCTTAGGAGATCTAAGCCTGCCCAGGAAAAGTGTGGTTAGGTTAACTGACCGTCCCGACATGACCATATCTGTTTACCGAGGACGTGAAGCATCAATCTCTTGGCTGTTTTTTTTTTTAGAATAATTCATTTTTATTTGCCATGTAATTTGCATTTGTCACCGGAACATACTCGCTAGTTCAAAACAAATTATGTGTCTGTGTACAGGAAAATGTCAACGGAACATCTCGCAAAACTTCTTGAAAATGTCAACGGATTTCGCCACATTACTGCCTGTTTGATATGGAGAAATACATTCTTCGTTTGCTGATATGTTTCGTTTGACTGATGCATACGATACATAGTCATAAAATTCGGTAAAACGCATAAGCCTACCGCATGTAAACCGGTCCACCCTATTTGGTGGGCTGTTCCGTTTCCTAAAAAAGGATGTTCCGGATCTCGATCCAGACATTGATACTTCTCCTTCAGAAAAAGAAATCCAGCATCTGTTTTGCTTGGTCTTGTAAATAAGCTAAAAAAAGGGTACTTCAGTCTACCCGCCCAAATTGTGTACCAAAGCTTTCTGAAAAGTAACCACCATTCTTTTCCAAAAGAAATTGTCCTACATATTGCAGTTTAGCATAAATTAATGCAGGTTAAATAAGACATTCTATATTTGTAGCTTGAAAAATTTAATTCTAAACCAACAAGAAAGCACCTACATTTCAAAACGTTGTCGTTTTTGTGTCCCCTTAAATAATAGAGTGAGTGAGTGGACCCACCAGCACATACTAGGTTATACGGAGACAGTATGATGTGTTTAATGGTCTCAACAGAAAAATCGGGAGACCGGTTTAATGTCTTAGCAGAAAGGCAGGATGATCAAACCTGCGACTCCTAGACTTATACTATGGCGCGTAAACTACTACGCTACCACCACTCCTCAAATAATTAGCTGCATACCTTCAGGTTATTGTAAACAAATGATTGTTCCGCGGATGATGAAATAGACACAAGGTGTCCACCTTTACTTTTACAGTCATTCTCCGCGTCAGGCCATTTCACAGCTCTACCGAAAATAAACTCGTAACAATGTTGTCCAAACTCTTTGAGATACACAGATCGGGGAACACGTGGTGGGCACTGCAGAGCTCTTGCTGTTGTTGTTGCTGAAATGAAGTCTCATAAATTTTAACCATGAGGGAACATACAGGCAAGTCAGTAAATATTGCCAAACACCGGTATCCGTCGTGTTCTACTACTGCCACCCTTCGGTGTCTAGCCGACAAGCATCACATTTATTCTGCCGGAACGGTTGCCGACTTCATTTAAAGTGGAAAAGAACGCAATCATCAGGAACCGAAACAATTTCCACGTCCTTTCCAAAACACGAAATAGGAAAGGAAAATAAAACATGTAAAGATAATACACGAAGCAAAACAAGCTCTTTCCCATCTGTAAGTGCTTCTTTTGCGGTTTACTATTATTGTCATTATATGTCGACTTTCTGTTATCCTTTGACTTTATTTGTATTTGGGATAGCCTCGCGGCCATCTGCTATGGAAGTCGATTGTGCCAGATCTCGCCACGTGGTTATATAACTTGTTCCATGCCTAACTCAGCTGAACATGAAATTTCCTCTGCTGATAAATATGAAAATGCCAACTAATGTTGGCATTTTCATATTCATAAGCAGAGAAAATTACATCTCAGTTAAACTGAGCAAGAAAACAACTGTACTTATCAGTAATTTGCTATTTCTAAGCAGGTAGAATTTCGTGCTCAGCTGACTTTAGCATGAAAAAAAGTTTTAAAACTGGGGTCTGATCACTGTCTTCTCAACTACTTTCCCGTGTCCCATTGATATCTTTGTACGTTTTATCAAAATCCGTCCACCCCTGAGAAGACAAGGTGCAGACAAAAGCAAATGCCGACGCCAACGCCGATGGTATCCGCGCCTAAAACTATATCTTTCTCCCCATTGGTGGGGGACATAATTTAATCACGTGTTTGTGTTGCCGGAGGTAATGCTTATGACCGTCCCGAAGCTGGGGCCGTTCACATCGACCGAGGGCAGCAACAAACGTTAAACACCGAAAAAAAGTAATTGACTCTTCAGCTGCTGCGTTTAGCTCAGTTTCAAAGTAACTGCAAGGGCAAGAGTCTTCAAACTTGCTTCATAGATACGTCTTTGATGATCTACTGACAGCAGTGATCACATCTTTGCTCGGGCTGAATTTCACGATTGATTGAACATAGGAATAATATTCACCTGTTGCGTTAAGCACAGTTTCTTAGTAATCGCAAGGGCTAGAGTCTTCAAACTTGCTCATCAGATTTGCCTCGGAAAGATCTACTGAAAACAGTAATGCATATTGGGCCATGTCCTATATTTCACGGCTGACTGAACATTAAAAAAAATCACGTCTAGCTCAGTTTCTAAGTAAACACTAAGGCCAGAGTCTTCAAATTTGCTTAACAGATACGCCTGGAGAAGATCTACTGATGTATATCGGGCCATGACTTATATATTTACGGTTAAATAGACATACATATAGAACACCAGTTGCGTTTATCGCAGTTTCTGAGTAACTGCAAGGGCTAGATGCCTCAAACTTGCTCATAAAAACGTCTGAGGAAAATTTGCTGAAACTGCGATGCATATCGAGCCATGTGTTACATTTCAGGGTTGATTGAACATTGTAAAAAGTAATCATCTGTTGCGTTGAGCTCAGTTTCCGAGTCTTCACAAGGGCTAGGTCTTCAAACTTGCTCATAGATACGTCTGGGGAAGATATCTACCAATGGCAGCGAAGCATTTCAGGCCATGATTTATATTTTACGGTTAATTGAACATTGAAGAAAATTTCACTTGTTGCGTTAAGCTCAGTAACTAAGTAACAACTAGGGCCAGATTCTTCAAACTTGCTCAATGGATACGTCTTGGAAAGATCTACCGAGATCAGTCACGCATATTTGGCCATGCATGCTATTTCAGGGTTCATTGGTTTTGCCATGTAACCCGAAGACTATTTTATGTACGAACATGATTCTTGTGATAATGACTCAGTATGACCATCTGTATGACCTCAAAATTACAGTAGGTCACAGTGACCTATATATCATGGTCCAGTGATTTTTGCCATTTATCTTGAAGACTTTTTTATGTATGAATATGATTGCTTGGGATTATGACTAAGAATGACCAACTATTTGACCCCAAGGTAGCAGTAAGTTACAGTGACCTATATTTCATTATGAGTGATATTGCCTTATAATTGAAGACTATTTAATGTATGAACATGATTGCTTGGAAAAATACTCAGCATGACCTGATGTCTGACCTCAATTTAACCGTAGGTCACACTGACCTATATCTTATCGGCCAGGGATTTTGCCTTATAATTGAAGACCATCTTATATATGAACATGCTTATTGGGAAAATGACTCAGTATATGACCTGATGTTTGACCTCCGACTAACAGTAGGTCACAATGACCAAATTTGACATTTTCCAATGAGTTTGCCTAAAACCTTAAAGACTATTTGATGTGCGAACATGATTGCTTGAGATAATGACTCAGTATGACTCCATATTTGACCTCACAGTGACCTCTATTTCATTAGTTTGGCCTCTTAATTCTTACACTTTTTAAAGTCTCCATAGTCCTACCAATGGTAAAAATCGTCAAAATACAAATCAATATGAAACCTGTACAGCCTTCAGAATTGATGAAAATATTTCGGTTGATGTGCTTTTTTGTATCATATAACTGGCAAAAAAGAAGGAACAAGGTATTTTGGAAAAATGATATGTCTCTCTATAAAAATACGGCTTTCGTCTCTGGTTCCCCGTTAAGCAATGAAATGATGCAACCGCGGCACAACCAATGGGAGCCTTGCTAAACATGTTTGTACATTGTATTTTCATCAACTGTAAAAACGCCTGTACCTTGTATTTTTATCTCCTGTACCTTGAGTTTTTACCATGAAATAAAGCTTGCGAAATCGAAAGTAGGTCATTTTAGTTGGCAACTAAAATGACCTAGTTATTTTTTCAAATCTATTTTATGGTAAACTCAAGTACGTTTTGATTTTTCAAAGCCGGCCAATCACGATAATAATCAATGGCGAAACTGTAGTGAGAAGTTTGCAGCGATACCTCACGATAAAATATTTCATGCTGATAGAGCTATGGGGCCTTTAAAGAATTTGCATTATTTTTGGGCTCATTGTTAATGCGGTCACTATGAGTGACATCATACTTATTTTAGGTGAGTGTGACCTATATTTCATGGTCCAGCGATTTTAGTCAGTATCTCTAACACTTATTGATTTGCATTATACCTGGGTTAATACGTTGAGCTAATACTACGAGTGACAAAATTGTGGGTTATTGCGGCCTTTTCTTTATGGTCCAGTGATTTAAGCCAGTATCTCTTAATTTATTTCATTTACTTGCATTATACTTGGTGTAATGATAGGCTCAGATACAGAGATTGACCTCATGTCACTTGTAACCTTTATTTAAAGGCCTCATTGCTCTATCAGCATGAAAAAAATTGTCATGAGGTGTCGCTGCAAGCTTCTTACTATAGTTTCGTCATTGTAAATGACCGTGATTAGCCAGTTTTAAACAAATAAAACATCCTTGAGTTTCACATAAAAAGTGTAAGAAAACTTATTTGGGACATTTTAGTTGGCAACTAAAATGACCTTCTTTCGATCTCAACAGGTTGAATAAAACGATAAAAATACAATGTACAGTTGTGGAACCCCAGTCACTATTCCGCCTATGTTTATATAGTTTTGCTAGACGGGAAACCAGACCAGGAAACTGTATTTTGTGGAGTGAATCGTCATTTTGCAAAAACTTGTTTTCTCTCCTTTTTGCCAGTTATATAACTCGATATTTGCACGTCAACAAACATTTTATAACCAAACGCGAAGACTGGACCGCTTTTTACAATGATTTGAGTTTAGACGTTTCAGAGACGTTCTCAATTAAGCTTGGCCTTTCGCGGACAAAAATGGCCATATATACAACCATGCCAGGATTCAAGAAAAAATCACGACCATAATGCTCATTATATCTGCTTCAAAGTTTAGAAATATTTTCAGATAATAGTTTTAGATTATGGAATACCAACAATGTTTAGAGACATACCCTAACAATTAGAAAAGGCGTATTTTATGACGTTATTTAGATACGTTGAAGGACGATGTCGCATACGATTTCTTTGACATGTGTAGCGTTGCGCATTTACTAATCTACTGACATTTGATTATTTTGGCTGGTTTCAATTTAAAATATGTTTCTTTGCTCTTTTGGAAGAAAGGGGCTTTCTAGGGAGCGCTGCTGAATCAAATGACGTCAACGCTTTCAAAACGTGGTTTTAGTGACTTTGTGACGTAGGTTAAGTGTGACGTAGATTACAGTACACGCTTTTTAAAGTTTTTATGCCAATTAATGTTTAAATGCATGAAATCTAAGCACACCATCTTGTAGTTGCTACTAGGCAGGATTTTGCACATGAGTTTCAGAGCAATTGCTTTGCTCAGTTTTAAAAAAAAGCCCGTGACGTAAGGCTACATTCTTACAGAAAAATGAGGGGCTAATGTATTTTGAAGTCGAGCAAACTATACAAAATGGAGCAAATTTGCACAAATGATATAAAATACTGAGGAGCACACACCTCTTCGTGTGATCTTGTAAGATTTTTGATGCCGAACCATTTTAGTTAATACATGTATCATGAATTTACCGCTGTGACGTAGGTTACATAAAATTTGCGACATTAGTTCTCAGTCTCATTTCGTAGCAAAAACTACCCTTTAGATATTGTTTAAGCGGAGAAATATGTCAGAAATCAACTGAATTTATTAATAGAACTCGATTTTAAGCACTGATTTATCTTTTTAAGACGTGCGGCGTTCAGATCAATGCAACGGCAATGTTGCGATATTTAAAAACGTCGCCTTTTAAACCAGGGTATCTTTATTCGAACCAGTGAGAAAAATGTGTAACTAAACGCATGCATGTCTTGGTATTTTTATCTACTTCTTTAGACAGTAGACAACTTGTCAGAGGTCAAACAGGACCGTTATTTTGCAATTTAAAGACAGGTAATACGAAGGACAAAATTAAAAGCTAATGGTCCAGCTTAACTGAGAACGTCTCTTTAACCACTGATAGGACTATGGATACTTTAAAATTACGTTGATATTGTCTGACAATGCAGTTGATCTCATGTCACTTAATGGCCGGTATTGTCCACAATTACCTTAAGCTTGTTAAAGTCAAGCTCCCATAAGTTGCGCTTTATTGTCTTCTGACAATTCGTGATACCAACGGCCTAATACACAATCAGTCCTCTCATGTCTACTTGAAAATGAGTTGTTATTGGTTTACCAATTATACTGGTATCTACCTATACATTTTGTCATACGATGACAGCTGGCAAAACTGTTCGATGGCACTTTACCGTGGTTAGTACAAAGTCCTCAACAGCAAGTTTTATTTGGGGCCATGATGCTATGTATTCCAGAAGACCTGATTCGTTTTATTGGCACACAGAGTAATCACAAAATCGTATCACACCACTAAACAAGAAAAGGGCAATTTGCGAGATTGGGAGGAGTGGGGTGGGGGTGAGGAGAGGGTGCAGGGCATTCTAATTTTTACAATAGCTCACCAAAAGTGAGAATGTAATGTTTTATAACATGTAAGAGATATATAGACATGAATAGAGGTAGTGTATTATATCAGTCTTGATATCTGGATATTATTTCAGTGGGTACAGGCTTCTTGTCATGATACGGTAGCTGCATGCTTTAGGTCTTAAAAAAGTATTCATCTATGCTGACACATGAATGCATGAAATTCCCCCTCGCTCGCTCGCTCTCTCTCTCTCTCTCTCTCCCCCCAAACCCTGAATGCCTTTAAAATCCACTGAACAATCTGATCTTTGACTTTATAATAAGTGTTAGAATTCAGGAGAGTCTCCATATATAACAAAAAATAGCAAAACTGACGCCTGCAAAACATGCGCTGAAAAAAATTATACACTTCAGGGAAATTGCAAACCGGCTTAAAAACAACTCCGGGATAAGGCAGTTTTCAAGGACGCTTATTATGCGGTTTCGGCGCCGAGGCTGCCAGTGCAAATGCATGACACCATTACCGCGAAGAATAAGGAGTTTAAACCATCGAAACCGCCTGAAATACGCTCCAGAAAAACCTGGCTTCAGGATATGGCAGACGCTGCATGAAAAACTGGCTTCGGGATATGGCAGTCATTCAGTCGCGTAAACACACGTAGGTGCGAGCCTTCTAAACGCTTTGTCTTAGATTTAGCAATGAATTGAGCTATTTTGCAAATTCATACATAAAGACAAGAGAGACAGGTCAAATTGAGCCAGCTATATGCATGAGTTATTTTCGGGTAAACAAGACCTAGGCCCGATTTCACGTCGCCTTAAAAAAATGTTTTAAGCTCTATATAATCAATGACTAGTGTTGCATTGCGATAATGGTAAAATATTCGATAACTAAAAGTTAGTTTGTGTTTTAAGGCGACGTGAAATCGGGCCTTAGTGTGCATAAATGACTATTAACTACCGGTTGTGGTCGTTGTCATCCTAAGCGTTGTGGTAGGCAAAGATGTTATGGCTGCGGTTGAAATCTTGTGTGTAACAGGGACTGAGGATAATTTAGCAGTTATTTTAGTTGCCGAGTTCGTTGTTGTCTTCATCATTGTGGTTGAGATATTCTGTTTTGAGGTAGCTGTAGAAACATCAGTGGTTATGTAAGTGGTTTTGACTGGTGAAGTGAACGACAGTGTAGAGGAAACTGACGTTGGTCTGTTTGTTGGCGAAGTTGTAACAGGTACAGTGGTAGTGCTGATGTTAGTGCTTATTTTAGTACTAGCGGGTAATGTTGATGCCGAGGTTACAGGCATCCTCGTGGTAGGCATGGTTGTTGGAACTGAAATAAAACGAGAAGTATTTGTTTGTTTGAAAAAAACTAAACTGGAACGGATAATAGAGCTTAGAGTTACAATAGATGCCTTCACCTACGGAGATATATATGAGGTGTAACGTAAATGACAGTCTGCCACAGTATAACGTATCCTCTACCAAATAACACCCATTTTAAAACCAAAATCATTTTGGCCAATAATAGGCTACTATTAGCATCTGTTTTATTGTTTCATAATAATTGTCCACATAGAAATAACATATGACCATAAAGTCCCACAAAATTAAGTACATATAGAATATTTTTGTAATTTATATGGGAATGACTGTTAGTTAAAAGATTTTATAAGAAACAAGAACCTAAAAATTTTGGTATTTTTCTTTTCATAAAAAGCGCAATTATGTTTGCCATCAGTCGTCATTGTAAAAAATAACATTGGGCCAATAATCATGCTATGAAATTTCAAATTCTGTAAGCAACAGTTACAATATGTTATACATTAAAATAAATTTACCCGTCTTTCTTGAATATATAAGCTTTAGGATTTCTGAATTATTCATCAAAAAGAAGAAGAGTTATGAATTCGTTCTCTTCTTCGTTCCGGGTGCCATCATTACAGTAATATGGCGAAAAGGTGCTGTCAACACGCACTACTGCGCAACAGTCCTGTAGCGACATGTATGTTTGTGGTTGCCCACTGGGTCGCGCTGGTTTCAAGGAGAACTTCTCAGCAAAATAGGCTAAGGTATTTCAATCATGAAAAGGCCCTCATCACTGCTGTACTGGGAATATGGGTCACAACAGTGAAAGGTAACTGAGTACACTTTCGGGAAAAGCAGGTTTCCCATCTTAAGTTTTGGCTTCCTCCTGAATAGATGTCAATTCTTAAAGAAAAGAATTTGCTTATGGACACAGTAGACACAATTATGGAAAGGCTATGTTGTCCAGGAAGTCACAATTAAGGTTTCCCTTGCAAAATTGTGGAAGTACATTGAGGTGTGCATACACATTAAGGAACTTGGAAGAATAAGATAAGTAAGGTCGGCGGATTGGCAATGTTGTTATAGCTTTATTCTTGTCTGACTAAGCTAATTGAACAGAAAAGGACAGTTAGCAGCAGTTATAAAATATCTTAATGAAATCAAATTAAAAAATCAAGGGGAAATAACTAAAAAAAGTAAGAAAGCAAGATTTGTCTTCCTTATACGCGACACTGCGTCGGCATCACATGTTCTTCATATCTTTGAAGTACATGTATCATGAAAATATTTCGAAGGGTTTAAAGGTTACAGAGTCACTGTCTTGATCGAAATAAGGAACATCCTTTTTAGGAAACGGAACAGACGACCGAAGTTGGCGGAGCGGGTAACACACTCTAGGTAGGTGCTTAGTTTCATCAAATTTTCTGACTGTATATCATACGCATTGGTCAAACGAGCCATATCGGGGAAAGGAGAATACATTGATCTATATAAAACAGGCAGTGGTGTGGCGAAAAATAAACACATTCGCTTGGATCGGCGTATCCAAATATTGTTATTCTTTAGTTTTGATTTTAAGTGGTGACCCAAATATTTTCTTGACTTTCCTATGAACGTCATTTATATTTTCTTATTATTCTTACAACACACGACGCCCATTAAATTCGGTCCTAGACCCCGAAAACCATGTTTAAATCTCTTGACTGGAATTTGAGAAATATTCATTTTTTTAGCCGTGTAATTTGCACTTGTCACCGGAACATACTCGCTACATACAACTGAATATGCCTCAAAATCCAGCCAAGTGATTTAAACACGGTTTTTGGGGTCTGGGACCGAATTGGAATGAGCATCGTATTTTATAAAAAATCATAAGAAAATATGCATGACGTTTCATAGGAAAGTCAAGAAAATATTTGGGTCACCACTAAAAACTAAAACTGAACATTAACAATACTTGGAAATATGTCGATCCAAGCGAATGTGTATATTTTTCGCCACACCATTGCCTGTTGTATTTTGAGAAATGTATTCTTCGTCATTTATTTTTCTCAATGGAATATTTGACGTCATTACGTAACGTAGCGACAGAAAGACTGTACGACATCTATTTCTTAATGTTTTGCTGATTTCTGGTCAAACAGTCTTATTTGGATAATAACTTCCATTTTTGTGTCGTAACGAAAGAAATTCCGTTGACAGTAAAGTATTTTAAAGATAAAGATATGCCTTACCAATCCTCTACCATAGAGCGCCCGCTCTTTCAAAGCTTCTACCTACGGAACTTTGACTTGCAGGCGCTACTGCGCCCCTGCAAGCGAGTGCTCGCTACAAAGAAACTACAGTTTAAACCAAAGAAGGTATTAAAGAATCACGACCTAAACCACACTTGAATCCGCAAGCCGTTATTTATCAATCAAAAGCATTAACCTCTTGTCATCACGACCGGACGAATTTGCAAAAGATATGCGATTATTAAACTAAATTTGGTATGAATACGTGTATATTTTGCTATCAAAGTAAACTGTCTACATAGCAATTTTCTGGTAAATCTATTTATTCACAACTACGCATTGCCAAGTGCAAAAACAAGCAAAAACGTGCAAATGTAGCATACAATCGATTTTACACTTTCAGTCAAGTGGAAACTCATACACACGATGCATGTCTTCAACAGCAACATATATCGGCATATATATTGCTGATTTAAAAAAACCAACAAGAAATGACAGAAAAAAAAATAAAAACCGTCAAGTTTCTCTTTTTGCCAGTATAATACTCAGCCAAAATGAAAGCATCAACTTCTGTAATCGGAATTCTAGACAGTGTATTTTTTTTCTTAGGTCGACTTTTATTTTATATAATTTGCTAGACCACAAAATGCATATAAAATTCTTAGATACGTTTTAAAATTGTGAGAGTTATCTCAGCAAAACCATTTTCAGTAAATGCATTTATTTTTGTTTGCACAGGCGAAAACGGTAACTCTTTCTGACGTCTCAAACTACGTTGCCTAGACACCAGTAAAAATCACACAAAATTCGATTTTTATGCCCCCGCATCATATGATGCCGGGGGCATATAGCGTTTCGGTTGTGCGTACGTGCGTTCTTTCGTACGTTATTACGTACGTCCGTACGTGCGTGATCCTATTAGACTCAGGTTAACATTTTTGTAAGAGGTAGATTTCAGCGTTCCTATTACTGTAGCAGCTATGAGAATATATAATAGTAAGTACAGCAGGAATACACAAGAATCATGGCAAGATGATCCATATGTCACGGTCCACTGACTTCGGACTTAGGCTATTTTGCAAGGTTAAGATTTTTGTAAAAAGTAGATTTTAGGGTTCCTGTTGTTGTAGCGCCTTGAAAATCTGTATGAGGGTTTATGTCTATAAGTAAAACAGGATTAAACAAGAATTAGGGCAAAATAATCCATATGTCACGGTCCACTGACTTTGGACTTAGGCTAATTTTGGAAGGTAGAGAATTTTGTAAGTGGTAGATTTAAGGGTGCCTTTTATTGTAGCATTCTGAAATTTTGTATGAGGATTAATATATACTGCTCAAAATAAGTAAGGGATATTAAGACATTTAAGGCAGCAGAAGTAAGGAAAATAAGTAAATGAATATTTAACTGTTTTAATGCCCGTTTCATATTTATGCAAAATCTGACTGACTGGAATTGTTGTCTTTTCAATCTAAATTAGACAGTCTAACGGTTTTCTGCGCTACTAAAGTGCAGGGGTGGACAACTGTAGTTTAGCTTTAAAGCAAACCGTCTTGTCACAAACTTCACGGTACCTGTCAGCGGTATTATTAACACATAAATCACCAAACACGTGGCAATGCTCTTCAACTGTGAAGTTACAAAATCCGGTGAAATCAATCGAATAATGATAGTGAAAAAGGATAAGCAGTCAAGCCCGACTGCGTAAATAATGCGCTATAAAATGAGATAAGGCATTGTTATTATTATTATTATTTGATAGAAAAGTGCAGAGTTCCTGGTGGTTTAAAACGGCGATGATAGTTTAGCACTAAGGGGTAAGGATGAGACAATCTGCAAGTATACGACACTCAGGCAATAAAGATAATATAATTCGCCGCCCGTGTACATACTGGTAATACTGGTACCCCTACCTGAGTTGTCATTTTAATTGAGTCGCGAGAAAGAAGTACCTTTAGACATGGGCAAATAGCGAATATTAAGAACAGCCTGCACAGTCTGATCTAAGCAGAGTGTTCGCTATTTGCTGTAGACTTCATTTATTGTTGATCAGGAACGAGGCGATTTTGTTAACATTGCATATGCACAGGCTGATCCGAGTTTGATCGAATAATCATTATATACGTGCAAAAGTGGCTGTCGTTTGAGACAGTCTATAAAAGGATCTACTCAGTCGACAGTCATTAGCTATAGTCAACCCCCAAACAATCTTATAGTTCTATTTGCATCTTTAAATAGGCAGATGTGTCCGTCAAACTAGTCATCAAAAGGTTTGACAAAATTCTTCACATTACAGCCAGACTGCGCCGATGATGACAAGTACCCCCAATTTTGAAATTCACAAAATCCAGCATTTCGTCACAGTTTTTGAAAAATCACTTTTTGAAATATCCAGCTTACGTGAGCAAAACCGCTTCATTAGTAAAGCAAATGACTGGAGAAACAAACTTATGCAGAAATGAACACCCTTCTTGCATGATAGTGATCGCTTTGGGTCAAAATGTTAAAATTTACCCCACCACTCAATGCAAATTCTTGTTAATTTTGAAAATGGGGGTACCCGTATTCATCTGTGTCTCCTGGATACAGCTTTCTGGATACTGCTAAACCTGTTAATGGCTTAGTTTACCGACATATTCACCTATCTGTAGCTGCAAACTGAGTTGTAAAATTGCTAATAGCACTGAGGAAAAAGGATAAAAAACTAAGTGGCCGGTTAGAAGTTTTGGATAGTATATATATTTTACAGTTATTGGTATTACGACCGAATTTTTGGTCAACGGCCACTTTAGACAAAACTGTAGCGGTTGCCAGCAAAAGTAAGCAAAACTGGTAATATCCCTGTAATGTACTAGACTCAGCAGTATAAACTGAAGAAAAAGTTTGAAGTTGTAGGGTTGGATTATAAAGTAACAATCCCGTTGAAGGAGAGTCACGAACTTGGCTGGATTCGATACCCCGACTTCTTCCATTTGAATAGAGAGCATTTATATTTACCCGTCGGGGAAGACGACTCGACTTTTGGAACGCTATTAAAAAGATCCGCGTGTTATGTGTATCTGCGCAGTTAACTGTACAGTCTGGTCAGAGCATGCAGCGTATGATTCACCTATCCTGCAACATGTGCCTATCATGCTGTTTTTACATATAGGCTTGTTTGGGCAACGACGCGGCTTGAATCCAAATGAAGTCATTTTCATAGGGTCAACACTTTAAGAAAAGGATATGCTCTATTTAGAAAGGGATGTATAAATGAAAATGGCAGTGTTGCTTCCCCGAAAAGTGTGCCCATTCACCTTAAGACAGATCTTTCCCGATATCGACCAATACGAGACATACTTTGTATCCTATTCACTTCTAACGTTTGATCAAATACATTATAAGATCAACTCTTAACCAAAACAAACTGGCCAAATAAGCCCGCGGTCAAGTAACATAAACTTTCCGATGTAAGAGTTGTCAAGTTTCACCTATGATTGTATCATTAAACGCGCACGCGCCCTGACTTGATTAGCAAATGGGCAGTCTCAGAGGTGATGGACGTCCACTTATGCAAATTTGTAAACCAGTTGGTTTGACAGCTAAAAATATACGTCACAGCTAGTTCATTCATGAAATATGGAAAATATGATTTTGCGTCGCGGATCAATAGTAAAAATGTTCGGACTTTAAAAATGCATCAAGATGAAAGAAAAATAAGAGGTGAGAAGTTTGTTTTATAAATCCGAACTCCGCGTGGTAAATCACAGTATCTATATGAAAAACGAAACTGATTCTGCTGCGCGGAATTCTCATTTTGTACATATTTCAGTTCAGTTCAATTGCGCTCGCTACACCTTTGAAGATCGGGTGAAAGGGAGGCGGGTCTTATGACAGTTTTCAAATTTTCGTGGAATCTTAGCGTTTACTTTCTCTAGACGATTTAACGGGTCAGTGACAGACATAACTGTAACATCTCAAAGACCTGTGACTTTTGTATTGAGTACATGTGACAATATGACGGTAGAGAGACACCACGCAGCCCATTGATGATGTAATCAGTAGCCGGAAGTGTCAATCAATTTCTGCGCTTGAAAAGATGTGTAAGCTGCTTTGACTGGCTGACACATTCCGATCTTCTTCCTTTACTAGATTAATGTGTTGAAAATCAAACCTATGAATTAATGTCGATGGTGGATGAATCACGATTTTACGCCCTTTTTAACAGCCATATCAGGACGATGGGTTGGTTATAATGAAAGGCTGTTTATGACTGAAAAGATACCCGCTTCCAATGCGTCTCGAGCCCGGGATTTATGTACGAATGCAGAGTCTAGTCCCAGACTGTGCAGCTCGTTAATTTCCCATCGTCCCTTTTACCGACGCGTAAAAGGGCGTTAGGGCATATGTGGGCATTGGTGACTCAGACCAACCTGTGTTTTGTGCACAATAGCTAGGGAATTACTGTTAGCCTGACGACTCCCACGTGTGTTACCGGGGTGGTGCGATGGTGCTGGGTATAACTATCCGATTCCGTGGCGTCCCACTGATTTGGTAATGGTGGGGGTAGGGCCTACTGTGCTTGCAGTAGGTGCGGGTGGGGCTGCTTGGACATTTTTTCTCTCGCTATCACATATCTCTTCTTTCTCCCTTTCTTTTGGAGACGGCCCGACATAGACTGAAATACTGTCTCAAAGGGCCGTTAAACTCAAAACAACCAACCACCGTGTGTTACCACAGTTACAGACTTTTGGACTGCACAGTTTTCTAGTGATATGTGTGTCACGCCGTAGTCCATTTGTTAGAGCGCCTAGCTATCGCACAGAAAGTCGCGGCTCCGAAACCCGGCCCGGACAACGACTGAAAAATTTTGTCAACCCCGCAGTAAAAGATTAACCTCTTGATGCATGACTGTATGCATATTAGTTGATGACCTCGACTATGGACAACACAGTCGCAATATGATAGGCCTGGGCTGAAAATGCAGACATGCCATCACGGTATGCAGCCCGGCGTTCACATCTGTGTAAAGTGATCAAACCGAATCCTCACTTTTATTCCCCAGAATCAGATTATCTAAGCAATCAGACTGCGCGGAGGCGCATGCTGATCTTTACCTTCCCTATTCACCCCATTTGTTTTAAGGTTCAGTTTCAGGTGATGTTATGCCCACTGTTGCTCAGTCTTATTATCATGGTTTCTTTACACTAACTTACAGTTTTTGATTTCATTTGAACAGCTCTTTCCCAAACAGGCGGTCATCAAAACAACAGTAACATTTATTTTTACCTACTTTCTATTATAAATCACAGAGAGAGAGAGAGAGAGAGAGAGAGAGAGAGAGCAATGTGGGCAGCTTTAGAGGTGTCCATATTGCTAGAAGACCACAGACAAGCGGACCTAAGAACTCGTAAAATTGAAGAACCACAATGGAAGAACCGCCTTGGAACGGTCAGTAAGTGTTCTTTGCACACAACAAAAGAACTAGACTTCAAATCCATTTGGGAAGAGCCGTATTGTCTGGATCCACATTATTTGGCCAGTTTGTTTTGGTTAAGAGTTGATCTTGTAATATTGTATATGTATTTGATCAAACGTTAGAAGTGAAATGGATACAAAGTATGTCCCGTATTGGTCGATATCGGGAACGACCTGTCTTAAGGCAGTGACCTATAAATGTTTATAGGTCACTGCTTAAGGTGAATGGGCACACTTTTCGGGGAAGCAACACTGCCATTTTCATTTTTACATCCCTTTCTGAAGCTAGTGAAATATGTTTGTGTTCTCAAAGAATTGAGGTTGGGAAGAATTGAAAACCGCGAATGCATTCGGCTAAACCAGAAAACTTGCCGAAAGAGTTATGTGACCGACGACGAAGCCGTCTTTGTTTTATGGTTCACTTCTGCTAGTCGAAGACCAGACACAACTGAAGATTTGATTTATTTAGGTCACTGAGTACACTTTATTCCCTTTTCAATTTCGCCACCGGGTCAAATTTTAAAGGAAAGAATTGATCCTTAAACAACCAATTTTTGCATAAAGAGGAAACACATTTAAGAAGCGTTTCATCACCTAAGGCAGCAAAGAAGTTGTCAACACTGAATAAAGCTTATAGCATCGCAAAGGTCTCTAGTAATTAGAATTAGTTTTTTTTAATTTTTTTACCTTACATTAAGTAATCCCGATTTTGTGCTAATCCGAGTCTTCACTGGCGTCATTGTGGATATTCTTTATTTTGACACTAACAAGCCACGTCGATTAGTTGTTTCAAGAGGCAATTATCAATTTTGATTAACTTTATTAATATAAGCAGTAGTAGTAGTAAGCCTGCGGAAGAAATACTCTTTATTTTGCCATGTAGATCGCATCGAGTTTGCTTGATGTGACGTGTGTTATTTTACCGCTAGCGTTCGTCAACCCAGACAAGTAACGGGTAGATGAAACAAAAGCTTTAGCCAATCGTCAGTGGTTTTACAAAAACCCAAAAATAACCTTGTCATTCACAAGTAGCACGTGACTTTCCAGACATGAAAAGTACATGTGCGTATTTTGTTTGGTGATGAGATTGTTTCAAACATTTTATTGACAAAAGTGTTCATTCAGAAACTATTCTGAAATCGCGGAGTATATAATTTCAACTATACTACGGAAAGTGCGAACGGAAAAGACTCAGATCAGCCTGGCCATTCGCGCAGTCTGATCGGAGCCTTCTCCATTCGCATGAACAATCTATTGAAATATTACGCAAAAGCGAGGGATGATTTTCATACCTTTTTGCAAGACATTTTCCACACCAAAGATTAAGTAACCATAAAATAATAATTCAAGGCTTTCTTTAAAATGAATTCTTGCATAATTATGTCATAAGAAATTTACATCCGACTCTTCAAATAATCACAACCAAAGTCAATAGTTATTGTAGATATCTAGATTAGGAAATCTGTTGGAGGTCAAGTGTTTCAATCATATTTACTACCCGAAGAAAATAGATCTTGAATAAAAAATCTCAATTACACAGTGAGTTACTGAAAACATCAAAGAAACTGTAATCTTCAAACGATCAAAGGCATAAAGATACAGCCCAGTCTACTTCAAACTGCCCAATAAAATTTTGCATTAATTTAGTATTGGACGTGCTATCATTTGTAAATTTTAGGCCTGTAATAAGTAATAGTAATTCTGAGGTAATTTATCTCAATTTTACAAAACATACGTTGAGAAATCGCTAGATTTGTATCTGAGATGCCACGACATGTGTTTTCATAGAGAGTGAATTAGCAGATGTTTTGTGGATATAAATATACTACTACCACTGCTAACATTAACAAAGTTAATCAAAATTGATAATACTAATCGACATGGCTTGTTAGTGTCAAAATAAAGAATATCCACCATGACGCCAGAGAAGACTCGGATTAGCACAAAATCGGAATTACTTAATGTAAGGTAAAAAAAAAATACTAATACTAATTACTGGAGACCTTTGCGATGCGGTGTTGACTTTCTTTGCTGCCTTGGGCGATGAAACGCTTCTAAAACATATGCAAAAATTGGCTGTTTGAGATTCAAATTCTTTCCTATAAAATTTGACCCGATGGCAAAATTGAAAAAGGATTAAAGTGTACTTAGTCACCTACTTATGTGCACTATTCAGTTTATTTTTTGCGTGTACCCTGGCCAAACTGCGCATGTGTGCAGACTGATCGACGTATAGAAAAGATTTTCCATTATTCTTGGGTTTCGCAGCTTATTACTTACACATATTTTATTCTCGATTGTTGATTATCAAACTAAAAATAATATAAAAAAATGAAATAAATAAATGCAAAGTACAGAGCCATGTGAATCGGGAATAGTGCCGGATAAGGTTCTTCCTTGTAGCCGCCTGATCTGGGTCTTTGCTAGAGCAACGAAATTGCACTCCTGGTAGTGTCTTTTTCATTTTGTCATTTTCTGAAATACCCGCAGACGTAACGGAGACCAATCCAAAAATAAAATCGGAGTTTCGTCAAGGCATTAGACCAGGTCTTTGCTGTTTATTCAGGAGTTTGAGGTATGGTACACGGGGGTGGTTTAGTGGTGTACTGCTTTGTCTTTCTGCTTTTATTTACATATAAACCGTTAGAAAATTACAAATTATGACGAAAAAATGGTGACGCACACACATACGGATGAAAGACTATCCGTATAATTCTAATTTGACTGTGTATAAACGTCAGTATTTTAAGGTGTATCTTAGACTTTAGTTTGTGTCTGGTCTGCGACTAGCAGAAGTGAACCATAAAACATAGGCGGCTTCGTCGTCGGCCACATATTTCTTTTGGCAAGTTTTCTGGTTTAGTCGAATGCAATCGCGGTATTTAATTCTTCCCAACCTCAATTCAAATATTTCACTATAGCGACCTCATGGACCTTTTCATTCCTTAACGATTAGACACCGTTTGGAAGGGCTATGTCGTGCAGGGAAGCAAACAGGTAGTCACAACGAAAGTTGTTACCCTTTGTAAAAATGGCCGAAAACATGTATCATACACCTTAGGTTATAAAACCATAAAAACACTCAGAAATATACTTTGTAGCGACGGACATACTGTGCTCCGAAATTTTGGACACACGCATTCGGCAAGGTCATGAAGTGTGTTTTGTATATGACTGACAACGACCAGTATAGCGAGGGTTGACCTTAAAAAAGGGGGTGTATCACTGATTGCAGCAAAACTGAAGCGCTAAGCCAATAATATCGATCGTTACTGCAAGCCTTTAGTTTGAATCAAGCGTCAGTCAAAATTAAAGTATGACGACACACGAATGTTCTATGTAATTGTCATGACAAAATAAACGCTTTTTCTTCCGCAGGTGTAGTAGTATTTCTCCACAAAACAGCTGCTAATTCACTCTCTATGAAAACACATGTCGTGGTATCTCAGACAAATCTAGTGATTCCTCAACGTATGTTTTGTAAAAATGAAATAAATTACCTCAGAATTACTATTACTTATTACAGGTCTAAAATCTACAAATGATAGCACGTCTTAATACTAAATTAATGCAAATTTTTAATGGGCAGTTTGAAGTAGAGGCTGTACCTTTATGCCTTTGATCGTTTGAAGATTACAGGTTCTTTGATGTTTTCAATTGATTTTTTCATTCAAGATCTATTTTCTTCGGGTAGTAAATATGACTGAAACACTTGACCGCCAACAGATTTCCTAATCTAGATATCTACAATAAATGTTGACTTTGGTTGTGATTATTTGAAGAGTCGGATGTAAATTTCTTATGACATAATTATGCAAGGCTTCATTTTAAAGAATGCCTTGAATTATTTTTTTTTCATGGTTACTTAATCTTTGGTGTGAAAAATTTCTTGCGGAAAGGTATGAGAAGCATCCCTCGCTTTTGCGTACTGATATTTCAATAGATTGTTCATGCGAATGGAGGAGGCTCCGATCAGACTGCGCGAATGGCCAGGCTGATCTGAGTCTTTGCCGTTCGCACTTTCCGTAGTACAGTTGAAATTATACACTCCGCGATTTCAGAAGAGTTTCTGAATGAACACTTTTCGACAATAATGTTTGAAACAATCTCATCAACGAACAAAATACGAATAATATGTACTTTTCATGTCGGGAAAGTCACGTGCTACTTGTGAATGACAAGGTTATTTTTGGGTTTTTGTAAAACCACTAACGATTGACTAAAGCTTTTGTTTCATCTACCCGTAACTTGTCTGGGTTGACAGACGCTTGCGGTAAAATAACACACGTCACATCGAACAAACTCGATGCGATCTACATGACAAAATAAACGGAATTTCTTCCGCAGGCTTATATTTCAGGGATATTTATATACCAGCTTGCCTACTTTTGCTGGCAACCGATCCAGTCTTGTGCAAAGTGGCCGTCGACCAAAAATTCGGTCGTAATACCAATAACTGTAAACTATATAGTACTATAGCTAATGACTGTCGACTGAGTAGATACTTTTATAGACTGTCTCGGACGACAGCCACTTTTGCATGTATATAATGATTATTCGATCAGCCTCTGCATATGCAATGTTAGCAAAATCTCCTCGTTCCCGATCAGCAATAAATGAAGTCTACAGCAAATAGCGAACACTCTGCTCTGATCAGACTGCGCAGACCCTTCTTAATATTCGCATTTTGCCCATGTCTAAAGGTACTTCTTTCTCACGTCGCGACTCAATTAAAATGACAGCTCAGATGGTGGTATTGACCAGTCACGGGCGGCGAACTATGTTAATATCTTATTGCCTGAGTGTCGTATACTTGCAGATTGTTTCATCCTTACCAAGAGCCTATCACACAGAGCTTCCAAGTACCTCTATACGCTTTGTATTTCAGGTCTTTAGGCAAACTTTAATTTCATTAGTCAAAGAGATCAAAGAGCAATTTCTCTAGGCTCATTAGCTCCCACTGTTACATCAAGATGCTGACCCTGCCGAGAATTTTATTGCCTCCTGCCACAACATTAATAAATTTGAGCCCTGGCACGAGAAAACTACAATGTGGTTGTGCGCCAAGCACAGACTCAGATCAGCCTGGGCATCCGCCAAGTCTGATCAGACTCTTCGCTAAGCGCTTAAAAGGTAGCTAAGGGTCTAAGCTACCTCCATGCGGACAGCGAAGACTCTGATCAAACTGGGCGGATGCTCAGGCTGATCTGAGTCTGCGCTGACCGCACAACCATTTTGTTGGTTTTGTCGTGTCGTGGCTCATTATTATTATCAGTCTGTGTATTACCAGAAACTGTATTTTGCTTGCAGAAACAAAGCTGGATAGAATACACATTTTTCATTAAAAAGATTAAAATTGGAAATAACAACAAAAATATAATAATAAGTTTTAGGTGATAGTAACTTTTGCGGAGTGTTTCCATGTTACAATTACGCATGCACTGGTAATGAACTACGTCATGAGAAAACCTGTCCTCAGGGTTTCTGACCTGGTAAGACACACTCTACCCTGCTTAGACACAGCGACCAGCCAAAGGCTTGTAATTTGAAATTAAGAAAAACCAAGGAGATTATTCTATATATGCAGCGAACAATAGAGGCACCGATCAGCTTGCGTTGATGCGCAGCTGATCTGGGACTTATGTTCTCCCATATGCAAAAAGCAGGTTTTCTTGTGAGAAATTACTTCTAAGGAGATACTATAAACAGCTAGGTTATCTCATTTGAATGACTTGCCACATTCCTGACAGACCGCTCTGCTTTGATATCATTAGATAAGGTTGTATAGGAGTCTGGAGAAATTGACCAATCAGCTAAGTTTTTGCATAAAGACCTGAAATTATACTTCAAAGCTCTGTGTGATGTGCTACTTGTCCTTACCCATTCACTGCTAAACTATTACCGCCGTTTTAAACCACCAGGAACTCTGCAATTTTCTATTAAATAATAATAATAATAATAATAATAATAACAATGCCTTTTCTCATTTTATAGCGCATTATTTACGCAGTCGGGCTTGTCTGCTTATCCTTTTTCACTATTATTATTCTATTGATTTCACTGTATGTTGAAGAGCATTTCCACGTGTTTGGTGATTTATGTGTTAATAATACCGCTGACAGGTACCGTTAAGTTTGTGACAAGACGGTTTGCTTTGAAGCTAAAATACCGTTGTACACCTGCACTTTAGTAGCGGAGAAAACCGTTATCCTGTCTAATACAGTCTAAAAAGAGAAACATTTCAGACAGACAGATTTTTCGATTAAATGAAAATTGCCATATGGATCAATAATAATTATGAGACTACCAATAGGACTGATGTACTTTATAAGCTGACTAAATAAATTTTGACAGACATAACAAGTTAGTTCGACACAACCGTAATAGCTTTGTTTACGGTATCTTGACCACGGGCTTAATGTTGATCCTGACAATACGGCTCTTCCCAAATGGATTTGAAGTCTAGTTCTTTTGTTGCGTTCAAAGAATATTTACTGACCGTTCAAAGGCGGTACTTCCGTTGTGGTTCTTCAATTTTACGTGTTCTTAGGTCCGCTTGTCTGTGGAAGGGTGCGCTTCCATATCTCTTTTTTCTGCCATTTTTACAGAGGGCGTCTTATTGTGACTTCCTGTCAGTTTCCGTAACTATCGCAGCCCTTCTAAGGGGACTCTGCTCTCGGTGGAGGAGTTTGTTCCTAGGGGAACAAATTCTTCCCATATGAGAGGATTGGCTTTGGGAGGGGAAGCAGCTGTCTAAATGACAAAGTTTGTCCCCCTGAAAGTGCACCCTTTCACCTCAAATTGTAGTTGTAATTACCTAAGTGTGCATATCAGTCTTTTTGTTCCTGATATGATCTGTCATTTTGGATTTCTTGCCTTGATTATATAAGTTACTCCATTATCTATTACCTTCTGTAGGTGCTCCTGGGTGGGCCGAAAATTCGTAATAAACTTCTTGTACATGTATCTTGTATCTTGTATCTTCTAGCAATATGGTCACCTGTAAAGCTGCCCACTTTGCTCTCTCTCTCTCTCTCTCTCTCTCTCTCTCTCTCTCTCTCTCTGTGATTTATAATAGAAAATAGGTAAAAGTAAATGTTACTGTTGTTTTTGATGACCGCCTATTTGGGAAAGAGCTGTTCAAATGAAATCAAAAACTGTAAGTTAGTGTAAAAAAAACATAATAAATAAGACGAAGCAACATTGGGCATAACATCATCTGAAACTGAACCTTAAAACGAATGGGGGAATAGGGAAGATAAAGATCAGCCTGCGCTTCCGCGCAGTCTGATTGCTTAGATAATCTGATACTGGGGAATAAAATTTAGGATTCAGTTTGATCACTTTAAACAGATGTGAACGCCAGGCTGCATACCGTGATGGCATAGCTTGCATTTTTAGGCGAGGCATATCATATCGCGAGTGTGTTGTCCATAGTCGAAGTCATCAGCTCAGCTGCATGCAGTCATGCATCAAGACGTTAATCCTTTACTGCTGGGTTGACAAAATTTTCAGTCGTTGACCGGGCCGGGTTTCGAAGCCGCGACTTTCTGTGCAATAGCTATGCGCTCTAACAAATGGACTGCGGCGTGACACACAAATCACTAGAAAACTGTGCAGTCCAAAAGTCTGTAACTCTGGTAACACACGTTGGTTGGTTGTTTTGAGTTTAACGGCCCTTTGAGAGAGTCACGAATTCAGTCTATATCGGGCCGTCTCTCAAAGAGAGGGAGAAAGAGGAGAGATGTGATAGAGAGAGAAAAAATGTCGAAACAGTCCCACCCGCACCTACTGCAAGCACAGTAGGCCCTTGCCCCACCATTATTCATATCAGTAGGACGCCACGGAATTTGAAGTTATACCCAGCACCATTGCACCACCCAACCACCTCGGTAACACGTGACAGTCGTCAGGCTAACACTAATGCTCTAGCTGTTGTGCACAAAACACAGGTTGGTCTGAGTCACCAATGCCCACACATGCCCCAACGCCCTTTTACGCGTCGGTAAAAGGGACGATGGGAAATTAGCGAGCTGCCCAGTCTGGGATTAGACTCTGCATTCGTACATAAATCCCGGGCTCGAGACGCGTTGGAAGCGGGTATCTTTTCAGTCATAAACAGCCTTTCATTATCACCAACCCATCGTCCTGATATGGCTGAAATTATGTTAAAAAGGGCGTAAAATCGTGATTCATCCATCATCGACAAAAATTTATAGGTTTGATTTTTCAACACACTAGGTAGCAGATCCGAATTTTTGTAAGCCAGTCAAAGCAGCTAAACATCTTTTCAAGCGCAGAAATTGATTGACACTTCCGGCTACTGATTACATCATCAATGGGCTACCCGGTGTCTCTCTACCGTTATATTGTCATGTGTACTGAATACAAAAGTCACAGGTCTTTGAGATTTTACAGTTATGTCTGTCACTGACCCGTTAAATCGTCTAGAGAAAGTAAACGCTGTAGACGCTCAGATTTCGCCTAATTATGAAATTTGCCATAATTTATAAAACACACTCAATATGAATATTAAAAGGATTAAGCTTGTCACGTGACCTAGAGTAAATTGGAAGTAGACAAGGGGTCGACACCTAAACTTCACACGAATCCAGCGCAGCACTGACTAATAATTTTTCTGCAAACTTCATTAAGACGGACGCCTAATGCCTCAGTTAACAAGGCACAGATACTTTTTTCATGCGGTTTTATCACAGAAAAAAATAATTGGCGTAAAAGATACCATTGTATTGTGCATTGTCTCACATATGGTAACATTTGTAACGGCCCTACTCCATAAATAACGCAATAAAACCTACCAAAGTGGGTGTGTTCAGTTTGGAAAATTATGGAGAATTTTATTATTTACAGAATCTGAGGGTCCAAATGAATTTTTTTCGCCGATGTGAAATTGAGGTGTAGACCCCATAGTCCTTTATGTGCTGCTCTAGGTCACATGACCTGCATTGACTGTTTCTGTTTTAGTTGAATATTGTTACTTGAATAGTGTTCTGTCAATATACAACAATAAACTAACCCTGCCATTATTATTATTTTTTGTACACGCTTCTATGCCATAATATCCCCTACTTTGTGTGAGCAGTATAGATGAGTACAACAGGAATATACAAGCTCATGTCATGGTGAGCAATATATCACGGACCACTGACTTCGGACTTTAGCCAAATTTGCAAGGTTAAGATTTTTGTAAGGGGTAGATTTTAGAGCTCCTATTATTGTAGCAACTTGAAATTTTGTATGAGGATTTATATCTACAAGTACAACAGGAATTTACAAGAATCAGGTCATGGTGATCCATATGTCACTGTCCACTGACTTGGTTTCTAACCATGTTCTGTAATACACAGTTTTTTCTGTTTTGGCCATACAGTGACTCTGAAACTGTATAAAGGGCTGCAGTTTGTGTCACATTTCAAACGTTGGGCAATGCTTTGCCTGTGGTCTTTCATATTATACAAGTCTGCCTCTATGAACCTACTTGTCCTACAAGTGCCAGTACTTTAATCAAGGCACCGACCTACTCAAGGCACTAGGCGGGGGCATCCGTGTACTATGGACACTTTTTTAGTTAAAGGGTTAATAACTTTTAAAATGCCTATGCTGAAAAATTATCTTGGTAATATGACCATTATCGTTTGATGAATAAATTTTCATGTGCATGTCTCATTCAGATATCATAATATGCAATGTGAGTCTAGAAGACCAAGCGGCTGTAGAGGAAAGTTTAGTTAAATTCTAGATCTCACCAGCCTTAAACAAATGTCAAAGAAAGCCCTTTTGGAACACATTGGCTTTATCTGCTTATTTAGTTGACCATATATACCAAGTATAATATTTAATCTATTTTATATATTTTTCTGAGAAATCCTCTCTTTAAGCACTTTGCCATATGAAAGCATAAGGGATCAAAACTGACATTGCCATACTTAGGTGAATGTGAATGCAAAATTATTATTTGAAAAAAAAAAGTTTTAGGACCCGAGATCCCAATTATAATTACAAAGTTCCAAGATCATTGGCCTTGCTACTGCAGAGTATTACCATATATGATCTTGGTGGCTACCTTAGTCATGTGATCAAAACCATCTGACCAAACTTTCATTTCCCCTACCCTGCAGTCGGTAGCGAGTCTGACTCAGGAGACAGAGGTCCCGGGTTCGACACCCGGTCCGGCCACATACTTTCGTTTCTTCTTCTGCTGATTCAAGAAGAGCAATTGTCAGTTACTGGCAAAAGTATGTGCACTTAGTACTGGTTAGCCATTTAGGAGATCTAAGTCTGCTAAGGAAAAGTGTGGTTTGGGTAACTGACCGTCCCGACATGACCACAGCTGCTTACCGTGGACGTAAAACAATAAAACAACAACAGCATGATTAGATTTGCCAACACTTTAATACCGTTACAAATGCTTCCTTTATGCTTCACTTAGCTCTTTTAGTTCTCCTGAGACTTTAACACATGGGGAGCTTATAGTATAACCAGACATCCGTCGTCTGTCCCTCGTCCGTATGTTGTCCGTCCGTCAACATCTTCAAATAGCTTCTTCTCCGAAACCACCGATAGAAGCCAAATTTCATGTGAAGCCTGGACGGGGCGGGAGAATAAAAGTTTGTTAGAGGGATCTGGACACGTGTCAAAGATAGCCGCCACGCCAATATATGGCCAAACCCTTCAAAACTCCTCTTCTCCAGAACTAAAAGGCCTAGTAATGTAGCATTGGGGACTTTGGTCCATCATAATTTGTTCAAATGATGACCCTGTCCTGACCTTGATCTAATTTATGACAAGGCCAACTTTTGTACATTATTCTTTTATTTAGGAAAATGCTTTAACAGTAGATTAATCAGAAACTATTTAAGTCTAAGGTATAATGTTTGATATATATGGTAAACTAAAGAAGCAAATGAAGACATTATGTTTCTAAAGGTCTTTGTCATTCTTTGACATTTGTTCAAGGTCACTGAGATTCTGTTGCCTGTCAATATTTTCCAACATGTTCTCCTCTGAAGCCACTTGGCCGATGTCAGCCCTATTCCATGGGGAGCTACACGAGGACGAGCAAAGGAAAGTCTGTTCAGATGGCTATGGTCACATGACCAAGATCGCCGCCATGCCATTAAATGGTAGAAACCCTTTAAAATTCTTTTTCTACTGCGATTAATCCAACAATAGTACTATTTTATCAACAAAGTAATATAAGCTTAATAAAGAAATGCAGAATAGGATTAATCTTAAGTAGAACTTTTATCAAACTGTTGAGATTAAGATAAGATGAAAACAGTACCATAGTAGGATTAATCCTACTCCAGCGATTTTTTTTTCAACTTATTCAGTCGCGTTATCTGATAGGACAAAAACAGCAACAGGGAAATATTACTCCCACTCTTGTACTTTTTTGGCAACAAAGTTAGATAAGATCATTTAAAAACACTAGACTAGAATTAATCCTGCTCTCGTATTTTTTCATCAAAAGATTTGAATCAATCATGATCAGATGAAAACAGTACCCGAGTAGGATTAATACTTCTCCGGCGAGTTTTCCAACTTATTTGTTCCTATTATATGGCAAGACAATAATAACAGTATTCGAGTATTATACTAATTTTTCGTCAAAGCTAGGTAAGATGAATAAAAGACGCCACAGTAGAATAAATCCTACTATGGCATTTTTACCAGAAATTTTGATTCCGGACAAGACGAAAACATGACACGAGTAGGACATTATGTGACCCTATACAGTGCCAAAGTGTCAGTAAAAAGAGCAGTAACTCACGGACTACTCGAGCGATCTGGACAAATTTACACGCCCACCACCGCAGTGATATGACACATATGCGTTTTAAGTTTCGTGTAACTTCATTTGTTAGTTACTAAGACATAGTTTCGAAAAGACGGACAGACAACACCGAACCTATATCCTTTCGCCTGCGGCTGGGATGAAAGGATAGTTGCCAATGATCTCCTGTGATATGGACTAATTTAGTACTTTGTTTTAGCTACATTTGTCCTGAGACGTTAAACATATTAAGATACAATTAACTAACCATTTGAAAAATGTATTTGTCGGATAACGTCGCTGTTAGTCCGTGGGCTAATGTCATCTCATAAAAAAGTACGACGACACGTTATATACCACTTGCTCGTAACGTCATGATTCTGCCCGTGACAACGCTATGTTTTCTGTTGAAATAATTTCATTTTTTAAGGCGTTGAAATTCCAAAACGGTCATGTAGAACCGATTCATACACTCGTGGTCATTCAAATCTCATATGAAAAAATCACTATGCGTATGTATCATCGGTAACAATCCTTTGGCAATCGGAAGTGACGGTGTCAGCATCAGTAACTGAAATTCTTTTATCAGCATGAAATAGATATGCATGAAGTCTTACCTAGATCTGCTGTATCCGGGTTACCGGGACATGTTTGAATGTTGGTCTGCCCGTCCGTAGCGACATATCCAACCTTAAAAAAGGTCACTCTCTGTTTACAAAACTATAACATTTAACAGTGAACAAAATTTTCTAGGATTTATTTGAAATGTCTGATATGCTCCGATGACCCGTTGAAATAACGTTGCTGGATTTGCCAGGGACCAAAATATTATGTAGGCAACCAAAACGCTTAATAAACAGCAGTACAAATGTACAATTATTTTATCTAGCCTCCGCTTTCAGCCTGCATATGAGACTTATTGCGCATGCGCTGAAAATAAGGTAAAGTATAGAAGCATTGCAACCATAAATTATGGATATATGAAACTTCCTACAATAAAAATATGAAAACACTGATACGAGGGGCAGTCAAAAAGGCCCATTCTCTGGGCATTACTTCTTCATTTTTAACATCTGATTTAAAATCTTACAAGGAACAGAATTCTGACATTCATTTTCTTTTTTTTATAAATTCAGACTATGTCTTATTTATTATTTGGTTCCCGTGTTTTGGTTCTTTAACACAGCGATAAAGTTTGAAGTATACACGGTCTTATTTTTAAGCTACTGTCACAACTTGAACCTCACCCGCATATTGTATTTATATAGCTACACATTCAGAACTACTTTTAGTTATTATGCTGGCTCAGTATATGAAAAGATGTAAACTGAGATTTTTCCAAGTCTTATGATGCTTATATAAAGAGGGTAATGATGAATAAGCATACATATGTTATCCTAACTCCTGCTTCAGCTTCCCTAAAATGACGCAGATACATGCATTTACTGGTCTGTTCTATTCTTTTCTATCTCATCACCTGGCAAGTGCTTCAATCTGAACACATTCCTTCAATTGTGGTTTCGGTTTGAAATAAAAAGAGACTCTACACAGAAATGGTCCAATATTTGACATCTTTTTATGAAAAGACAAGTCATGTTAGATGACATTTTTAGTTTTATCGTAACTTGAAAATAAACCTTACGGCATATGCTTACACTGAAGGAGACTCGGATAAACCCGCACATGCGAATCAGACTTGAACAAGTTTCTATATATGGAAAACGTCCTGAGGAATCATTAATTAAAAGGTGAAGACTTTGGTGGACTGATAAATATTCAATAATCCGCAATCATGCTTTTTGCGTTTTACGGGAATAACTCCTTTTCGTACCAAAGACACTTTGCGTTTAATCAGGTTCGAGCAACTGTTGGGGTTGATAGCATACGTCGTTACTTGTTGGTCTTTATTATCTAATCGTATTGGAGGCACCAGATATCTGACACTGTCACTTTGAAGAATAAGCTTCAAAAGACAATCTTGGTTAGCTTGTCCAAGAGTGCAAACGCATTTGGAGTTTCGTGAAGCTTGTCTTAGTCTACATTGTTCGCAATGCAATCAAGTCATATTTTGCAAAGACTATCTCTGAATGGTTAACGAAAAGGAGTTAGGGTAACGCGATATGCACGGAGCATCCCAGTAGCTCAGAATGTAAAAATCTATGGGATGCCGTTTTACTATATATAACCCATTTATTGGTATCCCTAATTCAAATTATTTATATCAATTATTCAAAGTATTGATATAACTAATAAGGGTGATTATTGAATACCCATCAATCGAATTATATATTTATAAATCAAATAATGGATATCCATAAATCAAATTATGGATATCCATAAATCATGTTGAATTATAGATATCCATAATTCGAATTATGGATATCTATAATTCGAATTATGGATATCCATAATTCGATTTATTGATATCTACAATTCAACACAATTCTTCCATCATTCGATTTATACATATCTATAAATCGAATAATGGATATCCATAAATCGAATAATAGATATCCATAAATCATGTCGAATTATAGATATCCATAATTTGATTTATGGATATCTATAATTCGAATTATGGATAATTATAATTTGAATTATGGACATCTGTAAATAATTATGGATATCCATAAATAATTATAGTAATCAATAAATCGAATAATGGATATCCATAATCCGTATTATGGATATCACAAAATAGGGAATGAATAGAAAAACGGCACCCCATAAAATCACGGCAATCAATTTGGAGTTTTTACCCATTTAATATGCACTATCTCTCTATGTAAACAGGATTTGTATTTCAAATTTTATACAGATATCTCTAAAAACTTAATTTTTCAGCTACGAAACAAATTAGCAATATTCATGCGAATACAGCCAACCGAGTATCTGTACGAGGGTTGTTCAGAAAGTTCTGATTCTCGCCGAATAACTTTGTTTAGCGGCATGCTGGGGGCAATTGCTTTGCATGTATTGAAAGCACTACATTTTGCCTTTACAGTGATACCAAACACTAAACGAAGATACATTTTCTTATTGAGGTACAATGCGTTTTATTAGGCCCCAGTCATACCACTGGGTTAAAGTCATATGTGAATTTATTTTCAGTGTGTCGTTCAAGTAAAAAATCATCGTAAGAACAAAATGAATTTTTGTCAGCTGTTTGTCTGTCGTTGCCGTCAATATCCTTTAAAAATTAGAGGGGTAGCGAACGTTTCCAATTCATTCCTTGCAAAGCAATGCGTCGTTCTAATGACGTTATTGAAATTGGCGTCAACGTCATTTTCTAAGGCTGTGACAACTTCGGTTTTTTTTTACATTAATTTTAATTATTCGACAATTTCCAATTGGGCCATGCAAAAGGTTTTCTTGACAAGATTTTGAATGCTAAGGCATTTGTTTTCGTTTTAAAAATGATGACTTTAGCAGACAGTGGGAATTTGCGACCACATAAAATGTAGATAATCCAAATTCAAGGGGCAGTATGGAACATAGATTGAATATAATTTTAGCGATATTTACAGGACACGGTTGCCTAGGGTTTATGTTTAGATAGCCATGACGAAAAAAAATTAAAGACTGCTTATACGTGAACTATGACCTTGTAAAGTAAAAATTCGCAGTTGGCTGTAGGGTATACCTCTTTCAAAGACGTTCAAAAATATGTCCTTTAGAAAATATACACTGCGTTTGCACAGTTGTCCTGACATATAACAGCTTTATAAAGTTTCGCTATCAGAAGCTCTGTATTTCTGATGCTTATCAAAATATGACATCACGATTAGAACTTTCTGAACATCCCTCGTATTCGTAGGTACCCCTTTACGGTACGACAAAGCTACTATCAATAAAGTACATTTTGTTGTATTTGGTGTAAATGTTTTGATATGATTGATCTATTTGTGCAGAGGTGTTTAAGGAACCTGCAAAAGGTGAGGACTGGCAATTATGTCAATGGACACCTGAATAAATGTGAATGTACTGGTCCCTCTTACAGGATCTTTTTGCTTTGAAATTACGTATGATGTTGAATGTACATGTTTCATTTTTGAATTGCTACCTAAATACTGTTCACAGAAATACCTTTCCCTCAAACTGGATCGCCTTCCAATTAGGCGTTGTAGATGTCTGGTAAACTGGCTTACAATCAAATTCGTACAGGGATCCTACATGCGGTCCCTTGGCATCCGCTGTAGAATAAACAGCAATTTCCACATGGTAGTTACACAGACATTCATAATCAGCAGTGGTGAATGTAATGAGAGTCGCACAGAGCAAAGAGGAGTATACAAATACCATTTTCTGAAAGAAGATGGAAACGAAACTTAACTTTGATTAGATGCTTTCTTTATTACTACTGTTACTACTATTTTTTCAAAGACTAGCACTGTGACAATAAAAAATACAAAACTAATGGCCACGTGTAGGAAAATCCCCGTACTAAGTAAAATTTAAAACATCGTTACATTTAATGAGGCAAAACGAGACAGGAAACAAATATGCGTTTCTTTTGCTGTCCAGTATATGAGAAACTGCTATAATGTTAGATTTCTTTAACTGTTGAAGGCTATTGTGTAAAAATTGGTTATTGCAGTCAACTAACTGAATGCGTGAAAGTAATTACAAAGGCAAGATTATTTTTATTTTTTTTACCTTTGACCAAGATCACTCATTTGCGACATTTTTCAAACGTCTTCTCCTCCAAAGCCGCTAAGCCGACTGAAACCAATTTCATTTCAATGGGTGGGGCAATGAAAGTCTATTCAAACGGTTACATGCCAACATAGCCACTACTTTCTGCTCCAGACCCAAAAAACCCCAAAGGTCGTGAAAGTTAATATAAAGCATTAGGTACTCAAGTACTTATGAAGCTGGGTTGACTTTGGCATTTTTTACCGCAAGGTCAGGATTGTTTCCTAGTGTGTGTACATGAGAAAATGCTGTAACATTAGATATTGGGCAATTATTGAAGGCTTTGGTATAAAGCTCGTAATATAGTCAACTAAATGGGTGAAAGAAGATTTTTGAGTACCACAGGCCAATGGCATACTTTGACGGTTAAAGTCATTTTTGAAATTTTACTTACGACGCTCATATACTAACAACTGCATATGTCTTCTCTTCCAAAGCCAGGGAACTGATTGAAGCTAAATTCCATATGAAGTGTTCGTGAGGCGGGGAAATTTTACGTTTGACTGGTTGAGGTCGAATGACAAAATGACCGTCATGATAAAAAGAACCTTCAAAAATCTTCTCAAAAGCCACAAGGTCCATGAAATTTAAGCTTGATATACAACATTTGGGTTTTCTATATTATCAGGTTTGTTCAAAGGATGGCACTAGGGTGATCTCTGACCTTTTTACACAGGTGAGCTAGTCAGGACTTCATGGCCCCTTTTTAGCTCACCTGAGCCAGCGGCTCCGGGGGAGCTTTAAGGATAGTAAGGCTCCGACGCCCGTCGTCCGTCCGTCAGTCGTCCGTCAACATTTTCAAACGACTTCTCATCTGAAACCGCTTGGCCGATAGTAACCAAATTTCATTATTACAGAGCCTCTAGGGGACGGGGGAACAAAGAGTTGTTCAAACAGTCCTGGTCACATGACAAACATGGCCGTCACGCCCATATATGGTAAAAACGTTTAAAAATCTTCTTTTCCAGAACCAATCGACCGATGGCCTTGAAACTTGGTATGTAGCATTTGGCACTCACGTTCTATAAAGATTGTTCTAATTATGACATTGACCTTTTTTACGGTAAGGTCAAATATGGGATAATGCTAGAACATAAGAGTTCATGGAAAGTTTCGAAGATTTAGGTCTAAAAATTGGTATATACATTAATCCTAATGAGTACATGAAGATTTATGAGTACAAGAGATCAAGGTTATTCTTTGACTTTTGATCTAGAACTCTCACATTTTGACATCAAACAATCTCCTCTAAAGAAACTGGGCCAATTGAAACCAAATTTCATATAGAGCCTACAGGGGTTGAGGGAATGAAAATTTGTTCAAACGCCCAGCTCACATGACCAACATGACCTCCACTCTCATATATGGTAAACACCTGTAGAAATCTTTTTCTCCAGAACAAATTGACCGATGGCCTTGAAACTTAGTATGTAGCCTTGTTCAAATTATTACCTTGGGTTGACCTTGACCTTTTTACGGCAAGGTCAAATATGGGAAAATGCTAGAACGTAAGATTTCATGGGACGTTTTGAAGATTTTGGCCTAAAAATTGTTATAAACAGTCGTCATAATGAGAGAATGAAGAATTATGAGTACAAGAGGTCAAGGTCATTCTTTGACTTTCGACCCAGATCTCTCATATTTTGACATTTTCAAACATTTCCTCAAAAGCCAAAAGGCCAATTGTGAACACATTTCATAAAGAGCCTCCAGGGTTTGATTAAACAAAAATTTGTTCAAGCGGTCCAGGTGACAAGACCAACATGGACGCCATTCCCATTTTCTCCCGAAGTTATATATAACCATAGTTATACCTATGATCTTGAAACTTGGTAAGTAGCATGGAGTACTAGAGTACTACCAAGATTGTTCAAATGATGACCTTGGGTTTACCTTGACCTTTTTGGCGGCATGGTCAAGTATGGGAAAATGCTAAAACATAAGATGTCATGTAAAGTTTTAAAGATTTTGGCCTAAAAATAGTATATATGGTTGTCTTAATGAGTACACGATGATTTATGTGAACAAGAGGTCATGGTCATTCTTTGATTTTGGCCCATGACTCATATTTTGAAAATTTCAGACATAAGAAAAAGCCACTTTGCCAATTGATCAGGTGAGCGATTCAGGGCCTTATGGAACTCTTGTTACGTTATATCATGGGTTTGCGCCCATGTTTTTCATTAAACCACGGCCGTTTTAATAACCTTTCATTCCTCCAACCACTGAGGGTTAGTTATGCAATTTGGTTCCAGTCGGGCTTTTTTGGTTTTGAGGAGAATGTGTGTAAAACTAATGAAATATGGTCAGAAGTTAATGAATGACGTTGACCTCTGGAATTCAGAAATCGTCATTGGCTATTTAAGTTGATTACATTCCATGTTTATACCGAAGTCATTCACAATTTTAAAGAAACTTAACGTTACAATATTTTTAAGCCTACAACACAAATGCACACGTGGATTGTACTGTTGCACATGGAAAGCTTGACAGTTGGCAAATGAAGTAAACACTTCAAGTCCAGCTAAATGCCGAGATTATAAATGGATATATTCTCCCGCTCTTGGCGGTCTACCGGTTTCACATATCCGGAGACAAAACCTTCAATACTTATTCGAACTTCATAAAGCCACAGCCCCTGCGGAAACACGATGCTGGTGCAACTCCGTACCAGGGTAGATTCAGTAAATGAAGCAGTGTTGGTGCGGGGTTGTTTCAGTTTTTGGTATCCGCATGGTTATATATACTCGCTATAAATACTCATATATGTTTTTCTTTTACAGGAAAACAATCATAGAACCATGGATGGTGTTAAGATGTCCTGTCCTGCCGAAGAGATTGTAAATTTTGAAATTATATTGTAGATTTATGTATTAAAAAAACAACAACAACAACAAAAAAAAAAAAAAAAACAACGTTACAATATTTTTCAGATAAAACACAAAAAAGCAAATTTGACCTAGCCGTGAAAAACGTTCATGGCAACAGGCATATATTTCACATAAAAAGTAAGTCAGATTCAAAAGTTTGAATAAACTAAGAGACAATCTTTGGCAATGACATCGAAGTATTCCAGGACTGGTATATCATAGGTGGGTGGGGTATTTGGACCCTTATTTCCTGCCCTGCCATAATAAAATCACATAGTTTTTCGAAAAAAAATGATACTCTTTTTTTCAAACAAATTATTGTAATTTTCTTAACTCTACCATGTATTCTAACACAGTGCGCCTATAGAAGCAATGGAAACTTGCCGTGTTTTATTCTGCAACAATTTACTGTTACGGAGCGCTTGAGTCTAATTGCTGACGTCACTGCAATAACAGACGTAATTTTTGTGACGTTTTGAGACGTTAGACGGTGTAACGTCACTTTTTCTTTCTAAAATCGCCGTAAAACGTACATTTATCTTAGATACAGTTAAGAATATTGGCGGGAGCATGAACGCGCTGGCAGGAAGGTTGGGAGAGTTTGAATGAAACGAATAGATGTTCAGCGTTTTTGAGTGCGAGAATCGAAATATTCCGCGCTCGTGATATGATCTACTTTACAACTGACCTCCAAACAGTGAATTATTACTCAACAATTCACTGCTAGAGCTGATCTATTTCTTAAATATTTGTGTTAAAGTAACGTTTAAATTAGTTTTAGGCGTTTTCTCGAATAGAGAATATACCCATCACAATGTTTTGATATTATATCCTAGTCCTATTGTACCATTGTACAATAGATAAAGAATTGGAAATTTAAATTTAAAATATGAAAATTTATTATTTTCTAAAAAGTCATAAAATGAAAATTTTACTTAAGTCCTATCAGAGGTAAAAACGTCTGAATTCAAATCATTGTTAAAAGAGGTTCAACCTTCACGTTTGGTAATAAAATGTGGTTTGGTGTGCATAAAATGAGTCATATAACTGGCAAAAAGGAGAGAAAACAAGTTTTTGAAAAATAACAAATCGCTCCACAAAATACAATTTCCTGTTCTGGTTTTCCGTCTCGCAGTGCTATATAAACATCAGGCGGGATAGTGATTGTGACTCCACGCCTGTACATTGTATTTTTACCTTTTTTATGAAATAGAAAGCAGGTCATTTTAGTTGCCAACTAAAATGACCCAAATAAGTTTTGAAACCCTTTTTATGTGAAACTCAAGGATGTTTTATTTTTTAAAGCTGGCTAATCATGGTCTTCCACAACTACGAAACTATAGTGAGAAGCTTGCAGCGATACCTCATGAAAAAATGTTTCATGTTGATAGAGCAATGGGGCCTTTAAATTGAACACAAGATACATATAAACTGGTAACAGACTTTAGTAATATCAATGTTATATTATAGCAAGAAAGAGTCATATATCATCATAAATAAGTGCTAGGGTTTGATTGGACAAATCCAGACTTAAACAAAGGACCTGGTCTAAGCTTTCCTTGGATCCTGGATTCCAGTGGTTTGCCAATGAAATTTCGGCCAAATATGGCCACTTTTGCCTAAATGGTGGTTCAATGGTATTGAAACTGGATGGGAGAAATCTATGCCTGAAATGTTGGTCCTGTAACAAAAGTAAAAAGTATGCAAAGACCAGGAATTGAAACAATCAAAATCCAAATCCAGCCCTCAAACCATAGTTGGAAACAACTAAGATTACAAATAATCAAGATACAGAGAACATATGGCCAACCGAGTGAGCAGCTTGTTCCCAAAAGTTGGCCACTCAGCAACCCAACCGAACCAAAAATAATAAGAACATACATAAGCCTTAAGGTAAAACATCACAGAAACTCTGACACCAAAAACAGGCAACAGAGAACCACAACAGAACTACCGCCTTGGAACGGTCAGTAATGAATTACTGGGGGGGGGGGGGGGGGGGGGGGGGGGGCTTAAATCGATTTTACAGGCCCAACCTCACCCTCAGTTTCTGAAGTGGTACAAAATATTTAGTTGGTTGTTCGGTTCGCATGATAACCCTCTAACTCGTCAATGAATCATCACGGTAAACACATAAATCAAATTTCAACACACAAAGCCTACATGCACGTGAAGTATCATCGAAATAAAAAATATGTCGTGAGCTATATTTCATGGTCCAGTGATTGCCCTTTACATCTTGAAGACAATTTGATGTACGAATATAATTCTGTGGGATAATGACTCAGCATGACGCAATGTTTGACCTCAACCTAACAGTAGGTCACAATGACAAATATTTCATGTTCTAGTCTATTTGCCTTATATCGTGAAGACAATTTGGTGTATGAACATGATTGCTTTGGATAATGACTCAGTATGACCCGATGGTTGACCTCAAAGTAAAAGCAGGTCACAGTGAGCTATTTCATGATCCAGTGATTTAGCCTTATATCTTGAAGACAATTTGGCGCACGAACATGATTGCTTGGGATAATGACTCAGTGTGACCCGAAGTTTGACCTCAAACTAACAGTGAATCACAGTGACGTTTATTTCATGGTCCAATGATTTGGCCTTATGTCTTGAACACTATTTAATGTACGAACATGATTGCTTTGAATAATGACTCAGTATGACCTGAAGATCTTCAAAAAACAGCGATGCATAATGGGCCCTATGGAAAATCTGCTGAAAGAAACGATGTATTTCGGGTGCTGGGCTTACTTCACGGCTTAATTTTACAAGTTTAAAACTCCTTGTCATTTTAAAGGTTATGTCCGAGCAAACTGACACACTATCAATTCTCTATGGGAACTTCATACCACTTTCATTTTAGGGGAAGTCTGACTTAAAGCCTGGTCTTGGTCAAGACAAAGGCTATATGTTCAAACTTCAAGCGTTCAAAACTTGCAAAATGTATAAACTTGAAGGTAAATATGATAAATTTTACCAAAAATTTGAAATGTTCTTGAAATCGCAGGGTAACATTTTGATTTCTTATTTTTTGTCCAGTATACTTTTCAAGACGTTGAACATGTAGCTTCTTTTGTGGGAACAAGCTATTTGCAATATAAGCGAGAGGTCATTTCTCTTTATTACAGTGCTATAATTCCCATTTGTTCAATGCCTCTTTAATCTGCGTGCGTGCGTGCGCGCGTGCGTGTGTGTGTGTGTGTGTGTGTGTGTGTGTGTTCCCAATGCTAATTCCGTTTACTACGTATAGGTATTCATGCCGTTGGCCAGACTAGCCAGCCCAGTGACCCGAGCCATTTATGCAACATTATACAGTTTCGATAGCAAGATTTTACTATAGAAATAAACTTACTTGTCACAAATGTACAGCTGTTGAAGCCTACCTGTCAGGTGAATATGTCTTTATTTTACATATTAAAGTACTGAATATCACCTTAGAGTTCAGACTTGGTAACGTCTGCAGTAAGATAAGGATCTTGAAACGAATATTATCTTTCGATTTTGCGCAGTATTTTGCGCTACTGACATCTAACTGGAAGAGATGTATAAGAATAAAACAGATTTTCAGAATGCATTAAGTTGTTCGCTGTAAGACCCTAGGACATGAAATACTGCAAATATCATATTCTTTGGATTTATTTGAGGTTGTCATGTATCTGTTTACAAAACACGTCAGTATAATGCTGCTTCAGCGTATCCATAATAAGTCTCCTTTTGATGTGATTTTTTTTAAAACAGTATCAAGATGGTATCTCAAAGCCCCAATATTGGGAGGAAATTATTCTTTTCGCCATATACTCAGCAAAATAAGCTAAGGTCATAAATATTTGGCATATGTGAAACAAATTTTAGCCGATGATTTCTTGAAAAAGATTAGTAATATGATAACTCTGAGCCTCAATTTAACCAATAAATCAATTTTATATATCACAGCGCTATATATACCTTGTCAATATTATCATGATTAAACACATCAACCCTAAACAAAATATATACGTTTCAGCAGCGGTGATCGGGTAGTGTAAACCTTTCTCATGCATGTAAGCACAAGTATACTGCCTAGCCATTGGTGCGTGCGTTGACCTCGATCACGAATGATCTTCTAACCCCGTACTTAGAACAAGTCGGAAACACGGAATCGGTAGTTCAATGCATGTTTACTTTTAGGCAATGAACGACTGACTTTGAGGCTATCAATGACTGACGTAGGGATTTGGCATCAGAGTTTGTGTAATTCATTAGCGTCTTAGACTGCAACCATCAGGTTCTGAGGAAGGGCTTGTGGAATTGAAACAAGTGAATCGTTCCGAAGCAAAAAGATTCACTGCCATAGCACCCCAAACATTGGCATTATCGGTCACTAGCAGGCACTGAAAATAGATCAGAAAGACGTAACAAAAATATACCTCTGTATGCATCAAACATATCAGATATCTTTCCCGTGTGTTTTTCTGGTCCATGTCGCCAAGGCAAGGAAAGACTTACAAACTCTCCCACAAAAAAAATCATAAAATTGTGAATAAAAAGTTTTTTATGCCTCTTTTTTGACAGCAATTAACGTATTGTAAAAGTTTGTGTCCCGTCGTAAAACATAATTCGAGAAACGCCTTATAAACAATATGTATATAATGTTGATTCAGAATAATTAACCCTTAATTTATTTTGTTGAGTGTATTATTACTTATAATTGTGTTCTGTATTTTGGTCTAAACGCCTCCACTTCTTATCTGTCCTGAGTGATAAGTATACAGCTTTGAACCTTACTATGACCATATTTAATGTGTCTATGTTTTGGAAATTTTTTAAACATCTAAACTCGAATGTAAGTATATTTAAAACCAGAGGTCGTCTCTGCGCTGCACACTTTGCTTCAGTCATTACCATTTATACCTGCCTTCATATGACCTTTGCGGTAGTGGGACGTTAAACCCCAGTTCTCAGTTTTAGTTTATGCAATATTCCGATATATATGTAAAGGCTTTGTTGTTGATAGGTAACATGCACTTTTGGCATTTTAAGGTGTGTAGCAAACATCCTATTGGCTAATATACCAAAACAGATCTTGCTTCCTGGAAATGTACTGCACATTATATGCGCTAGTGAGATAGACGGGACACTGCTTAAGTATATTTAGCCTTTGAGAACAAGCATTTATTCTACGAGAAATATATATGCCGAGGACAGTAAAGTAGCTTGTAATTAGACTGTACATTGTGAAGGTAGAAATCCAACAACAGTTCTCTCAAGGATATTAACAACACACTAAATCCTTTCTGCCCGGCCAAGTAAACCTTAATACTGTCACCCATCTGTGGCAAATATATTCCAAATATGTTATTGGTTTAAGAACTCACGGTTTCTCTTCTCAGTTGAAGTATGGATAGGCGAGTCTTCATACTGATGCTGATAGTGGAGATGGTTTTGGTGAAAGCGGATTATGATTGTCTGTGCTCATACGAAGTGGAAACAAAGATCTTCGATGCCCCGAGTGACAAGGGAAATATTATTGGCTTCATGTACGAGTTTGACTGTAAACCTACAGTTAAAGTTGGTAATACGGACAAGACCTATCAGACAATCGGAAATGATCACCAGGTACTCGGATCTAATGTTTGGTGTCGAGTGAAAATGTACCTGAATTTACTGAAAATACTCAATCGACCTGTGTTTCTGCGTTGTTTGATCATAGTTTATCTTGTTCGCCCCACAGTATGTGAGTCCCAGGGACTCCAAAGTATGATACAAGTTGAGTTTGGACAGACTAATTTGAGTATTTATTACTTACTCATGGCTTAGGTTACCACGTATCTCCGCTAAGCGGTCATGTTTGCATCGGCTAACAGAATACTGGTCTTTGAAGAAACACAATGAGTTTTTAATTTAGATATTATACAACAACAACAATAATACCATCAACAACAAAACACATACAAACACACAAAAACACACAGGGAAAGATGCAAGCATGGACTGTGTTGTTCTGTAAAAATATATGGCCTCTTTCGTATTTGCAAAAACAAAGTCTTATCAGTCAGGTCCTTTCTGTTTACTTTAAACTACACTATCAGCGAAACGAGGTCACTATTACAAAATCCTTTCGAATCGTGAATATGAAGAAACCGTAACCCTTATATGCCAAGATTTAGATAATGTAAACTTCTGCACGTAATTTTAGATCGTTCATTTACAATTTGATACAGAAATCGCTTTTAAGACGCAAGCGGCATAAATCTTTATCAGACTGTATGTTCTGTAGGTTCAGATCACAGATTCTTCAAATAAGCTAACCTTTTAATACATTTTTAAGTTTTGTATGCTAAAAGTTTTTTCTTCACAACTGTCACTTTGGAAAGAAAATCAGAAAGGCAAAAATTGTACAGGTACATCAAGTCACCGACAAATTGAGACGTTTATGGCGAGCACTCTTTATTTTTACGAAACAGATTGTAAAACCGAGTATCACCTTGTTTAATATACACCTTGCCAATAATCATGGTGAGTGTTTCTGTGTAAATTTTATAATCTGATAAGGATTTGTTGCCATACCTGATTCGTGTGAAATTGGGTGTTGACCCCCTGTCTAATGTGAAATTTGGGTGTTGACCCCCAGTCTAAAACAAATTGCACGCAGATCACGTGACAGGATATACCATCCAAATTGTAATGCAAAATGTCTTACCGAATATTTGTCTGATGGACACTTGCCGATTCAGATGGATTTAATATTTTTTCTAATCTATACAATTATCCATAGGTTAATTTCCCTTATATTTTGTGAACAGTATATAAACATAACCAATTTAATGACACAGTCGTTTCATTTAACTAATTGTATTTACTGACAGATTCTGATTGGTAGCGTATTGTAGACCCTGACATTTTCAGGTTGGTTACGTCCAGATGACTTCCAGCATGCAAATCCAGATATGTCAGGGAAGTGTGCCTTTTATCGATCAATGTAAGTTACGATCACTGTTACCACCCCTTATTAACTATGTATATACAAGGGTTGGTACGAAACGAAAATGAGCTGTTACGAAACGAAAAAGAGTCATAGTTACCAAACGACCTGAAACCAGGTCGTTTGGTAACTTTGACTCTTGTTCGTTTCGTAACAGCTCTTTTTTCGTTTCGTAACTTTCTTGAAAACATAGTTGACCGGGTGTGGGTATACTCCCGCGTATTTCTTTATCAAATAATCACAAGATAAATGAAACTGATATAAAGAAGGCAACAAAATTAAGATTTGTGCAAATAATCTTCGGCGAAAACCTTTGTTATGGAGGCAGTGACGTTGTATCAGTGAATACTCTTTTTGAATAATCGTCATAAAATGGTTGACTCACCCCGTAGCTATAAAACACGTTATTACAAGAATGTTTTGCATTTGAAGAACAGCATTGTCAATAGTTTAATTAAGCTTTTATCCCTAATCCTTGCACGTTAGCTTTTTTCAGCCAATACCTGTCCGAGGTCAGTTAAAGACTAATATAATTCATGACATAAGCGTGAATTCCGTTGACGTCTTTTTGCGGCAATCGCGGGAAGTTATGCCCGCATATTTATTAATTTTCTTAAATTCTCTTACTGCTAGTAGCCTGGACAAATCATAGATATGACAAATAAAAGTACTTTTAATATCGACCATTATCATATACACATCTGATATAATTTTTTTCGGAAGAAATTGGAAATTTATCAGAAATATGTGCTGGCGAATATCTTTAAGAAACAGTTCAACTATAGCAGTTAATTGTTGAGCAATTATTCACTGTTTGAGGTCATTGTTTTTTCGGAAGAAATTGGAAATTTATCAGAAATATGTGCTGGCGAATATCTTTAAGAAACAGTTCAACTATAGCAGTTAATTGTTGAGCAATTATTCACTGTTTGAGGTCATTGCGGCTGCTCGGCTCAGATGCTCGACCTCAAACTGGCAGTAGGTAAAGTAATCTATATTTATGGTCCAGTGAATTTCGACGTATCTCTTGAAGATTGTTTGATGTACGAACATAATTGCTTGAGAAAATCACTCAGTAACACCAGATGTTTAGTCTCAAATAAACGGTAGGCCACGGGGACCTATATTTAACGATTCAGTGATTTTAACTCATATTTCTAAGACCATTTATCATCCTTGGGTAATAGTTTGGGCTGAAAATATAAATGATCTCAAACTAGTCGTCGGTCAGTAGGACCTATGTTTTATAGTCGAATGCTTTTACCTAATATTTCTAACACTATTTCATGGATTTGCATTATACTTCGGTTAATGGCACTGTGACACTGTGAGTAACCTCATACTAATTAAGGTCAATGTGACCTATACTAATTTTGCATCATATTTCTAATACTTTTATATGGGTTGCATTTTACTTGAATTAATGTGTTGGGCTGACACTGTGAGTGACCACATATTAATTATAGGTCAGTGTGACTTATATGTCAAGGTTCATTGATTTTAGACAACATCTCAAACACTATTTTATGAATTTGAATTTCATTTGGGTTTATGTTTGGGCCGACACAGTGACCTTATAATTATTGTAGGTCAGTGTGACCTATATTTCTTGGTCCCGTGAGTTTAGTCAATATCTCTAACACTATTGTATGGATTTGCACCATTCTTGAGTTAATGCATAGGGCTGTCACTTTTAGTGACCTCATAACAATTGCAGGTCACTGTGGGTTTAACTTCATGGTAAAGTATTTGAAACAAATTTCTTTCACACTAATGCATTGACTTGTATCATACTTAATGTAGATTACAAACCATTCTGTGTAGTGCTGTGGATCGACCCCCTCAACAGTGTAACTTTTATAACTTAATTGAAGAAATGTGTCTTTGGATTCTTGATTAGAATGTGTTATACTCGGTGACTTCAATACTGATGCACCAAAAACAAGGAGATGCAGCTTAGTGAAGTCACTGTTTGAGTTTATAAACTCGTTTATCTTTTTGAAATACTCAGTAATGTGACAAGAGTCTCTAAGACGCCTGTTTTTTACACCCCGCCACACGTTAGTGGCGGGGTATTATGTTTTCCCTCTGGCTGTCCGTGTGTCTGTCCGTCCGTCGTACGTACGTCCGTCTGTCCGTCCGTCCGTGAGCACTTCGTTTCCGTTCGATAACTTGAGTATTTATTAATGGATTTTCTTCAAACTTGGCATATGAATTGGTCTTGGAAATATCTCGGTTGGGATTGTTAATGGGCACATTTCGATATCTTGTGACAGAGTTATTGCCCTTGTCAGTGTCGCAAAAGTGGTTTTTGGTCTGTTATTCCATTACACTTTGAAATATCATCATGAAATTTCACAGAAATGATTGTAATGATATATTTTTTTCTGTTGTTAGCAGAATTTTGTCCACCCGGGTTACATGCCCCAGCCCCGGGGCTATATACATGTATAAAATCATAAAAATTCTGTATATTATCAGGGTTGAAAGTGATTTTCCTGAAACTTGCTACAGCTTATCGAAACAATATTAGCTATTTGTCATGATCAAAATTTTGTTCCCAAGGGGTTATATGCCCAGCCCCCAGGGCTATATACATGTATAAAATCATGAAAAATTCTGTATAAAATCAGTGCTGAAAGTGATTTTTCTGAAACTTGCTACAGCTTACCGAAGCAATATAAGCTTTCTGTCATGATCAAATTTTTGTCCCCAGGGGTTATCTGGCCCTGGCATAGGGCTATATACATGTATAAAATCATGAAAAAATCCATATAAAATCAGATTTTTGGTATATCTTTATGAAATTGCACAGAATTGATATAAGTAACATTAGCTTTATTTTACAACCAGAATTTAGTCCAGCAGGGTTATCTGCCCCTGCCACGGGCATATATACATAAAATCAGAACTGAAAGGAATTTTTATGAAACATGTAACAAATGATCAAAGCAATAATAGCTTCTAGTGATGGTTAAAATTTTATCATCAGGAGATTAGTTATCTGCCCCAGTCCTGTAGATATATACAAGTAGGAAATCAAGAAAAAAAGCTATGAAAGGTTTGCAGTGGCGGGGTATTACGCAGTCGTTTACGATGCTTTTATTGTAATTGATTTGATTTTGTTATCAGATGCTGACTAAATTTTACAAGTTGTGTTCTTGATATTGGAATAAGTGATCATTGTCTAATATGTACCCGAAAAATTCTAAAAGCTACCATTAATATCATAACACAGTAAAAATAAGATCAATGGAAAATTACCTCAGGGCAGCGTTCCAATTGAATTAATTAGATGTGGATTGGAGTTCAGATTTATATTCTGACAATAATGTAATTCAAACTTAAGAAAATTTCAAAGCTATATTTATGACTGCTATTGACAAAATTGCTTTTGTTATAGAAGTACACATTAAACAAAGGACAGAGCCAATGATAAATTAATGAATTTTACAATCCATAAAGAACAGAGACAACGCATTTCATTTATATAAGAAAGATAAATCTGATAAAAACTATTCTACCTTTAAAGAGCTTCGAATTAAAACACAGTCTCTGATTTACAATACAAAAACAGTGATTCAAAATCCTTATGGTGCTCTCTTAAAGGGTTTACCCTCCAAATAGAATAAAGCCTCAGCTAGTGCAATTGGTCTAAAAGATGGCGAAATTTGTTTTGATAAATATATTGTTGCAGAAAAAAATCATCCACTTTTGTACATGTATATTAGTTGCATCAAAATTATTGAGAAACTGCCAAATATAATTGATAAATTCAGAAAACAATTTGTGGAAACAATATGGTTTGAAAAAAGATAAGCCAAACATTGTTCATTTTCTGTTGTGTCGGAATACATGTATATGGTATCTTAGTATTTGAACAACCTTGTGCTTAAAGGCGACTGGTTTTGATGGCATATTTGCACGCTTTGTTAGGGACAGTGCATCAAATATTGTTTGGTCATTGAGCTATGTCATTTATTTGTCTTTGATACTAGGTACTGTGCCCGATGATCTGAAATCTGCTAGAGTTGATCCCCTTTATGAGAAGAGAGGCATAACCGAGATTGGAAGTTATCGCCCTGTATCAGTCTTTAGTATTATTTCAAAAGTGTTTGGAAGAGTGGTCTACGATCAAATTGTAACTTACACTGGCGCTCACGTATTTGTACACATTCAAAACGCGTCGGGGACGCAGTTGATGCGCGCGGGATACGCGGTAATTATGGACGCGAATATTTTAGTAGCCAATGAAAATTCGTTCTCAGTTTTGCGTATACCGCGAAGCGACGCGTGCAACGCGCATTTTATGCAAATTTAATGGACCCAATCAAAATTGCGCACATGATACGGGTAGTGACGTAGTCCTTTGCGTCTCAACGCGCACGTACGGGAACCAATCAAAATCGCGTATTGAATGCGCATTTTAGTGAGGTCAACTTTAAGTAAATCATGTGAAAGAAAGAGCCATTAGTCTACATCAAGCTTGATGTCGAATGCTCATTTGGTCTTACTTGAATCATAACGGGAAAGAAAGAAAAAAAAGAAGCCTAGAAACTCGACCGGCAGCTCAAAACTAAATGCGACTGGGACAGTCCCATGACACTTCGCCGTTGAAGTGGAAATAAATCGCACTCTTCAGCCATAAATTCCTTTCGTATCAGAAATTAAAATCGTGGAATCTGAAATTAATATGGCCTTTATGGAAAATCAGTGCCAGGCGGCAGTCACTTTGAATCTTAAAGAATTCAAGTCAGGGTGGGGGATAAAAACCTCTGATCAGTGACCTATAAATAGCAGTGACCTGGAGGGCTGATTGGAGTTTTACGGAGCATGTTTGGGAGAGGAGTGGTAGGTCACTGTTCTGATCAACATGACTTGGAAACGGCTGTCTCCAGGGCAGTGTCCTCAGCCCTATCCTATTCATTGTAATAATAAATACCCTTGATGATGCCCTGGGGGGGGGGGGGAGGAGGGGGCAAACCTCTCTCTCAGTTTGCAGATGACAGTGCTATCTGGACCTACCACTCCTCTCCCAAACATGCTCTCGTAAAACTCCAGTCAGCCCTCCAGACAATCGAGATATGGTCCAAGCTCTGGGGCTTCAAAATACCCACTATTAAGATAAAGGCTATAATTTTCCCTTAAAAAAAGACTTAATATCGAATCACTTTAAAAACTCTCCCTTTTTGGGACAGAAATAGAATTTAGTGACCATATCACCTTCCTGGGCATGATCCTAGATAGCAAACTAACATATGGGGTCAGCATATTAAAAATCTGATTGAAAAATGTAATAAAGACCTAAACCTCATGAGGATGGTTTCAGGCACCTCCTATGAAGCAGATAAAAAATCCTATTGACATTATATAAGGCCCTAATCCTCAGTAAAAGTCAATTATGGTGCCCAAGCTTATAACTCGGCACCCAAACATCTACTTTCAAAGCTCAAGACCTCATCCAAAACAACTTAACACTCCGTAATGCTACGAGGGCATACCACTCCGCCCCTATTAATGCTTTAGAAGTTGAATGTGGAATTAAACTCCTACAGCTGAAGGTGCCGGGCTGCATAGCGCAATCAATAGGGCACCTGACTCATGCCAGAGGTCTTGGATTCGAGAACCCGGTTGGGCCACATACTTCGTTTCTCCTTCCGCTGATTCAAGAAAGGCAGTTCCCTTAGCAAAATGAAATGGATTTTTTACATTGATTTGCTATTAGTTCACCATGGTTTCACCATTTTCCATTGTTACACTCTTTATTAACAAGTTAAATTTCATACCTGTTCCTTAAAACCATTGCAAATAGGCAATTATATTTCCATTTTTGCAGAAAATAGTATAAAAATGGGGATTCTATACAGCTATGCCATTTTTTTATCCATCAGTTTTCTATTTTCTAGCTCTAAACAGAAATGTCTACCATGACAAAATGATATTATTTGAACCATTTATTTTCTATTGAATTTGATTGACAGGGGAATGGACCTTAAATGGTAATTATCAAGGTTTGGGGCTAGAGAAAGAATGTGGTTTCTATAGCAATAACTATATATCAGTAATTTCCTGTCAGCCTCTCAGTACACCAGAGTTAGTTTTAAATTCTGGCGCATTATTTAGCTAAGTTTTAAAACAGTTGTATGTTTGTAACCAAACTTTCTTGAATAAAGTTTTATTAATGTTTTGAGGTTTTGGAATATATTCTGGACAATAAATAAATGGATCTTGCACAGTATGTGAATTAATACCAAAAATTACAGCTAAGTAAGTTTCTATAGTTAAAATTTGCATGCTTTACTTTTTGGCTAATGTCAGATTCACTGTAACATATTTCTGATGTGTAATTATTCACCCAGGTTAATTCCCATGTCTAATGATGTATCTTTTATTCATACATTGAACCAATGATTTAAAACAGTAATGACATTGGAAAACTTATGAGTGCCAGAGTTTTAGATTTTAATTTTTAAAAACATAACGAAAAAAGTCTGAAAATTTAGACACCTAGAATAATTATCAAAAGTGTCCTAAAATTCGGACATTTTGGGCTTACAAAGCAGTGATATGTGTTCAGAAGATGCCAATGGAATGGAAAGCAGCATAATTCCTGGTGAGACTGATCAGGGCCTGCACCTTCTGCTCAGCCCTGTCTGTCCCAATAGTTAGAATTCTTACCATAGGGTTCTTCCAATAAAATATGATAGCCTAAAATTCCAAAGTGAAAATGGACCAGTTACTATAAGGTCTGTTGGTTTTTTTGTTGTTTTTTAGCTTGTATGCATAGATATCATCTAAAAAAATACTATGTTGGAAGAATACATATAGCAAAAGGTAGTAGCTCTGATCAGTCTGCACATCTGCATTTAAGTGCAGGATGGTCTTATATGTAGTATCTGTTGTTTGCATGTGACATCAGGCTTCTTTTCTTGTGCTGTGACTCAGTTAATTAGAGCTTATCATTATTAAGGTAGATATGCCATAGCAACCAGACAACAAAGAGCAATCTGTGTAGACCCTGACCAGACTGCCAGAACAATAGTGTAGAATTGTCCCAGCAAACAGTATAAACTCTGATCTGACTGCTGGGCAACAGAAACTGTGTAGAGCCAGATCTGACTGTCAGTATAGACCCTGATCAGACTGTCACAAGCAAACATTGTAAACCATGCTGAGGCTGTCCCCAAGCAAACAGTGTACACCACTGCAGACCTGGATCAGACTGCCCAAGCAAAACTTTGACATGCTGGTTAGACTACCGATCTGGGCCTTCTGACTGTTCAAATGGAAAGCAACAGATATAATTTTGGTCTGCTAGTGCTAACATAAATCAAGCTTGTTATCTACTACTAGTAACCCTGCAAATTACATCTGACATTCTTAATGCATTATTTTTATTTGTTTGTACTTGAAAGAAATAAGATATTAAGGCTGCCATGACTCTGAACAGATTGCTTCCCAGACAAATAGTGTAGAATCTGATCAGACAGCCAGTGCAGTGCAAAACCAGATCAGACTGCCCCAGCAAACATGATACATTTGTACAAATACTTTGTAAAGATCAGAAAATTTAAGGGCACCTTGTTTTAATACTGCTTGGTCCACTAATTAAAAGAAGTGTAACCATAAATGATTATTACTCTGTAGAAATGATAAAAATCAGACACTTAAAATAATTACCATAGCTGTCTTAAATATGGAACAGTTTGGATTTGAAGATGAAGATGGAATGGCAGACAGTGTAAACCCTGATCAGATTGTTCATTTACGAGCAACCTGATCTGGGTCTGCACTATTTTCTGATCTATCTGTTCCAGATAGTTGAAATCTTTATGGTATTTTTTTATATTATTTTATTTAATGAAGAGACAAGAAATGATGCTTGAAGCAACAGAATTCTTCTGGTACATATTTACCAAATTTTAAGGTTTTTGTCAGTGCTTCTGGAAAATGTACTTTATGCTGCATCCAGCAAGGGTTCAGAGTCTTTGTTAATATCTTCATGAAGGACTTTTGGAGTCTAATTTTCACACAGAGTGCACAACAAGGACACTTTACAGATTGTGCGAATTTGCAGGCTTGTCTGAGTTACTTACATAAGATGCATTTTATTAGAATATAGCACATGATCATGCCATGAGAAAAGTATTATTTCATCACTATAACTGCATCATTTAAATGGTAGCAAACCATTTTAACTAATGTTCTAGCCATTTTTATGATCTCATTTCAATGTTTCCATGCAAAATGGAAATTATTGTTTCACCATTTCCATGATGTCATTTCAATAGCAGCCTAATTTGCATATTTCGTCCATTTTCAATGGTGGTCCAATGCTGCAATAAGGGCGATTCAATGGAAGTTCAATGATTAAGACTAATTGCCTTCTATGGTAACTTTCCATTGCTAAGCCTTGCAATGAAATGCTGAATCAATGAAAAATTAATGGTTAAAAAGAAATGGAAACTGAATAGATATTAAATGCATTTCTTTTTGCTAAGGGTTGTCAATTATTGACCACCGGCACTTACAACCATACCAAACCCTCAAAACTGGACGTTTATGCCCTAATAAATGAAGCAGTAACCGAAAAATGGCAATCCCAATGGACCAATAGCAACAAGGGCCACACCTTCCATTTCGTCAAACCAAAGGTTAAACTTCAATGTGACGTATATAGTCTCAATAGACGTTTCAACATAGCCTATTCCGGACTAAGGCTAGGACACTGCGGGCAGGGCTGCCTTCACTACAGTAACCAGTCCGCCCTATGCCCCCACTGCAATGATGCAGAAGATCTCAACCATATCTTCTTTGACTGTGTGGCCCCATAACAATCAAAGGCGAGACCATAGAATCCACCATATATTCAAGTTAGGCTATCACACAATAGACCTGAGACTGCTCCTGTCTCCCCCAAAGAAACATGCAAATACAATACAGAAGGTAGTCTTTGAATACCTGGACAAAACCAATATCATTGCCAGGATATAGATAGATTCCAATACAATAGGGAAAAAAATCCCCCTAATTTTCTCTAATTCGAGCCCCTGTTGCTAACCACCTACCAAACCCATTTCCCAAAATCCCTGGATCCACATTAATACCCTACTAAGTGCAATGCTCATGACAAAAACTCCCATTACCCAGTAAAAGCCCCAGAACCCATCTGTATGACTACAATCTGACTTTCCCTACGGTCGTATAAATAACTTTTGTCTATTGAAAAAAAAGGCTAAAATTAATGTGTATCCAACCTCCTTAACCTCACACCCAGGCTAAGTTACCTGGAAACTAAATGAACCATAATAAGGTTCAGCACATTTGCTCCCTAGAAACAGCCAAATTTAAAGAAACTGCCCTCTTTTCCCGTCAATCCGCAATAAGAAATAAGCTATAGTCCTCTGGTCCATTAATAATACTCTCCATTTCTTCCCCACCCCAAATTAATGTGTATCCAACCTCCTTAATCTCACACCCAGGCTTAGTTACCTGGAAACTAAATAAACCATTATAAGGTTCATCTCATTTGCTCCCTAGAAACAGCCAAAACAAACCACCGTCTTTTTTGAACAACCCGCAATAAGAAAAATAAGCTACTGTCCCCGTGTCTATTAATAATATTCTCCATTTCCCCTCCAAAAAATAATGTGTATCCAACCTCCTTAATCTCATACCCAGGCTTAGTTACCTGGAAACTAAATAAACCATTATAAGGTTCAACTCATTTGCTCCCTAGAAACAGCCAAAAGAAACCGCCGTCCTTTTTGAACAACCCGCAATAAGAAATAAGCTACTGTCCCCGTGTCTATTAATAATATTCTTCATTTCCCCTCCAAAAAATAATGTGTATCCAACCTCCTTAATCTCATACCCAGGCTTAGTTACCTGGAAACTAAATAAACCATTATAAGGTTCAACTCATTTGCTCCCTAGAAACAGCCAAAAGAAACCGCCATCCTTTTTGAACAACCCGCAATAAGAAATAAGCTACTGTCCCCGTGTCTATTAATAATATTCTCCATTTCCCCTCCAAAAAAAAATGTGTATCCAACCTCCTTAATCTCATACCCAGGCTTAGTTACCTGGAAACTAAATAAACCATTATAAGGTTCAACTCATTTGCTCCCTAGAAACAGCCAAAAGAAACCGCCGTCCTTTTTGAACAACCCGCAATAAGAAATAAGCTACTGTCCACGCGTCTATTAATAATATTCTCCACTTCCCCTCCAAAAAATAATGTGCATCCAACCTCCTTAATCTCATACCCAGGCTTAGTTACCTGGAAACTAAATAAACCATTATAAGGTTCAACTCATTTGCTCCCTAGAAACAGCCAAAAGAAACCGCCGTCCTTTTTGAACAACCCGCAATAAGAAATAAGCTACTGTCCCCGTGTCTATTAATAATATTCTCCATTTCCCCTCCAAAAAATAATGTGTATCCAACCTCCTTAATCTCATACCCAGGCTTAGTTACCTGGAAACTAAATAAACCATTATAAGGTTCAACTCATTTGCTCCCTAGAAACAGCCAAAAGAAACCGCCGTCCTCTTTGAACAACCCGCAATAAGAAATAAGCTACTGTCCCCGTGTCTATTAATAATATTCTCCATTTCCTCTCCAAAAAATAATGTGTATCCAACCTCCTTAATCTCATACCCAGGCTTAGTTACCTGGAAACCAACTGAACCATTATAAGGTTCATCACATTTGCTCCCTAGAAACAGCAAAAAGAAACTGCTCTCTCCTCCCAACAATCCACAATAAGAAATTAGCTACAGTCCTGTTGTTGACTAATAATATTCTCCATTTCCCAAAATATTAGAACACTAAAAAAACTCCCATGAAAATACAGGACCCTAAAACTTTAAATATGCAATATATTTTGGAACCAACTAAACCAAGATAAGGTTTAGAACAAATGCTACAGTCCTAGGTCCCAAAAGGAATTTTTACCCCACCTACCTCCCTCCCAACAGATTTAAAGCTACCGTCTTCTCTGAGACCAACGGTTGCAATTCATGATGTAACCCAGGCAGTCTCAATTACTCATGAGGGCCACAAAAACATGAGACAACTGCATTCCAGATCACCCTCAATCTCTTATCCCCCACTGTCCATTGCATTAGTTAATAAGGGAATTTGCTCCCCACCTAAGAATTTGCTCCCCATTCCCCCCCCCTAGACCTGCCCTGGGCCCAGCCTGGACAGGGGGGTTGTTCCGGCAGAACTAGCAAAGTGACGTCTGATGGAGGCCTGCAGTTCGGGGAAGATGCATTATGGCTTGAAGTGTGCCTCTGACATGCCATGCGTTTCCAGAAGCCCTGAATTGTATTGCTAAAGCCAACCCACAGTGGGTCGTGAGGGCTGTGTGCATGGGAAGTGATTTATGTGGATCTGTGCACAAGTCCATTTGGGTTCTATCCCATTGCTACTTAATGTTTCTGGAAGTTTTTGCTCCCCACCAAAGATTTTGCTTCTCCCTTTTTCTGAGACGTCACCTGCCCAGGACCCAACACAGGTCCACTTCGGTGCAACCCCAGTAACACATGAATCTGGGCAGTCTTTTGCACCCGCCCCCTCCCCACCAAAGAATTTGCATCCCATCCAAGAATTTGCTCCTTGTTCCCTCCTCCTCCTCCCCCTTTTTTTCTCCATAGAACTGCCTTGGACCTAGCCAGGACAGGGGGGCTTGTTCCAGCTCGGGTCTAACTTCGGTTAGAAAACCAAGTTCTTCTTGTAGAGAGTCAGAGAGTCAGGTGTTTTTTCTTGCCGGGGTTCTCGGTTTTCAGTCACCTTGATGATCATTCATCTCTGGCCCCATATGCTGAAAATGTTTGCAGCATTAAATTGCTTTCTGGAAATCGAGGTTTATCTTGGAATGAACGTTACTATTCTGCCTTCAGCCAAAACTACATGCTACAAATGAAATATTCTTAAACTTTATTTTGTTTACTTTTACTCTGTGTAGAGGATATCTGTTTCGATTCGGCACAGATTGCTCTGCAATAAGGTAATCCGAAGAGAACCCACTTGTCTGTTCAGACTATACCATTTCCAATGTAATGCAAGTTACTTCGTAGTAAAATAATGTTTTTGATTGGGTGCAAGTTACTTTGCAGTAAAGTAAATGCAGCCTGCTCAAATGTTAACATGACCTAAAAATGCCCGAGGTCAGTTCAAAAATAAATTTTAATGCGGCTTTGCTTCGGTTTGCTGTTTAGACAGGACTTTTAATCTGAAGTAAAAGTTAATTCGGATTCGATCCAAGGTACTCTGTAGGATTAGTTTAATTACTCCGAATTAGTTTTTAATTCGAAAAAGATTTGCAAGTCTAAACAGTTAATTCAAAGCAAATTCTGATTCGATTCGGATTAAAACTCTAGTCTAAACAGGATTATTGAAAGTATAGAAAATTCAGGCATGTGAATGTTTTTACATTGTCTCAAAGGCAAGGATAATTGCTTATTTGTGGTCTTGGTTGTGGAGAAAACTGGAGTACCTGAAGAATACCACCAACCTTCCTGCCGAGACTGTCTGCGTGACTCTGCTTCCTGCCGAGAGGCTCCACAGGAAGCAGAATCACATGTACAGTCTCAGCAGGAAGCCATTTATCAAGTACAGAAGTCTCGGCAGGAAGCAAGAACTCGCGGACAGTCTCGGCGGAAGCCAAATATGATGTACAGTCTCTGCAGGAAGCGAAAATTAGAGGAATCGATTATACCCTGTGGTATTGTTTAACTCAATATAATAGTCTGGGTCCAAATTTCACTGGTCAGTTTAATTCTTAGCGAGGGTTACCGTGCGTGTTCTGGCCCAGATAAGTTGTGACTTTTTTTCTGGGCTTAGAAGTTAAGAAAAATAGAAGTTATGTATACTTTCTAAGCCTAGAAGTTCTATTATAGAGTTAGTCTAAATAGTAGTTAATGAGTCCCATTGAATTCAGAAATCGAGACGTTACGAGTTGTTATGTAAAAATTGACCCAGATAATGTGGGACTACTTTATGCTTCCCGTCTTCTGCGCATCGATTCGGTCAGAATCGAGACAATATTTAATTAACTTAGTAACTTATATTGTTTTAAGCTATCTTAAAACTATTTTAATTAGGCCAACGTACAATCTGCGGTTGTACGCGTATTGAACAAGTCATGAATATTCATGTTATCGTCGTTTGCGTCTCCCGCGTCGAGACGCGTCAGGGCGCGTCTAGACGCGTCTGATGCGCGGTTCTAGGTGATACGCACGCAGCACGCGCATGCAACGCGGTACGAACGCGTTTTTGGTGTACAAATACGTGAGCGCCAGTGTATCTTTATGAAAGAAACCCGGTCTGGCTCTCGTACACGATTTCTGCAAACACTAGTTAGATACACCTTACAAAGTTTATAAAGTTTCTTATGGACAAAGGTAATTTTGTTGATATGGTCTTGCGGCCTTTGATACTGTTAACCACTCTATTTTACCGACAAAATTAAAGGCATTGGTCAGATGGTACCGTTCACATTTGCCTGATCGGCAAAGCTTGTGAATGTAACTGGAACTTTTTAGTTCATGTTCTAAGATAAAATGCGGTTTTCCGCAAGAATAAAAATTTGAACCTTGTTGTTTATGATTTACGTGAATGACCTGTCTGGTGCGATCGAAAAAAAGCTTCTCTTGTATGCAGATGACTCGACAGAATTGGTAGCAACATAAATATACCTATATAGTCGAGACCTTACTTTAGAATGAGGTGAGGTCGTTAGTGACTGGTTGATAACTAGTTATCGTTACACTAAGGTAAGACCGAGTCAATTGTATTTGGTTTAAAACCGAGGCTTAGGTCAAAGTAAAAATTAAAAATTGTATGTATAGGAAGTTATATTGAGCCTAAAGACACTGGCAAATACCTTGGAGCAGTTTTAGAACAATCTCTGACAGGTGAGACAGGTAAACCCAATTTGGAAGAAAGCTAAAGCCAAACTAAGTTTTATATATTAAAGAAAATTTTTAATCTGCACACCAAAAGATTCCAGTACAGGCGTAATCAAAATGACACTGTATCAGGGACATACCCTGGTACAGTGTCATTTTCGATTACGCCTGTTTTTTCTGTTATAAGGGGTTATCAAAAATGTTTAAAAACAGATTTCAAATTTCACAAAATAAACTTATTAGGTTTGTTTTGAAAACGGGTCTAAGGTCGCAAGTAGGGTCTACTGAATTCAAGTCCCTTGGTTGGTTATCAGTATCATGCAGAGCTGATCAGACAATGATAAACCATGTTTTTAAAATCAAATCTGGGAAGTCTGCTAATGACATAAGTGAACGTTTTTTTCCAGAAACCTCTATACAGTCATATGCACCAAGTTTTCAAGAAAATGGATGCTTTTTTCAGTCCTAAAGTGAATATTTTCAGATCTAATAGTATAAAAATTTAATGTTTATTAGTCTTGATCTTATTACGTCCTTTGTGGTTTCTAAACTTTTGTATTTAATGTTTAAACGTTCTTTCTTATTATTTTAAAGGTAATAATACATATGGTGTTTGTCAGTTTAAGGTTTCGATAGTTTTATCATTTTATGCGTTTGCACCTCACTGTGACTTGCAATCAAATCCTTATGGACCGTAATAAATTCTCTTTTTGTGTTAATATTTGGTGTTAAATGGCAAGCTATGGTCCACGCAAATATGAGATATTTTAACTGTGTATTCTTTACATGTGAGCTGCGACATGAGAAAACCAACAATGTGTTTGTGCGCCCAGCGCAGACTCACATCAGGCTGGGCATCCGCCCAGTCTGATCAGAGTCTTCGCTGCCCGCATGTAGGTAACTTAGACTCTTAGCTACCCTTTAAGCCCTTAGCCAAGAGTTTGATCGGATGTATATTTTATGCCACATTGTTTTATCATGTAATGCTGATCTGTGATATCCAAATAAATAAATAAATGTACTGGTAGATTCAGATGGAGTGATTGACCACTTCTAGGTCACTGTGACCTATATTTGACACTTCATTGATATTTGTATATTCTGACACTGCAGTTGATCTCATTTCACTTGGCCGGTATTTTCCATTTTAAACTTGCGCTTGTTAAAGTCACCTCCCGTAAGTCGCGTTTAATTGTCTCCTGGTAATGCTTGTTTTATATTATCAGAGTGATCTACTGTCTCTCATTTAATGTCATGGTTCCGAATTATTTTAGAGAAATCTCTTTGTTCTCTACAAGTTACATAACATTACTTTATTCCCTCTAGTAACTAGTTCAACACTGAGAACTACAGTTACGACAACTAAGCCAACATCAACACAGACTTCAACATCCTTATCAACACAGACTTCAACACACACATCAATAACTACAACCCCAGCAACAACGCAGTTCACAAAGTCATCAACAAAACAGTCAACAGCTGTAACCACTGCAAGTTCAATCAAAACAATAATAACTTCGAGAACAACGCCCAGGACATCTTCATCATCAAGACAAACATCAACTCCGACAACAGCGCAAACTTCAACAAAAAATCCAACAACAACAAAAGTTTCCTCCTCTACAAAGAAGCTAACAAAAGCTCCGTCAACTACATCGACGACAATTCAGACAATTTCGCATACCCCAACACCGAAAACGACACCGAGAACAACATCAACTTCAACGCCGACGCCAACTTCAACTACGACATCGACTAAAACATCAACTCCAACAACGAACACAACTTTTACTTCGACCACAACACTATCATTTACTTCGAAAACTACGCCAACTTCAACTCTGACGACAATGTCAACTACAGTTATGACAACGGCGCCAAGTTCTGCCCCGACGACGAAGCCTTCATCAACTTCGACGACGATGCCAACTTCAACTCCGACAAAGACGCCTATTTCAACTTCGACTTATCCAACTTCATCACCAACGACGGTGCCATCTTCAACTCCGACAACGACGTCTTCTTCAACTTCGACATCTCCAACTGCATCACCAACGACGGTGTCAACTACAACTACAGCGACAACAGCTACCTCGTCTTTGAAAACGACGCAAACTTCAACACCAAAGACAATGTTTTCTTCATCGACGACGACGTCTGCTTCATCTTCGACGACGATACCTACTTCAACTCAGAAAACGCCTACTCCAACTCTGACCACAACCCCTACCTCAGCTCCGACCACGAAGCCAACTTCAACTCCAAAGACGACGCTTACTTCAACTCTGACCACCACACCTACCTCATTTCCGATGACGACGTCTACTTCACCTGCTACGACGACGCAAAAAACCACGCCAACGTCGCTTCCAACGACGACGACAACGACAACGTCTACAACAGCTCAGACGTCAACGGCGTCAAAAACTCAACAAATATCAACTCGCTTACCATCAAGTAAGTATTGTAAAAAAAACTAAAGTCTGATATTTTTAAAATGGTCGCCATAAAATACTTATATAATTCCCACTACTTGTATCAATATTTTGGCCGCATTTAGTGAGGGCAATATGACATAAGAACACACATGTACATTGAAAGTATTATAAAGCAGCTAAATGTGAGTAACATCGCAAATGAGAACAAACGACGTCTTGTGAGAAATGGCGAGATAACCTTCAAATTGGATACACGAAACAGAATAAATCCTAGCAGAGCTCTTGAGTTATTTATACACTGTACAAACTGTAAAAAATTACCGTAAAAATTATGGTGAATCCGTAGAAATAGCAATGGTTTTAGCACCGTAAGCCATTTTACTGTTTCTGATCGTATTTATTACGGGCGGGCCGTAAATAAGTCTCTCGACATACGTTGGCGAAAATGAACATTACTGTTACTAATTTCAGAAAGACGAAAGACAAAGTTAAGGAAAGACATAGACATACTTAATTTCTATATTAAAAATACATATGGATGCGACATCAACAAACCAAAAATATTTAGAACTGCCAAAAAAAACAACAAAAAAAAACCAAAAAACATATGCATTATTTGATTTCAGTGCACCACATAATTATAACCCCTTAAGGTATTTAAATAAAGCTGACTGTATTCAACAACCTGTTATTTACATACAGCTAGAGCGTATATTTTTCACGGAAAATTTCCTCCGAGAGTTCTGCAAATTTAATTTGTTTCGCGGGTTTATTTCAAATGTTATTGAGTTGTGTAAGTAATAAAAAATAAAGAAAAACGCGCTCTGCTGTTTCAAAAAATACAGTTCCGCCCGTAAATGATACGATAATCGCTTAAAAAGCAGCTGCCAGGCGTCCGTTGTAAAATTTTACGAGATTTGTTTTTTTTTTAATTGAACTAGCCTAGGGAGAACGTTCGTCAAACTTTCATTCGAGGTTAAATGTGAAGATTGAGCCATTAACCCCGGTGAGCATGTTAAAGACCTGGATTTTTGTCATTAGTAAGTTATGTAATTCTTATCTAATCCAATAAACCATCTTCTCTGGCTAGCCTGTCTTCTCTAGACCAGTGTCCCAGCAGTCTCTTTGGGAGGCCCAAAATGGGGGAAATCAATAACAGAGATAACTTGATTTAATTACTTGCATTAGTATTCTTCAAAGTTAGATGTAGAAAAACGTTTTTGATACATATATTCTGGTAATGTTTACAAAATCTTAAGTTCACATCTACCCCTTTTCACAATCAAAATTCATTATTAGAGAAGCAAAAATAAAATTATTTACTCTGTGGAAACATAATATTGATAATGATAAATCCATAATTGACAAATCAGTCTATAACCAACAAAACTACAGTGTCAGTTCTTGTAAAAACAAATGAACTTTGACCAATTCACTGTTGTCAAAAGGTGTCAAAAACATGTATAATGTCACCAAACTGCTCAAACACAGGTTATGCAATTTATTTAAACTGAAGTCTTTTGGGTCTCTGAAATGATCCTTGAAACAAAATTTCATCTTCATATCTTGCATATTTCCTTGTTCTTGAGATTATAATAATGGCTAATGTATTAAATTACTGAGCACTTGACTTACTTCACTAAAACAAGTAGCCCAAAGGGCAACAATTGCTCACCTGAGAGACATTGTAAACCTATAGGGATATTTAAGATGCTCAAGGGCAGCTAACTCCACAGACAGTGGTCCAATCAGGCTGAAAATTAAACTCATCCAAAACATTATGTATGCCCTCATTTAATATATGCAAGTTTAAAAAGTATCCGATCAAGAGCACAATAGACAGAGCTGTCAAGGGCAGCTAACTTCGTAATGGTTGGCCTGATCTGGCCAAAATTTGCACTTGTTTAAGATATTATGCATTTCCTCATTACCTGCAAGTTTGAAAAGGATCGGATCAGTAGAAACCAAGAAAAAGTGGCGACATTTATTTTTTGGATGCTCAGGGCAGGTACTCCATAGTAAGTGGTGGGATCTAGCCGAAATGCTAACTAATCCAAGCTTTTATGCATATCCTCATGACCTGCATGTATGAAGAGGATCCGATGAAAAATGAAAATGTAATGACGTTGTTTTCTCCATTATAACACTATGTGATTTTTTTCAAACGCTCAAAAGCAGCTAACTCCGTAGTCTGTGCTCGAATCTGGTCAAATTTCGAACTCATCCAAGCTCTTATGTATGTCATCATTACCTGCAAGTATGATAAGGATCTAATCAAAAACCTTGATTGCAGCAACCTGAAAGTCAAACTTGCTCGAGATAATGTCATGCCCTACATTTGTGTGAATTTATTTTAAAATCCGTTGAGAAATGTAGGTGCTAGAGCGATGACAAAGTTTTTCTAAAAATAGCCACAGTGACCTTGACCTTGGGCACAGCATCCTGAAAGTCGAACTTGCTGGAGATATTGCCATGCCCTACATTTGTGTGAATTTATTTTAAAATCCATTGAGAAATGAAGGTGCTAGGGCGATGACAAAGTTTTTCTAAAAATAGCCACAGTGACCTTGACCTTGGGTGCAGCACCCTGAGAGTCGAACTTGCTCGAGATATTGTCATGCCCTACATTTGTGTGAAGTTATTTCAAAATCCGTTGAGAAATGTAGGTGCTAGAGCGATGACAAAGTTTTTCTAAAAAAAGCCACAGTGACCTTGACCTTGGGCGCAGCACCCTGAAAGTTGAACTTGCTCGAGATATTGTCATAACCTACATTTGTGTGAAGCTATTTCAAAATCCATGAAATGTAGGTGCTTGAGCCATGACAAAGTTTTTCTAAAATTAGCAACAGTGACCTTGACCTTAGGTGCAGCACCCTGAAAGTCGAACTTGCTCGAGATATTGTCATGCCCTACATTTTTGTGAAGTTATTTCAAAATCCGTTGATAAATGTAGGCGCTAGAGCGATGACAAAGTTTTTCTAAAAATAGCCACAGTGACCTTGACCTTAGGCGCAGCACCCTGAAAGTCAAACTTGCTCGAGATATTGTCATGCCCTACATTTGTGTGAAGTTATTTCAAAATCCGTTGAGAAATGTAGGCCTTAGAGCGATGACAAAGTTTTTCTAAAAATAGCCACAGTGACCTTGACCTTGGGCGCAGCACCCTGAAAGTCGAACTTGCTCGAGATATTGTCATGCCCTACATTTGTGTGAAGTTATTTCAAAATCCATTGAGAAGTGTAGGCGCTAGAGCGATGATAAAGATTTTCTAAAAATAGCCACAGTGACCTTGACCTTGGGCACAGCAACCTGAAAGTCAAATTTGCTCGAGATATTGTCATGCCCTACATTTGTGTGAAGTTATTTTTAAATCCATTGAGAAATGTAGGTGCTAGAGCGCTGACAAAGTTTTTCTAAAATTAGCCACAGTGACCTTGACCTTGGGCACAGCATCCTGAAAGTCGAACTGGCTCGAGATATTGTCACGCCCTACATTTGTGTGAAGTTATTTTAAAATCCGTTGAGAAATGTAGGCAATAGAGCGATGACAAAGTTTTTCTAAAAATATGTGATGACATTGTTTTCTCCATTATAACACTATGGTTTTTTTTTCAAACGCTCAAGGGCAGCTAACTCCGTAGTCTGCGCTCGAATCCGGCCAAATTTCGAACTCATCCAAGCTCTTATGTATGTCATCATTACCTGCAAGTATGATAAGGATCTAAGCAAAAACAGTCGAGAAAACGTGATGACGCCATTTTCCCCATTATAACCCTATGGGATTTTTTTCAAACGCTCAAGGGCAGCTAACTCCGTAGTCTGCGCTCGAATCCGGCCAAATTTCGAACTCATCCAAGCTCTTGTGTATGTCATCATTACCTGCAAGTATGATAAGGATCTAATCAAAAACAGTCGAGAAAACGTGATGACGCCGTTTTCCCCATTATAACCCTATGGGGGCTATCTGTTGCCATGGAAACCAGAGTTCTGAGCTGATCTGCACCAAAACCTAATGCAGCCTTTCCCCCACCCCAATGATGCTTCAGATAAAATTTGATTGCGATCGGCCCACTGGTTTCTGAGATATTTATGTTTGAAAGTGTTGACGCACGCACGCACGCACCCACGCACCCACCCACCCACGCACGGACGGACGACGGCTCGACTCCCATCCTATAAGCTCACCTCTGAGCCTTCGGCTCAGGTGAGCTAAAAAATAAAAAAAAATAGATAAATAGAAATTATATAAAAATAAGTAAATAAAATAATTATAAGAAAGTAAAATTAAAAATAACATATCAAAAATATACAAAAGAAATAAAGTAGTTAGTAAGTAATAATACATGAAAATATGTGTGAAATATATTCAATTTTCAATTTTTTTTCTTTCCTCCTTATTTTTTTATTTATTTTATTTTTTTTATTATTTTTTTTTGTTAATTCCGTTTTTTTGCCTTTTTTCTCTTTTTCTTTTCGTTCTTTCTTTTCTTTTTATTTTTTAATCAATATTTGTGTATTCTTTGACTCTTAATCAGCCAATTATATTTTACAAATTATAGAAAATATTGTTCTGATCTCTTACATTTTGACTGATGCATGAATTTATCCCACTGGGGCCCCTTAGGCAGGCAGTGATTTCAGTACTGCATTGTTTTATGACCCTAATAATGATGTGATTAGGAGGTGCCTTTGATTTTCTTATCACTTGTTTATTGGAGCGGATTAGTTTGGGGGGGGGGGGGTCAAAATGATAGAACAAAATCCAGGCCCTTAAGATATCAATTCAGAAGTTAATTCAAAAGTAAGTGTTATGATAACGGTCAATTTTTATTTATTCCGTTTCGACGTAAAGATGATTCTGCCTCTGACTCTCTAATGTAACATCTCTAGAACGATATGACTTCCTCTAAAAATTGGTTATGTCTGAAGGGAGAGATAGAGTCGAGTCGGGTAACTTCGGACAGCAGGTAAATTCGGACAGTGACATTTTTTCATTTGAACGTCAGTTGTTTGGAATTAAAACAAAATTAACTGGACAAACAGTGAAAATCCTGATGAACTAATGAGCCGTCTCATCAGGATTTCACTGTATGTAATGGTATATCCGAATTTACCAGAAGTCCGAAGTTACCCGACTCGACCCTATATGTTGCATCCTAAGTTGAAAGCCTGCAATAGATGCAATGTAAAGAGTAACTGTTATTCCTCACCAGAGTGTAGGGGATTTTGATCATTAAAGACTTTGGCGAAACACTTACATGGTCATATTCTACATTATTATATTCCAAGCATTCGCTTTCGCGATGGAATTGTAAACTATTACCATAACCCCTGAGATGTCAGGTGGGCCAAAACGTTTTAAGTGATGGAAAGAATACAAAGTGACGCACTATTCCGCAGTAAAAAGGTAAACTAGTATATCATGGGTTTCTATTTCAGTTCACGGCCAGACAAACTACTGTCCAAAGAGCGTCACACAAAAGTCTAATCCACTCCATGTTTATCAGAATGGACCCTTCTGCTACGAATATTCAAGCAAAACTGGGTATTAATCTTAGATAAACTTGACAGCTACAACCTTGTATCTAAAACAAAAAGTAAATATAACTCAACACTAAAAAACTCGAAAATGAATAGCACCAGGAAACAACAGTTGAAATTACTCTGACATGTCGCTTAGTTAAAAATCCTTCGACATTTTTTTACATGCTAGATCTCATGTATCTCTTGAAGATGAAATCATGAAATTACAAAAGTTGTCACGTGAAGACGCCAAGCGAAAAAGAGAAACAAACAAAACAGCTAATTTGAATATTCTGAACGTTTTGATTTATCTCAAGGGTCATCCATTTAAATACTGCTTTGTTTCTCTCTTTTGATGGTTATCTACCATACTAGCAGTTTTTGTCCTGTCTGTGACTACCAGAAGCGAGACATACGTATTACTTTTCCGGTTTCAGAAGTCTTCTGGTGAAGCTCTGTTTTGTGACAATACGCAGGCAGCAGAGACATAACATTCCGCGGCTTATTTTGGCTATAGAAGCTTTAATAGTGACCTTCAGTACTGATCTGTCAATGATAAGGCAGAGATGTTAATAGAAAGGAAAACACTATGTGGTAGAAGTGGATCTTTGAAAAATTGTTTAGAACAGCCATTAATGACTACATTATAAATAATTAACAACATTTAAATAAGAACAATCGCGTTGTTGGTCTTTTCTGTCTAGTCAAACGTCTGTTATTCACCAAACACCAGCAATTCACCTTATATTTAGGGACAGAAATTGCTTAGCGTCAGGTTCGGAACAGCCGGAGGGCGAAAAGAGCATTTAATGTACATACCGACTCAGCTACACCTCCATATATCTTGACCGTTTTTCATCGAAAAGTAAAGGACAATAAGTGTACGTTTTAAACAAATGTCATCTGAGTTGTGAATCTAAACCATACTTTCTAAATCATCAGTGGAAGTCAGGCTAAGAATTTTTCCGAATGTGATCAATTAAAAGTAGAGAGAGAGATAAACAAAAAGTTAATAAATGTAAAGTATACGTATTTGCTGTTCTTCATAGTTTTGTATTTGCAGAACATGGTATGATGCAAAAGGCGACTGTTCTAGTAAAGGTGGAGTTTTGTTCTATATTCAAAACCAGGATCAACAAAACTTTATACTGAAGATGGTGTTAAATGTCCACGAATACTTTCCAGTCTGGCTAGGACTTGTAGATCAAGCGCAGGAGGAGATTTGGAAATGGGTTTCAGGTTTGTTTGTTTGTCGGTATCAAAGTGTATGAGGGTCATCCAAAACGTTCTGTCAATGAAATATAAAAAAAATAATAAAACGAAATAAAGAAAAGACGAAAATATAAATACCTCAATGTAATGCCAGTCATAAGGAATGCTCTTAGTAATATCGCTCTAGAAAAATATTCCTTCTTAGTTATAAGAAGCTTTATAATCTGATTTGTGAAATATATACTTTTACTTTACTGACATAACTTGCAGTTTGTTTATTTGAAGGGTGCATCAACTCCTACATAAAAATGCGAATTATCGGAGCTCGGTTCCTATATTTCTCCAGGCACAGATACACATAGCACAAAATCTAATTCGATGCATTTTATACACTTAACAGCACTGTGTATGAGATGCAGCCAAAGGCTTTTTAAATCACTTAAATTCTGTTCTAAACCAATATCTTGGTAAATGTTTACCTTTTGAGCTACTGAAACAAACGTTCTTGAAGTTTATCGTTGAAAGGACATGGTAATACTGTATCGTTGAAAGGACAAGGCCAATACTCGGCCTCCAGAATACTTATTTATTTTACTGGTTCTTATTGTCCGACGAAGTACGTGCCGAACATCACTGAATTCGAAGGTAATGTACAGGGACGGGTAGAAATTTTGTATCCGAATCCCTATTACCCGCGGGCACTCGGATACCCGTTACCATAGCATTTTCAGTTTGACCAAAATTAGAAAATATACGTTTAGCTCAAATATTTAGTAAGGTATATGTCACCTGCTTACGTATGCATGGGAAGGAGACGGAAATGTAGAAATCCCCCTGTTGTAATATACAAATTTTACAGCGGTTTGGCAATTATGATTGCAATTTATACAAGACAGTCACACAAAACTTTGCTCTCTTTGTTTGAAATTCCATTGAAATATACGAATACTCATATATTACATAATAAATAAACATGCGGGTAACGAGTAGTTAATATGCACTCAGGTCTTCCCGACTCGGACTCGGGTACCCGGGTACTCGTCCCAGCCCTAGTAAGTTATATATCGCGGATCTGCCTGATCGAAGAAAATAAAAGAGCGCAGTACTCAAAGCATGGCAAATACCTGTTATGTAGATGAAAGAAATTCGTTGTCTGATACATCAGTTCTAAAATATCTTAAACCCTTTATGCTAACAGATGAGCCGGTAACGTACACTAACTGGATGCCAGGACGATTCATAGACGATTATCATGACGGCGAGGACTGTGGCTTGTTTGTTACTGCTAGACGAGGTCAGTGGGATGATATTATTTGTACTGGTACCCTGTTTTCGGAGCCTGCCAAACATCACTGGATATGTCAGTATAGTGAGTATCATATCATAGACACTGGGTATATGTAAATATAAGGAATGAGCTTATACTTGGAGTGGGATAATTTGATGTAAAAATGTAAATTTGCAAAGCTTTGTTATAGTGAGTGTGTTGTGACTATCTTGTCAGAAATAAATATTTGATAATAATCTCGGCGTAACTTATGTTCTAATGTATCAGAGTAATTATATGAGAAACAAAGTGCTGCAAGTTACAGCAAAGTAAACGCACAAAAGCATCGGTCGTGCTGTGACCAGAAATGGAACAACGCACCAACTGCTTACCTGCGGACGAGCAAACCATTACATCACCAGATAAACGGACAGCCCTACTACTTATGCCTGAAAGCAGATAAGATAGCTATTTGACTCTCTGTTGAGAGTGGTGTAGAGGACGTGCAAAGAATTAGTTCTTTACGACGTTGCTCTTATAACGTTTATAAACTTTTCTATAACTCTGTGGGTAATTAGCGATAGTTTTCTTTACTGCCATAGGCGACCCTAGCAACATAAAGAAAACTAAGAACACCGAATGACACAGAAACCAAACCTTAACAGAAACCAAACATTAACAGAATAATCAACTTTGATATCATGATATTTTTATTACGTGGTTAGGGCTTATATTATTATTTTCAGTCTGTTTGTTTATGTCAGAGGGTATTAAATTTCATTGAAACCCCTGCTCACTTGCCCTACTTCCCTCCATCGCCCCCTCCCACCCCCCTCACTTGCTCTACTTCCCTCCTTCGCCCCCCCCCCCACTCCCTTTTAGGGTCGTCAGGTAAATTCGGACAGCAGGTAAACTCGGACAGCGGCATTGTATCGGACAGTGACATATGTCAGTAGCTTGGAATTAAAACAGAACTTACTGGGCAAACAGTAAAAACTCTGATGAGACAGCCCATTATGAGCCGTCTCATCTGGATTTTCATTGTTTGCATTGGTATATCCGAATTTACCTGCTGTCCGAAATTTCCAGACTGGATCCTACATTAAATCATTCATTACAACTAGTTTCTGATGTTGTAAATATCGTTATTTCTTTACAGATGTGACGAGCACTCCATCCGGAAAATGATATTTTTTGTGAAATATATATAAATAAAAATCTGATTATACTCTAAGATTTTGTTACATGCATGGTTGGTTGTTTTATGCAAGCGGTCCTTTGAAACAGTTTATTTCTGTCTTTATCGAGCCATTTCCCTGGAGGAGGAAAAAGAGGGTTTGATAGGCGAGAGAAAAAATTCTATACAACCCCAAACCCGCACCTACTGCAAGCATAGCATGCCCTTGCCCTACTGTTACCTGAATGAGTAGGGCGCCACGACACTGAACATGATCCAGCACCATCGCCCGACCCAACCACTCCCGTTACTACATGGATATGATATCATGCAACCAATAGCTAGAATGTAAATGAGATTTTTTTGATGTACCGGAATTACAAACAAGAATTGTAACAAGACAATAAAGCGCGACTTTGCGGTAGCTTGACTTCAACAAGCAGAAATTTTATATGGACGATACCGGCCATGTGAAATCAGTTCAAATGCGGTTCAGAATAAACAGTTCTCCTTAGAATAAGTCAAATCTTTAATATATTGCCAGAGATATGACAATATCAATAAAAATGAAATATAGGTCACAGTGACTTAGAGGTAACATAAAGTCAATAACTGTATGTAAATGTACAATTCCACCAAGTATAATAGAAGTCAATGAAATAGTTTTAAAGATATTGGCTAACAGTAAATCACTGGACCATGAAATGTACAGGGTGTTAAGAAAGTTCAAAGACATTACAGTATTACTTATAACTTTGGAAATTACGATCAGACAATCTTAAAACTTTACAGGTTTCAAAAACTATTCAATATCAAGATATCCACAGTCTAATAGCTTTTACAGCCATACTTTACCATAATAAAATTAGCGGTTTATACCTAAGGTGTCAACATGGCCCACCATATATTACTGATTTTACATATAAATGTGTGGTATAGTAAACTGTTATTTATTCTCATCACAAAGTAAAAATTCATTTAAAAACAAACTTAAATGATAGAGACAGTGCCAAACAGTATTTTGTTAGTGACAGTTTGTAAATTTTTATAGACAACATGCACATTTTGACAGATGATTCATTGACATGAAAAAGCACATGAGACATTAATATTTTTCAAAGGGGGGTAGGGGTACTGAATTAACATTTGAAACGAAACTTGAAATCAAAAGTTGACATAAAACCATTCATATCATTGCGTGAGCCTTGGAAATATGAGAGCCAAAAATAAAATTTCAAAATATTTATGGTGTATCTGTAAATTATCATATATTTGAAATTTGACCACCAAAAAGACAAATTTTGCAAAAATATTAACAAAATAAGCATTTTACGACAATAATGCATCTAAATGACAATAAAATTTGTAAATAACAGGAATGTTTACCCTAGTTTCAAATATTACAAGAATTCCCTTAACAATTTCATATTTGTATGTAATTTGTTTAAAAAAACAAAGAGGTTTTTGTGTAAAATTTTGTGAAAATGAAATTGAACTTAAATCTAAGGAGATATTTGTTTAGAGTGACTTTGCAAAAAATATGACACGAAAATTCAGATCTTATAATTTTGCTCCATGTGAAAACCAATCTAATACTGAGAGAATAAAAGAAATCTGCAAAATGCCTCTGTGTTTACAAATACTGATACAGATTCAATCCCTACCCCCTAGAATTTTAAGGTTTAATTGAGAATGGGGGTACCCTTAATATTTACGTAGAAATTCCGTAGCAGACCAAAGGAAAACATTAAAAACTATTTAAAAAGCACAAAAATATTCCAGGCAATACCAGAACTTTTACATCTTTATTATTTCAACTAGTTTTGAAAAAGCGAGCTCTTACGATGACAAATTCTAAGGCAAATCAATTTTTTGCCTTCACCATTGTCAGCCCTGTAGAGGGTTTGTCTATTGCAATTAAGATGTTCTTGCCATTTTGAAATCAAGGAGTAATTTATATGTTGCATATATTTGGTAGTGCTTTCTATATCACACTTACATAGTTTTGCGAAAATCATAACACTATTCAGTGTTCAGTGTATGTTTAAGTAATGTCTACGAACTTTCTTAGCACCCTGTATGTCACACTGACCTACAATATTTTGAAGGCACAGACAGTGTCAGACCACGCCCATATCCCAGGTATGATGATATAAATGCAAAAGTGTTAGACATATAATACAAAATTACTGGACCATGAAATGTAGGTCACACTGATCTACAATTCAAATGAAGTCACTGACAGTGTCAGCAAACAACCATGCCTAAAGTATACTAAAAATCCATGTTAATATGTAAGAAATATGATGCAAAATCACTGGACCATGAAATATAGGTCACACTGACATACAATTAGTATGAGGTCACTCATTAGTATGAGTGTCAGACCAATTCATAAACCCAAGTATAATGCTAATCCAATCACTGAACCATGAAATTTAGGTCAGGCTGACCTTCAGCTAAGATGATGTCATTCATTGAGTCAGCCCAAACAGTTTAACCGAGTATAATATACAGTTGTAAATCCATTTAATAGTATCAGAAATATGATGCAAAATCAACTGACCATGAAATAGGGGTCACACTGACATACATTCAGTATAAGGTCACTCACAGTGTTGGCACAAACCATTAACCGAAGTCTTAATCCATGAAATAGTGTTAAAAATGAGGAAACATCACTGGTCCACAAATAAAGGTCCTTGTGACCTTCTGTTAGTTTGAGGTCAAACATGCGGTCATACTAAGTGATCATCGCAAGCAATCATATTCGTCCATTAATAGTCTTTATGATATAAGGCAGAAAAACTGGACCATGAAATATATACCACTTTGACTTACTGTTTGTCAAGCTTTGGGTGATGCTAAGTCATTATCAGAAGAATCATGTTCGTACATCAAATGGTAAGGCAAAATCAGTGGACCATGTAATATAGGTTACTATGATCTACTGTTAGTTTGCGGTTAAACTTATGTTTATACTGAGTCATTATCCCAAGCAACCATGTTCATACATCTAATAGTCTTCAAGATATAAGGCAAACAATTAACCGAAGTCTTAATCCATGAAATAGTGTTAAAAATGAGGAAACATCACTGGGCCACAAATAAAGGTCCTTGTGACCTTCTGTTAGTTTGAGGTCAAACATGCGGTCATACTAAGTGATCATCGCAAGCAATCATATTCGTCCATTAATAGTCTTCATGATATAAGGCAGAAAAACTGGACCATGAAATATATACCACTTTGACTTACTGTTTGTCAAGCTTTGGGTGATGCTAAGTCATTATCAGAAGAATCATGTTCGTACATCAAATGGAAAGGCAAAATCACTGGACCATTTTATATAGGCTACTATGAGCTACAGTTAGTTTGCGGTTAAACTTATGTTTATACTGAGTCATTATCCCAAGCAACTATTTTCATAGATCTAATAATCTTCAAGATATAGCATTTAGAGATCCGCCATAATTTGTACAAATGTTTCATAATAGGGAGAAGAACTCTATAAGCACACAGCTTCCGTTCTAATCCCATAGCTTGTACTCATAAGTTATTTGTACATGTATGTATATATGAATGTCATTTGAAAAGCGAAATAAACATGTTTAAACCAAGATATAAGGCAAAAACACCGGACCATAAATACAACTCACTGCCAAACATGCATTGCTACTTTCAGTAGATCTTTGCAAGACGAATCTATGAAGCTCTAACAGTGAGAATACTGTAATACAAATTATTCAGATAACCAAGTGCATGGTCGAATGACTATTATGAAATACGCATGTACAGCGGTAGGCCTTTGAATACTTGTGCACATAGCTACATAGCTGAACTTTTAAAGCTCGTAGAAATCTCATTTTTGTTTAGATTTTATGGGCCGGGGCAACTCTGATCTCTCTCTCTCTCTCCCCACTCCCCCCACCTTTGACCCAACTAGCCACTTGCATAATTTGCTTAAATGCGCAAAAGAAAGCTACAGTTAAAATGAAATGGCTTGTTGGATGGAAAGTACTTCAACATGAACTACAACAATGCGCCTCATATTTTCAATTTTCGAAACAAAATCTTTGAGCAAGCAAATATTGTTTTATTTTTCTTTCTTTTTGTAATATCTTTGGATACGATGAAAATTAAGCTAATAATGACTTTGTAAAGTTTCAGTACAACTGTAAAGTTGTAAATGTAAAGTTTCAGTACAACTTAACTAAATTCTAATTGAAACTTCATATAAAACATGAAATAACTTAATAATATAACAAAAATAATACAATAATTAAGATATATAAAAAGGTCTATTTTTTTCTTACAGGTATTATTTATAGATAAAAAAAATTGCTCAGGTGTCAGTACTCACCCTAATACTGCTTGCCGGCGTGAAAAGCAAGCAGTTTATCCATTATACCACGGGATGAGTTACAATCTTGATTGAAATTCAATAATGTATAAGCTGTACATGTCTATTTATTAAGATTATATGGATGCCCGTCTTTGTCAGCACATTTTGGTATTCAAGGAACGTTAATCCTGTTAATTTCCCCTGCCTGAGGTGTGTTACGCACCCTTCAATAAATAGTTGGCGATGATTTTCCATAAACGTTACAGAAATGTGCCTCTTTTCAGGCTTAGACATCTACAGTTTGCCACCTCTAGTGGTAAGCATATAGCTGTGGGCGCAGTGTTTATACAAACACAGTTTCTAGTTATTGAAGGCATCAGTGCTTTCAGTTTTGGCGGTATGTGTTCCCCGTTTAAATGCCTTCCTGTTTCAGAAAAAAAAAAGAAAACAGAAACAGTGCATGGGTCTTTTAAGTGACAGCTCTAAGTTTGCGATGGGCGTGTGTGTTTTTTTGTAATGCGGAGTAAATGTCATACTTTTTACGTCATTTGGGTGGTGGAAGGGTCGCATTTCGTAGAAACTCGTGGCAAGGTACTTTTTGAAGAAAATATGGCCACAGCAGTTGGAGCGCAGCTCCAAGGAGTAGGGATATTATAAAGCTCATAGCAACGATTGTTTATTCTAAAATGTCGCCATCAAAATAGCTATCGACGAATCCCGTTGTATTTTCACGCCACCATATAGATTAATCAAATTGTCGCACCGATTGAAATTTTAAGAGCACGTCTCTGACTTCAACCATTGAATATTTCTGTTAAAATAATTCCAAGACGTGCTTTCCCAGCTGTGTAGTTATTAACGAAATTTCAAAACATTTGGTTTTGGAACATTTAAACTTGCAAACTAACATATGGCTACCCAGTTTGTAAACAAACCAAAGTGGCGTTGAAATCATCCCAGCCTTAGGCCTACATGACATCGCGCGAAATGTTTATTGCCAAAATAGAAAAAAACTCCCAAATCTGCCTGATCGTAGAAACCTTACCACCTAACACTGATTAATTTTCGACTGAGACAGAAAAAACAGTGCAGCAAATATATTTTATACATATAATTTATTGTGAGATAGAATAATGTCAACTCTCACCTCTAAACTGTAGCAATTTGTTAACACGACAAGTTATTGACAAACTTATGACGTAATTTTGTATTGGGTGCCGTTTTACTATTTATTCCTTGGTCCATAACTAAGAAAACGGATATCCTAAGATACATTTTAGGATATCGAGACATGGATTTTAGGATATCCTAAAATCGAATTACGGTTATCCAAAAATGTATTGTAGGATATCCTAAAATCGAATGTGGATATCCTAAAATACACTCCAAATCGAGGATATCCTTAGTTTGATTTAAGGATATCCCAAATGAATTTAGGATATCCATAAATAAGGAATAAAAAGTAAAACGGCACCCCATAATTTTGAAAACGGTTAGGAGTTTGTGTAATCCTGGCTTAGAAGATGAACTTACTCAGCAATTAAAGTTTCAGGATTAACATTTCCCTTTATTATTTGACGGTTAATTTTCTTCAATCAGGAGTGTACGCACTTGAGTTCAAAACTTAACAGTTGTATGTAAGTTAACTGGGAGGGATGCGGAATGGGTTGGGCGGTTAGGAGGAGAAGCAGTGGACTACATGCATGTAATGTTTTCACACAGCCTGTATAAATCGGAGAAACTCGTCAGGCATCTGTGTTGGGGGCAAATTAACAAATCTACAGGTACACTGGTAGATCCAGATAGGGAATTTAGTAATAATTCAGATGTATGTTTTCTATTTCTCTATCAAAATGAATGTTGTTGTTCAACATTAGAGTAGTCTTGGCGTGACGATTCTATATACAGCCATAACAAGTTTTCATGGATAACTGGCACAAATTATCGTAGCATTATCATCAATAAATATCACTGTATTGAGTCCTGCTGTGCGATTTCCCATTTCATCAGGACGATCTTGCGTATATTTTAATACATCATGGGACGGAAACACGAGGAGAAAGAAAAAAACACAGCAATGAAAATATTTGCCAGATTTTGGACCCGCAGCTTTGCTAGAATTTAAAATCTTATGGTGTCACGGTAGGTATGCCTCCATGTATTTCCGGCTGCCATTTTTACAAAGAGGACCAACTTTATTGACTTTCTTATAGTTTTACTTAACAGGAAAATTCTTCAAAAATACTTTGCTGCCAAGGGAGCAAATGCTTTTCTTAAAGAGTTGACTCCCATTGGAAAGGTAGGCATAAATCAAAATTGCCGAAATGCTTCCACTTGAAGTGTACCCAGTCTCCGTAGGCCCGCACGTTTACATGTATACACTCAATTTCTTTTCAGTTCCTTTCTAAGGCTTAATATGTTCATTCATCATTTGTGTGCAGATTGGAATTGTAACTGTAATTGTGCGGTTTTGTCTTTGTTTGACTAGCAGTCCCAGGTATCTTTAAGGTCACCAGAAGATTTGATTTTTTTTCATTCTTCCCGAAGCAAACGTAAAGGGCAATCCAGTTCACTTTATGCTCAACTCTAGGTTTATTCTTCATAATCTGTGTCCTGAAAGTAAACACCTGGGCAGGCGATATCCGAATCGAATAGAACAACATTTCAAACACATTCATTAGGTAATGATAGGAATCGAGCCAGCGGCCTCCAGATTCTCATCTGCACACTATATACGGGTGACCTGCAGCCAGCAAAGAATTAGATAACCTGCATTATAAATGCTATAAAAGTTGAGATGAACAGCTTGCATGTGTGCATTCTAGTATGGATCTTTGCTGTCAGCTTTTATGTTTATGCACATTTTGCTAATGAAAGCAATGAGGAGTTGTCGAATAAGTATACAAAGTCCGTGCGTATTTTAACAGTTCCTCGCACGTCTGCTATTTTCAACTTTCAAGCAGATAGGTAAGTTTTAGGTACACTTAGTTTTTAGGTAATGGATGGTCTTAACACTTATTCAGGATATGGAATTTGCCGAACTTTGAGCGATTCGTATACAGTTTAAGTATATGTACAGTGTAATGGCTGATTTTTGTGCAATGTGCCGAACGGCAGATGGCACGTACATGTATCATGCCTCCAAACCTCGCCCCTCCCCCCCCCCCCCCGGCACCCATCCATACACCCGATACACTTTTAAGGCTCATCATCAAACATACGATGCTCTTTGTAGTCGTTGGTTTATTTCAGGATGGATGTTCGCCAATATATACAGCTTTGAATTTTGAAACAGTCTTGTCGGTCTAAGCAGTTTTTGTTGTTATCACATGCGAAGAGATTTCTCTTTCCAAGCAGCAGCTGAGCTGTTGGTAAGATTCAAATGTTATAAACCTAAGTGTGTGTGACAACAATGTAGCCAAAATTTGTCCATTGAATTAGGCAAACAAAGAGTGATGAGAGAGAGAGAGAGAGAGAGTGCATACTGTGAAAGCAAAAACTGGTCAAGTCATGTTATGTACCTATACATCACTCCAGGTATCATTCCAGACAAATTCATGTTATATTAAAGTATAACAACACATCATCGTCTCATTTGTATATATCTGTGATGAAATAGGAGTTTGGTCAAGACATGATGTAGGAAGTGCTGCCCCCCTCCCCTCTCTCAAACCTGCTTCCATCCCCGGCCGGCTTGCTGCATTTTCACTTACCTATATGTAACTGTAATTGATGAATCTTTCGAAAACTAGACAAACAAAACGGAATAAAGAAAAAAACTCTTTACTTCGTACCGGGTTCTAAACTATGTGGTTGCATTCATGTTTGACGTATAATCCGTTTACATAGCATGTCGGCTGCCTAAAGCTCTAGATAATATGAATACGTCATTTTCATCGATTACGTTACGGCAAAGTGACGGAATAAATTATTTGACAGATAACAGATGACTGTTTGAAAGATAAATAAAGTCTGAAAAGGTTATTATTGTCATAAATTGGAGTGCCAGAACTTCAAGTTTGTACAATGCGAATCAGGCCAGCACTCAGGTAAAGTACGTTTTACCTGTTTGTAGTCTATTTTAGCTCACTAAACTCCATAGTTTTTTCTTTTTTCTCTTCTTCAGTTTCTCAGCAATCTGAGCTTATGTTTGTGAAGCTGTCGACCTTAATTTTCTGTCTAAATTGTGGCTGTCTGGAAAGTATTGCTGGTGCCCATATCACGTGCAAGACCGTTTCTTGAGCATTAAAACCACAGATGTCATCTTTCATTTTGCAACTTAAAAATGTTCCAAAAGGATATTGCTTGAAATTTCGCATGCAAAAAGAAGTAATAAAGTTTTCGGTGGCATGGGTGTGCGCATTTGAGAAAGTCCCAAGTTTCTGTAAATTATGTTTTATGTTGATGCAAATTTTTGGTAGAATCAAGATAGAGTATTGTACCTTGACGATGAATATTTTAGCATTTCGAGCAGTTTTACCCTGAATTTTGTTGAGAAAGCTTCCTTAATACTAGTTAGCAAAATTTCGACAAGAACCATTTCGCCATTTTCACGGCCTATTTTTTATGTGGAAGGATCCACCGTTGTAAATACAATCACCGCTTTTCGAGGGGTTGCGTTCCAACTGTAGTTGTAACAACCCGGTTAATTTTCAGTCTCTAAGTACATTGCTTGCAGATGCGACAAGCAATCTCCTCTTTTAACAGTTTCTGTGCTTTTTTACAGGGACGCACTAAGACAAATTATTCTTATCTTCTGTGGCAGTGGTTCACAAGGGACTCCATGGCGGTACATCTGTCGTCTGTCATAAACCTTTGCTGGCTTCCCAGCCAGGGTCCTTGCCCTGACATACCCCGCACTTCATAAGATGTGAAGCCCAAGAGAAAGGAATGAGTTAGAGTAGAGCCCTATTGTCAATCATATAGAAGAGGTATGTTTTCTTGCGCTCTTGTTTTTTTATTAGTAAGGTAGACACAAACCGTCTATACGATGAGCACATACTACAGCAATTCACGGGCATCCGACAGAACAAACACGCAAACAACTTTCAACGTATTTGGATAGTTCCCTCTATCCCGGTCCACTTCATTATTCTGAAAGATAGGTGTTCTCTTGAGGATTCCGTCATCACAGCAAGGCACACCCAACAACGTGAATTTACAGCATAAGACACAAACGCACCAAACTACAAAGAACAACACCACACAATGTCCAAAAATTGACTTAATACATGTACCTACCAAACGATTCACCGTCGTAATTGCCAAGCGCGGTAATAAGAACAGGACACAGAAAATAACACGCGCCCTCTTTAACCCACCAAGACCTTAAAAATTTGAATTAAAATGATTTTGTTCTTATAAACTCATAAAACCATTGTTGATTTCGCAAAATATAGTTTTGACCAAAAAGTCTAACGTAGATGTTATTTTATAAAAAGTGGTTACAGGAAATGAGGTCGAAGTGTTTGAATCAGAGAGTCGTTAAACTTCTTTCAGACTCGGTTTTTACATGGTGGCTAAATCAAATAACAGTCTTTTTGTCCCGCAATAAAAGCTTAATAGCTACTTTCGCGAGGCAGGTTGCGTCATATCATGCATATATCTTGACTCATGCAGATTATAAACATATCCCAGTACAGTCTTCAGCTGCTTTTATTTTATTCTATCAAAAGTTATCTAGTTTATTATTATATATTATTCATTTATTTTCATTAAGGTTTTAAATGTATATAATCAACGTTCGTCACATGTCGATTACTCTGATTCTGTCCAAAATGCAAAACGAAAATAATGGCATCCACGTCTTGACGGGTATACTAAGCTCCATATGTTAGCTGCGATAGTGTACACATTAAAACATTTGATGCATATGACATAAATATTCCACTTGTCACGAGGGGCATTTCAGAAATAATGTATTCTGTTGGTTGATATTTAGTAGTAGTTCTATATATCTTTGGAAAGGTCAATTCAAGTGCTTAAGAATGGTTTGCGCAAAACAAATGTCTAAGTCACTCAAGCGTGGCTTTTACGTCTAAAGGGTCTGGATACTGGAAACTATAGATTTTCTTTGAAAGTCTCTTTTGCTGTTTACTCAATGAAACGATGATGTATTTAGTAAAGAAACACGTAATATTGTCTTTTAAATGTAAATTAAGAAAGTTATACAGGAATCGTTTCCAGATTCTACACAAGTAACATAATAAACGAGCTTATTTCTCTGCTATGCGGTTATAAATGCAAGGTAATTACAAATGCATTATATCAATAAATTGTGATTATATACTTATACACATTTATTTTCAATAAATAACGGGCATTTCTGTATGTATTCTCTGCTCTTGAAGGAACTTTTTCAGATTTTAATTTGATTAGTGAAATGATTAGCTCACTTCGTTTTGATACAAATTGCATCATATGACTGAAAAAAAAACTGTATGAGACATGCAAAGTTCACGCCGTAAGTTGCAAATTAGCATCAATTGATGTAAAATACAAAATGATCAATCGGTATTACCTTCTAATAAAAGGACCCATACTGAATATATTTAACTTTGTTTGCTGTCATAACTTAGAGGGACATATTGAAAGCGAAAAGCATACGGCATAAATACTTGAAAGACTTGTCATTTTATATGACATATTGGCATTGAAATATGTGTGTGGGTGGGGGGAAATTGTCATAAAAAATCAGGTAGGCCACTTACAAAAGAGTAAACGGTGCTGTAAAAGATTATTTATTAAAGAAAAAGCATGACCTCAAAACCGAAGCTAAAACAGCTTACTCAATATAGCACAGGACGTAACGTCGTAAGAAATGCCCATTGTTTCATGATTAGTCTTCCTTATGTTTTAGTAAAGCTGATACAACGACCATTAGACCGAAATATTTTCAGTAACACAGATAGTATAGGTATCAAAGCCAGATCTATTTGTATCCAGAGCTAAGGAAATATGAATGTGTCTTCACATAAATATGAATGTGTCTTCACATAAACATTTCGTCCGTTTCTACCCAGTGTCCCTACCCCAATAACAATTATCTAGGTATATTTTGAAGAAAATGCAAGTGTCTCAAATTTTTTGTGTGAAAACCTTTTGATGATATATGTATCAAAAAGTTAGGACATAAATTACTAAAATCGGCCAACAATCCTAGGAATGGCAGACTCATTTACACTATTTCTGAAATGCCTCCCGTACTTCTATCAATAGGGGGTGTTTTATAATCATCTTGCCAATAAATAACTAATGTCGGTGAAAGCTTGACATGCCAAGTAGTTTATGTAATCACAGTATGTCCTCCAGGTCCGATTTAGCATGTGTTTTCCTCTCTACGACTGATACATTATTCATCCGTCGTACTACGACAGTCAAACAGCTTCAATTAATTTCTGAAATAAACAATACATTCGATATATTCAGCAGAATCAAAATGCATTTTAAATGCAGCGAGGATTAACCCTGGTATTTTTGGTGCTACTTGATTACCATTTGTACAAATAGCATGCCGATGTCACACTCGGTGAACATTCGGTGAATAAAGACAACTTTCACATAAATTTTCACAAAAATGCTTCGAAACATATAGTATAAGACTAAACGCTTTACATATTTTTTAGATTTTCGAAGCGACTGGCAATTTAAATAAGATTAAGTAAAATGCCTATTACATGGTTAATTTTTCCCTCTACCGCAAATTAAAGTAAAAATTCAATGAAAAACACAATTTAAGATTACTTAAGATTGGACGTTATCTTACACGGCTGGTAATGTCGTAAGGGGCGATCAAAAGTTATGCATATTAAATCCTTACGAGAGTTTCCGGACATGAGCAACGGGAGCGAACAACAAACATGTCACGTAGGCGAATTTATCATTTATTATGATGCTCTAAGGTAAATATTCCAAAATCGGGCAATGCTATTCCCAACAATTAGCATTTTTGCGCAATCGAAAGAGGTTACAGAGGTTTATAACAAAAGAGTGTGTCTAAAAATCCAGTTCTCCTGGATGAGGGGGGTTGTTGATTTATCTGTTTTGACCTTGAAAACGCGTGTTTTAGGCGTAAATTTATATGTTTAGTGAGACATAAATACTAACTACGAATATTTTTTATGTCTTAATAGAAAGTCATTAAAATTCGGTTTATAAAGGTTGATATTTTAAAAAATAGGAAAAAATATGATTTACGAGATCGACTCTCCCTTACGGGTCGGTTACCCCTTACGGGTCAATTTGGTTTATGTTCTGATTATCCAATAACCAACGGAATACTCTTAAAGTCTCTGTTGATGGGTCTTGGTAAAACGCTCGGGCATCATTCAAACTCCAAAGACACTTGAAATCATCCCATTTTACAAGCATTCATGCACTACCTAGTCACTTGTAACCATGGCCCTCCCAGTCCCAGTGTGTAACAGTGTTTTTGATCCCTGCTAAAAGCCCAGCACTGTGGGGACATTCAGTTGTTATATGACCCCCCCCCCCCCCCCAATTCGTAATATGATGCAGAGGCATGTTCGCATAATGAACACCAAATCAAGTGTTCAATGTAAACGTTATGTTCATTGTTATTTTGTTCACTTTTCGGGCTCGAGACATGACCTGTGCTGATCATTTTAGGATTCGATCGGTGTCACCCCCCCCCCCCCCCCCCCCCCCATTCGTAATATGATGCAGAGGCATGTTCGCATAATGAACACCAAATCAAGTGTTGAATGTAAACGTTATGTTCATTGTTATTTTGTTCACTTTTCGGGCTCGAGACATGACCTGTGCTGATCATTTTAGGATTCGATCGGTGTTACCTCGTGCATCAACATTGAGAATATTCCTGTTTTTGGGAACTTATCTTTTATGATTTTTTTTCTCATTGAAATGTCTTATTTGCAAGTGTTTGACCTGATTTGTAACACGGGCAACACCCACAAAAACTGTCTCATTTCAGATGGTTAATTATAAAAAAAATATCCTTATTTTTGCCCCAATGGTATTGCAATAATTCGTCTCGTAATGGGCAATCGTCTCGATAGGGGCATCCGATGTCGTAAGGGGTAATAGTTACCAAAAGCTCGTCGCGGTAACAATATGGCACCAAAAAATTATTGCTGGTTGATTTTGCTTGAAAGATAGTGGGAAAGAATACAATAACTTACAACCATAAAGCAGTTTAGACCATTTGTTGTAAAGAATACCTGTGAAAACAACCACGAAAACTGATTACACGGCTACACCATATATGGGAGAACCTAGATCACACGTCAGCTATTGACTGTCAGACGTCTGATTCTTTCGTTTCTTGTGCAGAAATGATTATTGTTGGGAATCACATTCTCCTTTTGCCTATATTGTGTTGCGAAGCAGTAAAAACAGATAAAATATTGGTACTTACGTAGTGGTTGCCATAGTAGTTCGCTCCCGTTGCTCATGTCCGGAAACTCTCGTAAGGATTTAATATGCATAACTTTTGATCGCCCCTTACGACATTACCAGCCGTGTTTTACAGAAAATCATAATGCATCTAAATGTACAATTTCGTGACTCAAAGTTTTTTTTTTGTTCAATAAGTAATGCATTAACCAGTTTATTTATAATGTGACAAAGATTTCAAAAATTTTGTAACCATACGCACACAATTTAGGGCATTAAAGTGAACTGACACCAATGTAAAAGGACAGCGGTTTTAGTGTTATTTTTAAACTTGAAAGAAAACACTTGTCTTTTCCAGATAATGAATGTATGCCTGAGCGTTTCAAAGTTTAGCATATAAAAGAAAGTAACATGAGTGACCAGGCAATCGTACGAATGAAGATGTATAAAACAACAGAACAGACTCCTGCGCATTTATTTATTTTGATATTGAGCTTATCCTGCTGGTCATGCTGTTCACTTAGCTTTACGCATTTTCATCATACCTTCAGCTTTACGCATTTTCATCTTACCTTCATTGCCGGTGACATTCCCATTTTGATTTGCGAATGGGGTGTGAAATTTGACTGAATTCAGTTCAGTTCAATTCAATTCTCCTAACGACGTTCCCCAAGTGGCTCAACTTTGTCTCTTTGTTTATATACAACAAAATAACTGGTCGAATCTGAGAAAGTCATCCTGATCAAGGAATTACTTTTAAAGTCAAAACAATTTCAAGAAGCTAATCAGAACAAAACGAAAATTCTAAAGCCAAGTACAGGCATTCTGTAAAGCCACAGTCTCACTGTCGCGTATTGAGGACTAGGTTTTACTACACTTTCAAAACGTGGCAAAAAGACAGTATACGCTTTAAAACGTAGCGAATACGTGTATAGATATAGCAAACTACGCGGCCTAGCTACGTTTGATTTAGAATGTTAAACTCAAACATGACATTTTGATATACGTAGCGTAGACCTAGTAAAACGTAGCAACACGTACTAAAACGTGGTCAAAACGTACTATAACGAAGCCGAAAGGCAATAAATACGTACAAAACGTAACACGAATAACCTAGAAATCCTCTAAGCTTTAGTCCCACTGTCACGTATTGAGGACTAGTTTTTTCTACGTATTTAAAACGTACCAAAATGGGAATATGCGTATGAAAACGTAATGAATACGTATTCTATACGGAAATACACTAAGCCATTTTAGTTACGTAAATAAATAATATATTACTTTTTAAATTCAAAACTACAAGCTAAGAAAGCACTAATTTGTGCATAACTCCTGTAAAAACAGGGCCTGTCGGAACCCGAACAAAATGGTGGTCATACGAAAAAGAGCCAACCAAATTAGAATTTGCAACGCTATCAATTCAACCTGAATTCGCACCGCGAGGGGATATTTTCAATACTAATTTTTGCACAGTATTCTGTTGGAACGTTTTTACTTGACCTAGCCCTCAAAACGTGACAGTGAGACTGGGCCCTATACGAAAGTATGCTTATATTAACACCACTTACCACATTGACTAATCGATTGTTAAGGGCCCAGTCTCACTGGCACGTTTTGAGGGCTAGGTTATACTACGTTTCCCGACCTATGTTTGGCAGAAAATGTACCCCGTTTTCAAAGTATATAGGTGTTACTACGCTTCTAGTATGTTTTAAATAGGTTTAACTACGATTTACTTCGTATTGCCCGGTTATCAAACGGCTTCAAGTAGTGCCACGCTTTCAGAAGGAACGAAAACAGTTTACTTACCTACTACGACTCCGTACGTTTGACTAGTGTGCGGTATAACTACCTAGTCTGAGGTTTGAGTAGGTATCACAACACATACCAAATCGTAATAAAACGCAGAATAAAACGTCACAAAACGTGCTAAGACGTAGGAAAGAGTTTATAATGCGTGGTAGTACGTAGAGGACCTTCATATATGGCTATGTATTTAAAACGTTTCATCAACGTTTTAGTACGTTTAGACTAGTTTCAATACGTTTTTACTACGCATACAGTAAGAATTTTGAAATGCTACGTTTAAGCTGCATTTTCAATTCAAATGTAGCTAGGCCACATATGTAGGTATATATATCCGTATATAAATACGCATTCACTACGTTTTAATACGCATATTCCCGATTCGGTACGTTTTAAATACGTAGACAAACCTAGTCATCAATACGTGACAGTGAGACTGAGGTTTAGAGGACCTCTAGGTTAATCTTGTTACGTTTTTGTACGTATTCAATGCGATTCGGCTACGTTATAATACGTTTGGACCACGTTTTATTACGTGTTACTACGTTTCAAAATGCCACGTTTGGGTTAAAAATGTTAATTCAAACGTAAGTAGGCCACGTATTTAGCAATACCTATATACGTTTTCACTACGTTTTACAGCGTATACTGCCGCTTTGTCACGTTAAAATCTAGCCCTCAATACGTGACAGTGGGACTGTGGCTTTAGCCATAAGAGTCTTAGAGAAAACTGCATGCACATATACATGTGGTATATAGAAACATTGTTGCTAGATCTTTTACCAAAATGTTTCTTAGATCATCGGAAACGTACATATGCAGTTGGAAGCAACTTCTGGGTTAGTTTGTATCTAAAGTATATGCTCTTGAGCTTGGTTCTCAGGGGAGTGATACGGGGCCTCATGGCTCGGTAACGGTACTACTGATTATAAAATATGAATAAATCCACATGAAATATGGACAGACTCCGTGCTAGGAGTGTGCAATTATAGATTCATTTCGTCGAGCCACTTGGGGAACATCTTTACGAGAATTAGAACATCAGCATCATGATTACCCTAACTGTTACTGATTTTGTGTGTTTTCGTTTACTTTTTTTCGATTCCCTGAGTTTCATAGACAAGACATGCGCACAGAAAAGTCTCAGTGAAGCGACGAATTATTTAGTATGTCCGGCTGAATCGCAGCGATTCCATGTGCGGGATCGTGACCGAGTAAGCTAATAAAAAGCCTTCCTGCTGTGCTGAGGTAGTCGAGGTGGACCGGATGACCATATTCTGATACGTGCACATTGCCTGATGATCGCAATAGCAAGGAGATATAAGCTTTTTTCGATGAAACACCCATAGGGACAATGACAAACAAGGTGTGCGTCGTCGGGAACGCAGGTAATATTTTGATTGCGGTCATTGGTGTTGTTGTAATACATTAAATATGATTTTGCGTTCTGTCTGCTTCAAAGAGGAAAACACGAGGAAGAAGAGCTTGTTCCCTTGCTTTTCATTATTTCATTTTGTATTTACTGTTTATTGTCTAATTTGTTATTGGAGTACTCTCTAAAACAATTCCACAGTTTTTTCTTGGAAACATGAAGCATTTTGGCTCCAGTGCAGAATGTATCCAATAGACACTATGCAATTTAGTCTATTTACACATAAGAAACACGAGGGTCAGTCAATTTCGGGATTGCAGTCAACTGTCACATTCATGATTAACTCGTGTTTTGAACATGGATGTAGGCAAGGTTTTCTCATCTTCATAGTCATAACATTCTGTAATCTTAAACCACAGTCTCACTATCACGCTTTGAGGGCTAGTTTTTACTACGTTTTTAAACGTGGCAAAACGGCAGTATACGTTGTGAAACGTTATGAAAACGTATACAGATATAGCTAAATACGTGGCCTAATTACGCTTGATTTAGAATTTTGAACTTAAACAAGGCATTCTGATATGCGTAGCGTATACGTAGTAAAACGCACCAACACGTAGTAAAACGTGGTTAAAACGTACTAAAACGTAGCCGAAACGCATTAAATACGTACAAAAACGTAACAAGAATAACTTAGAGGTCCCCTTAGTCTCAGTCTCACTGTCACGTATTAAGGACTAGGTTTTTCTACGTATTTAGAACGTACCAAAACGGGAATATGCGTATTAAAACGTAATGAATACGTATTATATACGGATATAAACAGCTACATACGTGACCTAGCTACGTTTGATTTGAAAAATCAGCTTAAACGTAGCATTTCACTTTACTTACGTATGCGTAGTAAAGGCGTATTGAAGCGTAGTCCAAACGTACTAGAACGTAGATAAAACGTGTTAAATAGGTAGCAATACATGAAGGTCTTCTACGTTCTAGTACGCATTACATACGCTTTACCACGTCTTAATACGTTTTGTGACGTTTACTTCTGCGTTTTATTACGATTTGGTATGCGTGTGATACCTACTGAAACGTCACTTTGACTAGATAGTTATCCCGGTCACTACCTAGTAGTCCCTAGTAAAACGTACGGAATCGTAGTAGGTAAGTAAACCGTTCTCATCTCTTCTAAAAGCGTGGTACTAAGCCGTTTGATAACCGGGTAATACGAAGTAAATCGTAGTTAAACGTATTGTTAACGTACTAAAAACGTAGTAACACCTAGATACCTACAAAACGGGGTACATTTCTTTGCCAAACGTTCGGCGGGAAACGTAGTACAACCTAGCCCTCAAAACGTGACAGTGATACTGGGCCCTTATGCACTAGAACTCACTGATACCTGCAGCTAAGAGTCATTTTCCAGCCAGGCTACCTGCTGCAACTTATTATATATATAGTGCCAAAAATTCTTTAATACTAGTCCTATTAACGTTTCTCCTCTTTCCAAATCTACTACTGTATTTGTTGTTAAACATGAAAAACGAAAATAAGAATAAAAATTTGCCTGTTGTTGTTGTAAGCATGCCGGATCATGGTATTGGATTACACAAATCAAGTACTCTTAAGCTGCCCGGAACAGCACATAAAAATCTAAATAAAGGCACCTACTCTTTTTTGGAATTTACAACACTCCACTTTCTTATCTATACCAGAATTTCTAGTTATGATTACTGATAACCCCAGTTATTTTTTTCAGAACTTGTATCCAGCATGTCGGGTGATACATCTCTGCAAATGTGCACTTCTGAAATGCTGTAGCTTATTGCAATCTCTTAAACTAAATACAGCACAAAATAAGATAAATGTGTTTGGTTGGCAAAGTCAACAAAATTTCTGAAGCCGACTCATATGTAGTTAGCTTGCTATTTTTCTAACAGATTTGGTGCACCTAATGACTTTTTGGAGGCTTTGAAAACTGCAAGAATAACAGTATGACTCCGAACATGCAACCGTTCGAAATGGTAAACTTTCAAGAATTCGTCAAAGTATGATGGCGTAGGTTGCTAGGGGTGCCGTTGCTGCCTATGTTTATTTAACGGTGGTCATATAAAACATTTACTTTACAAATGCATATCAAATGAAGGATTTTAGTAACGTTTGCTGCTAGTATTGTTAGAAACCAGTTACAATCACCACCTAATCACAACTCGTCTAAGAAAATCTGATCTTAACGAGTATGATAATAAATACTGATTCACAATGCAAAAAATAATTTAACGCTATGGACTTAGAAGGAAGAAGGCGTATCAGTATATCCCGGTTACTTTTCACCGATCTGTTAGCACAAATATGCAGACAGGTTTGGGTATTTGCTGTTTACACAGGAATATTAAAGTCCGCTTGCTGTACCTTTCCACGCGACGTCACTCAGTTATTTGTTAACTGGCTAAATGCATATTTTGATCAACCGACATAACTTACTGTATTGACATATCCATGGATGTCTCTGGAGGTCAAACAGCAACCCTTTACATGCAGTTTCCATCCATTTGCCTGTCCAACCGTCTAACAAGGCACAATTCTGTTCAGCAAAATACGTCGGGTCACGATGGTTGGCTTTCCAATTTGTATAAGAATTGAGGGACAGTCTAGAACCTTTAATAGTAAAACATAAATTTTACTCAAACCTTTGATTGTTTCTTAGAAGGAATGAACAAATGGATGTTCGTTATAAACACTCTTAATAACTTACGTTTTGGCCTATTATATATACCAACCTTCTTCAGAGAAAATGCAAGCAAAATTGAATTTTACATTTCTTGTGGTGATTTTCAGTCCACCATTTTTTGCAGGACGTCATTGATTGTGGCGTCACCCAAGGCGACGTTGTAATCAATATAACGTCATTTTAGTGCACTCTAGTTCAGTATGGCGTAAAAGCTGCAAATGGGATAGTTAGACCTGCTACCCACACAAATACAATACACAAACATACATAGACACACACGAGTGAGTGAATAAGTAAATAAATCAATAAGCAAAATAAGAAAGTGAACAAAAACTTAAATAAGCAGTGTAAAGTTTTGGTGAAATAATTACAGTCAAACATGTCATAAAGGCCACCTCTTTTCAGCAAAAACCTGTCTTAAAACGCAAAAATTTTATATTCCAAAAAAGGTACTTTTAGTTTAAAACTGACCTGTCTTAAGCAAGCAGTTTTGGCCCTTCCCGAGGGCGCTTGCTTAAGACAGGTTGTACTGTAAACAGATGAGAAATAAACAATTTAATGAGTGAATATAAAGTTTACAAAAAATATGCATTGAATTTAGCTTTAAAGAAAGATATTTATATTTATTTTTTATTACTTTATTTTTATTTTTCACATATGTTACAACTTGTTTTCAATTGAAACTTAAATCACACGATCAAAATTGAAATACCAACCATCAATCCAATCCCATGATCCCTCGGTGCGTAGATCATTTAGCCCTATCCATACTGGATAGTGAAACTGTGTTTCTTTTAGCAGCTGCTCCACATGATGTTGCACCTCCTGGCTGGAAATAACGACCAGATTTCCCTTCTTGGACCTGCAGTAAAACTCCGCTGAAATATAGCACTGAAACAATAGTACATTCTAACCAAAGCCCATAAAACAAGTGCTTACTTATAATTCAAACAAAGCTACTTAGCATTCCAGGCCGCCAAACTTTCTTGACGTAAACGCACAAAACGCGCGTCGGTTCACGCACAAGGGCTTGAATAATAAAGTTTATATATACTTAAGGCTAGGGGAGAAAATCTCAATTTAAATTTTATGGGTAACCTTGTTTTTCCGGCGAAAAAAGTCATTTGGAAATAATATCATTGTAATGATTGACAATATATACAGCGAAATGCGTCATCTAAACGTAGTACTGTTTCATCTCAGATGATTGAAGCACCAAATCCTAAAATACTAGAGTCGCATGATAAAAAAAGTTTGTCTATTTTGCGCTTCTTTGAGTCAAAACTGGCAATGGCATAATAGCATAATGTCTAGATAATATGCATTCATTTTGATTCCATTTCCAGTCAAAAATATATTTTGATAAACTTTTCATTTCGTTACTGTCATCGTTTTAATTGTGCAATCGTTTACATTTTCATCAAACAGGACGCTTGTAAATTGGGGCCATAACGTGAGGTCATCATAACGAACAAACAGTTAAATGCAATTTTAGGCGTCGCCTGTTAAAACATTACCAGAGGACCGTTGGTCCTGTAGCTCATCTGAGTATCTTCATCCTCAGCAATAAAGGGTAAGTAACTCTAAGGAGAATTATACATTACGGCTGATTTTGGAATTCGTGTTAGATTATAGCCTATCCTGGTGTTATCAGCATCTTTGATGAACTTTCGATAAAAAATAAAATTAAAATCTTAAAAACTTCCTTCAAGAGCAGACAATACATACAGAAGTAGGAACATGGGCCAGACTACATAGTTTCGGCTAATAAAGCCTCGTCAGTGACCCTGATAATATCTGGTGATGAAACCAGAAAAAAGCATACTGTAATTTCTTAATTTTAATTGGGCAGTCGATTCAAGGACTGATAGTTTCAAAAGGATCCAAATAAGATAAAAGACGATGATCTAGAATAATAGTCTAAATCGATCTCAAATTTTAGATTTCTCGGAATCTATCCTCTGATCTCAAAGGATGTAAATAAAATATAATCTGCACTATGGATGATGTACGGGGAGACGTTTTACGGCCGCCACACGGCACAACACCAGCTGCAGTGAGGTAAAAGTAAAATCTTAAAAACTTCCTTCAAGAGCAAAGAATACATACAGAAGTAGGAACATGGGCCAGACTACGTAGTTTCGGCTAAAAAAAGCCTCGTCAGTGACCCTGACATTATCTGGTGACGAAACCAGAAAAAAGCATACTGTAATTTCTTGAATTTAATTGGGCAGTCGATTCAAAGACTCATAGTTTCAAAAGGATCAAAATTAGATAAAGACGATGATCTAGAATAATAGTCCAAATCGATCTCAAATTTTAGATTTTACAGAATCTATCCTCTGATCTCAAAGGATGTAAATAATATATAATCTGCACTATGGATGATGTACGGGGAGACGTTTTACGGCCGCCACACGGCACAACACCAGCTGCAGTGAGGTAAAATTAAAATCTTAAAAACTTCTTTCAAGAGGAAAGAATACATACAGAAGTTAGAACATGGACAAGACTACGTAGTTTCGGCTAATAAAGCCTCGTCAGTGACCCTGACAATATCTGGTGACGAAACCAGAAAAAAGCATACTGTAATTTTTTAATTTTAGTTGGGCAGTCATACCCGGAACAAGGTCAAATATGGGCTATTTAAAGTACTCAACAAAGCCAAACGAACAACATAGCCAAATTTCGAACTCTTATATTCCGGAGTATATGTCTGTCATGATTATCATTAAGCTTGATCAAGTTCCAATAAAAAATAAAACTGCTCCGCCCGGATCAACATTTTCTCCATAGTAAGTCTATGGAAAGGTTTTCGGGATTTTAGGGCAAGTAACTCTAAACTGAATATTCTGATCTGGTCCAAATTCAAACTCGCCCAAGATTTTATGTCTATTTTGATTATCAAAAAGTTCCATAAAGTTGCAATTAACAAAGAAATAACCTTTCAGTTGCCATGGCAACCAGTTAAAATTTACGATTTGGACAAGTTCATATTGTTGATAAAGAACCTCTCCAGGAACATGTCTGTAAAACTTTTCTTTGCAGTAAAACAGCAATATGTGTCAATTTCCACTTTCCCATCATAAGTCCATGGTAACTGTAAATTGCCATAGCAACCAAATTACATGTACAACAACAAGGAAAAGACAGTTCATGTAAAAACAAATGTCAGGAACATTTAAACTAAATTTCAGCTTCATCCCCTTATGGCGTCCTAAAAAAAGATTTTTGATTTTTTTTTTCAAATTTAACCTTTCGGTAGCAATGGCGACTAATACAAATCAGCAATTTAGACAACATTCATGTGGTTGGTAGAGGACTACTCCACGGACATTTCTGTAAAAGTTTTGTCAAAATATCTGCAATGACGTGCAGCAAAAAAGTAGATTATTAATTTTCCAATTATAAGTCAATGGTAATTTTAAGTTCCCATAACAACCAAACGGCTGCAGCAATTGCCATATAACAAAAAGTATATCTATAGAGGCTAGCACAAAGATCATCGCTGTCAAGTTTGAGCTTTATCAAAATTGTAGACTATAAGAAACACATTTTTGAATATTGTTTCTATTTTCAACCATTCCGTCGCTTTGAACTTTATTTCATTTGCATAATAATATACAAAAGCGAAAATATAAAATGCATGATGTAAGTGCATTATACAAATATGATTCAGAAAAAAGTCAATTAATTCATTTAACCAGCCACTAGCCAGAGTGTGCAATTTACATAAATTTTATGTGATTGGTGGACGATTACTCAAGAACCATTTCTGTAAAGCCTTTGTTAAAATATCTACAATGACATGGCAATAAATGCAAATTTTTCAAATTATTGGCAACATAGGTTTTAAGAAGATGATTTTTTTTTATATTTTTCCGATTTTTTTAAGAAGATGATTTTTTTTTTATATATTTCCTTTTTTTTTCTTTAACCATTCGGCAGACATGGCAAACAGCCAAATGGTTCAATTTGCATAAAATTCATAAGGTTAGTAAAGGACAACTATAAAAACATTTGTCTAAAAGTTTTGTCAAAATATCTGCAGTGACATAGCAATAATTGCAAATTTTTAATTTTCCCTATATAAGTCAATAGAAATTACCAAAGTTCTCAAGCAATTTGGCTAAAAAGCAAGTAATTATTGGTTCTCCGAGCCTATAAATGCTATATTTGAAATTTGGTAACAATCGGCTCTGTAAGTTAGCGGAAGATATTAGAAAGTATTGACGGATGACATGCGACGGATGCCTGCTTATACTATAAGCTCATCTTTGAGCCTTCGGCTCAGGTGTGCTAAAAACCAAAGAAACATAAAATCATAAATCATTAAGCATTTTCTACAGCTTATGGCATTTTAGGCAATGAAGCGCATTTTTTAAAACAAAGAAAAAATAGCACCTCAGCCAGCCATTCAAGAGCGATCTATTTGCCCCATGTCTGCGATAAAAAGCAAGCATCTCAAAGGAGCCATCTGATCAGGTACCGTGCACTGTTTGCCATTCCATCTGCATCTTTTGGACGCATAGCTACATTGTAAAACCAAAATCTATCATTTTCGGACCTTTACGGTAAAGGCTTTTCGTGTTTGATATTTTTTTGTAAGTTTAAGGTTACGCTAGAAATGTGACCAGCTGTGATATAAACTAATAATGTTATCAGTGAGTGTTCCAAGAAGTGGACAAACTAAAATCACAATATTGTGATAGTGCCTACTTTGCATTTTTTGTAGTTTCTCATCAGTTTTGTGTATGTACACAATGATAAAACTTTAATGTCTGTATGAAAAGTGATAAATAGCTTTAAGTTAAAGTGTTAAAACAATTCTTAATAATTTTTCCGCACACAATATTTCGATATCTTAAACAATTTTGTCCACATGCCTCAAAAATATGACACGTAAATTTGCATTAATTTATCCCTTATTTCCGTAACTTCCTACCTGACATCCAGTTTTTCGGGTCATATGGATACAGTTCATAGCAGTAATTACCATGCTGCGAGAGGTATTGCATCTGAGTATTGTGCTTCACCATGAAAGGACATAAGTAAGTTTTTCCTCTACCTGTCAATTAAAACGAACCAGGTATAAAAATGCCAATATTCGGCCCCTGTAGAAAACTAACATCAGTTCTCTATAGAGATCAAACAAAAATATATGGAGCCATCACAGAATCAGGTGGCTTTTTCATAGAATGCCCTGTCACCAATCATTTAAAAATAAAACATTTCCAATTTTGAGCTATACTACCGTTAACCATCAGAGCCGATTTTAACGCAAATGGTCTTCATGTCTTGTTTATATTATATATATAGCGGTTTCTGTTACTAGAAAAGCTTATATTACTTCGCCTGTAAGAATATACAAAAAGAGATATTGGTTTCAGCCCAGCGTCGACGTCCGCGTATGTGTCCGCATCCGCCTCAGTGTTGGCGTCCGAATTGGATGTTTTATGTCATAGGCAAGGCACTGTCAGGCGAGTTCTACCTTGATCCAAACGAAATGTCAGGACGGTAACAAATATACGCTTGTTCAAGTTCACTAAGCATAACGCTTTGTTATTGTACCTCTTGACACAACATTTACTGTCGTATATGAAAGACGTATATATGTTGATACAAAAAAGTAAGACGAAATGTGCATTTTATTAAGATGATAATGATATTCTGCGCACAAGGAAGCGCCGTTTACGGTGTGACGAATTCCGCCGCCGCGGGATTCGAACTAAGTAAGGCAGGTCTTAGCAGACTGCGCTTCCGACGTTTATATACTTGTAACATCATCGCTGTATGCAAAACCTTAAAATAAGATTCGGCACAGTGCCTAAGTCGAGCACACCCAACATATAAATACTCGAGACATATTTACGCTTATATTCGCGAATCTCTCAGGGCTCGCAAAATGAAGAATTTCACGAATATTGGAACGCTTAAATTATAGGGTGTAAACTGCCAAGTGCACTGTTGAAAAACGTCATATCAACGGTGATGTACTCTAAATCTAAAAGCAACATCGTGTCAACATTGACATTAATACGACGTTCTTTCAGCGGGTTTGTGCCCATTGGATGTTTTGCCGCAACTGCAATACTTGAGACATGCCAAAAAGGATGATTTTATACAATGTGCAGATTATCGGTGTAAGAGCGAAGCATCAGATCAGCCTGCGCATCCTTCCTGTATAATAATCAGCTTCTTTCATATTTTGTACGTATTTAGATTCAGACATAACACATTGTTGGGCCTTTTTTATCACTTGAAATGGGAAGAAATAACTGTACATTCTGTAAAACTCTGTAAAAAGAAAATATTTGGATCATGAGGACATGCTGTTGTCTCCGTTCATATAGGCGATATTTGGATCATAAGGAATATACAAAGTGAATTTGGTCACAAAGGCTGTAAACTTCGCAAGCGAAGGCTGCTACGTCCACTTTGCTTCTTATATTGTTTATTACGAAACTTATTGAAAGTGTGAACAAACATGACTCAGGTCAGTCTGTGTATCCTCGCAGTTGACCTGGTAAATTTAAATTATAGTAAATGGTTTGCGGCGCATGAAAAGATACCTTACTGGATGTGCGAAAAGGAAATAATAAGATCAGCCTGTGTATCTGATCAGTCGTGGGTGAAGCGCCGGCATGCTCACCTAGCGGTCCCGAGCTCGATTCCCGGAGAAGTTGTCAATCGTAAACCGGGTTTCGTTGCACAGAGCCTTTCATTATCACCCTCCCATCGTCCTGGTATGACTGAAATACTGCTGAAAAGGACGTAAAATCGCAAGTCTTCAATCCATCCCTTTTTGATCGACGTTGTATAAGGACAGGTAATATGGCTCGCCACGTGCATCTATTGTTGGCTATACCGCATATCCAGTTGTTGCATAACTTTACATTGTATTTGCAAGTTTTCTTACAGCTAAATAATTTGTGTTACCGGTGAGTGAGCAGCGTGTATGTCCTGTGCCCCTTTTTGTACAATAGAAAAGTCTAGGGGAGGGTACGAAGATATATCCGCCCTGACAATTCTATTGGATCAGGGTGTATCTGTACGCAGATTCGCGGGCATGTATTATCATTAAAAGGAGTAGAAGAGAAACAATTAACCGCTTCAAATATTCAAGTTTTATGTTATGGACTTTAAAACTGACTTTGGAAATAAACAAGTGCACGTTACAGTACATGGAGACAAACTAGCTATAACATAAAAAAAAAACGAGCTACGAATAATTTCCACCGTTTTCCCGTTATTGTTGAGAAAAAAAATACATTAGCGATTGGATGGAGAATTGCGATTTTACGTCCTTTTCAGCAGTATTTCAGTCATACCAGGACGATGGGAGGGTGATAATGAAGGCTCTGTGCAATGAAATCCGGTTTACGATTGACAACGCCTCCGAGAATCGAGCTCGGGACCGCTAGATTAGCAAGCCGGCGCTTCACCCACGACTGATCAGATACACAGGCTGATCTTATTATTTCCTTTTCGCACATCCAGTAAGGTATCTTTTTCATGCGCCGCAAACCATTTACTATTTAAATTTACCAGGTCAACTGCGAGGATACACAGACTGACATGAGTCATGTTTGTTCACACTTTCAATAATTTTCGCTTTTTCAGTACCGAAATAAAGAACACAACGTTGTGATTTGCCATATACATTATATGATGAAATGAATGCACAGGTTTCTGAGTCCTCGCTATTCGGACATGCTATCTTAGTACATGTACAGCCCAACTCCTGATCTTCACGTATGATCATACGGCCTGTCATCTTCGTAAGCCAAGTGTACTAAGTCCACTTTGTTCCTTACGTAATAAACAATATAAGAAGCAAAGTGGACTTAGCAGCCTTCGCTTGCAAAGTTTACAGCCTTTGTGACCAAATTCACTTTGTATATTCCTTATGATCCAAATATCGTCTATGTGAACGGAGACAGAAATTCTTCATTTTGCGAGCCCTGAGAGATTCGCGAATATCAGCGTAAATATGTCGCGAGTATTTATATGTAGGGTGTGCCCGACTTAGGCACGGTGCTGAATCTTATTTTAAGGTTTTGCATACAGCGATGATGTTATAAGTATATAAACGTCGGAAGCGCAGTCTGCTAAGACCTGCCTTACTTAGTTCGAATCCCGCGGCGGCGGAATTCGTCACACCGTAAACGGCGCTTCCTTGTGCGCAGAATATCATTATCATCTTAATAAAATGCACATTCCGTCTTACTTTTTTGTATCAACATAGATACGTCTTTCATACACGACAGTAAATGTGGTGTCAAGAGGTACAATAACAAAGCGTTATGCTTAGTGAACTTGAACAAGCGTGCAAAATTTATTCTACCGAATCTTCTAGTGGACTGATTGAATTTGACAGTGATTGCCAGCGCATATTTGTTACCGCCCTGACATTTCGTTTGGATCAAGGTATACATGAATGCTTACGTTTAGTGATCAAATTTCTAATTCATATTTCACAATTTTAAATATTTTAGATTTAACGGGAAATAACTCCTAAGTTTTGTATAAAATGTAAGGGATCTTATAAGGAAATGCAAAAAAATGTTCTCCATGTACAGAACGAGTAACTAGTTTCTCAAAGAGCTAAACACGTGCTGATATTATTTCAGTAATGGCATTTCCAATAGCTTCCTATGTACCTCTTTAACATTATCTGGAGTATTTAAGGGCAACAACCTTTTATTTCCATATGAAGATGTAATGTATTCTGTATAGTCTATTTTGGTCGACATTTCAACTTGTCAGTTGCTGTATAGAAGTTCTAATTGCACAGCCAGTCTAACGGACCTTTAGTGAATGCTTTATATCTCACAGCTGGTAAGCTGTTTTAATACGTTTAAAAATATATGCAAATAAGCGTTTAATTGTCTCAGGATGTAAATACGAATGGCTCCCCAATCAACGACTCAAAACGTCTGATATTGTTTCGCTATTGTAGATACGATCAAATCGTTGTTGCCGGAAATCTCTATTTATACCAATGATATTGGAACATCTTCTAAAACCTAGGTATTTACTTGACCAAACCACAGTCAGGATATATATTATTTATATTGCAAAGGAGTATAAAAGTTGTCGTTTTTTCTATAGTTACTGATAAAGAGCGTGGGGGAGAGTGTGAGGGATTTACCAGTTTCTGGAGTTGTCAATTCTATCGTCGTTGCTGCTACCGTCACAAAAGCTGTTGTTTCTGTTAAACCTTCTTCTGTTGAAGCATGAGCCTGATTACCAGTTGTGATACCTTCAGTTTGTAATGACGGAGTCGAAGTTCTAGTTTCTAAAACGGTTGTCTCGAATTTTGGCAAGGTCTCGGAGGAAACGCTATTAACAACTTTGGGGGAATATATACTCCTTGTAAATGTTTTTTGAAAGTTGGTATGTGCCGGGCTGGAGTTTACTATCGCAGTCACGTCGCTCGATGTGTGTGCTGTAGTAAATTTCCACAGGCCCGTATTGTCGAAAGTTTTCATCTCTGCAAAATGTCTATAAATTATTACCATTTAATTTTCATTTATTTAAAGGTATGCCTCCGTCTGTTTAACTCAATCTTGTCTTTTGACTTGCAAATCATAAATATAAACTATTATTCGTCACCAAGGGAAGTTGATAATTAATGTGCATTGAACGGTAATGGACAAACAATCAACATGACGTGATAAAACATTTCATGTTAATAGATCAACAGGGTCTTTAGATGTTAAAACGTAAATTAGCTTATTGTAATACAAAACTGCATCTTCCTGTGGAGCAAATACAAGAAATGCCAAAAAAAAAAGCAAAAAAAGTAAGAACATCAATAAGATTGGATGAGATTGCGTAATAACTCAGAAATAGATCAGCTTTATAAATGAATTGAGTAATAATTCACTGTTAAGATGTCAGTTGTAAATTAGATCATATCGCGAGCGCGGAGCGCGAGTGATATATCTACTTTTAACTGACCCACAAACAGTGAATAATTACTCAACGATTCATGTGTGTTCTTCCAAAGCTTTAACTGAATATTATGTTTTGATATTACTGTATATACATGTATTTTATGTATCAATAGTCTCCCATAGCCCTCAAGGACGGCTTACATATAGATCTCTATAGATCTTTTATGTAAATGTGAGGTGAGACTTAATAAATTATGTTCTCTTATACAATGCTAGAGCTGAACAATTTCGATTGTAACACTCAAAAACGCATAAAAAAGTATTCTTGTTATTCAAATTCTCCCAACCTTCCTGCAAGCGCGTTCATGCTCCCGCTAATATTCTTAACTGTGCCTGAGATAAATGTACGTTTTATGGCGATTTTAGAAAGAAAAAGAGACATTGCACCATCTCACGGTCTCAAAACGTCACATCAGGAGAAGAGCTCTATAAGCTATCAGCTTTCGTTCTGGGGCCGTATTCATAAAACGACTTAAGTGGTTGCTATGCGGTTGCTAAGGCTAAATTTCTTTGAAGGAGATTCCCTTCAACTATGAAATTTGGTCTGGAGGAACAGTCTTTGTAAGACTGTCTTCCAGACCAAATTTTATAGTTGTAGGGAATCTCCTATATAGATATTTAGCCTTAGCAACCGCATAGCAACGACTTAAGTGGCTTTATGAATACGGCCCCTGATCTTTTTTCATTGTGTAGTTGTGTATGTATGTTGTTTATATGTTGTAATGGATATTCTTGAAAATAAAATGTGTTTAAACCAAAACGTCACAAAATTACGTCAGTAATTGCCAGTGACATCAGCAATTAGACTAACGCGCTCCGAAACAGTAAATTGTTGCAGAATAAAACACGAAAACTTTCCATTGCCTCTATAGGCGCACTGTGTTAGGATATCAATTACAATAATTTACCTCGATACTTTAACTACAAGCGCAGTAACAGAACGAACTATCTTATTAGAGGTAAAACCATATACACGTACCTGTTTTATGAGGTTCTGTCGTTAAAGGGTCATCTTGATCGGTTGAACTGTGCAGTAAAATGCTGTCTGTGGTAGTTGTTTGAAGAAACGATCTCGAGGAGACCAGTGGCGTGACAACTGTTGTGTTTGGTACCGTTGTAAAAGGGAAAGGTAAACAATTATTAAATGGAAATAGGTTTGAAATGAAATGCAAATGTTAAATAAAATGAGCCGGGACACGACAAAACCGTCAGAGTGGCATGTGCGCCAAGCGAACACTCAGAACAGTCTGAGCATCCGCCCAGTATGAGCAGATTCTTTGCTTTGCGCTAAAAGGGTAGCTAAGGGTCTAAGCTAGCTCCATGCGGACAGCGAAGACTCTGATCCGACTGGGCGGAAGCCAAGGGTGATCTGAGTCTTCGCTGGGCGCACATGTCACTTTGTTGGTTTTGTCGTGTCACGGCTCAGATAGGTTTATTCTGATTAAATGCAGATGCAATTTCTTGACATAACATCTCAAACAAGTGGTTTATCTGATAGCGAATAGTATACATTTTCAGATCGGAGCAAATGTCTACCATATGATTGTTTCATTACGAAAGAGGGTTTACTCTGACTTTCTTTCGCCTCTTCCTTTGAAACTTTTGGCATTTATTAATCGTGCATTTTCCAAGTACTATTCTAGAACAAACTCATGCAACTCTACTGGCCCTTAGGGACAGAGAACTTATGGGATGCCCCTCGTCCTTCATTGTCTTTAAATTATTCTCAAAACTTCAGTGAGCTAAACTTGCTATTTTTCACGGAGAATCGTCATTAAGAAAAGGTGTGAATTCTTTCAAACGTTGCCCTAGCTAGCTTACGAGGGTCAGTGAAGAAGTGATTTATCATTTAAGCGATGCATATGTCTGAGAAATGGGAGGAGTTTGAAGATATCGACGGTAAAGTTGCACAAACAGGCTGTTTTACAAGAGGTCAGAGGAAAAATCCCTGAATATCTGTTTATAATTCTTTCAAATGATAAAAAATCGTTTACCCAAATGATCTTATTTTAAAGAATTCAGCTTAAGAGATAGTTAGAATCCAGAAATACCGAACAAATATGGTTGCTAGGCAACACAATTTTATATCAGAATTCTAACAATTTTCAAGTTTTGGATGTTTACCACTAGTTTGTTTGAGCAGGCAGGGGATCGTGATTTAACCAATTTAATCAAATCTGGATGACAGGAGAATGACCGACCCCATGGACTTGGTCGCTAATTATTACATTCGCTAAAAAGCGCAACCTAAAGCTCTGTCAGAGCTGCAGGACCGTCAGCCTCATCAGTTATCCCAGCAAAGTCATGCCAAAAGTCAACTTGACCCTGCTTAAACCCAAGCTGAAGAGATAATCGCAGAAGAGTAGACTGGTTCAAAGCCGTAAGGAACACCATATAATACATCTTCGACCTCAGAATCCAGTGGGGAAAACATCTTCAACATTAGAATAATCATACATTTCTAAAAGTATTTGAAAGGTTATGGAATGCAGCCTTATGGGCCACCATGCGATAGTATAATATCATTGCCAATCTAGTTCGCGCATTGAGCACCTCTATGACAAGGCTATAAATACGGTTCAGACGAATGCCAGAATGGGAGAATGACAACAATTGGAGTTCAGAACAACAGATGAAGTTAGGCATTGATGCCTTCTCTGACCCTTTCTCTTCAATAAATCCCGAAAAGATTATGTTGACGCTCTTGCTGGGGAAGAGTATGAACAAGAAGACGCATTTGAAAGTCTGGACAAAACCTGAACAGGGTATAAAATAAAGAAAAGTGCGGAAAAGACCACAATGATGACAAATAGCGCCAACTGCATACAAATTGAGATCTAGGTAAAAGGACAGACGATGAGACACCTTCAAATATCTTGGAGCAATGTCTCAGATAACAGCTCATACCTGAGGTTCTCTCAAAGATTGCTTCAAAACCTTGGTGCAGTTTTCAGATAATGACTCTATCCGGAGGTTCTCTCAAAGATTACACAAGCCGCTGCAACACTAACAAAGCTGAAGCCAACTGGACAGATAACCACATATCTCTTGGATCAAAGGTGAAACGGATGTGCTCCCTTGCCATATCAATATTTCTGTATGTCTGTGAGTCGTGGACGACCTTGAAAGCAGAGTTAGAGAAAAGAACGCAAGCGTTTGATATCGAATGCTACCAAAGTTTACTGAACATCTCGTACAAGGACCATATTACTTATGAGGATGTTCGCAGAAAGATCCTAGCAGTCAATGGAATATATTACAAACTCCTTTTCCTGATCAAGAAACGGAACTGAGGTGGTTCCGTTACATCTCAAGTTCTTTTGGCAAAGCAAAGACGATACTTCAGGGGGACAGTGAAAGGAAAAAGAAGAATAGGCAGGCAGAAAAAGAGGTGGGAAGACAATATTTAAGAGTGGACAGTGGAGTTATTTATGATTGTGCTCCTTCAGATTATACATGAAAATCCTTATCAGATAAAAACTAGCAAAATTTACATAGCCTTACATGAAACAATAAGCACAAGTGGGCCTGATATCGCTCACCTCGGTATTTTTCCACAAATTATGAAAACCTAATGGATCGTCAGTTGCATAAATCTGCAATGCAAACTCCGGGTATTCTTTTTATTTGTTATTTCTTTTTTTTCATTTACATGTTTTACTACATTTGATAATATTTGGTGTCCATCTTACACGGTCCGATCTGCATTTCATGAAGGACTCGTTTTCACAATGTTTCGTAAAAAACTGTTCCTCGGTTTATAAGACACTGTGTCATTTTCATATTTTTGCATATTTATATCAGTGGATGGCGTCCATCTTAAGTAGCATACATTCTGACCAAAATGATTAAAATAAAAAAAAAATATCAAAAAAAAAGGGGGGGGGGTTCTTGTGATTTCCTCATGAAGTCATTTTAATATTTATTTTTTTAATTTTTTTTTATATTTTTTAGTAAAAAAGGACATTTTGCATGTTTCTTTTATTTTATTGTTTTTCTTTGCACAATTAAAAAACACGAGGTGCATGCATTATTTTGATATAAATTTGATCACAATCCGTTAAGCGGTTCATAAGATTTTGTCAGTTTTATCTTTTTCGCTATTTATAGTAACAGTGGACCTTGGATGGTCTTTTTGTAACAAACTAGAAATGTGTCCATACGACACGGATGCCCCCGCCTAGTGCCCTAAGTAAGATGGCGCCTTGTTTAAGGTAAAGGCACTTGTAGCATAACTAGGTTCACAAAGGCACACTTCTGTGGTACATGTTTTATTGTTTTTCCTTGGGCAGATGTATTGTGCTTCTTGAGAAGTACATGGGCGGGGGGGGGGGGGGGGCTTAGATGTGGGGGTGTCATTACTGAGATGTGATGATATTCTGTATCTTATCGCAGAAATGGATGCCATGCAACTTTCCAAAAGAAATAGCCCGGAAACAAGTAACTTTTCAAAAACTAACAAACGGACACCATTATTGTATGAAATGAAGTCGAAAAAGGGCCATAACTCCCACAATAATTGACGGATTTTACCAAACATTGAACTTGACCTGTATTTTATGATTATATACCTGTGTATAAAATATGAATTCAATATACCAATGCTTTCAAAAGATAATGAACGAAAACCAGTTTTTCATACAAGGGCCATAACTCCCACAATAATCAACGGATTTTGCCCAACATCGAACTTGACCTGTATTTCATGATTATATACCTGTGCAAAGAATATGAATTCAATACACCACTGCTTTTAAAAGATATCGAACGGAAACCATTTCTTCATAAAAATAAAGTCGAAAAAGGGCCATAACTCCCACAATAATCGACGGATTTTGCCCAACATCAAACTTGACCTGTATTGTATGATTATATACCTGTGTATAAAATATGAATTCAATACACCAATGCTTTCAAAAGATATCGAACGGAAACCATTTTTTCATACAAAATAAAGTCGAAAAAGGGCCATAACTCCCACAATAATCGACATATTTTGCCCAACATCAAACTTGACCTGTATTTTATGATTATATACCTGTGTATAAAATATGAATTCAATATACCAATGCTTTCAAAAGATATCGAACGGAAACCATTTTTTCGTACAAAATAAAGTCGAAAAAGGGTCATAACTCCCACAATAATTGACGGATTTTGCCCAACATCGAACTTGAACTATATTTTATGATTATATAACTGTGTATAAAATATGAATTCAATACACCAATGCTTTCAAAAGATATTGAACGGAAACCATTTTTTCATAGAAACAGAAGTCGAAAAAGGGCCATAACTCCCACAATAATAGCCGGATTTTACCCAACATCGAACTTGGCCTGTATTTTATGATTATATAGCTGTGTAGGAAATATGAATTCAATACACCAATGCTTTCAAAAGATATTGAACGGAAACCATTTCGTACGTACGCGTGCTACGCTACGTATGCTACGTACGTACGTACGGACAGGGGTGATACTATATGCCCCCCATTTTAAATGGCGGGGGCATAAAAATGCACAATATTCTTGCAAGGATAGTTCTGGCTAAATTTGATCAAATTCGATTCATGTTCTTTAAGATTCTGCATTTTCCTGTTCTAAGTAACGATTTTACTATTCTTATTAACAATTTTGCATTTATCTGAAAAAACTCCATGCAAGAATCATCCTGACATAAATTAGGTCAAAATCCATTAAGCGGTTATGGATATATTATCATTGTCATGTAATTCGCTATTTTCAGTAACGGTGGATGGCCGCTATCTTTTATGGTCAGTAACAAACAAAATCAAAATAGCTTTTATTGTATCCCGTAGATTGGCTGGACACGTAGATCAGATAATCTATACAATATCAGATATTGCTTCTCTTATCATGAAGCAACAGTGGACTTAATCTATTATTGAAAAGCTTTTTCCATATTCTTTAACAACATCCTTTTTCTCGCACCTTTTATTCATTCACTATATATATATGGAGAGATAATCATCATTAACAGTGCAATTCTCGATTTTTACCTAAGCGCCTTCTTCAGAGGTTTCAAACTATAAGCACAAATATTTACATTTCCAGAAAGGTATCTAAACATATAAAAGATAAGCTCCTTAAAACAAAAACGAACAAACTATTCCCCTTATCGGGGACCATAAAGTTCAAATTATGACAACAAACTGGCTTCCCGCGCTAACTTTTCTACAATTGTGTTCCTCATACACAATAGTAAACACAACGCTACAACAATCAAAGTATAAAACACGGATATGTACAAGAGTCAAGTCCCGCTGTGCTGTAGCTTGTGAAACCGTTAAACAGTGTATTAGAATAGAAACAAAAAAGGAATGCCGCACCTACTAGTCTCTGGGGACTATCAAATCCAATTCAACCAACAACCCATCAAACATTACTTCAGTTGTTATGCAGTTTAACAGTTTCACAAGCTGCAGCACAGCGAAAATTGACTCTTGTACATATCCGTGTTTTATACTTTGATTGTTGTAGCGTTGTGTTTACTATTGTTTATGTGCAACACACTTGTATAACATTTAGCGTGGGTAGCCATTTTGTTTTCATAATTTGAACTGCATGGTCCCCGATAAGGGGAATAGTTTGTTCATTTATGTTGTTAGGGGCTTATCTTCTTTTATATTTACATATTTTTCTCGAAATGGTAATATGTGTAGTTATTGATTCTATTTTTCATTGTTTGAGACCTCTGAAGAAACTGAAAGGCGAAAGCGCTTAGGTAAAAATTGAGAATTGCACTGTTAATGATTATCTCTTCATTTATAACCAGTTTTGTATGTATTCTCTGCTCTTGAAGGAACTTTTGTAGATTTTAATTAAATCATTTTAGCATCCCGAGCGGATCCAGTGCTACCGAAATATTGTGTTGGTTTGATGTATGTCCCTAAATCTTACTATATATATATATATATATATATATATATATATATATATATATATATATATATATATATATATATATATATATAGCTAAAATCGATAAAGACTTCACATGCTATTTTTTTTTTGTTTAATCGTCACAAAAACAAATGCATTTCGTACCAACTCATCAGTGTATCGTGACAATAAACGTTACGTTATTACTAAGCAACTAATTAAGACGTTACTTCTATGACGTTACGCCCGTGACGTAATACTTTCAAGGTATACTATTAGCATAGTTATGTTACGTTTAACTTGGGTTTAAAACATTGTATAAAGTAACTTTCTTTGGTTAACCAGGCGGAAGTACTTTCTGAATTCAATTTAAAGAAAGGAAATATTTGAAATTTAGGTTCTTTTTTACAACAGGTAGCCAAATGGGCACTTAATGGTATCATTCTTGTCGAAGGGTCCCTAATTTGTTGGGCATGGATAGTACGTCTTGTTCTTAGTTTTCCACCCGTTTGGCCGATGTAATACTCTCCACATCCATTACAAGTTATGACATATATAACATTTTGTACGTCGCAAGACATGTTTTGATTGACATAAAAAATCTTTTCTTTAAAATTATATGAAGTTGCTTCTACTATATGCTGACATAAAGAACAGTTTTGTCTGTCGCACTTAGTTACTCGAAATTCTTTATGACCAGATGTACTACTAGTGAAATTAGCTTTTGTTAGTAATTTCTTGAGACTTGGGGGTTGGCGTTTACTTTTGATAAAACTAGTTGTGCTTAAAACAGCCCTTTTTTTTAATCATTCATTAAGATTGGTGTGTTGTTTTTTATTTCATTGAACATTTCTGGATTTTTAGGATTGTAAGTTGAAACATATGTTATTATGTCATTATCCTGTTTAGTATTTGGGACAAGGAGTTCATTTCTAGGAATTTGAGTTGCTTTATTAATTCCACTTTCTATCAGCTTTCTCGGATAGCCCCTGCTTAATAATGACTGTTTAAGTTCATTTAATCTTATGCTCCTTAAATTAGGATCTGATACTATAGTACAAATTCTCCTAGCTAAGTTATAAGGAATACTGCGTTTAGTATGACTTGGGTGACAAGATTTAAAGTCAAGGTATTGTTTTGTATCTGTTTCTTTGTAGTATATATCCGTACTTATTTGTGTGTTGTGTTTTGTTATGAGTATATCTAAAAATGGTAATTCATGTTCATTCATTTCTATCGTGAATTTTATATCGGGATGCAAAGTATTTAAGATATTGTGAAAATGGTGGAGTTCTTCCTCGGATCTCGTCCACAGAATGAAACAATCGTCTAAATATAATTATATATCTTTTCATTAGCATGACGAGTTTGGTGAAAAAAAAAGATTTATATAAAACAAGTTATATGAGAAAAGAACGCAGGGTAATTTGCGGCACAAAACTCTATGAGAATAAAGTTCTATATGTGTAGAGACTTACCTAGATCTGTTGCATCTGGGTCACCGGGACATGTTTGAATTTTGGTCTGTCCGTCAATAGTGACATATCCAACCTTAAAGAAATAGGTAATGCTCTGTTTACAAAATTATAACATGTAACTGTGACCAAGATGTTTCTTAAGGTTATTTGAAAGTATGTGACATGTTCTGTTTTGATGACCCATTGAATTTACTTTTCTCGGTTATACAAGGGACTAAAAAATTATAGTAAAATTGAACACTTTTGTTCAAACAACAGTAAGCACTCACAGTTAAAATACCAAGACCCCGCTTCCAGCCGAAGTATGCTCATGCATAGGTGATTTATTGCGCATGCGATGAAAACAGGGTTACGTAGAGAATAATTGCAACCATACGTTTTGGATATATGAATCTTCCTATAAAAAAGAATACCGTAATACGAGAGGCAGTCTAAAAGGTCCGATACTCTGTGCATTACTTCGTTAGTTTTTTACAGAAGCATCTTCGAGTTCATGAATTACATTTTAAAGAAGACTGATCTAAATTGTTGTAGCTATTTTCTTGAGTTTTGTTGACTTTTAGTAGAATTCTTTCAGCGTCAACTTTGAGCTTATATTAAAAACAAATGCAAAAAAAAAAAAAAAAAAATAAAAAAAAAAAACATGCGAGATTAAATTTTCATAAACGTTATCATAAATCTAAACCTTTTAACAGGTTTATGACTACCTCCTGGCATGTACTGTCTTCCATGCCGGTCATAACAAAGACTGGTCACACGATGATATTATACGACTTCGTCGAACAACTCGTAATGACATTATACGACTTCGTCGAACAAACGAGTTGTACCATTTCTTCCCTCAATGTTAAGCAAAACGTAAAGGTCAGTGCACGAAATGTTGTTTGTCAGCAGCTGTCTCGTGGAAATTAATGGTTCACCAATTTTACCACTTTTCTTGAATAAATAGCCAAACAATAGGCAAACTAAAACAGTGTTTTGTCATTGTAAAATCGTTTGCTGCAAAATGCCAGAACACTGAAAACGAGCGCAATCAGGCGCTAGTAATGGTGTATGCTATGTTAGCCTACGACAGGTAGCCGGGATACTTTCAGTGCCATTCCTCGGTGATTTTAAGACTCCTAAACAGAGAACAACAATCAGGGACTACTAGGGACAGTTGCTTGTTAAAGGCTTACTGTATCTTTGGTGCATTAGATGAAAAGAGTGAGTGAGTGAGCTCGGGTTAACGTCCAACCAACAACTAGGCCATACGGAGACGTTGGGACCTCGGTTTAAAGTCTCATCAGAAAGACCGGAGAAACGGGGAATCGATCTTGTGACGCCTGGATTTATAGTCTAACGTGTTATCCACTACAATACCGCCGCTCCGTAGACAAAAAGAGGACCAAATTCTGTCCTTTACTAACTTTAACCTTCCCTGGGTCAAATAAAGTTACCAGTTACTGAGTGATCGACAGCGGTTAAAAATAGCGGTCGATGGAATTCGAACCCGAGTCATTTTGCACTGGAGCCTAGTGATATAACTACTCTCTATCAACAGTTGATCTGTTCACTAAAGTCGCTTTCTCTAGATGCAGGCGCACAGTTCTTCCAGACACTGTAAGTAATTGTATGAAAGAAAGACAGATATGCGTCATCGGCAGTGGCAGTGGCAAAGCTTTTTTCTTATTTTATAGAGCTGCGTCATGGGAAATCTGTCAGCATGTAAAAACTGAGGACTTCGTACTCAACGTGCGTAGTCTGATCAAGGCATTTGCAACTTGGATAAATGCCAAGACCAGACTGTACTGTGCGAGGGCTAATCTAGGGAAAGCAACAGTGTTAATCGACCATATTGATGCATCATGGGTTGTTAATTCATAACACTATGGATTTTTGTATGCGTCGTGGAGTATGCTAAAGTATGCTCTGATTTTCCATCCCGTGTCCTTGAAGATAAATCTCATATTTTCAAAATTCTTAACGGCGCTTCATTGCACAGGGCCCATTCATAACCACCCTCCCACCGTCCTGATATTGCTGACCCGCTATTGTCAAGTACGTAAAACCCAATGTTTTGCGCTAACACAAGTGACATTACTTTGGTAAAAATCACATAAAAAGTGATTAGCCCGACGTTTCCGCGTCCTGAAATGACGTTGGCACTGAAAGGATTACGAACAACTACTGTTCCAGTCGGTCTGACTTTCTTCAAACTGGCTATTTTACAAAAAGCTATATTACAGTGTTGCAAATTAAAACCTGAAAGAGTTCCTTCAAGAGCAGAGAACATATTCGAAAGAGACAACATGTACAAAACTTCAAAGTTTCGGCTATTCAAGCCCAAGATCAATCCAGGCATAAAAATGTCTAAATTGAACCGGCCTTGATTTTTCCAAAAAAACAAAAAAAGAAAAAAATAATCTGTCTAAAAAATCACATGCACTTCTTTAGTATGTTGTTTGTGAAAATGCTCAGAAAAAAATAATAATCTTTTGAAATTTGTGAAATAAGCTGATAAATAAGCTTCATACCCTAAAGTGTAGAAAACTGTCCTAAATCATAAAGTTTAAAAGACTGTAATTTTGTCAAAATTATTTTATTTATAATCAAAATGCCACATGCACATGTTCATTATGTTCCCAATAAGTGTGCAAAGTTTGCAAAGAATCCACAGAAAATTGTATGAGGAGTTGGTTACACAGACTCCATATCCTACAGTACAAAAGCTGCCTAAAAGGTCATAATTTTGTCACAACTAGTTTTACCTCTCCCAAAGCGGCACATACACATTTTCATTATGTCCACAATACGTATACAAGGTTTTAAAAAGGTCCATTTAAAGCTGTGGGAAGAGTTGGTTACCAGAATTGTGATGAATAGAGGCACAGACAGGCGTACAGACAGGAGCACATCTTAATGCCCCTGACTATCTTCACGAGAAAAGGAAGGAGGTGGGGCTGCGGGAGCATAAAAATTGAATCATTGCTGCTGCTTCTTATATGAATTGAAAGCATATATAGAAAACGTGAACTGGAAGAAAATGCAATTTCGTCAGATTTATTGTAGACAGAAACTTCACAATTTCTTAAGCAAATAATCAAGTCGTTTAAGGTGGTGATAACCACTGCTTTGGGACAAAGACAAAAATATGCATAAAACACTCAAAATACCACTGATCTTTCCAAAACTTAGCATATGCCTTCTTTATGTTGTTTCTGACATTTCAGACTCCCAAAATGCAGCATTTGGTAATGCTAAAAAGTGCTTTTATAAGGAAAGATCAAATGGTAATTTTGTGCGCAATAATCTAAAAAAATAATATTGTTATTGAAAATATACTTAGTGCTGAGAGTTCCTTGTTGCATATTGGAGAGCGAGCTTGCAATTATTTTTTCAAACTCTTTCACACATTATCAGGCTGAGCAGATGAAAAAAAATGTGGTCTGTGTCCAAATTTTTTGTCAAAACACACAGGTGAAACAGGTGAGACTATTTTAACAAGGTTGAACAATTTCATTTACACAACAGTGATCATGTAAGTAATGTATTATATATACTGTAGGTGTTACAGAGGTATGCTTGCCTACCCTATATTTAATAAATGCATCCAGTGTACATTACCTTGTACATGGTTGAACATTTGAGAAAAGCTACCGTTTTCATCTGGTCTACATTACAATTTGAGAAAGAGTTGGAATAAATAATTGCTAGGTTGCTCTTCATTATGCAATAACGCATCTTCAGTACTACGTAAATTTTCAATAACGATGTTAATTTTTTGGATTATTGCGCAGAAAACTACCCTTTGATCTTTCCTTATAAAAACACTTTTCTTAGCAGCATGTACGTCTATTTTGTATTCTAAACTGTATAGAACAACAAAATTAAGAAGTCTGCTAACTTTCAGGGAGATATCTTTCTTTTTTATGGTTTTAAGCAGATTTTTACATTTACCATAAATCACCACCTTAATTGATTTACAGACACTTCGGCTCCAAACCATCTCGGCCTCTGGACACTTCGGTCCAAACCATCTCGGCCCCAGTCACTTCGGCTACAGTTACCTCGGCCCCAGTCATCTTGGCCCCACAGACACTTCGGCCTCTAGTCATCTCGGCCCCTAAGATACTTCGGCCCCAATTATATTTTCGTATTTTAATGTAGTTATATGTAATATCAGAAATGCATAATGTAAACAGCTAATTAATACGAAATGCTCACAAATTACCATATTGTGATACTGCTCTTACAAAATTCAACAAATTTAGCGCTGTAAAAAAGGCGAAACTTTATAACCAGAAGCACACGTATAAGAAACGATACATTATTTAATCAGATCATCATGAGTAGCAAAATACAACCATCTTCGCAAGCCAAGGGAACTAAGTCTACTTTGTTTGCCGACGACTTTTTTCATAGGATGGGAGCAATTTCCATCGCATACAATCAAATTATAACATTTTTCGCATAACAGGGGCACTCGTTGATAGAAAAGTCAAGTTTTAACCTACGGACTCCCAGATAATGGAATCAAATTTTAACCGATATCAGAAAGAAATTGAAACAAAATAATAATAATAATAATAATAAATATAATAATAACATTTTCCGCATAACAGGCGCACTCGTTGATAGAAAAGTCAAGTTTTAACCAGCGGACTCCCAGATAATGGAATCAAGTTGAACCGATATCAGAATGAAATTGAAACAAAATAATAATAATAATAAATATAATAATAAACAGAATGAAATTAAAACAAAAGTAAGGAAGGAACTCGAAGCAAGAACAGCAGGAAGGAATTTAAAACAAACAAAAAGTATGGAAATTATTACTAGGAAAATAGAAAAGAAATGAAACAACTTATTCACAAATGAATTTGAAACTAGAAAAAAAAAAGAAGTTAAAACAAGATAGCGCACTGTTTGCAAAGCATGAGGTTAAGAGGGATGAGGGGTGTTGGGCGGGCAGGGGCGAGCGAGGGATGGGTATGTTGCACTGTTGTGAGAGATGCGGACCTCTGAATGTGGAAACTGATGAACCCGCTGAACTGCTGACACTGTTTTATGATTATATTCATTATAGGACAGATCGTGATGTATCAGGATAGATCAGTCACCTCCGAGTCTGTGAGTAAAATAGTCGTAGTTATTTAGATTGATTGAGCTTCGTTCTAGCCTAGCAAAGTTTGCTCTTTCAAACTGACTTTTACCAATTTTGGGTCATTTTTCCACAGACTGAAATATCTATCTATCTATCTATCTATCTATCTATCTATCTATCTATCTCCATTATTGCATTGTATGTCTGTCCGACCGTCTGCCTATTAATCTGATGCAAAAAATCCTAGGCGTATGTGTGCGGTATCGACTAATCAGCGATCATCGATTATTGATACATCTATACACGATCAATGTAGGAAGTTGTAAATAGTGATACCAGTCTACGCATTAGTTTAGACTTACCAGACTTCTCTTTTCACATTGTTTAAATTCTTCATAAATTGGCAGTATCGGTTGTGCAGACTGATCTGAGTCTTCGCATACCATATGGCCAATAGGTAACATTATCGCCGTCTTTCATTTTCTCGCACTCTGTGACAACAGCGATCACTGATAACATTTAAATATATATTCCATCGTCATTTTACCATTTCCAAATATATTAAGCTCATCTGAGCCATAGGCTCGGGGTGAGCTATTGTGAACATCCAGTGTCAGCCGTCCGTCGTGCGTCGTCCGTCGTTCGTCGTCAACAATTTGCTTTAAGGTGAGGTGGGAGTAATTGACAAAACACATGATTTTATTCATACTTCCTTATATGCTACATTTTTAGTCCCTCTTTCAGAAAATGCAATAAAAAAGGGGGGTCGCCGATGTCGTTTTTAAGATATCTGACCTCGAAAATGTCAAATTTCTACTTTTTCGACCAGACGTTATAATGGCGTTCTATGGAAAATGCACTTTTTTGCTCGTACCTCTTGGATAAAACCCTTCATTCTGAGAAAACAAAACACATTTTTTTCTTCAAAAACTAACACAGTATGACCGGGTGATAGAAGTTCACATTAAAGCAATAAAAATAGTAGGTCGCCGACTTAACTTTCGAGTTAAAGTGCATTAAATGCCCAGCCTGCCGTCTCTTTAGACTGAAATGTTGACGTTGCGCATGGTGACGTTGACGTTACTTAACTTTTCGCGCCACATATCAACTATCGCTTTTTGTAGGCTACCGGCAAAATTTGTCTGGAACTTTCATCACTCGTGCTTGTCATTGTCTGGAAAGTGCAGGATGAAGGCAGATGTGATACGTTTGTCTCAATCTCTGCATAATCCGTCCTAACTAAGTATTTTTAATTTAAAAAAATCGAAAGCATTGCCATTATGCCCTCCCATACAGTTGACGGGCACCCGAGACAGTTGACTGGCACCCGAGTTGGGGCGGGCTTCCACGTGTTATGACATTTGAACAATTCCCTAGTCCACTTGGTTTTTGTACAGTGTAAGCGAGTCAAGTTTTTCAGTTCCTGACCCGACCTAAGAAAGGGCCTATAATATTTTGCACGGTAACCTAGCGGTCCAACGACTCGCTGTCTCTCTCTCTCTGTAAAAATGATAGGCAGCTTTGATTCACTTTAGCGTCCAGGAGATACTTTGATATACACTTGAAACAGAAATAAGAAATGAAAAACAGAAAAGTGAAAGAAAGGCAAGGAAAAAGAAACGCCACATTGTTTTTAGCTTATTGACAGAACAGATGTTGAATTATCGTATCAACGTCGATAAAAGATTCTGACGACATTGCGTCGACGTTGATAAGGCTGCCTGGCGGTGTTCAAATGCTAGGGGCAGTCTAAGAATTTTCGATATGACTGAAATTTGGCATAGCTTTTGCTGATTAGTATTTAAAGTGTGGGTGGTATGATCACGACTGTCTATGGCTGCTACCATGTTAACTGCTAAGTGCGTGGTGGAAGTGTAGACAGTGATCTGACTATTTATTGTACGATTCTGGATTCAATTTCACGAGGCTTTGTTACTGCAACTCAACAGCTGCGATGTCCATCTAACAAACTAATGAGAAACTGTCAGAGAATAGCTTTCTCCCCACGGAAAACTAGCTATATTTTTTTCAGTTTCTTCTCTACGGCACTTTCTAACTCAAAAGCTGCGAACTCCGTTTCATAAACTGTAAAGAAACTGTCAAATATCCCACAAGTAGTCTTCTGCACGGAAAACTAACTATCTTTTTCAATTTCTCCTCAACGGCACTTTCTACTTCATTTAAATTTCGCCCAGCGCTCAGCCTCCTTGCATTTTGTCAGCAGACCATGACGTGATCACAGAAGCGGCTAACGTTGACGCCATCTTGTTTTTATCAAACGGAACGTTCGACGTCATTACGTAACGTAGTGACGGAAACTGCCGCACGGCGGCGCTGAATTACTCCCACCTCACCTTAAATGACTTCTTCTCTGAAACTGCTAGGCCTAGGGCTTTGATATTTGGGATGAAGTACCTCTACCAAGTTTGTTCAAATAGTGGCCCCATGCTCCAAAATAGTTCTGGGGCAGGGGATTTTGGGTTCAAAAATAAGATATTTTTGAAAATCTTCTTCTCCAGAACTGGTTGGCTCAGATGCTTGAAATTTGATATGTAGTATTGCCTACAGGTCCTTTACCAAGTTTATTCAAATGGTGACCCCAGGGTCTAAAACGGCTCCGGGGCAGGGAGTCCTGGGTTCAAACCATAGAAATACATACAAAAATATTTAAAAATCTTCTTCTTTACAACCACTTGACTTAGATGCATGAAATCTGTTATGTAGCATTGCCTAGTAATCCTCTACCAAGTCTGTTCAAATGGTGGCCCCAAGGTCCAAAATGGCTACAGGGCAGGGAGCCTGGGTTTGAACCATAGAAATACATAGAAAAATATTCAAAAATCTTCTCCAGAACAGTGTTGCTCAGATGCTTGAAATTTGGTATGTAGCATTGCCTGATGGTCCTCTGCCAAGTTTGTTCAAATAGTGTCCCCAGGGTCTAAAATAGCCCCATTGCAGAGAGTCCCAGGTTTGAACCATAGAAATACATAGAAAAATATTCAAAAATCTTCTTCTTCAGAACCGCTAGGCTCAGATGCTTGAAATTTCATACATGTATGTAGCATTGCCTGGTAGTCCTTTACTAAGTTTGTTCAAATGATGGCCCTTGGGTTTAAAATGCCACACTCAAAGGGGTCCTGGGTTTGAACCTAAGAAATACATAGAAAAATATTAAAAAATCTTCTTCAGAACTGCAAGGCTCAGATGCTTGAAATTTGGTATGTAGCATTGCCTGGTAGTCCTTTACTAAGTATGTTCAAATGATGGCCCTAGGATTTAAAATGGCTACACCCCAGGGGGGGGTCCTGGGTTTGAACCTAAAAAATACATGGAAAAATATTAAAAAATATTCTGTTTCAGAACTGCAAGGCTCAGATGCTTGCAATTTGGTAGGTTGCATTTCCTAGAAGTCCTTTACCAAGTTTATTCTAATGGTGGCCCTAGGGTTCAAAATGGCCCATCAGCAGGGAGTCCTAGGTTTGAACCATAGAAAAACATAAAAAAAAATATTTAAAAAATCTTTATCATCATAACCACTTGGCTCATATGCTTGAAATTTGGAATGTAGCATCGCCTAGTAGTCCTTTACAAAGCTTGTTCAAATGATGCCCCCAGGGTCTAAAATGGCCCCGCCCCAGGGGGTCCTGGGTTTAAACCATAGAAAATACGTAGAAAGATGTTCAAATAACTACTTCTTCAGAACCACTTGTCTCAGATGCTTGAAATTTGGTTAGTAGCATTGCCTAGTGGTCCTTTACCAAGTTTATTCAAATGATGGCCCAAGGGTAGAACATGGCCCCGCCCCAGGGGGGTCCTGGGTTTGAACCATAGCAATAGATAGAAAAACATTCAAAACATCTTCTTCTTCAGAACCATTTGGAAATGGTTGCAAACTATCAGGGTTGTTCAATGAAGACCCTAGTTTGCCCTTTAACGTTTTTGCTCAGGTGAGCAATTCAGGGCCTCTTTGCCCTCTTGTTGTTAGTTAATTTCGTAAGATTTATATATTTTATCATATCTAAATTCTAGATGAAAGATCATAAAAATGTTATAGTTTCAGATAATTATGAATTAAAAGGTAAGATAGAATATATCTGCAAATTAAAAAAAAAAATCGTGAGCCAGTCTGAAAATCAGTATTAGGTCTCGCATCATGCCATTGTATGACGTTTATACGTATATATTTAATATCCTACGGGTGAAATAAAGAACTAGTGATGGTAATTTCTCATTGGCGCAAGTGATTGTTGTTATAATCGATTTAAGTTGGACAATTGTGGTATGCAATTCTTCCAGATATGCTAAATATTTTCTGTCACAACATTATGCTTATTGTTTGATATACGTTTTATATATTAAATTTATGTCGCTTTTTATCCTTTTCTTCATCATCGTATTAATTTATAAGCTGCATATAACAATGACCATTCTGTTGGTTGCGTATGTTAATTTTAATATATATTTGCAACTTGATAGACTCAAATATAACTACTCTTCTTTCTGTATATCCAGCCTTGATATTTAAAGACGCATAATCTTGTTTATTAGTCATTGTTACATATCACATCTGAGGTTATTATTCACTAATCGATGTCGCGTGCCACGATTATTCGTTACCGCCACTTATCTGGACAAGATAAACAGAAGGAATATAGACAGAGAGACGATCGGACGAAAACAATAGATAGATAGATAGATAGATAGATAGATAGATAGATAGATAGAACAGTTGAAAAAACTGAATTTTGATGAATGTGCCTGAAGTTAGGAAAGTCAGCTTTCATATAAACTTTAGGTATTGGTACTCACGTTTTAGTTTCGCGTTTTATTTATTGATTTATTTTGTTTATTTATTTTTTACAGTAGTATGGCTTTCAAGATATCAACGAGTTTTTGAAATCACAATCATCCATTTGTCACTTTGGGAAGGGTCAGTCTAAAACGCTGAATTTCTTGCTCAATTCACTTCTCGAACCATAGTACACCGTCCGACTATCTTGGTTAAATACGGTAAAACTAGCTGCGATATACAATTCTGATGAAATGAGGCATAATCGGAAATTGTTACAGAAACCTATCCGAAAAATAATATTTTTATATATTATTGCCTAGTCATTTAAATTTAAAAAAAAATGAACAGATGCAAAACCTGTCAGTCACATTTCCCTTATTATATGTAGCCCTTTTGGAAGTTAATTTGTCGAACATGGGCGAAATTCTTGAATTTGCTTCGCGAATATATATATATATATATATATATTAGCAAAAAAGAAGTTGTTGCGAATATTAGCAAAAGTGAAGGTGTTGAGATTATTAAACGGGTTTCATTTTATACGCATGAAGCGTTTGGTCATATCCTTTTTATCCATCTAAAAATATGAAAGCACTGCAGTTTAAGACTAAAGAATCGGCATGACACTTTTTGGTATTAAATAAATGAAACCCATGTATTTAAACATTAAAAAAACACCAAAAAATAAAATATATAAATAAATAATATAAGAGGAAGAAATAATGTAATAACCCGGCAAAGTCATGTTTTTAATCTGTCATTACAAAACGGCACATGCTTGTGCTGAAATAACGAGTCTCAAGGCACGGAGGATTTCTACATCTTAGTTCATCACAACAACTTAATGATGTTAAATTTGAAATCATGTGAAATAGATCAAGCGACATTCATTAACCCTGTAAAACTATTGCTTGTAAAAATATTCAATCTGATGATTGTTTTTACCTGCTTACCAGCTTACCAAAAATACAACAAAGCAAAAACAAAATAAATAAATAAAAAACGGTCCTCCACGAATTTCTCATTATTGTCTCGCCTGCGAAGCAGAGGCGATACGATACATATGTATTGCTTTTCCGGTGTAGTCGTCGTTGGCGTCGTCGACGGTGTAAACTTTTGTCGAGTTTTTAGCGTTTAGGTCATTTTCTCAGAAACTATAAGGGCTAGAGCCATGGAACTTGGATCATGCATACATCTGGAAGATTAGAACTAAAAGCTATCATCAATTACATTTTACGGTTCAACGACTTCTATCTGTTGCTCAAGAACCATAAGGGCTAGAGCCATGAAACTTAGGTCATGCATACATCTCGAAGAGTTAAAGCTGTCATGAATTACATTTTACGGTTCAACGACTTGGCAAGTTTTTGTCGAGTTTAGCCGTTAGTGTCTGTAGCTCAAGAACCATAAGGACTAGAGCCATGAAACTTGGGTCATGCATACATCTCGAAGAGTAAAGCTCAAAACTCTGTGAGAAGCTCAAAGCTACCATCAGTAGTAAGTCTTGATCTACTTTTTACGGTTCACTGACTGTAATTTTGCATCAAATTGTTCGCGCTTAGCTCTGTTTCTCAGAACTTATAAGGTCTAGAGCAATGAAAATTTGGGCCATGCATACATCTGGCTGAGTTTAAATCAAAGCTTTCATCGATCCTGAGATGTGACCTACATTTTACGGTTCACTGACATCATATAATTTTTTGTCAAATTTTGTGGTTTAGCTATGTTTCTCAAGATTTATAAGGGCTAGAGCCATGAAACTTGGGTCATGCATTCATCTGGGAGAGTTTAACCAAAAGCTTTCATGGATCCTGAGTTGTAACCTACTTTTTACGGTTCACCAACTTTGCAATTTTTGTCAAGTTTTCATGTTTAGCTCTGTTTCTCAAGAAGTACTTGTGTTAGAGCGATGAAACATGGGTCATCCAAAGATACGGAAATGTAAAGCTCAAATTCACCATCATAATTGCCAACTGACCTACAATTTTAAGGTTCTTTGACTTTGCAACATATGCCTTGATCAAGTTAAGCTTTTGTTTCTTAGGAATGATTAAGGTTAGAACCATGAAATGTGGGATATGCATACCTCTGGAACAGTAAAACTGAAAACTGTCATTAATGTAGCATCTTGGCGTAATATTAGGGTTCACTGAATGTTCAAAATTTGTAATGTATTTACTGATTCAGCTCTCTTTTGTGACAAAGCACCGGCAGGCGAGACACCGCATACCGCGGAATTCTTGTTCTTTCTATGGATTACAATCACGTAAGATCCGTACGAACGCATCCACGACGGTTCCCGCAAGACTGGGGGGTGGATTGCGATCAGACGATGGTGCTTGGTAGCTTTCAGTGCCGGGCTGCCCTACTAATTTGGATAATAGTTGGACAAGGACCTACTGTGCTTGCAGTAGGTGGGGATGGGTGTTGTTTGGATATTTTCTCTTGCCTATCATAATCTCTTTCTTTCTCCCTCTCTCTGGGAGACGGCTGGATATAGACTGAAAAACTGTCTCGAGAGCTTAAGGCAAAGTTCAGACGCTGACTGCCTGGTGTGAAAAAACCCTTTGATGAGCCTCGGTTGGCCCAGACAATATCCAACTTCTCGAATGTATAAATATCCTTGTGAGTAAGAGAACTCGTTTTAACGTCCCTCCAACACACAGGTCATACAGAGATGGGACCTCTGTTTAAAGTCTCATTCGAATCCGAAACACACACACACAGAAGAGTGGGGTTTCGGCCTTGTAGGAAAGAAACAATCAAGTCAGCGTCAGTGTCAGTGATAGCGGTATAATACAAATAACATTACCTGTTTTTCAAACTGGATCGCCTGCCAGTTCGGTGTTTTAGATGCTGGATGCGTGTAAGTTGGCTTACAATCAAATTCATACATGCTCCCGATCTTGGATTTCGGATCATCCGCTATAGAAAAGACGGGCGTCTCCACACGATAGTTACACAGACATTCATAGTCCGCGGCGGTTATAATGGCCAGTGACATGAAGAGTGTTATGGTGTGGAAAAACAACATGTTGCTGGGGCTCTGTTAAAAAAGTGAATAATTCTTCAAACATACAATTTTAGAGAGTCTTCAAAAATACAGGTGTGATAACTTCTCTTATATATGACTTAACATATGCTTAAAAACAATTGAAGGATATCAAACTTCGTCAGTTTATTACCTTCATGAAATAAGCCTGCATTTTGATGGTGCTAAGTGTGCGTAATTATAGCGGATTTAAAATGTAATCCACGAACCATTGGTTACAGTACACTACAAATATCAAAGCCCCTTTTCAACAAAACTTTATACAGAATCAATATAATACTTTATAACCCATTTGTGTCGCGTGCGACTGCACACTCATTTCAAGGTCTGTAACAATATTCTGACAACCGCTCTTCCTCTCGTAATAAAGTGTTGTTACGAAACTGTCAGGGTACTCAGCTAAGGTGGCCTTCCCGGGTTATATTAAAATCATCTTATTTTCATTTAAAGTCTCCATCGCCCTATCAGTGGTAAAACCGTCTAAACTTAATACGTTGGAAAAAGCGGTTCAACCGTCACGTTTGGTAATAAATTGTGGACTGATGTGCATATATTGAGTTATATAATTGGCAAAAAGGAGAGAAAACAAGTATTTAAAAATAACAAATCGCTCCACAAAATAAAATTTCCTGTTCTGGTTTCCCGTCTGGCAATGCTACATAAACATAGGCGGGATAGTGCTTGGGACTCCACGCCCGTACATTGTATTTTTACTATTTTATTCAATTTAATGAAATCGAAAGTAGGTCATTTTAGTAGGCAACTCAAATGACCCAAATAAGTTTGCGAACCCCATTTATAAGAAACTCAAGGGTGTTTTATTTGTTTAAAGCTGGCTAATCACGGTCATATCCACTGACGAAACTATACTGAGAAGCGTGTAGCGATACCTCATGATAAAATTTTTCGTGCCGATAGAGCAATGGGGCCTTCAATTTAAATTGGGAGATCTGAAGGCCGACTTACAGCAAAGCTTTAAGCTCATTTAAAGACATTGTCACAACACCAGTCCAAAATACTTTGACCGCTATTGCCTTACACACATGCCACATGATGCGGGTTAATGACCTTGTCATCAAAGTGCTGCTCAACCCGGTCTGGCCACATACTTGCGTTTCTCCTTCCGCTGATTCAAGAAGGGCAGTTGTCAGTTACTGGCGAAAGTATGTGCACTTAGTACTGGTTAACCGCTTAGGAGGTCTAAGCCTGCCCAGGAATAGTGTGGTTAGGTTAACTGACCGTCCCGACATGACCTTAGCTGTTTACCGTGGACTTTAAGCATCAAATCAATCAATAAAAAGTGGTCAAGCAGCGCACATGTATTGACATTGCCATTAGGACACGTAACCAAGAGTATTGGTGAATGAATATCTTTAAGCAGAGTAAAGCTCATAATCAACCATCAATATTTAGCAGGAAAAAATTATTCCAAAAAGTCCTCTATTATGATTGATTCCGCTGATTTTCTCCTGAGTGTAAAGACATTCTTAGCAATGATTACTATGGCGTGACAAACGTTGCAATATTCTATCTGGTAAAACAGTTGTCCCATATTAAACATTTGCATGCTACATGTATATTAAGATATCTGTTTACTATAGAAATATATATGTGTTCACAAAGGAAAATGTATTTGCGATATTAAAGGAAAACACTCACTAAAATGCATGTTGGACTCAAATTGAAGATTCTAATAAAACATAAAATTTGCCAAAAATTTCATGAAAATCGGACTTAAATGAAGAAAGATATGACAGATTAAAGATATTAAAATATTGAGCTGGGAACCAGCAAATCTGTGAGTTAATGACGTCATAAACTCACAGTCAAAAATGAAAATCCGAAATAAATTAAGTTTGAAACAAACTGTAGATAAATGAAATGCATAAATCTATATTTAACTTCATAAAAAATGATCAAAACTAAATAATACTGTAACAGTACGCAATGATTGCTCTTATTCTAGATTTAAATATTTATCACGTGACATGAACTTTCAAAATGGCGGCCTCCAAGACCGCCATTTTGAATTTTTAAAATCTTCATAATTTTCTTATTTTAAGTCCGATCATCATGAAGTTTTCACCAAATTTAATTGCTAATCAAGACCTATAATTTGAAGTCTGATCATATTTAAGTGAGTGTTTTCCTTTAAATACATTTATATGCGAAATAAATATTTACTGGCAATAAAAATATATTTCTTCACAAAAAATATATTCATGCACAATAAAATATTTATTGGCAATTTAAATATATTTAATTACAATACAGTTTTCTTTTGCGATATAAAAATATATTCATTTGCAACTCAAATTTGTATCGATAGAATATATTCATTGTAAGTGCAAAAATATTTATTTGGTAAAATTAGCATTGTGGGATATGCTGTGGCATTGTAACAGTAAATTTCATTGGCTGAAACTCACAGTATCCGAACGCACTGTACCCTCTCTTCCGGTTTTCATAGCGTTGAATCGAGAGTACAAAATTCGCTTATAACCAGTAGCCGGAAATCATTATGTTTTGAGTTTTTATCCGGAATCTACTGCGTCATTTATAGTTATTCAGCTTCGAAAATGTAAAGAGGTAAGTTTAATATAATTTTCTCTTCGGTCTTTTACTTTATTGCCCTGTACAATGAAAAACTCCTTGCCGTCGCAGATTTTTTTTCCGAACAGCTTAATTTAACACGAGATTGTGTCGTGCAAAACTTAGCTATCATTCTTTTATCAAAACTAACAAACTGTAGATTGATAACGCCTTCCGTTTATTCTAAAGATTTTTTATAAAACATATAAGAAAATGCTCAAAATGGTTTAAGAATCATGCCAAGGGCGATTTGAATACTGTACCAATTACTACCCACCCATACACGACATTGTACAGGGTAATAAAGTAAAAGACCGAAGAGCAAATTATATTAAACTTACCTCTTTACATTTTCGAAGCTGAATAGCTATACTCCGGATAAAATCTCAAAACATAATGATTTCCGACTACTGGTTATAAGCGAATGTTTGTACTCTCGATTCAACGCTATGAAAACCGGAAGAGATTGTACATGTAGTTCGGACACTGTGAAACTAGTTACTGGACAACTCGTTCTTTTTCCGATTCGATCCTCGATCACTTCGCAACATTAACTCGTTATTCCATACCAGGAAAAGGCGTCGTAGTCTAGTGGTTAGAGTGGCTCGGTTATTATGCAGAAAGTCACCGGAAGGTCGTGAGTTCGCGGCTAACCGTCGCCATCCGACGACTGGAAAACTCTGTCAACCCAGCAGTAAATGGGTACCTTTTTCGAATTAGGGAAGGATAAGGCAGCGAAAGGAGACAGATGGGCTCCGCCTTTCATCAGCTGTACCCAAGATACAGTGGGTCTCTAACCCCCACTGCCCTTACGGCTATTATAGGCTATGGTATAATTGCTTGGTCAACTCGCTTCTCGATACATTCGTTCCTGTAGTATTCCAAAGATGAAGCAAACTTCTGTCATATAATGTTTGTGGGTGGTGTCGTGTTGATTTGGTTCGTTAGATGTGCTAAAATGAACAATGACCGAATAGGCAAATGAAACACGTCATACAGGGCTGGATGCAGAATCTCCAAAGAGAGGGTTAGTTTAGGACAATTTGAGGACCAAAATAAGATATTTTCTAACTTTTTGCCCAAAATCTCCATGAAAGTGAAACATTTTGCCACAAAAAGGGTGTGGTAGTGTGTGTGTGTGGCGGGGGCGGGGGGGGGGGGGGGGGGGCGGAGGGGATTTGAGCAACCCCACAGCTACCCCACCCCCTCATATGGATCCGCCCAGGTAATAACAATTTTGAAGGATAATCGACTCACATTCTGCTATATAAGGTCACGGATGATATACTACATGTAACTAACAAAAACGTGCAGTCTGTTGATAAATAATGTGATATCATTCATACTAGAGATAAATCTTACATTTTTGTCCATACTAGAGACCACCTAACAGCACCATTCATACTGCAGATACATTTTGTGGCATCAATGACTGGAAGCAAACCTTGCAATGTAGTTCTTACCTTACAGTACCGTTCATTCCGCAGATAAATCGTGTGACATCAGTCATACTAGAGATTCATACTAGAGATAAGCCTTACGTTTTGGTCCATACCTGAGACAACCTTACATCATCACTCATTCTGCAGTTAAATATCGCAACATCATTCATACTAGAGACAACTCTAATTTTGTCGTCCATACCAGAGACAACCTAACTGCACCATTCATACTGTACATAAACCTTGTGACATCATTCATACTAGAGACATACTTTACATTATCGTCCATACCAAAGACAACCTTACAGCATACTTCATATTGTATGTAAATCTGTCATCATTCAAACAAACCGTACCTTAGGGTAGGATAGGGAGTGTGGATGGCACGGGTTTGATGCGGTAGGGTAGGGAATTTGTGATTTGCGGGTTGGACGGGTATAGTTGGGTTTGGTAGGTCAGAGAAGAGTAGAGAGGGGTAGGGTTGGGGTATGCGGGGACCCTACCCTACCCTATTTCATGCGATCCAAGCCCACCACACGCTACTCTCCCACTCCACACCACCCTACCCTACCTTACTCTATATCTTTTATCCCGGATATTAACACCAGCCGATATTTGATTTTCTATCCTAATTGTTATCGCAGTTTTTGTTATTGCAGTTATCTTAAATGGACACGCCCTCCCGCCCCATCCAAACCTTCCCTATACTCTATTTTACCCTACCCTACCCCTACCCATCCCACCCAACCGCACCAATACCACCCATCCTACCCTAACCTCATTCATTGCAGTTGCAGTTATTCTAAATGGAAACACCTTCCCACCTTACCCCATCCCTACCCACCACACTCCACCCCACCCTACCCCACCCCACACCCCACCCCACACCATCTACCCCCACCCCACACCATCTTACCCTACCTTACTTTATATCTTTTATCCCGGATATTAAGACCCAGTCCGATATTTGATTTTGTGACCTAATTGCAGTTGCAGTTATCTTAAATGGGCTAGCCACCCCGCCCCACCCAACCTTCCCTATACCCTACTTTACCCTACCCTACCCTACCCAACCCCACCCTACAGCACCTCTACCACGCATCCTCCCCTGAGCTCTTTCATTGCAGCTGCATTTATCCTTAATATCTCACTCCACTCCAGCCCGCCCTACCCTACCCTAACCTTGCCTACATCTCTGTCTCGCTCCGTCCCACCTTAACCCAGCCCAACCCATTCAGCCTTCCCTACCTACACCGCTCCACTGCACCTGTCGGTCTGTCTGTCTCTGTATACTGCCTATCCTACCCTATCCAAGACTACCCTCCAGTTTGTATTCACATTCCTATGTAAGATTAAAATCTAAAAAAGGTCCTTCAAGAGCAGAGAATACATACAGAAGTAGGAACATGGGCCAGACTACGTAGTTTCGGCTAATAAAGCCTCGTCAGTGACCCTGACAATATCTGGTGACGAAACCAGAAAAAAGCAATGAAGTGCCAGACAGCCAATGAAATTCACCGTTACAAAACCATGTCCTTATAGTACGGCAGATAGGCAGTCTACGAGAAGGTGCTACTGGTAAGGTTCTGCAAACATCTTGAGTTATATATCAGATTAATCGTTAGAATCTCTAGTTTACAAAACCGGCTGATGACACCTCTGATTCTGAGTACTAAGCGAGTTATTTCCCCTTGAATTACCCCACCCATTTAATTGGATAAAATGATACTTAAATGGAAAAGATTTAAAAAATCATTTATGAGATGGTACTTTGTACAATCTTTTATTTGTATTCAGTTTGTAGCTTATTTACCATATATGAAGTACTTATTATTCACTTTAGTTTTCATTTTGTGGCGTTGTGATATCGCGTTTACGTTGAAATTTGTTTTGAAAATATTTTTTTAAATTTCAGGTTAACGATTTTTAATGTTGACTCCATCAGTCAAGATTTTGAAACAATACTTGCAATAAAATAGCAAGTCTAGAACCTCTGCTTTATGTATAGATTATCAGAACTCAAGATTTCAGTACAGAGACAAAGAAACTCTGAGAAACATGAGTAAATACCCCACCCATCTAAATATGCATTGCAAATCTGGAAATCTTTCAGGCTCTTGCGGTTCAAAAAAGTAAGGTTAGGATATCTTGTAACATAATATACGTGACATTATAGGGCTGCACATCTATGCTAGTGCAAATGAAATTACTTCTAGCAATCCTTCACGCTTCAGTGAGCAAGTATTAATTTACTTGAAACAGTATTATACAGACAGTACTTCTACAAACTACTTACACAGAGGACATGTTCACAATATTTTATCACATACCATTTTTTTCGCAACACTTCTAACTACATGTAGCAATGAATATGCGAAATATATCTCCAGATGTTGTAAATAAGTGATTGTTTACCTTATAACTTTTTTATTTTTGATTTACATTTCAAATTACTATACTGTATGCAACACTTTGTTACTTTGTTATTTTTCTTTGCAAGCGTATACATATTCATTGTTGTTATGATGAACTACTGGCATAGTTTTGACATCTTTAAGATTCAAGACATTGCAAAAGAACAGTTTATCTTAAAACAGAATAAAAAGAAAAATTACCCATTCATTAAAATGCATTAGAACCTGTATCCTAGTTATAACAGCCGCTAAATAAATGTAGGCCAGGCCAGTAGGATGTTGCCCGGCCACCCGACGAAGTTGTGTAGACCTCATTTTTCTAAGTGTCCTATATCTGCAGAATATTTGCCTCTTTCTTGCTGCCTACTTAGTGGGGCGATTGAGAGTTCAGACCGTTAAATACGTTACCAATAGAAAGTTTACAAAAATTACGATGTTTCTAAATAAAAATGAAAGTCAGTAATCTATCTATAAATCGATATAAATTATTTATATTTATATTAAGTGATGTAAAAACATTTTTAAATTTTAAACTTTTATTATTATGCTTAATTTTTCTACAGTTTATAAGGCTGTAATCTATGTTACCATTAGATACGAATTTCAGACAAATAAACTTATACAAGACAAAATTAAAATTGATAAATTGCATTAGTATTAGTATATCACTATTAAGGTCTAGAGACAAGCTTTATAGTGGAAAAAGTGGTTTCATTAAATTTTGTAGTTTACCATACAGGAACTGTTTAATACGTGTAATATAATTTTTAATGCAATTATCAAAAACATAAAATGATTTGAAATGGCGCTTACATGTTGAGATTCAAACATTTCTCAAAGTATGACACTCTAAGAGTATCTTACGGAATTGATATTAATCAAATTGATGTAACTAACGTGAATACAGTCATTTGACCTATTCCGACGCACGTTTCAGTCGACCGTGCGCTACAGTCTAAATACACTGTCATTTTTTTAATTTATTTGTGTCAGTAAATGAATAAAAGCCTCTTGTTTAAGGCACTTTGTTTGGATTCACAAACTATTTGAGGAAGATAGGGAAATCTGACGACAACCAGACGTTGTCTTTTATCCTATTTCGACGCACCTTCTTCTATTCCGGTGGGTCTGTATATTTTTTACAATACATCGAATGAACCACCGAGGGGCCCTCCAAAAGTAAACTGTCGGATTATTACTAGCTCGATTAAAGATGATTTTATGCAAACAAATGTCTATTTGACAGAATTGATTATTTAAAACATCTGATTATACACACGGCTTCGCTGAAAAATATTTCGGTGATTCAGTGCCCGTAAGTACAATGTTTGATATTTTTATCCAGGATTCTATGATAAATGACAATTCAAAATAAAGTCTTATTGAGTTTTACTTACATATTCAAATTGCATGACGAGAATGCAGCACTTATATGGATTTCAGATCTCAGAGACATTCCCCAAATATACTATCCGCCGGAATAGGCTAAATGAGCTAATAAATTAAAATTTCAATAAACCTAAGTGACTGATTCTATTTCATTTTGATAATTATCGGTTTAGATAGCTAATAAAATGAGCAATCGACAGACATATAGGTTTACGACATATTTGTTTACACAAATATTGTCCAACTCTATATTCACAGTTGGCCTGAAAACATTTGTCATTTTTCTTGTTAAATATGGCAAATTTCATAATTTCGTGGAATCTGAGCGTCTACAACGTTTACTTTCTCTAGACGATTTAACGGGTCAGTGACAGACATAACGGTAACATCTAAAAGACCTGTGACTTGTATTGAGTACACATGACAATCTAACGGTAGACAGATGTAATCAGCAGCCGGAAGTGTCAATCAATTTCTGCGCTTGAAAAGATGTTTAGCTGCTTTGACTGGCTAACAAATTCGGATCTGCTACCTTTATTAGATTAATTTGTTGAAAATCAAACCTATAAACTTTTGACGATTGTGGATGAATAACGATTTTACGCCCTTTTTAACATAATTTCAGCCATATCAGGACGATGGGTTGGTGATAATGAAAGGCTGTTTATGGCTGAAAAGATACCCACTTCCAACGGTCTCGAGCCCGGGATTTATGTACGAATGCAGAGTCTAATCCCAGACTGGGCAGCTCGCTAATTTCCCATCGTCCCTTTTACCGACGCGTAAAAGGGTGTTAGGGCATATGTGGGCTTTGGTGACTCAGACCTACCTGTGTTTTGTGCACAACAGCTAAAGCATTACTGTTAGCCTGACGACTCTCACGTGTGCTACCGGGGTGGTTGGGTGGTGCGATGGTGCTGGGTATAACTTCCAATTCCGTGGCGTCCTACTGATTTGGATAATGGTGGGGCAAGGGCCTACTGTGCTTGCAGTAGGTGCAGGTGGGGCTGTTAGGACATTTTCTCGAGCTATCACACCTCTCTTCTTTCTCCCGACGGCCCGATATAGACTGAAATCCTGTCTCAAAGGGCCGTTAAACTCAAAACAACCAACCAACGTGTGTTACCAGAGTTACAGACTTTTGGACTGCACAGTTTTCTAGTGATTGTGTGTCACACCGTAGTCCATTTGTTAGAGCGCATAGCTATTGCACAGAAAGTCGCGGCTTCGAAATCCGGCCCGGCCAACGACTGAAAAATTTTGTCAACCCACAGTAAAAAATTAACCTCTTGATGCATGACTGCATGCAGCTGAGCTGTTGACTTCGACTATGGACAAGACACTCATTTAAGGCAACTTACAGTTTTTTATTTCATTTGAACAGCTCCTTCCCAAATAGGCGGTCATCAAAAACAACAGTTACATTTATTTTTACCTATTTTCTATTATAAATCACAGAGAGAGAGAGAGAGAGAGAGAGAGAGAGAGAGAGAGAGAGAGAGCAAAGTGGGAAGCTTTACAGGTGACCTTATTGCTAGAAGACCACAGACAAGTGGACCTAAGAATACGTAAAATTGAAGAACCGCCTTGGAACGGTCAGTAAATGATGTTCTTTGCACACACCAAAAGAACTAGACTTCAAATCCATTTGGGATGAGCCGTATTGTCTGGATCCACATTATTTGGCCAGTTTGTTTTGGTTAAGAGATGATCTTATAATGTATTTGATCAAACGTTAGAAGAGAAAACGTTACAAAGTTCTCCATTGACCTTGAACGTTGTCACCAGCTTCCCGAGTAAACTTTAGCTCATTATCTCTTGACTTTTGCTGAGGTCAGTTGGTATAAACTGCACTGGTAAGTAGGGGGCGTCTCAATATCTCAGTGCGCAACTCGCAGTTACCATATGCTCACTTTCTTTTCGGCTTTCTGATGATCGTAACCAGTAGGGTCGATTTTCCGATCAGGAAACAGCAAGGAAGTGCTTTTGAGGTGCATGCCGGTATATATCGAACTGCCGGTCAAGTTTTTTTCCCCGAATGGGAAGTATTTTCACATTGGGCACCTCTCTTTCGCATGGTTTGTGCATCTCAGTTTATATCTCTAAAAACTACGTTAATTTTCCTACAATTTGTCCGAGTCGGATCTTTTTATTACGGCCTTTTGTTATTCCCAGCAGGCACATGACGTTAAAATGACGTCGTACTGACGTCGATGCGACATAATGACGTCGCATCGACGTCAGTAGGACGTCATTTCGACGTCATGTACCCGCTGGGTTGCTGAAATTCTTCTGAGAGTAATTTGATATTACCTGTACCGTACTGAAAATTTTCACTTTTGTTCCGGCTCACTCATCTTGTTTCTTCGCTAAAAGGACTCTCAGGACTCTCGTCGCTGTTACGTAAGTTCGAATTAGTTCACAAGTGATGTCACGAGAAAGACGATTATGCGACATCAACGAACAGCAGGGACTCAGCTAAGCCAAGCTGATTTTTAGGCTTTTCATTCAAACAAACAAAAAACACGTTTGATCTGGTACCTGTCATACGGTTTCTTTTCACTCAGTTTGCATCATACGCAATTATTTGATACCTGAAATGTATCGTATTACGAAACATCTGGGGTAATAAATAACTAACTAAATACACAAAAAGTGAGCTAATAGGTGACTAAATTAGAGATAAAAGTCCAGTCTGCCTATGACGGTTGGACACATTAATATAACATTGACAAGTCAATTATGTAAAATGACCTTCTGATACTTAAGAGGGATTTTGAGCCGTGTCACAAAAAAAAACTGCAAACAACCAAGCTATGATTAATGAATAATCAATTCTAAACACGAAAAGTGATCATGCGTTGCAGGTGCTTTAGCTGCTTTGAATCATTTTTTGTATTCACAGAGTACCTAGCACTGTGTTCAGTCTTATGGTGCCACAACAAAATAATTAATTGGGATTTTACGTCTAAAGGCAGAATAACACTTTGTTCAGAATGGATGAAGCTAATAAATTTCATTATTCAAGAGCATTTTCACTCAATGAACTGAATTAAGTTGGTTTAAACTCAAACAACTCGCAAACTGTTTCGGATTACAAACTGAATGTAAGTATACTCAAGGGAGTTATTTGGACATGTGCGAACACAGCGAAGACTCAGATCATCCTGTCCAGTCAGCGTTACTCGTGTCCTCATTTGAGAGTCAAGGAAAATGTAGAGCAAATTTGAGTGGGCTGATTTCAGTCTCCGCTTTATATTTCTCGTCGCGCCGCTCATATACTGATACATTTGTACTTCGACACATATTTTTTTACGTTCATCAAAATTAACAACCCCTTTATATTTTGTCCCGTTCACGCTTGAGCTAGGGGGTCCCATTATCATGAAATACGAGCATTTTTCACCACCATTTGTAATTAGTTAGCTACAACTAAAGAATAAAATCCGAACTAACTTTACATAGTTATGGCGTAGATATATTTTCATTCGCAGTATTGTGATCCTTACTACATGCAGAGATATGCACACTGTCAAGATCCCAGCAGACACATAGCGTTGAAACACAGTCGTATTGATCTCAATGTAACTTTTCCAGGCCCCGAGGTTATAAAACTTGAGTATTTTCTCAAACTCAAAATAAAGCACACTGATTGGCTGCTCGGAAGCAGCCAGTCAGTGTGCTTTATTTTGAGTTTGAGATTATTCTCAAGTTTTATAACCTCGAATCCTGACGTTGTAGTGACGTTCATATGACGCTGTTTCGATATTTCTTGCTTGCTGGGTTACGTCCTGGGACAGGCGGTTCAAAGCATCCCGGTAACATCAAGAGTGTTGCTCCAAAAAGAAAAAATGTGAATAACTTTTTAAAAGCTTGTCAGATTTATTTTTCATCAAGAGCAGCAATGTTTTTTCGAAGGCCTATCATATATTTGCAAATCTAACGCCTCGTTCACCAACGCCATCGTTGGTTTTCAACAATCGGACCCTGGAGAAATGATGCCACCAGCCTACTATAGACGACAGTCATAGCCAACCCATTATTTAATGATATGTTCTGTACTTCGAAACAATATATGAATACTGAGTACACAGCTGGGTGGCATTTTTGGCCCTTCAGTTACCAGTAGTTTTGGTAAAAAAAACCCAAAAAACAGCAACAATAACAATACCATCATCCCTGCCAATTGCGACCTTGACAAACTATGAATCAATGCTCCAGATAAGAAGGGGTAATAGGGATAATCGAGGGATAATTATCCTCCGTTCTCCACAAAAGCATGTGTTGTCACCTCTCAGTAGAACCGTCTCTGCGAGACGATTCTAACGAGGGGTCAAAATGACTCGGCGAGGGGTCACAACGTATTTTTATTGATAAATACGAAAAAAAATCTCAGAATTATCGAATTATTTTAAAATGTTGTCTGACTCAAAGTACATTGTTTGACTCAAAGTACATTTTCCTGCCAAAAGTTCCGACGGTCATGTCTCTTACGAGACAGCAGATTGACGGTTTGTGTGGTTTACAGGTCAAGTTCTGCCGCTATGATTAGATCATATTCACTCATGATCGGTTTCCACAGCTTTTTATCCACGAGTTGGTTTTCAACACCCAAATGTGGGCATACGAGTTAAACAATGCCAGGACGAAAATGGAGACTACACTAAAAGGCAAGAATTCGCCAGGAAAGCAACTTCTATTCTTCAAAAAGATGATCCTTTTGACAAGAATACCGAAACGAAACTACGTAAATGGAGTACTCCTGCACTGTCTGAGGTTGAACAGAGCCTTCGTTGTTCGCATTTTTGCCAACAGCAAAACTTCATGTCAGACTTGAGTGAATGCTCAGGCGTAGTTCATTCTTCGCAGTTTGCACACTTATCCCAAACAGCTGTTTTCGGCGAAGTTAAGCCCCAGTGATGTATGCAAAACGGTGCTCATGTCATACACGACAAGAACAGACTCAGATAAGCCTGCGCAGCGGCACAGTCTGATTAGAACTCTTTCGTCCATACACACCATGTATGGATTTTGATGAAACTGAAGGCTATATGCAAAGCCATGGTCAGACAGCACTGTTCCAGACTGGTTTGAGTCTTGTGTGTTAGCAGATACGTTAAGCACCCATTTTGCTTGTTGCAGCTCAGTTATATCGGACGGTAACAGGACAATGCACAAGACACGCTATGGTATGGATTTAACTGCTCGCTATTTGCCCATGTCTAAAGGCACTTCTTTCTCACGTCGAGACTCTATTAAAATGACAGCTCAGGTAGGGGTATTCACCAGTATTACCAGTATGTACACGGGTGGCGAATTATGCCCGAGTGTCTTATTCTTGCAGATTGTTTCATCCTTACCCATTACTGCTAAACTATCACCGCCGTTTTAAACCACCAGGAACTCTGCACTTTTCTATCAAATAATAATAATAATAATAGCAATGCCTTTTCTCATTTTATAGCGCATTATTTACGCAGTCGGGCTTGACTCTTATCCTTTTTCACTATTATTATTCGATTGATTTCATCGTATGTTGAAGAGCATTGCCACGTGTTTTGTGATTTATGTGTTAATAATACCGCTGACAGGTACCGTTGTTTTTGTGACAAGACGGTTTGCTTTGAAGCTAAAATACCGTTGTACACCTGCACTTTAGTAGCGGAGAAACCCGTTATCCTGTCTAATTTAGTCTAAAAAGAGAAACATTTCAGACAGTCAGATTTTTCGATTTAATGAAAACTGCCATATGCATTTCCAGCCACTATTAAACTCAATTTTCCGTATCTTTGATTGATAAATGAGATCCTTACTATATGTGGGTTTGACAAATAAATATTAAAAATAATTACCTAAAAATCATTTCTCTTCTAGCTTGTTTCGTTGCAGAGAAAGAAACAGGATACACCGGAATAGGTGAATCCACCGGAATAGGTCAAATGAGTGTAGTAACATGTAGCTTATGAGACTGTGATTTATGTTATCATAGAGAACAAGATTTACAGCACATAAAACAATAACTAGCAAGTCAGAATTGGAAAATGAAATATACTTTCAACCCTTTTAGGGTATAATTCTAGCACAGCTTTTATAAAGAAAAGGTAGGTGTGATTTATCTTGTGAAGACTACGAGACAGAAACTTTTCAGAGTTGTTGCATGAATTCTAATGCAGTTTCGTAGTCACCTTAATGTGTGAAATAATATTGACACATAAATAGGGAAATATGTTAAAATAATAACAAAAACATGAAACAGAAAACAGATTACTCAGGTGTATCTAGTTTGCTCACTAAAGCTGAGATTATTCCGATTTATTAGTTTGCTCACTAAAGCTGTATATGCGCCCTAGATTTAATTCACTGCTACCTTTATAGATAAAATAGTATCATTTAATAACCATACAACCTAAATGCATATGATAATATTTTTCTCTAGCCTTTTTTGACATGTAGAATAAACTGGAGATAATGACAAGATTATAACATCAACACTTTGAAAATGTGTTTCACGCATAAAATATTTATGAGCATGCTGTGAGTTACTTTTCTTGTTTCTTCTAGTAATATTAAATTTATGCACTCAAGTCATGAAACTGAAAACTGTCTGGCGACAGTTTTAAGTAACTGATGTGCTTTTGACTAAAAAAATGGCATTGGTGTAATTCAGAGTTCAAACACGACAGTATCACATTATGTATGTATCAGTCTTACAATATTTGATGTAATATACGTTAAGCGAGACTAGTATAGGGGAGAGTATGTGGTAACAAATTCTGAAAATAGTTATCCTGATTGCTCATAAAAACTGGGAGAGCAATTCCAATGTACATTCACAGTATATCATTTTATGGAGAATCGAGAGAGAGAGAGAGCAAAATCCCAAAATTATCCTTAAATAATCTTCTACCCCTTCATCCGTTTTTAAATAGTGTACACACACTTTAAAAGTCCTCTGATCAGTAACTCCTTGTGTGACAGTGATACAGTTTCAGACTACTCCAAGTCCTATAGGCAACCATTCAATTACTTAATTTATAACATAGTTCCACCATAGAATGCTAAAAGACCACTTTAGCAATAACAGTTTCTGTAGCGCAAAATACCATTTTGGATGCAGTTCATTGTTACTCATATTCGGTAACGTATATGACAGTGCAAAATTTTGCAAGTTTGATAGCATTTGTTTTTATTTAACGATATGTAAATGCATTAGTGTTCTACATTGATTGTACTTACATGCTCATTCTAACCAGATTAAGTAGTTTGTCCATTCTTGGTACCATTTTGGGTGCAGTTCATGGTTACTCATATTCGGTAACGTATATGACAGTGCAAAATTTTACAAGTTTGATAGCATTTGTTTTTATTTAACGATATATAACTGCATTAGTGTTCTACATTGATTGTACTTACATGCTCATTCTAACCAGATTAAGTAGTTTGTCCATTCCTGGTAACGTAGACAACAGTACGGTTTCTAACGCTCCAGAAGACAATATTTATTTAATTCAGAGGCTTCCAAGCATATTTTCTACTACACTAAAATCTATATCTGTTATTGTGTTTATTTGGATAAGAATATGCAAATGTCATTAAAATGATACGGTCACGTATATAACATGGGAGAAACAGCCAAACTGCCCAATACTCAGACAGCAGAAAGCAGGGAAATACTTTGTAGACGTTGGGCTTTCAGAAAAAAGAACATGTTGAAAAGTATCTCATAAAAGGAGAGGGAGATATTGGAGCTTAAAAATCTACTAGCTTTTATTAATGTATCATTTGATCAATTTCAACCGACGGATGGACCGACGGACGAACAAATGGATGAACTGACAAGGACAGACGGCCCGAAGACAATCTTAAAGTACCGGATTGGACTGAAAATGACACCAGATTATGCATCTACAACGCTTGTAATCAGCGGCTAGATTTGACCACTGTTAAGCTTGTCATTTTTGAGGAGTTGACTGCCAAAACAGTGGTGAACACATGCTATTGACAAACCGACATGACGGATGGAAAAATAAATATATAGAGCACATATTATCTAAATGAGTGCGAGCTAATAGAAGTTACACATATATACTGTTTCCCAAGCATTTAGCCCATTTAACTGGTCTTAAAGTAGTAAATTAAGTAGATTTTCATCTTCATTATGTACGTTTTCTGTTTGACCGTGACCTTAACCTTTTGTACATGTTGAAATATATCTAGATTAATAATTCAACAATGAAATACCTTGTAAATTAGTTTCTGCATAAGACTTGACATATTTATTGCCGTGGCAATAAAACAGACAAATTCTAATATTGATGTCGAAAATTATCAACCTTTGGTAACCAACGGTAGTTAACAAACAGACGCACGGCAAACACTGTTCAATAAGCCATATTCGTCAAAAGCTTCAGTCTATGTTTAAATCATTCCATTTGTTTTCCGTACGTACTTCTGGAAAATGACAAACACTTGTCTTTAGTTGAAATAAATGGACATTTTTGACGTACACCGACAAAAATTGTGTAATTTTGCAGTTAATGGGTACGTTAGTTTTATGGGCCATAACTCTGTTAGTACTCAGCTGCGGCGATGTCATCAGCCGGATCCATACACTAGACATGCTGACAAACAATTTGGTATATAACACTTGATGGTTGCAGAACCTTACCAGTAAAGTCCTTAAGGAGAGCACTTTTGGAGCTCCGTCTGCTCTACAATTACCCACAATGCTAATTTTATCCAATATATATTTTTAGCAAAATAAATTTCATTTTTATTTATTGTGAATGAAAAAATAGTACAAATAAATATTTTTATTGCAATTTTAGATATTTTCATATCGCAAAAGTATATTTTTGTGTACGAATATATTTTTATATGCAATTAATATTTATTTTGCAAATAAACATATTTTATATCTGAAATAAATATTTTTATGAACAAATATATTGTTATTGCCAAGCAATAGTTTTTAGGCAAGTAGATATATTTTTATATCACAAATAAATATTATTTTGTGAATAAATATAATCTTAGTGTCAATAAATATCTTTATATAAATTGACTATATTACCAGATAGAATATTGCAACGTTTGTCACGCCATAGATTACATGTAAGGATAATTAGCTTGAAGCCATTCTGTCTAAGAAACGCAAACTTACTGTGAATCATACTTGATTTGTTGCATAAGTAATTTCCAAATTTATTGGACAAAATAGCAACACAACATTTTAGTTCACCTGAGCCAGCGGCTCCGGGGGAGCTTATAGGATTGTAAGGCACCGTCGTCCGTCGTCGTCCGTCCGTCCACAATTTCAAACGACTTCTCCTCTGAAACCGCTTGGCCAATTGTAACCAAATTTCATATGTAGCCTCCAGGGACCTTAGGAACGAAAAGTTGATCAAATGGTCCATGTCACATGTCCAACATGGCCGCCACGCGCATATATATACTGAGAGACTTTAGAAACGCACCATTGTGTAGCTTTGGATATGCTTGAAAAATGAATTTTGTTTCATACAGCCATCAACTATTGTAATTTTGGTTTATTCCAATTTTAACCGGGAACATAAGCTTTCAAAATAAATGCAAAATTTCGCTTTAGAATATTCCTAAAGGGAGATAAATTCGCATTCATCCAATGATTACTGAAGCGCGATTTTCAGTTTGCTGCAATTTCGTAACTGCTGATCAGATTTCAATGACACAAAGATCAGAGGTTTTTCATTATTCATGCTTTGTGTTCTCTTTTTATCGGTTAGTTTTCTATCTTTTCAACGTCTTTTTGCAAAGATTCAAACTTTTTGCACAAAAACCGGAAGTTAAGGTAACGGACATTTGAATAATTATTCAAATTTGCTTGGAACTGGTACATTAAGACATACTCTCATGACCTGTGTAGGTATACAATCAATTGGTCGGCTTTTAAGTCGGGCATCTCCAAATTTTGAACATTACCCTATTTTTTTAAAAAATCAAATTTTCGAACATCGATAAAACACTTTTCAAGGCTCTTTGGCATTTTTCGTTGTTTTTACAGTGTGTGGTATTCATTCAGATGCATAAACATTAAAATTCGACAAAATATGAATTCGTTAAAATTTTATTCGAAAGATTAACCAAATTTCCATTTTTCTCGAAATTTCTATGCATGGTTGCACACTCTCTGTAAGCGTTTGCAGACTTAAAGAACTCAACCATGCTAACTCGCACGAGTGCTTAAACGTTTCCAATATTGCAAACTCTGGGTAAAATAACATGATTTACTATGGTGCATTTTTAAGTCCCTCAGTATAGTAAAAAAAAACTTTTTAAATCTTCTACTCCGGTACCAATGGGTCGATGGCCTTGAAACTTGGCATGTAGCATCAAGTACGCAAGTACTACCAAGATTGTTCAAATTATGACCTTCGGTTTACCTTGACCTTTTTTGCGATAAGGTCAAATGCTATCTGTAGCTTTTGTACGGGAAAATGCTAGAACATAAGATTTGTTGGAAACTATTAAAGAGTTTGACCTGAAAATTGGTAAATACACTCATGTTTACGAGTACATGAAAACTGGTAAATACAGTCATTTTTACGAGTACATGAAAACTTATGCGTACAATAGGTAAAGGGCATTACTTGATCTTTGACCCTGGTCTCTCATATTGTGACAATTTCACACATCTCCTCAAAAGCCACTGGGCCAATTGTAACTGTAATTTCATAAAGAGCTTCTTAGGGGCTAAGGGAACGAAAATTTGTTCAAACGGTCTGGGTCACATGACCAACATGGCCGCTTTGCCCATATATGGCAAAAACCTTTACAAATCTTCATCTCCAGAACCAATTGGTAGATGGCCTTGAAACTTGGTATATAGCATCAGGTACTTTAGTACTATCAAGATTGTTCAAATGATGACTTTGGGCTGACCTTGACCTTTTTAGGGCAGGGTCAAGTATGCGAAAATGCTACAATATAAGATTTCATGGCATGTTTAGAAAATTTTGGCCTAAAAATTGGTATATAAAGTCGTATTAGTTAGTACTTGGAAGATTTGCGGGTACAAAAGGTCAAGGTCATTCTTGGACCTCTGACCCATGTCTCTCATATTTTGACAATTTAGGACATCTCCTCAAAATCCATTGTGCTAATGGTAACTAAATTTCATACCAGACTCAAAAGACTGACGGGATGAAAATTTATTCAAGCGGTCTACGTCACATGACCTACATGGCCACCATACTCAGGTGAGCGATTCAGGGCCTCATGGCCCTCTTGTTATAAATGGCAGCATGAGTAAAAAGTATGTGTTTGGTGTTTAATCGACTCCAAAGAGATGATTTTCTACCATTAAGTCGTCATGAAGGCACAGGAACAACCCTTACAAAATTATGTTCTGGTTTTACACATCTTGTAATATCGGCATCCCTGCTTAGAAAATAGGTTGAAGCTCATTTATGTATTTTCGTGAATTGTAAAAAAGGATATTTTGAGCAATTCTTTTACTTTTATAAAAACGAAACATGGATTATTTTATACATTGATTGCCTTATACATTCGAGGACACTTCAAATACATCTTTCTATATACCTTATTGAAAAAAAAATAAATGTAAAACGCTATGCCTTCAACCATATACCAGACCATCAAAAGGACAGGTCAGGGAAGGGAATGGTCTGTACAAAAATAGGAAATCATCAGTGAAGAAGGTTCTATTACACTTTTTACAAAAGGGGCACAACCCTGTCAATAATAAATTCAACATAACGTAACCATCATCAGAACGCCCGACAAATGGAATACTAAAAGTGTAACGAAATTAACTTATTTGGTCAAACGGTTCAAAAGTAGGAAAATGCCAAAGGGGTGTAATGCAAGGGCTCAGAAGCAGGGAAACGGTGGCAGCAAAAAGTTCAACTCAAGGTGTGTCTCATACATTCTATAAGGTGGGTATACGTGTTATCGAGATACGCGCTCCGCCGCGGCCTACGGGCTGGCAATGGCAACTTGCAGTTTTAAAATGGTTGCAGTACCGTCGTTATAGTTCCGGATGCTCGTTGGCATAATCACAATCCGATAAGAATCCGTGTGCATAACTTCGACAACAAAAAAAAGATGGCCGCTGGTGACCATACTGGTCTACAGACAAGAACCAGTTTCTAGACACAGCTGCACCCAATGGGGAACATGCAAGGCCGTACTCCCGATCGCTTCAGAAGAGATTCAACGAGAAAATGTTTGTAAATTGATCGCTGTATAGGAGTATAGACGCTAGAGGGTAACACATGAGACAGGCTCAGGCTCAGTTTAAGAGAATGCATATATTTCCGATGGGTTATGCTACTTCCCTGAGTGTTTCTTGTGTAATTATGTAATCCAGTATTTACTTTGCTTACTTAACACACTGTTATACATCCGACATACACAATAAGATAACAGAGGATCATTGCCACTCTAGAAAGATAAAAGTTATCTGTTTGATAAATAAAATGATAGTGTATCTTAAAGTTGCTTTAAGAAGTTTTAACACTGAAGCATGCATGGTATGCAGACATATTTATATTTTGTATCTAGTCTAGTTGTGGCCACATGTAAGCAATTAAAATATCGGGTTGTCGTTAAACTTATTAGATCCCAAAAGGAATAACCTTTGGATTTCCCGAGGGGTGTAAAAACTACTGCAATGTCCTGCTGGCGGAACTTCAGGTGATATGTTTCGGTAGTATACTACAGGCACGATTTGTTTTTATCCATATTCCTGGGAAACACCTATGGTCAGTAAAGATACTGGTCAATGACAGAGAGAGAGAGAGAGAGACAGAGAGAGAGAGAGAGAGTTGTGTAGCGAGATATGACCAAAGTAGTTCACTTGGTGATAAAAACACCAAATTTGGTGTAGAGGCTCCTTTGGAGATATGTTAAACAAATATAACGCTGGCATCAAAAAGATCTTTTATGATAGGCGCCCTAAAAATATACGTTATTTCCCGTCGTCATGTTATATGAAATCAAGGATTGCTCCACATTAAACTGTGATAAATACACTTGAAATTGATACGTTTAATCTTTTCAATCATATACTTTAGCATAATGTTAGCTTTTGTTGTTTACGATACTAGAATGGTTACAAATCTGTAGAAGTAATATGTTATATCAAATACAGAATTGTGTCACATTAAACTGTGATACAGCACGTTTCATTATTGCGCGAAATCGGACTGACTGGAATGTGTGTCTTTTCAATCTAAATCAGACAGTATAACGGTTTTCTGCGCTACTAAAGTGCAGGTGTCCATTACGCAAGATAACGGTTACCGAGGACTGATTATAACTGTCAATATCAATGCTCTTAGCGTACCGCCCATACGTGTACAGGTAATGATGAGGATATGATTGGACGGAAACACGGCGCCAAGTGCGTGCAACTATGGTTATGTACCGCTCAGCCACTTGGGGAACGTCGTTAAGAGAACTGAATTAAACTGAACTGATAAGGATGCGCAGACAACAATTGCAAAGTCTGGTCTGGTCATTCACAATTTAGCAGAAAACAATACCAAGTTGAGCAAAACAGACCGACTGACTGATTCATTCAAACGATTGTGGAGTTGATGACCCTTTGAAACAATATTTCAATCTATATCTGGCAGCCAGCAAGAGAGAGAGAGCGAGAGAGAAAGGGAGAGAGAGAGAGAGGGAGAGAGAGAGGGAGAAAGAATGAGAAACTAGGATAGACGAGAGTCTAAGAAAGAATACGGGTCTTCGCGGCCTGGAGCTTCAAAGCGCTTCCGACTCATTAGGTCTCTCTAATCTGAGGGTTCGAACCTCGGCCGGTAGACATGCTCGAGTTTTCGACCACCTTTACACGATCGGCTTTATATGTGAAATATTCTTGAAAGGGCTCGAGTTTTCGGCCACCTTTACTAAACGATCGGCTTTATATGTGAAATATTCTTGAAAGGGCTATGATAAAATCTCACCAGAAACCGAACAGATACGATCGATTGTACAGGCTGTGCATTAGTATACATGTAGCTCTTTATGATGGATGAATGAATGTATGATACTGTGTTTTCGTCTCTTTCAACAGTATTTCAACATATCGGGACGATGATTGGATGAGAATAAAAGGTTGTACACGCAATAAATTTCCGTTTACGGTTAGAAACGATTTCAACTTTGGCAAGATCCAACCCGCCAGCTAAGCAGGCCGTAGCCTAACCCACTGAACTTCGGGGCTCTCTCTTTAGTAGTTTTACAAAACCCTAAAATAACCTTGTCATTCACAAGTGGTACGTGACTTTCCTGACACTGATCTGTCTAAAGATATGAAAAGTACATGATCGTATTTGTTCGGTTCAAACATTTTATTGACAAAAGTGTTCATTCAGAAACTATTCTGAAATCGCGGAGTAGATCTATATAATTTAAACTATACTACGGAAAGTGCGAACCGCAAAGACTTAGATCAGCCTGGCCATTCGCGCAGTCTGATCGGAGCCTTCTCCATTCGCATGAACAATCTATTGAAATATCAGTACGCAAAAGCGAGTGATGCTTCTTATACCTTTCCGCAAGACATTTTACACCCAAGGTTAAGTGACCATAGAATAATATTAAAATGAAGCCTTGCATAATTATGACGTCCGACGCTTCAAATACAATAGTTATTGTTGATGTCTTGATTAGGAAATCTGTTGGAGGTCAAGTGGTTCAATCATATTTACTACCCGAAGAAAATAAATCTCAATTAGGCAGCAGTTACTTAAAACATGAAAGAAACTGTAATCTTCAAACGATCAAAGGCATAAAGGTACAACCCAGTGTCTATTAAAATCTTGCATTAATTTAGTATTAAGACGTGATATCATTTGTAAATTTTAGACCTGTAATAAGTTAAAGTAATTCTGATGTAATTTATCTCATTTTTACAAAACATACGTTGAGGAATCGCTAGATTTGTATCTGAGTTGCCACGACATGTGTTTTCAAAGAGAGTGAATTATTAGATGTTTTGTGGAGAAATACTACTATTATTGCTAATACTAATAAAGTTAATCAAAATTGGTAATTGCTTCTGGAAACAACTAATCGACGTGGTTTGTTAGTGCAAAATAAAGAATATCCACCATGACGCCAGAGTAGACTCGGATTAGCACAAAATCGGAATTACTTATTGTAAGGTAAAAAAATACTAATACTAATTACTGGAGACCTTTGCGATACTATTAGCTTTATTCAGTGTTGACTACTTCTTTGCTACCTTGGCCGATGATGAAACGCTTTCTTAAATGTGCCTCTCTTTATGCAAAAATTGGCTGTTTGGGGATCAAATTCTTTCCTTTAAAATTTGACCCGATGGCAAAATTGAAAAGGGATTAAAGTGTACTCAGTCACCTAAATATGTGCAATATTCAGTTTATTTTTTGCGTGTACCCTGGTCAAACTGCGCATGTGTGCAGACTGACTGTATAGAAAAGATTTTCTATTATTCTTGGGTTTTGCAGCTTATTACTAACACATAGTTTATTCTTGATGTTGATTATCAAACTAAAACTAAAATAAAAAAAACTAAAACTAAAATAAATAAAACGCAAAATACTGAACCATGTGAATGCGGAATAGTGCCAGATAGGGTTTCTTCCTTGTAGCAGTCTGATCTGAGTCTTTGCTGTTTATTCAGGAGTTTGGGGTATGGTAAACAGGGGTTGTTTTTAGTGGTGTAATGTTTTGTCTTTCTGATTTTATTTACATACAAATCGTGGGGAAAATACAAATTATGACACGAAAAAAATGGTGACGTACACACATACAGATGAAAGACTAACCGTATAATTCTAATTTGACTATGTATAACGGTCAGTATTTTAAGGTGTATCTTAGACTTTTAAACAAAACTTCAGTTTGTGTCTGGTCTGCGACTAGCAGAAGTGAACCATAAAACATAGGCGGCTTCGTCGTCGGCTACATAACTATTTTGGCAAGTTTTCTGGTTTAGCCGAATGCATTCGCGTTTTAATTCTCCCCAACCTTAATAAATATTTCACTAGCGACCTTTTCTTTCCTTAACGATTAGACACCGTTTGGAAGGCCTGTGCAGGGAAGCAAACAGGTAGTCACAACGGAAGTTGTTACCCTGTGTAAAAATGGCCGAAAACGTATCATACCTTCGAGTATAAAACTATAAAAACCCTCGGAAATATACTTCTAGCAAGGGACATTTTGGACACGCGCATTCGCCAAGGTCATGAAGTGTGTATGGTATATGACTGACAACGAACAGTATAGCGAGGGCTGACCAGGGGGCGGAGCAGCAAAAATGAAGCGTTGGCCAATAATATCGATCGTTACTGCAAGCCTTTAGTTTGAACCGAGCGTCAGTCAAAATTAAAGTATGGCGACACACGATAATCGATGTGATTGTCATGACAAAATAAAAGGATTTTCTTCCGCAGGTGTATAACCCTTCAGCACCTTTGAAGGTATTTTCGAGTACGGTCAGTTACCATATCGTGATTTCCAACAATGATCAACAGGCAGACCCCCGTAAAAATAACGTGAAATGGACTGGCAGCTGGTCTCCAATTATTATACCGTAATATCTACGGATTTTTTACAGTGTGGCGCTTATTAGTACAATCATCAACAAGCTATGCCAGTCCGATTATCATACTGACACTTTGTTAACCCCTTGTTAACCTAGAGTGCATAAAGAATTGAATTGGGTCGAATAAATGATAACGAAAGGGACTTGCATAAAAGTCAGTATTATGACGGGTATAGATCGGATCCATTTGCATTCGCATTTATTAGGTGAAATTTAAGGTGAAATGATATACTGTAGCATTCAAATCTCAAAGAAAAGGTCGATTTCCCGAATAACTCCCCGAGGACGCGAGCTTTGGGAAATACTATTCTGAGATGGGATATCGAAGGACGCCAGCTTGCAGCGTCCGTAAATATCTCAAAGAGGAACCATATTCCCCAATATCAGGTCAATAACGGTTTTATTATATAGCTACATGTATAAAAAATCACAATTTTCTTCACATTTTGGACAATTTGGCACCGTAAATACTGTTATAGCAACGGCGCAATATATGTCAAAGTGTCTTACTTGTGTCACTTCTAGTAAAAAAAAAAAAAAAAACACTGAAGTACTTCGTAGCTTTGGTGAGGCGGTTCTGGTGTGAAAACAACATACCTTTTAATATAGTACATATAACAAAAATGATCTGAACATAAAAATCCACCATCTAGACTTCCGCTGAAAATGCCACTCCTGATTAACTATATACAAGAGCTGTACGAAACGAAAAAGAGCTGATACTAAACGAAAAAGACTCATAGTTACAAAACGACCTGATGACCAGGTCCTTTGGTAGTTATGACTCTTTTTCGTTTAGTAACAGCTCTTTTTTGTTTCGCAACATCCTTGAACACATAGCTAACCAGGTGTGAATACGGGAGAAGTTAAGAAAATAAAATGCAATTGCTCAGAATTGGATTGCATTGCTCTCACAAATGCAGTTGCGACATGTTTATTTGATCCCCATCATAGAAGAATGTGCTTCACGTAGATCCGAATAGCAAAGATAAAAGGCAAAACATGGCAGACTATGAACTCGTGCAGCCTTAAAGTAGTGTCTGAAGATTTGTTAGGATCCATATATGTTAGCGAACAGCAAAGGCTTTGATCAGACTGCGCGGATGTTTGGGCTTGTCTGAGCCTCTACTTGGCGCAAATACGTTTAGCACCGATTTTGCGTATCGCAGCTCATTAGCGTATTTACCAAATGGCCAATGGACGTGATTTGTTACAAACAAACAAGAAATAAATGTATATTCGAAACTTGTCGAATACATAGTGTTTTGATCTGCTCCAGAGTCTTAAAATTCCATTAATGAAAAAAAAATGTGGATTACAACTGCTTTTGTAGTCAAAACTGGAGGAAAGAAAATGAGATCAAACTGTTAGTGTTAAAGGCACAGCAACATGGGTAAAAAATCACCTGAAATTGAACTTTGATACGAGTGGGGAATAGGGACGGTTGAGATCAGCCTGCGCTTCCGCAATGTCTGATTGCTTGACTAATCAGTCTCAATACTGGGGAATGAAAGCGAATATTAATTTTGATCACTTTACACAGATGTGAACGCCGGGATGCCTACTTCGGACTGTGATGGCATAGCTCAATTTCAGGCGACGCCTATCATATCGCGATTGTGTGGTCCATAGTCGAAGTCATGCAGTCATGTATCAAGAGGTTAATCTTTTTTTTTTCAGTCGTGGGCCGGGCCGGGTTTCGAACCCGCGACTTTCTGTGCAATAGCTATGCGCTATAACAACTGGACTACGGCGTGACACACAAATCACTTGAAAACTGTGCAGTCCAAAAGTCTGGTAACACATGTGAGAATCGTCAGGCTAACAGTAATGCTCTAGCTGTTGTGCACAGACACAGGCTGGTCTGAGTCACCAATGCCCACATATGCCCTAACGCCCTTTTCGCCCGTATCGGTATTTAAAAAGGGACGACAGGAAATAAGCAAGCTGCTTAGTCTCGGATTAGACTCTGCATTCGTACATAAATCCCGGGCTCGAGATCCGTTGGAAGCGGGTATCTTTTCAGTGGTAAACAGCCTCCCATCGTCCTGATATGACTGAAATTATGTTGAAGGGCGTAAAATTGTGATTCATCCACCATCGCCATAAATTTATATGTTTGATTTTCAACACATTAATCTAATAAGGTAACTCATCGGAATTTGTTAGCTAGTCAAAGCAGCTTATAAATACATCTTTTCAAGGGCAGAAATTGATTGACACTTCCGGCTACTGACTACACCATCAATGGAGGTAAATTTATCTCTCTACCGTTATATTGTCATGTGTACTCAATACAAAAGTCGCGGGTCTTTGAGATTTTACCGTTATGTCTGTCGCTGACCCGTTAAATCGTCTAGAGAAAGTAAACGTTCTAGACGCACAGATTCCACGAAATAATGAAATTTGCCATATAACATGCATGTTACAAGATATACACGGTTCGAAATTGAGGATCTGAACGGAAGCTATAAGCTTATAAAGTCCATCTCCTCCAAAGCAAACAATATATGTACAATAATCTTTACAACATGGCTAGAATTTTACGAATTAAATAGTGTTCAACCGGTTGTTTGTAGCAGAAAAGAAAAACTAAAGAAACAAAAAATGAATAAATAATTATACATACGTATATGCTGCAGCAAGTATAAGAGATATATGTGCCGCCCGTAGAGGTGCCTCGGAGCATGCAAGACCAGAGAAAACCCAGAGAAGAACCAGATCATACTGCACTTCGTCACAGTTCGGTCAAGGTCTTCCCTACTAAAGTCACAGGTAACAAAGAGTAGCCAGTAAAGCCTAGAATCAACGGTGATGAAACCTCCCAAGGCTCCTCCTTAAGTGGCACCACCCAAACAAATGTACATCTATTAAGTTGAAAATGAAGTAGCAAAGTAACACTAAAGAATGTAAGCATGTATAGCTGACGAAAAGAGCTTCGACAGGCACACACCGTTGGCTCAGCACTGAAGCAGCGCTAATTCATTGCATTCTGTGATAGGTTATATCGATTTATAAAAATCTCCGAAACGGTAAATGGTATTTTATCATCGGCTGTAACGAAAGTACATGAAATAAAATAAGTGTTGAAGCACGTTCTTCAATTGTGTGACAAACAAACACAGTCATGAAGTGATTGTGGAATAGGACTCTTCAGTGAATTAAAGCCAACCAATTCAACTTCGCTAGTTTAATTTGTCTAAATCGTCATTTTAATGTAAAAACCTTCAACAAAACATTTCTGAAATTTTAACTGTTTCTTCACTTTCCAATTATGCTTCCTATTGCTCCAAAAATGCTCGGCAGTGTCGCATCAAATCCTGAAAGAAATACAATATTAGTTAGCGTTTAGATCTTTCTTTTCCCTGAAAGAAGCGGTTAACTGTTATTGATACGGCCGCCTCACAGCGTCTCCCCGAACACAGTGCTAGTTACATTTACTGGTCCTTGGGGATTATTGAGTTCATTTAGGGGACATGGCATATTTCATTCTGGTCATGAACAGACTCAATTTAACCGAGTCCGCTATTTTCTTTTCCTTCCTTCCAAAGGATCTAACTTTTCAGAAATAGACATAGAGATGTCGGAGCGCCGGCTTTGTATTGTGCAGAATTAATGTGTGCTGCATTGTTTTTTCTCTATTGCATCCGCGACTTTTTCCCGTGTATTGTAAATGGTAAACTCATAATTGAGCCGCGAAACGACAAAACCAACAATGTGGTTGTGCGCCCAGTGCAAACTCAGATCAGTCTGGGCATACGCCCAGTTTGACCAGACTCACTGTTAAGTTCTCAAAGGGTAGCTTAGGGTCTAAGCTACCACCATGCGGACAGCGAAGGCTCGGATCAGACTGGGCGGATGCCTTGGCTGATCCGAGTCTTCGCTTGGTGCACAAGCACTTTGTTTGTTTTCTCGTGTCGTGTTACTTTACTAACATGAGAAATGTAAATCATATTCAATTATTTAAAATAGTAAATAATTTAAGTATGATATCTAAAATAACAAACATATTTTATGTTTATTTTTGGGAGGGAAAGTGCGATTTTGTCACTGAACGGATTTTGTAGGCACTCATTAAATATTTCCTAATATGATTTACATTTCTCACGTTAGTAAAGTAAATTAATTATCCATATAAATAGTATATTTTTCATGACCTCTCTCGTTTCTGCTGTTACAATAAGACCGAGTACTAAATAAGTATCTATTCGACAAAACCAAACAGAAAAGGATGGAGACAATTGCAATTAATTTTGCAGGGATACTTCAAAGAAGAAATAAAGTTTGGTTGTTGCTGTTGTTGTTTTGCGGAAAACAGCTATGGTCATGTCGGGACGGACAGTCAAGCTAACCTAACTTTTCCTGGGTAGGCTTAGACCTCTTAAGCGGGTAACCAGTAGTAAGTGTACATACTTTCGCCAGCAACTGACAACTGCCCTTTTTGAATCAGCGGAAGGAGAAATGAAAGTAAGTAGCCGGCCGGGTATGGAACCCGGAACCTCTGGCTCTTGAGTCAGACACGCTACCGACTGCGCCACGCGGCCCGGCTGATTAGTTTGGATATCGCCTTCATCTTGTTCTCCAAACTGGTATCATACCGTGAATATTCAGTGTCAGTAGAACGGACACTTCTCAAACTGGGTCCGTGAGGAGTCACATCATGTATAATTATTATCATTATCATTATTATCATTATTAGTATTATTTTAATCCATTTAAACTCGGATTATCACAAATACACTCTACAAAATGTTCCCTGTTTTCTCACCACGGAAGCAACACATGGGGCCTATGTGTTTCCAACGGAAATAATAGCGCCCAAACGCTGGTAGTAAACCGAAATGTGCAGAATACATATTCACTTCGCCGAGTCAAGATTATATAGATAAACATTAAATAGAAATGAACATTAAATTAACGTTTTTCAAATCACTTTTTAGTTAATGTAATTTGATAAACATTTGTAAAAGATGCCTTAAGAAACGAGGAACAAATAGTAGAAGACGAAATTCGGAGTTTCAGTTTTACTGAGGTTTTTCGTATAAACAGTAATGTCTTTTGTAAGGTGTTGCTCGGTTCTTCAAAGTTACTAACATGCATTTTTCAGTTTCTGAAATATATTTGCTATTCCGACGCTTTAATGTGAGGGTTGATTCGGCATAACAGGGTTAACCAAATGTTTGTACCGATGCGTACATTAATCATTAATTATCTTTGTCGGTACAATGGATATACGAAAATTTATAGAATTTCCGCTGATGGTAACGTCATTATTAGGTAAAATACACTCAAGTTAAAACTGTATCATTGTCATTTGCACACACAAAAACCTAGTTAGCAAACCCACTTACCATACTGACAAATGAAATGATGTTTCTCGAAGATGCCAATACCGCTGATGAGGCCTATACCACAGCCGACATCGTCCCACTGTCCATTGGCTCTCATTACCACACAGTCGGCACTGGCATGGCTATGTTGAGGAGAGTAGTAGTCAGGAGCCCAGTTGGTGTAGGTAACAGGCGCACCTAAAACAACACACAATACCCACAACCTCAACAGATAGTATAATATTGTATGAACATTACCAAGATGATATTATTTAACAGTACCATGAAACAATATATACTCAAAAGCAAAAATAACGCATATTTTTCTTTTTGCTGTTTTAAGTAAAAATAAAAATCTGCTGAAATTGGCAAAACATGGAAGATATTATCAACGCATGGCGTACATTTCGTCGCAAGCTTGTTGAAATTTCATTTGTTTATTCATGTATAACGAAAGGGTCAACAATCAAGGGTTCAATAACAAAATTCACAAATACTGATCAGTTAACTCAGTGTCAAGAACTGAGGTGTGCCTGGCTCCAAAACTGATGTCCTCTTTATCTACAACGCTACAATGTCTCAGAAACATCATCAAAAATTTTCAGCACTGCTTACTCGTTACAAACAAAGTTATGCCCCTTAATGCAAATCCCGTAAAGTAGGCAAGTTTTGCGATATCAAAAGAAAATTTTGTGGATTTTTCAGCAAACCGAAATAAAAATGGATTCCAATTCGGATTAAATAAAAGGGTAAGTGGTCACAATCAAATGGAGTATGTAATAAAGGGAAGTAATTCTGTACGTCCTTCCAGTAATGCAAGCACAGATTGACCTTTTGGGCGATAGATCCTTGAAATCACGAAGCAAAATTGAATGAAAATCAAACAGCATCTTTATCACAAAGGGCAGTCTATGGTAAGCGAATCGGAAGACAAGTTTTTTTTTCCAGGAAAACATTTTTATCGGCTTTTAATTTCGTAAATCAAACCGGAAGTGATCTAAATACGTGCTCATGTCAAACCAAAATTTGTAATAAAGGGGTCCTTCACCCATAGCCTTACTCATTTTGAATCCGAAATTACCCGATTTTTCTTATAATTTGATGATTCAGTCGAATTTCAAAAACTTCGAAAAAATTGGAAAAATGCAGATTTTTGCGTATGCGATTTAACTGTATAAGAATCTTTTTGTTTTATGTTTTATACCGTTTTCCGGTTGGTTAGATCATGCTTAACTCCCGTGCAGCAAAATTGTATTGATAATTCATGTTTTGCCATTGTGAGCTAGAAATTTGTGATTTTCGCCTTTGTGACAAAAATCTTCATACCTTTTTCGAAAAATTGCACTGTGACAAGAAAATGCTGCAGAACTTATGGCCACGTATAGGCAAATCCCAGTACTAAGTTAAAAGTAAAATATCATTACATTTAATGAGGCAAAGCAAGTTATTAAAAAATATGCGTTTCTTTTGCTGTTGAGTATACGTAGTCTCACCTTCGACACATGTTCATACTACATACCCATACAAAATAGTAAAAGGGATTAACTGGACTGTTGATGGTTTACAAACATCAGGCTGAGCGTAACTGAATGCTGAAGACATGACATCTTACACAAGAACAAGCGTTTTTGAAAGCAAAAAAGATTTGATATTATTGTACATGACATCTTATTTTTTGATTGCTTACTGAGATCCATGTTTTCTTGACCTATAGAAGATTAATTTTAAAACCCATGGTGTTACCGAAGTAATCTTCTTGATAAGTTAAACCCTACACAAATTTTATTTTAGTCACCAATAACAATTCTATAGCCATTTGAAATTCTGAAATTTTAGTAAGCGAATAAAGTTATCCACTATTAAGAGTGAAATCTTATTCATGGTACCAGCCTCTTGTGGAATGAAACGTTTCATTTCCCTGTTGAAAAACATGTGCTATGTACTAGGGTGTTACTAGATACTCTCTTGTTGACCCACTCCAGCAAGTGGTTTCTAGTGAAACTTTTTTCTTTAAAGATGCTTAAATATAAAAAGTTAAAGTTTTACATACCCAAAACCATTTCTCGTAGCCTGACTTGCAGCATATTGCATGACCTCTCTTGTCTAGTTTTATCATTTATTTATTGTTTGGAGGTGGGTTTTCCAATAGTAAAAATATCCCTTCTGGTCTCCAGCCTAATTTTAAAACCCACGGTGTTACCGAAGTAATCGTCTTGATAAGTTAAACCCTACACAAATTTTATTTCATTCACCAATAACAATTTTATAGTCATCTGAAATTCTGAAATTTTAGTGAGCGAATAAAGTTATCCACTATTAAGAGTGAAATCTTATTCATGGTACCAGCCTCTTGTGGAATGAAACGTTTCATTTCCCTGTTGAAAAACATTTGCTATGTACTGGGATGTTACTAGATACTCTCTTGTTGACCCACTCCAGCAAGTGGTTTTTAGTGAAACTTTTTTCTTTAAAGATGCTTAAATATAAAAAGTTTAGGTTTTACATACCCAAAACCATTTCTCGTAGCCTGACTTGCAGCATATTGCATGACCTCTCTTGTCTATTTTTATCATTTATTTATTGTTTGGAGGTGGGTTTTCCAATAGTAAAAATATCCCTTCTGGTCTCCAGCCTATGATGAGATTCATTTTAACTTTTATTAATCTGGGAACCACCTATTATGACATCACAACAGAAATGATGTCATCACTAATCACTGATCTTTTTTGGAATATGAACATCTCAGCAAAGGGTTGCTTGCAGTGTCAGCTACACTTATGCATCATTTTGTTTTCCCAGAAGATATTTCTTACGAAAATAACTGCTATAAAATATACGAATAGATTCTTCTGAACTGATTTCATGTTGATTGTACATGTATATGAAATGGTAATTTTCTAGAATGTGCTCGAAACATGCCACCCCTACAGCAATACTGGTCATGCCGACCACAGCTTGAGGTGGCCATTTTGAAACTGAAAAAAAAAGAAATGCATTGCAAGAGAATATTTCCAAGCCTGAGAGCATGCCAGTAAATCTTTAAAACTCTACTGCACAAATCTGACTACGAGAAATGGTAGGAAATTGAACTAGGTAAGTGGAATTTGCTTTGCTGATTTTTCACCCTTTAAGTGTAAACTTTAAAAAACCACTTGCTGGAGGGTTCAACAAGAGAGTAGCTTAAAATAAATGCACTGTGCAAAAACATTCTTCTCAAATTATTATCTTATCAGCCGTTACATTACTGCACATAAAGGACCAAACCATGCTGCTTTTTTCGTTTCTTCGCTGTGTCTTTGCTTTCAGATTTATGGTGAAATTACAATCATAAAGAGTAAAGTTCAGCCAAACCTTGCTTTTGATGGGTCATCAATTCCAAGTTTTCAAATTCAGGATAGCCATTTTAGATTACAAGAAATAATGGCAAACTATTTCAATAATTTAATGAGAGATATATGGAGGATGGACGATCACTTTCTAGGATACAGGATGCATTGTATTGTCATAGAGTTAGTGCGTGGTTTACTCTGCTGGACCAAGGAAGTGCGTACCTTCAGATTTGTACAGGAAGAATCTACGACTGATACAACGTCCCATGCGGTGTATGTAGAATGGGTTACCCATTCCACCTGGTTGTTATCAAAATGTTTTAGCAAACACATGTGTAAACCCTATCTTAATGATGTTATTGTGTATAAATCAGACAATAACAGGGGCCAATAAGTTACAGAAGGCTGGTTATTAATCCGACGATACAACTTAACATCACCAAACTGCAAACCAAATATAACTACTCTATATTGCATGATTTCGGAGAAGTCTTAAACAAAAAGTCTATTATGCAAAGTAAGGAAAGAAAACCGAACAAAATAGAGGAAGACGGCTGGTTCTCAATTGCAAGATATAATAAGTAGTAGAACCAATTTCTAACCGACCACGCGAATACACCCCTTTTCCGCTAAACAAAAAGTACAATCGAACATGTGTTTCCATTTTTAGTTAAATTGATATCAGGTAACATTTAAACAAGAATCGTCAAAAGACAATAAAGCGCGACTTTGCAGGAGCTTGACTTTAACAAGCGCAAGTTAATATGGACAATACCGGCCATGAGAAATGAAGTCAGCTGCAGTGTCAGAATAAACAGTTCTCCTAAGAATATTCAAAGCTCTAAACTATTGCCGGAGATCTCAGATACTGAGCTAAACTCAACAGGTGAATATTTTACTATGTTCAATCAACCGTGAAATATTGGTCAAGGCACAATGTGCATCGTTGCTTTCAGTTGATCTTTCCAAGACGTATCTATGGATCAAGTTTGAAGACTCTAGTTCTTGCGTTTACTAAGAAACTGAACTAAACGAAACAGGTGAATATTTTTTCTTTGTTTAAACAACCTCGTAATACAGGTTATGGCCCGATATGCATCGCTGCTTTCAGGAGATCGTCCTCAGACGTGTCTATGGTGCAAGTTTAAAGACTCTAGCCTTTTCGGCTAATTTGACTCACAGCTAAACGCAACAGGTGGATATTTTCTATGTTCAATCAACCGTGAAATATAGGTCCAATATGCATCAATTCTTTAAGAAAATCTTACCCAGTTGTTGCTATGGAGCAAGTTTGAAGATTCTTGCCTTGTGGTTACTTAGAAACTGAGCTAAACGCTACAGGTGAATATAATTTTCTATGTTCAATCAACCGTAAGATAAAGGCCCTTGCCCAGTATGCATCACTTCCTTCAAAAGATCTTATCCAGTCGTATCTATGGAGCAAGTTTAAAGACCCTAGCTCTTGCGGCTTCCTAGAAACGGAGCTAAACGCAACAGGTGAATATTTTTACTTTGTTCAATAAACCGTGAACTAAAGATCATGGCACAATATGCATCGCTGCTTTCCATTGATCTTTCCCAGACGTGTCTATGGATCAAGTTTGAAGACTCTAGTGCTTGCATTTACTTAAAAACTGAGCTAAACACAACAGGTAAATATTCTTCTCTTTGTTCAACCAACCTCGAAATATAGGTCATGGCCAGATGTGCATCGCTGCTTTCGGAGGATCTTCCTGAGAAGTGTCTATGGTGCAAGTTTAAAGCCTCTAGCCTTTGCGGCTACTATGCAACGGAGCTAAACGCATTTTACTTTGTTCAATTAACCGTGAAATATAGATCATAGCACAATATGCATCGCTGCTTTCAGTTGAACTTTCCCAGACGTGTCTATGCAGCAGGTTTGAAGCCTCTAGTCCTTGCGTTTACTTAAAAACTGAGCTTAACGCAACAGGTAAATATTCTTCTCTTTTTTAATCAACCCCGAAATATAGGTTTTGGCCAGATATGCATCGCTGCTTTCAAAGGATCTTCCTCGGACGTGTTTATGGTGCAACTTTAAAGACTCTAGCCTTTGCGGCTACTCAGAAACAGAGCTAAACGCAACAGGTGACTATTTTTGCATCATCAATTAACCGAAAAATACAAGTCATGGTCCGATATGCATCACTGCTTTCAGTAGATTTTTCCCAGACGTATCTGTGGAGCTAGTTTGAACTCTCTTGCACTTGTGGTTACTTACAAACAGAGCTAAATGCAACAGGTGAATATTTTTCTATGTTCAGTCAGCCGTAAAATTTATACCATGGCCCGATATGCTTCGCTGCTTTCAGTATTACTATTCCAGACGTATCTTTGGAGGAAGTCTGAAGACTCTATTCATTGGTGTTACTAAGAAACTGAGCTAAACGCAACAGGTGAATTTTTCACAAAGGCGTACGCGCACGTTCACGAAGGGTATTACATTAGCACGTCTTTGCTTTGGTTAAAACACTATTTTATTCGTATAATTATTTTATTTGTATAATATAATCATATACAGTACAACAAATCAAAGTACAAACAATACAAAAATCATACAAATGGGATTCAGCAGAAAGTCCATGGACTTATTTATGCTTTGCAAAGACGCACTAAAATATGTCCAGATACCATTTACCCATTGACATTCTTTAAGATAAAGCAAACGTCGGTTAGAAGTTGTGTTTGGTATCTCCATGAATATTGTGCCATGAAGGGTTGCTTTGCAATCTGTTACGATTTGCGCTCTAGCGACACTGAAGAAGTTAAAATTGAGCCGCGACACGACAAAACCAACAAAATGGTTGTGCGCCCAGTGCAGACTCTGGTCTGCCTGGGAATCTACTCAGTCTGATCAGAGTCTTCGCTGTCCGCATGGCTCTTAACTACCCTTTTGGCGCTTAGCGGAGAGTCTAATCAGACTGGGCGGATGCCTAGTGTTACGACCTGGCGGAGGTAACAAAAAGATGGAAGTAAACCAGCAACAAGCCTGTTTTTAAACTTAACAAAATTTATTTACTTGTACATCAAAATAAAACAGTCATTAATTAATCAAGAGAATATGTAATTAACGATACCTTATTTTAGTCTGAATGTCCCTCAGAATTTAAAACACAAGTCCTTTAATAATTTCTGATCCCAGAAGATAAAGTATGTATGAGCACATGAATATTTCCAAATCCAATATATTTAAATTCCAGTATAACTTATTTTACTATAGACTGGTGAAAGTTTTCATACAAAGATCCCCTAAATGAAAATCTGTCCTCTTTATATAATATCTAGGAACATTCCGGAACTAACCAAAAATAGATCTTACCAAAAAGTACTCAATTCTGACATAATTTCATACCAGAAGATTCTTAATGTTTACAACAGAAAGGTCTAATATTTTCTCAATACTAAAAATAGTTATTCCAGAATGTTCTAAAGTACAATGTAAACAACTTGTTTATTTCAAACCTAGTAAACATCTGAAAACTGCAAAATCATGGTAAAAGAAAATATTTACACCAACTTAAACACCATATTCATAACACTTCCCCTCTTCAAGGAAAAGAAAGTTTTATGAAATAAAGCTTTCTTTTGCCATATGACCAATTATGAAACAAAATTAAGTTTAATGCATATACACTGTATATATATCAGTACTAATCCAGACATCATGTAGTAATAGCCAAATTTAGGCTCTTGAAAGTGCATCCGGGATAATATTATCTTTTCCTCTGATATGTCTGATGTCAAGATTGTACTCCTGCAACATGAGACTCCACCTGAGTAACCGCTGATTTTTGTTCTTCATTTTATGAATGAAGGTCAGTGGATTGTGATCACTGAAGACAACAATTGGTGTGGCTGAAGAAGATAAGTACACTTCAAATTGCTGAAGAGCAAGGATGAGAGATAAACACTCTTTTTCAATAGTAGAGTAATTTCTCTGATGTTTGTTAAACTTCTTAGAAAAGTAACAAACAGGGTGATCCACACCATCATTATCTTCCTGAACCAAAACACTGCCTGCACCAACGTCACTAGCATCTACCGCCAATTTAAATGCTTTGTTGAAGTCTGGTGCTAAGAGAACTGGAGCACTCTTAAGTATGGCCTTTAACTTATCAAAGGACGTTTTACAGTCTTCATTCCAAATATATTTCTTTCCTTTACCTAGTAAATTTGTCAAGGGCTCTGCAATTACAGAGAAGTTATTACAGAACTTCCTATAATATCCTGCCATACCAAGAAAGCGCATCAGTTGTCTTTTGCATGAAGGTACAGGAAAATCCGAGATAGCCTCTACTTTAGCTTCTACAGGTTTAACCTGACCTTGACCCACAACATGTCCTAGAAATGTCAAATTTGCGTGACAGAATTCACTTTTTGCTAAATTGATTGTCAATTTTGCATCACTAAGTCTTTGAAAGAATTCTCTGATAGTCTGTAGATGTAGTTTCCATTCATCGTTGAAGATGATTGCATCGTCGATATATGCTTTACAACCACCCAGATCAGATGTCAAGCTATTTATAAGTCTCTGAAACGTTGCTGGAGAGTTTTTCATACCAAATGGCATAACCTTATACTGATAGAGTCCATCTGGTGTAACAAATGCCGAAATCTCCTTAGCTCTGTCTGTCAAAGGAATTTGCCAAAATCCTTTCAGAAGATCAAATTTAGTAACATATTTGGCTTGTCCAATTTGATCAATACAGTCATCAATACGTGGGATTGGAAATGTATCCGTTTTAGTCACAGAATTAACTTTTCGATAGTCTGTACACATGCGAAAAGTTCCATCAGGTTTTGGCACCAGAATACAAGGAGAACTCCAGTCACTTTGACTTGGTTCTATAAAATCATTTTCCAGCAAATACTGAATTTCTTCCCTGAGATACTGTTGCTTCACAGGGTTCATTTGATAAGGATGTTGCTTCACAGGCTTTGCGCCATCAATGTCAACATCATGAAAGATTCTGTCAGTCCTGGTTGGAATGTCCGGAAATAAGTGCTCATATTCAAGAATTAACTGTTTCAGTTCAAGTCTCTTGACTGGATCCAGGTGTGACAGTTTCTGGTCGAGATCCTTTAAGATGTCAGAATTCTGGAGTTTTGATGATGAGGGATCAGATTTTATAAAGTTCATATCCTCAGAGTCCATTTCAGATTGCTCTTGAGGGACAGAATTTACTACGCTTATTGGTGAAACAACTGAATTATCCCTATCAATGTACTTTTTCAACATATTAATATGACATAACTGTTTATCCTTGCGCCTCTCAGGTGTGTTGATAATATAATTTACATCACTGAGCTTTTTGTCAACAGTGTAAGGGCCGTAATATCTGGCCTGCAAAGGTCTGCCAGGAATTGGCAAAAGAGCAAGTACCTTCTCTCCAGGTTTAAAATTTCTTTCCCTGGCATTTTCATCATAATGAAATTTCATTTTGTTTTGAGCTGATTTGAGATTGGACCGAGCAGCTTCACAGGCTTTTGACAATCTGTTATTGAAGTCAGAAACATATTGAAGCAAATTCAAAGAACTGTCATCATCAGAAAGAAATTTCTCTTTCAAAAGTTTCAGTGGTCCACGAACTGTGTGACCAAAAACAAGCTCAAATGGGCTGAAACCAAGTGATTCTTGTACGGATTCCCTAGCTGCAAATAACAGGAAATGAATGCCTTCATCCCAATCCTTTTCAGTGTCAAAGCAGTAAGATCTGATCATGTTTTTCAGTGTTTGATGAAATCGTTCTAAGGCACCTTGACTTTCAGGATGATATGCTGATGACCGATATTGCTGAATGCCTAATTCATGCATCACTTGCTGAAATATTCCTGACATAAAATTAGATCCTTGATCTGACTGGACAGATTTAGGGAGACCTACAAATGTGAAAAACTTCACAAGAGCCTTAACTATTGTCTTTGTCTTGATATTCCTAAGTGGAATGGCTTCTGGGAAACGTGTGGAAGCACACATTATGGTCAAAAGATATTCACAACCTGACTTTGTTTTGGGTAAAGGACCCACACAATCAATAATTATTCTGCTAAAAGGTTCCTCAAATGCAGGAATTGGCTGCAAATGGGCTTTAGGGATAGTTTGATTAGGTTTTCCTACCATTTGACATGTATGGCAAGATTTGCAATGTTTAGAAACATCAGATTTTAACCCTGGCCAGTAGAAATGATTAAGAATCTTGTGATAGGTCTTGTTTACACCTAAATGACCTGACAAGGGAGTTTCATGAGCTAAGTTTAAAATTTCAGGGCGATAAACCCTTGGAACCACAATTTGGTGGTTAACAGTCCACTCGTCTTCTGCTGAGACATCAGGAGGACGCCATTTTCTCATCAAAATGTCATTTTTGACATAATAGCAAACAGGAACCTGGAACATGTCATTTTCATCTAAAACCCTTTCAAATAAAGGTGAGATCTCAGGATCACTGTGTTGTTCTTTGCAAAGCTGTGACCTTGACAGCAGGTCATTACCTTGGTCATTTGAAAATGAAGAAGAGTGGTCTGGGTTGGACACAGATGAGGTGTGAGTAAAGTCTGTCTGCATGTCAGACAGGCTGGGTGAAAGAGATTTTGAAATCTCGTCATTAAAAGACTGACCTATAAAAGTATCAGTTAAATCAATGTCCTGCTTCCCATCATATAACATGGCTTTCTTTGCCATAGCCCTAGTGACAGCACATGAAGGCTAAAGGTCAGGAATTTCCTGCTCAATGGGGTCAGGTGGTTGATCAACACAAGGAGTGTTGGTCAAAAGTGGATTAACCACAACCTTATCTCCTGCTAGGTCATTGCCTAACAATAAGTGAACACCTTTAAAAGGTAATGAAGGTCTAATACCAACAGCCACTGGACCAGAAATTAAGTCTGAGGACAAATAAATGTTATGAAGCGGTACATTAATAAATCCACATTCTACTCCCTGAATAAGGAAACTTGTCCCAGAAGAAGTCTTCTCAGAAAATGGCAGGGTATCTGCCAAAATAAGGGATTGAGAAGCTCCGGTATCTCGTAAGATAGTAATAGGGGTAGACTGGGCAAAGTCACAATTTAGTGACACAAAACCTTCTGATAAGAACGGTTCATAAATCTCCATAACAGAATCAGTCTCAGAAATTTTGGTCTTAATAGGAATTTGATCCTGAACACAAGACTGTGGTGTTGACCGTAAAGAGGTAAGACCTGTGGGTTTTGGGCCCTCTTGTTTTTCTCTCTTCCTCTTTAAAAGTAAGCATTCAGAAATTATATGTCCCGTTTGCTTACAATAATTACAAATAGGCTGAGATAAGGGATTTTGACCTTTGTTTTCACCAGGGGGTTTTGGTTTTGGAGTATATGAGGGACTGGAATTGCCAGATGGATTACTGGGACTGAATTTTGGACCTGACTGAGGGAAAAAGGTCTTTTTAGGAAAAGGCTTGTGCACAAAAGAAGTCTTATGAGTTAAAGCATAATCATCAGCCAAACGAGCTGCTCCCTCTAACGTTTCGACTTCCTTTTCATCTAAAAATGATTTAATGTCAGAATTAATGCACCTTTTAAACTCCTCAACAAGCATGAGCTGTCTAAGTTTACCATGATCAGAGCCCACTTTCTTTGATGAGCTCCACCTATCAAATAACTGCTCTTTTGTCCTAGCAAATTCAACATAAGTTTTGTCATTTTCTTTTCTACAGTTCCTAAATTTCTGCCTGTAAGCCTCAGGGACCAACTCATAAGCCTTAAGAATAACTTCTTTTACTTTGTCATAATCTGAGCTCTGCTCAAGAGAAAGTTGAGTATAAATTTCGCGAGCCTTGCCGATCACAACGCTCTGAAGAAGCAAAGTCCAATGCTCTTTTGGCCATTTCAAATTTTCAGCTACTTTTTCAAAGTGAAGAAAATATTTATCAACTTCTTTTTATTGAAATGGAGGAACAAGTCTGATGTGTTTGGTAACATCAAAAACTTTTTTAGAGTCCAAAGGCAAAGACTTTGATGTGGTCTTTTCTTGCATTTCCATTTCTTTCATTCTAATCTGAAATTGTCTTTCTCTTTCTTTTTCTTCTTTTTCAAATTTTAATTTCTCCTTTTCTATTTCAATTCTTTCTTCCTTTTCTAATTTTTCTTTTTGCATTTCTCTTTCTTTTTCTTTTTCTCGTTCTTCCATTTCTAACCTTAATTTTTCATGTTCTAATGTTTGTTTCTGCAACCTTTCTTCTCGTTCTAATGTTTCAAGCCTAATTCTTTCCTCATGCTCTAACCTTAATTTTTCTATTTCAAGTTGTCTCTGAATTTCTAATTCTCTCATCTGCAAATCTGTCTGAGTGACAAGAATGTGAGAGGTTGCAGAGGAATCAAAAATTTCTTCATCAACAAAGAACTGAATCAAAATATTCTTAATTTCATGTTTTAACATGGACCTTTTGACTGAAGATAATTCATAATGTGCTGCAATATCCAATAAGTCTGTCTTTTTGACCAAGTTCAACAGCTCCTGAGAAGGCGCAGCAATGAATTCATTGAGATCAAAAGACATGGTTGCTTTTTGCTGGCTTTACTTGTTTGAATAACAGTGAAAGCTTTTCTTTTTTTTTTTTAATTCAGAATTATTTGATGCACTAGAAATTTCAATCCCGGACTCGAGCCCCCAATTTGTTACGACCTGGCGGAGGTAACAAAAAGATGGAAGTAAACCAGCAACAAGCCTGTTTTTAAACTTAACAAAATTTATTTACTTGTACATCAAAATAAAACAGTCATTAATTAATCAAGAGAATATGTAATTAACGATACCTTATTTTAGTCTGAATGTCCCTCAGAATTTAAAACACAAGTCCTTTAATAATTTCTGATCCCAGAAGATAAAGTATGTATGAGCACATGAATATTTCCAAATCCAATATATTTAAATTCCAGTATAACTTATTTTACTATAGACTGGTGAAAGTTTTCATACAAAGATCCCCTAAATGAAAATCTGTCCTCTTTATATAATATCTAGGAACATTCCGGAACTAACCAAAAATAGATCTTACCAAAAAGTACTCAATTCTGACATAATTTCATACCAGAAGATTCTTAATGTTTACAACAGAAAGGTCTAATATTTTCTCAATACTAAAAATAGTTATTCCAGAATGTTCTAAAGTACAATGTAAACAACTTGTTTATTTCAAACCTAGTAAACATCTGAAAACTGCAAAATCATGGTAAAAGAAAATATTTACACCAACTTAAACACCATATTCATAACACTAGGCTGATCTGAGTCTGCGCTGGGCGCTCAACCACTTTGTATGTTTTCTCGTGTCGCGGCTCAAATACAGAAACGCGCATCTGTCGCACTAAATTCGATATGGATACGTTTATATGACGAAAAGTTGGAGGCTGGTGACTGAGATACCGTTGTCTCCAACTTATTATTACTTTAATTTGTCAAATTTTCTTTCTCTCCTCACTTTGATTAATTCTTACCAAATACTATGGATTATGGTTGCATAATTTCATCGGGAAGACTGTTATCTACTCACCCGCCAGCAAGTCCTCATTCCAAATATCGATTTACATGCTTGATGAGAAATGTTTGAAGAAAAATCTGGGTCGACAAAGGGGACTGTCAAATGACGGATAGAAGAAAGAATGAATGGACAGAATCCAGTATCCCCTACTTTTATCAATCACTCCGAGCGCCGAAGGCGCACTCGAATTGCCGAGGCGGGCTGAGGCTGAGAACTGTTTTCGCATTTGTCAAAGGAACTTAATATCGGACAGACTTATCTCCTTTGTTGCAAATCCGTATCTTATATTCGGAACCGAATTGGTTGCTATTACTTGACTCTTACATAGAAGTAGCGGCATACCCAACAGTGCGGACGCCTAAACGGCGTCCATGATTTTGCGGACACCGTAAGGCGTACGCCGTTATTGTTTGATTTTTTTCAAATCGGATGCCGAATGCACACGTCTTAATATTTAGAAAAGAAGTGATGACCTATTTAGCCTGACAGAAAAGCGGATTCTCGTTGACATCTCGTAGCCTGACAGAAAGGATGGTACGCTGTATTTCCAAAATTAGCATCACAGTCAATTGATGGCAGATAACAGGTAACCATATTTGTTTACAAAATACCAGCGTCTGTGGCGTTCTATCTTTCATTACAGAAACTCTGGTATTTACAATATTTCTCTATATAATATTTGAAGGAGTGTGGAGATGGTGTACAAAAGATCTGTAAGCGGGCTCTGCTGCATTTTCTTGTTTCAGAGTGTATGAAAAGAACCTGGGATCTAATTTAATTAAGTTTCTGATTATTGCCTATCTTCTTACTTTATATATATAATATAAATAAAGTGTTACTTTACCTGAGGCCCAAGTATAAGTGCCCTCGGTTACATCATCTCTAAGACCGATGAACACTGATTCAACATAATGGTGTGACTTGAGATAATTGGTGAAGAATTCTTGTTCCTGGGCATTTCTAACAGTCAGTAAATGTCCGCCGCGGAGTGTACAGTGTTTCTCAGCATTAGTCCACGTATCAGCTTGTGGGTCTAGTACAAAACAATATTGGTCATACTGGTTTAGGTATCCATTAGTTCGGATAGCGTCCTTTCTAACGTGGCCCGGACATTTACTGATATCTCCTGTAAATCAAGATTCGTTGTTCAGTTAGTTACAAGAAACTAGGCGTCTTTCCAAACAGTTGCTCCAGTAGGAGAAAACTGCAGCCATAGGGTTGAGTAGCCATGTTTAATACCAACGCGACATAAAAAAACTGCCGTGTATTCTGATATGAATCAGGCTCCAATAGTCTCCACCGAAATTGTTGATGCGACTTAGCAGAGAGCGATAGGGGCACCTCAAGTTTGTTGAAATCCTAGGTGTAAGATTTCATATACCTCAAAGCAGTGGCAGTGAAATTTGCAATCAATAAATAAAAAAATAAACACATAAATAAATAATAAATAAATTAATAATAATAATATATAAAATAAAAAAGGAAAGCCTAATCCACGTGTATTAAGATAGATTTCTCTAAGGATCTTCTTTATACTTACAAAGGCTATCGAAATGTTTAAATGCTATGAATTTTAACAAAATTGGACCTGACTTACAATGGGAGGACGCCTAGTCTTCCTAGGCAGGGAGCTACAGTTTTCAAGACATTTGATTGACACTTTATATATATCAGAACTAATATGGAATAATGGATTTGAGCACTATCAGAGTTAAAGCCCTTGCTTATACTCCAAATACTGACGTTCTCCGCTTTGTAAATGCTTTGGTGGCTTTTACGAATGTTGATCCAGAAGTAATGTCACTGCAGCTATAAAATCGTATAGAATAAAAGGAAAGCAACGAAATCTCATATCCAAGTACCTCAATGTAATTGAAGTGCGTTCTGAAAATGTCATAAAAATGTAATGCCGAGTTCCTAAGATATCAAAATAGAAGGCATGGTAACGGTAAGCGCCGCAAGTCAATGACGTTACTGACGTTCCAGACGACGTTTCGATTTGTGTCATTATTTTCCAAAGTAGCATCTTTGCTGTTCCAGCACAGCACTGTTGCCTCTTAACCCATGTTTATCTCATCCTTCAATATTAATTTCACTGCCCCGCAGCTCCTGTTCAACACAATGCTCGAGTTGCAGAACAACAATCTTCCTTTTTGGGGTCTGAAAAAAGAGTGACGTACTTGAATAACATTGCACATGCTGGTTTTACGGTGCTTAAAAGATCTTCTAGTGACTCGTCTCTGTCCCTCCAGCGCTTATTCCATCTTTGCACAAGCCTCCTTATCACTATTTTAGTACCGTATGTTAAATGTAACAGCTAAATGCAAATCATTATAAAACCTGTACAGCCGTCAGAATTGTTGATAATATTCCCGTTGATGTGCTTTTTATACCCCGCCACACGTTAGTGGCGGGGTATTATGTTTTCCCGCTGGCTGTCCGTGTGTCTGTCCGTCCGTCGTACGTACGTCCGTCCGGTCGTCCGTCCGTCCGTGAGCACTTCGTTTCCGTTCGATAACTTGAGTATTTATTAACGGATTTTATTCATACATGGCATGTGCATTGGTCTTGGGAAGATCTCGGTTGGGATTGTTAATGGGCAAATTTCGATGTCTTCTTATGGAGTTATTGACCTTTTCATGGTCTTAAAAACAGTTTTTGGTCTGTAGTTCTTTTACACTTTGAAATATCTTGATGAAATTTCACAGAAATGATCGAAGTAACATAAGCTTTCAGTTATAAGCAGAATTTTGTGCACCTGGATTATCTGCCCCTGCCCTAAGGCTATATACATGTATGAAATAATGAAAAAAAAAATGTATAAAATTAAGAGTCGAAAGGGATTTTTCTGAAACTTATAACAATTTATCATATTGATATAAGCTTTATGTCTTGATCAAAATCTTGTCCCCCAGTGGTTATCTGCCCCTGACACATGCTGTATACATGTATGAAATCATGAAAAAATCAATATAAAATCAGATTTTCGGTATATCTTGATGAAATTTCATAGAAATGATTAAAATAACATAAGCTTTCTGTTACAAGTAGTATAAAGTCCACATAGGTTACCTGCCCCTGCCCCAGAGCTATATACATGTATAAAATTATGAAAAAATTCTGTATAAAATCAAAGATTAACAGGATTTTCCTGAAACTTGCAACACATTATCTAGGTAATATGAGGTTCATGTCATGATAAAAAAAATGTATAAAAGATAGAAGACGGGGCATTGGTTTGCAGTGGCGGGGTATTACGCAGTCGTTTACGATGCTTTTATTGTATCATATAACTGGCAAAAAAGAAGGAACGAGGTATTTTGAAAAGATGATAAGTTTCTCCATAAAAATACGGTTTCGTCTCTGGTTCCCCCTTAAGCATTGAAATAATGCAACAGCGGCACAATCAATCCTTGCCTTACATATTTGTACATTGTACTTTATCACCTGTTAAACGCATGTACCTTGTATTTTTATCTCCTGTACCTTGTGTTTTTACCATGTAAGCAAGCTTGTGAAATCGAAAGTAGGTCATTTTAGTTGCCAACTAAACTGACCTAGTTATTTTTTTAAATCTTTTTTATGAGAAACTCAAGCATCTTTTGATTTTTTAAAGCCGGCCAATCACGATCATAATCAATGACGAGACTGTAGTGAGAAGCTTGCAGTGATACCTCACGAATAAATATTTCATTCTGATAGAGCAATGGGGCCATTAAGACCATTTTTCTGTCCATCTTTTGTTTTAAGTTTCAAGAGTAGTTTCTGGAGAAGCTGTGTTCTTCTGGTGATAGAACTGTGAACAGTCTTGTTGTTTTTGTTCTGGCAAGTTTCGATCTCTTCTCATTGAACACCTATCCAGCCGTTCGTTGCTTTTTCAAACCGTCTGAATCGTCAGTAAACATGTATTCTCTTGCCTCTTCTGATTTATACTGCTTCTTCTTATTCTTATCCCACTTCTCGTCACAGATATTTAGAACAACTAAGGTGATCCGTAAGTATAGCACAGGCTATGTCTTTTATTGCGGCATTGTAGCTCGTATCATAATATAAGCCATGTCTTCAAATCTCGGAGTGGCTAAATTTAACAGCGTTGCGTGACATGTGCATGTCATATCCCTGTCCCTTAGCTTCAGTCTGTCTTGCCTGGATTAGCTTTCAGGCATTCGAAAGGTCCTCACCACCTGGCCCCAGGTTCACAATCATTCTTAAAGTTAAGGACCACCTTAAAGTTAAGGTGGAAGATTTCGCCCTAAGAAAATCTATATTCAAATCATATTGAAAATCGCAGTTTTTGCGTGATCCTACTGACAATTGTCATAGAAATGTAATACAAAAGAAAAATCAAATACATTTAGTTTTTGTAAGCTTTTATTTACATATGAAATTTAAGACCTTAACTTTAAGGTCGTCCTTAAGTTTAAGGAATGATTGTGAACCTGGGCCCAGGTCTCAGTCTTTTTCTATGCGTGAGGAACGCTAATTGTCCTGGGTATCAAAATAGGGATCACGTGGCACTGCATGGATGAATATGATGGTATTGATATTGTTTCTCTTTCAGTATTTGATATTCATTAAGCTTTGCGTCACCTCCGGTCCACAGCTTCCTAATTATAACGGCACTTTGGTGGAATAACAAAGATTCACACTTTGTCGTGACTTTTTATCAGGAAATATCTAAACTACTGTCAAGGACTAAAAGTAATTCCAACAAAATGCATGTTTAGAAGAAAATTAGTTTTGGGAGTTCTCCTGGGGCATTCATCAAACAATAAATACGGTTGAAAGCTGAATAGACAAATTAATAAATAACTTTGTTAGAACCAAACTTTGTCTCTTCATTGTCATGGTACATCTTGTCAAAGTTAACTGTAATTTGAAAGCAACAAGTTTGCACTGACGTCAAACCCCAAAGATGAAATTCACAGTAAAGTTATTTCTTGCAGTATTCAAATAGCAAGTTAAGAATCTGTGTTGTTATACCCCGACATACGAAGTATGTCAGGGTGTAAATATTTTTGTCATTCCGTCCGTCCGTTCGTTCGTTTCTTAGTTCGTTAGTCCGTCCGTTTGTCAACTTTGCTTCAAAGCTTTAAACCTTTTCTGATTGCTCACATCTCAGATTCTTTTCATATTTGATTCCTGATATCTCTATAGCATTGCCTTTGTTGTAAATTGTCTAAGCCCCCAGGGTTAGGCCCAGGGCGAGGCCAAGAGTCAATAATTAGGACTTAGGCAGTTTCATTATGTCAAAGTTCTGCGTTAAACCTTTCTGATTGCTCATATATATGTAATTACATTGAATATTTCTTCCATATTTGATTCATGATATTTCTATAGCATTGCTTTTGATATGGACTACCTAAGCTGCTGGGTCAGGCTAAATGGTCGGGCCAGGGGTCAATAACTAGGACTTAGCCATTTGTTGTGGTGTTGTTGCTTATAGTTTTAATATATTTAAATGGAGCCTATTGATTCATGACTATGTATATTTTATGCTAGTATACGTCATATAAATGCTGCTGGTCAAGGTCACAGACTTACTTGGAATTTCGTGCATGTATAACATTTGAAGTTTTGTGTTAAAGTACTCGTTTATTAGGCGGTGGCACTGGTAGGTGGTATACGTGAGCCCCTGCTCACTTGCTCTAGTCTCCTTTTTTGAATATGCTCTCTGCTCTCGAAGGAACTCATAACCTTTAGATTTTAATTTCGTTCATGCAAAATAAGTAAATGCATTAATAAAAGGGAAACAAAGCAAAGCATGACGCTATTAACACGATGTATTATCGGCGAAGGACATGTCAGAAACGTGGGAGGAAATAAAACAACCGTTACACCACACGTGTCTCCAGCCCGATGGTCTGTGAGAGCTACTGTTACCACGACACTTTAGGGGGAAATCTTGAACAAATCCAAACATCGTCTATCCCCTAGTCTTGCCCTTCAGTTGTTGAATTCAAGAAGGTGGTACTTGATCTTTGCGTATGGTGTCAAACAATAAAAATAACAACTCTTTACGAGTAAACAAGAAAAACTTCATCTTGTATCACATGGCGACACAAAGAAATGATACGTGAAAAAGGTCAGTGCTATAATAAGTACAGATACAAACCATGTGGTACAGGAGTTGTTGATCCTGTTATCACCCTTGTCGTAGTAGAGGTGCTTGTGGTTTGAGATGCAGTCGGTCTCATTGTGGTCGGACTGCTAGTGGTAGCAGTACTGGACATTGTTGTAGTTGGTCTAGGTGTGGTAGTTGTTCCTCTAGTAGTCGCCGCAGAGCTAGTAGTTCCTGTGGTCTTGGCAGTGCTAGTAGTCGGTGGAGGGGTAGTTTTGATTGTCGTTGCTGGTTTTAATGTGGAGGTAACAATGACTGCAAAGACAAAATTGCAAGATTCCCATAAAGTAGTCGCCCATTAATTTTGATTATCCCCCGCGAAGGCGTAGGAGATAAGAAAAAAATTACTGGACCATGAAATAAATGTCACTGTGACCTACTTTTCGCTTGAGGATAAACACCGGGTCTTACTGACTTATTATCTCAAGCAAATATATTTGAACATAAAACAATCTTTAAAGGCCCCATTGCTCTATAAGTAGGAAACATTTTATTGTGAAGTATCGTTGCATGCTTCTCACTACAGCTTTGCCACTGTATATGATCGTGATTGGACGGCTTTAAGATATTAAAACATCCTTGAGTTTCTCATAAAAACGATTTAAAGATTATCTAGGTCATTTTAGTTGTCAACTAAAATGACCTACTTTCAATTTCACAAAATTCATTTACATGGAAAAATACAATGTACAGAAGATAAAAATACAAGGTACAGGTATTTGATAGATGGTTTAAATACAATGTACGGCAAGGATACCGTTCATTGTCTCGCTGTGGCGAAATTTCATTTCTCAACGGGGAACCAGAAACAAGGACCTTATTTTCAATGGGGAGACTTTTCATTTTTCATAAACCACCATTTCTCCTTTTTGACAGTTATGTGCCACGAAAACGCACATCAAACGACATTTTATCATCAATTTGGAAGGTTGTACCGGTTTTATAATGATTAGTGCTTCGGTGATTTTTACGACTTATAGGACTATGGAGACTTTAGGATATAAGGAAAAATCACTTGACAATGAAATATAGGACACAGTAACCTACCGTAAGTTTGACGTCAAACATTGGGTCATACTGTGTAATTATCGGAAGAATCATGTTCCTTCATCAAATGGTCTTCAAGATGTAAGGCAAAAATCATTGGACCATGAAAAATAGGCCACTGCGACTAACTTTTTGTTTAAAAACAATTTTATAGTCATACTGTCTTGTTATCCCACGTATTCACGTTTTATAAATCTACTGGTCTTCAAGATATAAGGCAATATCTCTTGACCATATAATACAGTTTGTGGCCCGATATGCATCATTGTCTTCAGTCGATGTTTCCCGGATCTCTTGTGGTTACTTAGAAACTGAGCTAAACGCAAAAGGTGAATATTTTACTAACGCGCTCTAAGGCGCGCGTGTTTATGCATGCGCATAAAGGGTATTGCTTTACAAAGTCGTGTTAAAACGCTATAGGATCAAATTGGATCAAACTTCACGGTAAAGCATGATGTAAAGAAATGAACGGTTCAATATATGTTTTTCCATATTCAAGGTCAAGGACAAAGTCAAAATCCAAAGGTAAAATTATGCCATTTCTCAGAAGTTACTTAAGCGTATCTGGTGAAATTTCACTGACAGTTACAGATGGTGTGTCTCCCGAAACATTTAATAGGCGTGCCCAAAGTCAAGCGGAAGCTGTGACAATGGGCAATCAGCTACTGGTGAGGTAATTTCGTCAGAATCCTGTGCTATAGGAGAAAAACGAAATAAGCAACCTGCTTTTGTTCTAATCTTATATACGTGAATGATGTATTGTTTATGTACGTTGTGAAAAAAAAATATGTTTAAGCCAAATGCTGCGCTAAAATTGTAAATCCTGTCTCATTATCGTCTAAATCATGAATTACAATTTTGTGCCATCATATTTCAGTCAGACTTTGATGTTTTAAAATGTAATGTGAAAGCAGAAAATGCCCCTGGCTCCAGTGTTTAAGTCCTTACAGACATTACTTTAGGCATTAAATTCCAAACCTGACTCCTTTGTAGTATAGCTAACTAGACAAAGTTTCCGATAAAATATTCAACAGTGAGGAATTTAACGGATATTTTCTTTTTTGGCTTGGTATACATGCATTTTGTTTTCATACTGCAGCTTCAACTATGATTGCTGTTTTTGTTTATCAAAAACTGTACCTAAATCATCTGTCGGAGGGTCTCCTGGACACGTCTGCACCTTCACTTGTTCATCTAAGTAAACAAACGCCACCTAAAATAAAATAAAAAATACATGGTTCCAGATGCTCTAAATACATTTTTGTAAACAAAATATAGTTACCGTTCCAAAACATTTACCATGGCTTCTGCGACGCCCGATATGTACAAGTTCAGCTGGGCTTAGGCGATATAAAAGTTCACAAACATCCTGTAGTCGTTTGCCTAACAATGTTTACCAGTATTTTTGTATTACATTCTGATACGACACAGTCATTCTTGAATCGTCTTTTTAATACTTGAACTGAATTAAATGTGAGTTGTGTATGTGTGTTAAATGTAGGTGTTGGAGTGACTGTGTTTATTACAGTTAGAAATATTGTACAAAAAGAGCTGCAGTCTACTTGTTTAATGATAAGGATTCCAATAGTAATTCCATGTCAGTTACTGGAATGAATAGAGTTAAAATCTAAAAGAGTCACTTCAAGAGTAGACAACAAATATGAAAGAAGAAACATGGACCATACTTTGCAGTTTCGGCTACTTAAGCCTAATCAGTGACCCTGAAATGATATTGCGACGAAAGCTGGAGAAACATACTGTGATGTCTTAGTTTTATTTAAACAATAGATTCAAAGCCCTGATAAGTATCTAAAACGGTCCAAATGAATAAAGAGCGATGATCTATGAAATGAGTCTAAACCAAAATTCTGATTTCTCAGAACCTATCCTCCGGTCTCAGAGGGCAAAATAAAATAAAATGTGCACTATGTAAGTTTCACAAGATACGTTATAGACAAGTCGAGTTCACCGTTGTAACACGCTGTAAGTCTCATTGAAATGCATCTGCCTCCTTCTGTTAATCTTCAGATGCGGTTTTAAAAAAAGTAGTTTGATCCATTATTGTCGGCCAATGATAATGCTTATCAATATTGCAACCTAAAGTGAACACAAACTATGCTGAGTGTGCTTATAACTACATAATGTAGTTTGCTAGTGAAAATACAATCTTCACCTGTTTTTCGTACTGTATACCCTGCCAGTTTTGTATATCACCGCTGTGGGCGTGAGTGGGCTTACAATCAAACTCGTAGAGGTGCCCTAGAGGAGTAGTATGGCTGTCTGTCTGAGTGTACACCTCTCTCTCGACATGGTAATTACACAGACACTGATAGTCAGCTGCCACTGCCCCCAACAAGCTTACGATTAATACTGTTTGGTACATCGTCATCTGAAAAATAATTCATATATTTTGGCATATTAATTTGTCAGCGAGATATCTCAAAAGCTATTTAAGCAGCTAGGGGCTTGAAACTTAGTCAGCTGATTGTAAATGATAAGTAACTACATGCATAGAAATTAACTTTTAAACAAATTCTGTCAAAGGGTTTTAGATTTATGTCCCTTTGAAAATTTTGGAACTATAAACATTTCATCAAGGTACTTCCACAAGAGTCTAAACTAAGAACTTGAAACTTTTCGAAATTAAGAAATTATAGGATGTTTTTCTCTGGCTTACATCGGCAGATCATGTCAGGGTCTTTGATGAGGCTTGCATAGCCGAAACTTGGAAGTATGGTCCATGTTCCTTCTTTTGAATGTGTCCTATGCTCGTGGAGGAACTCTTGAGGACTTTAATTTGACTTTATTGCAGCTGGTGTTTTGCAGTGTTTCGGCCGTAAAATGTCTCCCTATACATTATTCATAGTGCAGATTATATTTTAAATGACTGATTCTGTCTATCATTCATGTGGAAAGTGGCTTTCACAGCTGTATTCTTCCGCAGTGATCGTAAGTTCTTTCGCTTAAAAACGTCTGGAATTGAAAATAAGTTTTGTGCGAAGTTAAATGAGAACTGATACTAGTATGTAACGTATTCTTGTGCAGGTATAATTATTTATGTAGTTCTGTAAAATGATAAGTATCTAACCAATGATATCAGCGGTCAAAAAATATAACGAATACAAATCAATTCGCCAATTACCGTATTCGCCCTCCTTAAGCACATCTGTCTCTTTAATTGAAAATAAATTAGCTGCCGCTTAAAAAACAACAACAAAATAAAACCTACTACAAAAACCACAAAAAAAAAACTCTTTCACAGTCATAAACTTGCATAAAACAGTATTCCGAACACGCCAATCATTGCAGAGAATGTAATTAGGTTTATCCACATCTACTGGACTTCATACGGTAATTGTGTGTTATCGGTGGCTAATTAAAGAACTGTCATGTCGTAAACATTGGAGTGGACACCCTCGTGGTCCGTAGGTAATGCGAAACACTGAGTGCTTAAAAGTCAGTGAAAAGCAGTAACCGTTGTCAAAATTCAGAAATCACTTGTGTACAAGAGATAGAATTTTGGCAGGTGCATGAAGTGATTTGCGCTAAATGGCTTGTTTACATTTTAAGAGTTGGACCATATACAAGTAACAGGACTGAAGTTGGAGATTATTTTGAGCCGACGTAGCATGTCTTTATTCTGATAGAATCTGTCATTTTAGGGCTATTCGCCCTTTGATTTTTCTTTGAGATCAGAGGATATATTCTGAGAAATCAGAAAGGTTTGATTGTTAAGACTCAAGTCCTTAATTATAGCTTTTTAGCTCACCTGAGCCGAAGGCTCAAAGATGAGCTTATATATTCCTCGACAAAAGTTTAGCATATGGTCAAACAAATAAAAAAGATTATTGGAGATAAAATCAATTGAATTCCAATTTTCTGTGCATTCAATCATGAACACCAATGATTAACCATCGTAAAATAAGCAACTCTGATTTGAATTTGAAATACAACTCCATAAAGGAAGCAAAGCCGTATATGTCCAAAAGCACATTTTAGAAAGTGATAAAAATATCCGTGTAATGCGCTATGAATACATTTTCTTTTACACCAATATAACGTTTTAAAACGCAAAATGTTTTTGGCGAATACAAAGGTACTGTTTTTATAATATTAAAAAAAAGCATTATTTTCTTTTGAAATGCAAATTTTTTAGGTTTTTATTTTTTTGCTCGCATTGTGTGGTGCTTATTCAAATCAGTTTAAAGTTTGCGTTTTTACAATGCTTAAACATTGGTTTTGATGAAGGAACGCATTTATCTACATGCTTAATATTAGAACTAAGGTGCCGACCATTTGATTTTCTGGGGGGGGGGGAGGGCGGGGGAGAGGGGGGGGTATTCTTGGGTGGAGCCAAGTTTTTTTTCACTGGCCTCTGGAAACAATTTCTTTCTTTTTTTCACCTTGAGGGTGCTAATTTCTTTTTTTTTACGAACTAGCTCAAACAATTTATTATTTTTTATTTTATAGGCTGAACTATCAGATGTTTATTTATTTGACCTTAACATGCTTTTTATTTTACCCACATCAGTAATTTTTACACCTTATTTTATCACAAAAAGAACATGGTGCTGTCTGTAACCAGCTTAAGGGCATGGTTTAGCTTGCTTTTGCAAACCTGGAGCATGTTACTCTCTTCATCTATGGTACAGATGCAAACATCCCTGTACGAGCTTGGCAAAAAATTAGACCTTAAATTAGAGTTATTTTGACCAAAAATTAGGGCTATTTTTACAAAAGTTTAGGGCTAACATTGGGAATATAAGTGTTTTTCTTTCTAGCCCAATCTTATGCCATAACATGTTTTTAGTTGCACTTTTGAAAGTTTGATAAATAGATATTCACAGAGTCACATTATAAATGAATGCAAGTTAATAAATGGCTAAAAGCTCTTTGCTAAGACGTTAACAAAGGGGGTCGGGGGGGGGGGGCTGTGCCCCACCAGAAGCCAAAGCCATTTCCCAATTTTAATGGCAATTTTAAGACTGGAAACAATAGAGAAACTCTATGGATGATGATAAAAGAAATTGGGGCTTTTTTAGGAATTTTGCCTTTTAGAGTGTTTATTTTGCCATAATGGCTTTGTCTCCCAAAAGCTAGTGACTCTTTTGCAATTCAGTTTTAGTTTCTCCGGCTTACATCGCCAGATTATGTCAGAGTCACTGATGAGGCTTAAATAGCCGAGACTTCGAAGTATGACCCATGTTCCTTCTTCGGAATGTATTCTCTACTCTTGAAGGAACACTCTGTATTATTATATACTTTGAATTTAAGATATTAAAAACCCAGAATATTTTTTTAATTCCATTTGATTCTGCTCTTTCAAATATACCTTTTCCAATCAAACCCCCTTTATTAAAAAGTGCTAATCACCTCATCATTAGAGCCATGAAACAAGTGATAAAATTTCGTTTCACGGCTCCAGGCTAAAGACTTTAATTAGATTGCGAAACAACGTTTTGAAAAGCATTGATAGGCAGTGTGATGACATTAAACATGTTTTTCACACCTTCTGAAAACAGAGAATTTAGTATAATTGACATGTTTATACAAGGGTTGACAACACATTTAGTTTTGTTGGTTTAAGATGCTTTTTGTGTATTTATTAAAGTAAATATCACTATTTATTTCCAAATCATGTAACAGCTTAATAATGGAATAAAACGAAATAAATAATATAAAATAAGTGAAAAGGGATATATGTGTTGTAAATAGCACAAAATTGTGATTTCTCTTAAAATAAATGTAACGTTTTAGAAAATAATTTTAAACATGTGAAAGACTCATTAAACAGCATCTTTAAACAGCATCCAGAAACTGGAAGTATATTTGGCATTTTCGGCATTACTAAAAACAAAATTAACCTAAAATCCGGGTTTTTTCTTTCCAATAATTTTGAAATCTTTTAACAAACATCCATTCGATAATATTGATGATGAAACAGTACTGTTGATTATTAATCAGTGACAAGCTGAAACTACAAATCCACTATGCCGCACTATGGAAAATGCAAGAACTTCCGTGGCCTGTATGTTCTCTATTTTCAGTTTATTATGTCGGAAAAAAGATGTTTCAAAACAGCAGATAAAAAAACATATTATAAAAATGAATAAATATTGAACAGTAAACGATTTGAACGACAGTAATCTGAAATCACTATGTAATTATCAATATTTAATTAGTTTATCATCAAAAAGCTTATAAATTTATATTGTTGTATCCAAACGTTGCCCCACGCCTGCAAGGTAACGCGAAATCTCGCCAGGTAACGGGCCGCGAGACTAGGGGAGATAACAATGTGAAAAAAGGATATTGTACATAATATTATATGGTACAGGATCTGATAGAAAGCTGAAGCTTATTTAAATCATCTCCTGAAACAATATGAATACAGCAACATACGTTAATGGTGGAATCACTGATTGGAGATGTACTTGTAGCTTTACTGATTAACTTTTTTTTAAAAATTCTATCAATTTTGTAGGAGTTAAAGCCCTTGGAAAATGTCAGCATTTTAAACTTGTCAGCAAGATATCTTGAAAAGCATTTGAGCTAGAGACTTGAAACTTAGTCAGCTACTTGATGATGATAAGTAAATTGACTGATTGACTTTGGAACGATTTGCTTTGCTATTTTAGTACAGACCATTCCGTTGTATGGTCAGGCATATGGCTCGGGGGCATTGTGTTCCAGAAACATATTTTTAGTTCAGTAAGAGAATGGAAAATCCAAGGGGCTGCGATTCTGTAGTACATTGTCCGATCTTACTAAAATTTAAAAATTTTAGATATTGATACAGTGTAAAAATTACACTGGTCGAAAAAAAATACTTGATGACTTTTCTATAAGGGGTGTGATAATAAAACCGGGCTTTAGCGATCCCGGAATTTAGATTTCAGCCTTGATTTGTTTCTGATGCATGTTCTCATTACCGTACACAAGAATAGCCAATTAAAACAAAAAGGGTGACAAACTGATAATCGGCTTTGGAGACAGGGAAGCTCTTAAATCATTATTAATTTAATTCAAAGGGAGATCATTACATAAATCGAAAGGTTTGTGCTGCTTTCTTGTTCTTGGATAAGTCGTTTCTGATTTTTTTCTTGTTGTTTTTTCGACGTTTCTGACTCTCGTTTAACCGTTTAACGCAACACGTTTCATGTTTTCAAGAACGAAATGCTGCTGACGTGAAAAAAAAAGCTAGTTGCACATTGATTTCGACCCCAAACCGTTCTATATGAAATTTAGTTCAGATTGGTTCAGAGCTGTCAGATAAATTTCTGCAAAGTCGATTAAGTTATCTACTCTTATGCGTATAGATTTCATTCATAGCCTTGTGAAGTTGTCACATGTCAAAACATATAATTATATAATTATAATTTTACTCTTTAGTTGGGTAGGCGGGGGGGGGGGCTTATATGATTCAGTAGTCCACAGACGTTTTCGTACTGTAATGCTTAATCTAGGCCACATTCTGTTTAGTATATTTTGTAAGATTAAGTCACAACCCGTACAGACTGGCTACGTGGAAACGGGTTAGTGTAGTCGTAAATCGTATAGCACTGTAATGCTTAATCTAGGCCACATTCTGTTTAGTATATTTTGTAAGATTAAGTCACAACCCGTACAGACTGGCTACGTGTAGAACGGGTAAGTGTACTCGTAAATCGTATAGCACGGAGAAACACGGCGTAGCACGGCGATTGTTTACGAGTGACTTTTCAGAAAATGTTAGATTTCACCGACAAATTAAGATGTTTCATCTAACACTTTTATATCTTTCATATACCAACAATGGTTTATTTGGCAAAACTTACCCTACTTTTTAAGTATGCTGCCACAAAGTCAAGCTCACCACTTTCCCTTCAAACAGCTCTTTTGAGGCAATATTCTTGACAATTCTATTTTTACATGTTAATCATGCATCAGCATCTTCAGCAAGTTAGAATCCCTACGCTGAACCGACCAGAATCAAACATAAATTGCGAATATACCTAAATGGGCGCAGCGGGATAACACGGGTGTGGCAACGGAGTAACACGACTCAGTATTTTCGAAAGACTACGGTATAAAGCGGGCACCGTTTTTCTTTTGGAATCATTAAAAGGGAAGAAATGAATAACGTGAATTTGTTTGTTTCCGGAAATCTTTAACTTTTAATAGACGAAGTAGTTCTAAAGCCGAGAATCCATTTATACACGGTGCGAGGTCCCTGTACGTTTCTCCATCTTTAAGTAGATGGGCAGGCAAAAAATGAATGGTTTCCAAAGTACGAACATGTCTCAGTGATTTTGACTGCCTCTCATATATACGGGTGCGGGCAGGGACGCGGACCACTGATCATGTACTGGGTTCCTGACTTGAGCTTAGACTTTTGCATCTTCATCAATAAATGTCTCAATTTAGCTTGCTTGAGCCTCGACCTCTGCTAGGCGCTGTTATATGAGCCGCGACACGCAACATGGTGCTTATGGGAAATGCAAATAGCAAAGGCTCAGATCAGTCTGCATCTTTGCTGCCTAATCAGAGTCTTTGCTGCTAACGAAGACCATATGTGGGTCCTTAGAATTTTACAGACACAAAATGAAGGCTGTTCGTAGATGCATGGACTCATAGACTGGTTTGAGTCTTTGCTGTTCGCGGATAGTTACCCAAACTGATTGTGTGACGCGGCTCATATGTGTGAAGCTGGCCGGAGTAGAGTACCTGAAGAGCACTAACTGTGTACGCTCGTTGTGTGTGAGCAACAGCTAAGCTCATCCTGCACACCCATGCAGTCCTACGTGGCTTGGTGTATTTCAATTAATATGTAGAACTTTCAAACTGCTGTCAAAGGGTTTGATTGCACATATGTCTTTGCAGCCGCGGTGGTAACACCAATTTTACCAGCTACGCTGTCGACCGTAGATGGTACTATAAAATGGCTGTCGACCGAGAATTCAGTCGACAGCATTAACGTTGACGGTAAATGTTACTTTTGTTAATAGCTGTCGACCGCCGAGCTGATACTGTTGTAATTGCCTAGGTTCACAGCCATTTTTTTCATGTGGGGTAAATGAACGGCTCGGTCGACAGCACAGATTGAGAAATTGGTATTACCACCGTGTAAGATCTAGGTAGACTGTATTTTAAAATGCAGATTCCACAGAGTTCATACATGTTGTATGCAAACAGCAAAGGGCCGGACCAAACTGTGTGGATGCGCAGGCTGGTTTTAGTCTTTGCTGTTTGCCTATACATTGAGCATCCTTTCTCCATGTTGCAACTCGTATTACGATCAGTCTTTATTGCTTGCATCAGCAATTCTCTGAAGAAGACGAATCTACGGTATCATTAACAAACACATTTTAGTTGCGCATGCTAGTCTGAATCTTTCAACAAAGCCTGTCTATGCCATTCGAGAATACCAAAGACGCAAATCGGCCTGTGCTTTCTCGCAGTTTTGTTCGCTGCTTACGTAGTGTGATACCCATCTCAATAGGTGTGGTCGAAAAACACATTACTCTTGGCTCTAGGTCTTCTACGAATTTTAAAAACTGTTTACACTTTCTAGTTCAGTGGTGGTAAGGTTTATTCACTGAATAAGGGATGTCACACCTGTCTGATTTAGCATACTATGCATGTGCAATCAATGCACTGTTCAAAATCTCTTACCTGGCTAATTGTGCGTAAATACATGCTTAGAAGCCATGCATCCTATGACTCCTTAAAAAAGCCAAATTCTGAACTTCATGATTCCAATGCTAATACTCTACTGTTGAAATATTTGAACTGGTTTCTTAACTAAAACTAGATATTTGTGGAAACTGGACCTAAAGACAGCTATTCAGAATACCTTGAATAAAGGACATATGCAGTACTGAAGGTCTTGAGAAACAGTTTTCAAACTATTTATAAGAACTTGTTGACTGGCTTTCGCCATGGCAGTATAGGCTTTGCAGAACTGAGGCTTATCAATATATCTCTTTGCATAGACATCATTGGATTCTGATATCTTTCCCTCTTCATCTTATTCATTTTACTGTTTACCATGTACATGCATATACTTGGATTTTTACTCAAAGTGATATAAAAACACAGGTGTGAATGTGGTCTTACAAGCAAATAAAGTTCCAAAATGATCTGTAAAACTTGAACCACCTCACTAAAAATTGGGACAGGAATGTCTGGGCAAACACTGTAGACCAAAACCAGACTGTTCAGGGACAGCAATAGTATTCCCCATTCTGCCAGCACCTTTGTGCCAAATTGATGATAGTCAAATCAGTGAAGCTTCTGGTAAAATCAACTTAATTTAGGTTAACAATGGCATCTGCTGCAGAGATGGCTTCTGTCAATATTAAAGCTGCTATGATAAAGAATTATATCAGGCATAAGCAGTTAGCTGTAGCAGACTAGGTTTAAATTGTGCTAAAATGGGCAGTCAACTTAAGCAAAAAGTGGACTTGGCGGTTCCGCATCAGACCTGTTCTTAAAATTTGTATAAGAGCTATAATTTGGTGGCCTTGAACGTTTCGCTACTCTGCCTGCCTTGTGCAAATGCATGTGTCGATGTATATTTGGACAAATGAGGTTCATTTTTTTTTCTTTTCCAATACCTTTATATCGTCGGGGGAGCAGCGGTAGCTCAGTAGGTTAAGCGCTGGCCTGCTGATCTAGCGGATCCGGGTTCAAGCCCCGTTGTAGACGGGAATCTTTTCAATCGTAAACGGGGTTCCATTGCACTCAGCCTTTCATTATCACCTGTTCATCGTCCTGATATGACAGAAATACTGTTAAAAAGGACGTTAAAGTCGTAAATCATCAATCCATCCATATTTTCGGGCAGTGTGAAACGGTCTGTACAGTAATACTGGAGGTAAAGACTATGTACCTGGCCTATATCAGCAGTGTTTGTCTAAGGAATCTTTCATTGTCTACTACTAGTCTAAAACAGGATTCTATTCTGCTCCAGATGGGACAAAAAGACCGAAAAGGAAATAATTTGTTTTTGCGTTACCCGGGTTATACCGATGCCTGCTCCGGGTAAAGCCGTAACAGTCGCAGAAAGGTATCCGTTATTACACCGTGACTTTGAAAATGGGTGGTGTCTTGCAATAATCCATTTCACGGTGGCATCATAAAAAAATCTTGATGAAACTTTCATTGACAAATGCCTAAAACATATCTGTATTGAATTATGTGTTTATATCAAGATTTTATTTACCTACAGTGAGAATAAACATCGTAGGTATAACGTGGTTAATTTAAACGTATTTATGACTTCAACAGCTCCAGAATACAGTATGAGCATAAATTCGGATTTCAAAAGTTTGGTGTATATACACACCAAGGTATAACAAGCCAAGTTAAGTAAAGCAGCATGTCAACCTACCTCTTATCTTTTTGTCTTTGTCATCTAAAGTGACCTACCCTTGGTAAACAATCGCCATGCTACGCCTTGTGGCTTCGTGCTTTACGATTTACGAGTACACTTGCCCGTGATACACGCATTTCCACGTAGCCATTCTATACGGGTTGAGTCACCATGTTAATATAAGATGAAATATTCTTCTCTTACATGGTAGCTCAGTGGGTTAAGCGCTTGGAATCTTTCCAACTGTAAAACAGAGTTCCATGACGCCTTACATTATCACCCTCCCATCGCCCTGATACGAATGACGTGCTGTCAAAAATGACGTAAAATCGCAAGTGCTCCATCCATCCAGTTTCCCATACGTCACCTAAGTTCAGTTCAGTTCATTTGTACTATATCGGTCTACACAACTAAATCTAGAGATGTCAATGAAGAAGTGCTTACTTACCGACATGATTTTATATCCTGAAGAACTGAATTTAGTTATCTGATAGCGTCTTGTAATTGTCAAACTAACAATTGTTTATCATGGAAAAGTGTGGGAAAACTGCACTATGGCAAAGTGTATCTTACTAATAATACACGCAAACGGATGATAAGACATAGAAGACATGACAATATATTTTATATGACAGTATGTATTTTGCAGAATTTGATCATCATTGCCAGGAGCTACTAAAAATAATAAAGAAAGCTCAAAATAGAAATAATCATTGAAACTTCAATTTTTTTCTTCCATGCTTGCTCCTTTTGATATCGAAACAGCTGCATGGCCGATTGGTAAACGTTGTCGACTTCGGATTGAGGTGTCGCGTGTTCAAGTCCCGCTGGAAGCGAGAATCAGACCAAAACTAAACTGTTGTTCATTGCGCTGTAATAACCACCCTCCCCCATCATCTTGATTTGATTGAAGTACTGTTGAAAAATAAAGACGTGAAACGCCAAATCATTAAACTGATACCAATTTACTCCGTCTCAGCAAACTTTAATTACGGGGCTCTTGTCCGTCGTCGTCAGCAACTAGAAAGTGTGGGGAAAGAACTGTTAACTGTGAAGCATGAACTACAAAGTGTGAAGTATGAAATGTGAGGTGTGAAGTGTAAAATTTGTGTGTAGTATGAATTGTGAGTATGAAGTGTGAAATATCAACTACAAGTCTGAACACTGAAGTCTGAAGTGTGAAGTGTGAAATATGAGAACTATAGTGTGTAGTATGGATTGTGAAGTATGAAGTGAGAAATATTAACTTATAAGTCTGAACAATGAAGTCTGAAGTGGGAAATGTGAAGTATGTAGTATAAAGATTGAACTGTGAATTGCAAAATTACCAAGGTCTTTCATACAAAGACCGGTGGTGACTTCGCAAGTCACAGATCAAACTCCATACTTGATATTTCAAACTGCACACTTTGGAGTTCATTCTTCAGACTTCATAGAGAAGTCATGGATATGATGCAGAAGAGATGTTTTTACTTCTGAGATTCCCATGAATCTTTGCTCATAAAGCATCCGCGTGGCCATGTGGTAACTACGTCCAACTTTCGGATCAAGGGGGTCGCGCGTTTGAGCGTCGCTGGAGGCAAGGTTCTTTCGAATCTAAGCGACGCTTCTTCGCACAGAGCCCTTCATAATAGCCCTCTCGTCCCCTGATATGACTAAAAACTGTTGAATAGGACATAAAACTAACAACGATCCGGATACTTCACCCATCTTAGACCTATATTTAGGAAGAGATTCCCACAGAAGGCCACTAGCATAAAACTCTCTGTGTCTGTCTGTCTGTCTCTCTCTCTCTCTCTCTCTCTCTCTCTCTCTCTCGTTAGTAGCCCTTTATCTCCCATCTTTTTCTCCTCAAGTCTTTTAACATGTTTAAGTCATATTTAATTGACATCATATGATAACCAGCCATCCAGCTAAAGATTTGTCAATTTAGTTTAATCAATCGATCGTTTCGGAAATCGGAGTATATGTGATATGGGCAAGCTAGTATAGAATATCTACTATCATCGGGATTCCTAAACTCACAAACGAAAACAGAAGGCAGCCTTGGCTTGACTAGAATCATAAACTTTTTTCTAATCCGCCTGTTCGAGCAAGGGGTCTTCGTGGTTTTAGCGAGTGAATTATCAACTGAGAAGAAAGGAGAAAAATGAGCCGCGACACTAGAAGACCAACAAAGTGGTTGTGCACCCAGCGCAGACTCAGATCAGTCTGGGCATCCGCCCACAGACTCTTCACTAAGCGCTTAAAGGGTAGCTAAGGGCCTCAGCTACCTCCATGCGGACAGCAAAGAGTCTGATCAGACTGGGCGGATGCCCAGGCTGATCTGAGTCTCCGCTGGGCGCACAACCACTATGTTGGTTTTCTCGTGTCGCGGCTCAAATGCCCTAACATACATAATTTACCACAGCACCGTGCTTTAAGAAGTATCGATGTCTACAGATGGGGGTATCTAGGGACTATGGTGAGATTTTCGGTATTGAGTTTTCTCCCATGTGAAAAATCTTCCTTTTACATTTTTTGTTGCTGGTGTTTCGTGATTTTTACATTTTAGCCATATAGAGTCAGAATGTACTTGAACTCTTATTTGTCAAAGTCTTCATAGTCGTACCAGTCATCAAAGTCCTTTTGAACAGTTCTTCAGCCGTCACGTTTGGTGTTAAAACATGGGTTAAGGTGCACATATTGAGTCATGTAATTGGCAAAAGTAGGAGATAGGACATATCACTGCAGAGCATACAAATTTCCTTTTCTGGTTCCCTGTCGAGTGCTGGAATAAGATAAAAAAACGAGACAGTGAATGGACCCCACGTCTGTACAGTGTATTTTTACCGCTTTATCCTAGTTTATGTAATCGAAAGTAGTTCCCAACGGATATGACCTAAACCGTTTTTCAAGCCTTTTTTAAATAAAGTTGACCAATCACGGTCATTTGCAATGACGAAATGACTGCAATAACTGATCACAAAAAGTAGGGGATATTTTGACAAAGAAGCGAATATAAGAATAAACAATAACGACTGGGTTAGATTATTATTGTATATTGATAGAGCACTATTCAAGTGACAATATTCAGCTAAAAAAGAAACAGCCAAGGCAGGTCACGTGATCTATAGTAACCCCAAAAAAGACTATGGGGTCTACACCTCAATTTCGCATCGGCAAAAAAAAAATTCTTTTAAACTCACAAGTTCTGTAAATATTTAAATTCTTCATAATTTTCCAACCTTAGAACATCCACTTTGGTAGGCTTTATTGCGTTATTTAAGTTGTAGGGCCCTAGCAAATATCACCATCTGTGAGACAACTCGCCATACAATGGTATCGCGTACGCCCACGTCCTTTATAAAACAGCATGAAAAAAATCTGTATCTTGTTAGCTGAGGCATGAGGCGTCTGTCTTAATAAAGTTTGCATAAAACGGTCAGTCATTGCTGTGCGAAATTGGGGTGTCGGGTTTTTGTCTACTTCCAATTTACTCTAGGTCACGTCACAAGCTTACTAGACAGGTGTCCAAAGTACACAGATGCCCCCGCCCTACTGCCTTTGCCAATAAGTCTGCTTTATGCGCCTCACACCCTAACTCCACCCACTCCACTCAAAGGGCTGACGCTTATGATTTAGAGGTCTCTAGTAAACAATTCTGTCAAATTTCAACTTTACATCATCAACTGTATTGTGATTCTGAGTTATGCACAACAAAATATTGAACATGTTTCTTTTGGCCCTACCCCATGCCCCACCCTAGCCCATTGGCCTGACCGCTCCACATAAGGGACTGACTCTCAAGCCATGAAACATATACCTTGATAAAACCGACAAATATTTTAATCATCTCTGGCACCATATACTTGTTGGCCTTTCTTCTTGTGATTGGGATCCGACAGGGAGGCCTCCTATTGTCTTTGATGTAAATGACATACACATTAGATTAGTAAATTTGTTCCCTTTGGCAATATAGAGCCGACTTGTATGCCACTATCTGGACACTTTATGGACATCGAGGGTCGGGTCCTAGTGCACCAGACAGAGAGATACCAACTCAGTCCAACTTATAATGCCTCATGGTGACAAAGGGTGATTCCTAGTACTGATTTTCACACCACCTTTACCCGGTACTAAGTCGGTCTGACGACACTTCCATATCTTTATCAGACTTCTCATGTTAAATTAGTCTTAGTTATTTGGTTTCGAAGTAAACATATACAAGAAAAATCTTTAAAAAAAGATAATCGTCACAGATTAAATGTAAGTGTGTCTTGTCATATGTCTCTAGATGAAGAGTTGACAATAACATTTCTGAATATGACTAACGTGAGCTATGTAGGTAGACGCCCACAACCGTAATTTTGACACTGGGTAGCGACAATGACCTATCTCAAAATTTGGCTGCACGATTTGAAATTCAAAGAAGATTAGATAAAAATAAAACGGGGAACGTTTAAAGAAAAAAACTTGCAGCGGCCGGGATTCGAATCCGAGCCGCCCGCATGGCAGGCGAGCATTCTACCACTGAACCATCGAGCATTCTACCTGTGAACAAGTGCGTATTAAACCGAAAGTAGAGATCAAAAGTAGATCTTCGTCGAAAAAAAAGTTTTGAATATCTGTGTCTGTTTTCGATAATTACAAACAAGAGAAACATTTTGAATTAATATATGACAGAGTGCTAGTATTCACAGTGCATGCGACGGGAAACAAGAATTCCGCGGAATGCTATGTCGCACCTGCACTGCATTTCCACAGTAGCAGAGATCATGTTGAGAAGAAAATTGAAAATTAAAAGAAAACGAAATAGTTCCAGGCATAATTCTGGCAAAAATTTGGTAAAAATCCGCCCAATGGTTCTTAGGGTACTGCCATTTCCATGTTTGTGCTATTTTTAGTAACTGTGGATGGCAGCCATCTTGGATGACCAATTTGCCAAAAACCAGAATAGCTATATGCAAGGATCAATCTGACACAAAATTGGTCCAAATCGATTCAGGGGTTTCTGAAATATAGTCATTTTTATGTTTTTGCTATTTTTAATAACGACAGTGGCGGCCGTCTTGGATGGTACCTTCCCATAAATGTGAAAAAAAGGAGAAAAAATCCTTTCAAGAATCATTCTGATTAAAACTGAGCAAAATCCACTCAGTGTTTATCGATATATCGGCATTCGTGCAAAATTCATACTCGTAAACGGGAAGTAGGTCACTGTGACCTAATTCCGCTACAGATTATTTTCATTTTCAAGTTTTCAAAAAGAAGGTCCTATTGATGTTCCATGCAAAGTTTCAGCCAAATATATCTAGTGGTTCTAGAGAAGATGTTAATTATGTTGTCTTGCTATTTTTAGTAACAGCGGCCATCTTGAATTCTCGGCCAGGCTGTATTTCTGTAAACTGAAGTTATGCAGTCTGATCATGCTCCATATAAAATTTGAGAACCATGGCTGCAGCGGTTTTGAAGAAATTAACTGTACAAATTTTAACGCCAGGGTTGACGTAAATGTGAACGGACTGACGGACGGACGGGCGGAATGACGGACGGAAAACCGGACGCCTATATCGCACCTTGCTAAAGCAGGTGCGACAAAAACGAAGATTAAATATTCATTGACCTTTGATATTATTGGCTAAATTTTTACACACGCGTTATTTGACCAATGAAATCTTGTGAAATGTGGAACAATATCGAAATTCTACGCGTCTGGTACGCGAAAAAATATCCAACGAACAGAAATATGCAATATCAAAATAGAATAATTAAATGAATCTAAAAAAGCAACTGTGACCCCCGCCTGTGCATACATTAAAATCCTATACAACATTTAGAGAACTTGTCTTATTAATATGCCGCATTACTAAGTAAATGTTTCCACCAAAACTGAATTGCAAAAGAGTCACTAGCTTATTGGAGACAAAGCCATTTTGGCAAAACAAACACTATAAAGGGCATAAAGAACTACAATTGAATTCATGAGTTGGACTTACTGTTGTACATGTACCATGGTATTACTGTTTGTTATTTGTGTAGGGAGAGGACTAACTAATGTTGCTATAACTTGTGCCCAATCCCGTTGTTTATTCAGTACATTAAAGTATGTTTAATCTAATTTAAAAGGCAAAATCCCTAAAACTACGGGGTAACCCTTATTTTTATTCATCATCCCTAGTTTTTCTCTATTGTTTTCAGACTTTATGCAATTAAAATAGGGAAATTGCTTTGGCTTCTGGAGGGAAACGCCCCGAGACCCCCTTTTTGTTAACTTCTTGACAAAGACCTTTTAGCCATTGATTAACTTGCATTCATTTATAATATGACTCTATCAGTAAGTATTTATAAAACTTTCTAAAGTGCAAATAAGGCATGTTTTGCATGCGACTGGGCTAGAAAAAACCCTGAAATTGCTAATGTTAGCCCTAAAGGTTTGCGAAAATAACTCTAATTTTTGGCCAAAATATTCCTAATTTAAGACAAGCTGATACAGGGATGTTTGTATATGTACCATAGATGAAGAGAGTACCATGTTTCAGGCACTGGTTTGCAAAAGCAACCTAAACCATGCCCTTAGCCTGGATACAGACAGCACCGTGTTCTTTTTGTGACATTTGTGAAAAAAAGGTGTAAAAATTACTGATGTGGGTAAAATAAAAGGATGTTAAGGTCAAATAAGGATCTGATAGTGCAGCCTATAAACTTAAAAAAATGTTCGCGTTAGTTTGTAAAAAAGAAAATTAGCTCCCTCAAGGTGAAAAAATAAGAAATTGTTTCCAGAGGCCAGTAAAAAAAAAATCCTGTCTCCAAGAATACCAGCCTCCCCCCCCCCCCCCCTTATCCCGCAGAATATCAAATTGTCGGTCCCTTAGTTGGCAACAAAAATGACCTATTTTCGATTTCGCAAACGTCATTACATAGTAAAAAATACGAGGTACAGAAGCTGAAAATACAAGGTACATGCGTTTAATAGATGGTGTAAATACAATGTAAGGCAAGGGTCCGATTCATTGTCTCGCTACTGCATATTTCATTCATCAACAGGGAACCAGAAAGGAAACCAGTATTTCTATGGAAAGACGTGTAATTTTTTCAGTAAACCCTTTTTATCTTCTTTTTTGCCAGTTATATGACACTGAAAAGGAACACCAACCGACACATCATCATTAATTCTGAAGGTTGTGCCGATTTTGTAATGATTTGTGCTTCAACGATTTTTACACTGGTAGGGCTATGAAGACTTTAAATGACAGAAAGCAATTTTCAGTGAGACGCTTGCGGCGATATTTTTTTTTAATTTGATTTTAATTTGTTGTGTTAAGCCTGACAAATTTGTAGCATAAAGCAGAGAGAAAATGAATGTTTTTGATATTGTCTAGTTCAAAAAGTAGCGCTGGGCTTTTAAACTTTCCAAAACTGAGTTCTTACATTTTTTTTAGAATCCACATCCGATTAATGCTACCTCTGGCGTATGATAAATCACAATATTTTTGAAGCCCATTCTTTACTTTTGAAGTATTTTCATAAGAATCTGAGAGACAAAGAGGTACAATAAGTCGAACTGGAAATAAATCGTTGTTTATATGGATCTTTATGAAAATATGGGATCCAGTGCAGGCTTGGAAGATCTTCCTCTGTGGTGGAAAATTCAAAGGAAGGCAGGACCATCACGCGGCTTCTACAAATTCCCTGCTTAGTCAACGAAGTGCATGTATTTCCCCCGTAGAGCTCAAACCAAGCTCTTCTCTCAAGCAAATGATAAAGCGTGTTCTATAAAACAAAAACAGCATTGTTACATGAACAGTATTTAAGTAGTAAATTTAAAGAGTAACTACACTTCAGGAACTGACTGAATCAGATCCCAAACCCTATCCCCAACATCAAAGGGAAAGATTGACAAAGACATCCCAACAAACAATAAATTACAAGTGATAAGCCGAGTCAGCAGCTCTTTCCCAAATAGGTGGCAACTCAGCTATCTTTATTGAATTAAATAATTTATACCAATAGAAAGGTTACAATAACAAGGTAACCCCAATGCTAAAGAATCAGAATCAACATTGACCAACTGGGTAGATGATATCCTCCAGGACAAACTGTACACCAGCAGCAATATCGGTATAATAACTATTCTGACCTGTCATAGCGACATGAATCTTAACGGAGTTTGGCTTCCAGTCTTTTTTGCCTCGGTCATCTCCTTCCTAATGCCCTTGCCCGTCTCGTTTCTCACAGGGCCTGTGTCTCACAGGGGTTGAGTTGGCTTGGTGGAGTTGGTGGGGGGGGGGGGGGGGGTTTGGGGGGAAGAGCCTGCGCTCCCGAGTTAATACGTAGGCGTCTCTTACCTGATGACTGCAGCTACTGTCGCGCGGAATGCGTCAGTAAGTGTGGCTCGGAGAAGATTGTTCTTTGCGTGCTAAGACCTGCTTCTCATGATTTTTCTTTCAAACTTTTGGAGTTTAGCAACACCGAAGAAATTAGATACAAAAACGGGCGTCTGTCGCACTAAATTTGGCACTTAATATTGCTTGGAAGCCGTAAATGCAACTGAATTCGTTATTTTGGTCACACTTAGTTATGCATATGTTGAACAAATATTTTATGGAAGAACTGGTTTATTTTATGTTTTGTTGTTACATTATAGGTTGGAACTTTCCTATGTATACATTTTTATCTCAATGGAACTTTTGCAAAAAGAATTTTCTGGGGACCAAAAATAGGCCTTATCATACCATCCTTTACAAAATTACTCCCTGTGGTCGTCACAAATTTCCTTTTGAATCGCCTCTTGTACACGACAAAAAGTTTAAAGTGTTTACATTGCGTTTCCTCATTTGGATTTCATAAGTTGAATGAAGTTTTTTGACGACTCAAACATGTTAATGTGGGACATAAACAAATCGCTTCACCTCAGAACGTACATGCGTGTAAGATGAATGATTACCTGCGTCATCAGTTGTCATTTAATGATTGTCGGCATAGGATAGTGAAACACTTCACTCAATCATTTAAGTATGGTTTGTTTGTCTACAAATATTTCACACAGCTGTTTATAGAAAATATCTTATTGTTTTATTAACCTTAGTTGGAGGTTCGGAATATCGAATGAACTAACTTAGAAACTCTGTACAATTAGGAAGTTTCAATCAATATGGAATCAAGGGCGATCTATTACATCACTATATCACTGGCTATACTAACTGGATGTTCTGGTAAGTGACTAAGGTGGGGATTTGTGGTAAGTATAAAAATTTGAATAAAGAAATAAAAAAAAAAAACGTATCACCTTAAAAATTAGCAGATTTCTTATTTGTGTTGTTCTCTGCAGTTTAGAGTACACAGAGAGCGACATGCTGTTTTTTAAAAAAAGGTGTTTTTATAAGGACATATCAAAGTGAAGTTTTGTGCGCAAATATCTAAAAAAAATAACATCGTTACTGAACTGATTGTACTGAGGGAACTTTAAAGCATTAAGAAGGGCGTCCCCGCAATTATTGGTTTCAAGTCTTACTCCAATTGTAAGGTAGACCGGATAAAACAGTAGTTCATTTTCAAATTTTCGATTATGTATAAGGTGCATGTACACTGGATGCATTCATTAAATATAGGATAGGCAGGTACATGTATACCAATATTATACATACAGTACAGATACTTATTAAATTTGACCAAGATAAGTGTGTAAGTGAAATTGTTCAACCTTGAAAAAGTAGGCTCCACTAAAGAATAACAGCGACGTCATATGATAAAAAATAGACTTGAATTCATTGGGCTGTATTATTTGTCTTTGGAGGTTGAAATTGCATTAACTAGTAGCAGATCAATATAATATTTTTTCATAATTTTCGTCGGCCTTGTACTGCAAGAGCCATGCCTTTTTTTTATTAAAAAAACAATATAAATAGATAAAAACCGAGAGAACTATTTGTATCCGATGTATCAATTCTTGTGATGATATTTATATAATGCTGCACTACTGACAGTTATGTCGTTTTTATGCCCCGCCATTTTTAATAGAGGGGGCATATAGTATCACCGCTGTCCGTACGTACGTACGTCCGTCCCGCATCGTACGTACGAAGGTTTCCGTTCGATATCTTTTGAAAAAAATAGTGTATTGAATTCATATTTTATACACAGGTATATAATTATAAAATACAGGTCAAGTTTGATTTAGGGAAATATCCGTCAATTATTGTAGGAGTTATGGCCTTTTTGGACTTCATTTTGTATGAAAAAATGGTTTCCGTTCATTATCTTTGTAAAACTTAGTGTATTGGATTCATGTTTTATGCACAAGTATATAATCATAAAATACAGGTCAAATTCGATTTAGGGTAAATCCGTCAATTATTATGGGAGTTATGGCCCTTTTTCGACTATATTTTTTACAAAAAAAAATGGTTTCCGTTCGTTATCTTTTGAAAATATTAATGTATTAGATACATAAATTATACACAGGTATATAATCATAATATACAGGTCAAGTCCGTCTTTTATTGTTGGAGTTATGGCCCTTTTTGACTTCATTTTGTATGAGAAAATGGTTTCCATTCATTATCTTTTGAAAAGTGTATTGAATTCATATAGATACATAAATTATACACAGGTATATAATCATAATATACAGGTCAAGTCCGTCTTTTATTGTTGGAGTTATGGCCCTTTTTGACTTCATTTTGTATGAGAAAATGGTTTCCATTCATTATCTTTTGAAAAGTGTATTGAATTCATATTTTATACACAGGTATATAATCATAAAATACAGGTCAAGTTTGATTTAGGATAAAATCCGTCAATTGTTATGGGCCCTTTTTCGACTTTATATTGCACAAAAAAAGATTTCCGTTCGTTAGCTTTTGGAAAGATTAATGTATTGGGTTCATATTTTATACACATATATATAATAATAAAATACAGGTCAAGTTCAATTTAAGGTAAAATCCGCCGATACTTTTGGAGTTATGACCCTTTTTCAACTTCATACAAAAAATGGTTTCCGTTTTTTGATAGTTTTGGAAACGTTACTTGTTTCCCGGCTATTTCTTTGGAAAGTTGCATGGCATCCATTTCTATGATAAGATACTGAATGTTATCACATATCACAGTCATGACCCCCCCCCCTCCCCATTCCAACCTCCACCCCCACCCACACTTCTCTTGATCCAAGAAGCACAATACATCTGCCTAGTAAGGAAAACAATAAACATGTACCACACAAGTCTGCCTCTGTGAACCTAGTTATCCTACAAGTGCCACTACCTTAAACAAGGCGCCATCTTACTTAGGGCACTAAGCGGGGCCTTCCGTGTCCTATGGACACATTCTAGTTCTTCTTATGAAACTTGTTTAAATTTTTAGTTCAACTGAGCCGAAGGCTCCAGGGGAGCTTACAGGATAGGAAGGCTTCGTCGTCCATCCGTCCGTTGTCCGTCCGTCTACAATTTCAAACTACTTCTCCTAAAAAAAAAAAAAAAAAAAAAAAAAAAAAACACTGGGCCGATTGTAACCAACTTTCATAAAGAACATACAGGGATTGAGGAACGAAAAGATGTTCAAACGGTTCTTGACACATGATTAACATGGCCGCTACGCCCATATATGGTACAAACCTTTAAAAAAATTCTTCTCTAGAACCGTTAAGCCGATAGCCTTGAAACTTTGTATCGGGTATACAAGTACTACTGAGACTGTTCAAATGATGACCTTGGGTTGACGCTGTCCTTTTTTATGGCAATGTCAGATTTGTTTTCTTGTGTTTTATATGAGAACATTAGATTTCATGGAAATTGTTGAAGAGTTGGGCATAAAAATTGGTATATACAGTCATTTGAATGATTACATGAAGATGTATCAGTACAAAAGGTCAAGGTTATTCTTTGGCCTTTGACCCTAGTATCTCGTATTTTGACAATTTCAAACATCTGCTCAAAAGTCACTGGGCTTTGTAAACTAAAAGTACCATGTGTTGGTCATGCATTATTAGATCAGTGGGTGAAGGTTTCTTTGTTATGTACGAGTACAAAGTAAACGTGGGTGGGTAATTCTGACCAGCATATTGTTGTGTTAAAAACATGCTAATATTTTTATTGCTACTAATAACTGGAAGTCTAAAATTTCATGGCTTATTATGCAATCCCAGGTATAACAAATGGTGATGATATCTTTGTAAAATTCCTACATGCATTGTGTTTATAGTCACTCACTTGTATGCCATACCTAAATGTTACCTTTTTTGTTCTACAACTTCGCCCACAATAGATATTTAGACTCAAAGCTATTCCAATGATATTTTGCAGTTAGACAGTATATTAGATAGCTGTTCCAAAATTATGCCGATACTTTTACTTTAACGAATATTTTCTGAGTTATCTCCCCTTGAAACCGTGTTTTTTTTTTCATTTTTACAAAATTATTACTCAATTTTTATATCCGGGATAAAGCTAGTGGTGGGACATGATGTTTTCCTATAGGTTGTTCATGTGTTTGTCCATCTGTCTGTCCATCCGTCTGTCCATCCATGAACACTTTGTTTCCTTTCAATCACTTAATTATTTCTTTAAACTTTGCAAACGCATTGGTCTTGGGAATAGCTCGCTTGGGATTGTTAATGGGCAAATTTTGAAACCTTCTGACAGAATTATTTCCCTTGTGGATGTCTAAAACGTGGATAATGGTCTGTAATTCCTTTACACTTTGAAATATCTTGAAAAAAATCACACAGATGATTGATGTCAGGCAGTTTAATAAACGTGGACCTTCTTTATGACATTATGTCCTGTTTTCTGCACTGTTGAAAGTGCAAACTGGCCTCAATACAAGTAAACTTTCAGATAGTTCCAAAGCTTACATTCTAAGGAAAGAAGGGTTTACACTATATTCTGGATAGTTCAAAGAAATGGCTCCTGAAATAGTCCTTTGTAGGAAATTGGAAATCTTAGCAGGGAAGTTGCAAGTAACATTAAGTAATTTTCAAATTCATCAAAATGTGAACAAGGAAAATGTCAGAGTAAGGAAGTCGTTCAGAAAAAAAATAAAAAAAATTAGCAGGAAACTTAAGGAAAATGACAAAATGCTATTCCGAACTTTGTCTTTACCAATTCTTCAATGATTTTTGAAGACAGTTTGGTGAGACTGCCACCTCCAGTTTTCCTGCTAAACTCTTCGGTTTAACCATAAACAGCCCAATCCATCACCCAGTTCTAACCATTTTACAAGGGTAGAAATAAATACAACGTCTCTGTAATCTATTCCTAGAAGTGGTGTTATGCCGGGTTTAATTACTGTAAGCATTGTAGCCAAAGATGGATTTAAAATGGATGCCATAATTTTTTACTTAATTTTACAAAGTTAGCAGAGCGATACATATAAGCAAGGGTCAAAATTAGCGTACTAGTCCTTTCGAAATTTCTAAGAAGAAACTTTATCCTCGGTTAGATGATTGAAGGTATTATAGGCGGAGAGAAATGGACATAAATGCTAGGTTTTATATGATTTTGGACGTACATTGTAAATATATTATTTACAATATTTAAAAAGTGAGAAGAGAGTAAAATATAGGACAAGAGTTTAAATAAGTGCAAAAGCCCTTGAGACTATTCTAAGAAGAAACTTTCTGCCAGGTTTAATGATTGTAGGTATCATAGTTTGGAAGCAATTGTAGACGACGGACTGACGGATGACTGACTGAGTACTGAAGAACCGACGAACGAACGGAAAATAGGACTCTTACATTCTTATTTTGCCTCACTAAACCCCACGAAACTTAAAATGCATTGACTCATAAAAATCAACAATAAATGATAGTATTCATTTCTATTTTTTGCAGCTAAAAAACAGGATTGTTTTGCGGCGAACTATGTGATATCATGCCTGACTACGTTCTGTGAGTTTGGAGGAGGTTGTCCTGGTGATCCAGAGGCAGTCTGTAGGTAGGACAATGCTTGATGTTTCAGCCCCACCATATGGCAATTAGAACCAGCTGTAGTACAGATAGATAAACTGTTGAAAACCTGTTTCATTCTCGAAAGCAATAATAATTTGAGCAGCGACACGAGAAAACGAACAAAATGGTTGTACGTCCAGCGCAGACTCTGATCAGCCTGGGAATCCGCCCAGTCTGATCAGAGTCTTCGCTGTCCGCATGGAAGCAGCTTATACCCATAGCTACCCTTTAAGCGCTTAGCGAAGAGTTTGATCAGACTAGGCAAATGCCAAGGTTGATCTGAGTCTGGGCTGCGCGCACAACCACTTTGTTGGTTTTCTCGTGTTGCGGCTCAATGTAAGTAGCAAACAGTTTTATTGTTCATGAGCAGTAACATTGCTTGTACCAAACTCTTATTATTTTGAAGATTGACCTCTGTTCAAACTGATGCTCGAAAGTGTGAACGGTGCTGCATCATAAACCGAGTCAAAATCGGATGTATTAGAAGGACCAAAGGTTACTTCACATCAAGCTGTTTCATACATGTATAAGCGATACGATATTCACATCCCGCTGCTGGTGACAATATCTTCAAAAATGATAGACGACGAAGTGCGAAGGCACTTGTCTGTCACTAAATTCACACACTTGCCTTATGTTCTACTATCGATAGAATTTAGATTTCTCCGGCATGATCTTGCCTACATTGCTTGCAGTTTCTATTCTATTCATTCAGAGAAATTATCTATGTTATCTGTACTACTGTGCGGACTGCGCTGAATGTCCCCAACTACGAGTATCTATTATCGTTTTTTTTTTTTTTTTTTTTTTTTTTTTTCGAAACTAATTTGTCAAAATATTGTCCTTGTTGATAATTTCGATGTGAGGTTACTTTAAGTTTGTTTACTTATTTCTGAGTTTTAGACAGAAATGTAGTTGTTTATTTCACATTCTCCCAGCTTTTTTTATTTTTGACTGCGACGCGCGCACTTTATTAACGAATGAAAATAACGCCTTAATATGCCACGTACTAAATGACACCTCCGGTCGCATTCGTACTGACTTAAAGTTTCGACCGAGTAATTTCTACACAGATCGTTTTTTGCCAAGCGCAGTGTCATTTGAGTGAAATCAGGACACCTCACCCCACAAAAAGTCATCTCTGCCTTGAAAAGATTAGCTTATAATTATTTTGTAGCAGTTATGTGTTAAATATTGAAACGCTAAAAACAAAAATAAATTGTCCAGCTGGCCCAATACTAATGTCCGTGAAAATAATTACTTTTTCAGGTGACCCAATACCTATGTTCAAAGCGTAAAGTAAAGCCACGGTACGCTGCTAGTACGGTGCCTGTTGACAAATAATAAACATCTTTATCAAATTAATTACTCCATTACCTTTTTAGTATATCCACACCAGGCCCCGCGGTTATAAAACTTTTTTCATGCTAAAACTCAGCTGAGCATGAAATTTTATCTGCTAATAAATTGCAAATTACTGATCTTGCTCAGTTTAACTGAGTATGAAATATTTTCTGCTTATGAATATGAAAATGCCAATTTTCATATTTATCAGCAGAGAAAATTTCATGCTCAGCCGAGTTGAGCACGAAAAAAGTTTTATAACCTCGGGGCCTGGGCTCTTTTCAGTTTCACCACACGAGATAACAAATGTCATGTCCCCTTTTAAGGATAAATATATTCAGAAAAGAAGTGTTTTTTCTGCAAATAATGCAGCAAGCCAGAGAATTGTTGTTTTTTTTTTTTTTTTTTGCATTTCATCTCATAGTCTTTAATTCTATAATCTTTACACTTCAACACAAACAATTGAACGTGAGAGTAAAGACTTGATAACTGTGTCACCAATGTCTTGATGTAAGTTCCTCGGGGACACTGTGACACATTATTGAGTGATCAGACACGTCGGGTCATAAAAAGAGAGTGTGACTTTCATGACTAATTAAAAACAGCATCTAATGACATTTCTCAAATTACATAATTGAACGAGACAGATATTTTGACATTTTTCAACAAGGGATTACCGGTATGGAGAAGAAAAAGTTTATGCATTAACAGCTGGGTTGCGGGAGAGGCTTTAGAATAATAAAAAATATATCTTTACACACTGATTGATTATGCATGTGTATTCAGCTGCAGCCATGGACGGCCGTCCATAGAGATGCGTTACTCCGTGTGTAATATACGTCCAACTGCAATCTTGCTGTTACTATCCATGTAACTGCATTTTATAGCGCATTGCGTGTGTATTTGATAGTTTTCCAATTATACATGTTATTGAGATTATGAACTGGCATAATCCTTTTTTGAAGTCTGCTAAATAGTTTAAGAGTACCGGAACTGCTGTATACTTTTATTTGTGCTGCATCGTAGGCTTATCGTAAATCACATTTTTAAAGTTCTACGCCAAACTTTTTTGAGTGTGAAGAAAATGACATCTCGATCACTTATTTAATGATTGCTTGACGATAGTTGCTAACGCTTAAATAATCTGAAAGTACTTTTGATTATTCCTTCGTTCTTATTTCTCCTCAGACAGACGGGCACGCGAACCAACAGACACACGAAAAAATGCATAAGCCTTACTTTACAATAGAAAATTAACCCTTTCTTTGAGAATCTCGCCTTCGCTATTTATACTCTGATCAACATACATACATGTCCACAAAAGCGAAGACGTACATACGCACGCAGGCTTACAGGAAAACTCACATACGCGCAGATGAACGCATATACAGAAACATATACACATATGTATGAGCAAAGCCATGCACAGATATCCTTTTTAGCAGTCACGGAAAGACGGGGAGTCTATTTCGATGGTGGTAGCTGTTTCTCCCCGAACAAAAATGACAGAATGGCTGTTGGAAACATGCTTGCGGTTCCAGAGGTGTTTTTCGAACAAATACTGACGTTTCTGTTTCAGGTTTAGACCTCATTATTATGCGAGGGAAGGGAGCAAACCCCAACGTATAAAGTGTTTCCCTGCAACCGTGCTCCACTATAGGGGGTGATATTTGCTGGGGAAAATTCAGCTATAGAACCAGTTTACTATGAAAAACTAAATAGCCATTTTCCGACGGGAAAGCCTACTGTGAAGGGGTGGGCGGGAGGGGCGGGGTGGGTGTGCTGCTGTCTGTCAGTTACTACAGTTCGACAACAAGCCCTTGCTCCAGCTTAAGCCAGTACTAGTAGTCCACCCAGTTGCCTTAACGCCACTCCACCATCCCCTTCCCTATCGGACAATGTCTTGTAACTCAGGGGCAAATACTGCATAGATCCTAACTCGGAGGCAAACAGTACATGTACTGTTTGCTCCGAGTTATGAGCTATGCAGTATATCCTAATTACACAGTCTGATCTGGGCAATTTAATTTCGCTTAGTCACACACAACCACTATTCGTGGTAAACATGACGGAACTGTAAGCCCAGTTGGATTAACAATTAATAAGGTTTATGCAATACTGTAAGAAAATTTGTGACGATCAAATTTTGAGGCAGTCTGTAGGCTTACATTTCATTAAGGTGGTGATTTGTTGTATATACAAAAATCTCAATAAAACCATAAAAAAATATTGTATCTCCCTGAAAAATAGCAGACTTCTTATTTTTGTTGTTCTCTCTGTCAAGATATAGAATTCAACAACGCCAGAAGGACAGTCAAACAGACGGAAAGGCGTGCTCCGCCTTCGAAGAACATAAAAGGCTGGGCTTCTTCTACGGATGACGGACGGCCACGGAGATCGTGACGGACGTCCATGAACAAACCAATGGATGTCCACAGATATGAACGGACGTCCATGAAGAGATTGTTCGATGTCCAATGATTTATAGATGTCTTTATAGAAAATTTTGGAACTTCAAGCTACTGCAGATGGATATCTGTGAGTATAGTCATGATTATAAGAAATGGTGGCGTTCTGCAGGGGTCATGATGGGAGTTCACATAGAAGTTGATGGACATCCACAGATTACATGACGGACGTCCATCAAAAACATATGAACGTCCACGACTGTCATTATAGACGTCTACATTAAAACTGGTGGACGTCCACGGATGTCATGATTTGTGCCAATAAAGAAACTAACCTAGCTGATGTCAACAGATTATTGATGGACGTCCCTGAAGAAGACAACGGATGCTAAAACTGTTTTACTGATGGACGTCGATGAAAAAACTGATTGATGTCAACAGGTATACTGATGGACATCCATAAAATACTGAAAGACATCCAATGATGTCATGATAGGCTTCTCTTTATAAATATTGATAGATACATTGATGGACGTCCATGACGACACTGACAGATGTCAACAGACACTTTGATGGACGTCCATGAAGAAACTGGTCAATGACCCAAAAATGATCAATAAGAAGTGTAGTCCCTGTTGTGCGGCCATGATACCTGCAATAAAAGAAAGGGGTTCTAGACGTCTGTAAACGTCCATATAGAAACTGAATGAGGTCCACAGATGCCATGATGGACGTCCATGAAGAAACTTATTGATATCAATATGTATATTGATGGACGGCCATGAAGAAGTGCTAAATGTCCCAGGATGCCATTATAGCCATCTGTATAGACATTGATGGACGTCCATGACGACACGTAAAAATAAATGAAGAGTTAAAACTATTTAAGCAGTATTGTATGAATAAGCTTCCCTTTTGGAAAGGAATTTACCAGTAAATAATTATTAAGTCAAAAAGGAAGATGTTAGGCTTGTCATGAGGTCAATTATAGACTTAATCGGCAATCGCGGAGGCACATGATTTCGACAATATCGGTTGGATATGAACGGTTGTCAGTTGTCTGAGATTTAATGCCTGCCTTACTTATCTGTAAGTTTCAAGGAGCTAGGCTGGTCAAAAGCATCTCTTAATCATCAGGTAAGAGACGTAGGCGTCTCGTACCTGATGTCTATGGCCAATGTATCCCGCGGAATGTGACAGTGAGTGTGGCTCGGAGAGGGATGCTCGTTGCCTGCCGAGAGCTGCCCATCATCTCTTTTCTTTAAACTTTTGGGGTTTAGCGACACTGAAGAAGTTAAATGCAGAAACGCGCGTCTGTCGCACTAAATTTAGTATAATAATAATAATAATAATAATAATAATGTAACAGGTTGACCCATTGTTGTAGGTTGGACCAAGGGTTGTTCTATGGGGGGTGTCCGGTGGGGATCTACTTCACAATAACAATACAAGTGGTGGTATTCTAGGGTTTATTCGTCATATCCCTACCGCCCAAACCACGAGCCACCTCTGCAATTATATTACAAATATAATCTTAATGAAAAGATTATAAGAAACATATAAAGATGTCGTCCTGACAGGGAAACGTGAGTTACCCCTTCGCCAGACAATGATGGACTGACCTCGCGGTTTGGGTGTAAATACTCAATTACTCAATTATCAACAAATGGTCAAATATGCATGATATTTCACAAATGACATGATAAACGTATGAATAGAAGTAAACGCATACCTGCAATTATATTACAAATACAATCTTAATGAAAAGATTATAAGAAACATATAAAGATGTCGTCCTGACAGGGAAACGTGAGTTACCCCTTCGCCAGACAATGATGGACTGACAAAGGAAAGCCCGCTGTTAGTTGGCGAATGCTAAGTGACATGCATTCAAGTGCATCGCGCGCGCAACATGCGTAGAACGACCGGATATGGTATAGCGCTTAACTTTTAGAATAACATTAAGATGACTTAACTGTTCATGGAACATGAGGAGGGATATTTTAATGATGTGAAATATAGGAATGGGATTTATAGGACTTTTAGGACCAGCGGGACATTCATTTCATTAGCTCTTCAAGCTGACCCTGTGACATTCTCCTCCTCTTCGGGAAATGTCGTCCCGACATTTAAAGTATGAAATGAACAATCACATGTCCCTGATTAAACTTATTTAAACAATTCTAGCCATTGTAGATATACCTATCCACAACCAAATCAGTTGTAGATATATCATATATACACAATACAATTCACTGTAGATATGCTATATCCACAGTATAAGACACATGCAAAATCAGGACTTCACATGATCGTGCATATATATTTCAATTAAAAACAGAATCTAGAAACTGTACAAATGTCATCCGAGACACATTTTTTTTTCTGTTTACCTATCACTAAAGAACAAGCTAATTCCTGTAGGTAACTAAATAGAAGCTAGCTGACAATTACCTAACCACTAATTTTCAAGAGATATGCTATAAGTAAAATAAATAGCATATTTGGATCAGCAGAATTATCCTTTCTCCAGCCTTTCCGTCTCGTATATACATAACATTTACATGACTCTAATAGTTTATTTTGTCATGAATGACAAAATATTAAAAAAAAGAGACAAGTCATGCAAACATCTGAACACCATGGAAAACGTCAATCCATGTGAAAATAACTTTTTATTTACAATACATTCTTCTGAGCATGTTATCAAGGTATAAGCCTAATAGACAGTAGCAGATCCTATACAACGCCATATGGAGGACGAAACACTGGCATGCAAGTGATCTGGTCAGTCCATACCGACTCGAAGCCAAGTGCCCATCAACCAACAGCGAAGTACTGAACCTGCCAGACATCTATTGAAAGAGGCTTTGCAATGTCCAGCACCTCAAAAGCATACTCAATGAATGTAATGTACCATGGCCATCAGTCAGACTAACGAACTTGCTTTCAGTCAACCCAAAATAATGAGTATCGAGATGTTTATGTCAGTGTCCCTTAGCATTGAACACTGACAAAATGACATGACTTTCCAGTCCTGTTCTGCACATTTAAAAGATATGCATCAGATTGGAAACATATATGGCATCAGTAGAGAGATAAAAGCAATCGCTAGTATAACACCGACAGTGTTAGACATATGCAATGAATGTATGAGGTAAGTAAATTCAATAGTGCATGCGGATTAAGTGCCGTCGAGTTCAGCTCATTTGCTACACAAGACGCCTCGTCACGAAAACCGCATTCACCATTGAACCACAGTTTCACACACAAGCAATGAAGCTATGAATAAGTATATTTAATAGTGCACGCGGGTCAAGTGCCATCAAGTTCAGCTCATTTGCTACACAAGATGCCTCGTCACAAAACCCGCGTTCACCATTAAATTACAATGCCTAAAAACCAATGATTCTCTCCACACACTGAATATATTCTGAAAAAAAATAATGGTGTAATTTAAAACCTTAAATCAGTGCTAAGGTTGCAAATTATAAAGCACCCTTTGCCATATTTACCATGTCATCAAGATTCAAGACTAGAAGAAAGTAACCATCATCATACAACGCACAAGAAGGAAGACAACCGGCATCCAAGTGATTAGGTCAATCCTTCCCGACTTGTAGCCAAGCGGTCCCTAATCCGTAGCGCAGCATGAAAATGGCCACTAACTATTAATTGAGTCTTGCACTATCTAGCACTCTCAAGACATAGTAACTTATACCATTTTTGGGGAAGGATGCACAAAGGTTAAATAGCACTGACTATAGGCATACAATTCTGGTTCAAAATATATGTAGCAGCTCCATTTTAAGGCTACATCAATCTATTAAAACACAATTTTAAAACAATGGCAATTCCGCTTTTAGATATAGATTTACGGAACCAGGGCAGTGATCAATGACCAGTTCAGGTGGACCAAATTATGATTATGTAAAACACGGACAGGTGATTAAAACTTAAAATAGCTGATGTTAAAAATGGTCAATTAGAGGTCAATTGGAATTAGAGGTCAATGGACTTTGCTCTTCAAGCTGACCCTGTGACATATTATTATTATTATTATATTACAACCATTGGCCGACACCACTGCTGGTGGACAATTTGTTCCCGAGGATATCATCAACCCAGTTAGTTAGTGTTTCAGTGTTGGGTCTTATTCTCTGGCATTGCGCTCACTACTTCAATACCGATTTAAAGTATTTCTTTTTCAATTTGATGTATATCTGGTTAAATTTCTAAACTGTTCTAAATCTAAGACTGACTTGTCATAGCGACATGAATCTCAGCGGAGTTTGGCTTCCATTCTTTTGAGTTGTTATGGCTTTATGCAGGTTCTTGCTGCATCAGATATTTCTTTCCTGATGGTCTTGTCTGTCGCCTTTCCCGAGACACAGGGGTTGAGGTGGCTCGATGGGGGACGCCTCCGCTCGCGGGTTAATACGTAGGCGTCTCTTACCTGAACTCTTCGGCCAGTGTGTCCCACGGAATGTGACAGTGAGTGTGGCTTGGAGAGGGATGCTCGTTGCCTACCGAGAGCTACCCATTCTCTGTTTTCTGTCGATTTTTGGGGGGTTCAGCGACACTGAAGAAGTTAAATACAGAAATGCGCGTCTGTCGCACTAAAGTTGGTATGAATACGTTTATATTAATTATAAGACTACGGGACATTTCACTTGTCGAACCCACTGCGCACATGAAGTTGAATCAACCTTGATTCAGCGAATCAAGGTTGATTCAACCTTGTGTGTCTGCTGAAATAGCAATTTACAACTATCTTAAAGAACACGACATCGTTCCCCAGCCTTGTGAATGCTCTATATGTCCACAAGAGCCGAAGGCTATGCGCATTTGGGTCTCAAACTCGTAGTTGGAAAGGGATATATCAAATCATTCATTTTCAGTCTTCCTACGCCGTATGTGTAAAAAATGTGTTTGTATTAAAATTTGCTTTAAAACTGAACGCGTTTGTAGCACTGGCAAACTGTGAAGAAAACGACCATGTTCATCACACAAGTATGAAAAATGTGTTCTGTGAATATCGCCATCTTCCAGACGTCTTTAGACGTCCACATACAAACTGAATGACGTCCACAGATGCCATGATGGACGTCCATGAAGAAACTGACGGATATCAACTTATATATCGATAGACTCCATGAAGAACTGATAGACGTCCAATGATGTCATGACAGACGTCTGTAAAGCAAGGAGGTTCGCAGAAAGATCCAAGCAGCCATTAGAGAATGTGATGAACTCCTGACGCTGATCAAGAAACGGAAACTAAGGCGGTTTGGTCACGTCTAAAAGTCTTTTTGATTTAGCAAAGACGATTCTGCAGGGCACAGTGAAAGGAAGAAGAAGAAGAGGTCGACAGAAGAAGAGGTGAGAAGATAATATTAAAGAGTGGACAGGGATGAAATCTGCCAGCTCAACTAGGGCAGCTGAAAACAGGACAAGGTGGAAAGGGATTGTTGCGAAAGCATCTGTGGTGCCCAAACGACATAGTAAGGTTATGGGATAGAATAAAAATAGAAAAGAAATAGAAAGCAATATTACCAGTCACATAGATGGACGTCATGACGACACTGATGGATGTCATTATCGTGTTATAAGTTCATAATAATTAAGACACATCTTGTATTTTCATTTAAATTATTTCAGAACTAGAAAATTGTGTCTGTAAGACACTAATGATGCCCCCGTGCAGCGCTTGTCATAGGATGTGTACATCCCTAAAGCACCTTTTGAGCACAAATACCATCTACAAAGAATCCACCAAAAACATCATACAAACTCCATACCCTCTAGTGCAAAAATGCGGCCTAATAAAATGAAGCCTAATAAACAACTAGGTTTGAAAGGCCATAATTCTGTCAAAATTAGTACTTTTTTAATCAAAAACCAACATGCACATCTTCAGTATATCCACACCAAGTACACAATGTCTGAAAAAAAATTGTGGAGTTGATTACACAAAGTACTTACCCTACAATGCAAAAATATGCCTAAAGTGACTAAGTCTAAAAGGCTATAATTTTGTCAAAATTAATTCTAGCTAAAATGAAAACCCACATGCACATCTTCAACATGTCTGCAGCATGTTTGCAAGGTTTTGAAAAGATCCATTGAAAACTGTGGGAGGAGTTGACTACACAAACTCCATACCCTACAATGCCAAAATTTGCCTAAAATGACTAAGTTCAAAAGGCCGTAATTCTGTCAAAATTAATTTCAGCTCCATCAGAAACCCACATGCACATCTACAATATGTCGACAACATGAATGCAAGCTTTGAAAAGGTTTCATTTAAAACTGTAGGAAGAGTTAAAACTCTATACCCTAAAATGCAACAATTTGCCTAAAACGACGAAGTTCAAAAGGCCGTAATTCAGTCAAAATTAATTCTAGCTCCATCAAAAATCCACATGCACATCTTCAATACGTCCACAACAAGTATATAAAGTCTGAAAAAGATCCAATGAAAACTGTGGGAGGAGTTGATTACAAAAACTCTATACCCTAAAGTATGATGAACGGACGGACAGACGGACGGACAGACAGGAGTAAATCTTAATGCCCCCCTGACTATCGTCACGGGGGCATAAAAAATGAATAAATAAATGGGTATACAAGTTTTGTTAATATTTATTTATTTACATTTTTTCTAATTTTTTGTTGTAAATCCTTTAACAGTATCCCTTATGAGCCCCCCTCCAAGATATATCTCAGCAACCATAAACACCTCATAATCAGCTACATAAGATTAGTCTTTGATATGAACGATGGCTGTAGGTACTAGTTATTGGAAGTGATCATTTTGTGGTACCACTCAAAACACTAAGAAATAAAATGAGTCTTGAAAGCCAAGAATCGCCAAAATTCAAAATGGTGAAAACAGAAATTAATGACAAAAAATGTTTTTTTTTCATTCAAGGTAAATATATATATTTATATATATTTTTGGTTATATTATCTTCATAGAAAAATCTCTATATTTCACTAGAAAGCAAACAAGAATACCCATTTGCCCCCTCTTGTAAAGTTTCCATATGATGTGGAAATTCTACGTACTTGCAAATATAACACAATGTCTGATTGGAAAACGTCAAGAGAGTTGTATATTCTCCGATGTGTTGAGTGATGTCGCTTGTGGTTATACATTGCTTGTGAAGTATATATTTAATATAAAATACAGAACTGTTGATATATAAATATAAGAAGTGCTAAAGAATGGGGATAACCATGTCCAAAAGTTTCATTTGGAGAGGCATATCGTCTTATTTATGCTTACAACTCAGTGACAATAAAACCGACGATATACCTTCTTAAATGATATTTTGAATACATGTACAGTTATCTGCTTAAAAACTTCCAAATACATAGTCATGACACAGTAATGGGTACCATCTTTCAAAAGAAATGTTTATCTAATGCATCATATGTTGCATCTTCAGCCATCTTTTTCAGCCCAGCTTTTGAATACATAATAAATTATAATGTTTTGCATTAATTATGCTAATCTCACCACAAAAACTAACAATGTTTTTCAAGGTGTGTTGTCCCTCTGGTAGCATCTCTTAATCCTAGTATAATGGGTTGGAGGAAGAAAAATGTCCTTCTAGTAACTTTGGATAAGCTAAATCGAAAAGTTATCACAGACAAAGTTTGGCTGTGCATCAATCATCAATTTAAGGGCATGAACTTTAGAAGTACTTGTGCTTTCGTTCCAGTCCTATTATTTGTATTGTTACAATGTATATACGTATTGAAAATTCTGAATAAAACAAAGGTCACTGTAAATTCGAATCCATTGTGAGAATTCTTTTGAGTAGCTGATTTCCAAGACTCCACCTACATGTACTTTGTCTGGTCCAAATCTCAGCGGCATCTCTTGACTTCCCAGCACATAAGAATATCATGAGCAGAGCTAAGCAATCATCAAAATCTGCAAAAAGTAAAGAAAAAAATGAAGTACACAATTTGTAAATGAAAAGTTAATACCAGTCTATGATTTACGATTTCCCTCTTAATAACTTGATCGGCTCTTGTCTTTATAACCATACCAGAGATATTATTCATGCTTTTATTTGCCTTGCACTACGATGTACGTCGTCCTTATCTACTACGGTTACCGAAGTTTCTCCAAAAAGAAAGCCCAAATAGCACAGAAGTAAATAGAGCAACTGCTTACCAGAGCAATAAGCTAATATTTTGCTGAGGGTCCCCTCTTATCATAGAATATGAATCTTAGAGATGCAATATATTTTATGACTTTTTGAAGAATATATACGATTACATTACAGGTTTGAGCTGTTTAAATTTTTGCGGCTCGACACAAAGCGAAAGACATGATATAAACCAAGGGCCGCTTAAAACTTAAACAACTAATACTCCTAGTTAAATATTATCATTACACGCTGTAAATTTATTTCTAGTCCATGCAGATATTTATTTTCAGCAAATATTCCAACATTTTCTCCATCTTTCTTGTGCCAATATTGAGATGACAGATAAACCTACTGTTGCAATAAACGTCAAGCAGCGTTAAAATCGTGTTTTGAAAAGTTACAGGTAAATAGTCAAATGGGTGGCATCGTCAGGGCGTAGGCACTTGACCGGAGATGGTTTAACATTACACAGGCACATTTCTACACGCTGGATTTCGAATAAATTACTTCAATTACTTCAGTAGAACTTCAATGGCTCAAACCCTGATGGCTCATTCGCCCTGCCTGGCTAGAACTCCTTTCTTGGTCCATGGAGTTCACTTTATATGGAAACTAACCCCGGGTGGCTAGAACTACCCTTGGCTGTAACTAATTTTCATGGTCCCAAGCCTGTTCGAGCCAATGAAGTTCTACTATATGCTTTAGTTTGTAATAGTATACTTCATGTATATTAATTCTAGTCAAAGGTCTCTCTCTTACTCTCGCCCTTCCATATTTTTCTAGAGAAAAAGAAATTGCCACCAAAATTGGCTTAAGACAATCGCAAAATCTTATTTTTCCCACTGTCTTCGAAAAACATGTGGCCCAGGTTGCACATATTCACTGTTTGATCAGCAACTTTGCCATTCACTTGTTTTAGAGCATAATTCCCAGCAGAACGACTCTCACTCAAAAAAGAAGCTTCAATATGTTATCTGCAGGTATAATACATGTGACCCACACTTCATTTTGGGTTAAGTATGATACCTCTGTCATGTTTGTTCCATCTTCTGTATGGAAGATGGTTTCTTTTTGGGCCTTTGGTGTTCTATGATGGCCGATCTGTATGTCACCAGCCCGGCCGCCAAAAATCTATCAGCAGATGGTTTCGTAGTATTTGGCTCAAACATCCCGAGTTCTTTTCACATCTGAAATGTAACAAATATAAATTTACGCTTCTGAAGTGTTTTGTGCATATACAAGCATGAAAGTGGGGTCGTTATGCAAAACTGTGATCCTTGAACCCAGTAACGGTAAAATGATCATCTTATCAACAGTACACTAACGCAACACAGTGAATATATCGTCTATTTCTCTTCTGTTTTGATAGCTGCTTCTAAACATCATTTCTAAAAATAATGAATCCATAGAAGTCATTGATAAAACAGTCATATATCGTTCTTTACCTTTTGCCTATCATTAATTCTGCTGACTGTGATTATCCAGTCAACGTGTGTGTGTGTGTGTGTGTGTGTGTGTTGAAAAAAAATCGTTTTTAAAGAAATCATGTAGACCTTTGACCTCTGACGACTGGAGTTACCAGTCACGGTTCGTATTCTCTGCACGTAGTCAGATGATACTTTATATGTATACCAAGTTTCATGAAAATACCTTTGACGGTTTTGAAGTTTATAGAGCGGACACAATTTCCATACTTAAAATCACCAAAGGACATAATTCTGTCAAAAATGTAAGTGGCGTTATGGTTCTTATTGTCCCAACAGTGTGTGATGATGCTTTATATTTGTATCAAACTTGATACAAGTATCTACGACAGTTTCAGAGTTACAGAGCAGACACGATTTCCATACTGAAAATTACATAGGGGCATAATTCCGTAAAAATATAGGTGGAGGCGTGGTTCTTCTGAACATCGTCTGATAGTGATTTATATTTATAGGTTCTTCCGAACATCGTCTGATAACGCTTTATATGTATACAAAGTTTGCAAATATCTTCCACAGTTTAAAAATTAAGATCGGTCATGATTTCCATACTGAAAATTACAAAGGGACATACTGCCTTAAAAATGTAGGTAGAGTTATCGTCTGATGATGCTTTATATTTATACCCGCTTTTGAGAATGTATCTTCAGCAGTTTTAGTTATAGAGCGGATACAAGTTCAATACAAAATCACAAGGGGACATAATTCTGAAAATAATGTTGATGGAGTAATGGTTCTTGTTCTGATGGTACTATTTATCTATTTATGTTTACTGCATCGCCCTCTATACTGAGTGTTATGCGCAGGGTTAGTACGAATAATAGTGAAAATGATAGTGAGATATGTAAGTATGATATTGAGATAAGAAAACAAGATGAGAGTGTTAGTATTGGTAGCTAAGTGATGAGATAAAAGCAGGGTAAAAACAGATCTTATTTTGTGTCGCCTCTGATCGTTTATCTTGCTAATTCTAATTTTAAGGAGTCAAGATCTCTTAAAAGAATTATACCTATAGGGAGCCGGTTCCACAAAACAACTCGGAAAAAAGGAATCAATTATAATCTGTAGTAACATGTACCTGGCAGAAAGGTAGTGGATGCATATGAAGAGATAATCAGATGGGATGCACAAATATTATTTGTACCAAGTTTCATGAAAAATCTATCTTAACAGTTTCAGAGTTATGGAGGGGGCACAATTTGTAACGGACGGACAGACAGATAACTATGCAACTATGGTAATAGCAACACGTCTCCCGCCGGTGTGTGTGTGTGTGTGTGTGTGTGTGTGTGTGTGTGTGTGTGTGCAGAGGGTGGGGGTATAATCAGAGTATCAAGGGAGATCAACAATACTACTGTTTGCTTTTAGTAAAACCCGCACCGGATCGGAAGCGGAGCAGTTCGTGGCCAGTGTCCATTTGTGGTAAGCCTACTCCCCCCTCACTCTGGCAGCCGCACCAGAAACCTGGTTACTTTGCTGACCATGACTACTTACAGCAGCCCTGTTTTCCCTTCAACAGCATAAAGATACTGCGGTCTTGGATGACAACTTTCTTCGTACGGAGAAAGGGAACTCTATTTGCAGTTATAGCTTGGGATACAAACAACTGCATTTTTGTAAGATTTTTTGAAAATTATTCACGAACACTAGCGGCATTTACACATAATATAAGCTGAAGAAAATCTTTTTGTTGACTTTTGCGGTTAATGCTAAAACATTTTGGCACATGCTTCTTCTTCTACCTAAAGAAATGTCAGAATCAGACAGACCCTCTGTCACTGCTAAACTGGCCACTTAGGCTACAACACAAAACCCTTGCCAATTTTATTGCTAAACGGAAATTGGTAGATGCCCAAGGATGCTGTAATAGACTACCGTGAGGAAACAGTTAGGCGTATTCAATGAGATATCGGCCTTGTATTCCAGAGGCACCGTGTTCGAGTGGTCAAAGGTTCTCTTCAACTGTACCAGAACGTCACGGCTTCGAATCCCTGTTTCTGCCAACTCCTCAGGGGTAGCTTTTCGAATCGAGGGCTGGCCTCTGTCTATTTTTATGCTTTGTCCAAAATAGGACGGGTCACTACCCCTACGACCTCAAGCCTACGAGAAACTTTTACCTTGATGCAATGATGAAACTAATGTTAAGATGGGCGTCGAGGTGGTGATTACGATCATCAAGGACGGAAATGGTAAACGTCTATGGAAACTGATGGACGTCCACAGACAGATGTCATAATGGGTGCCCATGATCAAACTGATGGTTGTCAGCAGATACATTAATGAACATCAGTGAAGATACTGACAGAATGGTGTCATGGAAAACGTCTTTACATAAATTGGCGGACTCTGAACAATTATTCACCCTACGACAGTGTCACTGCTGCTACGCAGTTTAGTCTTGGCTGGAGGTCTCTGGAGCAGAGAAGAGCAGACGCTCGCCTTTGCATGTTATACAAAATTATTCACAATATTGTTGCTGTACCTCTCCCATCGTATTTTACACATCCTACAAGAATGACACGTCACAGCCACCCCCTTGCGCTACTTCAAATTCACACTCAAGCAAATTTTTATAAGTATTCGTTCTTTCCCCTGGCTGTTGTGCAATGGAATCGACTACCAGCTGACATTGTTTTGCTGCCTACACTGACTCAGTTCAGTGTGGCAGTCAGGTCTCTTGACCACCAGATGCCATAAATACAACATACCTGTTTTTAACCTGATTTTAATATCTCACTTCTGTTAACTGTTTTAACCCTTTCATCTTTCTTCACCTCACTTTTGCACTTTTTAGTCTCATCTATTCATCTCACTGTTTTTTCTTCAAGGCGCGCAATCATCCTGCACGTAATCCTCGCGAGGGGGTGTTGCAGTACAACTAGATAGATAGTAGGACTCCATGGACGCCCGTCAAGGATTGGCTTCCACTGAATTCTTGATGGAATTCCGTAAACTGGAACTACAGATGTCATGCATTATTGGACGTCCACCGGAAAACGCATGTCATGATAGATTTAAATAAATAAGAAAATAGAAACATACACACGCACACACGCACACACACACACACACACACACACATGTTGGAGAATCAATGTAAATTTACTACGCCGTCTGAGCAAGACTCTGACCATGATGGGACTTGAATCTTCGACCCTCTAGGTCCTAGCGTGACTGCTCTACAAGCTGTGCGACCCTGGCTTGAGACGACCATGTGTCCGTGTAATTTAGCTGGTAGAGTTACGTAACAGAGCTGGGAAGGTCACCGAATATTGTTAAGATACTACTACAGACATCTTCGCAAGCCAAGGTACTAAGTCCACATTTTTCCTTATGTATGAGGAGCCTCGGTAGTTTAGTGGGTTAATCGCTGGCCTGCTGATGTAGCGGTTCCTGGTTCGAGCCCCGCTGGAAGCGGAAATCTTTCCAACCGCAACCGGGGTCCCAGTGCACACGCCCTTTCATCACACCCTTCCATCGACCTGATATAACTGAAATAGTGTTGAAAGGGACGTAAAATCGCAAGTCATCCATTCATCCATCCTTACGTAGAAACATAGTGGACTTAGTATCATTGGCTTGTGAAGATGTACTAGAGATCACTCGGCTCATTACTGCATGAATCGATGTTTCATTGTCAGTTTTTGTTTTACATATTAAGCTATAGAATTATCTGCATATAATGGAAAAGCTGGTCTCTTGATGGCAACAAATGTTTCGTCTTACATTTAGGCCGCGTTTACACGAGCAAAGTTTCTATGTCACAGAAACTTTAACAAAGAAAGTATGACAAACATTTTGCGTTTACACGGAGCAAATTATTTGTTAAAGAAAATGTGCCATAGAATCTTTGTCACATAAACTTTGGCAATGAAATATTTGCTGCAGTGTTCACACGACCAAATATTATTCGTCAAAGTTACCTGCAGCAATGAAACAAAAGCTTTGTCACATTTTCCACGCTTATAGCAAAGTTCATTGATACATAATCTTTAACAAAGTTCTCCGTTTACACGGACAAATTTAATTTATCGAAGTAACTTTACCATATATATTTGTCAAAGAAACATTGTCATATTTTGGCATTTACACGAACAAATTTTTCTGTGACAAACCTACTTTGTCATAGAAACTTTGCTCGTGTAAACGCGCCCTAATGCACCGAAACAAAACTTTGAAACATGCTTTAATCTTGCCATCCAATCTACGCACGACAAAGTATCATAATGAACTACTCATTTTGTAGTTTGCATTGTCGGGAAAAAATAAAGTGCTTGAAAACTATTGTAGGAGCAAATTCGGGAATTGTAGGAAAAATCCTGGACCTATGAAAAAATAAAATGACCTAACAGACCCATTTATTTTATTGTAAGGTAAACAAAAATAAGATGCATTCTCCAATACCAATTTATGATGACAGAATAATGTTTACCTATGGTAAACTTCGGAGAAGTTGATATAGAGAATAGTTTATACCCTAAATGAACATATCCAGGTTTCATTTATATGTTGACGTAAAACACTTGTGTTTTATGTAATCTGGCGAAGATCTACCAATACAGAATGTACTTAGGATTTGATAATAGGTAAAATAAATCACCGTTTTGTCGCATCAGCTTCTGTTATGACGTCACGGAGAAAATGGAATACTTGTCAGCAAAACCATTGACGACTGTCAAGAAAAACATCTACGCCCAATGGGACCAAGCATCCTGTGATGCAGTGTACTCTGAGCTAGAAAAATGGTATCAGGGCGACGAACGGTGATCGCAGTGTCGTTAAACGTAGGCACGGGGGTTGGGGGGGGGGGGGGTTGGGGGGGGGCTTAGGCCTTATCAAACTGGCAAGAAAATACGCAACCATGTGAACGCAAATTCAACACCTGAGGTACTGTACCTGATATGATATTGTGAAAATGCTAACATCCAGACATCATTGTCCCTTATAAGTCTCCGAAATGGCGGAAAATAGAACTCGTCAGAAAATACATGCCTGTCCCACCTCCCAACAGGCGCAAGACATCGCAAGGACGTCAGTGTGACAACATTTTGACGTCATGTGCCCGCTGGGCTACAAGCTCAGCGAAGATATAATGAAAAGTGAAAGCCTGAGTGTGGAAAATCGTCACGTAAGTAGTGTAAGTAAAAGGCAACTTTTTCTGCCATAACAATAACAGTTTGATCGGATCTGCCATTCAACCTGATAAAATTGCTTTTATGCTCCAGATGAACTTTTATCGCGATATCGTTTTGGATGTTCTTTTTCATCATCTCAGTGACTGCCTCCCTCAGAATTGAGTATTCTCGCAATGTGTTGTTCTAAAGAGTAGATGGACGAGGGACATTTGGTATATTAAAAGCGCATTGTTTTACCGAATAAGGCTACCTTTGAATAAAGCTACTCCGTTAGCTCTGTTCGTGCGATAAGAGTTATGTGTTTTTGTAGCTTTATTGGAAGACAAACATGCGTCGCAACGAGTACGTCTACTACTGCACAAATTGTGGCATGATTGGTTTGGTGCCGAGGAGATAATAGGTTAGCCGTCCGTCTATCTGGAAGCACTGGATCCTGTGGTCTTGCTAAGTGACCAATATAAATATATAAAGCATGACAATAAAAAGATAATTAACATCCTTATCTTTCAGCCAACAATAAGTTATAACTGCTTTTGCAATAAAAGAGTAAAGTCCATTTTTGTGCGCGGACAGTCTCACGGACGACCAACGTGAGAGCATAATACCGCGCCACTAACATGTTATAATTCGAGGCCCACAACCCTAAGAATTGTTCATGCAATTTTGATTAAGTAATTTGCACATGCATTGTGCAGCCCATGTTCCCAATACTACTAGAATGCATATGATTCCAGTCTCAGAGGGGTGAAGGGTGTGTGTGTGGGGGGGGGGGGGGGGGGAGGAGGAAACAACAGAAGATAAACAACTCGAAAGTACCATCTAACATGTATGTAGCACTGAATATTTGCTGTCTCTGTAATGTAGGATCACAGAGCCCAGGGTAGTTCGTTTCGAAGGAAAACATTTCATGCTCCGAATATAGCTACTCTTCAGCACGATAGGTCTATTCGTAGGAATAGAGCTACTGTGTAACACTATTCGTAGGCTTCCTCCGAACAGAGTTAAGGAGAAGTTGTATTCGAAGGTAGCCCTATTCAGTGCAGTATCGCATCTTGTAAGCTGTCAGCTGAGGGAAGCTAGCAAGCTAACAAGACAGGACAGATGATCCCAAGCCCCCCCCCCCCCCCACCCCACCCCTAGTAATTCATGCATGTGCCTGTAGCAAGAGGCTGAAAAATACTTTCCCTTGTTTAATCTAAAAAATAAATGAAACGAGATTAAACTGAAGAAACATATAAGCTAATAAGGTTTAAGCTTTAAGAAATGTTGCAGAGACAAGGTATGTACTGCTGTGTACCATCTGCACTTGGCAGTCCGTTTAAATAGAAACAGATAAAACATATTAACAATCAGAGCATAATGGCAAAGCTACACGCACATTCTCAAATCATATTAAAGAAGCATGCTAAAATTCAGAACAGTCAGACCAAAACTCTTAGACTGCGGCACTGAGTTGCCAAGACAATATATGTGCCACTGAAAGATGGTGAAAAATACTAAGCCTGCTTAATATTTAAGAGAGAGAGAGAGAAAGAAAGACACAGAGAGAGAGAGAGAGACAGAGAGAGACAGACAGAGACAGAGAGAGACAGGCAGACAGACAGAGACAGAGACAGAGCCCAAAGAGAATACGCATTTGTTAGGGATAGCCCCAAAACGGCAAATTCATAGGCCTATCATAGCTTGTAAAGTTTCAAATTCATCGGCGAGAAACTGTAGGAGATGCGCTGACACGATACAGGATTCAAAAGCGTTCGGATGTACGGACAGACGGACGTATGTGGTGGAAAAACGGTTACAATATTCTCCGTCTTCGGGTATTATACAAACATTGATCAATGGGCTTTTCCAGTAGGTACCGGCAAATACAACTGCTATACTTTTGCAGTTGCAGATATAATTCGAAAATGTTTTCAAGAGTCACACATCTTATAGACGTCCGTCATGGATCCTGCAGCATAACCCCTCTCTGATTATGAGGTTACATACCAGTCTCATTTGGGTTTGCTAGATACGGTCACTATTTGCAATCGTCATCATTTCTTCGCGATCGGCACGGAATGCAAATGAAAACTTTGACGGTTTATGTCTCAACAATTATAAGGTCATACTAGATTTTATTTGCGATACACTACTACATGTACAGTCTGCACACCTGTGCATCCCGAGCAGTGCTGTTTCTTTGACGGTCATTTGTGGGCTACTGCCCCCCCCCCCCCCCCCCCCAACTGTACACGCGGTATGAATTGTAAATTGCAGTCACTCGTGCAAATATTCAATTACGTCTTTTTTAAAACTCGAACATTTAATATTAACGATTTCATACGAATTTTAGTGCGACAGACGCGCGTTTTTGTATTTAACTTCTTTAGTGTCGCTAAACCTCAAAGTTTTGAAAGAAAAAATATGATGGCATGTCTCGGCAGGCCTAAAGTGACCTAAAGTTCTGCTTAGATTAATGAGAATGGAACATCAATGCCGTGTAACTCGTCGGCAACACACTGACTCTTATAATTGTGTTATTATTGGATGAGTGAGTGAATGAGTGAACTCGGACTTAACGTCCCACCAACAACTAGATCGTACGGAGACGGGACCTTGGTTTAAAGTCTCATCTGAAAGACCGGAGAAACAGGGAAACACCAAAAACAAGCTAAACAAAATCAGCAAAATATTTGTTAATGTAATATGTAAGTTCATGCAATTTAATAGTTTATTCTATACTATGAAAATGGTCCATAATGGGCTAGCAAAATATTTGTTATTGTAATATGTATGTTCATGCAATTTAATAGTCAATTCTATACCATGACAATGGTCCATAATTGGCTAATAAATATCTTATGTTATCTTTATCTTATCTTATCTTATCTTATCTTTTTTTATCTTATCTTATCTTATCTTACCTTACCTTACCTTACCTTACCTTATCTTATCTTATCTGATCTTATCTTATCTTATCTTTTTTTTTTTTATCTTTTTTTATCTTATCTTATCTTACCTTATCTTACCTTACCTTACCTTACCTTACCTTTCCTTATCTTATCTTATCTTATCTTATCTTATCTTATCTTACCTTATCTTATCTTACCTTATCTTATTGCAGGATAGAACGTCCGAATAAGTGCAGCGGGTGTAAGCAAGTTTGGTACAGTAAAGATGGCACAAAAGCTAAATGTGGATCGAGACAAAATCTCAAATGTAAGTGTAGAAAGAAAAGGACGAGTTACAGTTGACTACTGCAATGTGCAATCCATAGCTCCACATCCTTGCACCGAACCTGTCCGTATCCGCCCCAGTTTGAAGAAGGGAGAGAGGTTCGTTTCATCCATTTATTTTTTATGTATTATAGCAAGGTACCAGTAGGTACTATCTTTAGAAACAAAATTGTATTATTTATTGAATATGTATTACAAGGCTAAATATGTATTACAAGGCTATATTTTCTCCTGTTTGTTTCTTTAGAATGGTGTCAAAGTCTGCTAAATATGCATTTTGTTTCGGAAAACTAGACCAAATACATCATCATCTCACCAGACCAGAAAACATACATTATGCGTGCAGTTAGACATCCTGCTGTTACAGTAGTCAACAATTCAACGTTCTTGCTGCTTTTCAAAATTACCTTGTCTATTCCACCCTGAAACGTTTTGCATTAGTACTATTCGTCACTGAAAGATTTTTTTTTAGAAAAACATTCAACAAATTAGGATTTTTGCATTCTGTTATATATGGTTATAAGAATCATTAGGACGTAGAACCATTTATGTCAGTCTCATTGTTTAAAAAAAAGTGTTTGGAGCATACGGACTATTTCAACCTAGACCACATTGTTAAAGATAGAGTGCACCGTGTGTTAAAATTAGCATTTGTTTTCAGTGTGTCCTGGTGGAGAACCAGTTGTTCACTGTGAAGTGGACTCTTGTAAATGGCCATGTACTCATCCAGCCTTCAAAGACAAACCATGCCGGTAAAGAGAATACAAAACCAAATAAATTCACTAGATGGATGGATGACTTGCGATTTTACGTCCTGTTTAACAGTATTTCAGTCATTTCAGAATGATGGGCCTGCGCTTATTTGACAAACATACTGAGCTATCTCGTCTTCTAAATCCACTTAAGTTGTGCCACTGCCAACAATGGCAGACATTAATAATTTCCCTTACCTAACCTGTATTTTAATGCTTGTTAGTTGTTTACACTCTTTATTTCCTGACGTTTCGGCCTGTACCGGCCTTCTTCAAAGGAAAATGCAAGAAGAAGTTTACTCTACATTCCTTGTGATGCTTTTCAGTCCACTATCTTGGTTATGACATTGTTGTATTTTAAATATTTTAAATATATTATGTATGCTATGGTAAGGATTATGGTAAAGATAATATTTTATTTTTTCCAATGCGCGTGGACAATTATATTTTAGCTATATATTAGTTGAGAAAGGTATGCCCCATGGGCACTGGGATAATTTTGACCAGTTTTGTTGGTTTGCTAAGGGTAGACCAATGTATTTTTCGACTTCCATGAAACTGAAAAGAAACCAGAGAAAGAGAATTACCATTCCTTTAATCAAATCTGCTGATGTAGTCAGCAGTGCAAACATCTCACAGACCCTGATTAAACTGATGCATAATGTCGGCTTTAAGAAGCGTTTATTATTATCATTTTATATACTTGTAGGCAAAGCTTCTGTGGAAAATGTCGGGCCGAATATTTTATTGCAAATCGCTGGCTTAAATGCCCCATCTCAACGACAGGCTTTTCAGGTAACAATTAACTTATTCGGTAACAATCAGGTGCATACATGTATTTAAGTCTCTGTCATCTTATGTGCATTTGTTGGCAACGGCTGATGACAACAACAACCGATTATCACCAACCTTTGGAGGCTGGTGACAGCAATTCACAGACTGGCGACAGCAATAAATGGTGAAACTGTTTACAGATGCATAGTTATCGTTTCATTATATAAAGCAATACAAGAAATTCTCAGTATGATTATGCTTTCATTCAAATAATGGCACCTGTACAGTTTTTACGTTCACTGACACCTTTCCGGAACAAAGATGTCACAGGCATTATTTAAATTGCACTGACTGAATTTCGAAAACTTCAATGTTGAATCTAATTCTCTTGTTTGAAGAATGAAATGATAAAACAATTCAATGAAATACCTGGCAGAAAGGCATCGTGTACGAGTGACAAGAGCGCTTGGCTTTAACTCAGTCGGTTTAGGATTCGAATCCAAACAAGCAAATGACTGAACACTGTCTATGTCAATCCAGCAGTTAACAGCCAACTGTTTCAAATCAGGCAGCAAAATGAGAGGGTAAGGTTCTTCTTTCATATGCCTTTAAAAAGTCACAGCCCCTCAGCCACTCTTTACCTAAAACCGAAAACTAAATTTTGAAACACGTGTTTATTTGGTCTTACCGGAAAATGATAGTATTCGGCTAAATTGGAATACAAAAGTTTTTTTTTTTTTGTATTTATATATACTTAAACATTTTATGTAGGCCCTCGACAGTGTGTATGATTTACCGGTAATTTGTTCTCATCTTTCATTTTCAGGAGAGACGTTGCCTGTTGATTTAGTTGTTCGTGACTCACCCACGAAGCCATGTATGCTTATTCCTTGCCCGCTGGATGCATGCGTAGGAGAATCCTGTCACAAATTTCCCAAAGCCAGCTGTAGGTAAGTTTGGTGAACGTTTTATGCCCTCGTGACAATTGTCAGGCGGGGAAGGCCTAATAAAGATTTGCCCCTGTCTGTCTGTCTGTGTGCACCTGCTTGTCACGAGGTAGACACTTTTGCACAGTAGGGTATGCGGTTTATGTTATCAGCACACTCCCACAATTTTCAAAAGATTTTTTTTCAGAACTTTGCAGAGAATGAGGATATAATGAAATTGTACATTCGGCTTCTTAATGGAGATAAACTCACTTTTGACAAAATAACCGCCTTTTTCAACAGTCATTCTCGTCATTTTATGTAGTTTAAGGCACGGAGTAAGTGTACAACTCCTGTTCAGTGCTTAGTGGTAGTTTTTCAAACATTGCATGGATGCTGAGGACATAAAGAAACGGCATTTGGCATTTTAACAGAAATAAAATAATAGAAATAAACTAATTCTGACAGAATTATGGGGTACAGAACGTAAGTCACAGAATGCAACACAAGAATTTTTGTAATTGTCCCTCACAGTTTTCAGTGGATTTTTTCAAAGCTTGCATAGATGTAGAAAATATGATAAAATATGTTGTGGCATTTTTATGGAGTAAATTTAATTCAAGCAAAATAACAGCCTCTTGAGCTTTGTCATTTATGGCAACTATTTTGCACTTCTAGGTATGAATTTTGTATAACCAGTCTAGTTCATGTAGGTTTTCCTTGGCGTTTGCATGAACATTGTAGACGTAATGAGGCTGTGCAGCTGACCTTTTGGTGGAAGTAAAACAATTTTTAACAAAATCATGCCCGTTTAACTATAACCATTTGGGCAAACTAGTCACAGGTATTAAGTTTGTGACAGATGTTCCTGAGACTTAATCAGATCGAAATAAAATGAACTTTAATATAATAATGGCTATTAAAAGTTTAGACATTCCGATCAATAAACTGTCACGATGAACTTCCTGTAATCAGCTTCTTCAGTTTTGTCTTAAGTTATCTTAGACTCTGTACAAACACTGTAGATTTATGGAAGATATGAAAAATTTTGTTCATCAGGTACCACATTATGAACTACATGCATATCATTTTGAATGTCACGCAACAGGACGGCTGATTGCAATAGTGTATGCTAATGATAAACAATTTAGTGATGCACCTTGGACTGTGTTACTAAGCGTTTTGCGTGTGTCTGTATGTGTGTGTAGAGGGGGTGTATGTGAGTTGGGAGGTAGGAAGAGCGCTAAAATATCTTATTTCAAATCGTACTGTTTGTGGAAAGTCAGTACGAAAAAAAGAGATAAATACACGGGTATGTATGTTGTACTGTTATCTAGAAAATCGCTTAAACCGGAAAATATGTCTGTTAACCCAGAACGATTTTTCGATTAACCCGGAAAAATCAAATCAAGACATATCCGTCTGTTAACTCAGAAAAATACACAATGTTAACATGACATATTTCACACAGACTCAATACGATGTTACTGATGACACGTCGAAGCACAGGTCCTTGACGTTACATGTATCACAAAGCAAGTGCAGGGAATCCCAGATAAACTTCTATAAATAAATGCACGGCGCTTCTGTGTAGTTAAAATGGTGTTTTGGGTCATTGTGGGTGCTCTTTATTTATTGTATTGATAAAACGTCACTGTCCTGTGGTAAAAGTGACAGTGTAATGCCCTAAGGTAAGCCTTATATAACGCGCCGTCATAATGAAACGTCGGTTCTCATCGGCTGCCTTTATATTTCTGGATGCAGAAAGCGTTTCCAATGGGGGCAAAGTAGGACACTTAGAAAGATGAAAATCTGAAGAGGTGCATTATAATAGGGATATTGTACTGAAAATAATCATCTGGGAAGGTAGATCGTCGTTTAATTGGTTGCAGATTGCGTTTTACGCTCCGCTGACTCGTTGCCGTAAAACAGAATTTCCGATTATAAAACAGACGATACCGACAATTTACCTCCCCAAATGACATTTTTGAATACAGTTACCCACTTCTTCAACTGAATCTAAGGTATTTTATATTTATGTCCCCCACCATGGGGGCAAGACATATGGTTTTTGGTGTGGATCCCGTCGGCGTCTGCGTCTGCATAGCTTCTTGTCTGCACTCTATATCCTGAAGGGATGCATGGATTTTGACCAAACTTGCACAGATACATCACTGTTTGAGGGGAGGGGGGACTGATTAGATTTTGGTGACCTTTACCTTATTTTCAAGGTCACAGGAGGTCAAAGAATGATGAAAAATAGCTTGTCCGCACCATATCTCCTGAAGGAATCGATGGATTTTTACCAAACTGGCACAGAAATATTACTTGGAGATGGCAAAGAACTGGGTGGCCTTGACCCCATTTTCAAGGTAACAGGAGGTCAAAGAGTGTTGAAAAATGCCTTGTCTGCACCATATCTCCCAAAAGGATAAATGGATTCAAGCCAAACTTGCACAGATATATAAAAGGGAGATGTCAAAAAAGCGATTAGATTTTGGTAACCTTGACCCCATTTTTAAGGTCACAGGAGGTCAAAGAGTGTTGAAAAATGCCTTGTCTGCACCATATCTCCTGAATGGATAGACGGATTTGAACTAATCTTGCACATATATAAAATTGGGAAATACAAAAGAATGATTATATTTTGGTGACTTTAACCCTATTTTCAAGGTCACAGAAGGTCAAAGAATGTTGCAAAATGGTTTATCTGCACCATATCTCTTGATCGGGTGAATGGATTTGAACCAAACTGTCACAGGTACATCACTGGGAGATGGAAAAGAAGTGTTTAAATTTTGGTGACCTTGACTTTTTTTCAAGGTCACAGGAGCTCTTAACTTGGCTGCATTTAGGGAAAATTACACTGCTGGGAAAGCGCAGGTGGGGGACATCTGTTTTTGTCAAGCGTGCGGTGTAAATAGCAGGTTGAAATGTATATGGCCTTAATTTGGTTTGAACAATACGAATTTCAGAATACGTTGCTGACATACAATACATAATGCCATGGTTGATAAGGATTGGAAAATCAGCTTTATAAAGCTTATACATGTAGGCATTCTTTCCTCATTTAAACCGTTTGTCGTCGCGTTATCGCATCGTATATATTCATTACGGTATTCACTATATGGATGGATGACTTGCGATTATACGCAAACTCCGTTTACGATTGAAAAAATCCGCATCTACAGCGGGGCTCGAACCCGGGACTGCTGGATCAGCAGGCCAGCGCTTAATCTATTGAGCTGCCGGGGTTCCTTGTGTATTCACACTGCATGCCTGACGCGAAGGTGTGACCATAAACTAGTCGCATCGTATGTGTAAATAAGCTTGAAACTAAGGCAAACCGGTTTGAACTGTTGAATTTTAAAGTCATGGATCGTCTTGCTCCGGCATAAACTCCTTTATTCCATAACTGTCGTGCTTTCGAAAACAGAAACAAGAGGGTCATGAGGCCCTGAATCGCTCACCTGAGTATGGTGGCCATGTAGGGCATGTGACCTAGACCGCTTGAATAAATTTTCGTTCCCTCGGCCCTTGGAGGCTGTGTCGAAAATTCGGTTACAATTAGCCCATTTGCTTTTGAGGAGATGTCTTAAATTGTCAAAGTCTGAGAGACATGGGTCAGAGGTTAAAGAATGACCTTGACCTCTTGTACCCGCAAATCTTCCATGTACTAATTAAGGCGATTGTATATACCAATATTAAGGCCAAAATCTCCTAAACTTGCCATGAAATCTTATGTTCTAGCATTTTCCTATACTTGACCTTGCCTTAAAACGTAATGGTCATCCCAAGGTCATCATTTGAACAAACTTGATAGTGCTCAGGTACCTGACGCTATATACCAAGTTTCAAGGCCATCGATCATTTGGTTCTGTAGAAGAAGATTTGTAAAAGTTTTTGCCATATATGGGCATGGCCGCCATGTTGGTCATGTGATCCAGACCTTTTGAACAAATTTCGTCCCCTCAGCCCCTAGAGGCTCTATATAAAACTTGGTTACAATTGGCCCAGTGTTTTTTGAGGAGATGTAAGAAATTGTCAAAATACGGGAGACCAGGGTCAAAGGTCAGAGAATGACCTTGACCTCTTTTGACATAAATTTTCATGTACTCGTCAAGTTGACTGTATATTCCAATTATCAGGTCAAAATCTTCAACATTTTCCAAGAAATCTTATGTTCCAGCATTTCCCATATAAAAGCTACAGAAAGCAAATTTGACTTAACCGTAAAAAGGTCAAGGTCAACCCAAGGTCATAATTTGATCAATCTTGGTAGTACTTGTGTACCCAATTCTACATACCAAGTTTCAAGGCCATCGGCCTATTGGTTGTGCCGAAGAAGACTTTTAAACGTTTTTACCATATATGGGCATGGTGGCAATGTTGGTCATGCGACTAGGACCGTTTGAACAAATTTTCGTTCCCTCGCCCTTTAGAGGCTCTACATGAAATTTTGGCTTCAATTGGCCCAGTGGCTTTTAAGGAGATGTGTGAAATTGTCAAAATATGAAAGAGCAGGGTCAAAGGTCAAAGAACGACACTGACCTCTTGCACACATAAATTTTCATGTGCTCATTAAGATGACTGTATATATTAATTTTCAGGTCAAAATCTTCTACAGTTTCCAAGAAATCTTATGTTATAGCATTTTCCCATATAAAAGCTACAGAAAGCAAATTTGACTTTACCGTAAAAAAAAGGTCAAGGTCACACCAAGGTCATAATTTGAACAATCTTGGTAGTACTCGCATACTCGATGCTACATACCAAGTTGCAGGCCATCGGCCTATTGGTTCAAGAGACGATTTTTTTTTATAGTTTTTTACTTTATATAGGCGTGGTGGCCATGTTGGTCAAGTGACAAGGACCGTTTGAACAACTTTTCGTTCCCCCGCCCTCTACAGGCTCTACATGAAATTTGGTTACAATCGGCCCAGCGGTTTCAGAGGAGAAGTCGTTCGAAAATGTTGACGGACGGATGGACGGCGGACGGACGGACGGACGGCGGACTGACGGACGGACGACGGAGCCTTACCATCCTATAAGCTCCCCCGGAGCCGCTGGCTCAGGTGAGCTAAAAATACCGAAGCCAACAGAAACACTAAAATTTCAAACAAGAAGTAGGTCCACGAACTTGCTGATTACGTTGTACATTCGCACATGTATGTTAAGGTTATACAGGTCGGTTATCCCAGTCACACTCTTCCTGCACAGTGTCTTTTAGGCAATTTACTGGTACGAGGGGCGTTCATTTAATGTCGTCATTGGGGTTCTACAGGGCGCGTTATTAATCCCATTCACATTTCGTTTACTTCAACCCTTCGAAGTATTCTTCCTTGACGGAAACACACTTTTTAAGTCTCGAAATGATAAACGAGAGAACAAGAGGGACACGAGGCCCTGAATCGCTCACCTGAGTATAAAGATCAATGGTCAAACTAGGATCATCATTTCAGCGAACCTGATAGTTTAAAATGTCAAAATAAGAGAGACATTGGTCAAACCTAAAAAGTGACCCTCCTCTATTGCTAAAAATGTTAAAGTACTCATTTATTTGACTGTATTTCTTAACTTCTACACCAAATTTTTCTATAAGTCGCATGAACTCTTATATCTAACCATTTTCCCATATATAAGCACCAGAAAGCAAATTTGACCATGACATAAAATTATCAAAGTCAATCCATGGTCATCATTGGAACAATCTCGGGCCAAAATCTTCAAAACTTTCCATAAAATCTTGTGTTCTAGCATTTTCTCATATTTTACCATGTCGTTAAAAAGGCGAAGGTCAACCAAAGGTCATCATTTGACTTATCTTGGTATTACTTGAGTACCCAATGCTATATACCAAATTTTAAGGCAATCTGTCATTTCAGTCAGGAGAAAAAGATTTTTTTAAGGTTTGTACCATGATGCAGCCATGTTGGTCATATGATCTGTACCAGTTGAAAAAAGTTTCATTCCCTCTGCCCCTGAAGGCTCTATATGAAATTGGGTTGCAATTTGTCTAGTGGCTTTTGAGGAGAAGTTTGAAATTGTCAAAATGTGAGAGTTCAGGGTCAAAGTTGAAAGAATGACCTTGACCTCTTATACACACAAATCTTCATGTACTCATTCAGATATTTGTAAACACCAATTTTTGAGCCAAAATATTCAAACTTTTCTGTGAAATCTTATGTTTTAGCATTTTTCCATATTTGACCTTGCAGTAGAAAGGGGCAAGGTCAACCCAAGGTCATCATTTGAACAATCCTGGTAGCACTTTAGTACTTGATCCTACATACCAAGTTACAAGGTCCTCCGCCAAGTGGTTCGGGAGAAGAAGATTTTTTAAGTTTTTTTACCATAAAGGGCATGGCGGCCATGTTGGTCATGTAAACCGGACCTTTTTAACAAATTCTATTTCCCTCAGCCCCTGGAGGCTCTCCATGAAATTTGGTTACAATTTGCTTAGAGGCTTTTGAAGAAAAGTTTGAAATTGTCAAATATTAGAGTCATGGGTCAAATCTTAAAGAATGGCCTTGACCTCTTGTACTCATAAATCTCCTGTTCTCATTAAGATGACTTTATATAACAATTTTAGGCCTAAATCTTCGAAATTTACCATCAGACCTTGTGTTCTAGCATTTTCCCATATTTCCCATATTTGACTTGCTGTTAAAAAGGTCAAGGTAAACCCAAGGTCACCATTTAAACATTCTTCATTGTACTCAAGTACCCAATCTACGTACCAAGTTTCAAGGCCATGGGTCGATTGGTTCTGCAGGAGAAGATTTTTAAAGGTTTTTACCATATATGAGCATGTTGGCCATGTCCGTCATGTGATCCAGACTATTTGAACAAATTTTCGTTTCCTCAGCCCCTGGAGGCACAATATGATGTTTGGTTACAATTGGCCCGCTGGCTTTTGAAAAGAAGTTTGTAACTGACAAAATATGAGAGGTCAGGGTCAATGGGCAAAGAATGGCCTTGACCTTGCCCATTGACCTCTTGTACTCATAAATCTTTATGTACTCATTAAGATGAATGTATATACCAATTTTAAATCTAAATCTTCAAAACTTTCTATGAAACCTTATGTTCTAGCATTTTCCAAAATTTGACCCTGGCGTGAAAAAGGTCAAGGTCAACCACAGGTCTAGACCGGTTGAACAAATTCCATTCCCCCAACACCTGGAGGCTCTATATGAAATTGGGTTTGAATTGGCCCAGGGGGCATTTGAGGAGATTGTTTGAAATTGTCAAACTATTAAGAGTTCGGTTCAAAGGTCAAAGAATGACCTTGACCTCTTGTACTCTTAAATCTTCATGTACTCATCAAGATGAATGCTAAATCTTCAAATGTATTCTATGAAATCTTATTTTCTAGCATTTTCCCATATTTGACCGTGCCGTAAAAAGGTCACGGTCAACCCAAGGTCATCATTCGAACAATATGTAATGTACTCAAGTTCCCGATGCTACATACAAAGTTTCAAGGCCATCAGTCAAATGGTTCTGGAGGAGAAGATTTTTAAATGTTTTTACCATATATTGGCATGGCAGCCATATTGATCATGTGACCTACACCATTTTCATACCCTTAACCCATATGACATTTGGTTACAATTGGTCTAATAATTTTTTAGGGGATCGTTTGAAATTGTCGAAATATGAGAGACCTGGGTCAAAGGTCAAAGAATGACCATGACCGCTTGTACTCACAAATCTTCATGTACTCATTAAGATGAATTTATAAACCATTTTTAAGCCAAAATATTCAACAGTTCCATATGAAAGCACCTGAGACCTAAATTAACCTTACCGTAAAATAGGTCATGATCAACCCCAGGTCATAATTTAAACAATCTTGGTAGTACTTGTGTACCCGATTCTACATACCAAGTTTCAAGGCCATCGGCCTTTTGGTTGTGCAGAAGAAGACTTTTAACGTTTTTACCATATATGGGCATGGCGGCAATGTTGGTCATGTGACTAGGACCGTTTGAACAAATTTTCGTTCCCTCGCCCTCTACAGGCTCTATATGAAATGTTGGCTTCAACTGGCCCGGTGGCTTTTGAGGAGACGTGTGAAATTGTCAAAATATGAGAGACCAGGGTCAAAGGTCAAAGAACGACACTGACCTCTTGCACACATAAATTATCATGTACTCATTAAGATGACTGTATATATTAATTTTCAGGTCAAAATCTTCTACAGTTTCCAAGAAATCTTATGTTATAGCATTTTTCCATATAAAAGCTACAGAAAGCAAATTTTGACCTTACCGTAAAAAAGGTCAAGGTCACACCATGGTCATAATTTGAACAATCTTGGTAGTACTCGTGTACCCGATGCTACATACCAAGTTTCAAGGCCATCGGCTTATTGGTTCAAGAGAAGATTTATTATAGTTTTTTACTATATATAGGCGTGGCGGCCATGTTGGTCAAGTAACCAGGACCGTTTGAACACATTTTCGTTCCTAAGTTCCCTGAAGGGTACATGTACATATGAAATTTGGTTGCAATTGGCCCAGCGGTTTTAGAGGAGAAGTCGTTTGAAATTGTGGACAGACGGACGACGGAGTCTGCCCATCATATAAGCTCCCCAGCGGCCTTCGGCTCAGGTGAGCTAAAATGTCCAAACAACCCCCATCCGCACCTACTGCAAGTACAGTAGGCCCTTGCCCTACTATTATCCAAATCCGTAGGACGCCCTGGCACTGAAGTTACACGCAGCACCATCGCACCACCCGACCACCCCCATCAGCCACATTATGATCCATCATGAAAAAAAAAACTAAATGGCCAGTGCATCCAGCGAAGGCGCAGAGCAGCCTGGAATTGTTGACCAATGTATTTATTGGCTGTGCGTGTAAAGAAAGCTGCTGTCCTTATAAGCTGCCCCTTTAAGTCGCCATAGGCCTGCCAGTGGCCAAAACACCTAAACACATATCATTAAGACAGGCAGTTCAATCGTTGTTTTGTGATCAAATGTGGCTTGATGTGCGTATATTGAGTCAGATAACTGGCTAAATGTAAAAGGAAGAAGTTTTTGAAAAATGACAAGCGCTCAACAAAACAAAATTTTCTTTCTTGGTTTCCCTTCTAACAATGCTATATAAACCTAGGCGGGATAACGATTAAGAATCCATGCTTGTACATTTTATTTTTACCAATTTATAATATAGAAAGTAGGTCATTTTAGTTGCCAACTACATGTGTGTAAAATGACCCAGTTCATTTTCAAAACTCGTTTATGTGAAAATCAAGGCTGATTCATTTGTTTAAAGTTGACAAATCACGGTCATTTGCAATGGCAGAACTGTAGTGAGGATCTTGCAGCAATATCTCACAATAAAAAATTTCATACCTGATAGAGCAATGGGGTCTTTAATCGCAGAACGAAGACTCGCATCAGGCTAAGTGAATGCCTAGGCTGACCTGAGACTTGGCTGAGCGCATAGGCAATTGTTTGGTTTTAATATGTTGTGGGCTCAAATGAAATCGTAAACGGAATATTTTATTGTTCGAGTGGTCAGTGCGGCTTTTACTATAATTTAAGTGACGAAAAAAGCGGGGGTAGATGTTGGGGGTTGGGCGACGGGAGTGTGTATGTGTGTTTGGGGGAGGGGGTCGTTGTTGTTATGGAATAAAAGCAACGTTTTTAAGACATGCAGATAAGAAATAAAATAATTAAAATAGCATACATTGTCCTCTTCATCTCTGTCTCCAGCATAGAAAACTTGAACTATAGAAAGGCAAAATAATAACAGAAAACGAATCGAAAACTTCGGCATCTTGTTACTTTGAAATGAGCAAAGAAACAGAAGCGGAAATTAAAAGGGAGAGGGTTGTGATATATGCGACATTATAACTGATAAGCGCTTTTGCTTTTCATTTTGTTTATATCACAAAATCAGTTCGATCGCACTGGGAATAGTCTAATCTGAGACACTGCTGATCATTGCTGGTTATTTTATTGAAGCCTTTCCGAGCTACCGAGCAGAAAACCTGTCTTCAGCGTTTCCGACCATGCGAGATTAAACCAGCTTGCACGGCTACAAAGGCTGGCTAGTGTTTTAAAAATTCGCATATGTCAACAGCTAAAAATGGCCTGAAATAATTAGGTGCTGATCAGACGGCGCAGATGCGAAATCTGATCTGAAACTTTGTTTCTCGGGTATGGCGTAAAACAGGTTTCTAAACGACACGCATCATTATATATTTTCATTTGGTAAGCCATAAAAAAAAACCGACTGGATTTTCCTATAGCACCTGCTATTAAACATGTTATTGATATAAATGCAGCTTATATTATGACACATTTCGAACATTTGCAGTTACAAATTAACAATAAAAGCATCGCAAACGACTGCGTGATACCCCGCCACTGCAAAACTTTTTCACACTCCGATTTCTCCAGATTTACTGTTTCTCTGTATAACCCCAGGGCAGGGGCAGCCTAACCCCATAGAACACGGATAAAAGTCTTTGTCATGACAGGACACTTCATTACTCTGATAACTTACAATAAGCTTCGGATAAATCACTTACCAAGTTACAACACTAATCAAATACAATTTTAGTGATTTTAAAGGTGGCAATGGGGAAGGGGTAGTTAATCCCTTAAGGGTCAAATTTTAATCACCACAAGAAGCTTTTATTAGACGAAGTCTAATAAAATCATCGTTGGCGCCAAAACTTGACTTGATCTCTGTATGGAAGAGAGCATATGTCATGGAATTGTTATTCACCTGTCAGATGATTTAGTTACATTAAAAATGTTATTATTTGCACTTTGCATTTAGTTTTAAATATGTTTTTCACTTTAACGCTGTAATGATTGATAGAGTTAATCAGAACGCGAGAAACGCAAATGCCGATGGCTTGAGAAAAAAATGATTCTATGGTGCGAAAAGTCTTTCGTAAAAAAAAGTAGTTAGGGTACTCGGTGCGTAAATTTACCGGAACGGACCTAATTACCGGGTCGGACCGGAACGGACCCTTATTATTCATATTTCCAGCCGATTTTTAGATATTTTGATACAATCTACACCCGCAGATTAATTCAAGGCCCTACCTATGACTAACATGTATTATCTTAACTTGCAACCCCTGATTTCATCCACCGACTTGATACATATAGCTCTACATATTTTCTATGGCTGAAATGTTGGTCATGATACTATGGAACACAAATTCGGGAATTTTTGTGTTTTTCATTCGCTCCAAGTAATGGAAGAAAGATAACCAGATTTTTGTATAAGGTTATATGATTTTAAGATGAAACGCATATGCGTGGGGTATTAAGAGGCCTACCCATGGCGCAAAATACTCAAAGAGTATTTTGACTAATATCTCTAATTGATTTGCGCTAGATCATGTAGATGGCATACAGAATATGTATTAATGTTAAATAAGAGTTATTTGATAAAAAAAATATTACAAATATCTACTGAAGATAGGGGAAAACTGGTCCGTTCCGGTGTCCGTTCCGGTAATTCAGTCCATTCCGGTCCGTTCCGGTAAATTTACGCACCCGGCTGTACTGAACCGGGTAAAATACAGTACCGTATCATCGGAAGCATATCAGAATGTACCGAAGAATGTCAATAATCTACGGACCAGTTTGGTTTCTCGCCATAGTGGATAACCCCAACATAAGGATACTGCTATTCAATAATAATATTAGACATGTGATACAGCTGAGAAGACAAATAGGGAGATTTTCCTCTTCTTTTTTCCAAATAGGGAGAATGATTAAACAAAGAAGGGAATTCTTGTATTTTGGTAGGGAGCTCTGAAAATTACGAATAGGGAGATACGTGTACAAGACATATATGGGGAAATTCTGAAATTCCAAATAGGAAATGGGCAATATCAACAGAAATAATAAAAAAAAATATTATTTGTTTCAAATATGTCTTCTTTCACTTCGTCTTATATCTTTTTTTAAAGATATTTCTTGTTACTTCTATCATCAGATGTAAATTTCTGAAAATCTGTTTCACATGAATTTATACAGCTTTTTTCATCATTTTATGCATGTATATAGCCCAGGGGCAGGGGCAGATAACTCCTATGGGGTAAATTTGAGCATCACTGGAGGCTTTCATCACTCTGATCATTTGCTGTAAGTTTCAGAAAAATTGCTTGAAACTCTGATTTTATCTGGAATTTTTCATGATTTTATACACGTATATAGCCCCAGAGCAGGGGCAGATAACCCCTGATGCTAAAATTTCTGTGCTCATACAAAGCTTTTGTTACTGCGATCATGTTTGTGAAGTGTCATCATGATACTCAAAGTAGTAAAGGAACTAGAGACCAGAAACCATTTTTTGTACATTGACAAGTGCCATAACTCTGTCAGAAATTAACGAAATTTGCCCAATAACAATCCCAAGCGAGACATTCTTGGTACAAAGTAATATGCAGAATTTGAAGGAAATCCGTTGATTTATACTTAAGTTATCGAACGGAAACGAAGTGCGGACGGACAGACGGACGGACGTACGTACTACGGACGGACAGACAAGCGGACGGCCAACGTGAAAACATAATATCCCGCCACTAACGTGTGGTGGGGTATAATAAATAAATAAATAGAGCCGTTGCATAAAATGACGCGCGCCGATGACTGCATCGATTAGCGCATCAAATTGGGACATCTTATCACTTAACTATGCTATAATTCACAATGTGATGCACAGTACGTTCAGAAGAACTCATGCCTCTTCGTTCGGACATGTATAGCGAAGATGGATCAGACAGGCTGATCTCAGTCTATGCTATGCAAACATGTCCGTTTGTTGATTCTTTCTTTCCTGTTGTGGTCCAATATTAAAGTCTCTGCACACAAGTACTAGCTTTTGCTAAGCAAACTAAAAGAAAAGACCGGTTTTCTGGGATAACCGATATTTTTGTTCGGGGTTAATCGTCGTTGTTTCCTGGATAAGCGCAGTTCGAGGAAGTAAATTATTCGTTTCTTGTCTAGGCCGGATGGATGCAGGAAATGTCAGCCTACTTGGTACCTGGGAAACAGACCGGTCGATTGTATCAGTGGAGGTGAGTTTGTTTTTCATTTTCGCTCGTCAAGAGAATTTATCAATCATGATGTGATAAAGATGGTCGGCGGAGTAAAGGCGAAGCGAAAAGGTTCTATAGTTCGTTTTTGACGACCGCTGCCCCACAATGTATATTACAATTTTATTTTAAATAAATCTTGTAAAACCAATGAAAAAAAAAACATCAATATATTTTGGAACCAACTGTTGTTTTATCAAACTGAGGAAAGCAATGTAAAGTTGATAGAAAGAAAGAAGCTAAATCAAATTCATAATTCGAAAGTATGTCTATTTACTTGTCCGTTTGAAAGGTAACCATCCAGTAATTTTAGGAGAGTGGCGGCCTGTTAATAAAATCGACAAGGACATGTTAGGCCCCTATTCTTTTCATTATTTGTTCATGATAATATAACTAAAACCTGGCAATTTCAGAGATTGCTCCACCCGAGGCGATTGAAGCAATAGATCCTGTGACGGGTAACCGTCGAGTATGTGCTGGTGGAGAACCACTGATGCCCTGCAATGAGGATGTCTGTTTTGGAGAAACATGTAGGAACTATCCTCAAGCTGTATGTAGGTCAGTCAAAATTAGTGCAGTTGAGTTTCTCTGCAATAGTTTTGGCAGAATTTGGTAAACTCATCTGGTCCGAAGTATTTTTGTGAGCTAGTGTCATAAATGGCCTGTTTGCTATTATTTTGTTTCTCGTCTTTCCGTTTCTTAAAATGAAAATTTACCTGTTTCTTTTCCCTCTCATACGTTGCCCGCTGTTTGTAGAGTACTAATACATATACTTAACGCCATTCGGCATGCAGGTTTCGCAAATTATTCTGTAATTTTCTGTACTCGGAGTTAATAATTGCCATATAAGGTGTTCAGCTATATCAGAGAACCTCAGGTAGTATATTTGTCACAGAACAACATAGGAGATTTTGTACGTGCAGTTAAAATTCTGGCGTAAGGGCAATACTGCATAGCCGATAACTTGCAGAATTACTGGCGTTAAAGGTAGGCTCCTGTACTTTGGAATGCATCATAATTTTTATGATTTTTATCCAAGTTGTTGGAAAGCACTTATAAAGAGGAAATGAATAAGTTTCATTAAAAAGTGTAAATAAAAAAATCGTAGAAAAGTCGTTTTGCAAGGGATTTCCTAACTCTGCTTCGCACACCAGTTAGCGCTATTTTTAGTTCGCGCCAAAACTAGATAACATAGCTGACGTCATGCTGCATTGCATTTCGGGATAGTTTTAACCCATCCACAATGCCAGGACCTCTGGAAGAGCTCACGGCAAGAGAAAATTAACTGTTGGCAAATGACATCAGAAACTGCGGACTTGTAGACATATATACATATTTATTTTTAGAACTGGAATTCCAACAAAAGAAAATAAACCAAAGGGAAAACGACTATTTACTACAACATCTGACGATTTTCTCAGTAGCAACAGTTTCAGAAAAATAAGAGAATTCAATACTATCCAGAAAAAAGACAAAATTATTTTGTGAACATAATTGTTATCGCTAGGCCAGGAAACTACCTTTAAGTATACATTATGCGTGAATGTAATTAAGTTGAAGCAAACAAAATCATAAAAGAAGAATCTTCTGTGACGAAAGCTTCTTAATCTCACGGTACTTAAGATACAAGCACGTCTGATCATAGTGTGGTAGTTACCTCCCCTAAATCTACGCAATGGCTGCGATTATAGGTGAGGTACCCAGTAAATCCTACACACAATATTTTCTGTGTGGGCTACTGCGCATTCTCAACGCGCAGATTATAAAAATCGTCTGCTAGAAAATACAACACTGCAGACAAAACCGTGGTTTATCAATAAGGGGCCTTGTGAGAAAAATAGATATTTGTCTTGTTAGAACTTAGAAGAATCAGACTAGCACGGGTTACACTATGTGACCATACCCTCCATTCTTTCGTTATAATTTTGTGGTGGTTTGCACAGGTTGGGTGACTCTACAATATTATTAAACCGTTGATACCATGACGTTAAGCCACTTTTTCGCGTTGCGACCCGATTAACAGGCGTTGATACACTTCAGAGTTCTGTAGCAAGTGTCAGTTGTTAAGTTATTTATGAGGCCTAATTAATCGGTATAGTTTAAACTTTGAAATGCTATTTTATGAAGTGAAATGGAATGGACAATGTTCTCCACTTCATTCCATGGATTTGGGATGTCATTTAGTTGGTTTGCCCTCAAGGCGATAAATTCCGTTCTGTACGAGTAACACCCCAAGCTCTGGGGACATACTGTAGCCCCGGACTGTAGCCATTGGAATGTTGATTATCTCATCCATTCCATTCCATGTTTTAAACTATGCCCCGCTATCTTATGTAGCATGATCTATGGCAGTTAAGAAATATTAAATTCAAAACTATAATCATTAATTAATTAAAATCAAAGCTACAAAACAGTTAATTTTAAGTGCCAAAATTTTCTATAAGCTCAGTAAAATGAAACAAGTTCAACCATGGATATATAAAAGAAAAGTGCATTTCTCATGGTTAATATGATATCTCTCAGCGGTAGTGCTAGTGAGTAGTGATAAAACTTGATTCTAAAAATATGGCAGTTACGCGATAGCTGGAGCAATACCATCCGCGGTGATGTTCGGTTTTCTTCGCTGGAGGTTTATAAAATGTCTGATTACTGGGTGTATGACCTCAAATCTTGTTGGTCATATATGATAAGACTAGTCTGATCAAACATGGAGGCCAATATACAGTTTGCTGTTAAGCTCTTTTAAGTATTTCATTTAAATCTCAATACATTTTTGTATTCTCTATCCTCCAGTGAGTACCATATTACATTAGCATATAGAACAACCCCATGGTTTGTTAGGCAGAAACACGCACTTCATATTCATACGGTATATGGATATTTGTCTCCAAATTAACAAATTGAATACATGCAGAAATTTTTCTTTACATAAAATATTTAATTCAGTGAATTAAGCGAGAAACGAAATTACCGGACAATTATTTTCTACTTTATAGCCGCTTTTATCGACCTGGGGTGTCCCTATAGTAATCACCTTGACTGTTTGTCTGTTTGTCAGTCCGTCCGTTTTTGCGTCTGCCATGATTCCGTGTCCGGGCCATATCTGTGTCATCCTTGGAAATATTTTCGTCAAGCCTTGCATACTTACGCAGCATAGCCTGAGGGTGTGCAGAGTGCAAAACCGTAACTCTAGCTTCCTGCCTGACAGAGTTGTGATCCTTGTTTCATCACAGTCATGACTTCGTGTTCGTGCCATATCTATGTCATCTTTGGAAATATTTTCATCAAACTTTGCATACTTACTCACCATAGTCTCTGGGTTAGCAGAGTACAAGAACAGTAACTCTAGCTTCCTATCTTACAGAGTTGTGGCTCTTGCTTTCATCACAGACATGATTCCGTGTCCTTCCCATACTTTAGTGACTCTATGACATATTTTCATTAAACCTTACGTACTTACTCATTTTAGTTTTCAAGGTGTGCAGAGTGCAAAAATAGCTTCCTGCTTCACAGAATTGTTGCCTTGTTCAGTCATGATTTTGTATTTGTCCATATTTTAATGACTCCACCAGAGGCTTAATTCCAAACAATGTATCTAATATAAAGGAACAACATGATACTAGAAAGCTGTTATTTGTATTTTTGGTTGGGGGCGGGACCCTAATTAGTTACCATGTTCTCGTACTCGTTTGGTTTCTAGAAATAAAGCATCTTTGAAAATAGAAAGAACCGAAATCTAATGTGTTCTGTTACATTAGTTTTCATGATACCTGCAAGCCATTATAAAAGTAAGGAAACATGTTTGAATTACGGGTGGGGGCGAGGGGGAAAGGGAGCGGGGGGATGTTGTTTGTAGCCACACCGAGAATATGATTGTTGCGAGGATATGAAGATCACGTATACGATGTGGAGGTTTCCTATAAAAGGAGTTTTCGATTTCGTTATCTGTTAGATTTTTATATATTTTGCAGACCTGATGGTTGTGGGCAATGCAAGGCTACCTGGTACATGGACAACGTTCTCGTAGACTGCTTAAGCACTGGTTTGTAGGAGCCTAATAACTATTTATTAGAAATAACAGAAAATAAAAACCCGAACAGCCTTGACCAAAATATATACTTTGAAATGACTTCCTCACCCAACAAACAAGAATATTCACTTTCCAGAGCTGTCTGTAATTTAAATCGGCTATTGTCTTAGTTTTGAAAGTTCTCTAAATCTGATTAGAGATCAAAGAAGATTTTTTGTGCAATAACATTTGTCTGGTCTCGAGGGCGCTGTGGAAAACCGAGGCCGAAGGCCGTGGTTTTCAACAGCCCCCGAGGGACCTGGCAAATTTTAATGCAATGAAAAACCATGTTTGATGGTCATTATTGCATAACTTAACCCCAATGCCCCAATTTAGCATCTTTCCGGTTTCATTGTCATTGTTTTGCTAATTCCTACACGCACCATGCATTTCTATAAAAATCTTCGTTTCACCTATTGTGAGTTTTGCTGCAGCTTACAAATCAAAATCATTTGCACTAAAGTAAATGTTTCACTCAAGTCTTAATGATGCCTGCTCTTCCATTTTAGCAATATCCGATTTGTAACTTGCATGCAAGTCTTTTATCGAAGCATGCAATTGCAAATTTGCCGCTTGCTTCTGTTTTTATAAAGTATTGCCTTGAATCTTGCAAATGAAAAGCTGCAAAGCCGGTCATTATTAGCGTGTGAATCATCTTGTTAATAAACAGTGATTAGTTTGTTGAGAAAGCTTGTTAATAGCATGCGACACCGATATTTATCCAATAATGCTTAATAGAGCCCAGTGATGTTAATTTTAACATATAGCTGAAATTGTCCTGTCACGTAAATTGCATTTACAATGTGAGCCACTACTGTGTGAAATGTAGTGTGTACATCTAGTCATATACAAGAATTGTCAGAAGACAAGTCTTAGGTTAGATTGACTTTAACAAGCCTTAGTTTAATATGGACAATACCGGCCAAGTGAAATGAGATCAACTGCAGATGCAGAATAAACAGGTCTTCAAAGAATAATTCAAGCCTCTAAAATATATGTCTGGCAATATGAGGGAGATCTGTTTATTCTGACACTGAAGTTGATCTCATTCCACTTGACCGTCATCGTCCATATTAAACTTGCGCTTTTTGAAGTCAAGCTCCCGTATGTCGCGCTTTATTGTCTTCTGATAATTGCACAACCCGCAGGTTTGCACAATAATCACTGTGTGAGTCCGTCCGTCCGTTATCAGTTTTCGAAAATGCTTATAACTCTTATACTGCATTCTATATTTTGATAAAATTTTGCATACTTATACAACGTTATCTAACAACTCGCATGCATAACCGTCTTTTTTGATGGACGAGGCTTTGCTGAGCACAAGTTGAAAATTTACGGTCAAGTAGTGAAAATGCTCATAACTCTTGAACCCCGTGGTATATATGGTTCAAATTTTGTATGCTTATGTATTTTAACATTGTCCAGCCACCGGCATGCAAAACGGTGACAAGGCTTCACCGAGCATCATTTTGGCCGGTTGAGCTATTTTGTCCGTCCGTCCGTTATCAGTTAGCGAAAACGCTTATAACTCTTGAACCGCATGGGATATTTTGACAAAATTTTGCATACTTATACATGTCAACATTGTCTAACGACGTGCATGCATAACAACCTTATTTGATGGACGAGTCTTTGCTGAGCACAAGTTGAAAATTTACGGCCAACTACTGAAAACTCTTGAACCCCGTGGTATATATGGTTCAAATTTTGTATACATATGTATTTTAACATTGTCCAGCCACCGGCATGCAAAACAGTGACAAGGCTTCACCGAGCATCAATTTGGCCGGTGGAGCTCTTTTATTGAAAATGCTCATAACTCTTGGACCGCTTGGTATATTTGCTTCAAAATTTGTATACTTATGTAATTTAACATTGCCCAGCCACTGGTATGCAAAACTTCTTATTGCACAACCCGCAGGCACCAGAAACTGATTATTCTACATTCACCACGGGTTGTGCACATTACGACCAGTTGATTTATTCTTGTTTTTACTCAAGTTACATCAATGTGGTGTTGTAAAACTGCTTATTAACACGCATGACTAGGGGCACCATACCTTTATGTCAAAGTTGATACGACATTAGATTTTACTGCACAAGTTATGTATGTTTCAGAATGTCCAGCGAACGTAATACGATATACATGTTTCGTCGATCCTTGCATCTACTTCAGCCATTACTGCCCGGCCGCCGAATGCAGGTAAATTCTCCTTTCTCATAAGTGACAGATTATGTTTTGTCGGTCAAAAGCACCGTCTTTTAATACAATCTACAAGCCGGCTTGTCGCTTGCTACGTCACAGTGAAGCTACAAAGAAGGTATGTTTGCATGTGAGATGTCACTAGCTTGGTTGTCTTGGTTGTCTCCACTGCGGTAAATATGTTTCCAACAATTATCTAAAACAGAGTCCCGGAATAATTATAGATGCAGGGCACCGATTAAGTTGGTAAATTTACGCCGCTGGTTTCGCTCATAATTGCTGTTGAACACTTAAAAAACATTCTTCTTTCAATAGTCCAATCGCTGACAAATGCTGTAATTAAGGCTACCTAATAACGAGACCCAGTATAAGTCCTTAAATATATTGAATAATTGTAAATTATGAAAAAGACTGTCGCAGTCCGCAAACCTGTACGACGCTCAGTGTGTCAGTCGAAACTTGGTAGACGCATGAATGATCACGAACGTGTTTTCGTATTTGCTGACGGATTGATAGACGCATAACTGTTGACGTAAAGATTACACCATCTTTTCTCCAAAAGAAACCACAGACTCTCTTTGCAACAGCGAGTTTTATGCGAAGCAAGCAGTGTTGTCAGATCGAGAACCGAGTTTCGAGAATTTGTCCGATTTTCGAGTTGAAATGTTCGAGTTTCGTGGAAGTGCTTTTGTGTTTCGATTCAGGATTTCCGAGGTTCGAGTTAAAGGTTTCGAAAAAGAGGGTTTTTTTTTCGAGTTTCAAGTTTCGAACAGGTTTCTTTTGGTTCGACAGGATACATAAAGACCATTATCACTGGGCCGACTGTGACAAAATTACATAAGTAGCGCACAGGGCTCATGGGAACGAAAAGTTGTCCAAACAGTCCAGGTCACATGACCGTCATGCCCATATATGATAAAAACCTATAAAAAATATTCTCCTCCAGAATCAATGGACTGATGGCCTTGAAACTTGGTATGTAGCATTGGGTACACGAGTACTACCAAGCTTGTTCAAATGATAACCTTGGGTTGGTCAAAATTGCTTGTATATGGTAAAATGCTAGAACATAAGATTTCATGGGAAATGTTAAGATTTTTGTCTAAAACTGGGTATATACAATCATCCGAACGAGCACATGAATATCTATGAGTAAAGGAGGTCAAGGTTATTCTTTGATCTTTGACCATGGTCTCTCATATTTCAACAATTTCAAACATCTCCTTAAAAGTCACTAGACCAGTTGTAACCAGATTTCTTATGGAGCCTCCAGGGATTGAGGGAACGAAAATCTGTTCAAATGGTGCAGGTCAAGTGACCATTGCAACAGCATCGCCATGCCCATATATGGTAAAAATCTTTAAAGATCTTCTTCTCAAGAATCAATTCACCGATGGCCTTGAAACTTGGTATGTAGCATTGAGTACTCAAGTACTACAGACACTGTTCAAATGATGCCCTCGGGTTGACCTTGACTTTGTATTGAAAACTGCTAGAACATACGAGTTAATGGAAAGTTTTGAAGATTTTGGCCTAAAATTAGTATATTTAGTCTTCTTTATAAGTACATGAAGGTTTTTGAGTACAAGAGGTCAAGGTCATTCTTTGACCTATGACCCAGGACTTTCATATAGTGAAAATTTCAAACATCTCAAATGCAACTGGGCAATTTATAACCAAAGTTCATATAGAGCTTCCAGAGGCTGATGGAACGAAAATGCCCATATATGGTATAAAACCTTTAAAGATCTTCTCCAGAATCAAGTCACCTTTGGTAATTAAACTTGGTATGTAGCACTGAGTTAATGCAGGCTTTGTTAAAATGATGACCTTGGGTTGACAGCAAGGTCAAATATGGGAAAATGCTAGAACATAAGATGTCATGGAAAGTTTGAAGATTTTAGCCTAAATATGGTATAAAACAGTTTAACACTCTTTGAGGTCATTCTTTGACCTTTGACCCAGGACACATATTTTGACAGTTTTAAACAGCCGGGCCGTGCAGCACAATCGGTAGGGCGCCAGACTTATAAGCCAGAGGTCCTGGGTTCAATACCCGGTTCGGCCACTTACTTTAATTTCTCCTTCCGCTGATTCAAGAAGGGCAGTTGTCAGTTACTGGTGAAAGTAAGTGCACTTAGTACTCGTTAACCGCTTAGGAGGTCTGCCCAGGAATAGTGTGGTTAGATTAACTGACCATCCAGACATGACCATAGCGTTAAATAATAACACAACAACAGCAACAAATCAAACAGCTCCTCAACAGCCACTGGGCCGCTTGATCAGGTGAGCGATTCAGGGCATCATGGCCCTCTTGTTGTATATTAAACCACTTCCAGTTTTCCTTTTTTGGTGGCCTCAATCAAATGTTTGTTTCCATAGTTTCAAGCAAGTGCAATGCTTGGTTCGTTTCACTACTCATTGAGCAGTTGCTTTGAAAATTTTGTTCTGTACTGATTAACTGAAGTTAAAATTATTGTTTTTTTATCATTCTTACAGCATCATGTAAGGATCAAGTGGTAAACCAAGGCCAAAATGTAGTAATTGTGCTTTGTTAAATGCACAAACATGCGCCAAATAGCAACAACAGACACGTTTTATCACAATGTACTCATAGTCGGAATACAGTTTGACCGTCATTTAATCATATGACTAGTGTCTGTCAAATAATATGACCACCAGTGAAATTACTATTTAGTGTTCAGCCACGTGACCGTGTATTTTTTAAGGTCATGGAGGGAAGATTTAGATCATAAAAGATGTATTTTGATACTGTTAAGGACTGTATGCATCGGTTTGTCAAGATGAAAAAGTCTCTGAATTTTAATAAATGTTTTGTTCCAGGGCCTCTGACTGCGGTCGATGTGAAGCCAAATATTTTGTGGATAACCGAGAAATCAGCTGCACACAGCCACCAAAAAGTAAGTCTACGAGTTGTTTTATTCCATGGAAATTCGTACACGATGTTGTATGTTGTTTACCTAATCGCAGATGTATTTTTGATGATATTATCGGACGAGAATCCGGGGACATTATTAGTTATTTATATTGACTGCAGAGATGCTCAATTATACATGGTCATTACATTTTCCTACTTTGAACTTTTTGGTCCCAAATTTTACATGACCAATTTTCGGAACTTTAAAACATATTGGCGTCGCCTAGTCGGTACGGCTCCTGTTTCTAAATTAGCAGACCTTGCTTCTTCATTTATACAAGTAATTGAGTTCGGTGTGGATCAGCGTTGTTACTTGAGCTCTTGGTGTTCTTAGAATGTGAGTTTGGTAACAAGCTGTAGTGAAATTACTTTACAATGTCATACTTTTAGTTCTTACAAAGCAATTGTCTATTTTCTTGTACAAACTTAATACGCACACCATGGCAGTAGGTCTCCATGACCAACTTCACTGAAATGCTGTGCAGTTTTTAGATTTCAACTCAGCAGATTCTTGGGGCATTTGTTACACTGAATCACTATTCCGATGGCGAGCAAAGCTGCTGAATAATTTCAGTGAAAATTGAAGCAGGAATATATATGACTCTGATCACATGAGGGCAATGAAGAAGGTCACTATAGATTAATTATAGGTACTTGAAATTCAAGAATGATTTGCAGAACAAAATGTAAATTTTCCTTCCCTCCTATCGTCTATGGGCTCTATAAATATCCAATCGTACAAAGTCATGTGCAGAAACTTACTGTTTGCAAATTTACAGAAATCCTTGCATATATCAGGCTTATTTTAAACGCATTCAAAAAGTAACAAAATGTTGTAACTGACTAAGTCATTTTCCTTGAGCTCAGCCTGTTTCTGAGGCAATTTCCTAGTTGATTCAACCGTAAAAGCTATCTGAGGTATTGGTATTATAACAAAGTTTATTGAATGTTCCTATGTTCCGTTCACTTCATAGAGAAAGACGTGAAATTCAAGGTCTGGATAACGTGTGTGTACTTAATTTCCAGGTAACACACAGCCCCCAACCTGGTGTTCTTCAGTGAGATCCACTAAGAACCCCTGCTTATCAAATTGAATCTTACTATCATTGTAATACCCCGATGCATCTAGTATGGTAAAATTCTTAAACTTCCTAAGTGGGCAGGTTCCTATGGAAATTTTACTTTGGTCGAAATCCTTCCTTTCCGCAAAAAGATCAAAGATCAATCTAGGGCTATCATTTGAACATACTTGAAAGTACTCGTGTACCTTACGCTACATGCCAAGTCTGAAGGTCTTCGTCTGTTTTTCCTACTAAAGAACATTTTATTTTGATTTAGCTTGTGTAGGTATAGCTGCCATCCTGGACATGTGACCAGAACCCTATGAACATATTTTCATTCCTATGTACATGTACTACGGCGCTTTCATATGAAATCTTGCTTCAGTTGTATAACTTCTTATTTTGGATATTGGTAAAACAAATATGGTTTTATTAAACTTTGTATGAAATGTTCATATACACCTTTGCTGAAAATGCTGTTTTAGGTGTTGATACCTTTGCTTTGAAAATGAAGAGTAAATCCATTAAGGCAGCAGAGATTAAGATTTATACAAAAGGAGGCACTTTAGATCACGATCACAGTAGCAGTAATTCGAAATACACAGAGGGAATTTAGTTGATGGCAACAGTGATTCAAAATTTACAAAGGGGTGCAATTTAGTATATGGCATCAGTGATTCAAAATTTACAAAGGGGTACAATTTAGTTTATGGCATCAGTGATTCAAAATTTACAAAGGGGTGCAATTTAGTTTATGGCATCAGTGATTCAAATTTACAAAGGGGTACAATTTAGTTTATGGCATCAGTGATTCAAAATTTACAAAGGGGTGCAATTTAGTTTATGGCAACAGTGATTCAAAATTTACAAAGGGGTGCAATTTAGTTTATGGCATCAGTGATTCAAATTTACAAAGGGGTGCAATTTAGTTTATGGCATCAGTGATTCAAAATTTACAAAGGGGTGCAATTTAGTTTATGGCATCAGTGATTCAAAATTTACAAAGGGGTGCAATTTAGTTTATGGCATCAGTGATTCAAATTTTACAAAGAGAGGCAATAAAGTTTATTGCAGCAGTGATTCAAAATTTACAAAGGGGTGCAATTTAGTTTATGGCATCAGTGATTCAAAATACACAAAGAGAGGCAATAAAGTTTATTGCAGCAGTGATTTGAATTATATCACAATATTCCATAAACCTGTTTCTATTTATCTCTTTCAGAGTGTGCTCCTGGTGAAAACACCATGGTATGTCCGTGGTTTACGTGTCCCAGCACTATCTGTCCGTCCGACTTGAATCTCATGTGCAGGTGTGTTATCTTCGAGGCTCCATGATGCTGACGGCTTTCTATTTTTTTATTTCATGGTGCTTAACATATAGGTATTATTCAGTCTGGGGTCAAAAATATTCCTTCAAAATTAAGCAATGTAGGGGAAGTGACCTGAAGTAGTCAGAGGCATAGGCTGATAAAGTCTGGTGGACTAGGATGAACTAAATCAAAGATTTAAACACTCCCTTGTTTCAAAGACCTTGATAATCTACTTTCATGCCAAGTGATTCTTGGGGCCGGTTGCATGAACAGATTTGTGCTTAAGTTTCAACTTAAGTTGTTACATAAGTCAAAATGTTAAAATGACAACAGTTTGCACTTAAGCTTTTTCACAAGCGTATCTCAGCAAAAACTTAATCTGTTTTGACTTAAGTCCGTCTATTTTAGCGACGATAAATGCATGCAATATACCAATATGTACAAACTAATATGATAACGTATCCGAAACGGTAGAGTAGCGGATAGCGTTTTGCGTTCTAGAACAGACAGTTATGGGTTCGAATGTCTTGATTTGTCTTTCATTTTGCTTTTCATTTTAATTAAATATGGTATTTCTGAAGAATGTTTCCTAATTAACTTTTGATGCTGTAGTGCTCTCGCACGTTATTTATTACACTCCTGCCTCACACGATGGACAGTAAAACAGTCTGAAAATGAATAGACTTTGTTGGTCCCTGTGACCTATATCTAATGGTTTAGTGATTTTGCTTTAAAGGTTTAACACTTTTTAAAGTGGTGCTTTGTGTTAAGTACAAAAATCTGTATAAAGTGCTGGAAATACAACGTTTGATGCTGAAAATATAACGTTTAATGCTGAAAATACAACGTATTTTCGCAAAACCTAGCAGATGTATTTATGTTGTTTTTCACAATTTAGAATCTAAAAGTGCCTGACTTGTTGATGTTAAGATAAAGTCAAAGGGTAATTTGCAACGCAAAAAAATCTAAAACATAACCGTCGTTACTGAACATGCATTTAGGTCTGAAGATATTTCAATGCATTGAGAGTAACATCCTACCAATTAGTTTTTTACGGTCTAGTTCAGACTGTCCTATTTAACACAAATCACCACCGTTTGAGACGTTACCTGTTTGCGACTGCAAATGACCTCACACTATGTAGGTCAATGACAGATACTTTTTAAGTTCCAGATCTTCTGTCAAGGCAAGGCGTTGCAACATTTATTTACTCTATCTTTTTTAAACAACGATATGGTCTTTCAAGGTGCAGCAGTGCATATACATCACATGGTTTTATGTTTTAAAATGAGCATGTAAAACTCAAATAAGACCCCGTTTGAGCATAAAGGCTTATAATTGGCAAGACTCTTCAGGTTTTTATACTGATTTTCGTCGCCAGATATTATCAGGATCACTGATGAGGCTTGAATAGCCGGAACTGCGACTAAGATCCATATGCCTTCTTTGAATGCGTCCTCTGCTCTTGAAGGAACTCTTTGAGATTTTAATTTGCATAAAAAGGTTTCTTTGCAGCTAACATACCTGTATAGTGTCATTTTCACCTTAAAATTACTGAGAGGAAACTTTGGTTCACCATTTTACGAATGGTAGCGTGTGGCCATTATATACAATCTTATGTGCATTTGCATATTCAATTGTAAGTTTATTTCCACCCCTTTCTTCTGCTTTGTTTCACACTAAATTCTTATATTGAACAGCGGCACATGATACGAATCATAATAATATTATTGCATGTAAACAAATACTAGAACTAATCAAGACAAACTCTGTTTTCTGTCCCATGATGCGACAAGCTATTTCAAACTCATATAGCAACTATGAATCTTCTACCTTCAACCAGTTGCTGAAAAAGTTGCTACAAAATATTATAGCATTTGAGAGAAAGAAAAATGTGAAGTTTTAAGAAAGAAACAAAAAGAAGAAAGCTGGCTGTCTATCCCACGATACAACTCGCCGTTGTCAAGTTGTATACCAAACATATACATGTACTTTCTATTCGAATACATACTTTCTATTTTTCATTCGTATATCAAAAACTGTTACAGGAAGACAGACGGAAATGTCTGATACGTTTTAAAATATAAGAAAGTAATTTAAAATATCTTCTTTTAGATTTCACTTCCCTACTTACTGTCTATTAAATTTTGATAAATAAGTTTGAAAGTACTCTGCATTTACTTTGTATTGGCTACGCTGATTTTGCAAAGAAGCTGAGAACTTATCATTTTGTCAGCTGTTCATTCATCAGTGAGTAGATTTATGTCTTAATTTACTTTCAGAATCAATCCATGTGGTCTGTCCTGCACCCACGAGTGGGTTAATTTCAAAACTGGAATGATTGGCACTTGTAGAACTACTGACAAAATAATCACTACCAACACCAGAGTGGAGAAAATTTTCATGGAAGATCCGCTCTCTAAATTCTTTGGCACCGTATCAGAAGTAGGAAAAAAGCCATACATTGAAGTAGAGAAGAAACCTGTCACTAAGCCATTGGTTACTCAAGTTCATTGGTTTGAGCCAGTACAGATGGCTCCTATCTCCGAGAAAGTAACTTTACCAGTTGATAAAGATACACTGGGGTTAAAGCCGGACCCTCAGAGCGGAAGTCCTGATATTGGAAGTGGTAAAATTATCATGTTAGGTGGCAATGATGTTGAATTCAACAATTTGCTGTTGGACTTACTTGGTGCTAACAAGCTTCAATTACCCCCAGTCACTAAACGAAAGCTTGGAAATGTAGAAATGCAGAGACCAGTACATCTTCCTGCAGCAGAGCAACATTTACCTGTAGCAAAGAAGGCTGGAAAACCTATTCTAAGGACGAGGAACAGTCGCTTTGGTGTCAAGTCTCAGAAATCAGTACTTAATCAGCTGGCAACTACTGACCAGCAGTTTCATGGAGTTGACGTTGTAGAAGAAAGTCCAGTGGAACAAATTCATCTAGAGTTGAACTCGATGTCGACTCCTGATAAAATCAGGCGTGTATCAAAAAAGAAAGCCGGTAAACCAAAATTACACACTGACCAAATGTCTGTTAGTGCAAGTAAGCCAAAACAACCGGACCTAAAGCCTAAAAACAGCATTTTACGATGGAAAAAGGCGGGTAAACCGAATTTTAATAAGCCATTATATCCAGAACTTGAGCTGATTCCGAAAGGTGATGCTAACACAGGGCAAGCGATGCCAAAGAGAACACATATCAACTTACCTGTTAAGAAAGGTATTGCACAAATAAAACCTGTTGCAAAACCTAAGCCGCTATTGACAAAGTAGTAATTAACTATGGTGATAAAACACTCAGATAGAAAGAGATAGAAAGTAAGAACTTTACAAGGCTACTTCCATTCAACTAATAAAGTTCATTTAAAAAGGTTTCAAAGAGACGCAATTTGAGTAACTTCCTGGTGAATCATGAAGTTCGGTGTGAAAACAGTAAAACTTTATCATAGTAAGTGTTATTGAAATGGGACTTCTATATAATTGTTTGACAATGTAGTAGTCCTTGAAAATGAACCTTGTTGGAATATTTTGGAGCTACTAGCTCACATGTGCTATCACCTGAATAACCGGGGCTGTATTCATAAAACGACTTAAGTGGTTGCTATGCTGTTGCTAAGGCTAAATTTCTATGAAGGAGATTCCCTACAACTATGAAATTTGCTCTGGAGGAACAGTCTTACAAAGACTGTTCCTCCAGACCAAATTTCATAGTTGTAGGGAATCTCCTTCATAGATATTTAGCCTTAGCAACCGCATAGCAACGACTTAAGTGGCTTTATGAATACGGCCCCCGGTGTTCGTTAATCAGCTCAGTTTCTGGTGATATATAGTTGAAGTCAATTTAGATTATTGCTATTTTAGAATATGCCCTATCATTTGATATACAATTTGGTCCAGTGCAGTTTTAAATGACGATGGAGATAGCGTATATACTTATGAACAAGTTAGGTGCGAGAAGTGAGCTAAGTCGAAGTTAGTCGTCCACATGGGAACTATTTTCTGAGTTTGAATCTGTTAAATTCAGAAAGTAGTCTTCTTTCCAATAGAGAAGTCTATTTTGCATATTCTAATGACAACTTTAGCAAGTGTTTAATTCAGAAATTTTATTTAGTACCTCTGAAGTTCAGACATTCGTTTAGTATAAGAAGTTGGCTTAGTCAGAAAAACAGTGGTTTAAGCCAAAGCTTCTTCCTTTAAACCCTTTTACAACTTTTTTCTTTCTATAAACAGAAAAATAAATATCCAAATGTCATGATATTCCAAAAAAGCACACACGACAAGCCAGAATGTTTTCTACCATTGATTTTAAAGCATAAGATTCAACCCCTTCAATTCTATCACTACCATGATGCGAACTAGTTTGCTCTTATACAAGAACTTTACAGTCCTATGCATAATAACAGTCAGTGTAAAAACTGCTATTAGATAGCTTGTTTTGTGGCATTATGCACTTGATTTTGCACCAGCAATAGCTGATCCCAACTTCTGATTTACAGCCTAAACAACTGACAATCTGCATGGAAAATATATCGAACAGGTTATTCGCAGCCATCGACGGCTGACGAGGAGGAAGGTCAGTCACTACTAACAGTCAGCCGACGCAAAAAGAGCATGATACTTCTTACCTTACCTTGTGAGAACAAGTCACAGAGCTGAAAGATAATAACTGCCAATAAGCAAGAAAACTAGATGACGTTATGAGGTCACACTGATTTCATCGCAAAAATGTGTAATGAGCAATTTAAGATCATATTGTTTACTCATTCTCTCAAGAGAATTATAAACGCTTCACAAATGATGATAATAATAACAGTAATAATAAATATATTAATAAAAAATGATAAAAAGATAGAAAAAATTACAACATTCATAATACAACCAGAACGCTGATTTATATTTATCTTTTTTTCCATGTCTTTTCCTGTGACTGGTATGTGACGCCTGTTATGACGCAATTATTTTGATGATGTCCTGCACATAGTGCACATAAATTCTGACAAAAGATTCATATGAAATTGAACTCGCTGTATTATTTATTGCTTTTGGCTTTGTCTTGTTCATGAAGTGACCAAATGAAATAGTTTTAAAAGTGATGGTGGTAGGGGTGGGGAGCGGGGAGGGGAAAGGACGTGCCTTTAATGCCCTTTGTTTGCCCACCAGCAAAATGTTTTATTTCAGCTGATGATTAGCCTAAAGTGTCCGCTATACTAAATCTATGGTGTTTATGCTCCGTAAGCGCTACTTTTGGAATAATTAGATTATAAAAGTGGACGGAGTAAATCAGTATGAACCAGGGGTGTCGAATCATTAAATAAATATGTAAGGAGGAAAAGTCTCAGAAACTCATTCTCCTTCAAGTTTAATGGCAATCATAATACAGTCCCTTATAATTTAATAATGTCTTTGGTGGTATATTTTCTCGATTTCTACCCTTCAAAGTAAATTGTTATGTCTTAAGTAGAGAAAATGTCAATTTTCTTTAATTTGATACTTTGAAGTCATTATATACTATCCTGTATCTGGAACCAAAGTGTGAATTCATAGCAAACTAATAGGAGAGTACAAAATGTTGATAAAGTTTTGGTGGCCATGGTCTCAGTTTCAAAGTCACAGTAATACTTATAACGTTAATTTAAAGTAAAAATTTTGACCACTGCCTACACAATAGCTCCTGAATTGGTTATGAAAATCTGATTAAAGTGGCCTAATTAACAATTACGAAGAGTTAGAGCACTAGAATAAACGAGGTTTAAATCAAAGATGCCATACAGAAGGTCACTGAAGGTCAACAAAAGACCCTTAAGTATTATATCACAGCAGACTTTTCTCTAACCTTTAAGTTTAACCCATACAGGTTCATTATATCTGCCAGACCAATGTATAGGCCATTATATGCATATTAGGCATTCATCTGTTATGGAAACATACAAATTTGGTATATTTCTACTGACTGGCTGTGTGAAATTTATGATTAAACTCTATTTAGTCTACTCTTAACCTTGACCTATGGGATGGTGTAATGACCATTCAATCAAACCCAATGCTCTAACTCCTCGTAGTTTTTAATTTGGTCTACTTTTTCAGACTTTCATACCAATTCAGGAGCTACTAATGCCGGAGAATTTATGTAAACAATGGTCAGAACTTGACTGAAACTTGATTGTATAAGTCTTACTGTGACCTTGAACCTGAGGTTAAGGTCACCAAAACGTTATCACTTGTTTGCACTTTTCCAACGGTAAACCCATGTTAGATTGTTAGAATCCATTGGTTCCAGAGATAAAGACATGGCCACCAGTTTTACAAAGGGAGACGAATTTTTCCCGTTTGCTTGCTACGAGCAAACTCTCTCCCTCAATTGCAGACACAATTTTGGAACGGCCACGCCCTCCACGCCCTCCAGCGTGGCCGTTCCAAAATTGTGTCTGCAATTGAGGGAGAGAGTTTGCTCGTAGCCTATTATTAATGAAGCAGCCAGTCAGTCTATTCCTAATAATGTGGTCATAATTAGACAGTCACATCATCCATGGGTAGCCAGTCAAATAAAAACTCTTATTAGGAAAAAAACGTTACCATAAACAATTTAAAAACACATCGTACCTACTACAAAACATTTCTAAACACGGTAGTAGCTGAACTACCTAAAACAAAATTTTACTTTGACAACATTGAATATTTAATGATGGGAGAAAACATCAAAAATAAACAATTCTGGGATACTTCTTAACAATTCCTAAAACCATATAAAAAAAAACAAACTCAAACTGTCTCATCCTTATTCATGAATAACGAATGTGCAGAAAACGACTAGGAAAAAGCCAATATGCGAAACTCTTATTTTGCACCGCAGTCGATGGTTTACGAAAATAATCACCCATTACCACAAACCTTGCCACTGCAACACCAGTTATTATTTTTGTTCAAGATCTAACGAATGTTTTGGAACATTTTGATATTTCAATGGCTTAAGATCTCAACCTTACAAGTTACAAGCCCCCTCCCCCTCCCCCTTGCTCGAAGAAAGGTCATCCATATTAGCGAGACCATTTTCTTTACTCTTTGATTGCTCATTAGGGCAAGCAATGGATAGATTCATATCAAATGCTGATCCACAAAAACAAAACATGGTAACTCGACGCCTTCAAAGTTCAACCCAATTTCTTTATGGGCTTTAAAGTGCAAATTGATGGAATTATTCCAAATGATATCTCAACTCTCTTCCAATCAGGTTTTAGACGAGGAGATTCTATAACGTATCAGCTTTTACATTTTTATCGCATGTTTTGTGAAGCATTTGATTGTGGCAAGGAAGAACGATTCGGATAAAGCCTTTGTCGTGGTCTGGCATCGGAGTTTCTTGCACAAGCTAGAACGTATCAGAATATCTTCTTTCTTGTTTAGCAAGTTACGAGTGCTTGAGTGACCGAAGACAGCGTGCTGTTCTTAATGGACAAACCTCAGATAAGGCATTTGTTAAAGCAAGCGTTCCACAAGTATCTATTTTTCGCACATTGCTATTTCAAATCTGCATTAAATGACATTGTTAATGGAATAACTTCATCAATTCGACTTTTTATGGACGATATCATTTTATACATCATCGTTGGTAATCCGCACACAGCAGCTAATATGGTTGATAATGACTTAGAGACGATAAGAAACTTGGCACGCACATGCGAGTGGACTTCAAGAAAAGTCTGAATAAAGATCCTCTGGAAGTTCTGAATAAAGATTCTCTGGAAGTTCTGAATAAAGATCCTCTGGAAGTTCTGAATAAAGATTCTCTGGAAGTTCTGAATAAAGATTCTCTGGAAGTTCTGAATAAAGATTCTCTGGAAGTTCTGAATAAAGATCCTCTGGAAGTTCTGAATAAAGATCCTCTGGAAGTTCTGAATAAAGATCCTCTGGAAGTTCTGAATAAAGATTCTCTGGAAGTTCTGAATAAAGATCCTCTGGAAGTTCTGAATAAAGATTCTCTGGAAGTTCTGAATAAAGATTCTCTGGAAGTTCTGAATAAAGATCCTCTGGAAGTTCTGAATAAAGATCCTCTGGAAGTTCTGAATAAAGATCCTCTGGAAGTTCTGAATAAAGATCCTCTGAACACATCAAATACTCGGTTTAATTGAGTCTCTCCAAGTGCAGTAATGTAATGTTGCAACACTGCCCACGCCCCCTAGCACCGGCTTCAACGGAACTCTATATTCAAACTGAATTAGAATGAGCCCAATGAACTCAAAGGACCAGAAAGCATATAATCTGCACTGTGACGATGTAAAGGGAGACATTTTTAGGGACGCCACACGGCACAACACCAGCTACAATGAAGATAAAATAAGGTCTGAATAAGTTCTGACGCACGTCAGATTGAAGCTGCTAGAATCATAACATGCGCAGCTGCAGCATCGAAAACTGTTCGCAGAGCTTGGATGGAAATCGCTCCGCTCAAGGAAAGGCCTACTAAACACATTCTACAAACTAAAGAATGATTTTACCCTCAAGTATCTTACTGATTGTGTCCTTTCCATTATCCAGGAAACGGCATCATATAGTCTTTGTATCTCGGAACATACCCAGACTCTTCATGCAAATACAAATCTTCTCTGTAATAAGGATTTTCCCTTCTGCGATATTGGCCTGGAATAATCTTTCTGAAGATTCGGAAATGTATATGTCCAACGTATACAAGAAATAGGTACCTGCCAGCCAGTTTGTAACATTTAACACACGGGAGCTTTTACATGAGAACTTTTGAACACGAAAGCTTATTCTTGAAAGTACAAGATTTTCTCATCCATTTCAAAAGATTTGTAACCAGGCGTCAGATATGGTTATCACCTAGTCGGGTGTATATCATAAGCGGTTTCCGTCGACCGTAGTTTCCTTTCATCTAATCGTTTACCAGCAGGTTTTCTGTTCTTGCTCTCTCTCTCTCTCTCTCTCTCTCTCTCTCTCTCCTGAATTTCTTATTTCTTGTTGTTACTAGCCTTGCACATACTATGCATGCTAGATATGTACTTCAGGAAATGATTCAGATATTCATTTTTTGGTATTCTTTAAGATCCTGCCCAGCGGGTACATGACGTCTAAATGACGTCAAACTGACGTCGATGCGACGTAATGACGTCGCATCGACATCAGTGCGACGTGATTACGGCGTCATGTGCCTGCTGGTTGAACTATAAGAAATTGTATAGAGGTGTGTATATATGAATGTATTTGATCAAATAAATATGTTTAAACAAAGTTTTGATAAAATATTACAAATAGATAAGGAGTAACGCAGTGAACGAGATTGTTTACGAACGGAGGGACAGAAAGATGAAAAGGAAAAATAACTCTGTGACCAAAAATCAAAAGGTAAAGTCAGCATTTCCATCGCTTTTACACATCAAATACTATTGGCATCAGAAGCTGCAAAACAAGATACATAATACAAAAAAAGTAAGCCAGAATTGTTACACCCCCTTCATAAAATGGACACCGTATACAAGGTAATTTTCGTGGTGCTCCATTTTTCGCGGTATTTCGCGGTCACTTAGAAACCGCGAATATTAAAATCGCGAATAATTTCCAGTTTCTTACAAAGTGTCTTCTGTGGACACAGTGTTCATATATTTTGTTTCTATTTGCTTCGGTAGTTGCTGGTATTTTTCACTTGAGCCAGTTCTTGCATTGACCTGCGGCGGCCCAGCCGCAGGTTAGTGAACGAAATGACTCAAGTGAAAGAAACAGTTTTGCTTTTCGCGCATGTTGCTAACCGCGAAAATTAAAAATCGCGAAAGAGTTTGTTTATATTTTTGACCCTTAACCGCGAAAATTTGAACCCGCGAAAATTACCGCATATACGGTATTCCTATAAGTTTCGATAAAATATTTCCAACTATTAAGGTGTAACGGACTAACAAGATCAGATGATTCAGATGTATCTATAGAGCAAGTTTGAAAAATGCATCCCTTGTGGTTACTCAGAAACTGAGCTGCTAAACGCCACTGGTTAATATTTTTTCTATGTTTAATCATCCGTGACATAGAGAACATGGTCAAATATGCATCGCTGCTTTCAGTAGTTCTTCTCCAGATGTATCTATTAAACAAGTTTGAAGACTTTAGACCTTTGTAGTTACCTTGAAACTGAGTTAACGCATCAGGTGAATATTTTTTCTATGTTCAATCAACCGTGAAATGTAGGTCATTGCCCAATATTCATAATTACTTCAATTAGATCTTCCCCAGACGTATCTATGAAGCAAGTTTGAAGAGTTTAATTGTGGTTACTTAGAAACTTAGCTAAACGCAATAGGTGTATAAAAGGCACACGCGCACAGGCACCCGAACCCGGACGCACACGAAGGGTATTGCATAAGCCCGTCTTTGCTTCGCAAAGTCGCGCTTAAAAGGCAACAACTCTGTTATTAATGATTGCAGAGTTACTTCGTCTTTTTCCGAAATATTTTACACATCAAGTAATTAGTAAACTGCTACTAAAAAAACAGCTCCTTCGTGAAGCAGTTTAGAAGTTGGAAAATGCCATATTTGAACAGGGAAGTAAGAAAGCAGATTTACCATTCTTTATCCTAATGCATCGCCTTCATGATATACATGTACACATCACTATTACGTTTCGTTAAAATACTGCAAACGCTTAAAGAATTACGGAGTGAACAGAAATTCTATGCAAGAGCAAATAATTCAGAAATTAGGCTAGATTTGCCATTCTTGTTCATGAATGATACATATCCATTATACAATGTTTGGGAAAATGTACCAATCTAAACCTTGAAATACAGGTCACCGAATCTGAAGTATGATGCTAATCTATTTAACAATGATGGAAATATAAGGCGAAATCATAAGACAATGAAATATAGGTCACATCGATCTACAAATGATCTGCAATCATTTGCCATGTCGGGTTCGTCCACTAGTCCAAGTTTGAAGGAAATTCATTGTACAGTGTTGCAGATATCAGCCAAAATCACTGTTTTACAACGACCTACAAACAGTATTTGGCCATGCACCATTTCTGACTAACATTATTCCAAGCATGAAGCATATTCAGTAAATAGTGTTAAAGGTGTAAAGCAAAATGACTGGACCATAAGATATAGGCGATGGTATAAGGTCGTTTGCTACATCAGACTGACCCAGTGATCCTAATATGAAGCAATTCCATTGAAAATAAGCCATAATGATACAGTATTGGAAATATTTAACAAAAAATCACCGAACCATGCAATTTAGGTCAGAGTAACCTACAAATGATAATAAGGTCATTTGTCATGTCAAACTGGCCCACAGTTCCAAGTCTTAAGCAATTCCATGAAACAGTGTTAGAAATAGGCCTTTAGAGGTTTTACATATAAAGTCTGAATCGTATACATTAGATGGCAACGCCAATAGAGTCTCCGAGAGAACCGCTCGCAAATAGCTTAACCTCTGTTTTAACAAAGTTGTAGATGTTGACTTATGGGCCCAACAAGGGAGGTAAGGCTCATGCTAAGTTCTGAACCTTCTACCTGGTTAATGAACGAACTGACTCCAGTGAAAAAGAAATAGTTTTGCTTTTTGCGCATGTTGCTAACCGCGAAAGTTAAAGATCGCGAACATTTTTGTTTACATTCTCGACCCTTAACCGCAAAAATTTGAAACTGCGAAAATTACCGCGTATACGATGTTTGTTTTTCTCTATGCCACTTGGATCGTCGTTTGAATAGGTGAAATGAGGCGCTGTTTGATATCCACCTGCGACCGCAATAAAGAAGACAATCGGTGGAACCGATGGATGCTCCCCAAAGGTGTGTTATAGAGGAATGGGTAGCCTCGTTAAGACGTCACTTTCTTTGTAAACTAAATGCAATTAAAAAAAGAGTTTCAGCATGTTCAGAGTGAATGCGAAAGTTATGCACGGGCAGATAATTCAAAAAGTAGGTAAACCAGAGTCGTTGTCCTTGTTTGCGACACATTGCCACAATGAGATACACATTACTATCAACTTTCTTTAGAATATTTCCAGTGCTTATAGAGTTACTGAGTAAACACAGAGTGTAAAAACAGTTAGTTCAGATAACAAGGGGAATAACTCTGTACTTAAGTATGCACAATCATCTCACCTTTCCCAAAATATATACCACATCAAATATTATCAGTATATCAAGAATCAACTTTGTAAGTGAAGCGGTTTAGAAGTTGGAAAAATACCTAAGTCGAACAAGAGAGATAGTGCAAATAAGAATGGGAAGGATGGATGGACTAACAGGCCGACAAAGCAGCATCTAAATGCTTCCCCAAATCTCATTTAAAGGATATATGTGTACTATCTCAAATTGTCTTAGAGAAATGCTCCTTACAAAACAAAATTAATTATGTAAACAATGTGACTGTAATCAAAGTGCAATAACTCAAAGAAAAAGCATTTAACCAGATTACACGGTAATATGCGCATCCCCGGTTGATGCTGACGGTTTCATTGAAGTTTCGTAGAATTCTGACCAGTAGTCAAGAATTTGCTGTATATTTAATGCAGAATTCATTAACGGGCCATTAACTATTGGAAAAATCATCGAACCAAAACGTGCATGTGATTTGCACATTCACCTTTGATACCAAACGTTCCCGTGAAGTTTCGTTGAAGTTCACCAGTTGTTGCCGAGAATTCGCGCGGACAAGAACGGGACGGACGCACAGATGGACAGACGGACGGGCGCGCAAAGGGATGGACGGACGAAGCGGCGACTATATGCCCCCCCCCCCCCCCGCTAAATACTTTGAATAAAAAATCTGTTATCTGAATTTGCATAATAGTATTTTCGGAATGATTTTATAAAAAAGGAGAATTCTTTATGCAAAAACTTTGATTAACTTAGTACACAAGTCATGATTTACGATATATTACATACAATAAAAGGGTAATCAACTTAAACTTAAAAAATGACTGCGGTATTTCTTGTGCAATCTTTTTTCAAAAAATATATCAAGCTGTTTGAAATTAAATGAGTAGCTTTTTCCGAAATGAACACGGAAATGAGTGTGAATAAAAAGAAAAAAATGATAGTGAAAGAATAAGGTCTCTGCAATACCTTTCAGTTATGATTATTATTATTATTATTATAGTTATTATTATTATTACCTGTCCAATTCACGAAGATTTTGCAAGGATTGCGTGAAAAGTCATTCATGGATGGACGGACGTATGTACGCACGTACGAAAATAAAATTGAAAGCTGTATGTCTCTGGCGCGGGTTTGGTGCCATACTCTAGTCTAGTCTATCCCATAACTTTGCAAAGTCATTGGGGCACCATTGATGACTTTACAACCATTCCTTTCTTTGGCTGCACTAGTTGTGCTAACAAAGTCCATCCCTGTCCATTCCTTACTATTGCCTTCCCACCTATATACTCCTGCATGCCTCTTCAGTTCCATACTATCGATAAACCAATAAAACATATTAAATGCGTTTACTCGAGAAAACCAGGAACGCAGCTCGAGCACTTGATCGGAAGGAAACCAGAGACACACATTTCGGCATAATGCTGCTTCAGTCAGTGTTAACCTTTATTTGACCAGTGAACTTGTCCGTCCTTATCATTTGGATGAGCCCATTTCTAGTTTTAGAGGTTTCTTGTGCATGTTTTAATTTTTATTTTATTTGGCATAGAAATTCCTGTAAGCAAACAGTGTTGACCCTGATCAGACGCCGCGTTCTGCGGCGTCTGAACCGGGTCTGCACTTTTTGAATGTGTCCCTTAAATGGGTTTCCTGTGTAAAAAGGGTTAATAAGATTTAATTACTCTAGCCCTAGTTTTTCACAAATCTGGCGACTTTTGATGGATTGACGTTTGACAGAATAATCATGGATGACCCAACTAAGTCACCTTAGTTGCAACGTTGGCGTTAAAATATGCATTCAACTGTCACGCACCGCGTAAACCGTCAGGAAACAGCTGACTGTTAGCGGGTTACGACATTTATACGTAATTGCTAGATGTGTCTCGTTATTTGGGTCGTCGGTATCTTAAATTAACACAGAAAAAAATACAAATATAAATACTGGATTAATGGTATAAGGACTTATTAGAAAGGTAAAGGCATAGTAAAATATTTTATAGTGCAGTGGGCGTCAGTTTTTTTGCCAGTATTATCATGATTTATGCAATGACTGCCGTCAACTCAAAATCTATTGACATGTAGGTTGCTCCTCAAATGCATAGCAATAACTAAAAACTTAAGAGACAACGCTAACTCAACGACGATGCAACGTAATGCCGCTTGAGTAATAGAGTGTGTCTCGTTTAATTTGAGCTAAATTTAAATGGGAAATACGTAAACTGTCAAAAAATTCGGTAGATTTTACGGTAAAATGACTGGCATCTGACTGCCAGTTTATATGTATTGTTATTTTTATGGGAGTCTGCCTAGAAATCATGATATGGAATGGTTATGTTAATTGACCGCACTCGCAAATGCCCTTATAGCGTTGAAAGGCTTTATGACCAAAATAATGCTTGTCCCTCGCTATCCTAATCTTCGTGGTGATTCCTGAAAGCGTTTACTGGCGCCCGTAAAAATAACGGAAATGGACTGGTAGCTGGTGACAGTTATTTTACCATAAAATCGACGGATTTTTTTTACAGTTTAAGTGGATTGTCTCCCGTAACCAGTACAGGGAACGGATAAACAACTGTGCAGTATTTGCTTCCTCAGCTCTTATAGAAAAAAATTTGCTCCTATTTTTAAGAGTAGATTTTTTTCTCCTGTTGGCAGAGAAGAACCATGCGCGTTAAGCAAAGTTAATGATTTGGATTATATTGCCTATTCTTGTTTATATATCTTCTTTAAACCCCTTGTACATACAATAAGTTTATTCAGCATTTAACATACAAAATGTTTATAGCCTACAATACTAAACAAAACATTGTGATTGCTTAACATAAATCAATTAAGGAATACATTATTTCGTACGGTTGTGTTTACAAGCTGAATTTAAATGTTTAATTCAAATTCAGTGTCTACATCTAGTGCAATAAACACAGTTACTGACTATAAAATGTGTAAATCTTTCAAATGACAAATGACAAATATCTTCGCATAACACATTAAGACTTCCATAGGCCATTACTTCATGTCATATAAAACTGTAGCTGTGACTTTTCACCGAGTATCACATATCTAGTTCCGCTTGCAGTGTCATGTTTTATGCTAATGAAGACATTTTTACGTGTGTAAATAAAGATGAAACAAGATTGTACGATGTTTGGCCTGAAGATTGAAACAAGAGATATTGTATAGGTCTGTCTTTTACTTGCGTAACAAAAATGAGCCGCGACGCGACAAAACCAACAAAGCGAAGACTCAGATCAGCCTGGGCATTTGCCCAGTCTGAATACAGTTTTCGCTGTCCGCGTGGAGATAGCTTAGACCCTAAGCTACCCTTAAAATGTACAGGGAAGACTCTATCAGACTGGGCGGATGCCCAGGCTGATCTGAGTCTGCGCTGGGTGCACATGCCATATTGTTGGTTTTCTCATGTCACGGCTCAAATGAAGAATTTAATAATTAGATCAGTATCTTACCACGGTATAATTATATGCTGATCAAAATAGACCAGACAAATTGCTGTGCTTTCTAAACCAAAAAATTGAAGCTGCAGCAAATCATCATGCTACAAAATGACTAGAATAACAAACACAACTATTGGTCTCAAAATTTCTGAGTTGTCTGCCCTTGCAAAGATATCTTGTTCTGAGTGTAGCTCTGTCCTCCTTTAGATTATATATATAAAAAAATGCATGAAAAAAAAATAATATTTAAACTCCTAGTAAATGAGTCTACCCTTCCCATAATGGGTCGAATTGCGACGGGGACTTTGGTGTTAGGGGAGGTGTGAACAGCCAGATCGTGTCTCCTATTTACTTTTTTGCTTGCGTTCATTGTTTTAAATGATTTTTTTTTTCAGAACATTTTAACATTTTACATCCCGCCTCACGATAGGGGCGGGGTATTGTTTTATCCTGTAAATCGCCCGTGTGTCCGTCCACACTTGGTTTCCGATCGATAACTTCAGAAAATATTGAAAGATTGTCTTCTAACATGGTGTGTGGATTCATCTTGAAAATAGCTCGTAGAGGATTTCTACTGGATAAATTTCAATAATATCTGACGGAGTTATGACTCTTGACAATGCCCAAAAGAATGGTTTCTGATCAATTAACTTCGTAACTGTTTGCCGATTTTCTTTAAACTTGGGGTGTGCGTTAGTTGGATTGCTAATGGGCAAATTCGATAATTTGGTGGAGTTATGGCTCTTATCCGTATACGTATCCAGTAAGTGATTAAACTCCTTTTCTGTTCGGTATATCTTGTTGATAGAGCTATGCCCCTTTTGTTTTCCACATACAACACTTCAGGGGTGGACTTTTATACAAAAACCGTAAGTGCTGGGATCTTAATACTTTGTAGGTAAATAACCCATAAAAATTAGTGGACCTGATTTTTTTGTCTTTTGTTTCGGCCTTGTCCACTTTTTCGAAAAAAAAAAAGAAGAAAATTTGTTCCCAAAAGGTGGAAAACCGTTTGGGGTAGAATGCTTATATGAGCCGCGACACAAGAAAACCAACAATGTGGTTGTGCGCCCTGCGCAGACTCAGATCAGCCTGGGCATCCGCCCAGTTTGATCAGAGTCTTTCCAAAGCGCTTAAAAGGTAGCAAATGGTCTAAGCTACCTTCATGCGGACAGCGGAGGCTCTGATCAGACTGGGCGGATGCTCAGGCTGATCTGAGTCTGCGCTGGACGCACGACCACATTGTTGATTTTCTCGTGTCGCGGCTCAATTATGTAATTTACTGCTAGGGGCTAAAGTGTAGATCACCTTTATTAACTTTTGGGCTAATATCGTCAAAATATGACTGAATTGTGGCTCACTATTGAGTTTGCCTTTTTTCCAACTTTTTTACCATTTGGCCAAGACAGCTGAATTTTGGTTTGCTATTAGTACGTGCATATGACGTGTCAATTATTCTAGCAGAGTTATGCTCCTTTTTTTATGAAAAGTAAATAAATAAAAGATTGAAATCCTTGAAAAGCAATTTGGGCAAGGTAGCTCATATTTAATGTACTGTTAGGGGCCAAGATGTAGTTCGGACAAATTTAGTAAATTCTCCTTTGTTAAAACTGTGTTAATTTTTTTTTCAATATTTGAATAGCTGTGAATTTGGATACTGTATGTATTTGATGTGCCGATCAGTCTGATGAAGGTGTCGTTTTAGTTACATTTATTAATGACAGGGTTATGCCATATTTATTGATTAATAAATTTCCTTTTTTCAACTTGAAACGACAAAAGAACAAAACTGACTGACTACGAGTACAGACTTAAAATATCTATAAATAATTAACATAATAATTATGTTCAGGTAGTGCGTTTACTAATGTTAAAGTTATTCAGTTCATTACCTCTTATTTTCCCTTCATTGACCTGTTCTTTTTAGGATCAGGTATAGGGTAAAGAGCATAGTGTTTTACTAATACATTTTAAAAAGATTTATGTAAATTTAGTCAACGCGCATTTATCTGTGCGTGCACTCATGAATGTATGGTGATAAATCTGAAATGAAAAAATAACTTTGAATGTAGAATGCATTATAAAGGTACGTTAATTAATACGATGAATTTTCTTATCATGATAGTAGTATCATTTCTTTTATACTTTTCAATGAATTATAGAGATTTCTCGGTGAAATCGAAACTGATAATCTCACTGTTTCAAACAGTGAAATTATCACTTTCGATTTCACTGTTTTAGAAATAGGATTTTTGTGAAATAGCCTCAAGTTTTTTTGTTGACTCATTGGTTAATCTTATCTGGCTTGATAAAAATTACGTCACGCATGCACGTCATTACGACGTTAATGATGTCACTTTTTTAAAAAGCGCCAACGTAACATTGTTACAGCACGCGAGGTCAGGCCGCCTAAGTCTCGTGTGGGCATTCTTTCTTGGCAAATATTTTGAAATTCGTATATCAAAATGATATTTGAAGCTATTTTTCAGTTGCAAACACTGTTTACAACCAATACCATACCCAATAAACACACTGGAAGCATCAAATCTGACGCAAAACGGCTAGAAACAAAAGTTGTGTCTCTGTCGTAATGGCTGACGCTCTTGAATAAACAGAATTATTGCGATTTTCAAGCATAAAAGAAATAGAAAATTTGCCTTTTTCAGTGTAAGATGAATTTATATTTCACTCATGAACACCAAAAGTGGTATTTTCACTTGTGGCTTCGCCACTCGTGAAAAACTACTTTTGGTGTTCATTCGGTGAAATAAAAATCGAAAAAAAGCCAAATAGCCTCTATATCATTTAATTCAAAATATACTCTATCGGACTAATGTTTCACTGAAAGAAAAGTCATGGCCCGACCGGGATTCGAACCCAGGGCCTCTCGTTTACGGTGCGGTCATTCTAGTCTCCCGACTGAGTTAGCGAGCAACACTCACGACATTTGACACCCTTTGCTCTTACTCTTGGCGAAACGGATAGCGCGATTTCACGTCCTTTTTAGCAGTATTTCAGTCATATCAGGACGGTGGGAGGGTGATAATGTAAGGCTGTGTGCAATGGAACCCCGTTTACAGTTGGAAAGATTTCTGCCTCCAGCGGGTCTCGAACTCTGGAAAGCCGGCGTTTAACCTACTGAGCTACCGGGGCTATCAAAATATCCGGAGTAAAATAGCAATAAATGCAAAATTTCGATTTTCTCATTGTAAGCTAATGGAAATTTAAAGTTGCCATAGCAACCAAAGTTCTGAAGCGATTTGGATAATAAAAAAACAACAGTATTATTGGCTTCCCATGCCTATATATGCTATATAAAAGTTGTTAATAATCGGAAAAAGTACTGCCGTACGACCAGTGGTGGCCGCGTACCAGTGGTGGCCGTTTGCATTTTGCACGCGCAATTACGTATTTGATCCGTCTCAGAATTGGCCATTTCGTAAAAGAAAACAAAAGAAACTCCCACAAAAAAGACCGGTTAAATTATCTCCCCAGAAGGCAAAAGACTAATAATTTCCCCAAGCTACCCTCATGCCAACAGTATTGCCTTGCCGGGGATCACAACCCTTGATACACACATTATTAAATACAGAAATAAACATGAACAAATTGCTTTATTAATGTTTACCTATGACGAAAAAAGGTATAACCTGCAACGAGCCTACAAAAAAGCATCTAAATTTTTGTAAATGACAGCACACGTGTAACCATTATTTATGTTTGGTAATGTAGCGTGTGCCTACGAAATGACTACGTCAGAGTTTTAAAGTCCGTTTCTGACTGTTGCTTATATTCTATCTGTGCTGAACACGCTAAAACTATTAAATTCTGACAAAGACCACATACTTACAATGACATATCATCAAAGTTTAAATCCACAACGAGGTTTTGGAAAATGCACCATTCAACGCATGGCAATCGTGACGGCCTTCACTGGTACGCCACGCTCGTATTTCAATGCGTTTTGGTGACCTAGTTTGAGGATCTGTCGCAGGCACATGTTATAGTCTATTTCAAAAAATAAATCAGTATTATAACGATAGTTACCCCTAGTATATTAAACCAAACTATAGAACCACTAATCACTATATGTCCGTTACAAGACAAAAAGTGTTTGAAAAAAACGGCCACCACTGGTCGCCTGCCAGTAGATTCAGAGGAGATATCGTTCGAAAAAAAATGACGAACGACGGATGACGGCCGATGGTTATACCATAAACACACCTATGAGCATTCGGCTCAGGCTAGCTAAAAATAGTAGAAAGAGCAAGATTAGTTTGTTTCATCTACAATTTATTGTTGACATATTCATCAACTAACATTAAAGAAATTAACCAGGTCTCTTATATTTTGACAGTTTTAAACTATCAGGTTTGTTCAAATGATGACCGCAGTTTGACCTAGACCTTTTCAAGTTATTCAGGTGAGCGATTCAGGGCCTCATGACCCTTTGTTTAATAATTTTGCTATGGTAACCAGCCAAATTGTGCTATTAGGTGAATAATATCAACTGGTACAAGTAGTCTTGTCGTAGTCTGTTAAAATACTATAGACGAGTCTATAGATTATGCAGGGTTATCGTCCCGCCTTTTCGAAGAAAAGCGAGAGGACATGGTATTCGGCTTTCCGTAGTCCCGTGGTTACGTGGTTCCGTCCCCCGCCCCTCCCCACCTCACCCTCCCCCCCCCCCCCCCCCCCCCCCCCTTGAGAGTGGGCAGGGCACCTTGTGTGTCCTACAGTTTATCATGAATCATTCTAAAACTTTGCAAGCTTCTTTTTCATGGTCTGTAGACGTACATGCGACTAAAGGTTATCGTTCAACAATTTTTAGCACCTTTTTTCGCTTTTCGAACTTAGTCATTTTTCAGCATCAGAAAACCTTTAGAGTACATACCTTGTGTGTGCAACTCCTCCTACAGTTTTTCATGAATCATTCTGAAACTTTGCAGGCATCTTTCTCATGGTCTGTAGATGTGCATGTGTCTTAGGGGTTATCTTCAAATAAGTGTTTACTACTTTTTTCTCTTTGCGAACTTAGTCATTTCTCAGCAACATAAGACCTTTAGAGTACATACATTGTGTGCGCAACTCCTCTTACAGTTTTTCATGAATCATTCTGAAACTTTGCAAGCTTCTTTCTCATGGTCTGTAAATATGCATGTGTCTTAGGGGTTATCGTTCAATTTTATTTTTTTTAATATTTTTTTTTAGCTTTGCGAACTTATTCCTTTTACGTGTATAGCATCAGAAGATCTTTTGCATACATAACTTGTTTGCGCAACTCCTCCTGCAGTTGTTCATGAATTATTCTGAAACTTTGCAGGCGTGTTTTTCTTGGTCTATAGATGTGCATGTGTTTCAGGGGTTATGGTCGGATAATATCTTATCTCTATATTTGCTTTATGAGCTTAGCCATTTTGCCACATCAGAAGACCTATTACCTCCTCTACAGTTTTGCATATAGCATTTTGAAACTTTGCAGGCTTCTTCTTCGTTGTCTTTGGATGTGCATGTGACTTTAAGATTACAGTCTGATAATTTTTGCCACTTTTATCATGTTTCGAACTTAGTCCCAAATATTAACAAAATGTGTAAACAGTGGATACCTTGTGTGTGCAGCTCCTCGTGGGATGTTGAACCAATCATTTGAAACTGTGCAGGTGTTTTTTTTTAATATGGTCTGAGAGCTTGCATGTGTTTTTTTTAGAATCTCCAGATGAATTTTTCTTACTTTTCATGTATTGCGAACTTAGCCATATTTCTAGTTCAAATCTATTAAATTGCATTTACAATGGGTACTTCGTGTTTGTATGTCCTCATATTATTTTGGACAGTGTACATTTTGGGATTGCGCGTCCTCCCTTCTTTTTACCAAAGGCGGGGGACATAAATTCATCGAATTTGCTTGTTAATTTATTTGCTACTAGGAGAGGATTTTTATAAGTTCTCCGAACTTGTTTTTCGATCCTAACAATACATGTATGTGTATATATGATATGTATGAAATAAGAAATAAAATATTGTTTATACCAAAGAAATAATTCAAAGGTTTGAAACAAATGCAGCGGTCCACTTCTGACTTTAATTTTACGAATTCTACCAAAGCAGAGGGCGGGGGTTTGGATCCAAAAAAGTATTTTTAGCACCCCAGGAATCTATTACTGAATGTTCCGTATCGGTACTTCTGTTGCGGTCCCTCAAAAATACATATGTTCTTATTTCCGCTTGTTTGAGATCTTTTAGCAATATGGTCACCTGTATAGCTACTAGACCCACGTTGCTTTCTTTTCTTTTTTGTTTTTTAAATAGAAAATAGATATAAAAGTAGATGTTACTGTTGTTTTCAGTCGGGGTAGATTTGGAAAAGAGCTGTTCATCCGGTTGACCTTGTGTGTCTTTCGTAAACTTTTGTCAGTTTATGTAAATACTTCTTTCTCTTTTTGTATTGAGGGCGGGATATGGGATCTGGGTCTGAGGTTATAAAACTTGAGAATGATCTCAAACTCAAAATAAAGCACACTGATTGGCTGCTTCCGAGCATGTGCTCGGAAGCAGCCAATCAGTGTGCTTTATTTTGAGTTTGAGAATGTACTCAAGTTTTATAACCTCGGGGCCTGATTATATTGGTTCCTGATCATTACACCGGCCGCGATAGCTCAAGTGGTAGAGCATCCGCCTTGGGAACGGGGGTCATATGTTCGAATCCCGACCGCGCCATCCCAAAGGCATTAAAAATTGTATTGGTACTCGAAACTCCATTGGCTGACGCTCATCTATAAAGGATAGTCCTATGAAGATATTTTAGTGAAGTCAACAGTTAGGTATAATTTGTTAGTGGATACCTTTTTGTCGCAATAAAAGCGCTACTGAACTTATGTTGTCTGTTTCTAATGCGCGACGCTAAATAAAGCGTCTTTATTTTTATCTTCATCACTGCCTATCGCTTTACTCGGGTGGACCGTTGCAGTAGGCTAAATGAAACTGTTGAGGACAAGCCGGATCGCTTCAAGAGCCATGCATTAAGGTACTTCTAACACAGTGACTTCTAAGTGCCAATATGACTCGGTAGCTAAAATATATAGGTGCTTTGTACTATTTTCAGGTGTTACAAGAAAAATGTGCACTCTTGTTCTGAATTACAGAAATAATCATAAGATATGCATATCACAGTTTATATTTTTGTTGTTAAATGAAAAATAAACATTTATTAAATTAGTCATATACACCCTATCAAATGTTGCAGCATTCTTCGCCAAGGACCTCGAAAGGTTCTGCCTTTAGTAGGACTCCAAGTAACTTACCTTCACCATCGGTTCATTACAGGTCGTTGCTGTCCATTTCAACAAAAAACAAACCAATGAAGTTTTAGTTCACATCCGGGGGTTCAAAGATGGCGGAAAAACAAGATTTGGGATATGAGCAAACTTTGGTAAGTCCATTTCAAGGGGACTGTACCGCTTTAGGTTCATTTCTGAGTGTCTATGATACACAAAGCCATATTGTAACAAGATAGAATTGAAGAGAATTGACACAGATTAGACTGATTTAAGTTTTAGTCATTGTTTATGATCTGAACAATTGTAAAATGCCGGGTGGGGTATGCAGGAAATGTGAGTTACAGTACACGCAACGTGGAGACTTGATCAGACACGCTCTCGCGAGAAATTTTAATCTTTTCCACGAAAGTTTAGTGGGGTTTTTGCGAGTGAAATGCGTGGGAGATGCGAGACACTCGCGAGATGCGTGACGTTAAACTCGCGAGAAAGCAATTTCTTTTCACGCGAGACACGCAACTTTCGAGAGAAAGGATTAACTCCATGTATGCTCAGGTGAGTCATCGGCGTCAAACTTAATCACGCGTGACGCGTGTTTTCGAGTGGAAAGGATTAACGATTCCTATCAATTTCACAGGTCATTATATGTTGTACAGGTAATTCATTTATATTTTTACTTTGGGCCAAAAAAAAGTTGTGATTCCGGTTTCCAACCGACTGGTCTTTTTTGGCGCCGACTAAAAAATTTTTAGCGGCAAAAATTACGATCGGCAATTTCAGCCATTCCAGAAATAACCGAACAAATAGACTAGTTTTGTAAAAGAGATCAAACTCCAAGTAGTTCTGTTTATTTTATTCCCGACTAGTTTCGGTTATTACAACCTTTCTCAAGGGACATATTTGTAAACAATGAAACATAATGACATCAACGAACAAATAGACGGCATAAACCGCTCACGCTATGACGCGTAAAGCATACCAGTTTGTCGCATAGTATACAATACTGCGCAGGCTGATCCTCATATTTACTATCAGCGTATGGAATAAGATTCCTTTCACCATTTTGTGCTCTGAGCGGCGTCCTTTGATGTCAAGGCACGAGACTGACCTATAAACGTGCTGTGTTTACGTATTTCAACAAATGCTACCGTCTTCACATTTTATTACGGCAAAGGCCCTGAATGCGTTCAGTCACCTCTAAATATGAATACATATATATTATGTTTATTAGTCCGAATACTTTGAGAATTTTTCGCGCAGCAGAATCAGTTTCTTTTTTCATATAGATAATGTGATTTTGCCACGCGGAGATCGGAATAAAAAACAAACTTCTCACCTCTTATTTTTCATTCATTTTGATGCATTTTTAAAATCCAAACACTTTGACTATTGATCTACGACGCAAAATCATATTTTCTATATTTCTTGAAAAGAGGATGCAGCTGTGACGTATTTTTTTTAGCTGTCAAACCAACAGGTTTACAAATTTGCATATTTCAGCGAGTGGTTAAGCGGACGTCAATCACCTCTGAGACAGCCCATTTGCTAATCAAGTCATTGTTGTCGCGTGCGTTTTTAATGGAAACTTGACAGCTCTTACATCAGAAAGTTTATATTGGTTAATAAGTAAACATTTCGGCACGTGCCACTATCGGTATAGCTTTGAGTTCAAAAGCCGATCGAAACGCTTTGATCTTTGTGACTGTTTTGACATGGATTGGGCTATTATCGGTGGCGGCTGAGCGAAAATTTTTGTCTGTGTCATCATTCTAGAATTTTGCTACTAAGTAACCTATTAACAATATTCTTTCAAACATAAGCCTCTCTAATTAACTCGCTGCGTAATTGCAACAAAATTACGCTGATCATGATTGTTTATCAACACATCCTTAATTCGTAACGGTCAAACAGGATGCGATCAATTAGGTTATTCACGCACGCTTACAATGTAATTAATTGAACCGTTATCAGCGTCGAAAAAAAATGCATTGCGAATCGTAAAGGTATATGTATAGAAACTTGCATAAATACTGTACATGTACATTGTACCTACCTGGACAAAATTCCACGCGTGATGCGAGAAAGTTTCTCGCATACATCACTCTATGAATTTCACGCGAGATGCGAGGAATTTTCTTGCGTGGAACGTGGCGATTTTCAAACACGCGAGGAAGTTTAGTGTGAAATGCGTGAGAGTTGCGAGAGAATCTCGTGGATTTTAATCCCTTCCTCGCGATTTTAAGTGTCACGCGAGAGCGTGTCAGATCAAGTCTTCACGTTGCGTGTACTGTACCTTAATCAGAGGCACCTGATTACAGAATTCTACGTTAGACAGGGGAACAGACTGACTCAATTTTCATAGGAGCAAGCTGGGTCCCTAAAAACTGAAAATTAGTCGCCCAGCCAGAAATTTAGGGATGTGAGAATCTTCTATTCAGAGCAGTTCCAGTGCTAGCCTTGAATCAAGGATACATGAGTTTGGAGGAATTAAATGCATGTATACTAATGCTGAAAGCATATCAAATAAATGGACAGAATTTGAAGCACTAGTGTATATCCACCAACCTGATGTCATTGGTATCACTTAATTATTTCCTAAAGGAAAAGACTTTGATATTTCGTCATATGTGTTAAAGGGGTTTCAACAAATTTTGAACAAGAACTTCATAGACAGGAATAACCGTGGCTCTATTTTATTTGTCAGAGAAGGCTTGGAAGCAAAAGCATATGAAAAATTGAATGCATTATCCTGTAAAGAGGCTGTTTGGTGTGAGATATCTGTTAATAAGACTGATAAACTGTTGATTGGACTTGTATACCGTTCTCCAAATTCCACTGAGGAAAATAATACTAAGTTAAATGAAATGATAAGTGCCTTGAGTGAAGAAAACCAAATCTACAAAGTTATTATGGGTGATTTCAACTATAGAGAAGTTGATTGGAACCATATGATTTCTACAATGCCAGAAAGTCATAGTAGTCATGAATTCATTGAAGCAGTCAGAGACAGTTTCTTATATCAGCATATAGACTTCAATGCCAGATTTAGGAACAATCAAAGACCTAGCATGCTGGATTTAATTTTTTCTAACGATGAATTTCTAGTTGAAGACATTGAACATTTTTCACCTGTGGGAATAAGTGACCATGTTTTAATAACTTTCAATATTAGTTGTCAAATGGAGATGTCCAATACCCATGAAAACCAGACTTTTCTGTATAGCATAGGAGATTATGACTCTATGAGATCAGGGCTGGCACCCATAAATTGGGAAGATGAGTTTGATGGTAAAGATTTGAACGGAAGGTGGGACTTCTTTAAAAATAAGTTACATGATTGCATGGACATCTATATACCAAAACGACATTTCTATACCAAAAATAAAAGATCCGAAAAACCGTTATGGATGACCAGAAAAGCCTTAAAAGCTGTGAGGAAGAAACATAAATCTTGGGCCAAGTATATGAGATCAAAAGAACACATTCACTTCCAGTACTTCTGTCGTGATAGGAATGCAGCTACTAGGGAATGTAGAAAGGCAAGGAAGGAATTTGAAGAAAAAATAGCTAATGAGAATAACCCTAAATCCTTTTACAAATATGCAAACTCACGAAGGAAGATTAACATGGGTTTAGCAAATTTAAAACGTGCAGCTGGATCAGTATTAGTTAATGACATTGAGAAAGCAGAAGAATTGAACAATTATTTTCACAGTGTATTCGTGAAAGAAAACACCAACAATTTACCAACTGTCAGTGACAGGAGTGGTGGGAACAGTATTTCTGATATCATTATAAGTGAGGAAAACATAATGAAACTGCTTGAAAACGTGAACATAAATAAGTCATGTGGCCCCGATTTGTTACATCCTAGAGTATTAAAAGAACTTAAACAGGTTATTATTTCACCCTTAACACTGATATTTCAGTATTCAATGGACCATAGTGAGCTTGTGTCTGACTGGAAGACCGCAAATGTAAAAGCCTTGTTTAAGAAAGGTGACAGATGTAATCCTAGTAATTATAGGCCAGTGAGTCTAACAAGTGTTCCATGTAAGATATTTGAAAAACTGGTTCGTGATAAACTTGTTTCACACATGACTGAACATAACTTGTTTTCTAATGCTCAGTTTGGTTTCCGCTCTCTTCGATCTTGTGCTCTTCAGCTCTTAGACGTCATGGAAAAATGGACAGACTGGCTTGATGAAGGCAAAAGTTTTGATTGTCTCTATTATGACTTCACAAAAGCATTTGATACTGTGCCGCATGCAAGATAAATGGAGAAGCTGAAATCATATGGAGTTACAGGCCAACTGCTAGCTTGGATTAAAGCCTATCTACATGGTCGTAAACAGCGTGTTGTGGTTAACTCGGATCATTCAGATTGGACTAACGTCACAAGTGGGGTTCCCCAGGGCAGTGTCCTGGGGCCCATATTATTTCTCATTTATATAAATGACATAGAGGACAGTATTCAAAGCACTATACGTTTATTTGCTGATGATATGAAACTGTTCCATACTGTTTGTTCAGAGGATGATATAAAGCAAATACAGAGTGACACAGATAAACTTTCACAGTGGAGTGATACGTGGTTACTTAAGTTTAATATAGAGAAGTGTTGTACATTACATTATGGATATAACAACCCAAATGCATCATACCATTTAAAAGACAAAAATGGGAGACAAGACATTAGAAGTTGTACCAGAGAAAAGGATTTGGGGATCACGTTCGACACAGATTTGAAATTCCGACAGCATATTAGTGACAGCATAAATAAAGGGAATCAGATAACTGGACTAGTTAGAAGATCATTCCTACATATTAAACCAAAATCATTTTGTAAATTGTATAAATCACTAATCAGACCACATCTAGAATATGGAAACATCATTTGGTATCCCAGATATAAAAAAGATATTGATTCCATAGAGAGAGTTCAGAGGAGATCGACAAAGCTAGTATATAATGTCAGAGATCTGCCTTACACTCAGCGTTTAAAAGCATTGAAATTACCAAGTTTATCATACAGAAGATTTAGAGGGGATATGATAGAAGTGCATAAACTATTAAATATGAAGGAGGATATACATGTAGATTATGGCATATTCTTTGAGTTAAACGAACAGTCAACAAGATCAAATGGTCGAAAATTAAAAGTGAAACATTGTAAAAGGGATATAAGGAAAAAATTCTTCTCACTGAGGGTAATATCAGAATGGAATCAGCTACAGTACACGCAACGTGAAGACTTGATCTGACACGCTCTCGCGAGAAATTTTAATCTTTTCCGCGAAAGTTTAGTGGGGTTTTTGCGTGGGAGATGCGAGACACTCGCGAGATGCGTGACGTTAAACTCGCGAGAAAACAATTTCTTTTCACGCGAGACAGGCAACTTTCGAGAGAAAGGATTAACTCCATGTATGCTCAGGTGAGTCATTGGCGCCAAACTTAATCACGCCTGATGCGTGTTTTCGAGTGGAAAGGATTAACGATTCCTGTCAATTTCACAGGTCATGTGTACAGGTAATTCATTTATATTTTTACATTGGGCCTAAAAAAAAAGTTGTGTGATTCCGGTTTCCAACCGACTGGTCTTTTTTGGCGCCGACTCATGAAAAAATTTTTAGCAGCAAAAATTACGATCGGGGATTTCCGCCATTCCGGAAATAACCGAAAGTGCCGAACAAATACACAACGTAAACCGCTCACGCTATGACGCTTAAAGCATACCAGTTTGTTTCATTGTATTTAATACTGCGCAGGCTGATCCTAATATTTACTATCAGCGTATGGAATAAGATTCCTTTCACCATTTTGTGCTCTGAGCGGCATCCTTTGATGTCAAGGCACAAGACTGACCTATAAACGTGCTGTGTTTATGTATTTCAACAAATGCTACCGTCTTCACATTATATTATGGCGAAGGCCATGAATGCGTTCAGTCACCTCTAAATATGAATACAGATATTATGTTTATTAGTCCGAATACTTTGAGAATTTTTCCGCGCAGCAGAATCAGTTTCGTTTTTCATATAGATAATGTGATTTTGCCACGCGGAGATCGGAATAAAAAACAAACTTCTCACCTCTTATTTTTCCTTCATTTTGATGCATTTTTAAAATCCAAACACTTTAACTATTGATCCACGACGCAAAATCATCTTTTCCATATTCTATGAATGAACTGATTAAGAGGATGCAGCTGTGACGTAATTTTTTTAGCTGTCAAACCAACAGGTTTACAAATTTGCATATTTCAGAGAGTGGATAAGTGGGCGTCAATCACCTCTGAGACAGCCCATTTGCTAATCAAGTCATTGTTGTCACGTGCCCTTTTAATGGAAACTTGACAGCTCTTACATCAGAAAGTTTATATTGGTTGATAAGTAAACCTTTCGGCACGTGCCACTAGCGGCTATATCTTTGAGTTCAAAAGCTGATCGAAACGCCTTGATCTTTGTGACTGTTTTGACATGGATTGGGCTATTATCGGTGGCGGCTGGGCGAAGTTTTTTGTCTGTGTCATCTAACTAACCTATTAACAATATTCTTTCAAACATAAGCCTCACAATTAACTCGCCGCGTAACTGCAACAAAATTAGGCTGATCATGATTGTTTATCAACCCATCCTTAATTCGTAGATGTAAATACCGTACGGTCAAACAATACTTGCGTTGAGGATGCGATCAATTAGGTTATTCACGCACGCTTACTATGTATTAATTGAACCGTTATCAGCGCCAAAAAAAAAAATGCATTGCGAATCATAAAGGTATATGTACTTGTAAAGAAACTTGCATTTACTGTACATGTACCTACCTGGACAAAATTCCACGCGTGATGCGAGAAAGTTTCTCGCATACATCACTCTATGAATTTCACGTGAGGAATTTTCTTGCGTGGAACGTGGCGGTTTTCAAACACGCGAGGAAGTTTAGTGTGAAATGCGTGAGAGTTGCAAAGAATCTCGTGGATTTTAATCCCTTCCTCGCGATTTTAAGTGTCACGCGAGAGCGTGTCAGATCAAGTCTTCACGTTGCGTGTACTGTACCAGAATCAGTTGTAACAGCACCGTCTATTAACTGTTTTAAAAACCGGCTAGACACATTCATGGGAGACAAGAAATACACAGTTTATCTGGAGAATGGCTGGGTTAATAACCAGGAGGGGGTTATATGAGATAACAATCTCGTGACCCTACAAGAAGATGTAAGATGTAAGAATCTGCTCGAGAATGCTCCACTTCTGTAGGCTTTGTAGTAAACCCTCCTTTCTTCAGGGTTTTGCATCCTTTTAGCAACCAGGTGTGAAACACTAGCGATGTTTCGCCACATTACACGCCAAAAATTTATATAAACGGATAAGATTTTTAGCTGTCAAATCAATCTATCCATCTATCTTCCATTACAAGGAGGTGGCCATGTTGTTTCTCAAAAGTGAGTAAAATCCAACACACAAGTATGACGGGACACCGAATATTCAAAGCAGATGTTGGCGCAGAAGTTAGCAATACCCTTTGAGGTGGCGGATTTTATTCCAAGCCGAAAACACGCCAGACACCGACAGCTGATGATCGCAAGCTGGGCGACTGTCATTTTAATTTTAGGCGCCCAGCCGATTTTTTACTCGCAGTGGGCGAGTGGGCGACAGCTAGACTGTATCCGTGTTAGAAATAGTAAATATAACTAAAGGCTTCTCACTCGCTAATTTTGAGTCAATGGAAGTATGTCTGGTCCTGGTTCCTCAAGCGACTATTAGACTGATTGCCGTTTTATGCCATTGATGTGTGCATAGTTTCCGAGGTTTGACCAAAGTTGCTGATTTTTTTTATTTCTCCTTTCTGTTGAATGGTTCTTCAAATCAATATTTTAATACGACTTCAATGTTGATCAATTCTTTTTTTTACAACCGCTTTTTATGAAAACAGTCGGTCTTTACCAAAATGTTGGTACTGGCTACTAGAATTACCGGAATACACCTTATTACTGGAATATACCGGAATACAACAAGATAAACATTTTTATTATCAAAATGAACTTAAATATTGGTATAATAGATAAATAAGAGCTATTTCCAGCTCAGAAATTGCTATTTTTGCATCTGTAGTGAGACTAAATGGACCAAGGTATGGACCTTGGATAGGTATGACTGTGCAGATTGCAAGCTGGTTATGATCTTTGTATTGGTCATTTACTTGCCGGTTTTTACATGCAGCTGTTACTAAACGACATATTTTGGATAACATTACATTTATTCTGATAATATTAAAGTGTATTATCGTAAACAAAAAATGTGTATTTTGGTAGATTCCAGTATATAGCTGGCGCAAATTGACCTGTCTCTTTGACCCCTCATTTAAATATATTAGTAGGTTCAGTTGATTTCACAGATAGGGATGCATGAATTATAAAACAAACTTAAGGCCATCCTTTAAAAATATGTTTGTTGTGCTCCAATGCAGACTTGGCTGGATCAGTAGGTTGTCGGGGGGGGGGGGGGGGAGTTTTTTTCGGGTGCCACAAAGTACTGGTTGCGACTAAAATACATTTGCAAATAGTGCAGACCCGAATCAAAGTATTCCTTAAGAGCAGTCTGGTCATGATCAACAGTGTTTGCCATCTTACACTGACAGTCTTAACTCCGTTCAGCAGCCGTTACCCAATTTAAAGTTGACAATTACATGTATTATTATTAAATATTACTACATACGAAAAAAAATGAAAGAAAGGACACAAAGGCCAAATCTTGGATAGGATGGAATGCAGCAAACAGAATTTTTATCATGGCCTTACAGATAAGGAATCCTCTCAAGATTCATGAGCATTTCTACCAGAAATGAATTACTTCATGCAGTTGTGAATAGTTTACCAGATATACTCGCATAAACCTAAAGACGGTCTCGCCCATGTTAACTGTGGGCACAACTATGTGGGGTTGGTACAAATAAAGTTTATCATTTCTCAATAGAACTTTTGATTCGGGGTCGATAATGCTATGCAATCCAGAGGACATAATTTGTTTTAATCGCTTAATTGCAAACAGAAGCAACTGCAAAAGCATACGCCTCAAAGAGGGTTCAAAATCTGGGCGGGGAGAGGAGGAATGGATGGATAACGTGCAGTTTTACTTCCTTTTAGACAGTATTTAAGTCATATCAGGACGATGGGTGGGTGATAATGAAAGGCTGTGTTCAATGGAACCCCGTTTACGATCGAAAAGATTCCCGTCTCCAACGGGACTCGAACCAGGGGCCACTAGATCAGCAGACCACCGCTTAACCTACTGAGCTACCGGGATTCCTGGACGTGTGTGTCTGAGAGAGAGAGAGAGAGAGAGAGAGAGAGAGAGAGAGAGTTGCATTCTACATCTTAATAGCATGTTACCCAAAGTGAGAATACAATGCAGCAGAAGATACATAAAAGAGATACAGGGATAGTGTATTATATCCATCTACGTATATGGATTTTATTTCAACGTAGAAATGATTCATGATACGGTAAACAATACCATGGGTGAAAAAGTATGCATTTTAACTTATTCAGCATCTTGCCTCAACCTACTGCATGATGCTCGTGTTTGCAGCGTTTCCATTCATCTAAGCTGAAAATTGAATGCGTACTCTCTCTATTGGATACGCTCTCTCTCTCTCTCTCTCTCTCTCTCTCTCTCTCATAACCAGCTCTGAAATCAAACATTCATAAAAATGATTATATTATAAAATTGAGGCGATTTTCCATACAGCATAGTTACGCGCCGAAACTCCTTGGCATTTGGAAACGGAAAACCAGCTTTATGAAGCAACACGCTCTATAAATATCTAAGGCTCTTTTCTATGGCGTGTACTTTATGAAGGTTTCGGGGCAGAAGCTGCCTTTGTAAATACATGGCAAAAAGAGTTTCGACGCTGAAGCCAACTATAATACGCTCCACGAAAACCGACTTTAGGATATGGCAGTCATTCAATCACGTAAATACGTGTAGGTGTGGTTCTGCTAGAAAGCTTTGTCTCCTGTTTCGCAATGAATTGTGCTATTTTGCATATTCATGCATAAAGGTCAGAAAGACAGGTCAATTTGCGCCAGCTATATTCCGGTGTATTTTGGTATATTCAGTTAATTAAGTGTATTCCGGTATTTCTAGTAACCGTGTCAGTACAAGCCAAGAGCAGAAAACGACAATCAGTCTGATAGTCGCTGTAGGAATCGGGAACCAGACGTACTTCTGTTGACACAAAACTAGTGAGTGAGAAGCCTTTAGTTATACTTACTAGTTATAATAACGTTGGATCCTGTAATCAGGTGCCTATGTCCTTAATGAGCAGTTTTGGTGAAATGTGAGTTACTTTAATGAGCAGTTTCGGTTTGTCAGCCAGAGTAAGTCAGGTATCTTGAGTTTCTGACTGAACAGCACGAGTAAGTTAAATGTGCGTACGCACATATTCTAGTTTACTTGACTACAGTGAGTTGTAGTAGGAGGAGAAAAACTGTAGAGAAAATTTTGTCAAGGGCCCCAACTGGGGATCTATCTCACCACCCCAAGGTTATAAAATGAGCACACAACCACTAGGCTAATAGGTCTGGACCATTAAGACTGGTCAGTTATACACTCTCTATACACCTAAATCAGTGTTCTGCCTAGGCTGCATTTTTGCGCCATTGTCACACAAATTTTGCATATGACACGGACAAAACAGTCCCAGCGGGACATCTGGCGCACTTCGATTTTCACCCATTGCAAGATTTCAAGCCTGTTAGCTGCCTGGGGAATTCCTATGCCAAAAATAACTTTGTTTTTATCCAGAATTCCTGTTGTAGTAGCGGCTGTTTTGATTGGTGTACTGGATTTCTGAATTGTACTGGTACTTCAGTACGGTGACAGTATGTATTGATTATCGTTATGTATCAGTCAATTGGCGCCATTTCGATGGACCAATAAAAATCTTGTTAGCATGTGCAACATCAACAAAAGCTTTCAAGATCACAGTGTCGGAGCGGAAATGTACAGTGTTTGAGATTGTATCGTCTCCTGTGATTCTGTACAGTGAGAATCCGACACTTGGTGTAAAGGATGTCAATATACACGGTAAATAATGTTGGCAATTTTCTGAAGTTATGATTAAAAAGCCAGACTGTTTTGGTCCGTTTGACGCATCAGTAAATTTGGAATACCTCAAGAAGGTAAATGTCATTTATAAAGTGTTCTTAGTGTAATGCACAAGTCTCAATCATCTTTGCATGCAAAAATATGCATGATCGCATCAATGACGAAATGTGTATTTATCGCATTATCGAACGAAACACCGATTGTTTTCATGAGGACCACATTATAGAAACATATATTTGTGAAATAACATCTTCGAAGCGGATCTGCACTGGAGATAAATCCTAAAAATTCTTCATTTTACAGGACACTGCATGTATCGATTGTTGTAAAGTGACTTGGTATGCTGCAATTTTCAAGAATTTTTCTGTACAGTCACTTGTATATAGTATCTGCTTCTTTTACCATGTTTACGATAAACCACAGCGCCAGCTGATCTTCAATCACATCGAAAGCAAATATTACCACCATTACAGCCGTATTCACCTCCTATCTGATGTATACGACCCTTTGTGGCGTATGTCAGCATCTGGTCCATTCCATATGCATGCGTTTAAACCAAGTTCTTCAAAAACTTTGTATCTCAGTAACCACTCAGCAAAAAAAACATTCATACTTGGACCAAAGGTACCTTGGAGGGTCAGCTTTCATTTCATGACTCCTAGCCTGGGTGTGGCTAGCTATCAAAATCTTGGACACCTTAAAAAGTGTTTTTTTCTGCTTATCTATTTCAAACACAACTTGCGCTTAATCTTGGTCAGTCATCAGTGAACCATGTGACATTGTCTTATGGTATTATGACCTCAAGGCTGTGGTGACCTACATATCATGGTTAAATGACTTTGCCTTATAACTTAAAGGCTTTTGTATCTATGAACTTCATTTTTGTATACGAGTTGGTATGACCAGATTTTTCACCTCAAAATAAATGTAGGTCACTGTGACCTATATTTCATGGTTGAGTGATTTTGCCTTATAACATGAAGAGTAGTTCATGTATCAACTTCGAATTTTTATATACGAGTCAGTGTGACCCGATGTTTCAAGTAATAAAGGCAAGGTTGGCAAAATGCCGGCAAATATGAGTATTTTCCATGCCGGCGGTATTTACCGGTAAATACCGGCAAATACTGGAACATACCGGCAAATACTGGTTGATTGAATTGACCAGCCTGGAATTTATACAATAACCCACACTCAAATTCCATACTGGTATTTCAATTATACTGGTCAACTGACTTAATATTTATACTGAAGTTAAACAATTGTATCAACTTATTTATTTAATAGTTTATCAAGTCAGTGAAATTTTGAACTTTGTTTTAGGGGAAAAATAGCCTATTTCATAGCTGGACATTTCTCTCTGTGGGCATGGAGTCGTGGAGCTTTGGCACTAACTACTGTTTTGCAGTCAATACATCTGGTACTGGTCTTGTTGTCTTGGTCAACAACAGCATAGGATCTTTTGGCTGCACGGTGAATAGTAGTTTGGTAATGATGTCAGGGATAATTCTGGTTCAGAATTTCATGAGAGATAATATCTCATTTAGCCATTTTTGTGAGAAATTCTATATTCTCAGTGAGAATTTTGGTATTATCCATCACAGAAATGCATTTTTGCATGTGATTTTTCTCTCAGTGAACAGATTTTGGTGAGATTTTTGGCAAAAGATTGAGCAAATCTCTCCAAATCTCGCCCGAAAATGGTCCCTGTGATGTGTGATGGTTCAGCTATTATACTAAGGACTGATTACTGTAATCGACCCATTTAGCGCACCGTGCGCTTAACTTTTTCAAAATTGCAACAAAAAGATGTGGTTAAAATGTATCTAATAACCGCACACTTAGAACAATGAAATGCAGGGTGACTAGAAAGACGCAATATGGGTAGAACTGGAAATACCTTGTGTTTATACTTTTTATGATATGAAAGCCTTGAGTTCCCGTTAGTTATTGGGTTTTGTAAGAGTTTCAAAGAAAAAGCAGTGAGCGCTTGTGCAGTTTTTCCAGAAATGGCCTTGGTGTGCGGTTATAGGGGCATGTGCGGTAAATGGGTCGATTACGGTATGACAAATTATTATCTGACTGCTATAAATATGATAATGTATTCAAGAGTTGCAGCCATACTATAGGTCAAGCCACACCTATAGCACCTCTAAGTACTTCACCTTGACTAAATGTCTAACTTTTGTATAAAACAGATAACCATTCTGACAACTTATTGTTTCCATCCTTGCCCCAAGCAATACTCTGCTTAAATAAACACTGTCTTGAAACTTGTTGTTTTAATTATTTGGACATTGTCTTGCAAATTGGGTGTCACAGGTGACTAGCCAAGTGCACAGGTGAATTCAGTACCTGTAATTTCTTACCTGTATTTTTATGCTGTTAAAAAATAATAATAAAGTGGAATCAAGATACTATTCATACTTGTGAATTTGTCAAAATGTTTGTCTTAAATCCATGTTTTGGCTGTTTCAACCTGCTTAATTTGTGAAACATTTTATTCTTTATGATGATAAACATATATTGAATGTAAAAATGAAATAAAACATAAAGTCATTTAGTTTGAATATATATTAAGCTAACTTGGTTTTGGTTTTAGCAAGATTTACAGGTGAAAAAGTTCAATCGACCAGTATTTGCCAGTATTTTCCACTTTGGGAGTATTTTCCAGACCGGTAAATACCGGTAAATTCCACCGGTAAATACCGAGGGTGGAATTTACCGCCCAACCTTGAATAAAGGGGAGGGGGTTCTGACCCCCGTCTCCCGCCCCTGTATCCGCGCATGGGTACGATAATGTCAACTAAGACCGGGGTTGCCTTAAACATGTGTTTCTGAGTCCAAGTCATTAAGTGGAGCTTAAAAGTGATACTTTTTCCTGGTAGAGCATATTGTATCTTCCTCGAACAACCAGTCAAATAACATATGTACCCTACCTACACAAAACGCTACCAGAAAGCATTTTGTGTACACTGCCTACACAATATGCTTTTTGGTAGCATTTTGTGTAGGCAGGGATACATAAAATGCTATCTCGGTAGCGTTTTGTGTATGGTAGCATATTGTGGCTCAACAATGCATGTATGTATGCTTTACATTCATGGCATCAAAGGCGATAAACCAGTATCTCAAACTGCTCAACAAATGCTGCCATGTAAGTCTCATGAAATCGACGACTGAGGTTCTAAAAGTGTACCTTATTCTTTCTGTTGTTGTTGTTGTGTTGTTGCTTTACATCCACGGTAAACAGCTATGGTCATGTCGGGACGGTCAGTTAACCTAACCCCACTATTTCTGGGCAGGCTTAGACCTCCTAAGCGGTTAACCAGTACTAAGTGTCCATACTTTCACCAGTAGGGTAACTCAGTGCTGGACACTCCCAAGATTAATGTGGTGGCCCAAAAGTTTAGCTGGCCAAATTTTCGGTGGCCCAAATTATCTACTAGCTAATTTAGCCTAAATATCCAATGCATTTATTCCTGCCAGAGAAAAAAATTTGGGCTACTGAAGTTCATATTTTGAAGATTTTTGGTTGCCCCAGATAAGATTTAGGCGCATTTGGCCACCAGGCCCCTGGCCGTTTCCAGCACTGGTAACTGACAACAGTTACTGCCCTTCTTGAATCAGTGGAAGGGGGAAAATGACCGTAGAAAAGATTTCATAATCAATTTCCACGAAAGTATGTGGCCGGACTGGGTATCGAACCCGGTACCTCTGGCTCTTCAGTCAGACGCGCTACCAACTGCGCTACGCGGCCCGGCGTATTCTTTCTGTCCGCGACAACTGTCTTATATGAGACAAAACTGTAGTGGTCAGTAGCTGAAAGAAACAAATGTTGGCATACCACCAATAACTATTCGGGTCCAAACTTGATTAAAGGATTTATATTCTGAATTCTGGAAGTAAAAAATGTCGAAGGGTCGTCGCTGTCGAAATGAAATGCATTAACTCAGCTTGATGAAAAACAACTCGATCTGAGTCACTGTACAAAGATAATAGCGGGTCACTGTACAATTTCCAAGCTGTCTTCTGCAAGTGACTGTACGAATATCAATCGATGAACAACTCAGCATTTCATCACTTTTATTCACCCCAAACATAAAAACCGAGGTACTACCGTTAACCTCAGATATTTTAAAGACCAATACTCATTTGCTGAAAAAATAACAGTTTATTTGTGCCTTGACACGAGAATACACGACCCTTCACATGGATGAAATCATGTGCTGTTTTGCGTGTTCAAATGATCAAGAACTTGTGTGTGCACAACTTGGGGAAAAACATAAAGCATTAATCCTCTGAAGTTCTTCATATATTATAAGCAATCCATAGAAATCGCAATAAGCAAGATAATAATGAAATTAAAGAAACCATTGTCATGTTTACTTACTCTCTCCGTGTATCGCTTTACACCAAGTGTCGGATTCTCACTGTACAGAATCACAGGAGACGATACAATCTCAAACACTGTACATTTCCGCTCCGACACTGTGAAGATGGCCGAAAGTGAAAAGTAACATATCTATCCTCAGTTTTTTTGCTGCTCAGCCCGCAGAAAAGAAATCCAAAGGCAATCGGGCGCCTGAATCTGATGCATTCCACCCAGATGAAACGGAAGACGCTATGGCAGCAAAAGGTTTGTCCACAAAATCCCAATCTAAACCACATACTGAAGGGTTGAAAGTGCAACCCCAAAAAGTGGAAACTTCAGAAAACAGTGTCTGAATGATTTTTGGTAGTAAATTCAGACGAAAATGTAAGGACATGATTGTGACAGTGACCTAAATAGATACCCTGGAGGTCACTGCATCATGTGGTTTTTATTAGTTGTTCCTGTTTTTGGTTCAAATACCTCAGCACCATCAATGCAGAGATACCATTTTTGACCAAACTGAGGCTACTTACCCCTGAAGAAATATACCAGAGTGTTCTACGGCCTAAAGGCTCAGGTACAGATGCAGATAAACCACCAAAACTGAATATTTCACCTTAACCATATGAGCTTTTCTCCCAAAATTTAGGGCCCAGCCAAAAATTTAGTGACCAGTCTCCATGGGCAACTGGGCCTCTGTTAGTCTTTATCCTGTCAATGTGACAGTCAGGCTCAGAGGACATCCGCAAATTCAAAAGGTAAAAACTTGTTTAATACTGTTTGTTTATCTTGTTTTAAAATAGTTAGAACGTGATCAGTAAGATATTTTTAGAGATAGCCTCCAACTTGGAAAAAAACTCCATCCTCCAGGGAAGCAAATAAGAGGTCACAAAAGTTGTCCCCCTTAGTATAAATGGCAGAAAAAAACGAAGTTTCAAATGGAAATGGTGCTGCAAGAGAAAAATGAGCCGCGACATGAAAAACCAACAAAGTGGTTGTGCACCCAGCCCAGACTCAGATCAGCCTGGGCAGCCACCCAGTCTGATCAGACTCTTCACTGTCCGCATGAAGGTAACTTAATCCCCCCAGTTTGATCAGAGTCTTCTCTGTCCGAATGGAGGTAGCTTAGACCCTGAACTACCCTTTAAGAGCTTAGCTCAGCCCGCAGAAAGGAAATCCAAGGCTGATCTGAGTATGCACTGGGTGCACAACCACTTTGTTGGTTTCCTCATGTCGTGGCTCAAAATAATAATCCTGTTTGTTTACTTAGGCTGTGCTGTAGGGAATACCAGTAGCCCAGTTTACCAAGAGTTCTTGTTCAATTTACTTTCAGATCTATGGACAGTACACAAAAGATCTCGGCAGTTTTGCTAAGCTTCAGGCAAAGAAGCTCAAGAAAAATCAAGACCAGACAGACTTTGGCAAACATGAAGCTAAAATTCGTCCTAGGATATTACTTAACCTTGGTAAGAAGACAACAGTATACATAGTGAAAATTGAGCACTGGAAGCACCATGGTTATGTAACTTTAAGTACCGGTAATAACTAATTCCCGACAACTTGGATCGCTAGCTTAGCAGGCCAGTGCTTTACCCACTGGTTTGGATCAATTCATGCAGCATACTACTCTTAAAACGCAGAACCACCCAGAACTAAAACTAATCTTCATTGACTCAAGGACAAGGGTGACAGTGAATCACCAAAAAATGACTGTAAAATGTAAATACTTGTAGTGAAATCTGTCTGAACAGGTCTCCCTATTAAGGGGTCATCTGTTGAAAGCAATTACTTATTCAGGGTCCCTGGAACCAAAGTCCAGCTTGCAAATGGACTTTTGTTAAAAGGTCACCCATCTTAGGCAGCCAGTTTTGTTTGCTATCTCAGGTGGCTCAGGAAGACAGGTTTGACTGTATATAAAGTATGATTGGAAATATTGAGAATTTTGTCAGCCAGGATTTTCCTGACTTCAAATTTAAGTGAATAAAACTTCCTTAGTATGTCATTGGTATTACAATCAGATAGCTTTGATATCTCCTAGTCATCTAGCCACCTTGCGACTAGAAAACTCTTGTCAACACAGCAGTAAATGAGTACCTGTTTCAAACCTTTACTTTTTACTTCTTATACAGCTCTCTTTATTCATAAGTTTTGGGGTTTATTTTGTAAAGCATGTTTTGAATTATGCCTCCTTTTGGACTTTCATTTACACCGCTTCTGAACTGCTTCAATTAAGAAGTCAATTTTAGACATACATGTACAGTAACTGATAATGACGTGTAAAATATTTCAGTAAACATGAAGAAATCGACATTTTTGAGTGTCACCATTCACTGATCATGCAATTTCAAGAACATTTAGGATGTTTAATCTTTATTCAATATTTTTGTATCAAAATATGGCAAATTTACTTAGAAAAATATTCCCCAGCCTTAAAATTAAATACAAAACATGAAAACAAGCTATCAGAGGTAAGACAATACACCATCAGGTGCCTCGGTAAGCCTGGTTAGGTTTAATACTGTCAGTGTGGAATTATAGGAATTTTTGTACTCTCATGATTGTATGTGGGGAACAAAGTACCATACTATAAGTGGCAAACAAATTACCGGTAAGTGAAGTTGTGAGAAAGTGGACTTTCAGAAAGCAGAACATGACAAAAACTTTCAGTCCTGCCAGTACAAAACCTCCAGGGTCTATCACTTTCACTATTGGAACTCTAGGATGTCTCGTTTAAGATAAAATGTCTGCGAAAATCGATCAGGTGCGAAACGCAAAAAGGTCTGAATCATCAATCATTTATTTAAAACTCCAATCAGATTTTAGCATTGGAAAACTTTCTTTCTTTCTAATCAAAGAATAAGTCTAAGTAATGTTTACGACAACAGTATTTGCCCCTCAAACGTAGAAAATATTATCAGATTGAAACGGTATTACCTGCCGAGTCACCCTCCATTGAAATGGGAAGTAAATCTCGCAGTACACAAGATGAAAACCAGTACTTATTTTCCGTCATAAACGAGGGATCATCTTGGAAAAAAGATGGTTTGAAAATGAAAATTTAAATGCTTTCAGATATTAAAAGTAAACTTATGTTTACTAGTTTAGTTTTAGATAGTCTTAATAGACTTTGCACTGATATATCTGCAGTATTATTGGACTAAACAGACTTTAGGAGATGGCTTCTATATACAGGAAATGGCTTCTATATAAGCGTTCCGCTTACCGTCAGATCCTGTTCCATGTTGTGTAATATTTGATAGATGTATTTTCTATGAATAAATATTGTTTAAACCAAACTTACTTGGTCAGATTGGGAATTTTTCATCTGGAATATTGGGAAAAAACATACTTTTTTGGCTTTGGCAATGGGGCTGAGTTTCGGTGATCGAAAGCCCTGGAGCCAAACCCAGAATTTCAATCAAAAGTCATCAGATAGAGTTTAACTGGTCAATGCAATTACATCCTAGGACTTGACATAGTCCACAAACCAAATTGCACATGTTGAATGTCCCACAATAAATCAGTGATTTAACCTTACAGTTAATGGAGGGATGCACACCTATTAAATTAGGTGTGGTATTGGAAGTATGAATTCTGCCTTGGTTGATGACAAAGTTATTGCCTTTGTTTGTCAATACTTCTGCAAGCATGAAGCACAAGAATGGCTTAACCTAGGGGTTTAGAAATTTCATATGTAGAATGGCCATGAAATATAAGTGGACTTATGCTCTTTCATAATTTTTCCTATATATTACCCCTGTTATAGTGCTCTTGTTATATGTGTATTGTTTCATTGACATGAATTTTAATTTCAGAGAGAATTGCTGAGAGAATTATCCGAGGTCGGGATTGGTTGTTCCACAAAGTGGGAGAAGAGTGGATATTTCTGGCCTTATTAGGAATATTAATGGCACTGTTAAGTTTTGCAATGGATTATGTGATTGAAAAATGTCAGGAAGGTGGGTATTTGTGGCCCCATATATTTCAGACTATTATATTGTAAAGATTATTACTCATACCAATAAAATTCTCCAAAATGGAACACCTGAACTAATTATAAACACTATCTGTACCAAAATTTGAAAAGTTTGGTTTCTTAAAGCAGTAATGTGTCTAAAAGATGCAGATGAAATGGCAAACAGTGTAGGCCCTGATCAGACTCCTCCCTTAGAAGCAGTCTGATCTTCATCTTGGACTCCAATGTTTGCTCAGACCTATATCCGTCCCAGTGTTAAGAATTTTTATAGTAATCAGTGCTTGCACTAATGAAAGACAGGAGTCACTTACTCCCCAGATCTCTTTAGGACTTTCCACTTTGATGACTTGGATGTCAGTAATCCGTTTGAACGAAGTTTACAGAGAATTATATCAATGATAAGTGTTGTGGAGATTTTCCCGATTGTGGAAAACAACAAAATGAAGAACTTCGATTATAAGTTCCTAAAATTCGATTTATTTTTAACACTGAGCCCAAACGATAATGGTGTCAACTTTTCATCTAACTAATCCCTAGCAACCACGTTAAAAATCATGTTAACTCTCATTACGCCGTGCGTTATAGATGACATTACTCACCCATAATGCAAAGCTTAAATATAAGTCAAAAAGTTCTTTTCTCCAATAAGTCTCAGTGAGTGTAAAACTGAGTAAATATACCGTATTTCAGGCAGGGATCCGCCTAGAGCTTTCAGGCAGGGAAAAGTTTTGCGATATTTTCTGCATTTTAGGGAGAAGTTTTGGTCCAAATTTTTGATTTCCTTCTATGTTCTATACATTTTCACTTCTCCCTCAGCTCAAAATAGGGAGAAGTCAGCAAGCTTAGGGAGACTATTTCTCTCAAATTGCCCTTTAGGCTGAGCCCTGTTTCAGGAAAGCAAAATAAGTTGCATGTAAATACAAAAGTACCTGTAATGTTTACTGTAAAATAACATGCATGGAAACACAAAGTAATGCACTGGTATACCTCTGCATTCATATTGATGGGACTTCTGAATTTTACAGTAGGATTCCTGTTTTTCAACTTTAGTGCAAGATGGGATTCCTGTATATCAAACTTAGTGCAGGCACTGCATAATGTAGCAATCCAGACTATTTGGACTGAAATTATAAGTAATTGTGGCTGCAAACTTTATTTTCTTTTATATTTTTCAATGAATTATAGAGATTTCGCGGGGAAATCAAAGCTGATAATCTCACTGTTTCAGACAGTGAGTCATGACTATAGATTTCACTGTTTCAAAACTAGGATTTTCATGAAAAGTCCCATTTATTTTTATGCTTCCTGAAGGATGATCATACAGGCCTCATACTTTTCAGGCTTCTGCAGGATTTCAGGCTTTCATTTCTTGAATTTTACTTGATTTCAGGCTTTGATTTTTAAGTTTTCAGTGTTTCTTCTGCTTAAAAAGGGCTATTTTAGGCTGCGAAAGCAGGCATTCCAGGCTTGGAAAAGCTTTGTCAGTATGAGGCCTGACATATAGTTGCGGCTTTGTCCATCCATCTGTCCGTCTTTCAGTCACACTTTTGTCCGGAGCATATTTCTGAAAGTAAAAGGGGGAACTAAATGAAACTTCACACATTGATAGAGGACAATAAGAGGAAGTGCAGAACACAAGAACCATAACCCTGTCACAAGTAGTTATGAAGTTAGCTCCCTTTCCAGTTTTTTAAAAATATTTTTGCTTGTCCGGAAAATATCTCTAAAATTATTATGGGGAACTAGATAAACCTTCACACGTTGATAGAGGACAATAAGAGGAAGTGCAGTGGACAAAAACCATAACCCTGTCACAAGTATTTACGAAGTTAGCCACCTTTCCATTTTTATGGCCCCTTCATTAAAATTGGGGGGGGGGGGGGGGGGGGGGGCGGGATATAGTATCACCGCTGTCCGTACATGCGTAGCGTATGTTTTGTACGTACGTACGAAATGGTTTCCATTCAATATCTTTTGAAAGCATTGGGGTATTGAATTCATATTTCATACACAGCTATATAATCATAAAACACAGGTCAAGTTCGGTGTTGGGCAATTCCGTCGATTATTGTGGGAGTTATGGCACTTTTTCGACTTCATTTTGTATGAAGAAATGGTTTCCATTCGATATCTTTTGAAAGCATTGGTGTATTGAATTCATATTTTATACACGGGTATATATTCATAAAACACAGGTCAAGTTTGATGTTGGGCAAATTCCGTCGATTATTGTGGGAGTTATGGCCCTTTTTCGACTTCATTTTGTATGAAAGGTCAAGTTCGATGTTGGGCAAAATCCGTCAATTATTGTGGGAGTTGTGGCCCTTTTTCGACTTCAATTTTTATGAAGAAATGGTTTCCGTTAGATATCTTTTGAAAGCATTGGTGTATTGAATTCATATTTTCTACACAGGCATATAATCATAAAACACAGGTCAAGTTCGGTGTTGGGCAAATTCCGTCGGTTATTGTGGGAGTTATGGCCCTTTTTCGACTTCATTTTATATGAAGATATGGTTTCTGTTCGATATCTTTTGAAAGCATTGGTGTATTGAATTCATATTTTATACACAGGTACATACTCATAAAATACTGGTCAAGTTTGATGTTGGGCAAAATCTGTAGATTATTGTGGGAGTTATGGCCCTTTTTTGACTACATTTTGCAGGAAGAAATGGTTTCCGTTCGATATCTATTGAAAGCATTGGTGTATTGAATTCATATTTTTTATACAGGCATATAATTATAAAATACAGGTCATGTTAGATGTTGGGCAAAATCCATTGATTATTGTGGGAGTTATGGCCCTTTTTCACCTTCATTTTGTATGAAGAAATGGTTTCTGTTCGATATCTTTTGAAAGCATTGGTGTATTGAATTCATATTTTATACACAGGTTAATAAACATAAAATACAGGTCAAGTTCGATGTTTGGCAAAATCCGCCGATTATTGTGGGAGTTATGGCCCTTTTTCGACTTCATTTCATACAATAATGGTTTTCCTTTGTTAGTTTTTGAAAAGTTACTTGTTTCTGGGCTATTTCTTTTGGAAAGTTGCATGGCATCCATTTCTGCGATAAGATACAGAATGTCATCACATATCACAGTCATGACCCCCCCCCACACACACACACACTTCTCTTGATCCAAGAAGCACAATACATCTGCCCAAGGAAAACAATAAAACATGTACCACAGAAGTCTGCCTTTGTGAACCTAGTTATGCTACAAGTGCCAGTACCTTAAACAAGGCGCCATCTTACTTAGGGCACTAGGCGGGGGCATCCGTATCCTATGGACTCATTTGTAGTTTTTCAATATTTTTGCTTGTCCTGAGCATATCTCTAAAAGTATTAGGAGGAACTAAATAAACCTTCACACATTGATAGAGGACAACAAGAGAAAGTGCAGAGCACAAGAACCATAACCCTGTTTTAGTTAGCTCATGTTCTATTTCGTCAGTATTTTGCTTGTCCGTAGCATATCTCTGAAAGTATAAAAGCGAACTGAATGAAACTTTACACACTGAAAGAGGGCAATAAGTGAAAGTGCAGAACACAAGAACCATAACCCGGTCAAAATAATTACAGAGTTAGCTCCCTTCTTAATTTAGCATATCTTTGGAAGCATTGAAGGAAACTAAATGAAACTTCACACATTGATAGAGGGCAATGAAAAGAACAGCAGAGTTTAAAAACTATAACCCAACCTTTAGTAATTACGGAGTTAGCTTCCTTGCTAGTTTTTTTTCAGTTATTTAGCTTGTCTGGAGCATATCTCTGTACATATTTAAAAGAAAATGAATGAAACTTCTTATATTGATAATAGAGGGCAATGACAAGAAGTGCAGAGTAGAAGAACCATAACTGTATCCCAAGTTATTTTGCAGTTACTTCCTTTCATATTTTTTCTCATTTGTTAGCATGTCCAGAGCAAAGCTCTAAAAATATTGAAGAGAATTATTTTTTTTCCACTTTAAATTGCATTTAATTTACACAGAAAATCACTCCTTCACCAAGATTCCCATTACCCTATTCCGAGCCTTCAGGGAGCATCCATTGGTTCCACCGATTTTCTTGTTTGATTAATTGGCAAAAGTTTTATCATGCATGTTTGCACATCATAACCACATATATGCAAAGTCAGGCTGCCGAATTAAAATCTAAAACAGTTCCTTCAAGAGCAGAGAACACATTCGAAAGAAAAAACATGGGCCATACTTCGAAGTTTCGGCTATTCAAGCCTCAGTTTCCTGTAGACATTCTTTCATAGCAAATTTCTTGAGGTCTGTTTTTCAAACTGTAATTTTCAAGCTATTGTTTCAATAGTAAACTCAGTTTACAACCCATATCATATGCAGTAAACATACTGGAAGCATCAAGTTTGATGCAAACTGGTTAGAAAAAAGTTGTGTCTCTGTCTTGATGTCTGACACATTGGAATAAACTGAACTTTTGCAAATTTTAAAGCAGAAAAGAAACAGAAAATATGGCTATTTCAGTGGAAGATTGATTTTCATTTCACTCATGAACACCAAAAGTTGTTTTATCACTAGTGGCTTCTCCACTCGTGAAAATATTGCTTTTGGTGTTCATTTGGTGAAATAGAAGTAGAAATTTCTTTGTCTATTTTATCAGACTTATAAAGCTCAGCTGTCGGTAGTAGGGTTAATTAATTCTTATAATTCTACATGGTAGCATCATGTGTTGTGACCTCTCTTTACAGAAGCAGTTCTGTTGAGGAGTCACAACATATGATTTCATAGAGAAATAAAAAAGAATTTCCCAGAACCACCCTTATCTAGTGCTATGATGCTCATGTGTTTGTTTTGTGTCTGTTTCAGCTAAGATATGGCTGTATGAGGAATTGGCCTTCTCTGTTGCGTTACAGTACGTTACCTGGGTGTTTTATTCTCTTCTCTTTATCATGTTTGCAACAGGATTTACACACCTAGTCTCACCACAAGCTATAGGTAAGTCTTTTTTAGCCTCATCACAAGCTAAAGGTAAGTCTCTCTAGTCTCCCCACAAGCTATAGGTGAACCTCTGCTAGTCTCACCACAAGCTATAGGTAATCTCTTTCAGTCTCATCACAAACTATAGGTAAGTCTCTCTTGGTCTCCCCACAAACTATAGGTAAGTCTCTTAGTCTCACCACTAGCTATAGGTAAGTCTTAGCTCTTACTCTCAACATACATGTAGGTTATACAATCATACCTATTGGGCCATGACATATATTTCATGGATCATTGAATATAGACAATTTTGGTTCATCATTTGCATTTAGCTCATTTAGCTAAGTAACAAACAAGGATAAAGTCTTCAATCTTGCTTCACAAAAGCATTTGGACAAGAACATCTAAATGCAGTGATCCATATGGGGCCATGATCTACATTTTACAGTGCATTGAACAAAGAAAAGTTCGGTTTGTCTGTTGTGCTTAGTTCAGTTTCTAAGTAACCAAATGGGGTACAAACTTAATTCTTGGTATACAGTGACATCTGGGGAAGGAAAGCTACATGTGGTTAGCCATGTCTGATGTTGACCTATATTTCATGGTCATTGCACTTGGTAAAAAAGTGTCACCAAAGGTATGTTAGTTTCTCAGTAACTACAAGAGGTAAAGTTGTAATATTTTGCATACCCTTACATACGTGGAAGGACAACTAAGTGCAGTAAACCATTTGTGCTCTTGACCAGTATTTCATGGTTCACTGCACTTAGAAAAAAAGCTTCACTGACTGTGTTTAAGTCAATATCACATTAACTACACGGGGTACACTCGTAATATTTAGCTTATGGTTACAATTGGGAAAGACCAACAGAATACAGTGAACCATATCTGTCGTTGACCTGAATTTCACTGTCTAGTGATTTGGCCTCATATTCCTAACATTCTTTCATATATTTGCATTGTACTTGGGTTAATGATTGTGGCTGACACTGTGAGTGACCTAACACTAACTGTAGGTCAGTGTGACCTATTTTTCATGAAATCAAATCAATTTTTAGCTCGCCTGAACGAAAGTTCAGGAAGAGCTATTGTTGTCACCACGGCGTCGGCGTCCGTGTCAGCGTCAGCGTCCGTGTCGGCGTTCGGATTGGATGTTTTGGTTAAAGTTTTTTAAAGACCTATATCTCCTTAACCCATGGATGGATTCTTTTGATACTTGCACTGTAGTTAGATATTGGTCTAAGGTTTAACAGGGTACCACCCCCACCCCACTCCGTGACCTTGATGTCAAGGTCATGGACTTAGAAAATTGGTATTTTTTTTGGACTGGATGTTTTGGTTAAAGTTTTATAAAGCCCAGTATCTCCTTAACCCATGGATGGATTCCTTTGATACTTGCACTAAAGTTAGATATTGGTCTAAAGTTTTCGAAGGTACTACCCCCACCCCCCTCTGTGACCTAGATGTCAAGGTCATGGACTTAGAATATTGTCTTTTTATTGATTGGATGTTTTGGTTAAAGTTTTTTAAAGACACATATCTCCTGAACCCATAGATGAATCCTTTTTATATTTGCACTGTAGTTAGATCTACAGAGTACTACCCCAACTCCGCTCAGTGATCTTGATGTCAAGGTCAGGGACTTGGGAAATTTTGTCTTTTTTAAAGATTTGTAATTGCATACTGGTTCATAATGCTTTGCAGAGATTTAGTTTATACTTAACTGATGTTAGACTCTTTTTAGAGTTTTTACAAAACACCTTATACTTACCCCACTGGATGACCTTGAAGTCAAGGTCATCGATTTGATACATCATCCTAGCGCCCCCCCCCCAATCCCCCCCGCACGTTCCCCCTCCCCCCCCTCCCCTACCCATCAGTTTTTTTACCTCAAGCTCATGGACTGTGAAATTTCATTTCATTTCTTTTTTATTTTAATGTTATTTTTAAGACTTATTTCTGAGATAGCTTTTGTTTATAAATGTGTTTTCATTATGGACTTCTTGCATGAAGTTTTATGCATAGCAGTCCACATAGCGCGCCCCCCCCCCCCCCCCCCCCCCCCCCCCCCCCCCCCCCCCCCCCCCCCCCACCACCACCACCACCCATGGACTTTGAAATTTCATTTCATTTTTTTTATTTTAAGACTTATTTTAAGACTTATTTCTGAGATAGCTTTTGTTTATAAATGTGTTTTCATTATGGACATGCTTGCCTGAAGTTTCATGCATAGCAGTCCAAATAGCCGCCACCCCCTCCCCCTACCCGTCAGTTTTTTTTTACCTCAAGCTCCTGGACTTTGAAATTTCATTTCGTTTTTTTTTATTTTAATTTTAACTTTATGTTAAGACTTATTTCTGAGATAGCTTTTGTTTATAAATGTGTTTTCATTATGGACATGCTTGCCTGAAGTTTTATGCATAGTCCACACCACCATAGCGGCTGTGTGATGGGCAAGCACCATTTCAGGCGAGCTATGCTGTCAGGCGACAGCTCTTGTTTGCAAAGACCTATAATTTTTCTGTATAAAAAACTAATGTTAAATTGTTAATATTAATTGTTAACATTGTCAGTATATATAAATCTCTCTAAAATACCATCAAATACATTGTGTATAAGTTAAACTGACTATTTTTGTGCTCACAGAGCTCCAGATAAGAGGGAGTTTTTGGAGATAACTAGGGATGATTTATATAAAATCTCCAGGAAATATATATTGTGACCCCTCATCTGAGCTGGTTTGAAGAGGAGGTTCAGATGAGGGGTCACAACATAGGTTATCAAGAAAATGCAACAGTTATCATCAAACACCTTCTTACATTGATCTCTGGCTCTTTTTCTTTTCCGTTGCAGGCTCTGGTATACCAGAAATGAAAACTATTCTGCGAGGTGTTGTTCTAAAAGAATTTTTAACCTTCCGGACATTGGTGTCCAAAGTTGTTGGTTTGTGTTCATCATTAGGCAGTACACTACCATTTGGTAAAGAGGTATATTTGTAACATAAGTGCTCTCGATAAGTGGAGAAGCGTAAAGAGCTTAAATATTTGGACCTAAAAACAGTTAATTTTCCATTTGGAACAAATGGAAAATTAATGGTTTTAGGTGTCCCAATACTTATTTGATTTGATTTACTACATTTGATGATGACAGATTTTTATGCAAAATTAATAAAACCTGTGTTCACTCATCCGATCTAGAGCTCTGACCTTTACCAGTCTGTTCACGTCCACAGCAAGTTTGGGAGGAAACATTTGGACTTGTTTTACATGAATTAGCTGTCCACAGCCTGCCTGCCAACAAGCTGTCATCATCAACACTGAATAAGTAGATTATAGAGTGTCTAAAGTATAGCAGGTTTATGATCGACAATTTTCAGTTTTGCTGTAGTAAATTTGTTCTCTTTCTTCTTTTTTTCTTATTATGTGATTGTGCAAGATATGAAGACTAAAGTAAAATCTCTAAGTATTTGGACGTAAAGGTCTGAGCAAACAGTGCAGACCCAGGTCAGACTGCTTTTTAGGTTCCAGTCTGTATGTTGTTTATCCACATCTTTTGGATGCATCTTTGCATTGTTAAACCAAACTGTTCCAGTTTGGACAACTATGACAATTGTTTTAGTTGTCCTAATTGAAAGAATTTCTCGGGTTTATTTGCCCTTTGTTGATATCACTCACTGCCTCTGGTAAATATGCAAGAAATATGTGTAATGCCAGGGGAAAACTCCGTACCCTGAAATGTACAAGGATTCTCTCAGCAATTTCTGGGCATCATGTGTATTCATGGCATGATTTTTAGAAACAGTACCTAGGCAAGAAAAAGTAAAACCTACAGATTCTGACTTTAGTCTGTTCTTAAGTTGCACAACATTTACTTTCCAAGTCAAAGTGATCTCTGTCAAAGATGGAGCCATATAGGCTCCATCTTTGACAGAGATCACTTTGACTTGGATTTAATAGACCTTCCCCAGCCCCACTCAGAATGTCACTTAAAAGTCACCTGATAGTGTATAGCTGACCAAAGCAGGGACAAGTTAGCATGTGACATAGTCCCACAAACAAAATCACACATGTTCAATGTCCTACAATAAGTCCAGGATTTACCCTGCAGTTCATGAAGAGATGCATACATGAGCCGCGACGCGAGAAAACCAACAAAGTGGTTGTTTGCCCAGCGCAGACTCAGATCAGCATTGGCATCCGCCTAGTCTGCGCAGAGTCTTTCCTAAGCGCTTAAAGGGTAGCTAAGGGTCTCAGCTACCCTCATGCGGACAGCAAAGACTCTGATCAGACTGGGCAGATGCCCAGGCTGATCTGAGTCTGCGCTGGGCGCACAACCACATTGTTGGTTTTCTCCCGTCGCGGCTCACATGTTTAAAGTAGGCATGGCTTCGGAAAAATTTGCTCCCTTCTCAGTGGGGGCTTCTCTTAAAGGAGCAGTGTTGCTCTCCATACTTATTAACCTTTTTTTGACTAGTGGACTTGTCCATCCTTATCCTTTGGATGAGTCCATTTCTAGTTTTTGGGGTTTCTGGTGAATATTGTCATTTTTAGCGCATTTTGAATAGACATTTCTGTAAGCAGACAGTGATGACCCTGATTGGGCACCACGTTATGCAGCTTCTGAACTGGAGCGTCTGAACTGGGTCTGCCATGTATGCATATAAAGCTATCTCCAGAGGAAGAGTATCCATTCACCCTAAATTGCTGATATGAGCCGCGACACAAAAAAACAAAGTGGCATGTGCGTCAAGTGAAGACTCAGATCAGCCCGGGCATCCGTCCAGTTTGGTCAGAGTCTTTGCTGTCGGCATGGATGTAGCTTAGACCCTTTTCTACCCTTTAAGTGCTTAGCAAAGAGTCTGATTAGACTGGACAGATGCCCAGTCTGATCTGAGTCTGCGCTGAGAGCACAATCACTTTGTTGGTTTTCTCATGTTGCTGCTTATATACCCTACTAATTCACCCGAAATATGTTATAGGCCATGAATATTTCATACTATAGAAAACTCATTGGAGTGATTGCTATATTTTCAGGGACCATTTGTACATATAGCCAGTATAGTAGCTACATTGTTGGGAAAATTATCATCTTTTAGAGGTATATATGAGGTAAGAATTTACTGCTGTGATCTCTCCTGTGACTGACAGAAAGAGGGGCATAGGTGTTACTTGTGTGTTTGTTTTGATGAGCTTCTTGTCAGACAAAGTGGTTGCTTAAGGTAAATGTGGTAAGCTTTCAGGGGAAGCAAATGCGCCATTTTTATATTTGCCTCCCTTGTCAAAGGGGGTCAACTCATAATTTCAGTATGGATACAAATAACTATATCTTGCAGGACTAAATTTTATTTTGTGACCGTATTTATTATCCTATTCAACTGAAAATTTCACAGATGCATTGGCCTGAAGTGACAAATGCAAAAGTACAATAATGAAAGGCATATTGTTTTTGGCATGAGCTGCTGCCCCTGATTTAACATATTACAATTGTTTACTGTAGGCAAGAAAGTTCTGAAATTAGTAATGGTATAGTAAATGAAAATTGTATATCTGAATATTCATATGGGATGAAAGTTATACATTTATTACAATAAAATACACACTACAATTTATCATTTAGTGCCTGTACATATTCAAATATGGGTTATTGCCCCTGAAATGTTCAAGGGAGAAGAACTCGAGAAGCACATCGCTTCCGTTCTAATCCCATAGCTTGTACTGATATCTTACTTGTTTATGTATGTTTGCTTGTTTATGTATGTATTTATGTATGTTAACTGAATAAGCTAAATAAATATGTTTAAACCAAATGTTCAATTCATATGGAAAAATAAGTAAAATCAGAATTTACATGTATATTTAATAACAGTTACTTTATTTCTGATATCCAGTTCAAATAAAAACCTTATGACAGCTCTTTGTATGAACAAATCTTCCCGTCTATAAAAAATATTCTAACACAGTGCGCCTATAGAAGCAATGGAAAGTTGCCGTGTTTTATTCTGCAACAATTCACTGTTACGGAGCGCGTGAGTCTAATTGCTGACGTCACTGCAATTACTGACGTAATTTTGTGACGTTTTGAGGCGTTAGACGGTGTAAAGTCTCTTTTTCTTTCTAAAATCGCCATAAAAACGCACATTTATCTTAAACACAGTTAAGAATATTGGCGGGAGCATGAACGCGCTGGCAGGAAGGTTGGGAGAGTTTGAATGAAAAGAATAGTTTTTCAGCGTTTTTCTTGAGTGTTAGAATCGAAATAGTTCAGCTCTAGCATTGAATTGTTGAGTAATAATTCACTGTTTGTCGGTCAGTTGTAAGTAGATATATCACTCGCGCTCCGTGCTCGTGATATGATCTACTTTACAACTGACGTCCAAACAGTGAATTATTACTCAACAATTCACTGCTAGAGCTGATCTATTTCTTAAACAACATATGGCATTGTTACTGACATGTATAAGTGCATGCTTTGTTAGAAATTTTCATTGACAAAAAATGGGGGAAAGAGTATTTTAAAGGGATTTTTTCCCTTGTTAGATGATAACTTCTTGTTTTTATTTCATAGTAATATAACATACGAATTGGTTAATATGTGTTACAGATTTAATGAAAATCTGTTATTGGGAAATATCTTTAGTTTTTAAAATCATGTGAATTTCATGAAAATTCGCAAACCATTTAGCCATCCATACAAATTTAAAAAATTTTGCAGATACAGAAGTTTGGTTTACTTAATCAGTGTTGCTTATTCTTTGCCATGCCTAAGATATTTGACAGTGAGTCTCAGATTTAAAGTTTGTTTAGGTGTCTGTAGTGACCTCAAAGAGAAGAATTTAATCCTTGTGGACATAATCTAGACTTCCAGACTCTGAAGGGTAGCTAGGATTATCATTTCAAGATAGAACAGATTGTGAAGTCTTCCAGTGTAGCTAGGGCCTTCATTTCAAGACAGGCCAGACTATCAGGCATTGCATTGCAGGTAGGGCCTTTATTGCAAGACAGACCAGACTTCGAGGCCATGTACATGTAGTGTAGGTAGGGCCTTTATTTCAAGACAGACTGTGAAGCCTTGTAGTGTAGGTAGGGCCTTTTTTTTCAAGACAGACAAGACTGTGAAGCCTTGCATTATAGCTAGGGCCTTCATTTTCTCAGGGTCCGGATAATGTTTGTGCAAACTGCAAAGACTGTAATCAGACTACATTGTGGCTTGGCAGATTTGCAGGCTGGTAATGAGACTTTCATGTCCACCGGTGCCATAAGCATCATGGCATAGATATGGGAACCCAATACCAGACTGTACACTGAGTCATTTTATGTTTTCAGAATGAATCTCGAAGAACAGAGATGTTAGCAGCAGCATGTGCAGTTGGTGTAGCAGGCACCTTTGCTGCTCCTATTGGAGGTAAACTCTCCCACTCTTTCTTGTTCTGTATACTATAACTACTCTAAACAATGGGACACCGTAACGGTTCCAGGGCTCTAGATAAGAGGGGTAGTTGGTGATAATTAAGGATATTTTTTGTTAATTCTGCATAAAAACATATGTTGTGACCCCTCATCTGAACCAGCTGGACGAAACAGTTCAAATGTGGAATGAGGTGTCACAACATATGGTTTCAATGAGAAATAAGAAAAATTATCTCTCAGTTATCATCAAATACTCCCTCTTATCTAGAGCTCTGGTAACCTCTTCCTAGCTGTATGAAATACGTGAAATGTCTTGTTTCTCTCTTTCTGTTTGTTTGTTCAGGCATCCTGATAACATTTGCATGTAAGTTTGACATTAAAAAGGGCTTCCGTTAACTTTCAGATTCAGAAAGTCCCAGACTTCCTACCCCTCAAATTTGGAAGTCCCACAGGAAAATCTAGGAAGTCCAACTTTTTTCCATTCACGTCTGTCGAAAGTTATGGAAGAAATAAAGTACTGATATATTAAACTCAGACTGCTGTTTTTGCCCACCTTTAGTTTCAGAGCCCTTGTTAAGGGGAATATTTAGAAGATTTTTCTTATCTCTATCCAAAAAATGTATGTTGACTAAACAAGAAATATCTTTGAAAAAGATAAAGGTTGCTAGAGAAATATTAAGTGAGAAAGTGCCGGGCACGGTACCTCGGTCGGGGGCATGTCCACTGCGAATGCTAGCGACACCGAGTTTGATCCTCACGTCCGGTACATTCTTTCTTGGAGACATTTCCCTCTCTTTCATTGATTTTAGAAGAACAGCAGTCAGTTCAAAGCGAAGGAATGTGCACTCAGTACTGGTAGACAGCCTCTGTGAGGCTTGCACAGAAACAGTGTGGTTAGGTTACTTACGTGTTCAACATTTCCCCGTTATCAATCGGGCCGTAACCCCTCCCCCAGCCCATTCCTCCGCCCCCCATAAAAGCAAACAATTAAGTTATGTTTTGATAACTTGATTACGTAGCGTACGTACCAAATGGTTTCCATTCAATTTCTTTTGAAAGCAATGGTGTATTGAATTCATATTTCATATACAGCTATATAATCATAAAATACAGGTCAGCTTCCATGTTGGGTAAAATCCGTCGATTATTGTGGGAGTTATGGCCCTTTTGCGACTTCATTTTGTATGAAAAATTGGTTTCCGTTCGATATCTTTTGAAACATTGGTGTATTGAATCCATATTTTATACACAGGTATAAAATCAGAAAACACAGGTCAAGTTTGATGTTGGGCAAAATCCGTTGATTATTGTGGGAGTGATGGCCCTTTTTTGACTTCATTATGAATGATAAACTGGTTTCCGTTCGATATCTTTTAAAAGTTTTGGTGTATTGAATTCATATTTTATACGCAGGTATATAATCATAAAATACAGGTCAAGTTTGATGTTGGGCAAAATCTGTTGATTATTGTGGGAGTTATGGCCCTTTTTCGACTTCATTTTGTATGAAAAACTGGCTTCCGTTCAATATCTTTTGAAAGCAATGGTGTATTGAATTCATATTTCATATACAGCTATATAATCATAAAATACAGGTCAAATTCGATGTTGGACAAAATCTGTTGATTATTGTGGGAGTTATGGCCCTTTTTCGACTTCATTTTGTATGAAAAACTGGTTTCCGTTCGATATCTTTTGAAAGCATTGGTGTATTGAATTCATATTTTATACACAGGTATATATTCATAAAATACAGGTCAAGTTCGATGTTGGGCAAAATCCGTCTATTGTTGTGGGATTTATGGCCCTTTTTTGACTTCATTTTGTATGAAGAAATGGTTTCCGTTCGATATCTTTTGAAAGCATTGGTATATTGAATTCATATTTTATACACAGGTATATAATCATAAAATACATGTCAAGTTCGATGTTGGGCAAAATCCGTTGATTATTGTGGGAGTTATGGCCCTTTTTCGACTTCATTTCATACAATAATGGTTTCCGTTTGTTAGTTTTTGAAATGTTACTTGTTTCTGGGCTATTTCTTTTCTTGACACTTCTCTTGATCCAAGAAGCACAATACATCTGCCCAAGGAAAACAATAAAACATGTACCACAGAAGTCTGCCTTTGTGAACCTAGTTATGCTACAAGTGCCAGTACCTTAAACAAGGTGCCATCTTACTTAGCGCACTAGGTGGGGGCATCCTTGTCGTATGGACACATTTCTAGTCTTAAACACTGGCACTTTAGTTTCAAAGTGTATATACTCAAAAATGTCTGAGAAATCCATTTAAACGTACACGACACAACTGTGTCTTCACAGTCAATGTACATATCTAAAGTTTACATAATGACACGACTGTGATGACACATTTGTGTATTCGATTTTAAAAGAATAAGTCAAACAATTTACAATCTCGTCCTCCGTCTTTTTTTTTCTCCGTCAACCTTTGGATAAAGCTGTGTGTCAAGTCCAATATATTTGGCTACAGGCCGATCTGTTTATTATACCATCCAGTGGAATGGTGTAAAATGTGGGTCAATAGTAAGGTTAGACGTTGCCTGATGGCAACGAAAAAAGTGCATTTTTCTAAACAAATATTCTATCATTTAAAATTAAGAATTAGCTATGTACAAGATAAATCTGTGTTATTTATTCTGCAAAAACAGATTATTAAGTAAAATGACTGCAAATGCCCTATACTTATGTTACCAATATTTTTTGTTGTTATTTTTTTTTTTCAATAGTCAATTCTTGTTACCTGTTAGACAAGTGTGAAAAATGGTTTGAATTCTGTGCAAACGAGAGAAGCTAGATCAAAATAATGATTGCTTTATTCACTTGAAGTTTAGAGAATATGTGTTTACACAAATCTAACATCATTTAGGCATACTTTTCACACCAGGTTTGGTGAAAATTGCAATGTCGGGGACCTTCTAACTCTGTAATTGGGATTTTTTCAGCCACTTGGGAAAAAGGGAGGGGTTTTGCCCTTGGGAATGGGGCTGGAATTTGGCACCAGAATGGCCTGAAAGGAAACACTGCCATTAGGCATCTCAGGATGAAAAATGTGCTTCCAACCATCAGAATATTAGTAGTTTATGGTCTTACACAACACTTGCCGGACCGTTAGCCACGTCCGAAATTGCATTACTATACGCACTTTCCAAGCTTACAAAATGGTATGAAAAATTGCTTTAATGCTTCCACGCTTTACAATTCTTGACGAATATTTCATTGAACATTCGATTTGTCCTAGATTCTAACTGCTGTTCATTTTTAAGAAACATCAAATTATGATTTTTGCAACACAAAGTGGAACTGTTTACTATCAAGTAGCTGTGACCTGGCCACTGTCAGGAAGAAATTGTTCAACTCGTTTTAAAAAGATCAAAGTGACACCGACGCTTTTCATCTTCTAATTTTGCCAAAAGAAATTACCGTAATGATCATTAAAGTAGGACAGAAGTGCCATTATGGGTTATTGAGACAGAATGTGCGTCATAAATTAACCTGAGTCGGAAAAAAATATGCGAACTAAAATAAACTAATTATTTTTCAGTAAAAATGGATAGATAAATCATTAGTTTACAGTTGCATTTCAGTTTGGCGTCCTCATTTTTTTCGCAAGAGCAATAACTATTAATATAGTCAGACAGGGGTGATCCAGTTTTAACCATCTTAGCAGCCGGCAAGATCAAACAATTACATAATCTGTCATTATCATGTTTACTTGCACATGTACACTGTCGCTTTAATTTACACCCCGCGATAAATTAGGGCAGAGCTAAGGCTACAGCTGTAATATACATCTTCTGATTGGACAATAGGCAGAGCTAAATACGTAGTTAAGGTTCTCACTGACAAGCCTCAGTCAGCAGGTTAATCACAAAGCCTATATATAGGAGACACGTGTCAAAGGTAATACCGATCAAGTGTTTATTGAGAGATGACATAATTCCTGAAAATTGGCGTACGCCAGAACACCTGACTTGAATTTAATTACTCGCTGAAAATGGGCAGGCTTTATGACGTCTGAGGTAACGATTTCGGCCGTACAAAGGAAATTTTAGAAGTCTGTGGTACGTCTTTGAAGTTTAATTTGGACGTACGAAGACAATTTTCGGGCGTAATTTACGCTGTACGCCCGCTTAACGGAAGCCCTGATTAAATTATAATTTTTTTTGCATACACTTCCCAGAAATCTTGTATATTCAAAGTTTTAGCAGTCAGTATATAAGTTAATTGGGATATAGAGTTTCACCAACACGTATATCATGAAAAAATATAGAGATATGGTTTACAGACCCATCTGAAAGATATAAGGAACACGGGCGTCAATGTGCAACTCTTGTTTGCAACCCCAGTAATTTAATGCAGGAAAGAAGGAAGTATGTCAAGGGATATATTGTTTTCATATTTCCATTTGTTACACCACGCCACACGTTAGTGGCGGGGTATTATGTTTTCCTGCTGGCTGTCCGTGTGTCTGTCAGTCCGTCCATCCGCCCGTCGTACGTATGTCTGTCCGTCCATCAGTGAGCATTTTGTTTCCGTTTGATAACTTGAGTATCTATTAATGGATTTTCTTCAAACTTGGCATGTGCATTGGACTTGGGAAGGTCTCGGTTGGGATTGTTATTGGGCAGTTTGCAATGGCAGGGTATTACGCAGTCGTTTACGATGCTTTTATTCACCCATCTGTCAGTACATCTGTTCTACTGTAAACACTTCCATTAAATTTTATGTTAATTTTATTTTACTGTCCAATGGCTTTGGCTGTGGTTGATTTTCTGTAGTATATAATTCCCAACTCACTTATATGTTTCTTTTATATTACAGGGGTGTTATTTAGCATAGAAGTAACAGCAACATATTTTGCTGTTCGTAATTATTGGCGAGGATTCTTTGCTGCTGTGTGTGGAGCTGTTACTTTTAGATTATTAGCTGTTTGGTTAAAATATACAGGTAGTTATGGTATACTTTCTAAATTATCAAACATCAATCTGTGACAAAACGTCTAGTCAACCAATGTAGGGCCTGATCATACTGCTTCATCAGGAGCAGTATGATCAGGGTCTACATTGTTGGCAGTTTTAGAAAAAAGTAAAAAAAAACACACACATTTTTTCCTGTTTCTTTTTTCCTTGTTATTTTTTTTTTCTTGAGGAATGAAGTGTTTGAAATTTTAGAGCTGTTTTCAAAATAATGTTGCTTGATGTAATCTTCATTTTGAAAAAAAAAACACACACACACACCGACGCATTAGTAACAGTTTGGAGAGATTTCAGTTCTGTTTGCTATAATTTATGCCATTAACTGTTCAAAATTAGAAAGATGAGGAAGACAAATTTTATACTCACTACTTACAAAATATTTCAAGGCATAGACACAAGGAGTGATCAGCATGTTCAAGAATTTCTTTGATTGCAAGCAAAATATTCATCCAGTCTAGATAAAACTATACTGTAATAGAATTCAAACAAATAGAGGCTTGCTTATTTGCAAAATTATGTTTATATGACATCATAAAAGTAAATTTAAGAATCCCAACTGATGTTGTCATATATCACGACAATGTTCTGAAATGGACAACAAGGTAAAATCGGAGCAGTGCATCATAAATAATTTTTTCAGTAAAACTGGTGAAAATGTTAAGTTAGATAATAATTGACCTACAGTATGTTTATGGAGAGTCTTGTTGCGTCAACCAAAGCATGAATGGAAATGTTTAGCGAGAGTATTCATAAAATTGAGCTGTAACATGACAAAAACAACAAAGTTGCATGTGCATCAAGCAAAGACTCAGATCAGATCAGAGTCTTCACCATCCGCACAAAGATAGCTTAAACCCTTGGCTACCCTTTAAGCCGTCAAGAAAGGCTTGGTTCAAACTGGGCAGATGCCCAGGTTGATCTGAGTCTTCGCGCGGCACACAAGCCACTTTGTTGCAGCTCAAATGGCTTAGTATCTATTGGTGATGAAGGCAGACACTAAAGATGAGACCCACACAGTGGATGAAAAATTAAGGAAAAAACAGAATGGCTTGATTCTACTATGCAGTGGAAGATTGTAAAATGAGAATTACCATAAAAATTCTAAAACTTGGAACACCTAAATTACGATAATTTTCCTAAAAATGGGATAGTTAGGTTTTTACATGGAGAGGTGTCTTGGTTGAGTAGTTACAGACACTTGGTTTTGTTGCTGAAGGTTGCAGAATTGAATTCAGGTTAGGCTTGCAGACTCTGTCAATCCAGCAGTAAATGAGTACCATTTTTGAACCAGAGAAAACTGGAAAACTTTTTCCATCATCCCAGAAGTAAATGGGTATTTTGTTTTTTAATCATGGAAAAGGAAAGGGATGCATTCCTCCTTTCATTGTGCTTTCACCTTGTTAATGCATCCAACAGATCAATGTTGATAAGACAGCTGCTTTAGGAGCACTCTGATCTAGCTCTGTATCAATTTCCGGGAATTTTTACAATATAACAGATGTGAAATATATTTATACTGAAAAAATTTATATTTCATCACAAATGTAAGATAGTTTGATGAGAAGTTCTTTTTTTAATACCACTGATTACTAAAGTTCAACATGAATAAAAGCTAAATTTTCATTTTCATTTTTTTCTTCCAGAAACGTTGACAGCATTATTTAAGACCAATTTAAAAACAGATTTTCCATTTGATCCCATTGAGTTATTAGCCTTTTCTTTTGTGGGGTAAGTAAGTCCATGTACTTTGATAATAAGATGTTGTGCTGTTATGGCAGAAACCTATGAGCCATGACACTACATAACCAACAAAGTGGCATGTGGCCCCATGATGACCCAGATCAGACTGGGCATCTGCCCAGTCTGATCAGAGTCTCCGCTATGCATTTTAAAGGGTAGCCTAGGGTCTAAGTAAGCTCCATGCAGACAGCAAAGACTCTGATCAGACTGGGCTGATGCCCATGCTGATTTGAGTCTTTCTGGGCACACATGCCAGTTTGTTGGTTTTGTCGTGTCGTGGCTAACATGTATCTTGACTCCTTGTCTTCTGAGATTTGAGTATAAGATTAATATTCGGTTTGAAAAGAAATTTTGGAAAGGTAAAATGCAGTTTGTGAATCTTGTTTCTATTTTTTCTCAGCTTTTTGTTTTGTCTACCACAAGCAGAATGCGAGACATAAGTATTGTAAAAATTAAAAAATTGGGACACCTAAGATAGTCACTTTAATTTTTCTAAAAATAGAACAGTGTGGTTTTTCAATGCAATTATGTGTCCAAAAGACCCAGAAGGAATAGCAAACAATGTTGACCCTGATCAGACTACTCCTTTTAGGGCTGTCTGACCTTTTTCTGCATTGTTTGCCAAGACCTATCTGTCCCAATACTTAGTTTTTATACTTTATTTGTTTTGTGGCATAAACTTTGCTTCAAGGTTTATCTGTTTTGCAACAATGCCCTCACAGGTGTGACACTGCCTTCCGCAGATTCTCATTTAAATTTTGGTGAGATTCTTGAATTCACGAGGATATAAGTAAAATATTAAACTTTCATGAATATCAACTGTTAAATCCTAAAAATTTGGACATCTGAAATTATTACCATAATTGTTGTAACAACGGAAAAGTCTGCTTTTTCAGTGCAGTAATGTGTTTTAAGGTAGTCATATATGGAACGACTGTTCATGATAAAAACGATCAACTGTGGAGTATATACAGTTATAACACACACTAACAATGTCTACCGTAAAGATCCTAAGTTTTTGGGCACATAGGTCTGTACAAACAGTGGAAACTGAGATCAGACTGTGCCTTAGGAACCAGAAAGATCAAGGTCTTCACAGTTGCCATCCCATCTGCCCATTTTTGTCGGCATTACTCTATGGTAGAACGGAATAACAGGAAAATAAATACTAGGGCAAGGACCTGATGTGCTTGCAGCAGATGCAGAATTTGGGCAGTCTGTTTTGGGGATATTTTTTAACTTAAACATTGTTTTTCTAAGAAACGAAACGGTGAAATGTCTGTTTTTTTGTTTGTTTCTGTAACATACAGTGTAAGTTTTACTAAAATAATATGCATAAGCATGCCCCATTGAGTGAATATATTTTTCATGACGTTTTTCATGAAATTCAATTTTCTTGCATTTTTTAAAAAAATGTATAAATATACTTTAATATTAAAAAGATAACTGCATTTTTTTGTTACCAGTATGTTTCAAATATCCTGTAATATAGATTATATGATTTGCAGAAATGAAAGTGAATTCATGTGTATGAATTTTAATAGAAAATGTGTCAAAAAGTATGTAGAAATACAAAATATTGTTTTTTAGGAAAACAAAATGGTGAATTTTTTTCTCATCCAAATGTTTTATAGCTCTTTGGGTTATTTAGATGGTATAATGGTTTGAATGCCCTGCCAATATTTCTATTCACCATCCATCTACCTTAAAGATGCAAATAGAATGGCAAAAAATGTAGACCTGTGCTGGTTTTGCACTGTATGTTCAGACCTGTCCCTTTCAATATTAAAATTTACACAATACAATATCATTTTTCAATTTCAGAGTTGCCTGTGGTTTTGGTGGTGCCTTATTTATACTCTTACATCGAAGAATTATATTGTTTACAAGAAAGCATAAAAAGATGTCCAGTTTTTTACAAAAAAAGTGAGTGACAAGATATATGAGCTGCAACACAACAAAACCAACAAAGTGGCAAGTGTGCTCAGTGAAGACTCAGATCATCCTGGGCATCCACCCAGTCTGATCAGAGTCAAATTCAGATCAGCTTTGCTGTTGGCATGGAGGTAGCATTGACCCTCAACTACCCTTTAAGCACACAGAAAAGACTCTGAACAGACAGGGCAGAGCCCAGCTGATCTAAGTTATGGCTGAGCACATATGCAGTTTTGTTATGTCGAGGCTCAGTTAATCTCCCAGTTCATTAGGGGTTTCTCTTAAGGTGAATGTGTACACCATCAAGTTTTACTGCCAGTTGAACGAGGGGAAACAATTTTTGTAACTTTGTGTTTGTTTTCCTGGGTAGCTGAGTCCTTCCAAAATAGGGTCTACTCCCACAGAAAGAATTTGCTCCTTAGGAAGCAAATTCTTTCTTGTAGGATTTGACTTTCATAGATTAGATACTGTTCTGTTCTGTTCAATTCTCGTATCGACGTTACCCAAGTGGCTCAACGGTGCGCAACCATAGTTACACACACTTGGCGCCGTGTGTCCGTCCAATGTCATTCAGTCTGTAAATGTCTCGTCGGTCAGTGCTGCCTAACCAGTATTCATGCATAGATGTTTGCCTTCTGCGGCTCCAAGTCAGGTTCTGTCCGGAAAAGGAGGCGCGCGCCACATGAAAGCCACCCCAGCGGAGAGTCCAGGGAAACACAGGCCAACCCCGCCCGCAGAGGGGGAGCACACCGAAACCCAGGTCCCAACGAGAGAACACGCAGGTGTTCCTTAGGTTTCAAGGATGGGACCTGTTGGGGTCCCATATTACTTACAGCCCTTAATTTTAACCCTCCCCCGTATCCAAGTAATTTGGTTCCAGATGGAGGTCCCTTATTCTGACCTTACCCTTAGGTGGGGATTGACGCAGTCACAGGTAGAGACCTTTTCAGGTACCTTTGGGGCTGTTGCACTTCAGTTATTTTGGTCGAGTAATTTTGCCAAGTGATGAGTGCAACATTAAGTTTGAATTTTGAACTCCCCCGTCAAAAGTGAGCATCTAGCATGGTGCCGGCTTTAGGATGCTAGCGCCTTGCTCATTAATCATTTATGATCCTAAAGGACATTAAAAAGAGCAGAAATTAGTTGGGAATGGCTTAAAGTTTTTTGCATAGGGATGGGTCTCGCACTGTATGGTCAAGCATATATAAAAAAAAAGATGTGGCTGTTATATACTAACCCCAGTTAGTTAGGTATATAATATTGATAAGTTGATGGGCCGTTAGTAGGTTTTCTTGTGAGTATGATGATGCCACCATAGGGCGCTCGCTATTAAAAACACGCCTCACCCAGGGGTGGCAGAGCATCAAGTTTGGTTGTTAGTATGTTTTGCGTGCGTGTGTGCCTGCTTATTTTGTGCTAGCACAATGTGCGTGTACTTGTTATTTTTTTGCGTGCATGCGTGTTTGCGTGTATGCCGGCTTGCGTGCGTGTTTGTGTGTTTATGTTTGTGATTGCGTATCTGTCCGTCTGTCCGTCTCCATCCTGTTCTTCTGGGATGTCTTCACCGTTGTTGTGTCCTGCATCCATCGTTGTTTCGCTGCCACGCTGTAACTTTAACAGGCATGCCAAGGTAAGACAGGCGGAGTGTCATTACCCAGAGAGACAAGGACGGTCCTTAATTGGTTATTGCTTAAATTCCTGTTACTCATTTTGTTGCAAAAATACCAATTTAGATGCCTAGGTGTGTAGGTTATTCTACCCTAACTTATTGAAATATAATATGTGTTGCTTACCTATGTTTTGGCCCCTCATGCGTCAGCCTTCTCTTGGCACATCTTTCGTCCCCTCTGTTCTTCTTTTTTCGATGGCAAAATAGCCGAGGCGTCTCCCCCCGTCGGGGCGCCGATGGGATTACCTCCCTTGACCTTTCCTCATTGAGGGGGCACGCGCCCCGTCCCCCACTAAATTAGATACACAAAAATGAAATTGAGAGTTGCTTCCCCTGAAAGTATACTCATTCATTGTAAGGGAAAGAATTTGCTTCTGAAATTGTAATAAAATTAAAGTTTATTATGCTGAAATCATAACAGAATTAAAGTTTATTATGCTGTGATGAGTGCCAAAAAGTGCTATCAGTGTTGCAGTTTGTGCTGGTTCAGACATTGTGCTCCTTGAGAGCAGTGTGATGTGTGTCTACATCTTGACTTTTTCTTCTGACCCACCAGGTATGGTCATATTAGTAGCAGAAAATAATTACACAGTTAATCTGTAGCTTGCCTATTTAAATATCAGCAGACAACTTTTTGAAATAATTTGTTCTTATTTATATACCTTCATGACTATAAGATTTGCTCTTGCCTGTCTTGTTCATTCATCTAGTATCTTGGGCATTTTATGGTATGGAGTTTGTATAATTAGCTCCTCCCATATGCCAGTATGGATGATTTTCAAACTGTGTACCCTTGTGGACATAACAAAGATGTGCATGTGGGGTTTTAATGGCAATAAAAAGATGTACGTGCAGATTTTTGATGGAGATAAAATTTATTTTGACAGAATTGCAGCCCTTTGGACTTATTCGTTTAGACCAGTTGTTTCAATTTGAATGTATGGAGTTTGTGTAATCACAGGGGCTTGAAGTTTAGACCGCAATACTCTTCAAAATGTAAAAAATCGGAAAGACCCTATGTCAGTTAAAAATTGTGTTGTATTGGGCACTTTGGATGACAAGGTTTAGGAATGTTTCTAAGCTAGAACTTCAAGCTCCTGTGGTGTAATCAGCTCCTCCCATAGGTTCAGTGGAATTTTTTTTCAGACTTTTTATACCTGTTCTGGACATAACTAAGATGTGCATGTGGGTTTTTGATAGAGATATAGATTTAATTTTTAGGGAATTATTTGTAGCAATAACATACAATTTAGTGTTGTATAGTGCCCAGTGATTTGTGGAGAATTGGGGCGGGGGGCATCATTTATGTCTTACTGACACAGTTTTCTAGTTAAATAGAAAGTAGAGCTGAACATTGCATTCATTTCATCCCATGTTTAGCTTACTTTCTGTGAAAAATAAGAAAGTTACATACATAAATATGTGATCTAGTTATTTTACCTATAGCTTGCTCAAGTTTGTTGATATTTCTTCAGAGATGCTGTGATTGCCTGTCTTTCTGTCAGTGAACTATTTGATACATGTATTTTACTGTGCAGCAAAGTGAACTTGTTCAGACTCTAAGATAGTGTACATTAATTTTTTGTCTCAGTGTCAAAGCTGAACCACATTTTATGTCTGTTAAACAATTGTGTGTATTTCAGTTCTCGTAAAGATGTTCCCCGTGGACCTCAGCGGAATGTCATGGCTGCAGTACGGAGCTGTGTAGGTCCATCCATTGTTAAACATTTTGAAAGGACAAGACTAAGAATATCTTAAAAAGATTTAAACACCTAAATACATATGAAACTTGACTTAACAATGGAACAGTTTGGTGTTACAAAATATAGATATAGTAATGTGTCCAGAAGATGTAGAAGAAATGACAGAGTAGACTCTGATCTGATCTTTAGAACCAGTCTGTTTTTGGTGTGCTCTGTTTGCTCAGATCTGTCCGTCCAAATCCTTAGATTTTTTTTTGATTATCAAAATTTCAGATTGATGAATCAACATAGAGGATCTTACATGAGTGCTCATGTATTATTGAATTTATTAAACGAGTTAGGGAAAATGATAAGATGCGAGGCTTTGCCGAGCATCTTATCAGTCTTTCCCAACGAGTTTAATAAATTCAATAACACAGGAGCATGAATGCAAGATTCTATTTATCAAATGACTTTATAATCGCATTTTATTAGCAAATTTTGCACTAAAACATCACGATTTCGCCATTAGAAAATGCGACATTTTTATGGACGTCAACGCATAATGTTACGACGTAATTTTCATATTTAATCTACTAGTGGATTATCGTTTTTAATGCATGGCTTATTACACTCTCAGATGCGACGTCATATGATAAAATGATTTAATCATTGTTGATTCATCAATCTGAAATTTTGTTAATCGCACATGTTTTGTCATGTTCATATATATAAAATGTTTTATTTTTATATTTATATTTCAGTCGTTTTATTTATCCTGGTATCATAGCCATTGTTATATCATCATGTACATTTCCCCCGGGGCTGGGACAGTTCTTTGCAGGGGAGGTAAGTTGAACAGTTAATATTTCCCTGTTTTTGTTGCCTGAATATATAGATCTACATCTGAGTACACTGCAACGCCATTATAACGCGGATGCTTGGGTCCAAGACAGCCGACCGCGTTAGAAGTGATCACCGCGTTATAGCGAGGTGGGGAATACCCCCACCCACCAATACAACGAACTTTTAAGATTAAGCTCTAATACATGTATATTGCTTGCAGAGAGAAAGGAGTGATTCAAATGAATAAAATGTGTTGTAATACTAAAGTTTGTCTTTATTTTCTAACCCATTTATAACTCGGATCTGATAATTAAACAAAATTGCCAGCTGATCGCTGAAGTAGAGATGCCATAGTTAGTAACTACGATAAACTGTGAAGCGTTCCAAATGATGCTGAGATTATGTTATTATCAATTAATTTTATACCTGTTCTCAGAGTTGTGTATTGGCGCAAACAGTAGCAAATATTGACAAGTTTATAAAGTTAAGCAACGGTATGTCTGGTTAGTGCCTGGATGGGTGACCTTACTAGAAAGAAGTTTTGTTTTTTTTAAGTTTTTTTTTTTTTTTTTAAAGTTCTACCCATAGTCAGGGCTGTACACACTTACAGGATGAGCTTTCATATCTTGGTGAAAAAATCTGTCAACTTTCTTTGAGTAGACCTTTTCCGTGCGTCGGACTTAGCCTCATGCAAAAGATTGCGGAGATGGGCAACCTTTGCTGCTGTGGCACATTCAGACGACTCCAACCATCTCATAGCGACTTCCAACCCCTTGATGGCTTCAGTGGCTGATGGTGGTGGCTCATACCAATCTCATCATCATCCTCCACTGGTTCAGCACTGGCAGTAGTCTCTGTATTCTGCGTGACGCTCTGAAGAATCTCCTCATCAGTCATCTTCTCATACGTCGGCTCATTCTCATCAACAGTCAGCCAAGCCGCCATTGCTTGCTCATCCACCTCTGTACCTAGGACACGCTGGGCCTGCTGTACGTCGACGTCTGTGAAATCCGAGAAATCTGCTGCCCTACGCTCGGCGTCAAACAAGTCCTGTGCATCAAAGCCATCAAATGATGAGTCACTATCCGTGTCCTCATTGTCAAATGCTGCCCCAAGGCCTTTCCTCCAGCATCCTCTGATAGTCTTCTCTGTGACACCCTTCCAGGCTTCGCCGGTGAGATGAATAGCCTCTTTGATGTTTAGCTGACGGAGGTAGTCGGAAACACTCATGCTGCTGTCCAACATGCTGACAACAAGGTTACGTCTGTAATTCCTTTTCAAAGTAGCAATGATGCCCTGGTCCAGTGGCTGTAACTTGGACGTGGTATTCTTTGGAAGGAACACAGCCTTTATCTTCCTGTCAATGGATGTAAGCGACTCTATCCCAGGGTGTGCAGGGCAGTGGTCCATCAGCAGGATTGCCTTGGGTTCGAGCTTCTTAAGCCTAAGGTGTCTTCTGACACTGGGTACAAACTCTTCATGAAACCAGTCTTCAAAAATGGCTGAGGTCATCCATGCATTCTTCGAATGAGAATACAAAGCCGGTAGCGTCTTCATGTTGACATGGTGCAGACGTCTTGGCTTGCCGAATTTCCCTATCACCAAGGGAGCTAACTTGTGTGAGCCTGACTTGTTACAGCAAAGGAGCACAGTGATCCTGTCTTTATACTGCTTGAAGCCGAGCGTCCTCTGTTCGTCACTCTTGGCAGCAAGAGTCTTGTAAGGAAGCATCTTGAAGAAGAGACCTGTCTCGTCGCAGTTTTAGATCTGATCGCCGGTGTAGCCTCCTTCCGCGATTATCTCTGCCAGCTCCACTGGGTAGGATGCAGCCGCCTCATCATCTGCCGAACGTTGTTCCCCGCGGATAGTGACCTATGAAATTCCATGCCGCCCATTGAACCGCTGTAACCATCCAGTGGTGGCCCGGAAATTCTCCTCATCCCTGTTGAGTTGTTTGTGCATCTTCAGCACTTGAGCTTGAATAACGGGTCCGGAGATGGGCGTGCCTTCCGATCTAGCTTGTGTTAACCAAGTGAAGACAGCTTTCTCTAGCTGCTGATCCTGAGCGGTCCTGGCCCTCTTCCTTGCCTGTCCACAGTCATCTAAAATGCTGCTTGCCTCCCTCAGCTTCCCTTCTTCCTCCAGCCATCCGCGCAGAGTAGACTCGGGAATACCAACTTCCTTACTTACTTTCACTTGCGTCTCTCCTTTCCGAATTCTCTCTACAATCTGAAGTTTCTTCGAGATGGAATAAGCCTTTCTTTTCCGTGAGCCCTGAGCTGTAGCCATTTTGCGAAAATTCACCACACACACACACAAAAAAAATCACTAAAGCAACACTAGAACACAAAAAAATCCACACTTTTTTTTTTTAAGGAAATGTACACAATTTACAAATCTGAAATGCAAACATACAATAAATGGCAAAATAAGAATAGAACATGTAACGGCAATGCAAAGAAGAACGAAGATCGCATACATACCTTCTAGGAATGACATTGCTTGTCATCCAATACATTAATAAGGGCCAAAAATTAGGGCAGAAATTGCTCAGTTTCGGGACACTGAACTGTGTTCACGCGCGAGCGGCAATATCAAAGTGCTAGTGAACATGTTTGCTTTCTCATCTTTCACTCATTTATTGACACGATAGGTGGTCACTGGTATTGTGTAAAGATCAAAGCGCGGTAATTAGTATGATTGACACCTACCGTTAACTCTGTTCACTTAGTAGGTCAACAGGTAGATTATGTGCAGCAGACCATTAATCTAACAGTACGCGACTCTTTTACCATATTTTCCCGAAATCTTTGAAAACATATTTCATAAAAAAACCCCAAAAAAACGGGAGCCAAGGATTAACCGCGTTATACTGATATCCGCGGTAAAACGATCAGCGCTATAACGGCGTTGCAGTGTATATACATGTGTGACTTGACTATCTTTTTAACCAAATATGGTTGTTGTTTTTAATCTTTAAAATGCCAAAAAGCAAATGATAAAATTTACATCTGCAAAATTGCATCCATGCTATATCATATTGAGAATTCAAAGACTAGAGGCTAGAAAGCAAACAAACTTCAGTGTAGATGCAGATGAGGTGGCTCATTATGAGAGCAGCCTGAGCTGGATTTATGCTGTTTGAAAATTCAACCATATTCATTTTTGGCATTTTATGTGTTTATCATGCATCAGCACAGAGCTTGTAGTTGTTTTTCCTTGCTTACTTGGACAACAGAACTAGGTATACAACAACAAAAAAATAAACACTTACTAACTGGGTTGATGATATTCTTGGGAATAAATTGTCCACCAGCAGTGATATCTGTAATGTACCTTTACAAAATTCAGTGCAACAGATATGCATTTCTTCATGTTTCTGTATTTAATTTCTTCAATGTTGCTTAACCCCAAATGTTAGAGAGAAAAAATGTGATGGGAAGGTCTCACTATCACTTTCCTAGCCACACTTACTGAAGCATTCTGTGGGACATAACAGCAGCAGACATCAGGTAAGAGATGCTTATGTATTGGAATAGCAAACAGTGTTGACCTACATGAGACTGCTCCTTTAGGTCTGCACTTTTTTTTTCTCAGACGTATCTGTAACAGTACTTAACTTTTTACTGTAGGTAGTTTTTTTTTTTGTTTTAGTTAACTCACCGTCAAGCTGTGGATGAATTATTCAGTAATATAACGTGGACATTTGGTCAGGCAGATGATCTGAACGAGGAAGAAATTATCAGCCATTGGAAACATCCTGATACCAACATCTACATTAATCTTGTCATCTTTATCATTATGAATGTAAGTGGTAGTAATATTTCTAAAACTTGGAAGGGCAGAGCTCCTTTTTTTAGCTCACCAGTATGAAAGTACAGGGTGCTATTGTTGCCACCCTAACATCAGCATTAGTGTCACACTTTAAAGTTTATGACAAAGGTTTTTTAAGTGATGGGCAAGTGGCTGTTGGGTGAGCTATTGTGTATGCGGACAGGTTTTTAGCTCACCTGGCCCGAAGGGCCATAGTGAGCTATTGTCATACCAATGCGTCCGGCGTGCGTCGTGCGTCGTCACGGAATTTGTCCGTCAACACCTAAAAACAAATATTCAAACATCTTCTTCTGTAAAACTACTGGTCCCATGGTTCTCAAATTTCACATGGAGCATGACCTGACTCCAGGGTCTCAGAATTGTAAAATTGGGTCAGGTTGAAAATCCAAGATGGCCGCCGTTACTAAAAATAGCAAAAACAACAAAATAAACTTCTTCTCCAGAACCACTGGGTATATTTGTCTGAATTTTGGCATGGAACATCAGTGAAACCTTGGTATTCAAAATTGTAAAAATGAAAAAAATCTGTAGCGGAGTTTTGTCACAGTGACCTACTTTCTGTTTACGTGTGTAATTTTGCTCAAATGCCAATGTCAAAAAATGACCTATTTAAACAACTTCAAACAACTTCTTCTCTAAAACTACTGGTCCCATGGTTCTCAAATTTCACATGGAGCATGACCTGACTCCAGGGTCTCAGAATTATAAAATTGGGTCAGGTTGAAAATCCAAGATGGCCGCCGTTACTAAAAATAGCAAAAACAACAAAATCAACTTCTTCTCCAGAACCATTTGGTATATTTGGTTGGGGGTTTGCATGGAACATAAGTAGGGCCTTGGTATTAAAAATTATAAAAATAAGAAAAATCTATAGCGGAATTAGGTCACAGTGACCTACTTAGCGTTTACAAGGCCGATTTTGCTCAAATGTCAATATCTAAAGAAAATGCAACCAATTCTGACCAGATTTGGTCAGAAATGGTTCTTGAATGGAATTATTTCAATTTTGTGCCAGTTGACTATCCAAGATGGCCACCATGGGGGCCGTTACTAAAAATAACACAAACATAAAAATGACAATTACTCAAGAACCCTTTAATGGAATTGGACCAATTTTGTGTCAGAATGTTCCTTGCATGAAGCCGTTTTGATTAATTGCGATTTGGCATTCCAAGATGGCCGCCATCTGGTGTTACTAAAAATAGCACAAACATAAAAATGACAATTACTCAAGAACCCTTGAATGGAATTGGACCAATTTTGTGTCAGAATGTTCCTTGCATGAAGTCGTTTTGATTAATTGCAATTTGGCATTCCAAGATGGCCGCCATCTGCCGTTACTAAAAATAGCACAAAACATGAAAATGACAATATCTCAGTAACCGCTGAATGGATTTTGACGAAATTTGTGTCAAAATGATTCTTGCATTGAGATGTTTCAAAAATATCTAACTGTAGACCAGTCATATTGGCCTCTGTCACTAAAAATAGAAAAATGTGAAAATCAGAAAATCTCAATGGAACTGGACCAAATTTGTGTCAAAATGGTCCTTGCATGAAGGCTTTTCGATATTTTGCATTTTAGCAATCCAAGATGGCCGCCATCTGCCGTTACTAAAAATAGCACAAAACATGAAACTGGCAATATCTCAGTAACCCCTGAATGGATTTTAATGAAATTTGTGGCAAAATGATTCTTGCATTGAGGTGTTTCAAAAGTAAATATATAAATACCAGGCAAGTTGGCCTCTGTTACTAAAAGTAGCAAAATGTGAAAATGAGAAATTCTCAGCGGAATTGGACCAATTTTGTATCAGAATGGTCCCGTTGCACAATAGCCAGGTGAGCGATATCAGGCCCATTTGGGCCTCTTGTGTTGTACATGCCCTTGAAGTGCTTATTGTTGCACCTGCTTTAGCAAGGTGCGACATGGGCATTCAGTTTTCCATCCATCCATCAATTAATCCATTCACAAATGCATTGACCCTGGCGTTAAAGATAATTTCTCTCATTTTTCTGAACTGAAAACACAATCCCTACAGCATTTCTTCTTTGGTTGGTCTTTATGGCTAATGCACCCTTGACATTTATGTCATGCTCTGTTGATTTTGTAACTTTTTATGTTAAACAGTACAACTTCTGTTATGTGAACTTGAGATTGCTCATTTTAACACTGGTTAATGTAATTCAGCACATCAACCACAGCCTTAATTGGAATTCAGTGAGATTAAATCAGCTCATCATTGGCTATACAGGTGTCTGTGAGAGTCAAATTATTGACCACTAGTTAATTATGTGTAGCAAAAGGTTCTACCTAAGGACATTTGAAAAACACAAATGTATTTCATGCCATGTAGTCAGACAGATGTTGGCAAAATTATTTTGCAATTTCTGTTTCTGGGTTTTTAAAAAGAAGCAGAAATAAAACACTGACACATAAAACCTGCAAAACGGTATTGATTACTAAAATGTATTCATAAGGTTGCTGATCTTAAAGTTCATGGGTTTTTAGACCTGTACACAGGGCCCTCCGTAGCTTCTTACACATCGCTACCTCTGGGCCCTGTAGCCATGCCTATAGTTCGGCTGCAAAAAAAAATCTCAATACCAGTGGTCGATTTTGCACCATTTTTTCTCAAATAATACGAATAGCTGCAAACTTGCACTTTGCTATGCAACTGAAGATAAATAAATCTTTAGCCCGAAGTCATAAGTAGCCTTCTAATATTCTGTGGTGGAGATATAATTGCTGTGAAACCTCGATTTAGTATGACAAACGTCTCCTTTGCCGACATCGGCCATGTCGCAGTATCTGATTCCCGCTTTAGCCGTTGAATAAAACGCAACTCCATTCGAGCAAAGAACCAGCTGACGCATTTGCATATATGACGTAAGCTGATGAATATTCGGCTGTCTTACGGTGTTTTGGTCTGATTGAATTTGACCTCTGGACCGTTCTATTTTTTCGGTCACCTCGGCAGGTGAATACGAACTACATTCTGAAATAAACCTTTTTCACATTGTTTCTGCGCATGCGCGTACCGCTCAGGTAACGCGGGCTATTACTTAAACCTTGTACCGCAACGCACTGGAGTAAAATAGAGTACCTCAACGCCAAAGATTTCCGAACCCTACCGAATTTTATGGACTCTGTCGTAGGCAAAGGGTGTGTTACTTAGTATATGCTGATTCAGTATTTTTAGTAGTTATTTTTATTAGACTTGTTAATGGATTGAAAGTACATGCATATTTATATTATGCTGAAACCTTAACTGCCCAACCTTTCAAAGGATTTACAGTTGCGGATCCAGAGGGGGTTCGGGGGGTTCAATCGAACCCCCTCTTCAGCCAAAATTATTTCATTTTCATGGGAAAATTCAGTGAAGATTGGTCAAACTGCACAAATCGAACCCCCTTTGAAGCTAATTTGAACCCCCTATCCAAAATTCCTGGATCTGCCCCTGATTTAAATTCTCAAGATAACTATCACATGGTAGTCCCTGGCGTTTAGATTTGGTTGGTTTTACTGAATATTTAAGATATACTGAGATATACTTTCAATTTATAGTTTTCTTATAAAGTAACTACATCCGTTTAATTTCCTAGTTGTAAACAAATCTCGTATACATATATATCTATCTGAAAAAAAAAATCTTACAGGGGTTGAAGGTGACTCTTAAAAGTATATCTGTGTTACAATCACCAGAAAAATGCATGTATAAATTCTTTGGAGAATTTAAAGGCCATGACAATATAATGTAAATTTGCCTTGTTATTATGCATGTATAGAAGAAACTAAAGGTATTTAAATTGAGAGTTCATTGGCAGAAACTAGAAAGGTGACCCTGTGTGTATATATAAGGAATATATACCGGTACTGAGATGGAGAAGTATTTTGTTGCCATAACTTCGACATTAAGAAAATGTTTATAGAATGTTTCATTATTTACTATCACACAAAGAAACGTGAGTGCGGTAAAGTTGGAAATTTTCTCGACACTGTACGGAAATTTCCGTAAGTGCGGTACAAGGTTTTAGCCGGTGCGGTGCCGTGCGGTACAAGGTTTTAGTAACAGCGGGTAACGCGTTATGTCACAATAATTGGCGAGACTTTACACAGATGGGACAACAGATTTTACGCCTATTAGACTTAGTTTAAGCATATTTTATTTTCCAAAATTCAGATAAACACACAATCTTATGATCCTCCTTAAATACGCATTCTGCAATTACACAACCGCATTTATGCTACGTATTTTCTTTTGATCTTTAATTAATAGGATGAATGGGTTGAAAAATAGCCATCAGAGGAGATGGCAAATCCCCCGACCGAAGGCCCCTTGCGCTTTGGTAAACAGGGTGCACTTCAAAACACATATAAGTCATATACTGTCATTCTTTTATGCTTCTGATTGACATTATCTGTTTAACAGATGCATGATTATCTAACACTCAGACCAAAACAGTATGCCATACCGCAAAAAGGGGTAAAATCTCAAACAGCCACCATGTATAGCATATGATACACTCAACATTTCAAAATGTGTGAATAGCTTCTAAAGTACAAGCCCTACAAATCTAATGTTGAGCTCTCTAGTAAGTGAATTTTGACAAAGAATCCAAATCTGGAGATTTTTTTTTTTTTTTTTTTTGGGGGGGGGGGGGGGGGGGGGGGGCGGTACGGACGGGTCACAGCGAGTTAGGAACATGATAAGATATTATGACATGATCATCAATATTCTAAAGTTGAAAGGGTATTAAATTGTGGAGCAAGCAAGAGTTATACAGTGGGATATATTCATGAATCACTCAAGTACAGTATTATAATAAAAATTATAATAATCATAAAGATAATGATACTTAAAAAATCATTAAATAAATAAGAGCAAATAGAACTAATTAAAATCTTGAAAAGTTCCTTTAAGAGCAGAGTTTCACGGCTCACTGCAAAGACTCTAAAGACTTTAATTAGATTATGATGCTTTGAAAAGTATTGATATGCAGTGTGATTCTGAAAACAGTGAATTTATAATGATTGACATGTTTTAACAAGAGCTGACAACACCTTTAGGTTTGTTGACTTAAGATTGTGTATTTATCAAACTCAATTCCAAATTATGTAACATTTAAATAATGAAATAAATAAAAAAAAATAATTAAAGGGGATAAATGTGCATTTGCGATTACTCTTGAAATAAAGGTAACGCTTTAAAAAAATATCAAAAATGCGACAGACTCATTTAACCGCATTTTTTTGTCCCCCGCCTTTTCGAAGAAAAGCGGAGGGACATAGTTTTCGGCATTCCGTCCTTCCGTCCGTCCGTCCATCCTTCCGTCCATCCGTCCTTCCGTCCCCCTAATGTAGTAGGTACCTTGTGTGCGCAACTCCTCCTACAGTTTTATGCCGATTCTTTCGAAACTTTACAGATGTTTTTGTCATGGTCTGAAGATACGCATGTGGTTTGGATATAATCCTGAGATTATTTTTTGTCACTTTTTCCACAAGTTGAACTTAGTAATTTTTTAGGCATTTTTACTATCAAAGTGACTAGATAGTGGGTACCTTGTGTGCGCAACTCCTCCAACAGTTTTATGCCGATGCCTTTGAAACTTCACAGGTGTTTTGGTCATGGTCTGAAGATACGCATGTGGTTTGGATATAATCCTGAGATTATTTTTTGTCACTTTTTCCACAAGTTGAACTTAGTAATTTTTTAGGCGTTTTTACTATCATAGTGACTAGATAGTAGGTACCTTGTGTGCGCAACTCCTCATACAGTTTTATGCCGATGCCTTTGAAACTTCACAGGTGTTTAGGTCATGGTCTGAAGATACGCATGTGGTTTGGATATAATCCTGAGATTTTTTTTGTCACTTTTTCCACAAGTTGAACTTAGTAATTTTTTAGGCGTTTTTACTATCATGGTGACTAGACAGTGGGTACTTTGTGTGCACAACTCCTCATACAGTTTTATGCCGATTCCTTTGAAACTATACAGGTGTTTTGATCATTGTCTGAAGATATGCATGTGGTTTGGATATAATCCTGAGATTATTTTTTATTACTTTTTTTGCAAATTGAACTTAGCCATTTTTCATATATTTTTACTATCAAAGTGAATAGATAGTTGGTACCTTGTGTGTGCAACTCCTCCTACAGTTTTATGCCAATTCCTTTGAAACTTCACAGGCGTTTTGATCATGGTCTGAAGATATGCATGTGGTTTGGATATAATCCTCACATTATTTTTTTTATTACTTTTTTCACATTTTTAACTTAGCCGCTTTTCCAGCTCAAACACTTAAGTGTATATACAGTGGAGTCCTAGTTTCCAAGGCGGGGGACATAAATTCGTCGAATTTGCTTGTTTTATCAGAAACTGGAAGTAAATTAGGCATTTTTCGTTATTACTAAGATCAAAATTAATCAGAAACCGGATTTTTTTATTTCCCCAAATATTGAGATTATCAAAAAAATGTACTTCAGATATGCGTTGATTTTGCATAACAAGAGGAGAATGGTACGTCTATTTAGTTTACGAGAAAAGAAAAGAAGAGCTTCAGTTTTAGCGAGATTAAATGTTACCAGCCAGGTTGCGCCCCAGGGATCAAGCTAGAGGGAGACTAGGGAGAAATAGTCTCCTTGCAGGATCAAACTTCTCCCTGTTCTGAGCTGAGGGAGAAGTTTACATGTATAGATTATATAGGCAAGGATCAAAGCTGGGCAGAAACTTCTCCCTAAAATCAGAGAAACTTCTCCCTCATTCTGACCTCTAGCTTGATCCCTGCGCCCCACTTTGAAATTTTGTCGAGATCTGTATTTAGACTTTCCACTGCTGTTATGGGACTATATACGATAATGAAAAGGCTAGTGTCATCTGCGAATAGTCGAATATTTGAGCCAATATCGACAACAATGTCACTGATGTATAATAAAATGAGTAACGGTCCTAAAATGGATCCTTGTGGAACACCAGTTCTAATAAACTTCCATTCGGGTGCAGTACTTGGAAGAACAACTCGTTGTTTTCTGTCTGAAAGATAACTCTTTGACCAGTTCAGAGCATCTCCTGTAACACCAGCTGCCTGAAGTTTACATAGAAGCCCAGAATGTCATATGCGGAATATCATTTGGACTACTTTTTGATAGTAGCCAGTCTTTGAAACGACTGCCATATAAAAATTAAGAAATTACAGTATGTTTTCTCTGGCTTTCCTTGCCAGATCATTTCAGGGTCACTGGTGAGGCTTGAATAGCCGAAACTTCAAAGTATGGCCCATGTTCCTTCTTTAGAATGTGTTCTCTGCTCTTGAAGGAACTGTTTTAGATTTTCATTCCCTTTATGTATACTGTTTATCAATTTATTTTGTCAGAAAATAGATGTTTTAAAACAGCAAAACGCATACAAATTATAATAATGAATAAATATTAAACAGTAAACGATTTGAACCCATATGTTGGTCCATTTATTCTCACAACCAATGAAAAAATAACAACTAACACTTGGAAGCAAATTGGACCAATTTTATTTATCCTGACAATATCAAAGTTTTATTTTGATAATATAAAGGTATATTTTGGTGTAGTCCGGTATTTTCCGGTAATAAGGTATATTCCAGTAATTCTAGTAACCCTTTCGCGGTGTACCATGTTCTGAATAGAACGGACCAGATATTAGGTTCAAACTGACCAACTCCCGTTCATCTTCGCTGGTGTCCGTAATTTCCTGACATGCGCAGACCTCCTCAACATGGGAAAACGGTCAAGCGAGTAGGCTGCGGCAATATTTTGGAATTTTAAAACATACTGATTCAGTATGCTAATAAAATATTGTTGGAAGGTTGCAGATAAATATTTTCTTTACAAGTACGCCAAATATTTTTGCCCAAAAGTCGGTATTTATGTTGTAAAACCGGAAAGTCGTTTTCCTCCGTGTAAAGGCACCTTGGCATCGTGACGTTAGTGTAGCTTTGTGAAGCGAAACGTAACGACAGAGGATCGGGACTAATGGGTTTTCTGCCATCTTTACAAAGGAAAGCATTTTTTAGCTTGCCTGTACAAAAGTACAGAGAGCTGTTGTTGTCACTTGTGCGTTGGCGTTGGCGTGGGCATGGGTGTCACACTTTAAAGTATTACGTTACAGTTTTTTTTATGTGATGGGCAAGGCACTGCAGGCGAGCTATCCTGTACGGGGACAGGTCTTGTTATGACTTCCTTTCTGCTTCCCTGAATGAAGAAGCCCTTCTCTTTGAAGATAGAACTTGCTCCTAAGAGAGAAAATTCTGTCTTTTTAAGAGTTGATCCATTTAGAAGGTAAGCGAAAATGAAAATGACAGAGTAACTTCCCCTGAAAGTGTTTTCATTGACTGTAACAGTAACACTGTTTTATCAACTGCAATCCTTTCTATAACTTATTTCCCTGATTTTCAACAAATAATAACTACATTTCCTTTGATTTTCCTTAGATGAACCTATTTTGGAGAAACAATGTTCATACTTTCATGAATAAGTCCGTCACGCGAGGTCGTAGGTTTGCAACATCACATTTAAACAAAAGACACCATTGGCCAATGTAACATTCTATTGTATGTCACTTCATGGCAACAGCCGTCTAACGTAAGCAGCTTACCTGATGGTTAGTGACAGTTTTTCATTGGATATTTTACAGATGTTGCTCTTTCAAATTGAAAATGATGCTCAAAATAACCTTAAAATTAAATGTAATTATAAGAGATAAAATTCATTTTTCTGACGTTCATGGAAGTATGAACACAAAGGGTCCCATTCAAAGTTAATGTGAATGCCCTTCCAGCATCGCTCACTTTGCACATGACTCATTGTTTTCATACTTCCAGGAACATCGGAAAAATGAAATTTATTTCTTAATTGAAAAGATGGGCCTCATGGAAGAGGGAATACAAAAAAGAAATATGAACAACAGATTCGGCCTATCTGAGTTTGCTCATGATCAGACAGGCAGTAGGGAACACTAGTCTTGTCCTCTTACACTTGTTTCTGCAATATCCTAAAGTTAAATGTTCATGGCATATATTAGTGGGTTAAATTTCCAAACTAGAACACATGCTAATTATGTATTTTGTACTGAGTTGTCAACTTGTGTTTCAGTTTTGGATGGCAGCAGTATGTAATACATTACCAATCCCAGCAGGGGTGTTTGTGCCTGTCTTTACAATAGGTGAGTTATTCTCCTCACACTTGTTTTCTTAGCCAGCTAAAAATGACCCATTGAAAGAAGCCAATCTTGGGTCACTGATTAATGGCCTCATTGTCTTCCTGTTTTCTTAAAGAGTTACTTCATTTTTAGCTCTCCTGAACGAAGTTCAGGAAGAGCTATTGCGCTACCCCGGCGTCGGCGGCGGCGTTGGCGTTGGCGGCGGCGGCGGTGTTAGCAAAATGTTAAAGTTTTACGTTAAAGTTTTTTATGTGATTGGCAAGGCGCTGTCAGGCGAGCTATCCTGGCCCTGTGACAGGTCTTGTGAAACAGAGCTTCAGTTAGAGAAACAAATAGTCTTCTATAAAAGGAACCTCTTTTATAACATGGCTTCCAAACTTTGGACTGCTTGAACTTGGACTTGGACTTTGGGCCAGTGAGTGGCTATTTATAAAAGTTTGTCTTGGATTCTGATCAGAATGTTTGATATATGTGGATATATGTGCTCCTCTAGGAGCAGTCTGATCTGGGTTTGCATTGTTCGCTTAGATCAATATGTCCCATTACTAAGATTTTTTATGGTACATATGTCCAGGAAATGAGAATTGTTTGCAGAAATCAATATAAAGTAATTCATTCTTATTAGACTATAGTTACAGATTGTTTTAAAAATTATATGGTTTTGTAATGCAAGTTTCTCTGTAAATAAGAAGGGCCCCTGCCATGGTGTTTCAACATTGCAACCAATAAATGTTACAGTAATGTTAGAGTTACTTTGTTTATGCCTGTGCTCTTAAAGCTGTTAGAATAATATCTTGTTGTAGGGGATTATAATTTTGTGTTTCATTTGTAGGTGCTGTGTTACTTTATGTCTGTGCTTTTGAAGCTGTCAGAATAATATCTTGTAGGTGATTGGAATTTTGTGTTTCATTTGTAGGTGCTGCATTTGGTAGATTAATAGGGGAAGGTATGGCAGCCTGGTTCCCCAGTGGAGTAAAGACAGGGGATGTGATACATAAAATAGTGCCAGGGGGTTATGCTGTGGTAGGTAAGTACTGTCAGACTTCTGAAATAACCGACATGTCCTTGGCACCTGGAAAGTACTTTCTATTACAGATAGTTCTAGTCAATGAGGTTTAATAGGGTTCTGAACAAACTGACCATTATGAACTTGAAAATTAGTTATCAGTGCTATAGTCATTGAGATTTCACTGTACAGTTTAGTGGAAAACAAGTAAGTTTTGCAGAAATACTGAACTTACGATTCAGTTAGCAACAAGTCTGTGATGGTTAGAAATTAACAGGATCTATTACATGTATCTAAAGTTGGAACTTTACTGAAAAATAGAAAGCAAGAAAATGTTTAAAGAACCTTTCCAGACTCACTATGACAATCATATGCATGGATTTTTTGATGACTTTTACGTTCTGTTTTTTATCAACAGTATTTCAGTCATATCAGGACAATTGGTGGCTGATAATGAAAGGTTGTGTGCAGTGGAGCCCCATTTACGATTGAAAAGCTCCCCACCTGCAGCAGGGCAGGCTCAATCTGGGACTGCTAGATCAGCAGGCCAGCGCTTAACCAATGAAGCTGCTGGGCTCTTTTACAATCATATACAAGCTGGGCTTTTAAGTTTTAGAGACTGTGTAGGATTGGTCAAACAGTTATGTGAAATAGAGAACAACTACTGAGAGAACCATTGATTCTTTCAATGGTTATGCATCAGAAATAGTTAAGACAAAAAGTTGTGTACTATTTAAGAACAAGACTGAGTATTGTTTGATGATTCAGACAGCATTGTAAAAAAAAATCAATCCGGTATTTCATGAAAAGGTTAGAAAAGGCATGTACTAATAGGAAAATCTCAGGTCACCATGCATATCTGGGCAGTCTGATCAGAGTCTTTCAATTTGAAATAAACCATCTTTGGAATCAAAAAAGAATAAACAGGGCACTCTTATTTGCGCAGTTTGCGCAGATGTAGTTGCCCTTTTGAGTATTTACTGTTTGCTCAAGGCATGAAGTCACTTTTCTCACAGTGTCAGTCATTTATATTTTGCAAAGGGAAGCAATTTAACAATGCATCAAAATTAGTACAAATAATTATGTACTGTTTCATGACAATCGTAAGGGAAGTAAATATTCTGCAAAGGAGGTATTCAAATTGCCTCCAGATGTAAATTATTTACCTCCCTTATCTGTATAAGTGAGGTATTCTGTCAATGTCTCCTGTATGTCTACTTTCAGGAGCAGCAGCATTATCGGGGAGTGTTACACGTACAATATCAACGTCTGTGATAGTTTTTGAGTTGACAGGACAAATATCTCATGTCCTACCTGCTGTGGTTAGTGGCACCATTTCTTGTTAATATTCCATATCAGCTTTACCAGACAGTTGTCTGCCTGTCATATTTTTATAGACTGTAACTAAATATGTAAGAACGACTGAGCAAAAGAAATATATAAGTTAATTAAAAGCTGTCTTGTTATTATTTTTTTTTTTTTCAAAATGTAAGTGCCATGGTAGAGTAGGAACCCAGGATAATTTGGACTTAAAGTCAAAGTATTGTTTGAAACATTTTATGTTTTTTCTTTACACCTCTGGCTTACTACTTAGGGTACGGTGTACATATATTTTATAATTGCCTCTATTTCAGATAGATCACGTGATACAAACTTACCATTTTATTCTACTTCAGTAGCTTTGTATGTGTAAAATTTATGTCCTGACGAAGGTCTTTGTAAGACCTAAACACGTAGACATTAATAAATAAGTCAATCTAACCACTGATGATTGTTGGTTCTGTTTTTCCCTTCTTATTTTGATTTTTATTTCAGATAGCTGTTTTAATTTCTAATGCCATTGCTAATATGTTTCAACCATCATTCTACGACAGTATCATCAGATTAAAGCGTTTGCCATTCCTACCTGATATTGTCTCTTCAAAGTCAAGGTAGGTAATTAGACACACTATTGGATTACCACACTTTACCAGTCATGGTAAGAGAAATCTGTAGCCAGTATTATTATAGGAACATGATGTTACAGGCACTTTCATTGACTGTTCCTACTTCACATGTCGTCAATATTTTGCGATATTCAGTGGTCAGTCGGTGAATATTCTTCCTTGACGGCATTTGTATTTTGGTGTCATAATGCTGCATATGCATTAGTGTTACTGGTGTAATGTAGCAAGATATTGACCTGCAAACATATCATATTGACCTCTGCTCTGCGTCGGTCAATTTGTTGTTTGCCTGTCTATAAAACTGCATATTCACCTCAACAAGGGTTAGTGATTGTATAATATTGTCCAGTAGGCTTTTAACCCATTTCATTCGGGCTACCCCTTTAGGGGTATCTGGGCAAACAGTTTGGATCTAGATCAGGCCCCACAAACGTGGGGCCTGATCTGAGATCCAAACTGTTTGCTGCCTAGACATCATTTCTACAAGAGTTAGTTAGACCAATACTATCAAAATATTCTTGATTTTTGATGCAGACAACAATTTCAGCAGACGACAAAAAATACCAGAATGCAATGGGTTAAGCAGAAAAAAACAGATGATCAGATTTACATTTGCAAAATTTCAAACAAGTGTTTTGTCCTAGCTGTATCATACTGAGCAAACAGCATAGATGCAACACTAAAAAATATGTGCTCAGCGTTGCTGACAATAGATCAAATTAAAGAAAAGAAGACAACTAATAACAATCAAATTTCAACAAGTAAATGAGAGAAAATTTGTCTCCAGAGTACTGGCTCAGAATCTCAAAGTAAGGGCTAATTGGATGTCTTAGCTGTCATATATCGATGATTCCTGGGCAACAGATTTCCTTTCTACTGACCAACACCCTAAAAGCTTGATAAAGGTCGGTTTATTTTAGAGAATGCACCCACAGATAGAGGAGATACATAGAGGATCTTACATGAGTTCTCATGTATTATTGACTTTATTAAACGAGTTGGGAAAAAAGATAAGATGCGAGGCTCTGCCGAGCATCTTATCGTTTTCACCAACGAGTTTAATAAATTCAATAATACAGGAGCACGAATGCAAGATTCTATTTATCATATGACACTTAAATTGCATTTTATTAGCAAATTTTGCACTAAAACGTCACGGATTCGCCATTAGAAAATGCGACGTTTTATGGGCGCCAAAGCATAACGTTACGACGTAACTTGCATATTTAATCCACTAGTGGATTATCGTTTTTAATGCATGGCTTTATTACACTCTCAGATGCGACGTCATATGATAAATTATTGTCGTTGATTCAAACTCACATGGTTATGGCATGCTGAGGCTGTCCAGCAGACAGTTGGAACTAAGGAGAAGGTTTCTGTTTGACTAGTGAAAAGAAATTCAGAGAAATTGTTGTTTAAAGGGATTTTAAACTTTTAGGCTCTTTGCCAAATTTTAAGATGAGTTTCTTTCTATGGGCGGTATACAAATGCAGTTTTAGCATCAAACATTTTGAATAGGCAGATTATCATTTCTAAAACATAATTAATGTCACTCTATCCGACACCATGCAACTGGTATCATTATTCCAGAATGGCAATCTGCCATTTGCCTGATCAGTATAACAACATGTCTCTCATGAACAGAAATAGGGCATATGGGTGCCTGACTCCTCTCCAAATAATGCAAAGATGGAGCTAAACTCCACAGCGTTTGATGACTAAAGTAAAACAGGGAATGCATGGAAGCAAAGGCCATACACCATGATTGGATCTTGTGAATTTTGACATCATATTGTGCAGTTTTAACAACAACAATTGTATCCCTAATCATTACCTGATATTGCCTGTACTACTTGAGTTCTGAATTGCCATGTGTATGGTGTAATTTTGAGTTGTTATATTTTCAGTTCTTGGAATATCTACGTAGAAAACATCATGAAGCGAGATGTCAAAGTTATATCATTTGTATCAGCTTATAAAGATCTGAAAGACTTACTGGCTGATAGTGAATACAGAACCTACCCTCTCGTAGACTCAGCAGGTATGATGATGAATTACCTCACTTATCCTATTAAACGCCTGGGAGTGTTGCATTTTTCAAAAGTGGGGGACATTTTTTAGAGTCTAAATTGTAGTAAATTAGCCAGTGCCAAAATACCTCAAAATAGTACTGGTATTAAGGGGAATGGAAATGCTTTCAGACATAGCAACTCTACTATGTTTGCATCCCTTCTCAGAAAGGGGTCAGCTCTTAAAGGGGTCAGCTCTTAAAGGAGAGGAGCATATTCTTTCCTTTAAGAGGATACACCATTTCAGAGTTACCTCATCCAGAGAAGGAAACATATACTGGCCACAATGGTGTTGTGTATGCTGGCCACAATGGTATTATAACTCAGCTTGTTATTACTATGTTTAATTGAATGTTTTTTCAGATTCTATGATCTTACTGGGATCAGTGAAGAGATTTGAGTTACAGAGGATGTTATGGTCCCACCTTAGTGAGGAGCAGAAAATATTCCTTCCAGATGATCATGATGAAGGAATCAATTCTAGGGACTCAACCCCAGGGTCCTCTAGGGCCCCAACACCACCCCCAAGGGTGGAGATCATTCCCGATACCCCTGTGGAAGGAACAAAGCCGAGATTTATGGTGACCAAAGTGAATGAAACAGAGAAAGTGGGGAAGAAAAAAGATGAGGCAATATTTACTATATCAAGATCTGTAAGTAGAGATTCACAATTTACTGTTTCAAGTATTTGGTTAGAGTGAAAAGGGATGCATTAGCATAATCATACATAAATTCAGACTAGGCATTTATGGCCTTATGGTCCTCCTGTTTGTTGATTGATTTATTGCTTAACGTCCATGGTAAACAGCTATGGTCATGTCGGGACGGTCAGTTAACCTAACCACACTATTCCTGGGCAGGCTTTGACCTCCTAAGCGGATACCAGTTCTTAGTGCACATACTTTCGCCAGTAACTGACAACTGCCCTTCTTAAATCAGTGGAAGGAGAAAAGAAAGTACGTGGCCAGACCGGGTTTCGAACCCAGGACCTCTGACTTATGAGTCAGGTGCCCTACTGATTGTGCTACGTGGCCCGGCTCCTGTTTGTTGAAGACAGTCCTTTAACACATACCAGTCCAAAACTTGATACCATCTTTCATACTTGATGCTGATTATGTCGACGATAACAATTACTTAATTTGTGCTTCTGTTATTGGTTTAAAGACTTGTTTACACTATCAAAGTAACTGTGATCAGATTTGACCAAGCCACTTTGATTGAGAAATTTCAGTAGTCTAAAACACCACTTTGATGGATTTGGTCAAAGTTTGATCAGCCTTGATCAAACTTTTATTGAGCAAAAATAAATCCTATTCCAGTCATAGTTTGAGATACTTTGATGGAAATCAGCCGATCATAATCCACTGATAAAATCAATACCTGTAAATTGTAAACAAATACACATGGCCATTTGGCAGGAGTTTCTAAAGAATCAGCTGAGTAAGCAGTATAACAATAAAGGAACAATGCTAATAATAATAATGAAAAAACACACAGAGTCACACACACAGATGGAAGGATAAATAGGTTGAGGAATTCTTTGCAACCAAAGACATGACGTCAGTTGGGTTGGAATAGTGTGCTATAAGTATTTTTTGTCAAAATTGAAACTGCAATTAAAAACTTCGGAACACTTTGATTGTGTAAACAGTACTTTGACCATAGTTGGTCAAGCGTTTAGTAGAGACTTTAGCCATAAACTTTGAAACTGGCATGTACTGCCGAAATCTGTAGTCATCACTAGATATCAGCCGTAGCAGCTGTATATATATATATATGTATATATATATATATAGAGAGAGAAAGCATATAATTGGAGTTTTGTGAAATAGTACCTTACAGCATAAGTGAATATGTAAGACTCAGATTAGTCTGCTCATCTGTGCATGAATGATCTCCAGTTACTGGAGAATTTATCATGTACTAAGTAAAGACTGATCAGTTTGTACAGATTTGAGTAATGCTGGTCACACATGGCCCAAGGTGAGTTTTCACACCATGCTGGACATATCTTGTTTCTTTTATTATTTTTTTCACTTATTATTATTATTTTTTTTTGTACTACAGAACAGTTCATCTACCATTGATGCCCTGTCGGAGGAAGAGAGGGATATAAGAACATATCACACACTTAATTTACCACTCAGATCCATACTGAAGAACAGAACTGAAAGTGGGGCAAAACTAGAGAAAAAATCAGCAAGTTATTCTGATTTACAAGGTAAGGACTCACTCTTAGGAAACATTATCTGTTGTTTGCACTCAAAAAATAAAGCATAATCTGCAGGGTTTTCCCAGATGGGCAGAAATTCACATTTTGTTGCAATTTATGGATAAATGTCTCCCAAAAATCATTCCTGTGTGACACTCATGATGCAAGTTCAGTTCCTCTGTTGGTTTCAGCAATTACTAGGGGCGAAACTACCTGTGTCCATATTTAGATACACCTGCTGATATCAAATAGATGCTTTACTTTATTGAATTGTGTGACATAAAAGGTGTCAAATTGACGGAAAATCAAGATTAAATTGTAAAAATAGAAACAAAAAAATTACAGCTAATTACCTTTATGTCATTGATGCCGCTAGTTGCTGATACTTTCACCTTCTAAGGTTCACAGTCATTATATCAGGGTACAACAACAAAAATGGCTACGACCTTGCAGCTGTCAACATGTTTAAATTTATGTACATGAAGATGGGCTATTCTCATGAAAACTTTGTAAAGAGTGAGGCAAACAAAGAGGATTCAAACCAGCTTGGGCGATAAAGATTATTGACATACATTGCCCTGTTTCAGTCGGAAGCATACGTGATGGTGCTGGTTATAATTTGCAGTGCTGGGGCATTGCCCTGTTTCAGTCAGAAGCATACGTGATGGTGCTGGTTATAACTTGCAGTGCTGGGGCATCCTACTTATTTGGATAAAAGTAGGGCAAGAGCCTACTGTGCTTGCAGTAGGTGCTGGTGGGGGTTGTTTGGATATTTTCTCGAATCTGTCAGTGTTTCTTTTTTCTTTCTCCCCCTCTCTGGGAGACAGCCCAATATAGACTGAAATATTGTCCCAAAGGGCCATTAGTTCCAAAACAATCAACCAACCAATTTTATAGTATTTATAGATATGTCTCTGTTTCAGCTTGTATTGACAGACCTTCCTCTTTCCGAAATAGTACATGTATTTCTAGATATTTCTCTGCATTGACAGACCTTTCTTTATACCATGGTATTAATAGATACATCTTAGTTTCAGCTGGTACTGAAAGGCATTTTTTGGTTTAAGTTGGTATTGACAGACATTCTTTTGTTTTTGCTGGTATTGACATTTCTTTGTCTGATAGACATTTCTTTGTTCCTGCTGGTATTTACGATTCTTTGTCTGAAAGATAATTCTTTGTTTCAACTAGTATTGACATTTCTTTGTTCCTGCTGGTATTTACAATTCTTTGTCTGAAAGATAATTCTTTGTTTCAACTAGTATTGATATTTCTTTGTTCCTGTTGGTATTTACAATTCTTTGTCTGAAAGATAATTCTTTGTTTCAACTAGTACTGATATTTCTTTGTTCCTGCTGGTACTTACAATGTTTTGTCTGAAAGATAATTCTTTGTTTCAACTAATATTGACATTTCTTTGTTCCTGTTGGTATTTACAATTCTTTGTCTGAAAGATAATTCTTTGTTTTAACTAGTATTGACATTTCTTTGTGTGATCTGGTATTGACATTCCTTTGTTTGATAGACATTCCTTTGTTTCAACTGGTTTTGACATTTCTTTGTCTGATAGACATTTCTTTATTTTAATTGGTATTGACAGACAATTCTTTGTTCCAGCTGGTATTGACAGACATTTCCGAAAGATGTCAGGTGATCTAGTAGAAAGTATTTGTGAAGATATACCCTTTGTTCTTAATGTGAGTACAGTTCTTATGGTAAATAATGAGAAATTTGATGATGTGTTAAAGGTTTTAGTTATTCATAAATTTAATAAGCTTCTTCTGATTTGGAGTTTTAATTAATCTTGTAGGAAGAAAATTTTATTGTTATTTTTTGCTAAGACTGATCTGTGGTTCAAATTTAAGTACAGTGGACCCTCTTTACAACTATGACATTTGTTCCCTACATTTTGACCTTAAACTGAATTTGCTGTTATAAAGGATACATATTTTGAATAATAAAGCCATTCTGTGCATGTCAAAATGATGTTAGAAAGAGTTTTGCTGTTGTAATGAGTGCCTTTGTAAAGAGGTAAAGAGGGTTGACTGCATATCCACAACATCATCATAGATGCAGCAGTCATGCCAACTTGTCAGACAGATCTGTAGTTAGTGAATGGGAAGCATGAAGTACATTTTTCTGTAGCAAAACACTTTCTCAATATGAAGCAGTCTTCAGTTGGACTTGTCTGGCACTTGTTGACCTGATTCTTGTAGTGCTCTGCTTTCACAGAGAATCTGTGTCATGTATGATTTATACAGTGCATAATCACATTTAACCTTCCAACATACAATATAGTGGAAAATCTCAACAGATGTTTAAGTTCTGCGTATTTCACTGGTTTTACAAAACGCAAATAAATTGAAGTTATAGAATATTGGTGGACATAAACCCATTTTTATTTAGTAATTACTTTTTTCCTCATATTTCCATAGCAATGTATTTTAAATCTGCAGAAATAAGAAACACAGAATATTGTATTATACTTTTCAAGGTGAAACCTGCTGAAATAACCTATTACATGGTATGTTAGCACATAAATGTTAGAGGCCTTTTTTCTTTTAAAGTTTCAGCACCTAACACATTCTTTTGGTTCAAAACTTACACAGATATTAACTATATTTCAGAAAGATAACTTCCAGAATTTTTCAAAGCATGTCAAGCTGGTAAGTCTTCATTTGTTTACATGTTCTGTTTAGATGGCTAATTGATCATGTTGGCCATGAGGTTAACACTCTTGTCATAGGACTTCTTTAGCCTCTGGATAATTTCATCCTCAGATCTGTCACCCATTGTGTCTTAGTCTCAGATGACTACTGTTGAAAGGGACAGAAAATGCCAAATCATCAGTCCATCTCAGAGGGATTTTACATATACATTGACATGTAGTGTAAAAGTGGAGTGTAATTCTTACCTGTACTCTGATGTTTCTCTAAGTGCAACATTTTGTATGTGAGATCATATGTTGCAACCTCAATTAAGATGACAGCTGAGGTATTTACATATCAGGAACTATAAATATTAAAATAATGGTGTTGTTTTGTTGCTTTACGTCCACAGTAGACAGCTATGGTCATGTTGGGATGGTCAGATATTTCAATGCGACATTTTGTATTTGAGATTCTCAGTTAAGATGGGATCTGAGGTATTGATGTATCATGAACTGTAAAGCAACATTTTGTATGTGAGATCATGTGATGCAACCTCAATTTAGATGGGACCTGAGGTATTGATGTATCATGAACTGTAAAGCAACATTTTGTATGTGAGATCATGTGATGCAACCTCAATTTAGATGGGACCTGAGGTATTGATGTATCATGAACTGTAAAGCAACATTTTGTATGTGAGATCATGTGATGCAACCTCAATTGAGATGGGACCTGAGGTATTGATGTATCATGAACTGTAAAGCAACATTTTGTATGTGAGATCATGTGATGCAACCTCAATTTAGATGGGACCTGAGGTATTGATGTATCATGAACTGTAAAGCAACATTTTGTATGTGAGATCATGTGATGCAACCTCAATTGAGATGGGACCTGAGGTATTGATGTATCATGAACTGTAAAGCAACATTTTGTATGTGAGATCATGTGATGCAACCTCAATTGAGATGGGACCTGAGGTATTGATGTACATGTATCATGAATTAAAAAATATTTAAATGCAACATTTTGTATGTGAGATCATGTGTTGGAACCTCAATTAAGATGAGATCTGAGATATTTAAATATCATGAACTATAAATATTTTATAAATGCTGTTAATTGGAGCTTTTCAAGATTTGGTTGGCTTTGATATTAAATCTATATATTTTTGTTTCTCCTTGAAAAGTCATGACCCTTCATTAGAAGGTGCAATGTTACATAGAATGAAGAAACTTCATCTCAGAATTAAGGTGTATGGGTACACCTCCATGTTTTTTCAGCCATTTTTACAAAAGGAGACAACTTGTTTGACTTCCTGTTTGCCTCCCTGGACAACTAAACCCTTCTTAAATGGGGTCTACTTTAAAGGAAAGAATTTGCTCCTAGAAGAGCAAATTCTTTCTTTAAAGAGTTGACCCCATTTGAGGAGGGAGGCTGAAAAGCTGAGTAGCAGAGTTACTTCCCCTGAATGTGTATCCATTCACCTTAAGATTAGAAAGCTGACTGTATGTGATTGTTGTACTTGTAGCCTCCTGAACCAGTGAGGGTGAGGAACCTGTCAGCCGAGAAGGTGAGTGAGCTTATTCATTTGAGCTTAGTCTCATAGCGAAAGTGCTTAACATAACTGTAAACAGCCAATACTTGAATCTCTCTGAAAATTTTAGTGTTATCTAGCAGGAGCTTTCATTTTGTGAGTGTAAATTCCTCAGGGTCATTATGTGTGCTGAGAGTAAAGGTTCTGATCTGAGCCATAGAAGTTCACATTTGCATTACGCACCATTTTTATATGTCATAGTTTATTTCTTCTGAGCACTTACTTTTATCTAAGCATTATCCCTACATCTGAGCATTATCCCTACATCTGAGAATTATCCATACATCTGAGCATTATCCCTACATCTGAGTATTATCCCTGCCTCTGAGCATTATCCCTACATCTGAGCATTATCCCTACATCTGAGCATTATCCCTACATCTGAGCATTATCCCTACATCTGAGTATTATCCCTTAATCTGAGCATTATCACTGCCTCTGAGCATTATCCCTACATCTGAGCATTATCCTTTCATCTGAGCATTATCCCTACATCTAAGCATTATCCCTACATCTGTACATCTGATCATTATCCCTACATCTGAGCATTATCCCTGCCTCTGAACATTATCCCTACATCTGAGCATTATCCCTACATCTGTACATCTGAGCATTATCCCTACATCTGAGCATTATCCCTGCCTCTGAGCATTATCCCTACATCTGAGCATTATCCCTACATCTGAGCATTATCCCTTCATCTGTACATCTGAGCATTATCCCTACATCTGAGCATTATCCCTACATCTGAGCATTATCCCTACATCTGAGCATTATCCCTACATCTGAGCATTATCCTTTCATCTGAGCATTGTCCCTACATCTGAGCATTATCCCTACATATGAGCATTATCCCTACATCTGAGCATTATCCCTACATCTGTACATCTGAGCATTATCCCTACATCTGAGCATTATCCCTGCCTCTGAGCATTATCCCTACATCTGGGCATTATCCCTACATCTGAGCATTATCCCTGCCTCTGAGCATTATCCCTACATCTGAGAATTATCTGAGCATTATCCCTACATCTGTACATCTGAGCATTATCCCTACATCTGAGCATTATCCTTTCTCCTGAGCATTATCCCTACATCTGTACATCTGAGCATTATCCCTACATATGTAGGGATAATGCTGTCAGATGTAGGGATAATGCTCAGATGTACAGATGTAGGGATAATGCTCAGATGTAGGGATAATGCTTAGATGTAGGGATAATGCTCAGAGGCAGGGATAATGCTCAGATGTAGGGATAATGCATTCTCTGAGCATTATCCCTACATCTGAGCATTATCCCTACATCTGAGCATTATCCCTACATCTGAGCATTATCCCTACATCTGTACATCTGAGCATTATCCCTACATCTGAGCATTATCCCTACATCTGTACATCTGAGCATTATCCTTTCATCTGAGCATTATCCTTTCATCTGCACATTATTCTTTCATATTAGCATTACTCTACCATTTGAGCTTTAAAGATATCTGCTATTTTCTTGTCAGAGTTTCTAAGCCATGTGAAAATGGCGGACACATCTTATCTGGTATGCAAGAAAATCATGTCTGGTATTTTAGAACAGTCTGTTAGTAGTTGTTATATAAACATGTTTATCATATGACCTTCCTGTTATTCAGTAGATAATGTCGTGTTATAAAATCGTATGACCACACATGTAATAACACTTTGGCAGGTACACGTAACATCATTTACAACGTGCATACCAACAATGCGTTTTCTTACTGAACATGATAGTGTTCATTTTGAAGGCAATAAAATCCCATTTTAAAGGGTCATATGATAAACAGAATCTTACACTCGTGGTCATTTCATATGAAATTTATGAAAACTCGCCAAAGGCTCGTTTCATAAATTTCAAATGAAATGACCACAAGTGTAAGATCCTCTATGTTCTGTACTTTCAAAACTATTTTCTGCTTTTCATGGGAGTGTGAAGTGAAGCTTTTCCCATTCACTAGTAAAAAAAACTTGAATATACATTGTTGTAAATGTGTGCAGGTGTCAAGACAGATGTATCTATAGAAGAAAATATATTACTTGCCAGTCAGGTAGTCCTGTTTTTGGCAAGAAATAAATACAGCAGAATTTCAGTTTACCTGTTTAAGGTATTTTATAGATAGATACTATAGAACATTTTGTTTAAATAGATTAATGACATTTACTTTTATGCCAATAAAAGGAACAAGAGTTATGGTTTCAAGTAAGTGACTGCTTGAAGACTATTGAATTATCTGTGTGGTAATCTTGTCAAGTAATAAGAGACTTTGTGACCTTCACCCCCCATACTGCTCATGAGTATGTACTAGGTTTTCAGTATTAAGGGCACCTCCCCAGAGATTTTTTTTTTACAAATTTGCTTCTATGCATCCTGGGTCCCACTAGGCCTGAAATCTTTGCATCCAAAGCTGTTTATAAAAATTGTGCATCCCAAATCTTGCATTTTCAAGACCTGTGTAAAGAAGCCGATTTGTAAGAAAACCACAGGTACTGAGTTTAGATACCCAGTGATTTCTTACAAATTTACTTCAACCAGTCCCAAGAACCGCAAGGCCAGAAATCTTTGCATCCCAGTCTCAGGTGTCTGCAACCCTTCTTAGACCTGCTGATAAAAAACAACTGTGCAGTCGAATCCATTCAGTATCATAAAAGCCAGATTAAAGGATTCTGATGAGACTGCAAAACTGGCAAGATTTGAAAGGTCACCTGGTCTCACTGCTAAGTTCAAGCTTCAGTATAATAGTGTATGTTTAGCTTTATTGTCCTGTCTGTGAGTGCTAGCTGTCAATTTAATGAGTTCTGTCATGACAAAACCAGCAAAATGGCATGTGTGCCCAGCAAAGACTCAGATCAGCCTGGGCATCTGTCCAGTCTGATTAGAGTCTTCACTGAGCACTTAAAGGGTAGCTAAGGGTCTAAACTACCTCCATGCTGACAGCGAAGACTCTGCTCAGACTTTGCAGATGCCCAGGCTAATCTGATTCTTGGCTGGGTGCCCATGCCACATTGTTGGTTTTCTCATGTCGCGGCTCTAAGAGTTGCTTGATCAGTGTTGTGAGTTGTAGGCTTGAGCTCTAATTTCTTGAAAATTGAAAAACCAAATTGAACTGAGCATGCAGTTTTCTTTATTTTATTGTTTATTTTGTTTCTGTAATTTATTAAACATCTGGTTAATAAACAAATTCCAATGAGAGAAAAGAAAGAAGAAAAAAAGGAAAGCATGAATAAAAAGGTCAAGGTTATTTTCTGAACGTACCTACAAACCTGAGTGTTTATAAATTCAAAATGCTATATCCAAAGTTCCAATGTCATGGGTTATTTGGTTCAGGAGAATAAGATGTTTAAAAAGTTGCTAACATGAATGGACAACAGAGCCATCTTGGTCATATGACCACAAAAATTCAGTCAGGCCCATATGGCATTTTGCTTCTTTCTGCTCAGTGACTTTGCAGGAGAAGTTGTTGATAATGATGACTTTGGTCAAAGGTCAAAGAATGACTTTGATCTCTGTTACTCAAAATCTTAACCTACTCATTTAGCTCCAACTTCTATACCAAAGTCTTCAGCAATCTCCAAGAAATCTTACAGTCTTTCCTCATATAAAAACTCCTGGAAGTAAATTTGCTGTAGAAAAGATTGACCAAAGGCCACAGTCAGTACTTGAGTTCTGGATGATACACACCTAGTTTCATGGCCATAAATATTTTGGTTCTGGAAAAACATTTTTGTCGCACCTGCTTTAGCAAAGTGCGATATAGGTGTCCGGTTTTCCGTCCATCCGTTTGTCGGTCCATTCACAATTTACGTCGACCCTAGCATTTAAGTCCATTCAAAAGACTTATTCTCTTACACCACTGCCTCCATGGTTCTCAAATTTCACATGCAGCATGACCAGACTGCAGGGCTTCAGAATGCTAAAATTCAGGCTGGTCAAGAATCCAAGATGGCCACCATTACTAAAAATAGCAAAACCAATAAGATCAATTTTTCTCTAGAACCACTTGGTATATTTGGCTGAAATTTTGCATGAAGCATAAGATGTTCAGAATTATCAAATGAAAAAAATCTGTAGCAAAATTAGGTCACAGTGATTTATGTTGACCCAGCATAATTTTCGTCGACCCCAGCATTTAAGTCCATTCAGATGACTTACTCTCTTAAACCACTGCACCTATGTTCTCAAATTTCATATGCAGCATGATCAGACTGCAGAGCTTCAGAATGCTAAAATTCAGCTGGGTCGAGAATCAAAGATTGCCACTGTTACTAAAAATAGCAAAACAATTAAAATCACTTTTTTCTCCAGAACCACTTGGTATATAAGGTTGAAATTTTGCGAGGAGCATTAAAGGAACCTTCATTGTCAGAATTATCAAAATGAAAATAATCTATAGTGGAATTAGGTCACAGCGACCTACTTTCTATTGATGAGTCAAGTTTTTCTAAAATGCGAAGATCTCAAGAAAGGCTGAGCAGATTTTAGTCAAATTCAATCAGAATGATCGGTAAATGGAGTTCTTTCAAATTTAGTCAGCTGCTGTTACTAAAAATAGCTAAAACATGAAAATAAAACTTCTCAAGAACTTCTGAATGAATTTGAACCAACTTTGTGTCAGAATGATCCTTGCACGAAGTTATTTCAATTTTGCGCAAATTGACCATCCAAAATGGCTGCCTTTCACCGTTACTAAAAATAGAGAAAAGTATGAAACAGCCAATATCTCATGAACTACCGAATGGATTTTGACCAAATATGTGCCGGGCCACGTAGCGCAATCGGTAGGGCACCTGACTCATAAGTCAGAGGTCCTAGGTTTGAAACCAGGTCTGGCCACATACTTAGTTTCTCCTTCCGCTGATTCAAGAAGGGCAGTTGTCAGTTACTGCTGAAAGTATGTGCACTTAGTACTGGCTAACCGCTTAGGAGGTCTAACCCTGCCCAGGTATAGTGTGGTTAGGTTAACTGACCATCTTGACATGACCATAGCTGTTTACCATAGACGTTAAGCATCAAATCAATCAATTGACCAAATATGTCCAACTGATGCTTTCATTGATTTCTTAATATGAAGGCACAAAGCAGGTGCGACATAGCGTTCCGCACTATCCTTGTTAAAGAGTTTTGCCCATGTCGGCCAACTGGCCATGTTGATTGGACTGTATGACTAAACTTTCATTCCCTGGACCCCTGGAGGCTCCATATAAAATCTAGTCCCAATCAGCCTAATAGTTTTTAAGAAGTTGTGTGAAAATGTTGATGGATGGTGGCAGGGAACAACAAATCCTGCCCGTTCTGTCAGCTCCCCTGGAGCCTTTAGTTCAGTTGAGCTTAAAAGAAAAACAAGGGCAGTGAAGCCCTGAAGTTCTTACCTGAGTAAAAAGATCAGATCAAACGTCAGCCTACGGTCATTATTGGAACAGGTCTGATAGTATATGAATCCTAAATGCTATATACCAAGTTTCAGTGTCAAAGACCATTTGCTTCTAGCAAAGAAGATTCTTTTTAAGGTTTTTACCTTATATGGCCTTGAAGGACATCTTGTTCATGTGACCACAACCATTCAAACAAACTTTATTTCCTTGACTGATAGAGGTTCCATATGAAAATTTGCTTCAGATTCAAAGGGGAGTGATCTTGTCAAAAGGTCAGAGAATGACCTTGACCTCTGGTACTCAAAAAATCTTCATTTTCTTATTTCATTGTTATTTAGTTGACTGTATGTATCAATTATTATATCAAATCTTTAACAATTTTCATAAGTTCTAATGTTATAGCATTTTTTCATATAAAAGCAATAGGAAGCAATAAAGAAGGCCAAGGTCAACCAAGAGTCTTCACTTAGTAGGACTCAAGTACCGGATATACTAAGTTTTAAGGCTATCTGCAAAAGAAGAATTCTAAAGGATTTTGCTGTAGGCCATGGTACTTGAGAACTTGAATGACCTTGACCATTTTGTTGACTGTATATACCAGCTTTATACCAAAATCTTCCACATTTTCCAAGAAGTCTTATGATATTTTCTGATACAAAAGCACCAGGTAGCAAAATTGGACATATAAATATGTCAAAATTGACCCTAGATCATCCATAATCTTGATAGTACCTGAGTAACTGATGCTATATACCAAGTTTCAAGGCTTCTACCATGTATGGGGGCATTGGCCATGTTGATCATATGATCAGGACTGTTTGACAAACTTTTGTTCCACAGACCCCTGGAGGCTTCATATGAAGTTTAGTTTCAAAGGCCCAACGTTTTCAGATGAGAAATAGTTTGTAAATATTGATAGATGTGGGCCGAAGACTACGCTTTAAGCGTCCCTGGAGTCTTTGGCTCAGGTCAGCTAATAATACATACAAAAAACTCATATTGATTGCATTGGCTTAGCTTTTGCATGCTGCTTTTCTTTCAAATAGATATTGTATAAAGAAGGTTTCTTTCTTGCATTTTCTGCAAATGGCTTGCATTACCTTAGATGTTTTTCAGGCACTTCATGTTTCTAACACATTGAGATGTAATTTTCATCCAGATGTATATTTTTTTTCTCAGAATTGACCATCGGAGTTGAAGGTTTAATATCTGCATGTACTTAAAAGTTTGATTAGGCAAGGTTTTCAATATATTAATCATTTTTTTATTGATTTAAATTGACTGGAGTAGATATTGAGTCGAGGGACAATCAATTTTTTTTTGGCCAAAATACATAATCATGCTGTCACCATGGAATATACTTGTGCCATTGGACAAATCACCATCTTCAGTCAAAATTCACAGTAGTTTAAAAGATTTGAGTGTGTTTAGGGCTTTCAGATTATGGGTAAAGAAAGTAAGTATGATGGTTATTATGAGTGTGATCTTGAATAATATTTTTTCATTGGGTTAAGTGCTGGCCTCTTGAGCTGGTAGTCCTGGATATGATTTCCAATGGAGAAGGAAATCTTTACAACCATAAACAGAGTTTCTTTGCACACAGGCTTTCATTATCACCTTTCGGAGATAAGAGCAGTTTAATCAGGGTCTACAACATTTTTCCATTCACTTAGCATCATTTGGATTCATTAACCTGTGTAAAGTCCATGTTCTAAAAATTTTCGAACAATAATTGTCTGACTTCCGGGTCGCAGAAATTTTAGGGTCATTACATTAACTATGATGAATTATGAAGAGAGTTCTCAGTGCTGTGACTTGATGTTGAAGTGTAACTAGCTCTATCTCCAGTTTTATTCAGTGTTAAAAGGTCATTCTAACCTGTATGTGTTACCTCTGTTAAAGAGCACCTGTCATAAGCAGCTACTATTTCATGGTCCCTTCAACAGAACTACTGTGCAAATAAACATATTCAGGGATCACCTGTCTTAAGCAGCCTTTCTTGTGTTTCCCTTGGCTGATCCTTTAAGATCAGTGTGTAGTGAAACCTGTATTAAAGGGCATCCCAAAAAAACACTAAACAGCCCACTTAAAACAAATGAACTGTTAATATAGAGTCATTCAAGGGGAACACTGAAAGAGACCACTTAAAGCAAGTGACCCCTTAATATAGTTCATGTTTGCACTGTACTTTGGTTCAGGAGACAGAAACATCTGTCTAATGGAGTTGATTCCTTAACAGAGGTAGCTACATAAGCTAGTGTGATAATTGAGTCACAATATGACAAAACCAACTAAGTGGCTAAGCGACCAGCGCAGACTCAGATCAGCTTGGGCATTCGCCCAGTCTGATCAGAGTCTATGCTGTCGGCATTGAGGTAGCTTAGACCCTTAGCTACCTTTTAAATGCTTAGCAAAGAGACTGATCAGGCAGGGCGGATGGCCAGGCTGATCTGAGTTTGCACTGGGCACACAACTACTTTGTTGGTTTTCTCGTGTCGCGGCTCAATAATATTATTACCTTATACATTGTATTTTACAGTTTGAGGAGTGGGAACATGGCCAGTTAGAGAAGACAATAGACTGGGAAGGATGTCAGATTGACCCAGCACCCTTTCAGCTGGTGGAGAGAACTTCTCTTCATAAGGTAACTAGTTTATTTGCTTATGACTTACACAGGTGTTTTAAAATAGGGGTGAGGGTGCTAGAGGGATTGAGAGTCTAGAATCCTAACTATTAGATACTGGACTGGCATCCTAACTTTAGATACTAGGCTGTGTTGGTTGAATCATATTTCAGAGCTGTGGTCATGTCCGGACCGTCAGTGAACCTAAACACATCTTTCTTGAGCAGGCTTAGACCTCCTAACCACTTAGGAGGTCTATGCCTGCCCAGGAAAAGTGTGATTAGGTTAACTGACTGTTCCAACGTGACCATAGCTGTTTACCATGGAAGTAAAGCAACAAAACAACAACAACATATTTCGGAGGAAGAATGACTGTATAACCATAGTAACCCTAAATATTTGGACAGCTTTTTAACTGTATAGACTCAGATTAGACTGTTTCATTGGGTTCAAAAAATTTCCCAATACCAGTAAATGGTTAGTCATGATACTTAAAACATTCTTACATTGGTACAAGAGCATTTTTACACTGTTTGCCTTTGCAAAGCAATGGAGGGCTTTTGCAATACCTCTGGAGTCGTAGTCCAAGTATGCATCAGTGTTTGCGTTCCCATCCACATTCTTGTCAGCATCTTTGATCAGTTAATCTCTGCTAACCATTGCGTTTAGGTCTGTTTCTCAAAATGCATGAGGGCTAGTGTAATGAAACTTGGTACACACTTACGTTGGCACAAGACAACCTAAATGTAATTACCTGTTAGACCTTGACATTGAGGTTATTCAGTGTTATGCATCTGTGTTTAGGTCAGTTTCTCAGTAACTGCTAGGGCTAGAATAATGGGACTTGGCACACACTTACATCTTCTTGACAAGAGCATTTCAGCATTACTGTTCACTTTTGAATTTGACCTATATTTAATCGCCACTAAATTTATGAAGTTTCTCAGTCCTTATATGCATATATGAGTTAGGGTTATGACAACTTTGCACACACTTGCATCTGGGCAAGAGCAGTTTAATACCACTGTTCATGTTTGAATTTGACCTACATTTTCACACTTTACGGACTATACTATTTCTCAGCTCATGAATGGATTTGGGTCATGGTATTTGGCACACATTTTGATGAGAGCACTTCAGCACCACCATCTACTATGATTTTTACCAATAGTTTTTGCTTGATTGACTTTTTGATACTTTCCATGTTTTGTAGAGGTTAGGTCATGATATCTGGCACACTCCTGTATCTGCAAGGGGGTAAATCAATACGTGAAGAGACAACCTAGTCTTGCGTTTCCGGGCGTATTTGGTAAAAGTCTTGCCACGGTGTACTTTCGTTTTTGATGAACCATTATGTCAACACGAGTGTTTTGGTGAAATAAGTACCAATTATAAGCATGACGGGACATTTGTAGAAAAAGTGAAGTGGTCACGCTTTGGAGGATTCTTTAAAGTTAATATTCGTTAAAAATGTTTCACGTGAGATGCAGTAGTTAACGTGCCAATTTGGTTCTAGTTTGTCAAGGTAGTGTACATTTTTTGAGGCTGGCTGGTTGAAGGTAGGGATTTTCTTTCTTTTGAATCAATCTGAACTTTTTCGTCTCTTTTTCTGACAAAATTAGCTTCCTCTGTGATTGTTTACATGATACACTCTAAGAACGTGTTGCAGGATGCGTTTCCATGCATAAAAACAACGGTGTAAGAACATGATTTCCTAGTATAGACCTGTATATGTCCATTGTTGATAAGTGCAAATACTAGTATTGCTCCAATGATTACTTTTAATTACAACTGAGTACTTAATATATACTTGCTCGTAACTTTGGAAACTGGCAGTCTGAAGGTTAGAATTTTCTTTCCTCTGAATCAATGTGACCGACTTATAGGCTCTTGTTATGATTAAATAATGTACTGTAAGAGTGCGTTGCGCCTTGCATTATATTGCCAAAAAATAACGGTGTAGGTCTACTCCACTTATTTCCAGTAAATGGTAGATGCACGTTGGCATTTCATTTGTAAAAATACTGTTAATGCTATGAAGAACACATAAAATGAGTATCTAAGATACAATAGCTAATCAGAAAAGAAAACAACTAATATTTTCGGACCTGACTGCGTATTTCCAGTGTCTCAATTGTGGTGAATCAAGTATGCCTTTGCCAAATGACTATTGATGTCCTAAAGTTTTACAACGTCTTTGATTTTGCTGTAAGGCGATGATGTCAAGATTTCTGGCAATGTGGCCAGCAGTGCGGACCCCAATCAGACTGTTCCGGAAGAAAAGTCTATCTTGGGTCTACACCGTTTACTTAGATAACAGTGTCCTAATATTTGTTGTCAAAGTGGTAGGTCACGTCATGTCTATACGGCATCCGGCAGGAGTTTTCGGACAACTCTACCATCGACATGGCTGGTCAAACGGTGTAGACCCGGACCAGTCCAGCCAGGGTGTCCACTGAGAGAACAATTGTTGTGTTGGAACGGTATTGTGTACAAACTAAATCTTTCGAAAATTAATATCATACAAACGTTTTGCTTACCGTAAGAAACTGCACCAGATTGTATATGAACTGTATGTAAGGAGCGACAGCAGTGTAGTGGATAACGCGCTGGACTACCAATCCAGGAGTGTCGTAAGATCGATTCCCCGCTTCTCCGGTCCTTTCGGATGAGACTTCAAACCGATGTCCCGTCTCCGTATGACCTAGTTGTTGGTGGGACGTTCAACCCAAATTCACTTACACAGTTCTTATGTATTCGATTCTACAGCACGTGCAATAATTAGCCCCACTCTCAAAATCCAAAACTTTCGTGAATAATACCACAGTTTGCGTGAATAATCCATTACAAAAATCACAATATCCATTTTTTTACTCGAAAATATCACAAGTGTTATATTATCAGAGTAATTTTTATCGGTATTATTTTGTTTCTCTCTCCCAGTTTACATGTACATTTCACCAAACTAAAACCTAATAAGGGATAAATAAGCAGATAAGTACTGCACGTGTACTGCGTTATTAGACCATACTAGCGTATCATAAAAATCACTAGTGACAAAATATGGGCAAGAAATGTGTTTGTAAAACACTGTGCCCCAAGCCTTGCGTCTGGCCCTAAAAGGACACGCCACTAAAGGGAATGGTTTGTTCAAAACGCCAGAACTCTCAAGGAGCCGTTACTCTGTCAAACCGGCTCATGTACCCATCTGTACTAAAGGATCACCCGATTTCTGAAAACACATTTTCAGGGTCCCATTAGCCAAAATACAGTGCAACTGAACCTGTATAAAGGGGCTATGTGTCTTTAGCAGCCACAAGCCTCGCGCCCCGTTACTGCGGCTATGGATTCGTTCCGCTGAGGTGCGGGGGCAACGTCGATATGAGAATTGAAATACTACTACTACTAGCAGCCACAGTTTGTCCTTCCCTTAGGTGACCCTTTAAGACAGGTTTGGCTATACTATATAGTGTTGCATGTATACGAATTTGAAAGAAAAAAAAGTTCCGATGCTAACCGACAAGTCCACTTTTCACTAAGGTTGATTGCCCATTCGGTCACCACAGTATAAATAAGTTCTGAATAGTAAGATCCTTTGGAAGCAAGGAATACATCAAAGAACAGATAATAGTCGACTCGGTTTAATTGAGTCTGTTCATGACTAGTAATGAATTGTGCGACACCAGCCACGCCACCTAGCACAGGTTTAAGCGGAACTCATTTTTTAAGGTAACTCAAATGAACCCAATGATCCCAAAGGACCAGAAAATATAATCTGCACTATGATGATGTACGGGGAGACGTTTTACGGCAGCCGCACGGCCTATTTTGCTAAAACTGGCTGCTTACTGATACACTTTACCATAGAAATATTGACATAAACCATCTCGGCAGCACTTGCCTTATAAAAAATAAGCTTAGCAGTGAAGGCTATAAGAAAAGTTTATCATTCTTTTTAAAAGGTGGATGATTACACTTTCAAGGGAAGCAACTCTGCTTTTAATAACTGCATCTTCTTTCAGTGAGATCAGCTATTAAGGGAAAGACTTTGCTCATCGAGGAGCGTAAATGACCTCAGGTCCCTCCTAAATTTTATAGTTGTCCATACAGCAAATTAAAAAAATTGCATTTCACTGTATTCGAAATGTTGACCGCAAGCACATCATACGAGTTACATTATACTCTATTGTGACGCAAAGTATTCATTTTGGCTTAATTTGGTGGGATGGGGCGTGTAAAATGGTAGTGGCAGTACCGACATTTAAAAGAAAAAAAATAAATAAAAAAGATGTGTGTTATGCCCCTTTCACATGCGCAGATTTGCTCACGTAAGTATTTTTTGCATATATGCAAATTTTACTCACATAAGTAAATTCGTCATGTGAACGCAAATACATACGTAAGCAAATTTGCTTACATGAGTAGGTAATTCAAGCCAAGAGCATTATCCAGGTAATTTTACTCACGTGAGCAAATTTACTTATATGCAAATATACTTATGTAAGTAAATCTGCGCATGTGAATGGGGCATAAGACACGCACGATGACCCCGTGTGATGCCTGTCACAGGGCTGTGTACATCACTAAAATATCCATTAACAGCAAACACTATCGCGTCACATGCATACCTCATTCCATTCAATTACCACGCGTGCCTCTTCAAGTGCACATCATGATAATTTCTGAGGCATATGACTATAAGTTTACATATTTTACTGGTTTACCATTTCGTTTGTTTGTTTACAAGACCTGAAAATGCTGTTGACTCTTTCAGTTTTCATTCGTTAAGATATTCTATCCTATGATATAATTAGCTTTTCTCCTATGTTTCAACTTCAGATCTGCTTTCTTAAAAAAATATATTAATTCGACGTGCGCTTATAAGACAGAAAGATTTCTACAAGTATTTGCCTCCGTTTCAAAAACGTTTAGCGCACATGCGCTCAAACAGTCGTAATTATTTTGTAATCCGTCGGTTACGATATTTGCATTATGATTATGCAAACGCTCAAACATATACACTGCTCAAAATATTTAACGGAGCAACTGGTATTTTCCCAAAGACATTACGGTAACACATACCCAATTCAAAGGCCCATAAATCTGACTCCCAGTGGCTAAGAATTTCCTATTCTTTTGCAGAATCTTTAAGAAGGATCGGGGTTTACCACAACAAGAATTTCATTACAACTGATGTGGGTCTTTAAAAACTTTAACCAAAACATCCAATCAATAAAAAGACAATTTTCTAAGTCCATGACCTCGACATCAAGGTCACTGAGGGGTGTGTGGGTTGTACCTTGGAAAACTTTGGACCAATATCTAACTACAGTGCAAATATCAAAGGAATCCATCCATGGGTTAAGGAGATATTGGGCTTTAAAAACTTTGACCAAAACATCCAGTCCAAAAAAAAACTCACAATTTTCTATGTCCATGACCTTGTGCGGTGGGGGTGGTACCTGTTAAACTTTGGACCAATATCTAACTACAGTGCAAGTATCAAAAGAATCCATTCATGGGTTAAGGAGAAATAGGTCTTTAAAAAACTTTAACCAAAACATCCAATCCGGACGCCGACGCTGACGCTGACGCCAAGGTGACAACAATAGCTCTTCCTAAAACGTTCGTTCAGGCGAGCTAAAAATGAGAAGAGCCGCTTATAGAAACGTTATAACTTAAAGTGTGACGTATAGACGAATTGACAGACAGACGGACGGATAGGAACAAACATTAAGGCCATTGAATACACTCACGGGGGTATAAAAAGGAAAAATGGGACAACGCCATTCGTACATGAGTCAAAAGATACCTCGTATGAACTCTCATTTTTGGCACGTGGAAAAATGGCTTATTATCCACTTTCAGGTAAAGCCACCAGACATAGAAATGAAGGGTAGTTGCAGAGTCTTATCCGCTTCATTACAATTGCCGATCGTTTGTGACAATGGTGGTCAGAAAAAAAAACCATTTGGTTCTGCTTCGGGTTTACTCTCGTACGGACATTTTTTCGTTAAAATTCTCGACTCAACGTATTTCTAATATAGAATGTATACACTGACTCATACATTTGTGAATCCGCCATATACATGGGTTAAAAACATGAAGAACACTGACTATGTCAAAGAAAATGTCACAGCATAAACTGTAAAATATATCGTACATTAAGCAAAACGGTCAATAAAATGCGTAGTTGTTCTCTTCCTTAAAACTATGAAAAATAATTTGATTACGACCAGAAAGAATATTAAACCGAAGCTTAAATTAACATGAAAAATATAAACCAAACTTCGCATCTTCTTTGATTCCTTTCTAAATTTGTTCCAAAGTCACATGTACTTGAAATCAACAGACAGAACGACATTTGTGACCGAATTAACTCGCATGATTTACACGGAAGTGCCGTTTCTATTGCATATATCTCGAAACAAATTATTACCAAATAGCGTGCGCTCATTGACAACACCATTGCAAATGTGGTTTTTGAAAAAAATGAGATTTTTACTCCGTGAGTCGCAAAACTGTGGCAATACTTACAGAAAATTAACGTAATTTTGCAAGACTAGGGTGTCCCTTCACGTATTGATTTACCCCCGTGATCTGTAACATTGACAAACATATTTGAGCCTCGCCACGGGAAAACCAACAAAGTGGTTGTGCACCCAGTGCAGACTCAGATCAGCCTGGGCATCTGCTCAGTCTGATCAGACTCTTTGCTAAGCACTTACAGGGTAGCTAAGGGTCTAAGCTGCATCCATGCAGACAGCAAAGACTCTGATCAGACTGGGAAGATGCTTAGGCTGATCTGAGTCTGCACTGGGCGCACAACCACTTTGTTGGTTTTGTCGTGTCACGGCTCATTTTAAATTCACTGACTTTTACTGCATGGTTTGGAATTGTACTGCTTGTAACTGTGATAGTCAAGCTCCCATTAGTCACACTCCGGTGTCTTCTGATAACTCTTGCATAAAGCTGATGTTTAGTTTTTGTCGCACCTGCTTTAGCAAGGTGCAATATAGGCGTCCGGTTTTCCGTCCTTCAGCCCGTCCGTCCGTCCTTCCGTTCACAATTTACGTCGACCCTAGCATTTTAATCCATTCAAATGACTTATTCTCTGAAACCACTGCATCCATGGTTCTGAAATTTCACATGCAGCATGATCAGACAGCAGGGCTTCAGAATAGTAAAATTCAGGCGGGTCGAGAATCCAAGATGGCTGCCGTTACTAAAAATAGCAAAACCATTAAAATCAACGTTTTCTCCAGAACCACTTGGTATATTTGGCAGAAATTTTGTATGAGGCATAAGTCGGACCTTGGTATTCAGAATTATCAAAACGAAAAAAATCTGTAGCGGAATTAGGTCACAGTGACCGTACGTCGACCCTAGAATAATTTACGTCGACCCTAGCATTTAAGTCCATTCAAATGACTTTTTAGCTCACCTGAGCCATAGGCTCAGGGTGAGCTATTGTGATCACCCAGTGTCCGTCGTCAGTCGTCCGTCGTGCGTCGTCCGTCGTGTGTCGTCAACAATTTGCTTTAAATGACGTCTTCTCTGAAACCGCTAGGCCAAGGGCTTTGATATTTGGTATGAAGCATTGTCTAGTGGACCTCTACCAAGTATGTTCAAATGGTGGCCCCAGGGTCCAAAATGGCCCTGGGGCAGCGGGTCTTTGGTTCAAAACTAAAATATACTTAAAAATCTTCTTCTCCAGAACTGCTTGGCTCAGATGCTTGAAATTTGGTATGTAGCATTGCCTAGTGGTCCTCTACCAAGTTTGTTCAAATCGTGGCCCCAGGGTCCAAAATGGCCCCTGGGCCGGGAGTCCCAGTTCGAACCATAGAAATACATAGAAAGATATTAAAAAATCTTCTTCTTCAGAACTGCAAGGCTCAGATGCTTGAAATTTGGTATGTAGCATTGCCTAGTGGTCCTCTATCAAGTTTGTTCAAATGGTGGCCCCAGGGTCCAAAATGGCCCTGCCCCAGGGGGTTCCAGGTTTGAACCATTGAAATACATAGAAAAATCTTTTTCTTCAGAACTGCAATGGTCAGATGCTTGAAATGTGGTATATAGCATTGCCTAGTTGTCCTTTACATAGTTTGTTCAAATGATGGCCCCAGGGTCCAAAATGGCCCTGCCCCAGGGGGTCCTGGGTTTGAACCATAGAAATACATAGAAAAATATTCAAAAATCTTCTTCTTCAGACCTGCAAGGTTCAAATGCTTGAAATTTGGTATGTAGCATTGCCAAATAGTCCTTCACCAAGTTTGTTCAAATGGTGTTCTCAGGGTCCAAAATGGCCCTTGGCAGGGAGTCGTAGGTTCGAACCATAGAAATACATAGAAAGATATTAAAAAATCTTCTTCTTCAGAACCCCCAGGCTTAGATGCTTGAAATTTGGTATGATGCATTGTCTAGTAGTCCATTATCAAGTTTGTTCAAATGGTGGCCCCAGGGTCCAAAATGGCCCTGGGGCAGGGAGTCGTAGGTTTGAACCATAGAAAAATATTAAAAAATCTTCTTCTTTAGAACCACTTGGCTCAGATGCTTGAAATTTGGTATGTAGCATTGCCTAGTGGTCCTTTACCAAGTTTGTTCAATAGATGACCCCAGGGTCTAAAATGGCCCCGCCGTAGGGGGTCCTGGGTTTGAACCATAGAAGTACATAGAAAAATATAAAAAAATCTTCTTCTTCAGAACCACTTGGCTCAGATGCTTGAAATTTGGTATGAAGCATTGCCTTGTAGTCCTTTATAAAATTTATTCAAATGATGACCCCAGGGTCCAAAATGGCCCCAAAGCAGAGAGTCTTGAGTTGGAAACATAAAAATACATAGAAAAATATTCAAAAATCTTCTTCTTCAGAACCACTTGGCTCAGATGCTTAAATTTGGTATGATGCATTACCTGGTGGACTTCTACAAGATTTTTGTAAATGGTGGCCCCTGGGTCCAAATGGTCCTGGGGCAGGGGGTCTTGGGTTCGAAACTAAAATATACTTAAAAATCTTCTTCCCTAGAACTTCTTGGCTCAGATGCTTGAAATTTTATATGATGCATTGCCTAGTGCTCCTTTACCAAGTTTGTTCAAATGTTGGCGCAGGGATCCAAAGTGGCCCCGCCCCAGGGGGTCCTGGGTTTGAACCATAGAAATACATAGAAAAATATCAAAAAATCTTCTTCTTCAGAACTACTTGGCTCAGATGCTTGGAATTTAGTATGTACCAAGATTATTCAAATAATGGCCCCAGGGTCCAAAATGGCCCTGCCCGAGGGGGTCCCGGGTTTGAACCATAGTTATACATCAAAATATTCAAAAATCTTCTTCTTCAGAACCATTTGGAAATTGTTGCAAACTTTCAGGTTTGTTCAAATGATTAACCTAGTTTGACCTTTAACCTTTTTGCTCAGGTGAGCGATTCAGGGCCATTTGGCCCTCTTGTTCTCTGAAACCACTGCATCCATGGTTCTGAAATTTCACATGTAGCATGATCAGACTGCACAGCTTCAGAATGATAAAATTTGGGCGGGATGAGAATCCAAGATGGTCGCTGTTACTAAAACTAGCAAAACCAATAAAATCAAGTTTTCTCCGCAACTACTTGGTATATTTGGCTGAAATTTTGTATGAAGCATTAGTTGGACCTTATTATTTAGAATTATCAAAATGAAAAACATCTGTAGCAGAATTAGGTCACAGTGACCTTACGTCAACCCTAGGATAATTTACGTCGACCCTAGAATTTTAGTCCATTCAAATGACTTATTCTCTGAAACCACTGCATCCATGGTTCTCAAATTTCACATGCAGCATGATCAGACTGCAGGGCTTCAGAATGACAAAATTCGGGCGGGTCAAGAATCCAAGATGGTCACCATTACTAAAAATAGCAAAACCAATAAAATCAACTTTTTTCTCCAGCACCACTTAGTATATTCATTGAGTTCTTCATGTGAAGGCACACAGCAGGTGCGACATAGCATTCCGTGGAATTCTTGTGTTATTTTCAGGTGCACTCTTTGTTCTCACTGCTGGGACTGAACCATGCTTATGTCACCAATACTGGTAGGCTTGTAGGGGTGGTCGCTTTGAAAGAGGTAGGTCAATCTTAAGTTATAGCTCTTAAAAAAAACAGAGTGTCTCATGAAAATTATGAGGTTGAAGATGGCGTGACAGTGTGTGTAACTTTTTCCATTGCAATGTTTATCTGAGTTCAGTTTACAGTGGCACAACGGCCTGAAGTGTTTCCATGAAAATGCTATGTATTGTATATTTATTACACTGTTATTTGTTCAATTAGGCTAGTCTGACTACATGTCCTGGAGCACAAAACCAAAACAGGCACTGACCAAGGAAAGAATGCACACACAAAAAAAAAACAGCATTTTAATTCTGTTTAAAATGATAAACTGTCAATGGAAGCAACTCTTCCCTTTTCATCTACCCCTCCATCTCAGTTTGGGTCAACTCTTACAGGAATTATATGCCTTTGAGAATTGATCCTTATCATACAGGGAGGCAAGCAGGAAGTCCCAGTAGATGTACATGTCACCCTTTGAGAAAATACCTGAAAACCATGGTACTAAATCCATACATGTTAATTTTTTTTATTTTTTTTTTTGTATATATCCAGTAGGATGACAACCTTGAAACAGTAATATTAGCCAACAAAGATAACAAGAGAACCAACAAAGAAGTATATACCCCCAGTCTGATCAGAGTTTGCATGGTCCGCATGGAGCTAGCTTGGACCATACCTGCACAGCAAAGACTCTTATCAGACCGTGTGGCTGCCCAGATTGATCTGAGTCTTTGCTGGGAGCACATTGCACTTTGTTGGTTTTCATGTGTTTTTACCAATTAGGGCTGCCGAATGCTTCCCCCTATATTTCAAAAGTATAATTAGCATTTTATCCAAAATAGCATTAAATGAATAGTGTTGTAATAAGGCTGCACTATGTTTCAGCTGCGACATGCCATCCAGGGCAACCTTGATGCGGAGGCAACACGGAAACACAGGCCTGTGGTCGAGGAGGAATCAGATGATGATGTTGATTACGAGGATCCGCAGAACTTACAAGTTGTACATCCTGTTACACCTGATGGATACACCTTAGTTTCTAATAATAGATTTGATTTAGAGTCTGCGGAAGAAATGGAGAAATCTAGTGTTGTATAGTAGAGTGTAGTTGCCATCACAATGTCTTCCGTGATTTACCTTTAGTAATGCCATTTTACTCACAATTTTTGGATACCTCAGCCAATCACTGTCAGTTGGAACAAGTTCATTTTAAACAGAGAATTAAATGACTTGAGAAAAATTATTTGTTTGAGAAAATCTAAAATTTCTGTCGAAAGAATTTCAGTTTTTTTATTGTCATTGAAAACTTGGAGAAGCATTGCATACATTGTTCGCCATGCTCCGGAAACAATGACGTCATATATCTGTTTCCATAGCAACTAAGAATTCATATTGATGTAACTGTGACATCTTCGAGACATCATTCTGCCAAGATACTACGCACAACAGTTGGTAATTCAAAAGTTGCTATGGTAACACATCTATGGTGTCATCTCACTTATGATTCGAGAGGAGCATGGCAAACAATGTATGCCATGCTCCTCTCGAATTATGAGTGAGATGCTACCTGAAATTCATACAATGGAAAAGTCTGTTTTTTTCAAACCTATAATTTTTCTCAAGACATTTTATTCCGCATTTTTACTGTTCATTATGGCAATGTACAAAAACAATGCTGATGAAATGGCAAATTAAACAGATTCTGATCAGGATCTACATGTACACTGTTGGATGAGTTACTTCTGTCTCAGTTGTAAGGTGTGTGGGTACACCATGTTTTTCTGCCATTTTCACAAAGGGGAACAACCTCTGCGACTTCCTGTTTGCTTCCCTGGATGGCAAAGTCCTTCCAAAATAGTGTCTACTCATGAAGGAAAGAATTTGCTCCTAATGGAGCAGATTCTTTCCTTCAAGAGTTGACCCTTATTGAGAAGGGAAGCAAAAAAACAAAAGCAGAGTTGCTTCCCTTGAAGCTTTACCCATTCACCTTAAAGGCCAGTACCATGTAAATGATTTGGTGCAATTAAAGTAGGTCTGTAGCATTACTTGCTTACTGTTCATCATTTGAGCCGAGACACAAGAAAACCAATAAAGTGGCATGTGTGCCCAGCAAAGACTCAGATCAGACTGGGCATCTGCCCAGACTGATCAGAGTCTTTGCTGTCAGCATGGAGGTAGCCTAGACCCTTAGCTACCCTTTAATGCACAGAAAACACTCTGATTAGACCAGGCAGCTGCCCAGGCTGATCTTGAGTGTTCCCTGGGCACACATGCCCTTTTGTTGGTTTGGTTTGTCACGGCTCGTTTGTCTTTAGAGCTGTCCATGAGAGAGAAAGTTTGATTGGGCACTTGATCATCTAAGAACTCACAGTAGATAAGTATTAGATGATAATTATGGAATATCATTTTGTGTTTCTGCATAGCAACATCAGCTGTGACCCTTCACTAGAACTTCCTCAGCAAGGCAGCTCTAATGAGGGGTGAAAACATGTTTCTTTTTATAGAAGTTACAGAAAATCTTGTAATTATTATTGATCTCTTCCCTTCAAGAGCTGTCACAGCTATTGTTATTCTTGTTTGTTGTATATTCTATTATAATTGTTAATACTGTTTATACTTCAGAGTTTTCTCATGTACATAGTTATACCATCATGTGCTGATTAACACTTACAAGTCTTGTTACTCGCTTACTTACTTAGGTTACAAGGTTTTATTTCACATCTGACTAGCTGAAAATGGGACTTAGGTGCTACTTTTCCTGCAGTGTTGGTAAAAGTGTTTCATATGATGGGCAAGAGTAAGTCGGGCAGGGCTTTCCTGTTGGTGGACAGGTCTTATTGTAAAATATAGTTTTTGGTAATAAGCTTGTGAGTAGTCACATGACAAAATCTGTTGCATACTTGTCTTTCCCAGACCAGCCTAGTCTTGTGCACTATTTGTTTGATAATGGCGTGAACTCATTAGATCATATTCATGTATGTCCTGACAGGACTGGGCTAGTGCAGGCTTCTGTTGATCTCGGCAATGTATGATACTGTATGAGCTGTGACACATGAAAATGAACAAAGTGGCATGTGTTCCAAGTGAAGACTCAGATTAGCCTGGGTATCCACCCAGTCTGATCTGAGCCTTTGCTGTGCACTTAAAGGCTAGCTAAGTGTCCAAGCTTGCTCCATGCAGACAGCAAAGACTCTGATCAGACTGGGCATATGCCCAGGCTGATCTGAGTCTTGGGTTGGCCCACATGCCACTTTGTTGGTTATGTCGTGTCACAGCTCATATGTTCCAGGACAGGTTTTGTCAGCATACAGCTTCTATTGTTTCATATGCTTCTTGTGATATTTCATGTTGAAGAGGATGCATATATTTTTTGTTGAATTTTGGGGTCGTTATTACAGAAAGTTTGTACAGTGATGGCTCAGTTGTTCCTGTCCATCTGTGCTGTGTAATGTAAATATGCAATTGTAGATATGCACATGTCTTCCATGTATATATCAGCCAGGAGAAGCAGAGCTTCTTGAGAGTGTCTGTTGATGTTGTGTTGAACACAAGTTAACCTGGGCCCAGTTGTTGAAAACTAACAACATTGTTAATTAACATTTCCTTAAAATTTCAAATTTAATGACTCTTATATGCCAATATTTTTTGTTGAAAAAATGTGAGAAGCTTTTGCATTGCAAAGGCTTCTTACATTTTTTCAGCAAAAATATTAGTGCATTGGTTATAAAGTCATAAAACACTTAATGAGTTGACCTCTTAATGAGCTTGTTAGGCTAACAATGCTTTGAACAAGTGGGCCCAGGGGGGGCTTTTCATGATAAATCAGGGACAATTTGTCTTATTTCTACTTAAAAACTTGCCTTGTCAACCTTTATTAGAAGTCTGAGAGATAGTTTTTTTTTTGTTTAAATGATGTAAAAACATGCGTTCTCTCCATAGAAGTGTGGAGGTACAGTGGGTTTTTTATTCAGTTATGAGATAGGAGTTTGTCCTTTCAGAATTACCGAGCATGTAAATCAGTCTTGTATAATTCAGCTATACAATGGGATTTTCTCTTCCAAAACAGTCCTGAAAATCTGGATCTGTCGTATGAGATGGATCTAGATTTTTTGGAATAGTTTTAGAAGGGAAAAGCTTTTTCTCACCCATTGGACAAGAATATCCCTTTCTAGAGGTGTCTGAGATTTTTCTATCTCAGCCTGCTATCTCAGCCAAGGCTCTGAAAGCTGTCTCAAAATGCCAATCATTGCTATATGGTACAGCCCAATTAATAACAGACTTTAATTCAACAAATCAACTTACTACTTGTCATGTAAATTGCATTCAGAATATGAAATTGACACTCAGTGATGCACAGGAAGTGTCACATTAGATTCCTGATTAGCTGTCAGTCATGAAAAATGCATGCACAAGGTGAAATTAACACACATGTCAAACTATTAATAGAAACATCACTTCACGTTTATAGGAATGGCTGCAATAAGAAGTTAAGGTATTCAATGAATATTCTGTTCTATAAAATATAATGGGTGAGAAAAATAATCAATGATGGGGTTGAGGCCTCGACAAGGAAATCTCAGGCTTGTTTTCAGATTATTTAATATTATGCTCGGCAAGCCTCGCATAAGACTAAATAATCTGAAAACTAGCCTGAGATTTCCTTGTCTTGGCCTCAACCCCATCATAGATTCTATTTATCTTATAACCGAAAAAATATAGTATCAACATGTAAATATGCTCCTTTGTTACAGTACATGTATATTTCTTTGCCATGTGAGTGTTGTAAGTTGCTTTGTTTTGCCAGTAAATGTGCTTGTCTCATGCCCATTTAAATACAGATCTGAAGTGAGCCGCATCCTGACAAAACCTAAAAAGTGGCATATGTGCCCAGCGAAGACTCCGATCAGCCTAGACATCTGTCCAGTATGAGCAGACTCTTTGCTATCGGCATAGAGGTAGCTTAGATTCCTAGCTACCCTTCACCATGCAGTTAAGACTCTTATCAGACTGGGTGGATGCCCGGGCTGATCTGAGTCCTTGCTGGGTGCACATGCCACTTTGTTGGTTTTGCCGTGTCATGGCTCAAATATGTATATTTCATTAATAAGTTGTTTCCACTGTCATCAAGATTGCAGTGCATGATGTGCCTATTACTTTTTCCTTTATCAGACTAAATATGTAACCTTAAAGTACAATTTGTTTTCAAAGACTCTGAAGTGACTGTTATTGTCCTAAAAATTGAACAGTTTGGTTTATCAGTGCAATAAATTGTCTAAAATGGCAAACAGTGTAGCTCCTGATCAGACTGCTATTTTAGGGACAGTCTGATCTGGATCTGCACTGCTTGCTCAGACCTCTTTGTCCTAGTATCTAGAATTTTTATGGTAATATAGTTAGTACTTTGTTTAAAGAACAAGTACCGGTAAGGCAGGGAATTGTAGAGACAAAGGTAAATCTGAAGCTTTGGCATATCACATGGGCTTGTCTAAGTGAAATCATTATTGTGTAATAATTATTATATTTATATTTTGCATTCAATGCAGGTAAATTTTATAATATTCTGCCATTAGTGCCTTGTTATGTATAGAGGGATTTTCTTAGTTGTATATAGATATTTCTTTTGTGCTCCATGTTTTATATGATGTACTTTATAACTGACCTCCAAACACTGATTTATTGTTGCAACACATACTTTAGCAAGTGTGGTATAGGGGTCCATCCATCTCTCATTCCAGTTGTCTATCAAGCCATCTGTACATCCACAGTTGTGTCAACCCTATTATTAAATGTCCATTTCTCTCAAACTATAATACCAACAATCATTAACCCTGGCAAAAAGATATGTAAGATGGCCTCCATGGATTCTGCAGTTATTTTGACCTTGACATATATTTCATGTTCTGTTACCTTCGTAAATTTATACATTTGCATGATACCCAAAATTTTGTTGACCAAGGTGATAAAGTCCATTTTTTTAAAACTATACTGCCTACACTAGTCATTAAACTTGGCAGAAAAGTTCTTATTGGTATATCCTCTTGGGATGCTGAAATGATTTGTACCCTTCAACCTGACATCCATATTTTGGTTGACCCCAGTGTTTACGTCCATTTTCTCAATCTATAAATCTATATTAGCTACGATCATTAGACTTGACACAACGTTTCTTGTTTGGATGGTCTCCTGAAATGCTACTCTGTGTTAGTTTATTTGTCTGTATTTCACCTTTTATTGACTCTGAAATTTTTTGTCAGTTACATGAAATGTAGCTGGTAAGTACAATTCATCAGACCTTGCCTGCAGTTTCTTCTCACTGTAATCTATACAATGGTGGATGTGTAAGGCAGGTGCGATATAGCATTTTGCAGATTCTTGTTATTCAACACATCACTTTTAGAGCTGGGCCCGGTTATTCAAAACTAACAATGTCCTTAGTTAACGTTTCGTTAATTTCAAACCTTCATATCTCAAATACGCCAACTTTTTCTGGAATATGAGAAGCTTTTGCATTAAGCTTCTCACATTTCTCAACAAAAAATATCAGTCTATTTGGTTATAAAGTCATAAAACACTTAACAAGTTGACCTCATAATGAGCATGTTAGGCTAATGATGCTTTGAACAACTGGGCCCTGATCTATTAACAAAAGATTTTATTTTCCTGGGACCACAAAGGCAACATTATCTACCTCATAAACTCATAATTAACTTCTTTTGGACTAGATCTCTGCCTTGTAACTTTACTGGTTAAGGTTATAACTCACATACATGATTAAACATGTACCACATTTTTGGAGGGACCCTGAATGCAAGAACTCACACTGTCTGACCTGTTGTACTAAGTTAATTAGCCCTTAAAGCGCCAAAAATTAGAATTGTTGCATTGGCAAACAGTGTAGATCCAGATGAGGTGGCTTATAATGAGCCACCTCATCTGAATCTACACTGTTTTCCCTCAAGTGTTCGAATTCTCAGTATGATATCGCTTGGACAAAACATTTTTCGAAATTCTGCAGACCTAAATTTTGTCATCTGCTTTTTGGCGCTTTATGGGTTAAACGTACTTGAGAATTTCATGGTTATCTCTGATTCTCAGGACACATGAGCTGTGGCACGACAAATCCAACAAAGTGGCATGTGTGCCTAGCAAAGACTCAGGTCAGCATGAGCAGCCATCTAACCTGATCAGACTAGTCGTTGTGCACTTAAAGGGTAGCTAAGAGTCTAAGCTAGCTCCTTGTGGACAAGGAAGACTCTGATCAGACTGGGCGGACACCCATGCTGATCTGATACTTCGCTGGGCGCATTTGCCACTTTGTTGATTTTGTTGTGTCACGGCTCACATTACAATGAAAATTGTCTCATATATTCATCAAACTGAACTCAAGGTTCTTGTGTAAACAGGTAAGACTCTGATCAGACTGCATGAGTTGTCATTGTTTCCACTTGTTCCACATGCTTATTGTATTAATCTTCTTAGACGCCCCAGGCATTATGTTTTGCTAAAGGGGGGGCTTTATTTTTAGCCTAAAGTGTAGTAACTCAGCCCCTGCCAGAATTCCTCTAATAAGCAATATAAAGGTGATGAGTATACTTTCAGAGGAAGCAACTCTATTATTGTTGCTTATTTTTGCCTCTCTTCTCAGTAGGAGTCAACTCCTAAAGGAAAGAATTTGCTCCTCTGGGAGCAAATTCTTTCCCTTAAAGGGAAACAGCCTCAATGTTCGTGCGCATACATTTTACGCAGCGTCATTGTTTCTTGCTATGGTTATCATGACATTGTTTGCTGTAACGCTAAAACGTTTAAGTCACTTTCGATGACAACATGGGCTCTTTGTTGAAAAAAACGTATAAGTTCTTTGCGACAGAAAAATTGGTAAATATATAAAACATTGACAAAAATACGTCAAAAGTGGGGCTGAAGAATTTTATACGGGAAAGAGACCGCCAATTTTTTTTTTGCGGGTAGTGTGTAAATATTTAGGAATTATTTGTCAGGTAAAGAGAGGCTGTGCAAAATGCAAGGGCGTTTTGAATCTCGTAATTACTTAATGCAAGTATAAATACAAATAAGGACTTAAAACCCTTTGCTTGAGTCATGAAATACCCATGCAAACAGTGAAAGCGGAGATCAGACTGACCAAATGCGCAGGCTGATCTAAGCTTTTATTGTTAGCTCATGTTGTTATGGTAATTATGTTTTGTCTTCTTCTTTTCTTTTTGAATAACTGCTTCTGAGATTTAACGCAAGTGACATAAAACGATCAGCCATATTGTTCTCGTAAAACACAAATTTTACAACGGTCAGGCGGCGACACTCTTACTTTTCACTAATCGCCCTAGACTTTCCACAGGATTCATAGATTGTCGATGCGAACAGGGAAAACTTATCAAAATGCACATGCTCCGAAATTGGTCTCAGCATTACCTGATAAATTGAAATCATGCACCACGGACCAGGCTTTGCCGATGTTTCTGTGAAAATACATGTCTGGCAGTGGCCGGGTCCAATAAGTTGAATGTTCGCACATAGACTTGTTCATCCGATATAAATGTGATATAATCTAGACCAAGAAAAAAGTTCGAAATTCTATGAGAAATAACAATGAACATACTGCCTAGCTCAGTCCTTTGAATTTCACTCATTAATGTGTGGTCTGCATACGAGAAAATTTTGAAGGCGACAATTTCATATAGACTATATGTTCAGGACATAAGAGCATTGCTGAAATTGAATATGAATTTATATTGCGTTTTGCTATAAAAAAAAGCATCGAAAGCTAAGAGCGCTATCCATATGGCCGTTGATGGCGCCAAATAGAAAGCGACGTCAAAGCATAAGACATTGACGTCAACGCGCTTTTATGAAAACCGCACGAAATAAAAGTGGTTTTCCTTCCATAACTCGAATATTTGGTTGATGACCCATATTTTTTATTTGCTTATTTGCACGGGGTTGATCATTCCTTTACTATATCAAAAGTATATAAAAATTTCAATTGTGGAACTTTTTATATTGAAGAAATTCCACTATTTTTTCCAATAATGGGAAATGGCGGGAAACTAAAAACTGAAAATAACCTATATACTGAGACATACGACGATGACAATTTTGATAAGAAAAAAAAGAGACAAGAATGAGGAGTTAATTAATCTTTATTTCGAAACGATCGGTCATCTATTTTCTCGGATAAAATGTTCGTAATAGACGTAGTCATGTTTCAAACAGGCACATAGATGGCGCTGCATTATCTCAAAAAGTAGTACGGTGACCCCATTTTTTTTATTTCATTTTTTCACTTAGCATATAATATTCTACCACTGTGTGAAGTTTCAACAAAATTTCAATTGCAGTTTTTATAGGGTGATTTCCCTTTAAGAGTAGACCCCATTTCATAGATCTGCCTTATCCAGAGAAGGGAACAGGAATTCATTCCAGTTAATATAACATCATTTTCGGAAAAGAGGCAGGGAAACAATACACAGTTCCTAACCGCACCCAGCATGTCACTCAAAAGTCACCTGATAGTGTAAACTGGCCAATGCAATGACAACTTAGCATTTGACATAATCTCACAAACAAAATCGCATTTGTTCAATGTCTCGCATAAGTCCGTGATTTTATGTTACAGGTAATCAAGGGATGTACCGGTATTTCTGTTTAGAGTAGGGATGGTTTTTAGGAACTGTAATTTGAAATAATTTGTGATTCCTGTTTGCTTCCTTGGACAGGATAGCCTTTCCAAAATGGCGTATACTTTTTTTAGGGGAGCAAATTCTTTCCTTTTAGAGTTTACCCTCTTTGGGAAGGGTGGCAAGGAAAAAAACAAAAATGGCAGAGCTACTGTCCTTGAATCTGTACCAATTTACTTTAAAAGCATTATGGGCCGCAAACAGGAAGCTTAAGTCACAAAGGTTCTCCCCTGTTGTAAAGAATGACAGAAAAACATGAAAGTATACTGAATTACCTTAAACCAATTTTGCCTAAGATTACACAATTTTGTGAGAAGCTGTGGCAAGTGATAAAGGATATTTACCCTATTATTTAGACTGTTCATCCATTTCTATGAAAGATATTTCAATTGCTGAAACTGGTCAAGTCTGTTTGTTCTGTCAGTGGATACATTGGCATACCACCCATTATCCACGATACACAAGTGTGTAAAACAAAATCTTGGAATAGAAAATATGCATTTTAAAAGGCTCAGGATCTACGGGCATCCTGACATTCAAAATATTTTGGGGAGGGGAGGGGGAGAAAGAAATTGGGGAAGCCAATGAAGGCATAATCCCCTCTCATGCTACCCCCCTGCTGGCATGTGTAATAATCTATTTTCCTGGCTAAACCTCTTGGAGGTTTTGAAAAAATGCTCACAAACAATGTAGACAGATCTGAGTGATCTGCACTGTTTCTCAGATACCGTAAAAATTGGGACACCAAAAATAATTACCATAACTGCCCTGAAAATTGAACAGTTTGGTTTCTTAGTGCAGAAGTGCATCTAAAAGATGCAGGTGGAATGGCAAATAGTGTAGACCCTGATGCTCCTTCAGGAGCAGTCTGATCTGGGTCTGCATTGTTTGCTCAGACCTAACTGTCCCAGTATTCAGAATTCTACAGGATTCCTGTCTGAGTATTCGGTGTGGATATGGTATAACGGTAAAACTGCATACTTACACATTTTCTTTATTTATACTTGTGTAAATAGGTTTCAATAAGCATCAGAATATCAGATGAAAATACATTGTGTACAATTGATATTTTATATGAAACTCACTTTTTTCTTCTAGAATCTAGTCAAGGAAGGATATGAACTAAATCAGCCCCTGGCTTTAGTTCTGATCCTTTTGCTTTTGTTTACTATTTGTAACCTGTATATAAGTTGTATGAAATTGTATATAAATTGTATGAAATGAGAAATATGTTTACAGTTTAGTCAAGAAAGCTTTAACTTACATGTATAATTGCTTGAAGTATTCCCTGATTTGTTGTATATGTATATAGATTTGGCAGATGGGACTTAATTTAACATTAAAGTTAACATTATAGTTATATGTGTATAAGCTGATTACAACTACCCTGTTTGCCCTATGAACTGTGACATCTAAACCAATTAGGGGATAACTGTACTCAAAATTGTCATTTGGGGAGGTAAATTGATGGTTTTATGGTCGAAAGTTTTGTCAGCAGAGCCATAAAACGCAATTTGTGACCATAAAACTGATGATATACCTCATCAAATAACAATTTTTGAGTCAGTTATCCCCATTCTAATGCACTATTCCATGTTTTCATTTTTCAAAACATACTACTCTGGACCCAAAGCAGTCATTTTCGGGAACGTAAAACCTAGCATCAGCAAATGAGAAGCAACGTTTCTTAATGACGCTGGGTTTGGGACAGTATATCCCAGAATATACTGTCCCAAATTTTTGATGTTATCCAATCAGACGTCAAGTTATATTTGTAAGTGCATTAGAATTATTGTTAATGTAAAAATTCTAAGTATTGGGACCGGTAGGTCTATGCAAACAGAGTAGACCCAGATCTTACTGTCCCCAAAGGAGCAGTTGTATCAGGGTCTGCACTGTTTGCCATTTCATCTGCATCTTATGGATGCATTGCTGCATAAAATGTTTCATTTTTAGGAGAAGTACAGTATTTATTTTTGGTGTCTGAATTTTTACGGTAGTCCCAAAATATGAGCCAGTTAATTTTAACCGTCTGATACTGTCTAAAGTTGCTGTGGAATAGTGAAAAGTGTAGACCCTGTTCAGACTGCATCATAAGGTGAATATGTACTTATTTAGGGGAAAAAACTCTGCCTTTCCATTTTTGCCTTCCACCTCAGTGGGGGTCAGATTTTAAAGGAAATAATTTGCTCTCGTAGGAACAAATTTTTTCTTCAAGAGTAGATCCCAGTTTTGAAGGGCCTCTTCATCCACGGAGGATGGCTGGATGACTTTGGATTTTATGTCCTTTTTAGCTCGCCTGATCGAAAGTTCAGAAAGAGCTATTGTTGTCACCCCGGCGTCGGCGTCAGCGTCAGCGTCCGTGTCCGCGTCTGTGTCCGCGTCAGCGTCGGCATCCGGATTGGATGTTTTAGTTAATGTTTTTTAAAGACCTATATCTCCTTAACCCATGGATGGATTCTTTTGATACTTGCACTGTAGGTAGATATTGGTCCAAAGTTTAACAGGGTACCACCCCCGTCCTACTCCATGACCTTGATGTCAAGGTCATGGACTTATAAAATTGGGAGTATTTTTGGACTGGATGTTTTGGTTAAAGTTTTATAAAGCCCAATATCTCCTCAACCCATGGATGGATTCCTTTGATACTTGCACTGAAGTTAGATATTGGTCTAAAGTTTTCGAAGGTATTACCCCCACCCCCCTCAGTGACCTTGATGTCAAGGTCATGGACTTAGAAAATTGTCTTTTTATTGATTGGATGTTTTGGTTAAAGTCTTTTAAAGACACATATTTCCTGAACCCAGTGATGAATTCTTTTTATATTTGAACTTTAGTTAGATATTAGTCCAAAGTTTTGCCGAGTACTACTCCAACCCCGCACATTGACCTTGATGTCAAGGTCACGGACTTTGGAAATTTGTTCTTTATTAAAGTTTTCTAATTGCATGCTGATTCATAATGCTTGGCAGAGATTTAGTTTACACTTGAACTGATGTTAGACACTTTTTTGAGTTTTTACAAAACACTATATACTTACCCGACTGGATGACCTTGATGTTAAGGTCATGGACTTTTAGTTTTGTCTTAAAGATTTTGATTAGTTTTATATTAATGAAGACATAATTTCACACTATTCAGGTGAGCTATGCTGTCAGGCGACAGCTCTTGTTAACAGTACTTCTGTCATATCAGGACGATGTATTGGTGATAATGAAAGGATGTGTGCAATGGAACCCTATGTACGATTGTAAAGATTCCCGCCTCTAGCGGTACTTCTTCATCCAGGGAAGCAAACAGGAAGTTACAAGAGATTTTTTTCTTTTTAAAAATGGCTGAAAAACAAGGTGGTTTACACTTTCACTTTGAAGAGCAGTCTGATCTGGGTGTACATTATTTATTGAGACTTATAGGGTTATTAGGGTATGTAATTAATTCTTATAGTTTTTCCTGATACCGGTTATTATTTGTATGATATTAGAAAGTTGGTCTCATTGTAGAATTACTTATTTTGGCCCACCTATGCAAAAGCAACTAAGGGCTCATGCAGTACCCTCATTTTTCAAATTCTCAGTTATCACATGTATATATTATATATGTTTTTGCCAATTTATGGAACTCATAATATATCAATATAGTTTAAAGAGATAGATCAATGTGACATATTATACATAACTTTTTTTTCCTTGTTAGTTCATGAAAATCATAAAATGGTTAAAAATGTTTTATTTGTTAAGGTGAGTTTTTGTTTTGCATGCTTCATTATTTTCTAGTAACTACTGTTGCTTCATGTTACAACAGCTAATTATATTGATTTTTATATGTGTATTGTATATATTTTTTCAAATGCTTGTTAAGTTTGCTAAATGTTCATCATTTTGCTTATATAAGTTTAAGGCATGCATATTGTTATGACTGAGCTGAGTCTCAAATAAGATGCTAATGGCATATACAGTGGTAAAGCCTCAGACCAGCCTGTGGATCTGTATTTGCATTTTGCATACATATTGTGTGCTCCCTGAGGAATCTAGAGATACAAAATAAAGGCTTTAGCTAGACTGCACAGATTCACAGACTAGTTTTAGTCTTTCCTCTTTGCAGATAAATTAACAATATACATGTGAGCCACAACACGACAAATCCAACAAAGTAGCATGTGCACCCAGCAAAGACTCAGATCTTCTGGGCAGCCTCCCAGAATGATCAGAGATTTCCCTTTGTGCTTTTAAAAAGGGTAGCCAAGGGTCTAAGCTATCTCATTGCCAACAGCAACGACTGAACAGTCTTGGCAGATCTGAGTCTTGGCTTGGTGCACATGCCACTTAGATAGTTTTGTTATGTCGTGGCTCATGTATGAGTACACTTTCATGTTTTTCTGTAGAGTATCATTTACCCAATCACAGGCTTTTGTTTAGGAAATCTCATAGCTATAGTGTGCGTTTAAAGCCATTATCATCGCAAGTTCTATATCAAGAAGGAGCAACATAGGGATCTCTGTCTGGCAGTGTTGTCATATTTGTAGCCTGTAGTGCTTGCTTGCTGCAGTAAGCTCAGTTTCTGAGAGACTGAAAGATTTTTTATGATGAAACTTCATACATGATGTCAGTCAGTTGTTGATCTTGACTTTTTTACTTATTGTTGAAGTTAGGGACATTTATGCATACCCATGTTTGCATTCTCTCTATGTATAGCTCCATTTCTTAGAGACTGAAAAACTTTTTTTGATGAAACTTCATACAAGTTTACATCATGATACTGTCAGCATAGCACCAGAATCATTTTCTATGCATGATCAATTTGAGGCTTTATTGAAATGAGTCACACGTATGTGTACCCGCTGTGTTTAGCTCCATTTCTCAGAGATTATAAGATCTTTTGTGACAGAATTTCATGTCATGATATTGTCATCAGTAGCTGACCTTGACCTTCTTTTCACATTGTTTGATTAGTCATATTTATCACACCTGGTGAACTATGTTTTCAAGGATGTTATGAAACAAAAAGAGCTGTTACAAAATGAAAAAGAGTCATAGTTACCAACGACCTGGGGACCAGGTCATTTGGTAACTATGACTTTTTTTTTTTGTTTCATAACATCTTTTTCATTTCATAACAGCCCTTGTATATACATAGTTAAGCAGGGGTGTTTATGCCTACCAACTGCTTTAGCTCTGTTCCTCAGAGAGTGAAGAAACTGTTCACAAACTGACATCATGGCTTTGTCTTTGCATTGCCAGCATCTAGTGGTGGCCTTGGTTTACACTTCTTGCTCTTTTGAGCTTTGCTAAATTTTAGGGCTACCTGCTATATTCAACTTTTTGTGTTACACAGCAGTGCCCAAAGTACATTTGCAGTTGTGATGTAGCCTTTCGTGGAATTCTTGTTTTATTTGGCAGCAAGTTCATTTGAAGCATTGAAGACAAAATGTGTTCGTGAAAATATAAAGGTCGTAACTCAGCCATATAAGTCCTCAGGGGTGTTACATTGTAGGAAAGAAAGTGCAGTGTTATAATGCTTCTTAAAACCATATAGGAGCACAATTTTAGGATACTAGAATACAGAAAATTCAGTCATTATCTGCCTTTGTAGACTTTCAATAGTTGTTGGCCCCACAGTTTACAGATAGTAGAAATGTCATGGAATACACTGAAGATAGAACAAAAAATATTCTAAGGGTAGATGTAAAAAAAAAACTGATTCACAGTATCACAGAAGTGTTTTAATGAAGATATTAATATGTCTTCTATGTTTATATATTTGTCTTTCATGTCAATGCCCTCACCATGTAAAATTACATGTACTAGTAGTTATAGTGCTTTTAGACACGATGCTGTGCTTTTGAAATATGCATTGCTTGGCACATTTTTGTATATGCTTGTTCAACTGAAGGGACTAAAATGGCATACATATGTTATGGTTGAAGTATTTTATAGTGTTATTTTACACTCTTGGAATTAAACAGAAAGTACATTCCTGGGATTTATTGTTAAAAGCTAACAATGTCTGTAGTTATTGAGATTTTCAACAACAAAAAATGGGAAAAACACTGCCATTATTGGCTAAAAAAGGTGAGCTTTGCAGAGAAAAAACTGATCATATTTTTTCAGCAAACACTATGTAGTACATTTAATATGTACTGAAAGACCTACTTGATTCTTGAATAATAATTTTATTCAGATAACCATGCTATGAACAGGTGGGCCCTGTATTTTTTAACTTTTCTTTCTTATATCCCCGCCAGGTGCTAGTGGCAGGGTAATAGGTTTTCATGGTCGATGTCTGTGTGACAATGCCTGTCCATCTGTAACACTTTGTTTCTGTTCAGTATCTTGAGTATTTATAGATGTTGTTTCTTCAAAGTCAGCATGTACATTGTTCTTGGCAATATCTCAGTTGGAATTGTTAATGGGCAAATTTAGATATCATCTGTGAGAATTATTGCCCTTGTCAAGTAAGTGTAAATGGTTTTGGTGTTATTAACAATACTTTCTACAGATGTAGGTCAGGTTAAGGCTGAGTGTCACATACCAGAATTAGCATCCTTGATTGCTTCCTTTTTGGCTCATCTGTCAATGTGAGCTTACAGTATAGCCTTGGTCCATAGTCCGTTGGCGGCATTCACACTTTTAAACACCTCAGAAACCACTGGGCTGATTGAATCCAGATTTCATTTGGAGCCTAAACAGAATGGGGGGAACAAAAGTTTATATATTTGGCCCAGGTCACATGACCAAGATGGCCACCATCCCATATATGGTAAAACCTTAAAAAAATCTTCTTCCCCAGAACCACTGGTCCGATTGCCTTGAAACTTGGTATGTAGCATCTTGGACTCTAGTACTACAAAATTAATATAAATGGTGACCTCGAGTTGACCTTGACCTATTTTATGGCAAGGTCAAATTTGGTCCCTTAGGCTTCTGAATGGGAAAAGCTGAAAAAGTGCATTTTTGTTGCTATAGTGCACTGTGATATGGAAATAGTTCAATTTCAACCCCTAAGAATTCTAGAGGTCAAGGTCATTTAGTGTCCTTGACTAAAGGCCACTTGTCTGTTGTGTGTGAACATGCTCAAAGGACTTCTCCTCTGAAACTACTAGGCCAATTTCAGTTAAATTTCATATGCAGTCTTCGGGCAAAAGCCGGAAAGAAAGTTAATATATATGGTCCTGGTCACATGACTAATATGGCCAGTGGCCACCGTGCCCATATATGATAAAGCTTAAAAAATCTTCTTCCCTAGATCCACAGGGCCTATTGCTTTGAGACTTGGGATATAGCATCCTGGACTCTAGTACTACAAAATGATGCCCTTGGATTGACCTTATCACGCGCGTGATCTATTTTATGGCAAGGTCAAGTCTTTTCTGTAAGGGTTTTGAATGGGAAAAGCTGAAAAGTGCATTTTTCCATTGCTATGAGACTCTATGATATGGAAATGCCGTCGACAAGCATAAAATCTCAGATGCATTTGACATTAGACCATATTGTACAATTTGCCTTAGAGTAACTTACCCTAGAGTACGGAGACTGAATGGACTCAGGTGAGCTACAGGACCAATGGTCCTCTTGTCTAGTTATCTTCTGTAATTATAAAAGCTCATGCACTTCATGATTTCTACACAATGCGTTTTGTTTTGATGATACTAAGGTCCAATAGGTGTGCTGTGTACAAGAATTACTGCTCTTGTTTTCTTGACTGTATGATGAGGCTGTTCTCATCCAGTACTCATTTTCATTGATTACAGTATAGAGTAATTCTGTAATGGCATGTATTCTGGGATAAAAAAAAATACTCTGTAAGAGACAATAAAAAAGATAGATGAAGCAGTTTTCTTTTTTGTGTTTTATGAACTCATAGAACTAAAAGAACAAGACAGACCATGCTACATATGTGTTGCAAAATATCGCGAATGCATTATTCGTCATTGCAATAGAACAGTCATCCTGTATAGATAAGCCACTTCAAAGGTGTCTGCCTAAAACACATTTGATTCCACCACTGTAACCATCTGTTAAAAAAAGGAATAGCTAGTTGGACTCCATCTGACATCCTTCGAAAACAGTAGTATACAGTAGTGCTATAGATGTGCATGAATTTCTTGGAAATTCAGTCATATCTATTGCAGTAATAAACAGTAGTGTTATAGATATGGCTGAATTTCTTAGAAACTCAATCACATCTAATTATCTATAGCATTATTGTATTCTACTGTTTCAAAATTATTTGTGAATTGAAATAATTATTTAGAGCTTCTGAGGCCTTTAAAGAAGTCTATACATATGTTGGATGCTGTTGTTGTTCCAGTTCTCATGACAATGGTCTCGCAGAGACTGCAGAAAGAACCTTGGACGCATCTCCTGGCACCCAGTCTGTCCATATCAATGATTGAAATAGAAATAAATTATCAGTTAAGGGTGTTGTTCTTCAAGTTCTTGTGACTTATAGAATCAACGATGGGTTGAGGCCGAGAGAAGGAAATCTCAAGCTAGTTTTCAGATTATTTAGTCTTATGCAAGGCTTGCTGAGCATAAGACTTACATAATCTGAAAACAAGCCTGAGATTTCCTTGTTGAAGCTTCCTACCCATCATTGATTATTTTGTCACCCATTATATTTTATCAAACAGAATATTCAATAACATCTGGTTGAGGTAATTAATGAGCCGCAACACAACAAAACCAACAATGTGGTTGTGCGCCCAGCGCAGACTCAGATCAGCGTGGGCATCTGCCCAGTCTGATCAGTCTTCGCTGTCCGCATGGAGGTAGCTTAGACCCATAGCTACGCTTTGAGCACTTAACGATAAGCCTGATCAAACTGAGCAGCTGGCCAGGCTGATCTGAGTCTTCGCTGGGCACACAACCACATTGTTGGTTTCGATTTTTCCAGTGGGTGAGAAAATGGTCTCCAAGAGGGTCAGCGAAACTGATCCATGCCACATTGCCAGGAGTTTCATGGTTGCATCTCGGCACTGAGTGTCCAGTGTTGGATACCTAGTAAAATTATCATAGATGCAGGTTGTTTTACTTAAAACACTTCTCACTGGGCTGGGGGTTGATAAAGTCGAGTCGGGTAACTTCGGACAGTGGGTAAATTCGGGCATACCACTGCAAGCAGAGAAAATCCAGATGAATACGTATTAAATGCTCTCTTCTTTTTCAGCCTGTCAGTCAATCAATCCATCAACTTTCTTATATCGCACATGCTGTAACGGTATAATGGTTCCCTTACAAGCAAGCTATCGCACTGAATACGGGAATACTCCTACCAGCTTGCGCATTTCAATCATTGAACATTTTACCAACCATGACCCAGTTGTTCAAAACTAACGACGTTGTTAGTTTACGAGACGTTAAATTTTCAAACACATTGTACACAAAACGCTGCCATTATTCACCGAAAAAAAAATGTATGAAGTGCAAAAGCTCTCAATTTTTTCAGCAAAAATATTAGCACACTTGATTTTATGTATGCTGGAAGACTTACGAATCCTTGTCTAACGACCTCGTTCAGCTAACGATATGTTGAACAATTGGGTCCCTGTCTATAATGTACATATAGAAAGATAAAATGGCAGATGATCAGAAGGGCGGATGCACGGGCTGAGTTTGATCATCACGTCATATCCCAGTTTATCTGCTGTATCCATTCCATTTATGACAATAAACTATGCCATGTTGGGATTCAGGATAACTTCTTTGAACTGATTCTGGACAGCTCATTATTTGAGCATCGGCACGAGAAAACCAACAAAGTGGCTGTGCGCCCAGCGCAGACTCAGATCAGCCTGGACAACAGCCCAGTCTGATCAGAGTCTTCGCTGTCCGCTTGAAGGTAGCTTAGAACCTTAGCTACCTTTAAGCGCTTAGGGAAGACTCTTATCAGACTGGGCGGATGCCCAGGCTGATCTGAGTCTGCGCTAAGCGCACAAACCCTTAGTTGGTTTTCTCGTGTCGTGGCTCATTTTTCCTGTTATAGTCAGTCTTTATCCTATTCAGGAAATTACTGTATAATCCAGTCAGACAGCCATTAACACACCATGAAATAATAACTCTATGAAAAACTCTGTTTTTCTGGAATTACATTTCTCAATGTTACAACCAATAAAGAATGACCGGCTGAGAGATGGTGTATGTTAGTCTCTGGCTATCAGTGTGCACATAAAGCTTGAGAAAAAAACATGCCATTTTAACGCCGATGCAACGTACTCATCGCTTTTAATACGATTAGACCTTGAGCTGACCATAGACCCCCCTCCCCCCCCCCCCCCCCCCCAGGGGGAGTTTTGTACCCTATAATTTTCTGAAACCTCATTATATAAGAAACAAAATGACACATGTTAGCCCTCTGTACGTTGGGGCGTTAACGTGTAACGTCAACGTCAATTACACTACCCAAATTTACATATTCACGTTATAATAGAAAATACACATTGGTATACACATGTTAGTATTCGCCCTAAATAATGTTGGGTTTTGTCTGCTAGTACATAAATCACTGTTTCAAGGTAATTGACATTGTAAGGGATAAGTTGACTAACCCGTATAACGTAGTTTACATTGTATTTGACGTTTTCCCCTTCAGTGTCTAAATACATGTAATATCAGGAGCAAATTGTAAGAATTGAAGTGAAGAGAAAAGTTATTGTCATATATATGACTGTTTCAATATTCTAGTATAAAAAACAAACAAAAAGTCTTACAAAACTCATCAGCAGTCACGCTATATATGTAACGTATATAACCACAACAAAAAATCAGAAAAAACAACCAGATTAAATCGCTGAATTGGTGGACTGAAGTTTATACGTGCTCCATCAATCTTCTTTGGTTCATGCCCAGCTTAGATAAGTTAGGCAGCAGTTAGCAGTGGATATATCAAATATTGACAGAAACTATCTTATTTTTGAAGAATTTAAGCTACAAAATGACGAGAAAAGCTAAGAAAGCCAACATCAGCTGCATATTATTTTCAATGTTATCTGTATTATGTCTTAAGTAGACACTGTTGTATATGTAAATATGAAGAAACGCCAATGTTATGCGTTCTCAAACTATAAAAAACATTGGATAGTGTATATTTGAAAAGCAATTTAACAGTAACGTTACGTTACATAATTGTAATATGTCGGGGGATAAGATTTGTGAGTCATCTGTTGTCAAACAGTTCCCGGGCGATATGAATTATTCATTGCTGTACTATTAGCTTACCACTGGTAGTCAGATGGCAATTTGGCTCTTTGAAATACACAAGAACCCAGCATGACGCACATAGATTGTTATAGCTGAAGCAGTTCGACATTGCCTTCAATTCAGTTTCACGTAAAAGTAACTTCATAAAAATGATTTTTTTAATTTTATGCATAGAATGAAATAAGTAAGAGTTGATATATGCTGCAACTGATTAATATTTAGGTTCTCATCATCATGGGGATAAAACCAATTTCGCTACCTGTGCTGTTGGCTGAGCCAATCAATTACCCTACATACAAATATGCAACTGTAACTGCCAGCCAAGGTAATCAAAAGCAGTACCAACTCTGCCAACAGGGATTAACACCATTTTTGCTATGCTGTCAGTCGAATCGTCAGCCACAAGCCTCTTTGCACAGTAACTGCTTTATATAGGTTAGCAAATATGTGTGGCTCCCGTAATCATAACTTGCATATTAATTTGTGATCTACGTGATCTGTTTATGCAGCTCCCGGCCATCAAATACATTACAAACTATTAACAATGTGAAAATTTAAGGCTGATAGAAAGTGACATACTTTATAACGCATACAACATTCTGTCATCAGCCTGTTCAGAGTTTTATTTTTCATTATGTTGTAACAAATATTTAACTGGTCAGGTAATTTTGCAAACCCCATGGTTTTATTCCCACTTGTTGTTACTATCGAGGACTAAAGGTGTTACGAAATACAAATTTCAGTCAGACAACTTTTCAATATGTAAGCAACTAAAATTGTTGTTTGGATATTGCCAAAATGCTGTATTCTCTAACAGTATTTAACATATTTGGACAAAGATGATTAGATAAGCAGTAAGGTATCACAAATAAGCAGTTTTCAACCATATTTATTGCTAAAAAGTAAACAGTATGGTAATACAAGGTCGCAGAGATCAAATGCAGTAAGTTATTTAGGTTAGCCCATCCTTGGCATGTATAGGTATGCACTATTTCTATTGTTTGAATATTTGCTCTTTAGAAATACTGTTTTACTAGTTAAGGATATCGGAAATGAAGAATCCATAAACTCGCATTGAATACGTTTTTTTTTTCTTTTTTCTCAGTATTATGCTGCAAAGCATAACTACAGTGTAGGCCAATACATTCTGAAGGAGAACAACTAAGATTTGCTCATAAATATCTGAACAGCGATGACCAACATACCAACATTAATATATTCTGTCATTTTCATTTGCCATTTCATTATGCGTGCAGAGCTACTGAAACACTGTCCCTGGAAATAAAAAAAAAAACATTTTTATCCAACTAAAGGTATCTTTATGTTCTTTGGTGAATAGATGCTTTAATAGATGGTTGAATGTAGTTAGATGCTTTAAGAGATGATTGAATGTAGTAAGGTTTTAAAGAGAAAGAAACAAAAGCATAGAAATATAGATCATCTTAAACATAGCATTTATAGATTGCTACAGTATACTAGTAAACTGCCAGTGTCTCTTTTCTGTATTAAATGTTTCTGATACTATTCTCCCAAACTCCTGGTTGACACATTATTGTTAGTTACATAAATGAACTAAATAAAGCAATGTATTGACACTACCATAAATTATTTTCAAAAGTTTTTTCTTAACTGTAACTCAGCAATGCTGTTTCCCTTGGTAACGTAAAATATACGATAGTCTTGCAAAAGTAGGTATACGCTGCCAGCAAATATCTACATTAGCTTTGATGCAGAACTGTATTTGGCTTAAGTCTTCAAACTTCAGGTTTATACTACTGTTCTGCTTTATAATTTTTTTCAGTGTGCACGTAAAAACTATACCAAACCCTTTCAGTAAACAAGGTGGTACTCCATTTTGCATTGTTGATTACTGATTATTTTATAATTTTATACTAAACATGTCAAAAGCGCTTAGCTTTTAATGTTATCAAACTGATTGTATATCATTTTATTCGAGCCCTATTTGCAAAATCTATGCTGGCTTAGCTGCGGCTTTATCTTTTTTATCTTTTCTAATGTGGTATTTTGTTTATTTTTTGTTTATTTTTTTTATTTTTTTAGTTGTATATAACAAAATTTCACGTATGTTACTGTCTTTAGAACTCAAATGTACAAATTGTAAAAGAAACAAACTGGGCAATGTCATTATGAAGTACTTTTATTTTTGATATAATAATAAAATAAACAGCAAAAACCCGTTTTACATGTGCAGAATATGTCCATGCCCTTAACATTACAATTTGAAATATTCTGTGTTTAATCACGTATAAAACACACCTCATGAATCCCTTAAAGTAATAACGGAGAGAAATGTTGCTAGGTCCAAGTACACAATATATCATAAGAACACCCAGACTTATATGTTATTGTTTTTTATGTGACAGTGGGAAAAAACCTGATTAACGGTATTATAATAAAATATTCTAAATGTTAATGTTATTTACGTTACTACTAGTAATAGCTTATCATAGAAAATAAACCAGAATACATTTTTTCTTTTATATTAAAAGATTCTTTTATGAAGAAACTGCTACCAACGAAAATAAAATGATTCTATCTTCAAATTGTATGAGTTTAACAAAAATAGCACTCGGTAACGTATATAATTGATCATTATGGCCGCTAAAATGCGTTCAAATTATTGTGGAACTGTTCCTTGCTGTTTAAATAGGCTGGCATATTCAATATTACCTTTTACTGTTGTCTTTTAATTCAAACAGTGTAGTTCAAGCACTTGAATTATACAGAAAGTGATAATTGTAATATGGAACATTTATAAGGGGGTACTGTGTTCAACATCCTATTTCTCCCAAAGTATACAAGATAGGTTACTATTTTTTGCAGATCTGAAAAGACAAATAAATTGTCTTTAATATAGTAACACACATATGGTCTAATATTAAAAGAATAACTTACAAAAAGAAAGTATCTTGGATGGAAATAGCAATTTTAATGGAGTGTAAAGACAAATGTCACGTATATTACACCATGTACGCTAAAGTGACCTTTCAAACATCCTAACTTTTAGCTACTGGATTGTTCTATAAGACTCTACTATAATTTTAAACATAGGAAAGTGACTTCTATTTTTTTATAATTTTTGTTAATTTTTATTTTATGTTTATTTTTTAATGGGTAACGTTTGTAACAGGCTGTTACGGCTTAACGCCCAACTCGCCAGAGGGCTAACATACTGCAAAATACTTTTAAGATGCTGGGCTTTAAGAAAAATATGGTCTACAAAACTCCCCCTGGGGGGAGGTAAACCATATTTGGCTCATGGCCTAGATATGTAGGGGTAAAAACAGAGAGGTGCTTTTGGTCCTCATTGCTAGTTTTATGTTTTTCTGTTTAGTTTGAACTTTATTTTATTTTGAGAGGCGCGGTGGCCGAGTGGTTAGAGTGGCTCGGTTATTGTGCAGAAAGTCGCCGGAAGGTCGTGAGTTCGCGGCTCACCGTCGCCATCCGACGACTGGAAAACTCTCTCTGTCCACCCAGCAGTAAATGGGTACCTTTTTCGAATTAGGGAAGGATAAGGCAGCGAAAGGAGAGAGATGGGCTCTGCCTTTCATCAGCTGTGCCCAAGGTACAGTGGGTCTCTAACCCCCACTGCCCCTACGGCCATTAGCCTATGGGAAACCTTTACCTTTACCTTACAAGAAACATATACACGTATACATACACACACATTACTAACTACAATATTTTACACTGATAGTAAGTCGGGGAGCTTATAGTATGGGCAGGCTCTGTTGTCCGTCGTCCTTCCGTCCATCGTCCGTCCGTCAACAATTTCAAACGACTTCTCCTCTGAAACCGCTGGGTAGGGACTAGCCACCCTGATTCACAGGTCCTGGTGAATGATTGTCCTTGGACGTATCACCAGTAAACAGTTCTGATTCTGATTCTGATTCTGGCCAATTGTTACCAAATTTCATATGGCACGAGACCACAATTAGTTTTACTATACAGTTTAATTATCCATCCTTCCATGAAACTTTTTTCACAACACTTCAGGTACTTTTAACTCTCTTTTCCTCAAGTCTCTGAGGTATGACAAACAATTTTCAAACAGTTTCAACAGGAATAAACCAGCTAACCTTTTCGCTGTTTCTACCACAGATACTTGGGGTCAGTAGGTGCATTCGGTCCAAAATTGATGTCCTGCAGTTTTTTTCTCACTTATTTTTTAATTTTAGTATACCTGAACAACACCTGAACTGAGATAAATGGTTTGGTCACGTTTAGAAAATGTTTGCAATTATCGATATTTGCTCCCTTGGCTTAAAAAAACAGCCAAGGGAGCAAATATCGATAATTGCAAACGTTTTCTATACATGACCAAACCATTTATCTCAGTTAAGGAGGTGTTCAAGTATACTAAATTGTAAAAATAAGTGAGAAAAAAGCTGCAGGAGATCAATTTTGGACCAAATGCACCTACTGACCCCAAGTATCTGTGGTTTCTACGGTAAACATTGACCTGTCAACTTATGAGACAAACTGCCGTTGTAGGGGCACCTATGAAGGGTGTGATTCGGTTCCTCTAGTTACCTCCAGAGCTGGGGATTCTGAACTAATTATACATTTTCAAGAAGCATATCCAAGGCTCTTTTTAGTTTGCTATAGCAAGCAGGATATTCAGTCAAACTGGCCTTCTTAGAAACCAATGAACCAGGGAACTATTTGTGCGAAAGTATATCCTGAAAGTGTTCAACCAATCAAGGGAAATAATTGTGGACTGATTCCTATCATGTAGCCTCCAGGGCTCATGGGAACGAAAAGTTGTTCAAACGGTCCTGGTCACATGACCAACATGGCCGCCATGCCCATATATGGTTAAAAACTAAAAAAATCTTCTCCAGATGACCTTGAAACTTGGCATGTAACAAGATTGTTCAAATTATGACCTTGGGTTGACCTTGACCTTTTTTACGGTAAGGTCAACTTTCCTTCCTTGTGCGTTTATATGGCAAAATGCTAGAACATTAGATATCTTGGAAACTGTTAAAAAATTTTGGGCTGAAATTGGTATCTACAGTCATCTTAATGAGCACATGAAGATTTATGAGTACTAGAGGTCAAGGTCATTCTTTGACCTTTGACCCAGGACTCTTATATTTGGACAATTCTAAACAATCTCTTCAAAAGCCACTGGGCCAATTGAAACCAAATTTCATAGAGCCTCCAGGAGTTGAGGGAACAAAAATTTATTCAGGTCACATGACCAACATGGCCGCCACACCCATATATGATAAAACCTTTAAAAATCTTCTTATCCATAATCAATTGACCGATGGTCTTGAAACTTGGTATGTAGCTTTGGGTACTCGAGTACTATCAAGATTGGTCAAATTATGACCTTGGGTTGACCTTGATATTTTTTACAGCAAGGTCAAATATGGGAAAATGCTAGAACATAAGATTGCATGGAAAGTTTTGAAAATTTAGGCCTAAAATTGGTATATATAGTCATCTTAATGAGTACATGAAGATTTGTGAGTACAAGAGGTCCTGGTCATTCTTTGACCTCTGGCCCAGAACTCTCATATTTTGACAATATCAAAGAATCTCCTAAAAACAACTGGGCCAATTGTAACCAAATTTCATATTGAGCCTCCAGGGGTTAAGGGAATGAAAATTTGTTCAAATGGTCCAGGTCGCATGACCAACATGGCCGCCACGCCCATATATGGTAAAAACCTTTAAAAATTTTCTTCTCCAGAACCAATTGACTGATGGCCTTAAAACATGGTAAGTAGCAGTGGGAACTCCAGTACTATCAAGATTGTTCTAAATGACGACCTTGGGTTGACCTTGACCATTTTATGGCAAGGTGAAATATGGGAAAATGCTAGAACATAAGATTTCATGGCAAGGTTTGAAGATTTATGCCTAAAATTGGTATTTACAGTCATCTTAATGAGCACATGTAGATTTATGAGTACGAGAGGTCATTGACAATCTTTGACTTCTGACCCAGAACTCTGTCATTTTGATAATATCAAACCATCTCCTCAAAAGCCCCTGGGCCAATTTTGAAACCAAATTTCACCTAGAGCCTCCAGGGGGTTAAGGGAATGAAAATTTGTTCAGACGTCCAGGTCACATGACCAACATGGCCTCCATGCCCATATCTGGTTAAAACCTTTAAAAATCTTTTCACCAGAACCAGCTGACCGATGGCCTTAGGGTAACTTACCGTAGAGTACGAGGATCATCCAATAAGTCCTGCAAACGCTGTCATTACTGCTTTATTAATTGAGGTACGGTTATCAAATTACGCCATTATCAGCTTACGTATATAATACACATATGTGCTAAAAATCATACATGTGCCATTCCTTTCTCAGATATGGGAGGGTCATAAAAGCAAAGGTGTTAGCGATACCGACGGTGAAATTGCACAAACATGACGTCTTTAACAAGAGGGTAGGGGAAGAAAATTCCTGCATATATGTTTATTATTCTTTCAAATTACAAATTCAAATTCAAATTCTGACAAAGTTTCATGAACTTTGGATGAAAACTGTGCCCTCTAGAGCGTAAACAAGTTTTTTCTAAGATTTGACCTAGTGACCTAGTTTTTGATCTGACATGACCCAGTTTCAAACTTGTCCTAGATTTTATGGAGATAAACATTCTGACAAAGTTTCATAAAGATGGAATCAAAACTGTGTCCTCTAGAGCGTACACAAGGTTTTTCTATGATTTGACCTAGTGACCTAGTTTTTGACCCGACATGACCCAGTTTCAAACTTGTCCTACATATTATGAGGATAAACATTCTGACAAAGTTTCATGAACCTTGGATCAAAACTGTGCCTTGTAGAGCGTACACAAGGCTTTTCTAAGATTTGACCTAGTGACCTAGTTTTTGACCCAACAAGACCCAGTTTCGAACTTGGCCTAGAGTTTATAGAGATAAACATTCTGACAATGTCTCCTAAAGATTGGATAAAAAATGTGTCCTCTAGAGCATACACAAGGTTTTTTCTATGATTTGACCTAGTGACCTAGTTTTTGACCCGACGTGACCCAGTTTCAAACTTATCCTAGATATTATAAGGATAAACTTTCTGATTAAGTTTCATGAACTTTGGATCAAAACTGTGCCTTCTAGAGCGTACACAAGGTTTTTCTAAGATTTGACCTAGTGACCTAGTTTTTGACCGGACATGACCCAGTTTCGAACTTGGCCTAGTAGACCATTTTTACAAGACCAGCTAAAACCATGTTGAATTACCCCACCCACTTCTGTGGACCCATAGCTCAGTAACTAGGGCTTTCCGCGCAAAGCCACATATGCTTCAATAAACTAGACACACTGAAGTATACCATCAGTCAAAAAAATAAAACTTTGGTAGGATGCAGAAAACCCACCTTATTGATACCCCCCCCGCCCTTTAACATTTGAGGCCCTCCCAGGGGTTTTGGGGAGATGGGGAGAAAGGCCATTTATTTTCAGGGAGCTGGGTAGCACTTGCAATTATTTTCAGGGAGCTGGGGAGCACTTGCAATTATTTTCAGGGAGCTGGGGGAGCACTTGCAATTATTTTCAGGGAGCTGGGGAGCAAGCTCTAAATTTTGGGGAGCTGGGGAGCACTGTCTGTCAGAATGTGATTTTCTGAATTGTTTCGGCTTCTAGGGGGCTCCTCACCCAGATCCCCCTTTATATATACTATGCAAAATATATTTAGCAAATTTTTATATTTTGCAATTTTTGTCATTACTGAAGTGCAACATTTAGCGAAATTAAATAGAATTGAAAGGAACCGTATTTGGGGCTTAAGATACCATGGGATTACAGAAGCCATCTTTAAAACGGTATAGGGGAAAAAAGCGATACGCACGGAAAGGGTCATTAGCCGAAATTCGCACCCATAGAAAAGCAACATAAAAATTGTAAGCATGTGTTTTTTTGTACGGTATTTCTCAACATGTTCATGCTCAGTTTTCTTGTCAAAGCTATTGATTGTGTAAAAGATATGGTTAAGCATAACAACTGACGAATTTTAGCATGCGCCATTGCCGTTAAAACGTGTTAATTCGGTCCAATGTGCAATGATTCACGGGTGCTTCAGTTCAATGGAGATTCAAAACCTGAGAAAAAACAGTAGGCTAAAATTAAAGGTCACACCATAATTAATTTAACTGTGAAGTTTCTTCATTGAAGTATAACGTAACTGTGAGAAAACGATGACGTTAGTCTGAGACTTTTGACTTATGCTCAGTAACCGGGAAGAATTTTCTTTCTAAATTGTTTACATTATCATATTGGTAGCTACCAAACAATCATACACTCAAAAGGGATTCAAGAAATACTGATTAGAAACAGGTTTTTAAGACGATAACGTAAAAACAAGGGAAAACGTCAAATTTTTGAACTTTGTAAACCTCATACTCCTAGCATATACAAATGTTTTAAAGCGTTTTCCTTTATTTTTACAGCAAACCAGCCGCCTCATTATGGTTGTGGCTTTTGTACATGATCATAAATGTCGTTCAGATACAATGGTCATAAAAACTGACGTCACGATAGTTCAAACGCTACAATTGAGCAATCTTGGTTCTTTTACCTGCCAGTCCATCTCGAATGATAGGCCTTTATATCGTTATGCAGTAAAGTGCCAATATAATTCCTAATATGGTGGATCTGACACATACAAAAAATGCTATATTTATTGTGCATAGTATATATAACTTATTAACATTCATCTGTTTTAATCACATACACTTTCTAAGTTTCTATTTGGCATGCACACCACTCTCTGTGCAAAAACTTTACTAAAACAGGACCTCAATATCCATTCTAAACATATTCAGTCAGTAGGGGCTTCTGTCAGAGCGTGGGTTCCCCCCCCCCCCCCCCCCGGAAAACTGACTATAGGAAGGACGGCTGGCTATATAGTGGATTGTCCGGACCTCATAGAGCCACTTTTCCCCACCGGGAGTTTGCTGAGGCTTATGCTATACTCCTCGAAATTTCTGTGAAGCTTTTTGCTTTTCCACCTTCATGGCAGCTGAAGTTTTCATCATTTTGGGCTGCTCTGGCAACCAGGCCAAACAAGCAGTTAATTGGCACAAAAAAGACCGAAACAAATTATTGATATGGGACTACTGAAGAAACCTGTGTCTATTATGATATCTACAATACAAAGGCTGTAAGAGCAAACACAAAACTACAACATTTTTAGCATTCCCTTAAAGTCAATGACAACTTCAAACTGCCATAGCAACTGAATTACCAAAGCAATTAGCATGAAACAGAACTTACTGCTCTACCATCCCACAGATGAAATTACATTTAGATTACAAAGGGCCAAGATGTCATTTAAAAATATCTAAAATGAACAGACGGCTGACAGACACTGGGCCACAGCCCTATACTGTGAGCTAGGTCCAGTAGAGTTAACAACTGGCTTAATATTTGTCCCAAAACAATTGCAGATAACTTGTGCTGCGAAGGGACCGTTTTGTAAATTTCCTACTAAATAAAGCCCATATGGGCATTAAAAGGTGTATACTTATTTTCCCATCTGATTTCTGTATGCCTTGGTTTAAACAATATTTATTTCAACTCATTTACACACATAGCACATACAATAAATAACTGGAAAACAGGATCTGATAACAAGCGATAACCACTTATACAATCATCTCCTGTACAATAAATAGCAATAGTGAATGGCAATTCAAGAAATAAGCTTGACTAACAGCACGTGTGATTAAAGTATGGATCTAATTAAACTGAAAGAGAGAGAGAGAGAGAGCAGAAGGATCTCATCATGGACAAAGTCCGAACGTTCATACGAATTCAGGTTAGGTCATTATCATGTGGGATAGATAAACAAACTCCTTGAGGTAGGCAGTGTTCATAAATTTGTATTTGTATTACTCAGCGATATACGGTTTATAATATGTTGAAACGTCTAGGCTGTAAATCTTCTTGTTTTTTCTATATATTTATGTACTGCTTTAAAGATTTCAGCATTCCGATCATTACATACTCCATTTATGCCAAATAGAAGGATGTCGGACCTAATGGGTGTGTTTACGGGTACAATCTGTCGGACTATCGTTATCATGTCCGTACGCACTAAGTGGTAAATTGGACAAGTAAGAAGATAGTGACTGTTGGTTTCAATCATACCACACGTACAGTGTGGGGAGGGCACCAGGTTTCTCGAAAATAAATGCTCATTCAGAGAACTACATTCTGTTCTTAGTCGAGTGTGGAGAATCTGGAGTTGTCTGCTTCCTGTATTGTAATAAGCAGGTATTTTTGGAGTTTCAAGTTCAATTAAGCGCTTAAATGAGCTAAATGAATCGGCGGTCTTAGCTGAAGATGGCAGAGAGTTCAATGCTGAAATTGTTGATGGAAGGAAGGAATTAGCATAGGTTTGTATACGTGTAGTGACTTGTTGGTAATTATCAACATTGCGCAGAGCATAAGAGGATACATCACCTGTACGAGGCGGGAGGATATTGGTTAAGTAAAGTGGGGTTTGTCCATTTTGCATTTTAAAGAATAGATAGAGTTTGTGAAGGTTTCGCCTTTCAGACAGTTTCAACCACCCTACTTCTTTATATAATTTATTTATTGAGATTAGTTTGGTTGTTCCTGTGACAATTCTGGCGGCCTCTAATTGTATTTTTTCTAACTCATCACTTTGCTGTTGTGTACAATTATCCCATACTACGTCAGCGTATTCGAGTATGGAACGTATAAAAGTAAAATAAATTTTCTGAAGCGAGTTTCTGTCAAGAGTAAATTTTAAACTTCTAAGGAGATTTAAACGTGTGGCGGCTTGTCTGTTATATATTCAATATGTTTTTGCCAGTCTAGTTTTTGGGATAGATATACACCAAGATGTTTGTGTGTGCTTACTTCATTTATGGATACTTCATTGAGGTACAAGTTTGGGTGGTCATTTTTGTTTATTTTCCTTGTAAGTAAGAGTGACTCCGTTTTGGTCGGGTTAAAAGTGACCAGCCATTTGTTTGACCAATTTGTGATCTTTTCAAGATCAGCGTTCATTAAGCGAGCCGCATTGTTTGGAGTGTCCGCAATAATGTACAGACTTGTATCGTCGGCGAATAAGTGAATTCCACATTGTAAATCGTTTACTATGTCATTGATGTACAAAATAAATAGTAAAGGACCAAGAATAGAACCCTGGGGAACTCCCGCTTTGATTTCTACCCATTCAGAAGTACCTCCTGGGATAACCACCCTCTGGGATCTTTGTGACAAATAGCTCTCAAACCATTTTAGCAGTGGTCCACTAATGCCGTAGTGGCGCAGTTTAGCAATAAGACCCCTATGCCAGACCCTGTCGAAGGCTTTGCTTATATCACAGAAAACTACACGCACTTCCTTGCCTTCGTCCAGGGCCCGGCCAAAGGTATTACACAGATCTACTAATTGGTTGATTGCCGAGTCTCCCTTTGTGAAGCCGGACTGGAAGGGGGTAATTACTTGATTCTCAAGTAGATAGTTATGCATATGTTTATGTAAAACTCTTTCAAATGTTTTTCCCACAGAACTGAGCAAGGATATGGGTCTGTAATTTTCTACATCTGATTTACTATCCTTTTTATGTATAGGAGTAACATTCGCTTGTTTCCAAATTTCAGGTACGGTTGCGGTAAGAAGAGAGCTATTAAAGAGATCGGTTAATGGAGCAGCTATAACATCAGCTAATTCTTTGAGTACTTTATTATTTAGTAAATCAGGACCTGAAGCTTTCCCAGTAGCAAGTGATTTCAAAACTGACCTTACTTCATCTTCTTCGACAATTATGCTATTTAAAGTTTGTTCAGGATATGTTAAATTTGGAATCTGGTTAATTGTGTCATTCAGTAAGGTCTGTGAGTAAAAAAAGAGGTTTAATTCATTAGCTTTTTCAGTGGGGTCATTAATAGATTTGTTATTTTTTATTAAAGGTGGTAAAGCTATGTTTGTATCTTTGCCAATGAGTGACTTAAATGTTTTCCACCAATCTCTACTTGAAATGTTTCCGGAGTTAATTTTATTTGCAAGTTTGTCTTTGAATTCTTTTTTCGCCATTTTAACCGCATTTACACTCTTATTTCTTTGTTTTCTGAATTTACTCCAACTTTCGGGTGTGTTCGTTTTTTTTTGCTTTTTTATGGGCTCGCTTACGCTTTCGGATCTGAGTTCGTACAAAACTATTAAACCAAGGGGGGTCTGAGGGTCTGACAGTTATTGTTTTAGAAGAAATATTTTTTTCACATAAATCATGAATTTTATTGGTGACATTTTCTGCGTATATGTTTATATTGTCGTTTTTCAGGGACAGCCAGTTAAAATTTTGGACGTTTTGTTTTAAAGTTTCATAGTCACCGCTATTATATTTCCATATTTTTCTCCGAAAACATTTAAATTTGTACTTATCAAAGTTGAATACCGCATATATGTGACAATGGTAACGGATATTTTGATCTAAAAGTGCTTCTCCAACGCCGCTAAGCAGAACTGAGAATGCACTTGTCGTTAATATCAGGTCAATTAGAGATGAGGTTGTTTCAGTGTAGTTTGTGGGCTCGTCTATCAGTTGTGAAAGGTTGTACTGACTAAATATTCCTTTAAGTTTGTTTCGACTCGAGATTTCAAGATAATTCATATTAAAATCTCCGGTAATTATAACTGACGGTATATTAGTATCAAAGGCCAGGTCAACTGACCTTTCAATATTGTCCAAAGTGACATATTTGGAATTTGGAGGTCTGTAAAATACACTAAATAGTATAATCTTGTTCTTAAGTTTCAGCTCAAGCCAGATACTTTCAAGATCGTCTATTTCGAGATCTTGTCTTCTCTTACAGGGAATTGTATCTTTGACGTAAACAATAACACCTCCATAACTGTCTGGTCTGTCTTTTCGGTAGGGTTTTTGGAAATTCACAAAACTAATGTCCTCATCGGAGACAGCGGGAGACAGCCAAGTCTCGCTAAGTGCAATGATATCAAAATGAGACAGCTCTACCTGCAGTTGATCAATCTTTGCCACTAAGCTCTGTACATTATAATGTACAATAGAAAAATTCTCTTCAAAGGGAGACAAATCATGAGAGCTACACGAAGAGCTGTTAAGTGAAGAGGTATCGGAACTACTAGGCCCAGGGTTACGTTCAACATCACCAGCTAGTAGAATGAGTAACTCACCGGCTAGTAGAATGCCTCTGTATGCCTTAGAGAGCCCTTTCATTATAGAGAGCCCTTTCATTATGTAAATAAAACGCAAATGTTGTGGTTTGATAAGGAAAACTTCCGAAATTTCAAATACAGATTAACAGTAAAATTATGTTGTCGAGTTTGCTGCATGTGAAAAATGTACAAAATCAACATGTACATAATGCAGCTAGTCAAGCAGCTCTTCGAACTGTAGTTTTACTGTTTCATATCAGTTAACATTGTCTAGTCTAGTCTATCCCATAGCCTTGCGAGGTCGTTGGGGCACCCGAGACGACTTTACAACAATCCCTTTCCACCTGGTCCTGTTTTCAGTTGCCCAAACTGAGTTAGCAGTTAGCTTTGAGAAAAACTAAATTCCTGCATAATTTGCATAGTAAAAGATGGGCATACAGAAAGTGAATACTTTCTTTGGTACTGCACCTAATATCTGACCAAAATCTCTGATCAGTGATCAGCTGATGAAAAGTGTCGAGAACTTTAGGGAGCATGCTTGAATATTTTTAGGGTGCTGGGGGAAGCTGTATTACTTTTAGGGATTTGGGGAGCAGGGGCAAAATAATTTTAGGGAGCACGGGGAAATATTTTAAGGCAGCTGGGGAGATTTGGGCATTATATTCAAAGGGGGCTGGGTAGGATTGACCCTCCCCCCCACCCCCCACCCCCTGGTAGGGCCTCACATTTTTAAACAGTGACCTACTCGTACATTGCAACGTTAATAAGAGAAAACTAATGCAAAGTATATGAGAAGGCAACGACCAGGAACAAAATTAACTCTATAAGAGTTCCTCCAAGAGCAGAGAACACATTCAAAAGAAGGAACATGAGCCATACTTCGAAGTTTTGACTATTCAAGCCTCGTCAGTGACCCTTACATGATCTGGCTGCGAAAGCCAGAGAAAAACATACTATAATTTCTTGTTTTAGATAGAGCAGTCGATTCAAAGATTGATAAGCATAAAAATGATCTATATGAATAAACAAAACACTGTTTACAAACTCTTTTTTCAACCGTTCCTCGTCAACTTTTAAATGCTAAAAAACCTGAGTACGTTTACTAGTGTGAGAAAGTGAAGTAAGGGAAAAGGTTACCTCTAAATAATTTTTCTGAAGTGTAAAAGTACTAGGCTCTATGTGGGGAGGAAAATTGTAATATTGTTTGTTCGACGGACATCTCTGCACGTTTTCTGTGTTGCAGCAGGAATCTGGTAATATACTGGTCTAATATTTGATCAATGAGACAGGCTGTAGACTATGATGTCCAAGCGGTCATTATTCATATAGTTTTGCGTTATGTCGCTGCCATTTTTGAAGAAATAAATATCAGTTGTGTGCAGTAAATTGCAATTATCATCTATTGGAATGGCTTTGATGGTCACATGAAATAATTGTCTGTCAGCCCTGTCTGAGTTTGATGCAATTTATCGGAGACAATAAATGATGTATAGCCCTCATAATATGGTCGTATTTCAACTATAAATTTTATATATTTTGTTTATAAAACCAGACAGCCATGATGGCCCTGAATCGCCCACCTTGGCCTCGGATCTTACTGTCCTAAATAATCTTATCAAAATAGACATTAAAACGCAGAGGACTCTTGAGTTCTCACGGTAACATTTGTTCGAAACCAAGGGCGTAGCTATGTATACGGCAAATACGCAAGTGCGTATTGAAATTTTGTCAAAATTGACAAAATTTCAACACGCACCTGCATATTTGCATGCTGAAAATTTATAAATTAGACAAGATTTCAATACCAATTACCAAAGTGGCTGAAATTCTAGCTTTCCCTTCAAGAAGTAGAGAATAAAACATGGTTGTGCGTATTATGAAATTGCCTTTAGTTACGCCCTTGGAAACCACGAGTAGATAATATTCAACCAGAATATGACTGATAATAATATGTCACTCACGACAATTTCCGCTGTCCTGAGCTGAAAAAAAGAGAACCAATATCACAAAGAGCAAGTCTGCTGGTAAATCCATTTCTGCTATATGTTTTTCATGTACAAGTAACATACTGTGAAACTTTGATTAAGCTGAAAACTGGTGAAAAAAGCTGGTTATTATGGTGAAACTATAGTGAACTAGAAATGTGTCCATAGGTCGCGGATGCCCCGCCTACTGCCTTGCGTAAGGTGGCGCCTTGATTAAGTTACTGGCACTTGTAGGCTAACCAGGTTCATAATGGCAGACTTGTATAATATAATTGGCCAACTAGGGACATGAAATATAGATTAAAACATTTTTTTTGCAACCAAACCTCGGACACGACACGGGTTTTCGTTATAGCCTATTCACACAGCTTAAGTGTGCACTGTGACCTTGACCTTTAAGCTAGTGACATATTCCTTGTGCGCAACAAATCGCTTTGCCAAATAGTTTTGAAATCCCACCATGCAGGACAAAGTTATGGACCGAATACAAACAGGTTTTCATTGTAGACTATGCACAAAGTTTAAGTGCAGACTGTGACCTTGACCTTTAATCCCGGGACATGGTTTTTGCACACAATACATGGTTTTGCCATGGTCAATATTCATGTCAAATAATTTTGAAATCCCAATTTGCTGGACAAAATTATAGGCCGTACACAATGATGTTTTCACCAAAGCCTATACACAAAGTTTACATGCGCAGTGCGACCTTGACCTTCAAGCTAGCGGTTTGTCATGATGATCAGTTATGTCATATAATTTTGAATAACTCCATGCAGGAAAAAGTTATGGGCAGAATACAAACATCTTTCATTGATGCCTATTCGAAATGTTTAAGTGCAAACTGTGACCTTGACCTTTGAGCTAGCGACATGGTTCTTGCAAGCGAAACACCGTCTTGTCATGATAATTAAAGCTGCCAAATAATTTTGAAATCCCCTCATGCATAACAAAGTACTAGGCCGGACGTAGAATGCTTTACTACCGACATGCACAAAGTTCACGTGTACAGTGTGACCATGACCTTCAAGCTAGCGACATGGTTCTTGCACTCGACACATTGTCTTGTCATGATGGTCATTTATGCCAAATAATTATGGGATCCAACCATGCAGGACAAAATTATTGACCGAACACGAACATGTCACAATATAGCCTATGCACAAAGTTTAAGTGCCGCCTGTGACCTTGACCTTTAAGCTAGCGACATGGCTCTTGCGCGCGACACTGTCTTGTAGTGATGATCATTTGTGCCAAAGAATTTTTAAATCCCACCATCCAGGCCAAACTTATGGGTCGGACACGATTCTGGTAACACACACACGCACACACACACTCACGTGCATACACGGACAGGGAAAGCACTATATGCCCTTCCGCCATTTCATGGCGGGGGCATACAATGCTGGTTATTATCTTGCAGAGACAACAGAGGCTAAATTTTTAGGAGCACCTTGTAAAATGTACCCTCTGTTGTTGTCTCCACAAGATGGTAACCAGCACTTTCACCCAGTAAGGGACAATCACTCTTGCGTTAATCATTCGATTAGGCCCATTTACAAGCTTTACGGTCTTGTGGCTATAAACTTACATGTATTTTGTAAGTGTGTTAAGATTGCTCACAAAATGAAGCTTATGTGGTATTTAGATGATTCCAGTAGTTTTGCTAATTAAAGTGCAATAACTCAATTGTCCGAATTGATCCATTATAAAGATTCTATAGCGCCGTAAATACAAAGTACAGGTTTGTTAGAAGCGGCTACAAAATTGTTCACAAAAGCATGTTTAACTGAGTAAGGAGCAATAACTTTGTTGTTGACAGCCCGATGTAGCCCATTATTATAGTTGGTCGAGATTCTGTAGCCCTAAGGTTGAATATGGTTTCTTAAAAAGTAGGCCTCTATTGTGTGTACAAGATAACATGCAGCATTTTTCAATAAGTAAAGAGATAGAACTTTCTTTTCCTAATTTAATATATTTCACGACATTATTATAACGCCTAGGATGAAATAGCATTTTAAGCTCTTAAATGATTTTAGTATAAAAATCATAGAAATACGTCAAAGAGAAGTATTTTCCATTTGAGCCCTTAGTCACCTTTCTACAGATCCTAAATTTCTTGAAGAAGTTTATTCGAATTACGCGAATCTTCATTTTTGGACCTAAATAACATACATAAAGTCGCATTTGTGAATCTATTACAACATATGAGCAGGAAATTAGTATTCCATTGATTACAATGATGCATTTTTTTTTTCAAATAAAGCTAAACGGGAAATTTCTTCCCTACACGCCTACTTTTGGTAAGTTTTGTTTCAAACGTCGAACTATCAGCATGGCAGAATATTTTCAAAGCTCTATTTATAAAGCGTAAGACATGACATGACATGATCGGTTTTTAACGTTACCAGGCACCAAAGGCACATGGAGGCAACGCCGGTGAAACCGGATTAGTTTTTTAGCTCACTGATAGCCATGCATGAAGCCTAAATCAAATTTTGACTCGGGCTTCTCGCTCGGACGCCGTGCAGTAAAAAGTGTGAGCTAACTGTAAGTTACTGTATTTTTGAGTGTTCAGCCAAAGTGAGCTGCCAACTTTTCTATAGGACTTAGTCAATTCCGACTACTGCAAAAAGTCCCAGGCACCAGTGCTCGCCGTCGGTAAGTTGTGCAGCCGAGAGGTTACTTGGAATCAGGTCAAAGACGGTCCCAGCAGAGAGAAGGAATCCACCATCCACATCCCAGCCGCAGGCTCCCAGACCATCCCACATCCCCTCACAGTCGTGGACATCCAGACCATCCCATGACCAGAGAGACCTCCTCGGACCCGTGCAAACCGCCGTTACCCTGCACACACGCAGGCAAGTATGCATAATTTTGAAAAATACAAAAAAGCCGAAGAAATTGGCCTAAAACGGCCCTCTAGTGCCACACTAAGTTTCAGGATTGCAAATTTTGACCGGTCGTCTAAAAAGGCATATTTAAGGGACTTTCAGTGTCGAATCATGGTTAGGGGGTAATTCACCTGTTTGCCCAGCCTTGTAAAGAATTTGTAAAATATACGCGTGACCTACTTTTCGATGGAAACATTCCGGTCCGGTCTCATATTTACATATATACATACATTGTGTTTGGTGTCGTACCTTTCCTTCATGTTTCCATCGGAGGTTTGGGAAAACTGCAATGTTGCCTTGCAGATTTCCCGGTTTGGGGTTGGGTGGACCGTTTATTTCTCAAAAGGGGATTGGGTGGGCCTGCAAGAGTAGTTTAGTAAAAGTGTAAGTGTACTGTGTGTGGTAGCCTGTATGTATAGCAAGGGGGAGGGGGAGATAAGGGAGTGAGGTGCTTTGTTTTGGGGGTTGCAACAATCATAATGGTTATTAGTTCTTTATTAGCAACAACCATAGAGGATAGGGATTGGGGGGCCTGGATTTTTAAAATCTTCATCTGTTCCTTATGTCTGGGTTGTCAGCTTTCATCTGTAGGAGCTTTGAACTAGGTCCTTTAAGGGCCATTTACCGTTCTTTTGAAGCTATTTTCGTCGGTGAACCTGTAAATAGAAATACACTTCTTGGTCTGGAAGCAAGAAATAAACTCTGTGTATCTGAAAAAGAAAGATTCCAGTGTTATTAGTATCAATTACGAGAGAGATTGTTGCTCGAGCGGCTGTGTTAGAGTTTTATATTTATTGGGTCGGATTGACCAATCAGAATTGGGTGTCTTCTAGTGCGGAGGTTTTAAGTAGGTCAATCCTGTTTAGCGAATTTTTGTTCAAGAAAGCAGTATTTTCTATCCAGTCGGGGAATGGGGTCAATTGTTACGCACGGACTGGTGTGAGTTAACTAGTTTAAATTCGATTGCAAATAGGATATTGTATTCAGAATGTCTCGTGTTGCTGTGTTCGGTGACAGCTATGCTTTAAGCGTAGGACATTCTAAGCACCCGATTATATACTTACGGTACCAAGGGAAACAATTTACAGGTAGTGTAGGAGTTATCGATTTGACACCGTAACGTTCTATCTGCTAGTTGATTAGTCAAGGGGTTGTTTACGCAAAGAGGATAAACAAGTGCAAAACCACGATTTTCGATAAAACCTTGCGATTTTCTCGGCAGCAACAGATTCAGAATAATAGAAGCATTGAAATAATAATCAAAAAACGACAAAAAAAATTGTAACAGAATTTGTATCTCGACCACAGGAACCTACCTTTAAATATGAATTTATCGACGTTTAATAACTGAGCACGCAGAAACTTTAAAAATTAGTAGCATTTGCGACCAGCGTAGCTTTGTAACCAGCGAAAGCTCAGCGTATAAAATTTGTATTTGATCTGCCCAGGGATTTTAGAGAAGTCTTTTGAAAGTGGGATGGACAACAACGACCCTGCCTTTTCTGTCAGCTGTCCGGGCGCCCGAGACCCGAGGAAAGTAATAAGATGTAAAATTTCGGTTTAGATTGCGGCGTCTTTCACATGATGTTTCTTTATATTGTCACTCGTTTTTTTTTTTTTTTTTGCCTTATTGCAAGGCGTGATTTCTTCCGTCTGTTGCCATTTTCCATCTATTTTCACGCGGCGTCCTTTCGCTGGGAAGAGCCAGCTTAGCTTCTTTGAGAAATAAGATTTGCAGTCGCTTATATCGTTAAGAGAACTTGATTCTCAGATTGCTTAAAACCGCTAAATGCATTCTAAATGTAATTACATCTACGTTCATTTCAGATCATTCTTCCAACATGCTGAAAAAAATTAGAATGTCTAGCGACGAAAACTGAAAGTTTAAGCTACGTCGCGTAAAATGTGTCTTTTCATTACACAGAGAGCGAATATTCAGATTAGCCTGCGCGCCCCCACAGTTCCTGTTTGTATGCGCAATCTATGACTCTTGGGTATTTATATCAATTCGTTTGAAAAACTCTGATCAGTTTTCGCAGATGCACAGCGATATGTACTTCTAGTGACACACACCTAATTAAGATCCTTTTTCACCTTACACGACTCAAATGACAAATATATATATGAGCCGCGACACGAGAAAACCAACAATGTGGTTGTGCGCCCAGCGCAGACTTAGATCAGCCTGGGCATCCATCCAGTCTGATCAGAGTCTTCACTTTGCGATTGAAGTGTAGCTTAGGGCCTAAGCTACCTTCATGCCGACTGCGAAGACTCTGATCAGACTGGGCGGATGCCCAGGCTGATCTGAGTATGCACTGGGCGCACAACCACTTTGTTGGTTTTCTGGTGTCGCGGCGCATATATATCCGATCAAAGTATCCCACCTAGGGCCAATCCTCTGAATTTTGAGCAGGCTGAGCAGTACATGCATGGTGTATATAACTAACACGCAGACCCAAAAATCGTTCCGGGATTTATTGCAGCGCACGCCCTAACCCAGACTCTGGTTTATGTATGGTCACAGGCTGGTCATAAACAGTTTACAAGACAGGATTATGTAGGCTCATACAATTACCATGACGATCCTTAACTTTGGGATAGATGTGTTTGAACCCAGAGAAGATGCAGGTCTTCTTTCTCTTGAAGACGAGGCGTGGTCTGGGCAAGGTCTGCACTATGTCATTCTGCCAGATTACCAGATAATAAAATCAACCTATGCAAATGTCGGATAATTAAACTGCCAAGATAATGTGTACCAATATTTAGGTTATTTACGTTACATGCCTTCCACATCTTTTATTGCCTAATGAATATTCCAAAACGACCAATTGCCAGATTTAACTTGCGTGAAAAATTGATCAAATGTCGGAATGGAAGCTCAGCAGTTTAATCTGAATATACAGTTTTATACATTGTCATCTACTGTAGCAGACACAGACTGGAAAAATTGAGCCGCAACACGACAAAACAAAAAAGGGGCATGTGCGCCAGCGAAGACTCAGATCAGCCTGGGCATCCGCCTAGTCTGATTACAGTCTTCGCTGTCCGCAATGAGGTAGCTTAGACCCTTAGGCGCAAAGCGAAGACACTGATTAGATTGGGGGGGGGATACCCAGGCTGATCTGAGTCTGCGTTTTTCGCACAACCATATGTCGGTTTTCTCGTGTTGCGGCTCTTTAATAAAGAATCATAATAGTAACTTCAAGCTTATTCTGTTCTTCGAATTGAAGAGGAAACGGTCAGACTCAGTGCCAGGAGGTGTCTGTCCTGGCTTCGTTCCCTTGGACCTCCTGGGGAACAACTTTATGAGAGTTGGACTAAAAATCATAACTAATTGACTGTGTTCAAAGGAGTTGGTGGGTCGGAGTTATACCAACAACAACAGAATGCAATATGTATTTGCCATAAAATATTCCAGATTTAAAATATTTAAATTGTCATCCGGGCAATCGACGAATGGATAGTGTTTTCAACACCCGCCAGCCTTTGGCTTTGGAAAACAGTATATTCTTCCGGACTAGCTATAGTAGAGGCCTAAGAGACATTTACGTTGCAGGACGTAATGTTTGTTCCCACTGACAGGAGTGACAGAAAGAATAAAGTACAGAGAATAAATGGGTATAAAGTCGGTACGAAGAAGCAAAGTTTAAGAAAAGAGTTTCAAAGAAACGACATTTTTTTCACCAAGGCGAAATTGTCTCCGTTTTCGTTCACAGAGACTTCATGCCAAGCAAAATCGTTTGTAATTCTATTTATTATACGAGGAGCGATCGAAAAGTTCTGAGCCTAAGATATTTTTAGTAAATCTGCGCATGCGTGATTAATACGAATGTAATTAGTTGTCATTTATTAACTTTCGATGGAAGTTTCAACAACATTTGGCAAAAGTTTCCTTTTTTCAGCACCTTAAACACGAAAGCGGTGGCATATCTTCAAAATAACATTTAAAATCTATTTGTCTTGCCTTAATTTGAAAAGTCATTCTTCACATTCTACAAGATTTAAACGGTTCTTGTTGTAGTACAAAAATATGATGCTTTGTTAATAGTTTGATGGAAATGCAAAATATTTTATTTTGGCGTCTGGTAAACCCTTAAATATTGCAACCCTGAAATTTAGAGACCCATGTCCTACTTTCCTGTTTGTTAGGAACATAGTGAGCAAAATCAAACAATGTTTACACACATATAAACATTTACATCTGACACGATTTTTGTCTATGCATGCACATAGAGCATGCGACTCCGATTTGGGACTGTCTGCAGAAACTCTCAAAATAGACACTTTCTGGAAAAGAAGTTTACAGTGCACTTAGGGGGGAGGGGGGGGGGGGGTAACTGTAAAAGGTGGAGTGTTATCCAATTGATATTTAAGATAAATTCCCGAAAGTTGGTGATTTTTGCTCTGTTTAAAATCAATAGCTCAAAACGCTCTAAAGTTTTAAAAACATGGTGGGGCTTAGAACTTTTTGATCGCTCCTCGTATGTCTTCGTGCCTTTAATATTACATGTAGCTATAAATGAACTACTACTGTCCTTCACATGGGCGTGTGCTGATTGAAAGTCTGGGTTTCATGCTGTGAGAAAGGCTTACAATTTCATTCAAGATATTGCAGCTTGAAATAATAGGATTTAACAATACAATGCTTCAAGAATTATACCAAACCACAGACGTCTAATAAGCTCATATAATAATAAAGACCAAAATATATCCAAAAATATTTTTATACACGCCCAAATATCTTAAAATTTGAACAACTGATGAATTTAAGAGATGAAAATTATTTGAGAGCTTGTGCAAATTTATTAACATTATTGTAAAGTCTGTAACTATGTAATTGCTTTTTTGTTAACTTTCAAGTGAATGTAAAAATGTTTTGGTGGTCTAACAAAATTGAAATCTACGACTGTGTTATCTTTGTGTTGGGCATGTCTTGGAGGATACCTAGAGGTTCTTGGGACGTGCCTGACACAGAGGAAGGCAGTCCTAGTTCGCTATCCAGTATATCATACTTTATTATAATATTCCTGCAGATGTCTAAACTTGTTAGTCGCTGGTAAAATATGATTAGTTGACTGTTTGAAAATATAGACCTGGGATTGCGTTCGTCAGCTTCAGGCATACCTTGGGTATTATGGCAGATACTGGATACAGAGACGTGTAGCTCCGGCACATGCGCTCTGTACCATAATCTCTAATCTCAGTACGAACACTTCAGCTTTAGTATGTGCCTGAACCGGACGAACGGAGCTCTGGTTGTTGTCACTAATATATCATATTAGATCGTAATATGTCTGTTTGATACATTTCCTAATGGATTTTGTAAATATGTAAAAAAAAATGGAACCACGCTTTACACGTATTACCCTGCAATTTCACCACGTTGTAGTATATGACGATTTTGTTGCTTATAGATACGGACCTGGGACTGGATTCGTCTGTGTCAGGTGTGCCCTTGAATACTGCTATGGGATGGGGTGTCTGAGGGCAGGGACATGATGTCTGGACATTGGTCCGCCACATGTTCCCTGTTTCCCAGTTCCTGGGTTCGCGATGGTTATTTCCATGCTAGGAACTCCTGACGCGGAGGAACACAGACCCAGGTCCTTAGTCACTAGTGTCTATCTCCCAGAAATTATAGGCTTGGTTACTTTATGTATTATAGCTGCCGCCATTGCACTGAAATTTTCTTCTTCTTTTGTGATTCTCTTGTTGTTTACCTATGTTGTAAACCTGAGAGTACTGAATAAACTAAACTTGTAATATAAGAAACAGAGATCCCAATATGAGCCGCGACACAACAAAACCAACGCCCAGCGAAGACTCAGATCAACCTTGGCATCCGGTCCGCCCATTCCGATCAGAGTCTTCGCTGTCAGCATGAAGCTAGCTAGCTCAAGCCCTTAGCTACCCTTTAAACGCTTAGCGAAGAGTCTGATCAGACTGGGCGTATGCCCAGGGCTGATCTGAGTCTTTGCTTGGCGCACATGCCACTTTGTTGGTTTTGTCGTTTCGCGGCTCAGTTATTACTTACACTGACAAACTTTGGATGCTGAAAACACTACCTTTTATGCTTAAATTTAAAGTATTGAGATTGCCTCGTGAAATCGAATCGGTATTTTACTGCTCTGATAGAGGACATACGATTTTTGGATTTTCAACGTTTACAAAAACGGACTTTTGTAAGTCCTCGGCTTCCCTTCAAGCACACAACATCAAAATAACATCATCATCAAAATAACATCATGTCGACGTCGGTGTGATGATTCTCAAGCGAAATCACTTTGACACTGTAGGCTCTTGTACGTTCTCTGCGAGAAACAATTATTTTTGAAAGGAATATTCACAATTACAGCTCAGAATATATCTCTCAAAGTGATTTTACGCCGACGCACGGAACCTAACACTCTTAGGCCTCCTGTGACCTTGAAAATGGGGTCAAACTCATCATAACCTAATCAATTCTTTGGCTTGTGCTAATAAGGTATCCACAGTTTGGTGAATTCGACCCACAGATTCAAGAAATATGGAGGATACAAACTGTCACGCTGGTCAACGAACTCCATTAGAACCAATCCCGTCGCCTTTGATGGGGGAACATAATTATTTCGTTCGCGCTTTCACTGGCCGTGACATTGTTTCAGGTTTTCTTGACAAAGGTAAAAAGGCTGCTTATCAAACATGGAAAGCATATCCTGAAGCCTCACTAGTATTTGCAAAGCTCAGTATGTACCCACCAGAAAAATAGAAGGTTCTTGACAGATTTGTTATTACTATGTATTAAAGGTCTAGTTCTGCCTTTTTGGAATTCGCATTTCTACATGTACTTCACAATGAGTCACCATGCAAAGTATAAGCCTCAGCTATTGTACTTTTGAGAAGAAGAGTTTTTTTGTTTTGTTTTCTCTCTCATTCTTTCTACCATTTCTAATTATTATTACTATTTTAGACTTTTAAAGACCGTTTAATTTTGCTGATACGCCCGTATAAGTTTCACCTTTGATCCAAGAGATTTGTTGTTATCTCTCCAAATTGGCATCAGCTTTGTAAGAACTGAATTGGCTTGTAGAGTCCTTTAGAGAACTTTTGTTCACATACATCATCTGAGACAACTGCATCGAGGTATTTCAAGCTTGTTACGATACCCGGCTTCTGCCATTTTACCTTGATCTCCCTATGTATGCCATTGTCGTTCTTCGTCATCAGTTTTGTCTTCTCAGAAGTCAAGGTATATGATAGATATCAGTGCTGAGAAGACCAAACTGATATGGTTAATACCTTAAAGATATTCTTGTCCATAGCCAAACGACCGATAAACTTTAATCTTGATATATAGCATTGGGTACTCGAGTATTGTCAAGTATGTTTAAATGAAGACCCTTAACTATTTTTACAGCAAAGTCAGTTGTTTTTTTGGTGATTTTATATGCGAAAATGTTATATTATGACGTTTCACCGAAACTGTTAAAGACTTTGGCGTAAAAGTTGGAATATATAGTCAACTAAATGAGTTAATGAAGTGTTTTGAGTACAAGAGGTTAAGGTCATTCTTTTCATTTTAGCCTAGTCAATCATAGTCCAGAAGGCATAATCTTCTCTAAATAAGCCATTGGGCTGTTTGGATCTAACATTCATATTGATTCGTCATGGGTCTAGTAAAGTCTAGTCTATCCCATAGCCTTGTGGGGTCGTTAGGGCATCACAGATGACTATACCTCAATGCCTTTCCACCTAATCGTGACTTCAGCTGCCCTAGTTGAGCTAGCAAAATCCATCCCTGTCCATTCCTTAGTATTGTCTGCCCGCCTCATGTTTTGTCTACCTCTCTTTCTCTTTCCTTTCAATGAGCCCTGCAGAATTGTCTTTGCTCAACCAGAAGACCTTGAGACGTGGCCAACCCACCCCAGTTTCCGTTTCTTGACCAAGGTCAGGAGTAAGAGACATAGGTAAGAGACACAGATTTGTTAAAAGGTTCTGATGATATGACCAACGTGACTGCTACACCCATATATGGTTAACACTATTAAAAAATGTCTTTCTTTCCAGAACCAAAAATAGTGCATCTAAAATTGTAGAATTCAAACAGACATTCTTCGATTTGAAACGAATAATTGACAGGCGCGACATCACACGTCAGAGTTGAGAAATCACAGTTATTCAGTTGGGATGAAAGAAAAGTTATGCTGCAATAATTATTGAGACACGTTAAAAAGATGCTTAAGCATATGTAAAAAGCAAAAGTTCAGATCAGCCTGTGCATCCGCACGGTCTGATCAGAAAAGTTGCTGTTCGCTTCCATAATGTATGAAGCCTGTAGAAAATACCGCCATAAACTGAAGGTCTTATATAGGCTACAGATTTGCACAGTCTAACATGCGTTTTCGCTCTTCGCATGTACATGAAGCCACCTTTTGGCGTTAAATAACTGATTTGTTGTTACCAAGATTGCACCAATCTCTTATCTGGCAGACAAACGGAGATGACAATCTGTACATTTAAGGATTGATTTCTGTTGACAGTGGTGCCACAAAATTTAATAAAGCGTGTGCGTATGTGTCACAGTGTCGTGTCATATTAACTGTGGTAGAAGTTTAGCAGATAAACCGAATCATGGTGTAACTCCAGACAGGGATTGGTTAGTTTCTTGTCTAGAGTTTAATGGCCATTTAAGACAGTATTTTAGTCTATTGAGGGCCGTCTCCCATAGGGTAAGAGAGACAGACGAGAGTTAAAAATAATCAAAACAACCCCCTTCTGCACCTGCTGCAGACACAGCCAGTCCATATCTTATCTCTGCAAAGCAAGTTAGTTGAAGTTGACCAGGGAGACAATACTGACACAATCGTAACACTTCGGCCAATTCCGTATTCTGAATTAAACATATCGAAGATATCGGCGAGGATGTCCGATTGAATACTCACATTGTAACAATAGTACAGCTCGAGTGAAAATCTGCTCGTCTCATTGTCTATTCCCATTTTTGGATAAACAATTCCAGTTATCGGAGGTGACTTGATGTGACCTTATCTTGCGACCATATTGTCTTCACACATTCTGGGAGGTCTTCTTTGACAAAGACGCTTTTCGCACACATCCATAGAGGGTTCATATGACATACCGCAGAGAAAAAGAACTGATGAATAGTGAGATACCCAATTTAGTGCGACAGAAGCGCGTTTCCGTATTTAACTTCTCCAGTGTATCTAAACCCCAACATTTTGAAGAAATGAGATAATGGGCAGATCTCAGATCCGAGCTACACTTACTGTCGTATTCCGCGGTACACACGACATTAACTGCAGACATCGGGTAAGAGACGCATACATATTAACATACAAGCGCAGGCGTCCCCAATCGCGCCACTACAGCCCCTGCTTCTCGAGAAAAGCGACAGACAAGGGCATCAGGAAAGAGATGTCCGATGCAGCAGAACCCGCAAAAAGCCAGAACAACTCAAAGAATGGAAGCCAGATTCCGTTTAGATTCATGTCGCTCTGACAAGTCAGTCTTAGTTTTAGAATAATTTAGAAATTTTACCAAATGCGTATACCAGAATCAACACTGAAACACTGACTAACTGGGCTGATGATATCCTCGGTGACAAGTTGTCCACCAGCAGTGATATCGGCCCAGTGGTCCTAATATGAACGTATTCATACCAAATTAAGTGCAGCAGACGTGCGTGTCTGTATTTAGCTTCTTCAGAGTCGCTAAACCCCAAAAGGTTTGAAAGAAAAGAGATGTTGGGCAGGTCTAGGCAGGCAACGAGCCATTTTGAGGGACACATTAGCTGCAGACATCAGATAAGAGACGCCTGCGTAATAACTAGCGAGTCACCTCAACTCCTGCGTCTCGTGAAAGGCGATAGACGACATCATCAGGAAAGAGATGCCCGATGCAGCAAGACCCGCAAAAAACTATGACAGGTCAGTCTTAGTTTTAGAACTGGGACAGACATAGGAAGTGATAATGACCTTTCAAGATCGTCTGAAGAAGGCGAGAAAGACAACCCAGCCAAGACCGTGGTTTCATCTTGTGAAGATAAGGGACTCAGATGTGGCACGCTTTTTTTCAGTCGACAACATTTGGGAAAATTTGCACCACTCATCGGTCTGAGGAATGATGGCATGGACATAGATACCATAATTATGACCTACAATACAACAGTAATTGACGCAGCCGGTGATAAACTTGAGAAGGAAAGTCATTGGAAAAAGCCCTGGGTCACCAGAGATGTTCTGAGAGGAAAACGAAAAAGAGGTAGACAAAAGAAAAGGTTGGAAGACAATATTAAAGAGTGGACAGGGATGGACTTTTTCAAGCCAGCTCAACTAGTGTAGCTGAAAACAGGACAAGCTAGAAAGGGATTGTTGCAGAGTCATCTGTGGTGCCCCAACGACCTTGCAAAGTTATGGGGTAGAATAGACTGGAATGCCAATGTGTAAATGCTCAGATAAAATCAATTTAGATCTGTGAATGGAGCTAACAAACAAGTTAGTCACTCTGAAGTTCAAAAATATACCAAATGATAAGTTCATAAGGCTCTAATTCTGTCAACCTGATCGTCCCTACATCAAAAAGTCTTAAATATGTTCACAATGTAAGCAAAATTTATAAACAACCCCACTGACAATTATATGAGAAGCAGTTGACACAAAATCAGTAATAAAAATAGATACAATAAGATTGCTCAAAATCATGAAGTCTTAAAGGCCGTAAATATGAAGAAGAAAACAATATCTATCTATATAAAAGTCATAAATATATCTTCATCTTGTCCTCGATGTTTATGCAAATGCTCAGAAAGATGTTTACACAAACGCAATATCTAAAAAATTCAAAACTAGCCCAAAATTACTAAGTTCAAAAGACGTAATACTGTCGAAATTGAGATCAGTCACATGTGCATTTTCAACATCTTCTCACCATTTGTACAGATTTTGTAAAAAGCCACAGAAATCGGGAGGACGTTGTCCTTACACATAAATTAACAGTTTATCCAAAACTGTAAAATATTGCAAAAATGACCGTTAAAATAAACTAAATTACATGAAATTGTAAACAACAGTTTCTTCATAAAAACGAAAAACGTCGGTAAAATGGTGTCCTGACACATACTTCGTTAAGGTGGTGATTTATGGTAAATGTAAAAATCTGCATAAAACCATAAAAAAGTAACGTATCTCCCTGAAAGTTAGCAGACTTCTTATTTTTGTTGTTCTTTACAGTTTAGAATACAAAATAGACGTACATGCAGCTTAATAAAGTGTTTTTATAAGGAAAGATCAAAGGGTAATTTTCTGCGAATAAATCTGAAAAAATAATATCGTTATTGAAAATTTACGTAGTGCTGAAGGTGCATTATTGCATAATGAAGAGCGTCCTAGCAATTATTTACTCCAACTCTTTCTCAAATTGTAATGTAGACCAAATGAAAACGGTAGCTTTTTCTCAAATGTTCAACCATGTACAAAGTAATGTACACTGGACGCATTTATTAAATATAGGGTAGGCAAGCATACCTATGTTAGCACATACCATATAAATAATACATTACTGACATGATCAGTGGTGTGTAGATGAAATTGTTCAACCTTGTTAAAATAGTCTCACCTGTGTGTTTTGACAAAAAAATTTGGACACAGACTGCATCTTTTTTCATCTGGTCAGCTGATAATCTGTGAAACAGTTTGAAAAATTAATTGCTAGGACGCTCTCCATTATGCAACAAGGTACTCTAAGCACTAAGTATACTTTCAATAATGATATTATTTTTTCAGATTTATTCGCAGAAAATTACCTTTTGATCTTCTCTTATAAAAACACTTTTAAACATTAACAAATGCTGCATTATAGGATTCTAAATTATGAGAAACAACATAAAGAAGGCATCTGCTAAGTTTTGGAAAGATCAGTGTTATTTTGAGTATTTTATGTAGATTTTTGTCTTTGTCCCAAATCAGTGATTATCACCACCTTAAAGACCACTCTGATGTTCATAAAAATATTCCAAAGTTGGTGTCATTAAAATGCTGGAATATTTACGTGGAGATAGCGGACAGTTTTTTCAACAGACAGCTGGCATTCCAGTGGACACTAATTGCGCCCCCTTACTTGCCAATTTGTTTCTTTACGGGTATAGGACGGAGTAATAGACACCTTGCGCAGAGGTTCGACTTCACCTGTCGGTACATTGGTGATGGTGATGTTCTATCTCTGAATAATCCATAGATTTCGGAGTTTGTCCTATTACACATGTGGGTTATTTACGTTGGGCGCCATTCGTCACGGAGTCTTGAAAAATCTCAAACGCACCGGTCCGGATTCGAACGCGGGTCTCCTGCGTGAAAGGTGAGCACTCTACCACGTCGCTGTTAAAGCCGGCTTTTACCACATGGCAGTAGAAAGGTATGACATGCCTAATCTATACTCTGTTACTTATGCTTACTCTGTTACTTATGCTTACATATGTAGTCACTACAGGTATGACGGCCCAGGCCTCAACTATTCCGCTACTGCTGGGACTAGTAACTCTTAGACAGGCCAACCTGGGAAGGTGGCCTGTCTGAGAGTTACTAGTCTCTAATTAAAACTAGAAGGGGTAGGTGGAGCTCTTAGCCTTGACAGGCAGTCCACCTAGGAGTTCATTGCTAGGTCTCTAAACAAAACCTATTAACAAACCTGTGAACACAGCACCATTGGGCAAAGTCTTCCAAGAAGAAGTCAACGGTGTTCAAGTGTAAGCAGCTAGGCCCGAGCGAGCCCTGCTCAGCTTGGTGAAACAGCTAGATTAAGGGGGTCACTGATAGGTAGGGATATGCCCCCGCCACTTTGGCTCTTTGAATCTGGTTCTTTTTATCATAGGCAGTGCACAAGTCAACGAATTGATGGGCGGAAATAAGACGCTCCCACCTCCATGAGTCTCCCAACCCAATGGGTCAACAAGGGGTGGTGTTAACACAGCATCACTGGGCGGAAGTCTTCCAAGAAGAAGTCAACGGCCAGGGCGGAAGAACTCTTTGAGTCAACGGCCATGTGTTCGTGACCAAGGCGAGCCATACAATAATCGTGGATTTCGGCTGTGGTCAACATATATAGCCTGGAGAGGGATGGGCTCCGTCAGGCTGAACTCTGCCCTTGTAACATCATGGTTGACAACCTAAACAATACCATAATACCGGATCGGTCGCAACCCGGGTTAACAATGACCGCGCCTACTGTTGGACACTGGGACGTAGGTGACAAGTATGCAACTGGTGTAACACAGATTAGGAAGTTCAGAGGTACGGAGAACATCTCAATTGGAACCTGGAATGTGAGGACTCTGAGGCAAGATGGAAAGCTTGAGGAGCTGACACATACAATGGACAGGTACCACTGGAAAATACTGAGACTCTGTGAGATGCGCTGGAAAAACTTTGGTGAGATGTCAACAGATGACGGACACAAGGTTTATTTCAGTGGAGAAGAGGACAAACATATGTATGGGGTTGGATTTTTGGTGCATAAGGACATGGTGAGTACTGTCTTGGGATGCCGAGCAGTCTCCAGCAGACTGATTTCATTTCGCCAGAGAGCAGCTCCTTTCAACATCACCATCATACAGGTTTATGCACCAACATCTGGGAATGATGACAATGAGGTAGAACACTTCTACCAGCAACTCCAGGAAATCATAGACTAAAAAACCCAAGAAGAACATTCTGGTTGTACAAGGGGATTGTAATGCTAAAGTTGGAAAGGATGCACAGGAAGACTGGGAAAACGTTTGTGGACCCTACTGCAATGTCGAGACAAACGAGAGAGGTCTCAGACTTCTAGAGTTTGCAACCTGTAACAGCCTAGTATTGACAAATACCCTTGGCCCTCACAAACCATCACGAAGATGGACATGGCACAGTCCAGATGGCAAACACCACAATCACATTGATTACATCTTGGTGAGGAAGCGCTTCCGATCAGGAGTCAACATCCATAGGGCAAGGAATTTTCCTGGAGCAGACATAGGAAGTGACCATGACCTGGTGATGATGACCTTCCGAGTTCGTCTGAAGAAGGCTAGAAAGCCAACCCAGCCAAGACTAAAGTTTGATCTTGAGAAGCTAAGGGACCGAGATGTGGCATGCACTTTTCAAGCAACAATAGGTGGGAAATTTGCACCACACATTGGTCTGACGGATGATGACATGGACATAGATACCATGATTACCACCTACAAAAAAGTAGTGACTGAGGCAGCCAGTGAGATACTTGGGAAGGAACGTCGCAGGAAAAAGCCCTGGGTCACCAGAGATGTTCTCGACCTCTGTGATGAGAGGAGAAATTTGAAGAAGAAGAGGTATGAAGCAGGAGGAGCAGAAGAATACAGTGAAGCAAACAAGAGGATTCAGAAGACAGTGAAGAAAGCGAAGGAGGACTGGATAGCTAGTCAGTGCGAGGAGATTGAAACTTGCTTGAACAAAAACAACAGCAAGAAAGCAAACCAGCTTGTGAAGGATCTAACCCCAGAGAAACAGCGTAGATCCACAACTAACCAGGACAAGTCTGGGAAATGCCTTACAGAGGAACAAGAGATTCTCAGCAGATGGACAGAATATTACTCAGAACTATACAACCATGAGACTTACGGTGACAATGCGGTTCTGGACTGCAATCAGCCCCCAGAAGAAGATCATCAACCGATCCTTTGTGAGGAAGGTGAGATTGCAGTAGCAGCACTAAAGAAGGGGAAATCTGCCGGAGTTGATAATATACCAGCAGAACTTGTTCACGCTGGCGGGGAGACCATGATTGATGTTTTAACAGATATTTGTAACACATCTGGAGAACAGGAGAATGGCCTACCCCATGGACTCAGTCGCTGATTATTACGCTCCCTAAAAAAGGCAACCTAGAGCTCTGCCAGAACTACAGAACCATCAGCCTCATCAGTCATTCAAGCAAAGTCATGCTGAAAGTCATCTTGAACAGGCTTAAAACACAAGGCAAGGAGATAATCGCTGAGGAACAGGCTGGGTTCCGAGCAGGAAGGAGCACCACATAACAAATCTTCAACCTTAGAATCCTGTGTGAAAAGTATCTCCTACATCAGCAGAATCTGTACCATGTCTTCATTGATTTCAAAAAAGCCTTTGACAGGGTATGGCATGCTGCCTTATGGGCCACCATGCGGAAGTACAATATCAGTGCAAATCTAGTTCGCACCATTGAGCAGCTATACGACGAGGCTACAAGTGCAGTCCTGATAAATGGCAGCACAGGAGAATGGTTCTGAACAACAGTTGGAGTAAGACAAGGATGTCTTCTGTCACCCGCCCTCTTCAACATTTTTCTCGAACGGATCATGTCTGATGCTCTGGAAGAACATGAAGGAAAGGTTAGCATAGGCGGCAGAAACATTACCAATCTGCGGTTTGCCGATGACATAGATGCTCTAGCTGAGGAAGAGCAGGAACTAGAAGCCCTAGTTGAAAGTCTCGACCAAACCTGCACAAGGGATAAGATGGAGATCAGTGCTGAGAAGACCAAACTGATGACGAACAGCGCAGACGGCATCCAGAGGGAGATCAAGGTAAAAGGGCAGAAGCTGGGTGCCGTAAACAGCTTCAAATACCTTGGAGCAGTTGTCTCAGATGATGACTCAAAACAGGAGGTTCTCTCAAGGATTGCACAAGCCACTTCAGCTCTTTCTAAGCTGAAACCAATTTGGAGAGATAACAATAAATCCTTTGGCTCAAAGGTGAAACTTATGCTCTCCCTTGTCATTTCCTCATTTCTGTATGCCTGAGAATCATGGACCTTGACAGCAGAGTTAGAGAAAAGAACGCAGGCCTTTGAGATGAGATGCTACCGAAGGTTACTGAACATTTCGTACAAGGACCATATAATCAATGAGGAGGTTCGCAGGAAGATCCAAGCAGCCATTGGAGAATATGATGAACTCCTTACGCTGGTCAAGAAACGGAAACTAAGGTGGTTTGGCCACGTCTCAAGTTCTTCTGGTTAAGCAAAGACAATTCTTCAGGGCACAGTGAAAGGAAAAAGAAGAAGAGGTAGACAGAAGAAGAGGTGGGAAGACAATATCAAGGAGTGGACAGGAATGGGTTTTGCCAGCTCAACTAGGGCAGCTGAAAACAGGACAAGGTGGAAAGGGATTGTTTTGAAGTCATCTGTGGTGCCCCAACGACCTAGTTAGGTTATGGGATAGAATTGAGAGAGAATAGAATAGAGACAGGTATGACAACATATTTTCTTACTTAGGTCCTCGACCACACAGGGAGCCCCAGTACCTCACTAGGTTAAGCGCTGACCTGCCGGAGGTGGAAGTACTTTCAGCCATATATCGGATTGCATTGCAAACCAATGTACGAAGCTGCGCTGGTGTTTAGGCAGACATAAGCTTCTCGGCTATGCTGAAACGCAATATTCATCCGCTACACGACAAAATGCGCCCAGCGAAGACTCAGATCAGACTGGTCATCCGCCCAGTCTGATCAGAGTCTTCGCTGTCGCAATGAAGGTAGGTTAGACCTTTTGCTATCCTTTTAGCGCTAAACGAAGATTCCAATCAGACTGGGTGGCTGTCCAGGCTGATCTGAGTCTTCGTTGAGCGTACATGACACTTTGCTGGTTTTCTCACGTCGCGGCTTGTATTACTTGATTGTATCGTAAATCAAGTCATAATAAACAACTGATCATCTCACGACGAGACAGTTTGTTTCATTTCCATAATGAAATTATCTCTCGAATTTCCCTCAATATGAGCTCGAATCTATATAGAAATGGTCATTCTCTGGCTGGGCACTCACACGGAATAATCGAATTGTCTTATTTTACACGTTCTCAACAGTGTGGATAAAAAGGAGATAAGAACCTGAATACATAAAAAGAAATAAAATAATGTTTAAAAAATAAGTTTATAAATAGAAAAAATGCTATTACGTTCCCCGATGAACATGATAAACATGATAAACATAGCTTCTGTTAAGACGTAGAAAAGAAGCAACAATGTTATGTCACTATACATCGGCTGTCGCACCCTTTTTCAGAATGACGCTGCATGGGGCCTTTAGATGTGGGAAAAATAGGGTGATTTAAACTAAAACTGTGGAAAACTGCAATGTTTTTTGGTTGAAATCTCATTGTCAGACTTACAGAATGTACATGGTATCCAGTCTGTAAGCAGACATGGCAGATCAGAATCATACAAAAAAATATCAAAGGAACTGGTATAACGAGCATGGTCTACTGTTTGTGAATACTGTTTTCGTCTAGCACAAGTTGTTAAGGGAACTATTTTCAAGGACTTAGAACGCGTTACTGGGACAGCTGGGTGTGTAGAACATTAACGGCAAATGTTATATCGTGTCCTTCGAAATCTAAATGCTTGATGAACATAAAGTCTATTCAGGTCGGGGATAGACACAGAACAAGGACATTGCATTAACATACAACCCAGTGGGCACATGACGTCGAATTGACGTCGTTTGCATCGATGTCAGTCCGATGTCATTACGACGTCATGTGCCTGCTGGGAGGTGGTTGGAAGATTTAGGGGACACAGACATCAGCTTTTGAATAACTCTTGACTGCTCTGCTGCTTGAATCTATCTCGGATTTTTCCTTAGTATTGGCTGGCTTTTGGACGACTGGGACATCTATGTATTGTCCTCGGCAGATATATGCCACGAACTAAAGCGCAGCGTATTTATACTGGGGCGCATCGTCTATGTATATAGTTTTGAAAGCCCAAAATCCCTCCGACACACACATGTACACATATTTCCTTAAGGTCAATTAGGGATATACTCTGTGATCATGCGTACGACGTGGAGAGAATGTGCTGCATCGACAACTGCACGATGGTGCTTCGACGTCTTGGTTTATGGATTCTTAATTTATCTGATTCAAGCGAAGAAAAAAATAGTTTTCATCGGTCCGTTCCATACCTCATATCAATCCCAAGATAGTCTATGCTGCTGTTTTGAATGAAATGAGGTACAGTGTTGTTAATGAGCTTGTCAACAATGAACGACAGGCGTTGCAGAGTTTGGTTTCATCGCTGATTAATAATTCAAAGTGAAATTTTCTCCTTCCTTATTCGGTCCTCGTAATAATTTCCCGTATAAAAAGGATGAATATCACATAATTATTATATGGCTGCTGATCGTCTTTGATTCTTTGTAATTCTGTGGCAAATACAGTACTTTCTGAATCTTTTTTTCGCTTTAAGTAAAGAATCAGACTCTCTCTCTCTCTCTCTCTCTCTCTCTCTCTCTCTCTCTCTCTGACTGAATTCTAAAATGGCTCTTCTAAATTGTAAAATACTTTTTATGACGTGACAAAGACAAAATGCTCCCAAAGAATATAACTTATGAGCAATACTGTCATGAAGTATTGAAGGAGAGGCAATTTATGACAGCCACACGACAAGTTTTGAAAGAAAGTTTTCAAAATATCTGATGAATAGAAACAACCTGCCAATACCAATATCGTTTGCTCTCCATATTAACGTCAAAAACTTGATCCCATGTGTAAAATCACACATTTTGAGCGCAAATGTGTGTTTCCTTTAAAATCTTCTTGCGCATTCAAGCAATTACTATAATTTTAATCACCGTAGATATACTACTGTCAAATCATTCAGATGCCGTACTTGACACACGACGTCAAATACCAGTATCGCCAGCAAACTCATTTCAGAGTCGTATTCAAGACAATTTACTCTTCTAAATTGATAAATGCTTTTGTTTCATGACGTAAAAGTGATGTCATTGACGTTTTAAACACAAGGAGATTAAAAAAACATTGCTGCTTCTTTTACCTCTGTATTCCTGCCATACATTTAGCAGACTTATTTGATCAGGTCTGAGAGTATGAAATTTATGTCGTAAAAAGATCTTGAGAAGAAAATGTCTGTTTCAGTCGACCAGTAGCATCTTGATTGATGTACTATATTCCCCTAGATTTAGTACATGTATGTCATATTTTCCGAGCTGACCGCCATACATTACGAAGTGTCCTCAAAGTAATTAAAACACACTGGCACCTTACATGTACTGGCTGCTGGAATAAGACAATCAAGTGCCCCATTGGTTACATTACATTATGTAATTTATCTCCACTACCTGATCTCCAGTGATGAAAAGTTCCTGCTCTGGCAGATACAGAAATTGGACATTTTGATTGGCTAGCTGACTGTTTTTGATAATAAAACAAACGAGAAAATAAGTATGTTAAGATCTGCAGGGGCAAGATGTACTCAAAGATGTCATATCTGTCTTACCGAAAACACATTGCTATTTCATGTAAACTATTTTGTAAATGTAACACTTAAGATTGGGATCCGGTTTTCATAGTATTACATGTAGTAGACGTGATTTTACACTTTCTACTCAATATTTTGTTAATATTAAATGCCGAATATCTGGTACACCAAAGGGTACAAGAAAATGAATGCCTTGGAAACGAGGCCATTGGCAATAAAATTAGAGAAAAGAACGCAGACATTTGAGACGAGATGCTACAGAAGGTTACTGAACACCTCGTATATATGAAGCACGTTACTTATGTTCGTAGAAAGATCCATGAGGCCATTGGACTATACGACGAACTCCTGACCACGGCCAAGGTTTGCCCACACCTGACGGTCTCCTGGATAAGCACAGACGATTCTACAGGGCACAGTGAAAGGAACAAGAAGAGGTAGAATAAGAGGGGGATACAAGTGGGGATACAAGTGTTTAAAGAGTTGCCCTAAAGACCTTGCATGGTTATATGATATAAACTATTCTAAGACTATCAAGGTCTTTGAGCTGATTTGACGCCACTCTGACATTGCACACTGACATTAAATGAAATTGCACGGATATCAATACTACGTCATTCATTCTGACGCTATCAGCCGGCTGGGGACACCATTTCCCTATCGCTTTACTGGTCGCCATTGACAATACAGACGCGACAAAACATGGTTCCTCATTTCACAATCACGCAATTCTGATACAGCTCAACTACTACACAATAATAAATAATACTTCGTGATAAAGATATGACATTTAATGAAATCACCAAGCGGCAGCTCTTCTGATGAAGTTTTCCTATGAAAAGAGCTCAAGATAAGAAAGGGTATCAACGATTCGGAAAGAATTTTCTTATTTCTCAATTAAAACATATGTTGTCACCCCTCATTTGAACCGTCTCGCCGAGACGGTTCTAATGAGGTTCAAAACATATGTTTTTTATGGAAACATAAGAAAAAGTATCCCTAAGTTCTTCCTGTTACCCCTTCTTAGCGGTAGCACTGTTATGAACAAGTAAAGTAATGAAACTGCTGTGAGAAATCGTATCTCATATTCAACTGTCATTCAGTGCAGAATATTTCTTGAGCCGCGACACGACAAAACCAACAAAGTGACATGTGCGCCCAGCAAAGACTCAGATCAGCCTAGGCATCCGCCCAGTCTGATCAGAGTCTTCGCTGTCTGCATTAAGGTAGCTCAGCCTCTTGGCCACCCTATAAGCACACAGCAAAGACTCCGATCAGACTGGGTGGATGCCCAGGCTGATCTGAATCTTCGCTGGGCGCACCTGCCACTTTGTTGGTTTGGTCATGTCGCAGCTCAGTAATCAAAATCTACTAAAACAACAAGTGGTGTTCAATTTTTGCTGAGCTGATGGCAGTTAGAAGGCCCTTACCTGTTAAGGTGGTGATAATCACTGATTTGGGACAAAGACAAAAATCTGCATAAAATACTCTAAATAACACTGATCTTTCCAAAACTTAGCAGATGCCTTCTTTATGTTGTTTCTCATAATTTAGAATCCCAAAATGCAGCATTTGTTAATGTTAAAAAGTGTTTTTATAAGAGAAGATCAAAGGGTAATTTTCTGCGAATAAATCTGAAAAAATAATATCATTATTGAAAAAATACTTAGTGCTTAGAGTACCTTGTTGCATAATGGAGAGCGTCCTAGCAATTATTTTTTCCATCTCTTTCACACATTGTTGTATGATTCATTAAGGCGTAAGTATATAGATCAGTTTTATTGGAACAGACCTAGCATGTACAAATTTGTTGAACTTATCAAATCCAGTAATTCTAAACTTTTGTCAAATTTAGCTATTTATACATATAAAGCATTTAAGGTAAGAGAGAATGTACTTTTTGCTGTTGATAACAGTGTGTAATTTTACGTAAATCATACGAATGTATGTTAATGCATATTTATAGAAATTGTTTATGGCATTATCTCTTTCTCCCCCATTACCAAACCACTCGACCCCACTATGCATACTTCAGATCGGTCATGCAGTGTCGGGATGGTGTCGTGTCGAGTTCGGTTATGCGCCAGGACGTCAGACCGAGGTTGACACGACGTCATTTTTTGACGTTGTATGCACCTCTGGGTGTCTATTATTCTCGCTATTTTTTCCTACTTTTCCTCAACTCACACCACTCTGTCACAGTGTGAATTATATTATAGTATGTGTCACATATAGTAGATACGGTGTTTCATTGTACATGTATTTTGTTTTTGTTTTGAAATGTATACTCTGTACTGTCTGTCATATATGTGCAAATGTTGTATCCTCAAAGTCCTATTGGACTATTGGAATTAAATTGAATAAAACCTAAACCTAAACCACATTATCAGGCTGAGCAGTTGAAAAAAGATGCAGTCTGTGTCCAAATTTTTTTATCAAAACACACAGGTGAGACAGGTGATACTATTTTAACAAGGTTGAACAATTTCATCTACACACCACTGATCATGTCAGTTATGTATTATTTATATTGTAGGTGTTAACATAGGTATGCTTGCCTACCCTATATATAATAAATGTGTCCAGTGTACATTGACTTTGTACATGGCTGAACATTGAGAAAAAGCTACCGTTTTCATCTGTTCTACATTACAATTTGAGAAAGAGTTGGAATAAATAATTGCTAGGACGCTCTTCATTATGCAATAATGCACCTTCAGCACTACGTAAATTTTCAATAACAATATTATTTTTTCAGATTTATTCGCAGAAAATTACCCTTTGATCTTTCCTTATAAAAACACTTTTTTAAGCAGCATGTACGTCTATTTTGTATTCTAAACTGTAAAGAACAACGAAAATAAGAAGTCTGCTAACTTTCAGGGAGATACGTTCCTTTTTTAGTGTTTTATGCAGATTTTTACATTTACCATAAATCACCACCTTAAGCAATAACAATTAAGAAGCTAAAGAATTCATGAAATTAGTTTTTAAGGCGAATAGGTGCATCTCTATGTGTTTCCGCCGTTTTAACATATGAAAATAACTTTGCTACTTCCTGTTTGATACCCTTTCAAACAGGGATCTAATCAAAGAGTTGAGAAGGGAGGCATGAATGAAAACGGTAGAGTTGCTTCTGCAAGTGTACACATTCACTGCTCCCCACTTTAATGATTACCGACGTCATAAAGCCTCTAGCGTAATAGAGGATAAGGACCCCTCTGTAAAGACCCCGCTGTAAAGACTGATCACTTAACATCATGAAGCCTCAGGCGTCATAAATTTTAGAAAAAAATGAAATTTATCCTTTAAAAATTCTTTACCTCATAAAGGTTCAGGCAAATTATACAAACGTACATCTGACATAAAATGAAGAAGATTATCCAACGTTAAGGTCATAAAGCCTCAATTTAACCCCTAACATCCATTATAATTGAAACCTACTTGAATCATTACTGACGTCTTAAATCTTCAAGCGAAATACACAAGCATACCTCTCTTTGAGGATTGTTAATGTCATAAGGCCTCAACAGAATTATAAAAACATACATTGGTCACAAAATGAAGGAAACTTAGGCCTCACTTTAATGATTGTCGGCGCTTGTGAGCCTCTGAAAGCGAATCATTGAAATACATATATCGGTCGTAAATTATGGAAATTGACCTCCCATATTAGTAAATGTCTTTTCACTAAACTTTGTAAATATACACCGGTCTTCTTCATAGAAAACTGGAACTGGCATAATCATCAGATGAGAAAAACAGCCAAATCTTATTACCTGATGCTGACATTCCGGATTTACCAATCTTGACCATTGACTGAACTGTCCTGAGCGAGATGAACAAAGTTTTTCTTTACTAGCATGGTGTTTTGAGGTAAAAAGAAACTTGCTATGATTCAAGTGATTGATCTTATGAAAAATCACATTTTCATGAGTAAAAACACCAAAGGCGTAACCAGTTAGGGATAATGAAACGAGGAGGTAAAGTTCTGCCTGAGCATGTCTGCCCCTATAAAAAGAAACAGACATCTCAGGAAAAAATATAATATAAACAATATAATGCTTTATAGCGACTTAAAACATTCCAGCAATAGCACTGAAAAGGGTTTTCATTTTATTATTTCGACCTTTCCTTGATCGATTGCCTCTTTAACTAACTGTAATTATCTGAATCAGGTGGAGGGTTTCGCACCTCTTCCACCATCATGGCATCAGACTCAGACTCAGACCAATCATAATCGATTGTTTTCATTGAATCAGTGTCACTAGATGCTTCGGCACTGTCTGACATTCGCGGATTTTCGGCAGCTAATCGACTATCGCGATTCTTAAGTCGCCTTGCAAATTCCATAAGAGGAATATCTTCCTCATGACTGGTATTTTTGCGCACTCTGAATAAATCTTAAAATCTTAGGTGCCAGTGATTAGTTTCTCTCCGGTTGTCATTCAGTTTTTCTCCCAAGTTCGTGATTTTGACATCTTTCGAATTCTGAAAATCTCATGCGTATAGGAAATATCGCGCTGTACATGTACGTGTATTCGCACTTGACCGACTAGCCTATATGACGTCATTACAAGTAAACAATTTTCCTCTGACACATAATTTTGACTGAATTACAACAATCAAGCTGCTTGGCATTAGCCCAAAGTTGTACACTCCTTCTCATATGTGTAGATCTATATCTCGTCACAGATATAAACCGAAATTAACTACGAATTTTAAGGCATATTTGAACTCTACCTGTTTGTGCAATCTTATCTTGGTATGCACAGCCGACAACTTGTGACGTCACAAATGTATGTGGGCCTGTACATATGCCCTGATATGATGGTGTATATCCAAAGTCGGGGTTAGATACGGACAGGTCAGCTTTGTCCTCAAACATGTTATTCCTTGCCGTGGCCGGAATTAGTTTATTGCGAGAACAAAGCTGAATGAAGCTGACATTGATTCTGTAATAAGGTAGGTAGTTTATAGAGTGTTTAGAACCAACACAAGATCAGACTTGATTGTTAGCAGCACACATATGAACCGCGACACGAGAAAACCAACAAAGTGGTTGTACGCCCAGCTCAGACTCAGATCAGCCTTGGCGACCGCTCATTCTGATCAGACTCTTCACTTAGCGCTTAAAGGTAGCTAATGGTCTAAGCTACCTCCATGCGGACAGCGAAGACTCTGAACAGATTGGGCGGATGCCCAGGCTGATCTGAGTCTGTGCTGGGCGCACAACCACATTGTTGGTTTTCTCGTGTCGCGGCTCAATTATAGTTTTTTACCACATATGACAGAGCAGTGGACCCTACTGCACTGTCGAGACAATTGAGAAAGGTCTCAGACTTCTAGAGTTTGCAACCTGTAACAGCCTAGTACTGACAAACACCCTTGGCCCTCACAAACCATCAAGAAAATGGACATGGCACAGTCCAGATGGGAAACACCACAATCAGATCTTGATGAGGAAGCGCTTCCGATCAGGAGTTAACATCCATAGGACAAGGAGCTTTCCTGTAGCAGACATAGGAAGTGACCATGACCTGGTGATGATAACCATTCGGGTTCGTCTGAAGAAGGATAGAAAGCCAACCCAGCCAAGACTAAAGTTTGATCTTGAGAAGTTCAGGAACCCAGATGTGTCAAGCACTTTTCAAGCAACAATAGGTGGGAAATTCGCACCACTCTTTGGTCTGAGGGATGATGACATGGAAATAGATACCATGATTACAACCTACAATACAGTAGTGATTGATGCAGCCAGTGATATACTTGGGGAAGAACGTCACAGGAAAAGCCCTGGGTCACTAGAGATGTTCTCGACCATTGTGATGAGAGGAGAAATTTGAAGAAGGAGCAGTAGGAGCAAAAGAATACAGGGTAGCAAACAAGAGGGAAGAAAGCTAAGAAGGACTGAATAAGTATTCAGTGCGAGGAGATCGAAACTTGCCAAAACACAAACAAAAGCAATAAAGTATACCAGCTGGTGAAGGATCTAATCTCAGAGAAACAGGGTAGATCCAAAACTATCCAGGACAGGTCTGGGAAATGCCTTACAGAGGAACAAGAGATTCTCAGCAGATGGACAGAATATTGTTCAGAACTATACGACCATGCGACTTACGGTGATAATGCGGTTCTGGGCACCGTTTCACTAAACTTCGTAAGTCTAAGATTTTCTTAAGTTTGATCGTACGAAAATCTTAGCCAAATATTGCGTTTCACTAACGTCAAGATCGTAAGAAAATTCTTAAGATTTTCTTAAATTTTGTCGTAACTTTACGACAGGGTGGTGGCTGTCTTAAGTTTACGAAAAATTCGTAAGTGTCATGGCGGCCTCCATGTTCAACACTCGCTTCAGATGAAAAATCTGTGTTTACGCCTCCCACGAACATTATTTAGGGAAATTAGTAATCCGCTTGTTTGTATCGTACTGTAAATTAGGTTTCGGAAGCGATTAATGGGACGGTACTGTACCTGACGTTGCCAGGCGATCGATTTTGATCGATGTAAACAAAACGCGGTAAGCATCCTAAAAATAATGAAATTAGCTCTGTTGATGCATATTTGTACACGATTTAGCATGCTTCAAGCTTTCTCAATGTCATTTGCTGTTTAGTTTGTGCATTTCCGACGATGGACATTCCTGCAATAGGGAGAAAGAGGGTGGGGAACTGGTGTGGTGTTGCATGAAAAGGGCACCTTAAACCGTGTGTATACTGAGAAAAGATTATAGGAAGTACGTTCATCAGCCTGCATATTTACGTGTGAAACGAATCAGAGCTGCCCTGTTTCATTTAGAGGCCTTTACATAGGCGTAGAAAGAGGGTCAGCACCCTCCTCCCCCCCCCCCCCCAATAATGCATGGCTGCCCCCCCCTCCCCTCCCATGCCCCAGAAAGAAGGAAAAAAGGTTGCCCTAAGGTTTGCATCCCCTCCCGAACCTTTCTAGCTCTATGCCACTTGATAGATCTATCACTGACAATGATGAAACGTGCATATATGCAGGCTGATCTGACTATTCCCAGTCTTTAACACAGTCTTACTGGGCCTTAGGTTCCAGTTCATATAGGCATCATGGAAAAGTGCTTTAACGCGGCTAAGGATACTTAGAAATTGTATCATGCTGCTAAATACAATGTAGCAACATTTCTTTGAGGGACAGATAGGTCATCCTTAAAATTGTGTTTGTTGCAATTGTCTACTGAGGTGTGGGTAGGTTGGAAACATTTTTTTGTCTACTCGTATCCGAGTAGTTCTCGGCATTTTTTACTAACAATTTCCTGTTTTCTCCCAAACAAGCAGGTTTTCTTTCACTTTGCGGTGGTTATGTATTGTGAACCTAATAACTCCGGTTTCGACACACACGTCATGAATTTATTTATAGAAACGAACCTCAGGGAGCGATCATTATTTGATATGCTATCACGCACAGGCAACGTCACGTCCAGAAGCAGTTCTCGTCATGTTGCTTTTGAGCTCGATTTTAAAATAAATATAAAACCCATTTTGCTGTTGTTCCTATATAATGATTGTGACATCTTATTCATGTAACAAAGTCCGTTCGTATGCCGAATGCGCTCAGTATTTTTAATGAGGTCACAGCAGACGAAAACAAACACAAAACTGAGACGAAGAGTTTGTCTTGTTCACGAGGCTGCTGAAAACGATAAATGGTGACTGAGGCAGGTTTGCTATTTTAATATTTTTGTGTTTTTTCCTGCAAAGTTGACTTACATTCGGAATTTGTTTGAAAAGTAGACACAATATTGGAAAACCTGACCCAGTTAAGAGAGGTCAGCACGTGGCTTGAACGTGCTCACGTGAATGCCCCTGACGTAATCACGCGACTTTGCGAATCCAAAAGAGAAAAAAACGGCATTTTTATATACACAGCTCGATATCTTGATGAGTTTTTGCACTAGTTTGACCAAATGTATCATAAACTTAGGATTAAGGCAGCTGAAGTGAAGAAAACATACGCGAAAAACTCGTTTTAAGCTGAATGACGAGAACTACTAGCTGACGAAATCTACTCGGATACGAGTATAAAAATTGTGTTTCTTTGCAATTGTCTACTTAGGCATGGGTAGGTTGGAGATATGTTTTAAGTGTGGGAAGGTAAGATTGACAAGGTATTTCAGACTCAAACTGTACTGGCAAACAAACAAAAAATAAGTAGTAGAAAAGCAAAAGTAAGTAGGTAGGTATAAGCAATTGCTAACAATTAAAATTTAAATTCAGGCCTTGTGTTTTGACATTTTAAGCTCTGATTTCATTTGGAGTATATTTAAAGGCAAATTCTTGTGAATTCTACCAATATTCACTTAGCTTGAAGCATTCAGAGCCATATTGCCAGGAACATCCTGTGGCATTATTGACATTATTAGCCAAAATGTAGGAAAAAAAGAACAAAACAAAAAAAACACTTGTCATAAATCCTTGTAGACCTGCAAATAGCAAAAGAAAAATATTTTGATAAAATACAGTCATGTAATGATGTAAATCTGGCAGGAACCCATTAATATCATTACTTGGCAGCATAGAACACTTTTTCACATAGCCAGGCTGTAGGTGCTGTTCATTTGCAGATCCAAGATATGGGTGATGGGGGTTTCTTAGGTTCCAAATCTGAGGAGTCCTTAGTTTAAACATATTTTATTCTCAAAAACATATCGTATACATATCTACATACACAAAATTACAAAAGTGAATAGGATCTGAGTCCTTGCAGTGGGACCCTCAGTTTTGTAATTAAGTGTTCCATTCAGAAAATTGAGGGTCCTGTTTTCATATTATCTTATTAATACTTCTTTAATTTTGTCCGAAGCAGCTACAAGAATATTTTTTAACAAATATTTTGTGATTAATTCTGAAAAAAAAAAAATATATATTTTTTTTTTCAGTTATTCCCAGTAACTGTATCCATTGTGATGCCAGAATTAATATCTCTCTGTTTATGCTGTAGTCTAACTTTGAGAGGCCCAGAAGACCCCACAATTTTTTTCTGGGAGCCTGAGAATAATTAATTTGGAGAGTCAGTGATACAATTCCTGTTTCGGGAAATGTATAGGGCATGAATTCTGAGAGTGAAGTTACTGAAGTATTTTAGGACTGACAAGTCTGAAGTATAATTTTCCCCACATTGTGTCATGAATGTCATTTGAATGAGGATACAACATGGTTAAGCACAATATGATAAACAGGCTCAGAACTGCAGTGAATGAAGTCTGATGAAGTTTGCAATGAGATTTTATGGAGTAAAGTGAGGCTCCTGGCCTAATTTTGAAAAAATAAGTTACATATATTATTTTTCTATTTTATTTTTATTTATTTATTTGAAAGAAACATGACTGTGCTGGTCTTGTCACATTTAGTCTTTTTGTGTGGTAATGGGTGGATTGAAAAATAAGTGAGAATTGTAAGTGAGTGGGGAAATTTGGTGAGAATCTGTCTAATTTTTGGTAAAGTTAGCATCTGTATACCAATATATAAAAAAAAAATTGTGTAGACATGGAGAATTACAAATGAAAAAAAATACTTTTCTTAAACTGGTCCTAATATGACTGGTAATGTTGATTTCTTTTATATCTGTCATTATGCTCAAATGTATATGGCGGCATGTTCATTTGAACTGTTATGATGACAGAGCTGTAAGAAGATTGACTGATGATTCTGACACTTTTTTTTTCATTTCTCCATTGAAAATGTACCTGAGGGCTTTTCACTTGCATAATTTTTTTTTAAAAAAACTACAACAACAAGAAAAAAATAATAATGATAAAAATAAAGAACCAGTAATCACTTCTTTCACAGGCCTTATACTGGCAAAGCTTTTTCAAGCATGAAAAAATTTCAGTGCCTGAAAATAGAATTTAACCCATGGCATTCTGGGTGTTTTTTGTCATCTGCTGAAATTGTTGTCTGCATCAAAAATCAAGAATATTTTGACAATATTGGTCTTTTTTTTGTAGAAATGATGTCTTGGCAGCAAACAGTTTGGATCTCAGATCAGGCCCCATGTGTGTGGAGCCTGATCTGGATCCAAACTGTTTGCCCAGATACCCCTCAAGGGGTATCCCAAATAGAATGGGTTAGAATTAAAAATAATGGGACAATTCAAGGCTTGAAATCAGGCTCAGACCTGACAAGTATGAGGACTGTTTTCAGTACATAACTGCTGCAGAATCAACAACATCACAAGGTAAATATTTGAAGAGATGGGTAACCATTGATCTAAATGAAATAGACGCTACGTTGGTAACACAACAGTTTGATTTTCTGTATATCTGAGAAGAATCTCTCTCTGTGTGTTATATGGGCTAGTGTTTCAAATGCTGCAGAACTTGATCAATTTTCTCCTATCACAAACATTAATTTTGTTGTATTATGACTATTTTTTGTTTGTTTGTAGATGAAATTCCATAAAAAAAGTTCTTGTTCAGCTCGAACCAAATGCACAAGTGTCTCTGATCAGTGTCCAGGATTTTTTTTTATGGGAATTTGGTTAGGATTATATCATCAGCTTGATATGACTGACACCGAATAAATCATTTTAAAGTTCTTTCAGTCATTGTATTGCTGGTTTTGACAAAAATATTGTTACATATCATATCATTTCCATGAATTTCAAATTACCATAAAATTTCTGAGTATTGGGACAGATACATGTAGGGCTGAGAAAACAGTGCAGACCCTGATCGTACTGCTGAGTCATTTGCCTTTCTATCTGTATCTTTTGGTTTCATTCTTGCATTGTAAAACTGTATTGTTCCATTATTAGTATAAATTGCAATAAGTATTTTAGATGTCCCAATTTTTAGAAAGTTTTTGGTATATATTTTAGTGTGTTTTTGCCAGTAGCACCTTTACTATTCAGAGTATCTGAAGGAAAGTTCACAGAAATTATCACATTGAGATCAGCTCTCTGTTACCATCAGCATTTGACTGACAATATTATCTGCCCCTGCCACAAGGGCTACTATACATGTCAGAAAATTAGTTTTTGGCTTGTAGTTCATAGATGTGGAATATCTTGGTTCTTGTTTAACTTGAACCACAGCACAATTTCTCAATCAAGACCAGTTTTTCTTCAAGAGAAAGCATAAGGATAGTAGTACTCGACTGACACTTATCTTTAATTTGAGTATATTTGTATGTATGACATTGTTATGGTGGTATAGCATCAAATTACCGTAAAAGTTCTTAGTATTGGGACAGATAGGTCTGTGCTAACTGTGCAGACCCTGATCAGATGGATACTTTAGGAACCATTTGCCTGCCCAGTAAATGCATCTATCGATAATTGCATATAGCTGCATTGTAAAATCAAACAGTTTCATTTTAGGACAACTGCAGTAATTTATTTAGGTTCCAATTTTTAGAATTGTAATGGTATATTTTAAGTGGCTTTTGGGTGTAGCTTCTTTACTATTGGGACTTTCTTATTGAAAGTTTCCAGAAATGATAACATTAAAGTAAGCTCTCTCTTAAGATCAGCATTTTGATGACTGGGGTTATCTGCCCCTTCCACAGGGGCTATGTACATGTCCAAAAATTAGTTTTTGGCTTCTGGTTCCTTTATTATGTGGAATATCTTCCTAAAATTTCACACAAATGATAATATATAAGTAGTCTTCCTGGAACAATCAGAATTTTGTCTGACATGACAGCTATCCTCTCCCCTTGGTAGGAGCCAGTAGCTCAGTGGGTTAAGAGCTGGTCTTCTGATCTAGGTGTCCCTGGTTCAAATCTGGCTGGAGGTGGAATTCTTTCCAGCCATAAATGGGAGCCCATTGCTCACAGCTTTTCATTATCATTACATTTATTCTGATATGACTGAAATACTCTTGAAAAGGATTTACTATACCCACATGGTCTTGTTTTCAGCTGCCCTGTTGCTTTGGCAAGCCCATCCCTGTTCATTCTTTAATATTGTATTTCCACCTTTTATTCTGTGTACCTCTTATTCTTTTTGCCATTTCATTGTGCCCTGTAGAAGCATCTTCGCTGATTCAGAAGACCTCGCAATGTGGCCAGACTACCTTGTTTTCCTTTTTCTGACCATGGTTGGTTCACTGAGCTCCAGATAAGAGGGGCTATTCAGAGGATAATATTTCTCTTATTGTTCATCAAAAAATGTATGTTGTAGAAGTAGATCTGTTTCGGCCAGATGGTTCTAATAAAGGGTCACACCATATGTTTTTATGGAGAAATACAGATAATTATCCCTAAGTTATCCCCTTCAGCCCTTGTTATGTGGAGCACATGCAGTGTGTCATATTCTCGAATGGCTGCTTGGATCTTTCTGAGAATAAATTCCCATTAGTTATGATATGGTCTTTACAGATCACACATGTTCATGCAGTAATCTTTGGTAGCATTTTATGTGGAAGACCTGTCTTATTTTCTCTAGCTCTGCTGTCAAAGCCCATGATTTACAGGCATACAGAAATACAGATACAACAAAACACCACTGATCTAAGCCCTGAGAATTGGTTTCAGCTTTGTTAAAGCTGTAGTTACTTGTTCAATCCTTGAGAGAACCTCTGGTTTTGAGCCATCCACTGAAACCTTTGCTGCAAGGGGCTATGTACATGTCTAAAAATTTGATTTTGGCCTGTAATTCCTTAAATTTTTAGAATATCTTGGTGTAACTTGGCAGACATGAATAAAGAAAGTTTTTTTGTTTCTTTTTTTTACAGTCAGACTTTATTGATGGGAGTATCTGCCCTAATGCTATGTAGTGGGCTTCTGAATGCCCATAAATGGATTTTGGCCTTTACTGCATTTACTTTTCAGAACTTTTGGTGAAACTTCACAAAAAGGATTGAAATAAGAAAAAGTAAGGCAAGCTTACTGTTACAATCAGAATTTTGTCTGACAGGGTTATCTGTACCTTCTATGGGCTCTCTACATGTCCCAAAAGTAATGCTTGGCCTATACTTTCTATATGTTTGGAATATCTTGGCGAAACGTCTGTAAAATTTGTTTTATGTTCCACAGTTAGCATTTTGTCAGACTAGGTTCTCTCTGTCTGTCATGGGGGATATTTCTGCAATATATTGGTATTTCCTTATTTCTCAGTATACCATATTATTTCTATTAAATGCCCCATGGGCATTGCATTTTACAAAAGAGGGACACTGTTTAGAGACTGAAGAGTGGCAAATAATTCACTCCCTAGAATGGTTTCAGTTAACAGGATTAAGTAAAAATGTTAATTCCCCTGTGAAAAAAGTTTAAAAACTTATAATTTGTTCTTGAACTGTTCAAAAAGTTCAAGTGCAAATCTTGAACTTCAATAACAGTTCTTGAACTTCAAAATTTAAGTTCATGAACCTTTGTAGTTTTTTAACTGTTCTTCTTGAACAGATGAAGTTCTAGAATCAGTAATTCTTGAACTTGCAATATTCTTGAACCTCCATTATTGATGTGAAAAAAGTTCAAGAACAAATTATAAGTTCTTCAAAAATTTCAAAAATCATTTTTTGAACTTCAAGAACAGTTCTAGAACTTCAAGATTTAATTTCATAAATATTTGTAGTTCTTGAACTGTTGTTTTTGACCATATGAAGTTCTTGTACCAGGGGTTCTTTAACTTGCAATGTCCTTCAGAACATATGAAGTTCTTAAGAACTAGTGGTTATTGACTTGCAGTGTTCCTGAACTTCCACTTTTGATTTGGCATTATGTCATCACATCCTGTTAATACCACAGGGTGATCAAAGTCAACCAATAGAACATCTTGTTACTCCAGAGCCCACCAACAGAAAATAATGTTACTATTTTTTTCCATTTCCTGTTGACGAGAGAACAAGGAAGAAACTTGACTGAAAGTTATTTTGAAGCATCAGATTTATCAGTTAAGCAGAGGAGATGCAAAGAAGTATTATCCAAGATTGGAAATAGCAGGCAGTACAGCATAGGCTCTCCAAAGGCAAGGCAGTTTAAATTTAGCTATAGAGGGTGCTGAAAATATCTGACCATGATATTTGCTTTACATTTTTGTAAAACAGGTTTCTTATGGAAAACAGTTTATGCAAGAAGGTCGTGGAAGGGGTGGATTCCCAATATCAGAGCAGCTGGGATCTGGTTTGGTGTTGTTTGTCTATATGCATTTGGCTTACATGGTTAGTGTGTCAAAGAAAATAATTATTGCTTGTCAGAGGCTTTTTTGCAAGTATCTGAAAAAAAGTGGAGCAGTGTGTGAAATCAACTGTATCAATATAAAAACATATGTCTGGAATTTTGGATTTCAGTTGATAGGTATTAACCTTTTCTGATGTTAGAGCATGTGCAGGCTCAACTGAGGCTTTGCTGTTTGCCATTGTGATAAGTACCCTTTCCCCATGAGCTGGTTCATATTTTTGCTTAGACAGAGCATGTTAAACTATGTTGCAGTTCTTGAATTCAGTGAGTTCTTATGGTTCAAGAACTTGTTCTGGAGCAGATCTGGGACACTAAATGGCCGTTTCTACTGAACTCCACAGCTCTTGAACAATTCAAGATTTTTTTTGCCCGTCATTTTATAGTTCAAGAACTTGTTCTAGAATAAGTTCTTGAACTCTAAATGGCTGCTAGTTCAAGAACTGTTCCCGAACAAGTTCTTGAATAGTTCTTGAACTATAAATGACCACTTTTCTAGAACTCCACAGTTCTCGAACTCTCAAGCTCTTGAACTTTGTCCAAGAACTGTGGGGTTCTGACCACTTTTCTAGAACTCCACAGTTCTCGAACTCTCAAGCTCTTGAACTTTGTCCAAGAACTGTGGGGTTCTAGAAAAGTGGTCTATAGTTCAAGAACTGTTCAAGAACTTGTTCTGTAACAATTCTTGAATTATTCTTGGTAATTTTACAGAGGATCTGACTGTCGTCACAGACAAATGCTTGCAATGATGGGGTAAACATAAAAGCTATACCAATGCCTACTGGCCGTAGGGGCTGTGGGGGTTAGAGGCCCACTGTATCTTGGGCACTGCATATGAAAGGTGGATCCCATCCCTGTCATTTCAGTGTTAAGGGACGAGTCATTTATTGTCAGCTGGGGGGGGGGGGGGCGGGTACATTTAGGGGGGGGGGTTGGAATTTTTTTTTGTGATGTACTGGGGGGTCGGAAATAAAAAAGCCTTGGAGCAGGGGGGGGGCATATATTTTATTAGGCATATTGGGGGGGGGGGGGGTCAGAATTCTTCCATCAGTCTTCATTTTAAAAGTGTCTCAGCTTCTGGGTGGCTTTGCCCACCAGACCCCCCATTACTCATACAATTTCAGACTCTTTCCTTTCAAACTCACAACTTAAAACTTAAAAGTCTTTGTAGAACTGACTCAAAAGAATTGGGCAGCTTCATATCCAAAAACAAAAATTTTCATTGCTTTGCTAGAACAGTATGAAAGTGTCTATAAAATCATGTCAAGTACATGATTTTGTGCTCAATTAAATTTAATGCCTGCATTTGTGATATCAGCTCTCCACGTGCCTTTTCATCAGCAAAAACACAGCCCCCAGACCCCCACCACCCAGAGGCCCAATTAATATTATTTACAGTTATAATTATTAAGCATTCGACAAAAGATTTCCGGATGGCCATTAGCAGAAGAAAAAGTGCAAGAAATGCAGACAAAGTTTAAACAGACCATGATTACATGTAATTAACCTGTTACAATAAGAAATGTTCTTTGGGTTTCATACAGCTAGGTTTTGATTGAGGTCAGTCTGACATAAAATAGATAATATGGTATGTGTGTGAAGGGTAGCTGGCACTGAGGATAGGGGGGGGTCATAAAAAATTTTTGTCACCTATCTGGGGGGGGGGGGGGGGTCGGAAAATTTTTTTGGTGAGACTGTGGGGGGGGGGGTCGGAAAAATTTTGGTGAACCATATGAAAATGTACCCGGCCCCCCACCTGATAATAAATGACTCGTCCCTAACACATGTGTATGTATAAAACTGTGGCAGCAGAGATTCTTATGTATGAAAGTTTGCAATTTTGGCAAATCAGTATTAGACTAGGGACATTTATAAGGAAGATTTACTTTATTAGTTAGAGCGGAACATTTATATGGATTAACAAAGTAAATATTTTTTAGTGTCACACCTCAATGCCTCTTTGCTGATGCAGTTCTAATGAGATGTAGGGAAGACTTTCATAACTCCACTTTATCTCTTGCATCGTAGGCATATGAACATCTTATAGACACTAGTTCCAGCATTCTGGGCTTTTTACTATCTGCATTCATTGTTTGGCTAATGTATGAAGCATAGCTATTTTCTTTTTCTTTTCCATTTTTTTTTTCGGGAGCGGGGCTGGGGAGGAGGTGCTCACCTATCCCAGTGATATGATTTGATACGTATCCTGCAATCTAGAAGACCTGTGAAGGATAGGGGACAACTTCGGAGTTTCTTTGTGAAATTACTTGTGAGCATATACTGTAGTATTGATTGATTATGACGAAGAAATCAGCCGTTGCGTGGGGTTTACGGTAGCGAAGAAACTCTTTTACGACAAAAAGTCAAGGGTGGAATGAAATTTCAGCATGGACAAAACCGGTGCCGTTTGTTCACTTCGCTTGGCGTCCCGGGGCATTCAGCGTAATGTTTTTCATCGTAGAACGAAAAGAATTTAATGTGTTGCTTTCTGTCACGTCCGATGTATATTTTTTTTTGTTATGTTTTAAGCGACTGTTTACATTGCTATACGTTTTTTATATCTCCGTCGATTGAAGAGTAGCTACGAATTCGTAAATAAGACGTTCGTAAGTCAAGAACTTACGATGACGTTAGTGAAACGGTCTTAAGAATTTCTTAAGATTTTCGTAAGTTGAAATCTTAAGCTTACGACATTCGTAAATCTACGAAGTTTAGTGAAACGCAGCCCTGGACTGCAATCAGCCCCCAGAAGAAGATAAACAACCGATCCTTCGTGAGGAAGTTGAGATTGCAGTAGCAATACTTAAGAAAGGGGAAGTCAGCCGGAGTTGATAATAAACTAGCAGAACTTGTTCAAGCTGGCGGGGAGACCATGATTGATGTTTTAACAGATATCTGTAATAGGATCTGGAGAATGGTCTTCCCCATAGACTCAGTCGCTGATTATTACACTCCCTAAAAAGGGCAACCTACAGCTCTGCCAGAACTACAGAACCACCAGCCTCATCAGTCATCCAAGCAAAGTCATGCTGAAAGTCAAATTGAACAGGCTAAAACCACAAGCCGAAGAGACAATCGCTGAAGAACAGGCTGGGTTCCGAGCAGGAAGGAGCACAACAGAACAGATCTACAACCTTAGAATCCTGTGTGAAAAGTATCTCCAACATCAGCAGAATCTGTACCATGTCTTCATTGATTTCAAAAAAGCCTTTGACAGACCATAAGGCATGCAGCCTTATGGGCCACCATGCAGAAGTACAATATCAGTGCAAATCTAGTTCGCACATTGTGCAGCTATACGACAAGGCTCGAGTGCAGTCATGATGGATGGCAGCACAGGAGAATGGTTCAGAACAACAGTTGGAGTAAGACAAGGATGTCCATTGTCACCCATCCACTTCAACATTTTTCTCAAACGATCATCTCTGATGCTCTGGAAGAACATGACGGAAAGGTTAGCATAGGCGGCAGAAAAATTACCAATCTGCGGTTTTGCCGATGACATAGACGCTCTAGCTGAGGAAGAGCAGGAACTAGAAACCCTAGTTGAAAGTCTCGACCAAACCTGCACAATGTATAAGATGGAGATCAGTGCTAAGAAGACCAAACTGATGACAAACAGCGCAGATGACATCCAGAGGGAGATCAAGGTAAAAGGGCAGAAGCTGGGTACCGTTACAAGCTTCAGATACCTTGGAGCAGTTGTCTCAGATGATGGCTCAAAATAGGAGGTTCTCTTAAGGATTGCACCAGCTACTTCAGCTCTTACCAAGCTGAAACCAATTTGGAGAAATAACAACATATCTCTTGGATCAAAGGTGAAACTTATGCGCTCTTGTCATTTCCGTATTTCTGTATGCCTGTGAATAGTGGACCATGACAGCAGAGTCAGAGAAAAGAACGCAGGATTTTGAGATGAGATGCTACCGAAGGTTACTGAACATTACGTACAAGGACCATTTAACCAGTGAGGAGGTTCGCAGAAAGATCCAAACAGACATTGGAGAATATGATGAACTCCTGATGCTGGTCAAGAAACGGAAACTAAGGTGGTTTGGCCACATCTCAAGCTCTTCACGTTTGGCAAATACTATTCTAAAGGGCACAGTGAAAGAGAAAAGAAGAGGTAGGCAGAAGAAGAGGTGGGTATACCATATTAAAGAGTAGACAGGGATGGATTTTGCCAGCTCAACTAGGGCAGCTGAAAACAGGACAAGGTGGAAACGGATTTTTTTCGAAGTCATTTGTGGTGCCCCAACGACCTAGTAAGGTTATGGGATAGAATAGAATAGAATAGAACAGCGGAGTAGGTTAAGCGCTGGTTTATTGTGCTAGCGGCCCCGGGTTCGAATCTCAATAGCTGCGAAATGTTTCACGCCGTAGAAATAGTAGGTGCTGAAATTGTTTCCCAGATGATAAATGTTCGCCAAAACAGCCAACTTCCAGAACTTTGTTGACTTTGTCAACCTTTCGAGAAACTTGTGTTACCGATTGGTCAAAGTGCAAGACTAGTTCAGCCACTCATTTTATGCACGTGTGAAAACCTATGGCGCCGGTAGTCCTTATTCGAAGAGCCCATTTGATAAGAACGTATTCCGAGAAGAAGACTTAAATTTTTGAAAATGTGTGTTGTAACCATTTTGTGAAGTGATAAGAGGAGTACTGTTTACTGTTTTTTTTTTTGTTTTTTGTTTTTTGTTTGTTTGTTTGTTTGTTTTTTGTGCTTTTTGTGTAAGCGGTGAAACACAAAATCGTGTTGGTACACTTCTAAATTTACAATTGTTCGTCTACAATAATTGTGCCAGCAGGTGTTATTCTCTTGCGCGTGCTTTGTGCTTCAGTATGTTCAGCCGGGCAATGAAAGGAGAGGAGAAAGGTAAAATGTAGGAGATACATAACTTTTCGGTTTAACTCAACTCATTAGCACTCTAACTCTTTAAGCCCCAGTGACGAAACCAGCAAACTATGTAAACAGCGTAGATTCTAAAGAGGCGACTCATATTGAGCCGCCTCCTCTAGATCTACACTGTTTGCCCTCTAGTCTTTGAATTCTCAATATGAAATGTCTTTGACAAGGCATTTTCTTTTAATTTTGCAGACGTAAATTTTGTCGTCTGCTTCTTGGTGCTTAAAGAGTTAAACCAGTAGTGACTATTGCCAACGGTGTTACATCTGAGCACGTTTTGTTTTCTGACACTAATACGACTTTTACTATTTCTTAACAGGTAGTTTGGGGACGTTGCCAAAAAAAACAACAACAAAAAACAGAAATGTTTTTATTTACTATCTGTCCGTGAAAGAGAGTTCGAACGTGTCGTTTTTTGCATGATACTCTCTGCCAGATAAAATATACGCACTAAGGCAGCAGAGGCTACGCAGACAGCGCAGACCTAGATCAGACTACCCCTGCTTCCAAGGTCTGCATTGTTCTGAGATAGTGCGTAACGAATGTTGAAAGGATTATCATATTAACCCTGATAGCGCCAAAACTTAAATTGTTGAATTGGCAAACAGTGTAGATTCAGATGAGGTGGCTCATAATGAGCCACCTCATCTGGATCTACACTGTTTGCCAAGTAGTGTTCGAATTCTCTATATGATATCGCTTGGACGAGGCATTTTTTGAAATTTTGCAGACGTAAATTTTGTCGTCTGCTTTTTGGCGCACGATGGGTTAAAGACATCAAAATCTATACGGTTATTACGGTATTAGATGAAAGAAACCTTTAACATAGTCTGCAATAAAGTCTTGGAGTATATGGGACACTGCACTTTATAGCTGCCTTAAGAATAGAAATAATTTGGCAAGAACTGTGTGCTGTTCACTTCACACGGTGACAATCAGCTGACAGTGATATAGGAATACTTTCTTGAGCGGTAAGTTTCATAGATTGCTATTAGTTTTTATCTCATGTTGCAGCTACAATATATATTGTTTTGAAATTTATTTGAAACGCCGGTAAATGTGAATGCAATAAAACGAACATATCCTTGCTATTCTTATATTTTTAAGTATGGTTTCATTGAACAACTCGTCGAAAAAATCTTATAAATCGTCGTTTATATTGGGTTTCTTTTTGGCGCTAATAAAAGCAAAATATACATCAATAAATAAAATCTCCAAGACAGCAACTTAACATCAGGTAACGCCATATAGTATAATCTCCCTGTTCAACGCTATCGACAGCCATGGTGGTTAGGGTCTCTCAATTGATTGGTTTCAGTGTAAGTAACATTAATTGCAGTGCTGTGTACATGTAAGTGCTCTCTGATAATCAGTCACAGGCAGTTCTGCAAGAAAACCAACTAAGCACTTTGAGAATTGAAATCATTCTTCCATGTTCATGGAGTAGCGAAAAAACAAAAACAAAAAACATTTTATTAGTTTAATAAAACTTTCGTAGACATTAAACCGACAAATATTTTCATCTAGGATTTGAATTTTGATTGGGTCTTTAAAACGTTCGCTTAGTTTAATGCCTGTTAAGCCAGGAGGGATCCTCAAGAACATTAAACTAACGAATATGTTAAGACTAAGAATTAAAGTCCCATTGTAAGGCTTTCATGGAGTTTAATAAACACTTGTAGTTCTGTGTCTAATGAGCCCTGTGAAAGGTTTCTCGTCACTGAGACATCACAGCAGACACAGAACATTGAATGGACATTGAATCAACCTTGATTTATCGTCATGACTTGAACCAAGGTTGATTCAATGCTGCTTCAATGCTGTGTGCCCGGTGGGATTAAACCAAGCTTTTATAGTGTCAGGAAAACATTTGTTAGTTTAATCCCACTGGGCATATAGCGTTGAATCAACATTGAATCAACCTTGATTCATCGTCATGGCATTGAATAAAGGTTGATCGATTCAATGTTGCTCCAGCGCTTTGTGCCCAGTGAGATTAAACTGTGAAATGTTTTTCTGACACTATGTAAGCTCAGAAAAGTAATATCAGTTCTTATCGTTGCATTCTTGCATTATTCATCCAACTGTTTCATATCTTGCCCCTAGAACCAGCGTTTTCACTAATAGTCCGGTCGTTCATGAGTGAAATTTTGGATTTGTGGGCACTTTCGCGGCATGACGGGCAACCGGGCTCATTGAAGTCAGTAAACCTACCTAAAATTATTTTGCCCGGTTGCCAGCTCAACAGACGTCATATAAGGTCAAAATCGGGTCAAAGGTCATTTGGTGCATTTCTATATACCAGTTTGTGAGTGAATTATTGAATTAATGGGCACTTTCGCGAAATGAGAGGTAGCTTTGGCAAAGGAAGTAAGTAAACATACCACAAAAGCTTTTGCCAAATTGCCGACGTCATATCTAATCATAACTGGGTCAAAGGTCATTAAGTACACCTTTGTATAGTGGCTTATTATATCATTTATTCTAAAAGCAGTCTTTTGAGTTACCAATAGCCCATAGACCTGCCCCACCAATCTGAATGAGAGGTCTTCTACACTTTTCGTTTTTCCAAAAATATATTACAACATTACATGATACCATTCTCTGCTATCTGACTTGGTGCTTTTGACAGCTATCGCCAATGTAAATACGTTACCATATCAATCCGCTGAATTAGTATGTTACTATACCTCTTATTCAAATGAATATTGAAACGTATATTAATCTTGCTGTTGACGAAAAGCATCGTGCTGCTTTTCTATACAATCATATAAGCTATCTCCTATAGAGCATAACTGTTGCCTACGTTACCGAATTTTTCCTCCTATTTAACGGACAAACGTATTTCGGATGGATTTACCATTTTATTGAAACCAGCTTATATTTACATTTTACATTAACGCAAATAAAAAGAAAAATGTGAGTGTATCAAACCATGCAGAAAATTACACCGTTACATACGTTACCGGGCATATCTAATCAAAAATCAGAAACCAGAAACATGGCCATTGATATTATAAACAGCATTTTATGAGCTGACACTACAAAGATCTACTGTTATCTTTAACAGATGAGGCGATGCAATGTTCTAAATATAGATGTTTGGTTATTAGAGCCTGAACAATGGTCTGCTAGGCAATTTTGTAGATGCCTGGTGCAGTACACTGTATTTTAGTCAGTCAGCTGGCACTCATAATTGAAAGTGACAATGTATCGACAGAATTTGAACTTGTTCTAAAGTGTTGACAGAGAGCAAACTTAGCTGAAGAACAGATATAACTGTCTCTTTAGGTGTGTTTTTAGGTAGTCGAACAAGATAAAGATGCAGACAGAATATAATATGGAATCATATAACAGAGAGCAATGACTCTCAAGGGGCTTTGTTGTAGCCTTAATTTCTAAAACCATGTCAATATATCCTTTTTTTTCTTACCCTGTCCTGTTACCACAGACTTTGAAGATGTCTGGCAATGCACTGTCTGGCACTGAATTCTACCCATATTAATATAAAAGAAACAACTACCATGACCATATCTCTATGGGTATTTCGGAAAATGGAGCAGGTGCCACAGTCGATGCAAAGGTTTGGCAGCGGCATAGGTTGGTACCATGATATATGCTGATGTCTTTCAATAGCCTGACCTGACACCACAGTGTTTACAGACGTGTCTAGTAGATTAAGATGGTACCCTTTTATCTATAGACGTCTTTGTAAAGCCTAATCTGCAGTGTTACGTACGTTACGAAATATGTATTACTACACATGGATATTAGCATTATAGGATGTGCATTTATGGCTGCCACTACAGTGGTATTTCAGCATACTGGCAGAGGACATTTGGTGGCCAGAACTGGCATGCTAATCACATAAGATGACTAGTAGAAGCATGAGATGGTAAAACAGAGATTTGTTGTAATGTGCTTAGCCAGCGCAGCAGTGGCAAATGTAATCTGTACTCTCGCACTGCAGTCGCCTTTGCTGTTTTCACTAAATGCTTTGACTGTTATCACAACCTATTTAGACGAGTTACCTGAGCTGGTGTAACAGTAGGCCATTTGATGTCTGAAGCTTGCACTACAGTAAAGGTCTTGTTGTTACGAGAGCTTGAACAACATTTTCAGAAATGTTTCATAGTAGACTGTGTCGATGATTAAGTCCCCTTAGTGATTTGAAGTGTGGCCATAATATTTTCACCCCTACATAAGTCTATATATATTAAGTCTATATATATTAACAACTTGACTTATAACTGGTTTCATTCATTTATGATGTCATAACCGTTGACAAATGTAGTATTAAGATAGCTGGAGTAATATAGTATAAATCTTGCCATTGGGGATGGCTGGGGCTATTTTTACAATTTTCTCCCCTCCCTCCCCCACCTCCTTAATTCATCTGGTTCCATTTGCATTTATATAGTAAGCAACATATTGTTAAATATTTTACATGCACCGTATGCATATTAATATGCAGACACAGTTTCAAGTCAGTTTTATGCCCTTTTTTAAAGTTCAATAGATTTCAGGTACGACATTTAAACACTTCCCATAACGTAAACTACACAGGCTAACGAAGTCAGTTTTAGTCCATTACATGGCTATGCAAAACAAAACATATGATGACTTACTTATGAGGAGCAAATGTGCCAGCCTCGAATGCATTAATCCGAATGATAGGAAACTTCTCAAGTAATAATGACCCACAATGCTTGAATACAGCAGACTAAGTTTGATTTAATGTTTTCCTGAGAAATTCTGTAAAGTGCAAAACACGCCTCATGCAACCTGGAGCATCTGTCATTGTTTCAGATAGCCTCTATAAGCTCTGTAGTCACTGGATTTAAACTAACTAAAACAATACTCTGATGAAGCTATGCGAGCCATCTTAGCAGCCTCTACAAAGCCGCTTAACGACAGGGTACTTATAAATGAAAGCATTTGATTTTTATAATATGTAGTTTTCTCATATTTTTCCATGCAAGTTATATGGTCATCAATCCCATGAGAAATGTATAGAAGAGGTGATGCAGACGAGGACCAACATAATGTCATATGGGCAATGGCAATACTTAGATTCGAATTACTTTTTTTGTTTCCCACAGACCTGTCTGTCTTAACATAAATTACATGCGATGCTGTAACACTTATACAAAAACGTATATGCTACAGTAGTTAAACAAGTTTGCTTGAGTATCAGCAATGCCCTTTAGAATCAAAAGCATGAGGCAATGAGTTTAAAAATGTCGGTCGACAAGTTTGGATATTCTGGATTGTACATTTAAAATACTCCTGTAAATCTGAAAACTTATTCTCGAGATCATGCTGATGTGTATTGTATGTCTAAAAGTAGTTTGCAAAATGAATTAATGTCAACTTTACAAACAAGAAGACATCTATAAACACAGTACATACATTATACTATGCTTTTCTATTTAATTGAATCGCTTAATAGTAATTTAAATGACTAATTTACCAATTTGGTAACGTAAACTACATGCGATTGATTTAATCTGCTTCACAGCTCCCAGTTTTAAAGCTCTTGCATCTTTATGTGTAAACACCGTTACAAATAATTTTATGGCTATATTTCTGCATTAGATTTCAGATGGCAACTGTAAAGAATTTATGTATTGTAAACAACACATGCTAATGAAGCCAACTATTTGTAATGTAAATGTTGGGCTAGAAATATATTATATCTTGCTTAAAAAGGTATGATTTACTAAATTGAAACGTGTTGTTCATATATTTATGCAGTGCAGTCCTCGATTTAGAAAATATTAAAGTTAGCTCTATGAATGCATGTACATTCAGAAAAATAGGTGTACGGACGGACACATACACAGTTTGATTGAACAGAAACTGTTCAAGTATGCTTTACTATTGCCGCATGAGGTTTTCAATATGTTCAGCATTTAACTGCGGTGATATTTATACCTCAAATGTACAATAATCATTTTCTAAGCAGTTTTTCGTGATTTTGCACTTAATGACCTTTGACCTCATTTATTCGGTACACAATGGCCAGTCAGTGTTGGCAACCGCCAAAAAATAAACGAGGGCATATCGGTAAGTATTTTTAGCATGGTTGCCCATCATGCCGCGAAAGTGCCCACAAACTCATTTTCTGGAGCACTTTTCTCGAATCCGCCACCTGACTATAATATTCGGGCGGGATTTAAGGTTGTTTTACGGCCAGACGTTGCAACAGACCACAAAACAACAACAACAGAGAATTAAATTATTTGAGACTGAATTAAAGGTTTGAGAAAATGAGACTTTTCCATTGTATGTATTTCAGGTAGAATCTCACTTTTAATTCGAGAGGAGCATGGCATACAATGTATGCCATGCTCTTCTCGAATAATAAGTAAGGTGACGTCGTAGATCTGTTATCAAAGTATCTATGAAATTACCATCTGTCGTGCTTAGTACATTGACATAATGCCGTCTGAATGACGTCACTAAGACATCAAAATTAATTCGTGGTTGCTATGGCAACAGATATATGACGTCATTGGTTCTGAAGCATTGCATACAATGTATGTCAATGCTCCGCGATTTTTTCAATGACGTTGCAAACTGAAATTCTTTCAATAGAAACTTCAGATTTTCTGAAATAAATCATTATTCTCAAGTCATTTAATTTTGCGTTGTAACATCATGGTGTTATGCCTGTAACGCCACACTAATATCAGTAAACAAGGACCGTCATTGACTGATGCTCACGTAAAGTAGACAATCATGTACTGACTCCGCCTACTGTCCGCATTGATGACATTTTATACATTGTTTCACCGAAAATTAAAGCGCAGTGACTTTACCGTAAACCATCTAAAACTTCTAAAACTGTAACCCCTGAAATAAATACCTAAACTTATCATAAAACGAAAAAAACATGTTTTACATTGCCGTAATGCACCCTAAAATTGTAGATGGAATGGCAAACTGTGTAGATCCTGACCCAACCGCTCCCTTGGTCAATTCTGTATCTGCACTGTTGGCTCAGGTCTCTCTGTTTCATTACTCATAATTTTCATAGTGTTGTCCTTTGAAATTTCCCCCGTTTGGCAAACATCGCATACGCACCGGCGTACTTGGGAATACGCAGCTACGTCTTTCTCTGACCTAAGCGATATAACGTAGTTTACAAGTACAGATTTTTGAAAACACAGTGCAAATGCTTTGGCTGACCCCATTCTTCCCTGGCCGTATTGTTTTGGTTGACCTCATTCTTGAAAACACAGTGCAAATGCTTTGGCTGACCTCATTCTTCCCGGGCCGTATTGTTTTGGTTGACCTCATTCTTGAAAACACAGTGCAAATGCTTTGGCTGACCTCATTCTTCCGTATTGCCGTATTGTTTTTTTTATCTTTTCTGGATTAAGGGGGAAAAAGAAAATTGTGCATCTTCAAGCAATTATCACATCACCAATATCAACTGTGAAAAGAACAAGTTATAGGCTTGCTTTGGAATTCCAGTTAGAGCTACATGTACTACCGTAGCAATCCTTACAATTGGGATATAACCATGAAGACCCTGATCAGGCTGGTCCTAAGGATATTTCTCACCAGAATATGCACAAGTTGCTATTCTGTGCCACAAGGTTTTGACGTGCCAGCGGTTAGTAAAATTGAGGCGCGACACGACTCTGATCAGACTGTCTACATGTAGGTTGCTTAGAACTTTAGCTACCCTTTAAGCGCACTGGGCGTACATGCCACTTTGTTGGCTTTGTCGTGTCGCGGCTCAATAAAGTTTTGGGGATAATTGACGTGACTGGTATTTAGGCTAAGGAATGTATGACGTCAGTATTAGTAACAATACATTCAACAGTCAAATTTTTGCTCAACATTTCTGAGTTCTCAGAAATGTTGCGCTACAATGTGACTGTAGAATAAACTGAGTTCTCAGAAATGTTGCGCTACAATTTGACTATAGAATATGTAGAGTTCGCAGACATGTTGCGCTACAATTTGACTATAGAATATACAGAGTTCGCAGACATGTTGCGCTACAATTTGACTGTAGAACATACTGTTACTAATACTGACAATGGCAGATGTTTATAGAGATATTATCCTTCATACAAGTTTTGCTTGATCAAGAAGATGGTGTCAGTTCGAATCTTTGCACATGTGTAATGCATATTCATTACTTACATGTAAGGAGTTCAGCCTGCTCGAAATTATGAAAGGTGAATGAAGATGTAAAGAAATTACTATTATATAAAGTTTCAGCACAAAGGAGTAGGTTCACGAAGGGTCAAAATCGGCCCTGTCTCAGAAATCGATGAAATTTGTAAATATTGTATACTTATGTCTCCTGTGACTACAAATGGATTTTTTGTTTGAATTTGACGTCCGATATATACATTTGTAACGTCATAAACTACCCTACCCCACGCCATGTATTTAATGAATTTATGACGTTAACGTCGCTATAAGGTTGTCCTGTAGCGCTTTTTGTTTGAAGCTCTTTGCCTAGATGGCTGTATTTTTCTCAGGGAGCTCTACACACATGTAAATCTATCCATGTTGGTCCCCGCGTTTGCCCTGCATGATGGTATCACACATGTAATACTGCCAATTGTAGATATTTGTTTTTCTGCCACACAATCTAATTTTATTAGGCGCTTGCGGACAAAATGAGAAAACAAAAGAAAAACAAAAAAATAGGTAAGTGTCCCCAAGCACTGAGGACAAGATGACGACATTGAAGCATGTCCCATAGCCACACCCCATACGCTGGAATGCAAACAGGTTTCCAAAAAATCATACATAATCAAAGCAATGCCAGTCCGTCTCTGGGTTAACATTTCACACAGTCAATGCCAGTCCGAGGATCGAACCCAAATTGAGCACACAGAGTAAAGGTACCAACACGAACCGGCGAACGGACCGGCATGGACCACAACACGATCGATAATGGGTTGATTTCATAGTGCATTCAGCAGACAATTGATAGACTGACTACCCAGCAGGCACACAACGTTGAATCAACACTGAATCGACGTTGATCAACGTCATGAATGGGAATCAACTTCATGCATACATGCGATATGTGAACATACACTGTAAAAAACTTCTGTAGATTTCACGGTAGATTAACTAGAAACCGCTGCCAGTCCATTTCCGTTTATTTTAACAAAGCGGGGGGGGGGGGGGGGGGGGGGGGGGGGGGGGCATAAAAATTTGCAGAAATCATCAAGCAGAGAAGGTAGAATAGAACAAGTATTGTTTTGGTCCTATTGCCCTTCAACACTATGAAGGTGTTTTCGAGTGCTGCCAGTAAACATAACACTACCATATCGTAATTTCCAATAATGTTCTTCAGGCAAACGCCCGTAAAAATAACAGAAAATGGACTGGCAGCTGGTTCCCAGTTTTTTACCGTTAAATCTACGGAAATATTTTACAGTGTACACCCACAACCCAAGCTTCTGTCCTACATTTGCAATACCATGATTTGTTAAATGATGCATCATATTTTATCTTAAACAGGCACGTCTTAGATGAGACATGTTGACTTTGAATTCCTATCCTTAATAGTCTGGCTTCTGATGCAAATGTATCTGGGTTTCCCGGCCAATGTGAACCTCCGGTAGAACAACCGTTACATTCTTTGTTCTTGATTTTTCTTCCTTTGAGGCACACGGTTATTTCATTTTCCATACATTGTAAATTTCCGTAGATTTTAAGGTAGAATACCTGGCAACCAGCTGGCTGTCAATTTTCCGGTATTTTTACGGGCTTCTTCCAGTAGAACATTTGTGGTATGGTAAGGTTATGTTAGCTGACAGCATCGGAAATACCTTAATAGTGTTGAAGGGCTGTATGACCAAACAATACCTATCATCTACCCTATACTGCGTGATGAGTCCTGCAAATGTTTACGGCGCCCGTAGAAATAACGGGAAATGGACTGGCAGCTGGTTGCCAGTTATTCAACCGTAACTATGAAATCTATGGAAATATTTTACTGTGTACGTCTTGATTTCAGATGCGATGTCACTCGTTTGACGTCAGCAGGTTGTTCATTTGACGTCAGATAAAGGCCGTGACCAAAATAAATTGACATTTCTTTTACAAAACGTTTCCTCATTGTCGCACGAACTATAATCAGGGTGCGGGGGTGGGGGATGTGTGTGCGTATGTGTGTGTGTGTGTGAGGGTGGGAAAATGAAGACCATGGTAAAGGGGGTTCAGTGAGGGTAGTGGTTTAGAGCCTGTACTTTGAGATCACAGGCCTGTCACATGTGTTGATTCGAATCCAGTTCGAGTCACATATGTAAGAGAAAAAGCCAAGTTCTGCTTGCGGAGGGCCAGGTAGTTTTTCTCCGGGTACGACAATTTTTTCCAGTCATAAAAGTTAGGTAAACGTTACCGTGAGAACGGCATCGAGCAACCTAAAACAAGAGTATTTTTGTTTTAAATTACTAAACGTTTGTCACTGTCCATTTCAAAATAACAAAAGTATCGTACATAAGAAAAAAATACAATACAAATAGGAATCATAAACCACCGCTCTCAACACTAGAATGTGCATCTGACTTGACGTCAGAAAAAAAAAAAAACGCGTTTACCGGCCTGCAATATAAATATCCCCCGTATGCTAGAAGAATTTCCATTTTATACTCGCTCTAATATTGTGCACAGATTTACCATTGTTTGTAGCGAAAATTCTCTATTTCTTCATTAACATTTACAGGTGCGTTGTCAGCAAACTCGTGGCGTCATGAAAACTACATCGCTTTTCCCGCCGCTTATGACGTTACGTATTTGCTGTTTTAACGGATATTTTTAAGTAAACTTCTTTTTCTCATATCGAGCCCAACTTTGTAACATTTTCTCCTTTTGTCCTATGATTTGCCATATTCAGCGGCATTGACTGTCGAAAAATCGTGATGTTACAAGGTTGGATTCTATATATATTATTTGGTCAAACATACAAAAAAGTGCGAAAAATTGCAAAATTGTGTCACCCCAGGCTACTTTATGCCCCTCGGACAAGTTTGAGAAAGGCCATAGCGTCAAAAATTCTTATGGTTTATAAGAGTTCTATGTTTGACTATATAAAAAGTAACAACAATTTACTGATTTGGCATGTTTGAAATTTTACGATTTTACTGGGCAGATTGTCAGCCTTCGTAAACCTACTCCTTTCTTTATTTAATGAAACTACAGAAAATGTCATCGCATTCTGTTGTATAGACATATCCCCTCCACAACCATTTGAGCGCGACACGACAAAACCAACAAAGTGGATATGCGCCCAGCGCAGACTCAGATCAGCCTGGGCATCCGCCCAGTCTGATCAGAGTCTTCGCTGTCCGCATGGAGGTAGCCAAGATTTTTAGCTACCCTTTAAGCTCTTAGCATAGAGTCTGATCAGACTCGGGAGATGCCCAGGCTGATTTGAATCTGCACTGGGCGCACAACCACTTTGTTGGTTTTCTAGTGTCGTGGCTCATAAATGTGTTTGATGACGCTATACTATTTTAACTGTTGTCCGTTCGTTGTTTCGTCCGAAACCTTTCGAATCTTGAATATTTGTGAATGAGAATATACAAGGATTTTCCCTCTAGACGTTTATTTCAGTTATGCTCCGTTTTTATACACATGTATCTTTTGCCCAATTTTATGGGGTTTTTTCCGACCATTTTTGTTCTGATTCTTTGGTAAAGTCGATCAATCCACTTAGCAGGCCGGCCAGCGCTACTGGAACTCCTGAATGTTGGTTCACGAGTAGGGTGCCTACAAACTTTACTATACTTTTTCAATATCGTGTATGCCCATAAATTGAACAGGTAATCTACGTTACTAAATATAACGAGATATGATGATGTTAAATCCCTGACGAAGAAACAGACTCGTACTCAAGCTTTGCATGAAAATACCATAGAGCTTCAGATTGTCTTGTCTCGGCCGAAACCCCATCATAGCTTCTATTAGTCTTGTGATACTTTGGTGATTAATTCAAATAGTTAAGTCCCCTTGTGACCTTGAAATGAGGTCAAGATCATCAAAATCTAATCAGCTCTAAAGCTTGTCTCAATACCGGTATTGGCTATTTGCTGTCTATAAAACAGGCCATTTTGCCAAGTATATGTCACTATGAAGTAAAGGGCATCTTTAATGTCTATATAAAACATACCTTATCTATAATGTTTTTGGGAAAAAAATATTTTGAAACAAAAAAGTTTGTTTTGAATAATGCCTGTTTTTAGTTATTATTTTGGCTGTATTTTACAAGGGAGTAAATCTATCAATGTAACAGCCTTTAGAATGGTCAACATTTACCTATGTCTATTGTTAGGTAATTTGCATTCAAATAAAAGCATAGTAGTTACATTCGGTGGCACCTGTATAACTGTTAATTTTTTATTGTGATGCATGAATTGTGACTGTTTCATTAACTCACTGTTCTCCCCTTCCCTTAATCTTTAAATTTTGTATTAGATTTAATAGACAAAAGCAAGAAAATGACAAGATAACATTCTGAAAGTCATTTCCTAGTTATGTATTACAACGCGTCAATCCACTACTGCAACATGTCATTATTGGAGCAGGTTCAGAAACGTTCCGTTATCTCAAAATATTAAAAAGACAGACAATCAAAGTCGTTTCTTCATAGACGTCGGCTCAGTTGATCCTAGTCACAAAATTTATCTTAACGGTACCTGTCAGCTACATTATCAACGACTTCCGCGGCGGTCACATTGTTAGCGCGAGGTTGACAGAGTACAGCGAGACTCTGACGTCACAAATCTAGTTACCGCGACTTTAGCTGAGCGGTTTTAATACCGTTATAATTGGATCAAAATTAATCAGTTTTTCGGCGGAATATTTTATCTGACAGTTGACCGTAACAGATTACCATCGCCTTTAGAAGGACGTTGGTTGCAGTAGATACTTGACTTGTAGTAATTAGAAAATACCAGTGGAGAAAGAAAATCATTTTTATCTCCAGTAATAAATGAGAAAATCTACATAATGTCTAGTTTTATAGACAGCAAACAGCCTACATCTGTACAAATTTGGTGAAACTCCATCCTCTGGTTCCAAAGATAGCCCACATCAAGACTATGATCTTGAAAAATGGGTCAAAGATCACTAAAACTTACCATATCTTAACATTTTTTACAATGATCCATGCGATCTAGTGAATATCCATCCATTTCTCAATATCTCATGTTTTTCGGGAAAATTTATTATTTGTACTTTGGCGTTTTACCGTGAAAATGGAGTCTAAGTTACAAAAACAAAGTCAACTAAATGTATTGCCATTGTTTTACAGGTCCATCTTTGTTGGGAATCAAGCCAAAAGCTCAAAATATATATTAATTCTAGTGATAATTTCTCATATTTAAGACCTTTTTTCATGAAAATGAGACCAAGATCACCAACAACTAATCGTAACTTAAACTTTCCCTGCTGATAAGTCCGTGCAAGTTTGGTAAGTGGTAGTAGGTTGGCTGGTTGTTTGGGGGTTCACGGCAAGTTTGGTGAAATTCCACGAATTGGCTTAAGAGATATATAGGGTATAAGAAATTGTCTCGCCAAAGCCTTCGTAGAAAAGTTTATATCCCAAGACCTTCTGTGCTGATTAATAAACCGACGTTGATTGTATTCCTAATGAGACAAAAAACTGCCAATCACAGGCGTAAACGTGTAATGCCTAAAACATTAAATGAACGCAAATCCATGAGGAAATGGTTGTTTAACATTGGTCTTTCTTTGACTTGACTGAGATGTGAAAGCTATTCTCATTGCAAAGGGCACCGAGTGACACGGACAACAGACATTCCATCGTAGAGCTGATTTCAGACAAACTCATATAACAGCGAAGCTAAGCTATTTAGTAATTGACCCACTTATTTCAGGTTAAATGATGCGTAATTGAAGAAGTGTTTGCATTTTTATCACAAGTCGTGAGAGAGAAGACACAGCAGCTATAAAGGTGACATTTACGTGAGCGAACAGCGAAAACTCATACTAGCCTGCACATAAGTGCAGCTAGTAAGAGTACTCGATGTTCGCTAGCTGGGTTTCTCAGGATCAAAATATTTCTGAGGCGAAAGGAAAAGACAATGATCAGACTTGGCGAATGCTCACGCTGATCTGATGAATCACTGTTCGTATCTTATCTCACGAAAAGGCATATTTAATTAAAGCAATCAGATGGACCACATTATCTAGCAACTAAAGAAGCCGTATTAGACTTAACAAGAACTTGTAGAGTTTCCTTTAATAGCGAAGTGATCTGATGTAACTACAGGTTATTTCTCTATAGAACGAGTTGTGAAGTCTGGCTCGGGTCATATATGAGAAAACCGAAGGTGCTTGCGGATATGGTCGGGACTTTCTTCACCGTGACTGGCCATAAAACAAGACATGCTGGGTTGTTCTTACAACACGCGGGAACTTTAGTATAAAAATCGCGACATGTGATGGCCCTCATCAATTGTATCCCCGACAGGCGGACAAACTACACTGCCTTAATTATATCTCTAATGCCACTGATAAAATGTTCAAATGTTTATAGAAGCTATTACTGTTGGCTACTTTATCAAAATGTACAATAATCGGCAGAGCAAGCTAAACAGAATAACAAATGTACATATTCTATGAAAGAATCTCATGAAAATGTAATGGACTGGTATGACAAGGGTCGTTTTGGAACCCTTTCAAACTGCAATTTGCACATTTATTGTTTACCATCTGAGTATATTTTGTAAATTCTTAGAGTGACATGATTTCTACCATGCATATGTTGCTGCAATATTTTTAAAGAAAGCAAGAACTGTTGCTCAAAGGCTTTTCCTTTGTAAAAATAAAAAGTAACGACAGCTTTTGGAAGCGCCTGTTGATAGGCTGTCTTATGGTAGGCTCTATGCCTCTTGTTGAAGAAGCAGTGTTTCCGTCTCGGAAACACTGCTTCTGCAACAGGAGGTTATGTCTCGGAATTCTGAAACAAGAGGTTATGTCTCGGAAACACTGCTTCTGCAACCAGAGGTAATGTCTCCGAGGTCTGCAACAAGAGGTTATATCTCGGAGACACTGCTTCTGCATCAAGAGGTTATGTCTAGGAAACACTGCCTTTGCAACAAGAGGTTATGTCTCGGAAACATTGCTTCTGCAACAAGAGGTTATGTCTCGGAGTTCTGCAACAAGAGGTTATGTTTCGGAAAACCTGCTACTGCAACAAGAGGTTATGTCTCAGAAACACTGCTTCTGCAACAAGAGGTTATGTCTCGGAAACATTGCTTCTGCAACAAGAGGTTATGTCTCGGAGTTTTGCAACAAGAGGTTATGTCTCGGAAACACTGCTTCTGCAACAAGAGGATATGTCTTGGAGACACGGCTTCTGCAACAAGGGGTTATGTCTCGGAAATACTGCTTCTGCAACAAGAGGTTATGTCTCGGAAACACTGCTTCTGCAACAAGAGGTTATGTCTCGGAGACACTGCTTCTGCAATAAGAGGTTATGTCTCGGAGACACTGCTTCTGCAATAAGAGGTTATGTCTCGGAGACACTGCTTCTGCAACAAGGGTTATGTCTCGGAAACACTGGCTCTACAACAAGAGGTTTGTCTCGGAGACACTGCTTCTGCAACAAGGGGTAATGTCTCGGAAACACTGCTTCTGCAACAAGAGGTTATGTCTCGGAGACACTGCTTCTGCATCAAGAGGTTATGTCTCGGAAACACTGCTTCTGCAACAAGAGGTTATGTCTCGGAGACACTGCTTCTGCAACAAGAGGTTATGTCTCGGAAACGTTGCTTCTGCAACTAGAGGTTATTTCTCGGAAACACTGCTTCTGCAACAAGGGGTTATGTCTCGGAAACACTGCTTCTGCAACAAGAGGCATGCCCTATCACCGACACCATAGGACCAGATCTGTTGTGTACCATATAACTGTTCGTGTCCTATTAGAGAAATCGGATACCCGAAATATACACTTTTGTCCATTAGTAGAGAACTATGCTGTGCCTCCTGATGCACCTTGGCTTTATGGAGCCGTAATCTCCTAGGAAATATTGCTCTTTCAGCTTTTAATCTCTTTCTAAATTGACACTATTTTAATATTTAACCCTCCAGTATTCTAGCATTGGATGAATGTATGGAATAAAAAAAATGTCCCCAAACCTGCAGGTTTCGCTAGAACAAAAATATAAAATGAAAATAATCATGGAGTTCATGTTCCAGCACATGTAATATTTTCGTATCATGTTACTGAATTGAAACTTTGTCTGAATGTGCGGATAATCGATAAAAAAAATTCGAAAAAGTCCTGTTTCTTCTTTATTGTTTAATTTTCTAAAACTTAAATTTAGTCCTATGGCACTTGACTGTATTTGTGCTTCATATAAAATTATTGAATTATGTCCAACCGGACATATGCACGCGCCACCAACGTAACGGCTAGTAAGGTCTTCTAGCACAAGTTGCGTAACATTATTTTGTTTACTGAAGGAAATTGTGAACGCTCCATAACCGCGATCAGAAACATTAATTACTTTATATTACTTCAAAACTCTGCGTCTTATCTTGAAGTTCATTACAAAGTTTATCTAAATTATTTTATCCTTTCTACGAAATGATAACTGAGTGCAACATGCACTTGACTCGGAAAGTATAAGGGATGGGTAAGTTAGGGGCAGATACTTCTCTTTCTTCACAAAGCTGAGCTTAGTTGTTAAAACTGACGACTTCGTTTGTTATCGAGACGTTAAATTTTAAAACGTATAATACGCAAAAACACCACCAACTTTTGCTGAAAAAATGTAAGAAACTTTTGCATGGCAAAAGCTTCTCACAATGTTTCAGCAAATATATTGCTACATTTGATGTTATGAGTACTGTAAGACTTAACGAATCCTCGACAAACTACTTCTTTAAGCCAACGACGCTTTGAACAACCGGTCGGACCCTAGTGTTCTCATGAATTTCATCTTTAAGTAAATGTTACAGCAATTCTTTAGGTACATGGTTTTTGCTTTTTGTCGTCATTTTAAAGCAATGCAGCATCACAACTTTGAATGTCTGCTGCTCTGGTAGCAGTCTAGCAAATGTCTTGCTCATCTCGCATCAAGTGTTATCAAAATTCAGATCATAGGCTTTTTATTACTATCTAAAGATTTAGAAGTGTATGCCAAACAAATCTACAAATTTCATCAGTGCGACCTGAATTTTATTAACGCTTGGCGATGCACCTATACTGCTGCTTGAGCCAGACATCTGCTAGACAGCTACTGGTGTAGCAGATATCAAGGGCGTGATAGCGCGTAGATTGAAAAGTTTTGCTAGAACACTTTTTAAATGCCCATAATGTACACATTTTTCACTGCTCAGGTCTGAAATTCAGCAAGATTTATTTTTCCTTAAGATAAGTCAATGTGGTATAGTAAAATTTCTGAATGAAACGCTTGACTAGCGGCACCATACGTACATGCCGGTTTTGCACGTTTCCCACGTGCAGAAAAATGGACACTATGATGTTGCTGTTAATCTGTATTTGAAAGGACTACGTGCATTAAGGCCCAAAAATGGCCCCCAACCAAAGTGACTCATATTGGTAGGAATAATAGCTGTGTTATTCCCCTAAATGAAACTGGTAAGGAAATTGGTGACAGACATCATATATGGGGACAAAATGGGGTCAAAGGTTGTGACCCTTATGCCATTCTCTGTACAAGGAAAATTATATTGTCATGTATATGTTTGTAGCATGTATTATACTTTTCTTTTTGAATGAGTTAAATTAAACATCTGGCATACAAACTATTTTTTCGGGATATATAAATTTTGTCTTTTCGTAAGTTTGGCCATTTGTTAGTATATTTGTTCATCCGTCTGTTCGTCTGTCATTTTCCTTCAAAGTTTTGCGTTAAACGTTTTTTGTTTGCTCTTATCTCGTATACTGCATGTCAGCTTCTTTTCATATTTGGTTCATGATATCTCTGTAGGGGTTTATTTGACAAGGGATATAAAAGACCTGGGGTTGGGCCCCTGGGTGAGGCCAGTGATCAATGATTAGGACTTAGGCATTCGTTGTAAATGCTTGCTATTAATAGCGTCAGTATACAAGAATAGGGTCTCTTGATCAACATGTAGGGCAAAATTGAAATTGATTTGTTGACATCATTTTTGCTGCTGCTCTAAGGTCTAGGTCACAGACATCAAAACTTATATTGGATTTGCATTAAAATTTTCTGTTAATGATTGTTTTGATTAGGCAGAGATAGTGGCGGGGTATACATAATCCACTGCTCACTTGTTCTCTGATCCACCTTCAGCCCTTGCTCTTGAAGGAACTTATTTATGATTTTTATTAGAGATTAGATTACTATCATAAATATAGTGTCACATGATAATAAAAATGTTTTGCTGTCCATTTCAGCCTATATCTGTGCTGAAATGTGTCACTCAGTTTTGAGAGCCAAAATTGCAACATTTTAAGGTATTTGTTAGCTGACTTCAAAATCAGTCAATTTCTGCTTGAAATCTGTCAGTATGCACCAAAACATATCATTTTATTGATTTTATATGCAGAATCTTAGGTTTATTCAGGTTAATGAATAAAATAGATAGCTTCCTACTTTATAAACATGTAGGTATATCCAACAAAATGTTAAAACTTTGAACAACAATCTCAGTAAGTCTAACTTAAGCAAGGTACCGTAATTTTAATTAATATTGAGATAAAAATTCCTAAGCAGCAAATAGAAACCCTGATAAGACTTCTTTTTATTTGGAACAGTTTGCTCTGAGGCTAGACTATTTTTTTTTTACAAAAATGCTGCTTTTGAATAGCTGCTGAACAGTGAAAGGTCCAATTTTAGGATAATTCAATCAGTGCAACATTTTTATGATATTTCCTGTAATTTGTTGAAAGGTGGTAACATTTTAGGGTAATCCAGTTTGTGAAGCTTTACTTAAAATCACATTTAAATCTTAGTTCTTATGGCTAGCCAGGTATACATTTCACCATGTTTATTACAGGCAAACTATAGGTAAACGGCTGTCTGCAGAATTCAGTTTTTTAAAGAATTAAATATGAGCACAATCATTAACCAACAAAATCTTTTAATATGATGTGATTTATAGCAATATACATCATATGTTAAAAGGATTTTTTGGTTAAAGGTTGTGCTCTATTCCAATTTCTAAACTGAATGACTAAAAATTGAGCAAAAACGACAAATTCCATGGTTTTAGCCTGTCTCAGCAGCCATTTTTCCATACTTAACGCATAGCAAGATTCAAATTGAAACTGAAATGGAACACTAGAAGTATTGGTCTATTGAAATCATGCAACGAAATACTTTTATCTCGACTTTCATATTTTGGCCTCAGATGGGGGCCAAAAATTGGCCTTAACGCACGTAGTCCTTTCGGGTGTTTTTTCTGAAGAAACCACAATGTTGGCGTTTCATTTGCACAATGAAAAGGCTGCCTGTGGTAAACACGATTCATACACGCAGAGGCAAAGTAAAGGATACATTTTTAAATATCATTATTTTCCTTATTATTCGCTGCTTAAGTCTAAAATTTTACACGATGCATCTTTCCTAAAAGTTCAATCATGTGGCATTGTAAGATTACTAAATGACTCGCTTGACTAGCAAAACTATACGAACATGTTGGTTTTGCCCTTTTGCACGTACATGAGATTAAGCAATACGTATTTGCCGCAAAATCATTATTTGAATTTTCGGTTGTTTTTCTGAACAAACCACAGTGTATGCGTTTCATTTGCATGACCACAATGGGTTTGGTGCAGACAGAGGTCGTAACAGGCTGACCGCTCAAAGCGGTTCGTGGCTGGCTTAATACAATACACTAGAGTCACGACTAATTGGCGATGAAGTGTGTACTTTCTTTGTGCCTCTGACTACTTTTTCCTCTGCGTTTATGATTTCTGTCCGCAACAGAGAGCCTTGTCATCATGTAAATGAAACGCAAACGTTGTGGTTTGTTTAGAATAATAACCGAAATATCAAATCCAGATTCACAGCAAACTTGTACTGTCCAGTTTGCTGCACGTGGAAAAAGTACAAAACTGGCATGCACGTTCAGTGCCACTAATCAAGCATTACAATAAGCAAATTTACTACATCACACTGATGTACCTTAAGAAAAAATAACTCATGCAAAAATTTCAGGCCTGAGCCAAGAGAAATGAGTAAAATATATGCATTCAAAAAGTGTATACTTTCATTTGCCTCTCAGTATAACAAACTGTTATGACTGCTAGTTGATGAAATTACATGGTAGCACTTCTGCTATATATAAAGCAATGTAAGTTATCTGCAACTGAAATACCCCTCCTCCCTACGTTCATTGTCTACACCCATGGGCGTAGACAATATTAGAGAAAAGGTCATGACTGAGTAGTTATCACTGTTATTTTGCCACGTTTGATCAGGTCCACAAGCATCAGAAAAGGATTGAAATGGACAAGGTCTAATAGCATCACTAAATGCCGAACATTTCTAAAGACAGGTCACTTCTATTTGGTGACCATAGATTGATTTGTTGCTTAATGTCCACGGCAAACAGCTATGGTCATGTCGGGACGATCAGTTAACCTAACCACACTATTCCTGGGCAGGCTTAGACCTCCTAAGCGGTAAACCAAACCTGCTAGCTGATTAGGGTAGGTGCAAACATGAGTTAAGAAAACCAACAAGAAATCTACTAGAATAAAACCGAAAATGTGAGATAAGACCGAGGGGTTTAGTAGAGGCAGGTGCCAAGACAATGTCTACACACATTAATGTGTGCTATGCGTAGACGCAAGCTTTTTGTAAAAGCTAATACTTGTTGGGATAAAAGTGCTAGTGTAATCAATCCTTTCTCAGGAAGGATCACGAGCACTTACAGCATATGATAAGACATATATCTTAAAGTTTTCATGAAGTAAATATTGTTCTGTCAGTTATTCGCGACCATTGAACGTTCTTAATTTGCTATTGGAATCGAATTAGGAAACGTAGTGTGAGATGGGCCATGTCTTGCTACTGGCCGTAGCGTTCGTGGCGCGTGCTTAATAAGGGTTAAAGATAAGAAAGTGGCCAAAGTATCCAAATCATAAGTCAAAACTCGTAAATCATATAAGCATTGACAATCGCGAAATATTTTAGATATACAGGCATGGACCCCAAACCATAGGTGTGATCAGGTGCTGGCGAGTAGTTAGATTCAGCTGCCAGTTATTATACACCCGCCGTATCTATATCTCTGTGGAATAAGTCAGTGAAAATAAAAGTTTGGTATTTGAAAGCCTTACTGTGCTTCGGCTGAAGCCATCGAATCGGAAAGGCCACATTGCTGGCCACAACGAGGTCATGGTGCCTCCGATAGAACTTATTAGATAATTTCATATGATGTGAATCACAAATACATTTACATCAAAGTGACATAGGCTGATATTATATTAAACTAAGTCAAACTATAAGGAGGATGGACACATATTTATAATCCTTTTTGTTTTTTTGAAAACGACAAAAGTAACAAATCCACCCCCCCCCTCCCCACCTTTGACACAATCGGCCGGGTGTACGCGCATAGGATGGATATGTTCATTCAAGATTCACAATGCGATTGTTTTCGGCCTTAGCCGTACAACCTTACTATTGACCTACATTTTAAGTATTTCTTTGGCTAATATAAATACACCCGGGGATTTTGATGTAAGTAGCTTCGCTTTTTTATTTATTTTATACTGGGTTATCCCATTGTTTATATACAGTAAAATTAGTATAATCTAAATCGGGGTATTTTGGCTTGCTGTTACATTCTATACTGGCGCTTAGTTGCGTACACATTTTAATATTACATGTATAACTTGTGCTAAATATTTTCATGCGGCTTGCAGGTGGGTGGGATATATTCTTTATCATATCAGGTCCTTTTATTTCATAACTATACCATAGTGTAGATACTTTTTATAAAGGTGTAAAAGTAAGAAGCAGATTTGGGACCATGTTACATGTACGGCTTATATAACAATAAATCTTCCTACCACCAGTACTTTAATATGTTGAGTGATGTATGTATGTATGTATGTGTGTGTGCTGGGTCGCAAGTATGGATAGACATGAGATATGATATCTTTCTATATTTTTATTTAATTTATCGTTCTTTCAGACATAGGCTATAAGGTGAAATTTGTACTTGATGAGGAAAAACAAACACATTATGTAAATTGAAAACAAAGACTGTACTGAAAGTACAGCTAATTTAATATCCTTCCATTAGCCCAGATATACTGGGAAGTGCGAAAACTACAATCCGATATGACATAAAAAGGCTAGCTATACATTATTTTAATTGTTTAGCGGTCTGCGAACAGCAGTGACACAGACCAGCCTAGTCTGATCAGTCGTTTATTCGCTTGATCAAGTATTGCTTGTGTAAAAACGACGCACAGTGCTCAGATTGTGTTTGTGTGCAGATTGGTTTCAGTGTTTCTGTCCGCACAAGCGATAAGATCTAATTTCTCGTGTTGCAAGCTTCCGGAAAGAAGACAAAGCGCTGCCTCAGAGAAAACTTTGTTTCTATACTTACGGATATATGCGGAAGCATGCATGGAAGTAGGGAAGTATAGATCTATAAGTGTCTTTTTCTTGGAGTTATCTCTTCTTAATAAAACTACTTTTCTTTCATTAGTCTAAAATGAGTTTTGTCTTTGACGAACCTTATTTTGGAAACAGGCATCTGAATTTCCCGAAAGGTTCAGGGTCATGACATCTCATTTTATGACTTGGTAATTTAATCAACTTTCTGCTAATTTCAACTTAATGCCCTAACGGAGACGGTTCATAGGTTTAGTGCTGACCCGGAAGTATAACAATATAGAAGTAATATTGCTGTGGCTAATTTTGCACCATTTCGCAGTCGATGGACATAAAAAAAATCAAAATTCGGACCAACGATAGCTCACTTACCAATAGCTAAATTAGTTAATAAATTATAAGCAAATCAATCGATTATGTTTACAAAACACACACAAAAACACTGGTACTTCTACCGCTGTCATAAGCATTTGCAACAAAATTTCAGTTGTTTTAAAAGCAACACATGTTTACACTATAAACTTTGAAGTTATACGAAACACTTTGCCTAATCATGGAAGTTGGAATTTTCGCTGCATGTTTGTCTATTTTTCTTGTGTGTGTGTGTGTGTGTGGGGGGGGATGGGGGAGAAGTAGGGGACGGAACGGAGAATCTGGACCTGTAAGACACGCCTACACAAACATTCACTGGGTATTATCCATTGAAAATTGATAAAAATATACTTTTTGTTCATGAGAATTGCATGGGTATAATCCACTGAGTCTTCACGAGAGTAATACATTTTAGTTCATGAGAATAATAATGTTCAGATTTTGTAAAGAGGTACTGGGCTTTCTTTATTTTCTGAGCTAAGCCACACCATCTTCAAACACAAAAGGAAGTTACGAGTATATGGGGATGACGTTATGTCGCGTCCTTCAAGATACGTCTGGGTTTCCGCGACACTACGAAATGTGACTCTCCTTTTCGAACCTGTCCACATCTTGGCGACCTCCGTATACCATACTCTAAGGTTTAGTTTACGGATCCCACTACTTAAACACCTTCAGCCATAACAACCTCACTATACCCCACGTAATAAATGTTTACCTTTCACTGCTTCATATACAGGTTCTCTGTCATGTACAACGCCGAATTTGTTCCTTAAAAACCTTTGACTGTTAGGATCAGCCTACATTAACACACCTTGTTAACTATGTATATACAAGGGCTGTTTCGAAACGGAAAAGAGCTGTTACGACCGGAAAAAGAGTCATAGTTACCAAACGACCTAATGAACAGGTCGTTTGTTAACTATGGCTCTTTTTCGTTTTCAAACAGCTCTTTTTCAATTCGTAACATCCTTGAAAATATGTGATCAACATGGCCTAAAATGTCAGACCATGCCGTACTGGACATGAAAAGAGATATCATTCTTGTGTGTGATGCATTCTTTGTTTCCAACGGTAACAGCTATAGATTTTTATTCGCAGATTCTGGGTAATGCCTGTAAAGCACAGCGTGTCGATCAAAATAGCATCGTTACTTTATTCTTTAATGAAGACGTATAAAATTCATATCCAGCAGTATCGCCCAGGATGTAAAATAAAGCTGTTTTTTTTTTTTTTTTTAAGCCCACACAAATTTTATGTATATGATAAGTTCACTATTATATCCATTGCAGTGTTATATGCGTTAAATTAACTATAGGAATGGACTTTATTTTTTGTGGATTTTATCGATGTGTAAACGCCGGCGAATCACTCACAAACTGAATAAAGCCCAAGTTTGTGAGGGATCGCCGGCGTTTACACATCCATAAAATCCACAAAAATAAAATTCATTTTTTATAATTCCAACTCGGTCATTTTTTATCTTGAAAATGTCAGCTATACCGAGTATTTTTGAAACTGCCACAAAGAAAATAGTCCAAGTAGTTCCCGATTTCCGGTTCACGGGACATAACAACATGTTACTGGATCCAAACCTCGCTCTGTTCGTGGTTAGACACATCAAGTCAGCTGTTTGGTCCGCATGTTTGGCCCGCATGAAGGTTTCCTTACCTTTCAATGAATCATCACAGGAAACAAACAAATCACGGATGACCTATTATGAATCAGAGATGCCAATGGCCAATCACTTGAAAAGGACTTTCTTATTGTTGCTTCTAGATTGGGAGGTAAGGCCCACTTAAGGGCTGTACAGCACAAGCATAGCCAAAAAATCCTTTAAAGATTAGTTGAACGTGCATTTGATTTGACAATTTTACTTAAATGTCTAATAGGTTTGAATTTCCTTGCATGAGTTCGTATGGCATTACATTAAAACGCATAATACTACGCATCTTTCCAAGAAGTGTGGGTGTTAGAGCAGGCAAACAGTTTAAGAAAGGTGATATATTGCTGTATCTATACCAGGAAGTAATCTTCTAGCAAATTGTCTAACAGATATGCCTCTGTTGTCTAAATACATAAATGACGGTTTTGATTTTGAACAATGGTTTCCTTGTTGGCTGGAATAAACCATGCTGTTGAAGATGGGCCATGGAAAAGTGTGCCTGGCGGTATGTGGCAAACCAACCAAGAACAGTCCAGCCATGGCTAATCGCGTTTTTAGTTGTCGGCTAAGGATGACTGCTGAATGCTGAAGATTATCAACGTCTTTGCATCACGGTCTGCATATGGTATAAGTATAGCCACTTTGGAAATAATGTAGAGCTAATAAAGGTTATTGTACCTATGTGAGGGTCTGGATTGGGGTACCAAAAACAAAGCGCTAATTATTAAAATTTTACCTGTTCGCCTTTTAGCCAGTAATCGATAAAGCCATTTCACAAAAATGGTGTATTTCAGAATTAATTGGCTTAATCGTTAAATTTTAGCCCCAGTTTTCAGCCCCCTACCCCACCAACCCCACCCGAATAAAAGTCGCTAATCCCTAAAAAAGGCCCTTTATCGCTAAGCACCAAAAAATAAGGTCATTGGTCGCATATCGTTAAAACCCATACAAACCCAAATAATAATAAGCTTGCTTCAACTAGATTTATCTTTTTTAACCATATTTTTTTTATTATTGTTGAGACACCTAAAATAATTACTGTAATTGTCCTAAAAGTTGAATAGTTTGATTTTACAATGGTAAAAATACCAACAGATGCAGATGGAATAGCAACCAGTGATAATCCTGATCAGACTGCTCCTGAAGTGGCATTCTGATCATTCACTGTTTGCTACGACATTGATTGATTTCATGCTTAACGTCCACGGTAAACATCTATGGTCATGTCGGGACGGTCAGTTAACCTAACCACACTATTCCTGGGCAGGCTTAGACCTCCTAAGCGGTTAACCAGTACTAAGTGCACATACTTTCGCCAGTAACGTTTGCTACGACATTGCTGCCCCAATATGTAAGATGTTAACAATACCCTTTTTGTGAGTTGCTAAAGCAATAGGGGAACAGATACAGTGTAGATCCTGACAGAACTGTTTAAAGCAGTCTCAGAATCAAAGCTAGGTTCCACACTGTTTGTTTGTATATTTACACTGCTGTCATGATATTTAGCATGATCACGACATCCAAAGACGTTTCTAGGATATTGGCGTTTTCTAATAAATATGATAAATGGAGAAAGTCAACCCGTCCAGGAAATTGTTCTGGTCGATCTTTATTGAGACATATTGTTTCCCTCAACTGTTGCTTAATTATCCTTGATAGCCGAGGGCACTGACATACTTTCTTTCCTGTTTAGTTTGACATACACATGTCACTCTGGTCAATAGTTACAAATTCAGAACAACAAACTGTGATGCTTTATAAATAACCATCGAAATGCAAGCGATTAGTAAGAAGTGAAAGAAAGAGTTCGGAACAGCATTGGTAAGGCTGTCTATTCAAATATACGAACGCCATTCTAAAACTAATGACAATGGTGCTGGACTTTGGTACACAGTCTATGTACAGACTTCAGGTTTATCCCTTCAAGGTATTCGTCCTTGACTTCTACGCACTTCCGTGGTCGAGAACTTCTAAGAGGTGGACGATGCAGAGTAGCCTCCCTTTAGTGTGGTCTTTATAACTGAACTTGAATACCACTCTCAAGAGCTACATTCGATAAATATTTGCGCCCAGCCAGCATCTTTTTCAGCCTTGGAAAGAGGAAAAGGTCAGAAAGAGTTAGATCTGGTGAATAAGCGGGTTGATTGATTTGTTGCAGAATTTTTTGAATGATGTCATTTTTGTGAGCCGCAGCGTTGTCATGGCGACTGTAAAGATCAGTCCTTCAACACTACTTTGGTATTCGTTTAATAGCTTTCAATATTTTGTCTCTAAATATTTTCCAGTGACAGTTACCGTGTACCTGGCGTCTTCATTAATCAAACGTCTAACAGCGGCGATGTTCTTTGACGTTACTGCTTTGTTGCGCCTGCCCGGATGAGCCCTGTCTTTAAGGATTGCCCGACCATCTTTGAACTTACGTACTCACCTGGAAACTGTTGTCTCATATAGGGCTGATTTCACATATGAAGTGTGCAGCTCACCAAGTATTTCTGAGGAACAACGTTCTTAGATTATATACGCTCTAATTTAAGAATTTTGTTCGCTTTTTATACCCACATGTATTATGCTTAGTGTACATATAATTACACCTGATACAAAGCTAAATATCTTCGAAACAGTACGATAGTTTTCAATAAAACTTTGCAAGATTTTTTGCATCACCCATATAAAGAAGGAGTTTCTTGCATGTCAAACTTCTACGGAAACTCGCTATTGTCACTATTTTAGAATGGCCCTCGTACAGTTCAAACAATCAGTCAGATTTTGTCAGTAATCGCATTTGGCCTGCGATAGGTCTACGGAGCCCATATTCTGCCCGTCGGAAATCTCATTCTGATACTGCGTTCAGCAGCTATTCGTTCAAGCTTTGTTCATCTTTATTCAAATCCGGATGATACTCATAAGTCCATGCACCAAATTGGTAGACCTCTCATGAGAATGCGTTTGTACCATTTGATTTACTCCCACCTTTTCTTCTGTCTTCCTCTTCTCCTTTCCCTTTTATTGCACCCTGTAGAATCGTCTTCGTTAGCCAGAAGACGTTGAGATTTGGCCAAACTACGTCATTTTTCGTTTCTTGATATATAATAGTCACGAGTTTGTCGGTTCTCCAATGACTCCTTTGATCTTTCTGGGAACATCCTCATTACTTACGTGGTTCTTGTACACTTCCGGTAGCATCATATCAAAAACCTACTTTTCTGTCAGAGTCCATGACGCACAGGCATAAGATGGATATGGCAAGGGAGCGCATCAGTTTTACCTAAGAGAGAAGCTTTAAATACACGTGAACAGCGAATACTAAGACCAGTGTATGAACCTTAAAGTGTAGCTGGAGCTTTTTTCCCCTCGGGGTCTATACATGGATATTATAATTTAAGCGGATAGCAAAGACTCTGAACTGGTTTTCTTGTAACAGTGTTAAAATGTGGCTCAGTGAGAGGGTGACATTTGAAAAATTGCTAATGAGAAATCATGTGTATTTTTGTGTTTTCCCATTTACATTCGAAGTGGTTGTTTCGTTTCTGAATTGCTGAGCGCACCAGACCTTGGTTGGTTTTTGAGGAAGATAAGTTTTTTTTATTCCCGGTTCAGTAAAACGATCAGTAGAGTGTCATTATGTCATTCTTGAAGAATATATCCGTCTTTATTGTTGTAATAAATTTCGAGAGAATATAAATGCAAACAGACACAACTTTCCATAATTAACATTAATCATGTCACCTGTGTTCATAGTCCTCTCAGTGAGCTACATTTTCACGTTATTAAGAGAAAACTATTGCAACAGTTACTTGAAAAATAAACAAAAAAAATTTCAACAGCTCTCCATCCATTTTTAAGAGATATAAACCCTGAATATCTCGAACTGAACCACGCTGAGTTCGTTAAAATGCTGTCAGATAGCGAAGAGACAATTGATTTCATTTATACAATCGATTATTCTATGTTTTACTGTCATGGACATTGAAAGCATTAATGTTCAATATACATGTCCAGAGATGGAGGGATAATGGATGACTTACGATTTGACGTCCTTTTCAACAGTATTTCAGTCATATCAGGACAACGGGAAGTTGATCCTAAAAGGCTGTGTGTAATGAAACCCCGTTCACGGTTGAACAAATTTCCGCCTGCAGCGGGAATCAAATACGGAACCGCTAGTACATTACCAGAGAATTCTAGAACATGTTCACTTGCCATATTGTTTTGATTCACGAGTAATATTGGACAGTGCTAGTCCTCACCCGAGAGACACTAAAACGCATTTTGAAACTATTGTTTTTGTGATAGTATTCTCAATATTTGTCTGTTTTATGCGTTATGTTAGAGAATATTGCTGAAGCTCGTTCACGCAGAATGTTAATTGCCCAAGTTTAAATCTGCAGTGCTAATAAACTGAGTCAATTAAATAGTTGATACAAATGTAATTACCTCACGAGGCATTGACTGTTCAGACCTTTTTAATACATTTAACAAAGTTAATTTTAAATGAGCTTTCTTTTCTTTTATATCAATCCGGAATCTAAATTAAACTCAAAAGTAAAATAATGGGTCAGATAGTTTTTTTTGAAATATTGCATTTTGAAACGATATTTTACCCAACTAGTAACTTGTACCCTGGCATTTATATCTAGATACAAACATATTGTCTGATACCTCAGTAGCCTAATTAAGGTGGGTATTTTTCGATAATAAACGGATGATTTTGCTTACTTCTCCATAGAAACATAAGTTGTAAAGTAAGCGCCTGTGAGGCGCTGGTAATAATACTCACAACTTAAGCTTTTTGTTGGTAGGTACTCATTAGAAGCGTCTCACCGAGGCGCTTCTAATGAGTACCACAACTTATGTTTTTAAGTTGTATGTACTCAATAGAAGCGCCTCTGTCTAATAATAACCATTATCCTTCAATTATCGCCAAATACCCGCCTAAATTAGGCTTCTGTATCTAGAATAGCATAGTTCGGTGGTATTAAATTACTGTGCATGCAGCCCGATAGAAATGCAAGGTGACAACATTCAGTTACAAAATCCTTTAAACAAGTTTAGTTTTATCAAAATTTGAATAGTAAACAGAATTATCAAAATAGTCAGGTACAGCAAGTCCTATGACATTACAACTGAGCAAGCTTATCAGTCGTAGCTGCGCACTAAACATTGTCAGACCCTGTGGAGAGCATATTCATTCTGCCAGTGAAGATATTGGCCAGAATGAGCGGAAGCCACGAATACAAAACCTGGCCATGCAGACAACTAAGACTTTGATCAGAATGCGCAAGTGCGCAGGCAGTTCTGAGTCTTTGTTGGATGCACATGCAATTGAGCCGCGACACGAGAAAACCAACAATGTGGTTGTGCGCCCAGCGCAGACTCAGATCAGCCTGGGCATCCGCCCAGTCTGATCAGAGCCTTCGCTGTGCGCATGGAGGTGGCTTAGACCCTTAGCTACCCTTTGAGCACTTAATAAAGAGTCTGATCAAACTGGACAGATGCCCAGGCTGATCTGAGTCTGCACTGGGCGCACAACCACATTGTTGGTTTTCTCGGGTCGAGGCTCGATTATGTTACTGTTACTGTAATGTAGGTATTGCAGTGTTCTGGCTCATTCAAAGAGAGAGAGAGAGAGAGAGAGAGAGAGAGAGAGAGAGAGAGAGATGACCACTTACCCCGACCAAATGGGGTTACTGGTCACTCTTACAAACGTCGTGTACAACTGTGACCTATTCTATCTATTCTATTCCATCTCATAACCTTACTAGGTCGATTGGGCACCACAGATGACTTCAAAACAATCCCTTTCCACCTTGTCCTGTCTTCAGCTGCCCAAGTTGAACTGGCAAAATCCATTCCTGTCCACTCCTTGATATTGTCTTCCCACCTCTTCTTCTGTCTACCTCTTCTTCTTTTTCCTTTCACTGTGCCCTGAAGAATTGTCTTTGCTAAACCAGAAGACCTTGAGACGTGGCCAAACCACCTTAGTTTCCGTTTCTTGACCAGCGTAAGGAGTACAACTGTGACCACTTACCCCAAATACTCGGGCAAATGGACACGTCTCTGAATTTCGTTATTTCACTTGTGTTCTTCTATTCGAAACAAAATGTTTTTGCAGAAGGACATAGACCAAAACCCTTACCAAGAGAAGAACGATTATGCCGAAATTGCAGTTTAAATGAAGTTGAAAATGAGATACATTTTTTAACACAGTGCTCCAAATATGAAACAGAAAGAACAGAATTCTATAAATCTATATGTTTAAATAACCCAAACTTTCATTTGCTAAATGATATGAATAAAGCTCAGTGGTTATTAACACAGGAAAACGAAGATGTTTTAAGTGAGTTAGCTTATTATATTGTAAATTGTCTAGATAAAAGGAATATCAACCATATATTGAAATAGAATAAGTAAATAATTCCGAAACATGAATATAAATTAAATGATTAATTTTTTTAACGATCCATCTACATTCCTTGAGCATTGATGCACACAAAGTCGTATAGATATGATCAACTAATTGTTTTGTAATGTTTGTTATATGTAGTTAATATATGTGTGTTTGTGTGTGCGTATTTTTTGTGTTGGTGTATATTTTTGCAAATCATATGTGTACTTTTTTTTTAACTACCCGAAAGGGTCCTTGATTTGGAAATAAAATATATTCTATTCTATTCTATTCTATTCTATTCATACCAAGGAATATTTGCTAAATCATCCGCACTACTGCCCTTCAGCAAGTATTCACATTTATGAAAGATTATTTTTCAAAAGTAGTAACATACAAGGGTTGATCCAGAAGTAATGTCACTGTGTCCATTGCGCGCTTGCTCACAATAGCATTATTATAAAAATTATATCAAGACACACTGTAATTCAATTCTGATTAACAGAAAAATATAAAGTTGGAGTCTTTTCCCGTTCCAATTATATAGGCGTTCAAAGTATGCCACCGTCGCCATCGTGCCGCACGTTAGAATAACGTTAATTACATGAACATGATTTTCAAAGGCAAACTGAAATCAAAATCAAACTAACGCGTCAAATCAGATGAAAATTTGATACGATGACGAAATATATTCCTGCCACCCGCTGTTGAAACTTTAATATCGTCATTACAGTTTGAAGTTCGCCAGGAAGTGCTAATGCTTGTAACTGCCAAATGAAAAAATGCTGACTTCTGACAAAGGCGTCTGCAGATCCATATGCGGTTTTGCCACAAATTAGGAATATCGCCATTAGAAACTCTAGGCTGTTTAATTAGACATGCGGTTATATAACCATGATCATGAGGTTTGTGTAAATGTGCAATCAGCGCTGTAAGGGTGCAGATGAGTCGCTAGAGGATCGTCCGAATACCGGAAAATATTATGCGCAATGTCAGACAATAACGTCACTCTTATTGGACCCCGTATATGAAGATCGATGTTCTGCAATTCGAAGATTGTGTATATTCTTGAACATGAGCTGCGGGGCTGTTCAAATAATATTTAAAGATGAGACTAACATGGGTGAACAGACATTAGTGCTATGCTAGAACAATGAATATGCTACTTGAGACATGACACAATAGCCAAACTTCGTCTTGAATGTCAACAACGTCATTGGCGTGCGGCGCGTGTCGTTACCATGTCTTCTGTCTATGTCGATAGCGCGATAACTGTGTACTATATTTCAATGACATTTTCAGGCCATACTGCAAATAGAATAAGGTACATGGATACGAACTTTTGTTGCTCTCTTCTTATTCTACATGATTTTATAGCTACAGTGACATTACTTCTGGATCAACCCTCGTACAACCAAAGTAGGCGTCAAAAACGTCATATGACGTTATGGCGGCTTCACTAAACGGTCCCAAAAACGATAAGAATGTTTTAGCAGTGTATTTGAATAAAAGGCGATCAACTGTTGAAATGATATAATTCCATAAATACCGATAGATTTACAATGGACATGGTGTCTTCATGCTTGGTGATATCTTACCGACAGCTTCACTGGCAGCTTTTTTATGAATAAATACTGTCACAAGATAAGAATTTTCCATACGAACTTGACGTTACGTCATTCAATCGGGTTTGTTGCAATGTGAACTGAGATCAGTTGTTCGGGTACTTATATCTTGCATTTAGATATTTTTTCTTTAAATTACACATCACTTATCTGAACAACATCCGATTCATGACCCAGCGAAATATTGTGCCTGTTTTTATACTGAAATACATAAAATTTCATTTTTTCGGCTATAAGCGCAAAACTAAACAAGGCGCCCATTCTAATTTTAAAAACGAACACAACTTACCCAGACAGGTGCCCAGAATTCTTTACAAATCACTTTCTTTAAAAAGACCTTCTGCTACAGATCAGCCAAAAACATTTAGTGACGTCATCTTTTATTGTGACGTACACGATATTATTCAAGGGAAGCAACTTCTTTTTTCTACTTTTTTCTGTATGCGCAAATGTGACCATTTGCCCCAGGTGCCCACTTACCCCAGGTCCCCCTATATCTATATAGCTCCTTTCAACAGCTGTTGCCGGGTTGTGCAGCAGAGTCGGTAGCGCGTCTGACTCAAGAGTCAGAGGTCCCGGGTTCGATACCCGGTCCCGGTTCGATACCCGGTCCTTCCGCTGATTCAAGAAGAGCAGTTGTCCTTTACCGGCGAAAGTATGGGCCCGTATTACTGGATAACCAGAAAGGGATATATGAGAATGATATTAAAAATCAAGTTGTTCAAATATGAGCATTATCCAGAAAGTGTGTGTTGTGTATGAAAGTTTTCCAGTAATTCCGATAGTCAGTTTGTTCCTTGGAAATACAAATGAGCCGCGACACGACAAAACCAACAATGTGGTTGTGCGCCCAGCGCAGACTCAGATCAGCCTGGGCATCCGCCCAGTCTGATCAGAGTCTTCGCTGTCCGCATGGATGTAGCTTAGACCCTTAGCTACCAATTAAGCACTTAACGAAGGCTCTGATCAAACTCGGCGGTTGCCAAGGCTGATCTAAGTCTGCGCAGGGCGCACAACCACATTGTTGATTTTGTCGTGTCGCGGCTCATTAATAGTTCTAACAAATTTCTTTCAGACCAATATTCCACTTTACGTACACTTTACTCTATTCTCATTAATAATAACTAATATTTAAAAGAATGGTAAACATGGTAAAGCAGTTATGTTGCATTTTTTCCGGGTTTAACCTCAGTAAACAAAATCTATATCTGCTCAAATGTCCTCGGAGTTGGCAATAGACAATGTATCTTTATGTTAAAATCGAGCCAGGGAATTCCAGACTGACGATTGAAATAGCAATACAAACGCCACACATTTTACGACAGTAGCTTATAACTCTGCATACGTCTTCAAGAGATATTAACTATTCAGAATTTAAATGTCAGTTCTGTTGGATTATACAGTCTCCATTTGAGAAAATTATACTGCCGATTTGCGGCACTGAAAAGAGAGAGACAAAGCATAGGGTTTGTAATTAGAATCGGTGCACGAAGTTGTCTGATGTCGTTGAGTTTATTGGTTTAATCACACACAACATAATATGAGCTGCGACACGACAAAACCAACAAAGTGGCATGTGCGCCCAGCGCAGACTCAGTTCAGCCTGGGTATCCGCCCGTCTGATCAGAGTTTTCGCTTTGCGCATAAAAGGTAGCTAAGGATTTAAGCTAGCTCTATCCGGACAGCGAAGATTCTGATCAAAATGGGCGGATGCCCAGGCTGATCTGAGTCTTAGCCGGGCGCACATGCCACTTTGTTGGTTTTGTCGTGCCGCGGCTCATATACTGCTTCTATCATCGCGACTGCATGGTAAAGCAACAAGCTGGCCCTTACTATTGGGACGAGAGTTTATGATAAAGTAGTGTCCAGCTCACACTGTTCTTAATACAGAAGTCTGATATGGGTCTGCTCTGTTGGTATTTTGCCATGACGTTCTGCACAGTTAAATCAATTTACAGGAAATTAGATTCATGTAATTATAATGGTTTTGTTAACAGTGGGAACGCAGACTCATCACATTTGAGTAATTCATTTTCTGAATGGTCGTCTACGCACAAAAAAGTAATCCCTTTTTTCGCCGGAGAAAAATGGCGGGAAATTTTTGTCAGAAACAGCCCCAAAATAATGCTCATTTGAAAAGATATGCAGTCGTGGTTTTCTGACGGACCAGATCACAATGAAATTTTATGTTTTATTATTGAAATCAGATGCATATCGGTACCTCAATGCAGTTTGCACACCCAAAACAACGATCACAATTTGACAACCGTTTTTCAGAAAATTAAAACCCTAAGACAGTACCCCAAAGTTATTTTGCAAAGAAAATTGTCCCAAAAACCAAATTAGATGCCATTATAACTGAACCGTAGTTCATACATTCGACCGTCTTTCAGCGAGGTATATCTACGGGAGAAAGTCTATTTACGTTGAAAATCGATAATGAAGTTGGTCATTTTTACAGCACGTGCGTTTGTCAACACACGGACATTTTTCTGCTGGATCGACTTGAGCCAGTTGAGGAGACCAACTGTTTCTTCATTTATGGTACAGTAAAGTTTGTAATCATTTAGCATACTGTGCATTTATTAAGATTTTGCGTAAGTCTGCCTGCCTGTGATTTTTTGGGCTTCTGAATTTAGGCTACACGCCGAGAACGAACGAGAGAAAGCAAAACAAACACACTGGTACTCGAGTAAACCACAAAGTTTGACAAACGAAAAACATTGAGTGATTGACCGGCTGTTTTTTTAATAGTGGAACAAGAAAGAGCAAGCGGAATGATAATAAATATTTCAAGTGAAACCTACATGCTTTGGTCGAATTACGGACCACTCGCCCCAAGACAACTCGCCCCACAAAAATCTCGCCCCAAGACAAGTCGCCCCTCCTTCAGGTGACAACTCGCCCCACATTCTGAGACAACTCCCCCAGACAAGTTCCCCCAAGACAACGCGCCCCACATTCTGAGACCACTCGCCCTTCTAAAGAATTCTGTCCCGGACGACACACCCCGCCCCTCCCCCCCCCTCCCCTAACACACACGTACCCTTTCAGAAGGCATCCCACAAAAAATACAACAGACAGCTTGCTCTTACTCATAAATCTGTCAAAACCCTGTCCCGTTAGGCGCTAAGGGACCGACCATTTGATATTCTGGGGCGGGGGGGGGGGGGGGGGGGGGGGCTTGGATATGCAAGAAAAAAAATAAATTAGCTCATGAGAAACAATGAAAAAAAAACCCTGGCTCCACCCAAAATTTCTTAAGAAAAGTCTGCAGATAATTCCATTTGAATTGAGTTTTTAAAATGTCACTGGCTTCTGGGGGCGCAGACTCCCCATATTTATAGTAATGTTTTAATATCTACAATTTATTTTTTACACCAGCAGCACCCCCACCCCCCCCCCCCACCCCATACACATATCATATGTTCATACGATTTTACCAAAAATAATCCTATACAACATTCACATACATGTATTATTGATCAGCCGCATTACGAAGTAAATGTTTCTACTAAATAAAACTGAATTGCAAAAGAGTCACTAGCATGTGGGACACAAAGCCATTATGGCAAAATAAACAAATAAACACTCTAAAAGGAGGCAAAATTCCTAAAACAAACAACCCTTAATTTCTTTTATCATCATTCCTAGTTTTGCTCTATTTTTTCCAATCTTAAAATTGCCATTAAAATTGGGAAATTGCTTTGGCTTCTGGGGGGCGTTGCCCCCTAGACCTCCTTTGTTAACTTCTTAGCAAAGAACTTTTAGCCATTTATTAACTTGCATTCATTTATAATGTGACTCTATCAATAAGTATTTACAAGTAGCACATCACACTTGTGTGATAGGCTCTTGGTATTTATCAAACTTTCAAAAGTGCGAATAAAAGCATACAGGGATGTTTGCATCTGTACCATAGATGAACAGGGTAACATGCTCCTGGCACTGGTTCGCAAATGCAAGCTAACCCATGCCCTTATTCTTATGGTCGGTCCCTAAAGGGGACAACAAATACTAATAAGCATTAATGCATGATTTTAGCATGCCTCTCAGCCACAGTTTGATAATTACTCTGCAGCTGCAGAACCCTCAAAACCTCGCTGCTCAGCCCCTGGGTGTACCAGGTTATCGTTGAAGTGCTTTGGGTATTTAATGTATTTACCAAGGTCCACCCATTCACAACCAGGGTCACGGCGAAGCTCTTCCTTTTTTTTGGGGGGGGGGGGGGAGGGGGGCCACAGGGGTGGGGGGAGGGGGCGAGTTGTGTTCTGCATCGGGGACAAGAACGTAGATATTCTAGTAAGGTGAGTGTCTGAGAATATGGGGCGAGTTGTCTTCTGAAAGTGGGACAAGTTGTCTTCTAAAAGATGCAGTTGTAATGACAAACAGCGTAGATCCTGCTTCGGGATCTATCGCACTTTCATCGCACTTTAATCACTTTTTTCATCAAAATTCGGTAATTTTCCTTGAAGGAATAGTGAGGCTTCTATTCAATTCATTTCAATTCAATGTATAATTTAACATTGATTCAACACTGACTCTCAACATTTTGCTATAACAGGTTTACCCAAGGGAAGTCAGTTTCTGTGCACAAGGCAGTAAGTATCTGCAATATTTTTGAATAAGTGGGTCAAATTTTACCAAACTTCCTTGGATATATCGTTTGGACAAGCCAAATAGCATCTTTGCAAGTCAAGGGTACTAAGGCCACTTTGTTTCTTATGTATGTAAGGAACAAAGTGGTCTTAGTACCCTTGGATTGCATAGTGGTCTTAGTACCCTTGGTTTGTAAAGATGTCTAAAAAGTTGATTAGGTTTTGGTGACTTTGACCCCATTTTCAAGGTCACAAGAGGCCTTAGACTTGACCTTCTGTGGTCTGCGTCAGCATGACAATTTCTTGTACCCACAATATTTCTTGAACCAATTTCACCAAACTTGCATGGATATATCATTAGGACAAACATAAGAGCATAATAGATTTTGATCACGTTGACCTTATTTTCAAGGTCTTCGGAGGATTTAGTCTACATATGTGAAAATTTCACTTATACAGTATGCTGTATATCTCTTCAGCCCCCACTTTCAATCTCTTCAGTGAGGGAAAAAAAGGAGACCGTGTTTGGCAACACATGGGAAGAAACTCGTGCAGAAAGAATTATAATAGTGATTTGAGAAGTAACTTCCCTTATATTGAACTGGCTGACGTACCATAAAGTCTCTAAAGATTGGAGTGAGTGAACTCGGGTTGAACGTCCCACCAACAATGAGGTCATATGGAGACGGGACCTCGGTTTAAAGTATACGAAAGACCGGAGAAGCGGGGGATCGATCTTGCGACCCCTGGATGGGTAGTCCGAAGTCTAAAGATTGGAATTAAGCATAGCTGTCTTACAACTGATGTTTGGATTTTCACTGCAGTAATGCGTCTAAAGATGCAGATGGAATGACAAACAGCGTAGATCCTGCTTCGGGATCAGTCCGACCAAGATCTGAAGTGTTTGTCTCTATATTATATTACTTTGTATCGAACTGCCAAAATGCACTCACGAAAACGCTAGAAAAAGGCTAAAACTTTTGCGAATTTGTTAATGGAGTATTGAGGCTTCAGTTCAATTCAATGAATAATTCAACATTGATTCAACACTGACTCCCAACATTGATTCAGCATTGAATGTCTGCTGGGCCTTTAATACTTCTGTATTCCATGTCAGTCCATTGGCTATCACCCCATGAATGCCATAGGGCCTAACCTATTTTGAGTCGACATTTATTAAAGAGAAAGTCGACTGATCAAGTAAATTTTACCGGCGAGACTCCACTTGGCACCTGCGCTACCGAGACTCTTTGGACTGTGGGAGTCGGTATGAGCCGAACAAGAGTTGCAAACAATGTTTGGTTTGTAGATTCAGACTCTAGAATGGGTTGAGTTTTCATACGATTTCTAGAATAAGGAAATTACAAATTTGTAGATCTTTGTAATCGTGTCTGTTCCGCTTGTTGTCGCTGATGACATCACACCAAAAACACACATACACATACTTTTCGATATTTGTTTTATATTTGACCTGAGAAAAGGTGCAGACGTGTCAAAGCTGCCAGGCGACAGAGTCGATTCCCCCTACCCCCCCCCCCCCCCCCCCCACCACCCACCCACTCCGCCTTCCCGTTCCTCTCACCAACCAGCACACCGGGCCTGTACGACGGAGAGCGGAGGGTGCACCTCCCATAACCGAGCAAATTACATAAAAAACATGCAGTTTTCTGCCAGAAAGCGAGTTTACACCCCTAAACTAAAGCTCTAAAAGTGTCCTTAAAATCTGGATTTTCTTAACTTTCTTACCCCCTTTAACCCACCCCAACCCCCACCACCCTAGGGCACCCCTCCCCTCCCGCCACCTCCCCACTCACACTGAAATTCGTTCCAGCCACACCTTCTTACCCTCCGCCCCTAATCCCTTGGCAAAAGTATGTGTACGGGCCTGCACAACCATTCCATTTGATCCTTCAGATGTAGGACCCATTAAGTTTTCTCTCCCAAAGTGAAATTTCACGTGCTGTCTTAATTGAATAGTTGTTTAGTGGTGTAGCGATATTTGTCTTGCTTTAATTTTTCAAACAGGGTCGCGATAGAGCATTTGAAATACTGACACACTGGCTGTCAGCCGACTCACAAGTTAATATCAGTAATACAATCAATTTACTGTTTACGTCATAATTTCATGACGTACCCAGCACTACTGAGCTAGCTTCCTTGTTTACAAACTCTGCGGGTGGGTATGGAATTGTGGTTATTTGTGAATAAAATATAAAGATAGACTTCTGTCATGCATTGTATTTTTAATAAACATATCTAATTTAATCGCGCTTGGTATTCTAGCAATACATGGAATAATGATTCTCTCGATTTTGTCGCAAACGTTGAAATGCATAGCCGGGCCAGTGATGTAAACACTGTTGTCCGCCATTTTGTTGAAAACAACAACAACAAATTGCGTAGAGTACCCGAAGATTATTTTGCAAAGAAAATTGTCCCAAACACCGAATTACTTGATTTTTGTCACAGGGAAAGGGCGAATACCATGGTTTCTCATGGCATATGGCCGCCGGCTGGAGAAAGTCGAATTGTTTTGAAAATTGCTTTTGAAGTTGACTGAAAAAGTCGTCTTTCGACGATCGTGTCAACTGCTCGAATGCCGAGTATCTCGGTGTTCAGTTCGGATCTCAGAGAACTAGGAAATTAAACTAAGATGTAAGGAATAAAATCGTGTATTATTTTCGGCTGTGTGTAGTTTGATTCGCCGACAAAGCGGCACTGAAATTGCGACCCGTTCGTCGATTGAATCTGAATCTGAGGAATTTCGAACGTTTTTTCGTTGCTATCTGTATAAAAATATCACTCCGCCATGGATACGCGTTCCCACTGTAAAGTGCCCTAATATTTAGAGTAGTCATGGTAATTAGTTTAAGGCTGGCATAAAATAGGTTTCTTATGCAGATTGCTCATTGCCATTTTCTTGCATTTTAAATAAATTTGTTCTAATGATAATGCCATTTAACTTGATTTTGAAGAATTTAATGCGGTTGTAAAAGCATACATTTCTATATCAGATTCGCTTGTCGTATGTCCTTTAGTTCCCAATTCTATTAACCTCAAATTTAAGGCCGTCGTTAATGAGTTCGAATTCCGAGGGTCATCCTAAAAGTCCTGCAAACGACTGAAACTCAGGCAAATAACGATTACAAGCGAATCAAGCCTCTATATTTTCGAAATACATCTACCCTTCTTTCCAGTCAACAATGTCCAGTAATGTCTTGACCTTGTAAATCCCGTTGCTAGGCAACGAAAAATGCTAATATATTGGATTGGGTGCGGCGGTGGCTTCTAGTCGCCTGTTTTAGATGCCTTAGCTTAATTTAAAGGCTTGTTCATATCTGAATTTCGTTGGGAGAAAAACAATGCAGAATTAAGTTTACGGTACCAAAGATAATTTGTTGTCGTCAGTCAAGATATTACTGTTTCAAGTAAAATTACCGTGCTTTTCGGAGAAGTACAATATCATACAAAATGAGTATTTCAGAAAGATGCTTTCACAACAGATGGACTATGTCCTAAAATGACATTTATTTGTTATTGAAAGATACTCACAAAATGCTGAAATGTAAAAAATTAAGATACTGGGTGGTTGATATGGAGTTAGCGGCTTTTTGAGACAGTATTTCAGTCTATAGATCGAGCCGTCTCCCTGAGAAAGGGAGAATGAAAAAAGAAGAAGATAAGATAGATGAGATTAAAACATCTAAACAACCCCATCCTGCTGCAAGCACAGCCGGCCCCTGCCTTACTAATGTCAAAATTAGTAGGACGCCCCGGCACTGAAAGTGAACCCTGCACTATCGCCCAACCCGAACACCCCTAAAATGTTAAGAAAATATAAACGGAGAGCCTCGTTTAATATTGTTTGTATCCTTCAAAAACTAGAGGCAATCGTCCAAAACTTGAATTTGTTAAAACTCTGTAATATTCTTTTGTTGCCTAGCGACCGTATTTATTTGATAAAGTGAAATAATTTTTGTATCTTAGCTGAGTTGTTGAATATAAGACAATCAACTTCTTAATACTTGAAAGAATTCTAAACAGAGAGGTTCCATCCACACCCTGTAAAATAAATCCGTAGATTTTATGAAAGAATAGCTGGCAACCAGCTGCCAGTCCATTTTCCGAATTTTTTAAAAAAAAAATCGCAGGTAGCATCACGCAGAGTAGCATAGAAAAGAACAGGTATTATTTTCGTCATGAAGCCCTTCAACTCTATAACGGTATTTTCGAGTGCGACCAGTTAATATAACCCTGCAATATCGTGATTTTCAACAATCTTTTACAAGCAAACGCCCTTAAAATTAACCATAAATGGACCAGATGCCAGGTATTTTACCTAAAAATCCACGGAATTTGTTTTACAGTGCATCTTGTCTGTATCACCAGTGTTCTGTTTGGATAAAATTCATGATATAAAGCTGTCGAAATAATGAGAGACTTGAGACAGATTAAGGTCCTATATTCTCCGACACTTTATCTCCAAGACTAATATTTCAAGTGCTGACATTTATTTTGACGTCCACTTCATTTCACTAAATGAAGATCCTCTTCGACACATTGTCAAGCTGATCACGTTTTCTAGAATAATAAAAATGATATAATTAGAATACAAGAAATTCGAGACTTCTTATAAAAATCCTAAGGTTTTACTGAAATGAACTGAAAATAGAAAACTAAAAGAAAAAAGTGTATTGTATTTTTAATTTGGATCATGCTGAGCCAACAAAAAAATGAAAAAAAAATCGCAAAAAATATGTGACCCGCGACATGACAAAACAAACAAAGCGGCATGTGCGCCCAGCGAAGACTCAGATCAGCCTGAGCATCCGCTGTGCGCTGAACGGCTAGCTAAGGGTCTAAGCTTCTCCATGCCGACAGCGAAGGCTGAAAAGACTGGGCGGACGCCCAGGTTGATCTGAGTGTCCACTGGGCGCATATTCCACTTTGTTGGTTTTGTCGTGTCGTCGCTCGTGTACTTTTAATTGCGATCATTATTGAACAGTTAATTCTAAGATATACCAACTGTGATGCCAATATTACTTCATTACTAAACAGATTTCTCCTGAACCTATTAGTCGACGGACTGATATCCTGGGCTCACAGAGAAGACTACCCACGAACTCAGTGCAGCATGTTGTGACCCAGAACTATTGAAGTCTGACTGCCGAGGCTTTCCACATATTTGACTGGGCATTTGAGTGGACACTTGGAAATAACTATTTCACTTCGAACTTTCCCCGATTCCGTCTATGTATCGTTCCTGAAATTTGTTCAGGCTCTTACATGCCTAATCTCGGCTTACTACCAAAGAATGCACTGTGCTACTAGCCAAATATAACAGAAGTTGAAATATCTGGTGATCATAATGGCTAGCCAGTTATAACAGAGGTTGAAATATCTGGTGATCATAATAACTAGGCAAAGATTACAGAAGCTAAAATACTTCGTGATCATAATGGCTAGCCAAAGATTGCAGAAGTTGAAATTACTGGTGGTCGTAATTGCTAACCAAAGATTACAGAAGTTGATATAACTGGTGGTCGTAATTGCTAGCCAAAGGTTACAGAAGTTGAAATACTTCGTGATCATAATGGCTTGCCAAAAAATACCCGGTGACCATAATGACCAGCCAGAGATTTAAGAGGCTGGAATACCTGGTGACCATAATGGCTAGCCAAAAATCAAAGAAGCTGAAATACCTTGTGACCATTATGGCTAGCCGAAGATAACAGAAGCTGAAAAACCTGGTGACTAAAAGGGCTAGCCAGAGACTATAGACGTTGAAATACCTGGTGACTACAATGTCTAGCAAAATATTACAGAAGTTGAAATACCTGGTGACCATAATCGCCAGCCAAAGATAACATTAGTTGAAATACCTGGTGATCATAAGGGCTAGTCAGAGATTACAAAGTTGAAATACCTGATGACCACAATGGTAAGGCGGAGATTACAGAAGCTGAAATACACGTTGACCATGTGTATATTCGGTTTGGCTTGCCAAAGATTACAGCAGATGTAGTACCTGTTGACCATAATGGTTATCCAGAGATTACAAAAGTGAAAAACTACCATGATATTACATATGTTGACATGCTTGGTGATCATAATGGCAAGCCAAAGATTACAAAAGGTGAAATGCTACCCACGTGTTACAGAAGTTAAAATGCTTGGTAATTACAATGGCTGGCCAATTATAACAGCAATTTAAATACTTGGTGATTCTTGTAGCTAGCCAAGGATTACCGATGTTGACATGCATGGTGATAGAAATGGCTGGCCAAATGTTACAGGAGTTGAAAATACTTGATGATCACGAGGGCTTGCCAAAGATTACAGTGCTTGAGATGTTAAATGCTTGGTCGCCGTGATAAAAATGGCCAGCCAAAGATTACAAAACTTGCAACACTTGGCGATCGTATGGCTAGCCAAAGAGTTTAAAAGTTTAAATGCTTTGTGATCATAACTGGCAAGCCAAAGATTGAAGAAGCTCACATGCCTGGGGACCATAATGGTTAACCAAAGACTACTGAAATCGACCTGTTTGGTGATCAGAACGGCCAACCAAAGTTTACAAACGTTGAATATATACATGTACTTCAAAGTATTGATAAAGTTCCGTATTGTGAGGACTACAAACAAAACTTGAGTATGTTAGTATTATGAATTTAAATCTGAGTTAAAACCTTAGCTTCCATTGGGCCTATTTTTATACATTTACTACATATACGAACGTTCCAAACTAAAGGTATACTTGATAATTTTTTCTTTTGTATTCCCAGCGGAAACTGTTGTGACAGTTTTCAAGGGATCGAGAGGAAAAGCAAATACATGTATTACGTTCCAACTTGTTGGCGAGTTGTGTTTTCGAAGTTTCTATAAGTGAACTTGGCGGGTCTAGTATTTTAATTAATCAACCTGTCCAGATATCTTATGTAGGCGCTGGATAATACAATTCTTCTTGGGACAAAGAAACAATAATTGCAAATGGAGTTTTATTTGTGAAGTCTGCAAACTGATGGAATAAAAATTTGTTTTGCCTTTTTTTCAGTTTTCTTTATGACACTTATTGTTCTGTGTTTCGCAAAAATACATAGTCTTGCGTCCATAGTTTGCTTGCAATCATCCTGAAGCTATGTTCTTGATATTCTGGTCAGTTTTTTTACAACCTCCATTCAAAACTTTTGCAAATATTTGCTATACTTCTGTTGTTTTCAATGCTTTTCTATTACTTTTCGACAATTTCTTGGGGGCAATTATGCTGAGTGACCACCTACTTGAGAAATAGCTTTTAACTCTGCTTTCCGCACCATTAATCTAGCATATAGTGCCTTCACGTGCTTTGTGTATTGTTTTTTCTTTTGGTGTAGTGGATGGGATGTAGAATCTGACTATCAATTCCTGGGTAGTTTTACATCTAGTATTTTATTCATTGAGCCAGCTCACATATCCATTCATGGTTTGTTTGACTTTGTCAACTTGGAGTTGAAGTATTGTACACACGTTTGCGGCATTCGTCAAAAAAAAAGACCAAAAGTCATTTTTAAAGGCCCCATTGCTCTATCAGCATGAAATATTTTATCGTGAGGTATCGCTGCAAACTTCTCAGTTGCAGTTTCGCCATTGATTATAATGTGATTGGCCGGCTTTGAAAAATCAAAACGTCCATGAGTTTACCATAAAATAGATTTGAAAAAATAACTTTGGCCGGCTTTGAAAAATCAAAACGTCCGTGAGTTTACCATAAAATAGACATGAAAAAATAACTAGGTCATTTTAGTTGCCACTTTAAATGGCCTACTTGCGATTTCACAAGCTTTATTTCATGGTAAAAACACAAGGTACAGGAGATAAAAATACACAAGGTTAGGGCGTTTCGCAGTTGATTAAAAATATAATGTACCAAAATGTTAAACAAGGATCTCATTGGTTGTGCCGCGGTTGCATTATTTCATTGCTTAACGGGGAACCAGAGACGAAAACCGTATTTTTATGGAGAGACTTATCATTTTTCCAAAATACCTTGTTCTTTCTTTTTTGCCAGTTATCTGAAACAAAAAAGCACATCAACCGACATATTTTCGTTAATTCTGAAGGCTGTACAAGTTTCATAATGATTTGTATTTTGAGGATTTTTACCACTGGCGGGCTATGGAGACTTTAAGTTTAATATCAAGAAAATGAGCTAAGCTAAAATACATTGTTGAAACTGGTGCCTGGAATTTATATATTTTAAGTGCCTGTTAAAGATATCAATCAATGCAGTAGCCTGAGCACAGAAAGAATATTCTGGTTTCAGCAAAACATTGACGTTTCACTGGCTTTTCAATGTTAATATAAAACCTGTTTTTCTCTGTATACTCTGATACTGAAGCTGACGCTTTTTTATGAATAAACGGAGAGTTTACCCAGATGCTCCCTGCCGGTCGCCTGATAGCTTTTAATTACGAGTCTCTGACTACCGTTTTAAAACAACGTCTCGAATAGGACCATGCTGGGTGGGAAATACAAAAAGAAATGAGCCGCTACACGACATAAGCAATAAAGTGGCATTTGCACCCAGCGAAAACTCAGATCAGCCTCGGCATCCGCCCAGTCTGATCAGAGTCTTCGCTGTCCGCATGAAGCTAGCTTAGATACCTAGCTACCCTTAAGCCAATCGGGAAGACTCTGATCAGACTTGGCGGATACCCAGGCCCATCTGAGTATCCGCTGAGCGAACATGCTACTTTGTTGGTTTTGTCGTGTTGTTCCTCAAAATGATTGCACATATTCGTTGAAATGCTGTCAGATAGCAAAGAGCCTATCGATTTTGCATGGTCATACTGCATAATGTCTTGCTGATTGGAAGCATTGGATAAAATGCCTGACCCAACAGCCACTTTGAAACTTATTTATTGCCTGTTTCTTGTGATGCTTTTCTCAGTATATGTCGGTTTTATGCATCATGACAGAGAAAATTGCTGATATTATCCACTCAGATTGTTAATTATCCAGGTTTAATTTTTGCATCGCTCATAAACTGAATCAATTAAATCGTTGAAACAACTGCAATTACCACCGACTGTTCAGACCTTGTAATAGCTTGGTTATCGTTTAACTGAGTTCTTGTTTTCAGGTTAGAATACTGATTTAGGTAGGTTTTAACTAGAACTAATGAATGCCAGAGATGATGTTAATATACACATACTGTATGTTATCTTTGTGCAGGCAATAGTTGTTTCCCGAACAATAGTGTGCAGTAGCAGGTACCAATTCTGTAACTCCTAGTTGCTATACTGGACGGAGACGTCATCCACATGTTCAGCCGCATATTATGATTTTTGCTTATATTAAATACTGAAATTTATAGTGATCTAAGATGAAATTAGCAAAATGAAAAAAAAAAAAAAATAGATGAATAAGTGAAAAATACGAAAAAAAAAATCGCAAAACCCTCTGTGTTGTGGATGACCTGATGTATTCGAGCGGTACTAGAGGTCACCACAATGGTTCCAGAATACCTTTTAATTTTGTTCGAAGATTTTAAACCCGATTATCAAGAAGGCTTAACGGCCTCTCAGGAATTCAACATTTTAGTGAATGCGGCATTTTCAGTTAATCTAACATAATTAATAGGGGGGTCAAAACGTTCATAGAACAGGGTATTCACCCAAACGTAACACAAAAATACTTTAAATACCAGTATCTAGACAACGCAACATCTCGCTAGTTCAATCATATCAAGTTTACTTCTCACAACATATTTGTATGATCCTCCGAGACAAACTAAAGTGAAACCTACAAGCATTGCTGGAAAACCAAATACTCAGTGGCAGTAATAAAATTCCTCACAAGAGTAAGTTCGAACAATATAATCACCCAACCTACAGTAACTCCAAGCTGTCGTAAGGCTAAAGATGATCGTAAGATTATCGTAACAGTGTCATAGTTGAAAAGTCGGCTAACTGGAAACAAGAAATATCTTTAGAAAAAAAGACAATCGGCTTAGATTAAATAGAAGTCTTAGTGTGTATTGTAATATGTATGAGTCAGGTACCTGTAAGATATCGAATGTGCTAATCACATTGTACAGATGCGCATGTTGATACGCATATTTGTTGTAGGTGTTGGGGTTTCGATTTCGGAAATGCTTTTATATTTTGATTGGGGTCTGCCTGTGTTGCACAGAACAATGAGGATTGGTTGGCTGGCCGCCCCACATATAACCTTAAAAGTGTCGCAGTTCCAATAGAACATCAACAACTAAGCCAGCAACAATTACTTAATTTCATTTTCGATTTCTGTGTCAAGTTATTTTGTTGGTTTTATATTTTACATGAGCGATATAACAGGCGAAATGTTTTTTGGCAAAATGCGATTTGGACCGAAATATCTAGATTCATCATGACACGGTTTATAGGCGAACAGTCGAATGAAACTGAAAGTAGAAAGAGAAAGTGAAAGTAAGCAACATGTACTTACATCATAATCCCGGGTCTTTTTATATTGGCCAATGAAATACTTAAAATGTACGTCAATAGTAAGGTTATACGGCTAAAGCCGACAAAAATGTAAATTCGGCTACTAACTCAGTACCATCATAACTGTCCGACTACGTTTGAGTATCGTATTATCTTAGGTGTTCTTGGTGTTGTCATAATAAAGAAATGAATGAATGTCGGCCCAGGAGTTTTACTACTAATTGAACTATAACGAATTTAATGCGACCAAAGTGCAGTTCTGTATTTAACGTCTCCGGAATCGCTAAAACACAAACGTTTGAGCAAATCTCCGCGGTCAACGGACATACGCGTCCGAAACACACTCGCCGGCGAGGTTCGCGAGACAGACAGCTGCAGACATTAGGTAAGAAACGCCTACGTATTGAGTCGCGAGCACAGGCGTTGCCAACCAAGCAGCCTAAACCACTATGACCCGAGAAAGATGATAGTCACGGGATTTGAATCTTGAGGCGGCGAAATACAGTCAATGACCAATAATATTTCCACAAATTCAATTTTCCAATAGACTTTAGTGTATTTTCATGTTCACTGGAAATTATTCTATAGCATTCTTGTTTAACGGATTGCAATTATTTTGGTACTGGTAGAAACCCTTCATGAATCTTGCAAGCTACAATCTTGTTTCATATCGGTTATTAATCTTATTTATCATATGACGTCGCATCTGAGAGTGTAATAAAGCCATGCATTAAAAACGATAACCCACTAGTGGATTAAATATGCAAATTACGTCGTAACGTTATACGTTGACGTCCCTAAAAACATCGCGTTTTCTAATGGCGAAATCGTGACGTTTCACTGCAAATTTTGCAAATAAAATGCGATTTTAGTGTCATATGATAAATAGAATCTTGCATTCGTGCTCCTGAATTATTGAATTTATTAAACTCGTTTGGGAAAACCGATAAGATGCTTGGCAAAGCCTCGCATCTTATCTTTTTCCCCAACTCGTTTAATAAATTCAATAATACATGGGCACTCATGTAAGATCCTCTATATATATAATTAGCCTGACTTTAAATTTTACGTTTTGAGTTTTAGTCACTTTTTTCACGAAGTCGCCATTAACGTCAATGAAAACTTGTTGTTTTCAAATTTTATATAAAGTTTGACAAGCTGTATCTTTATACTGAGGATGCAGAAATTAGTTCCGTAAACAGTATTTATTTTATTATTCATTTAGCTTTTCAACCATAGTTATTATTCTATGCTTGGCTTACGAGAACTATCAAAAATAATTTTCTTGTAAACGTGTAAATGCACTAAACTCTAATGGGAAATATTCTTGAGGAATTCCTTTTGGGTCTTGACTGTACGTTACTTGTGACGTCATCCGGCGATTTTAGGATAGCGGCCATATTTGACTTTGTGCTTGCTTTAGAGATAAATTTCTTTGTAATTGCTTGCATTTGTTTTTTACTGCTTACACAAAATGTTGTTTGTTAGTTATGCTTTTAGGCAACAACTGTTCTGTCTATTTCTGCCCGCTTGACGGAAACGATGGTAGAGTGAAGTTACGCGTTTCCCAAGCCTATATGAGCGGTGATCTGGGGCCGTATTCATAAAGCCACTTAAGTCGTTGCTATGCTGTTGCTAAGGCTAAATATCTATAAAGGAGATTCCCCTTCAACTATGTCTGGAGGAACAGAGCAAATTTCATAGATGTAGGGAATCTCCTTCATAGGAGTTTGGCCTTAGCAACAGCATAGCAACCACTTAAGTCCTTTTATGAATACGGCCCAAGTTTTATAAAAAGTTATGATAAAGAGCAGTCCAAATAATGTATTCTGTGTCTCTTTACTGAAGGACTAATATTTCAAGTGCTGGCATTTATTTCAACGACCACATCCACTTCCTTGCACTAAATGAAGACTTCATTCGATATTTTGTAAAACTAATCACGCTTTGTAGGATGATAAAAGTGATACAATTAGAATACCAGATATTTGAGATTTCTTCTTATGAAATTACTGTGGTATCATTGAAATAGACATAAGATAGGAAATGTGTACTTTTAATTGAGATCATGCTGAACCAACATTATAAAGTAAACATTTGTACTTTAATTTGGAAAATGTGAACAGATTACTCTATCTTATCAAAACGACAGGTCAACTAGACCTCATGGCTACACATGTTCTCTGCCACCTATCATTTGACCGAATGAGATCCTGGGCTTAAAGAACAGACTTCCACTTGATCTACGGACTGTTTACGGTTAACACTCCGAAACATCGCAGTCTTCCTGTTGAGTCTTTACACATATATGACAGCAAAAACCTGTGGACACTTATTTCCGTCGACCTGGGGCCGTATTCATAAAGCCACTTAAGTCGTTGCTATGCTGTTGCTAAGGCTGAATATATATAAAGGAGATTCCCTACAACTATGAAATTTGGTCTGGAGGAACAGTCTTTGTAAGACTGTTCCTCCAGAGCAAATTTCATAGTTGTAGGGAATCTCCTTCAAAAAATTTAGCCTTAGCAACAGCATAGCAACGACTTAAGTCGTTTTATGAATACGGCCCCTGCTATGCTGCTAACTCGTATTCATGCTCTGGCTGGCACGGCGCGGTCAGTCTTTGCATGATCATTCATGCTTAGTCCGGCCTTGCATCAAAAGGGTTCGCAACAGACGTTTGTAGCAGAGTTAAATAATGCATTTGGCTGCTAATTTTTATGGTTTCAGCTTTTCAATGTCAACGATTTTTTTTGTCTTGAACAGCTTTTTTACGCATAAGCAGCTTATGATAAGGGATGTCGGTCGAACATCGGTTACAGGATGATGTTCCAAGGTTAATATGTAATTGTAAAGAAAATGTACAGAAATAGATCAAAGAAAGGTTTTTAATAATCTAATGTAATGTTATTTGGTTCTTGTATGTTAGTGCACTGATTAGAGTGTTGCAAACCTGCATTTGACCTTTAAGCGTAAATCTTTGACACGATGTTGAAATTTAAAAAACTAGACTTGAATTTATATAAACAAACAAATATGAGGAGAGAGTATGCTATGAAATTCTCTAAAACAATCAAGACTTCATGCAAATTTGACTTACATTGTGTGCATTCTGTGAGGGTCGTTCAAAAGTCATTGTCAGCAATTACGCAAAATACGCTACAGCTAAGGGAAAGATATAGCCGTTTCCATGGTCACCAACGACAACGCCGTGATGACGTCAATACTAAAGTGTTCCTATGCTCCTATGCATCAATAAGTAAATGCTGAGACAAATTGATTCACTCTTGTCTTTGTAAAAAAATATTCATCTTAGATCCCTGACAAAAAAGCGGCATTTATCAGCAACACCAAACCTGGTCAGTGAAGGCTACGAATTGCTATAAATCGCCGACAGTTCAGTTTATTCGGCGCTTAAGGTGTAGGGGTACAACTCCATAATTTTCACCATCTATACAAACGGCAAAGCTTTCCTGAAGTCCTACTTTCTTCCCTGAAAGGAAAGACTTTGCTCCACTTTAAAAGGGACCTAAAATGAAAATGGCTAAGTCGTTTTCCCTGAAAGTGTACCTATCCATCTTAAACTCGAGATCAGTCTAGTTTTTTCCCATGCTTTATTTTGCATTTTATTCAGAGTTTATGGCACTAAATGAATTACAGACCCTATTAACTGTGTTCAGGATGAATCGTTAATTTTGCAGGGATGGTAATTCTTATCAAGAATATGGGACCATTTCGTAGCGGGCTTACCTGTAGAAAGAATTTGCCTCGTTAACATCAGACCCTATTTTGAGGGAGAGCGAACAGGAAGTCTTTAAAGTTGTTTCCCTTCGTCAAAAAATAGTGGAAAATACAATGTGTATTTAGTCACCTTAACTTGCAGCGAATCGTCTACCTTGTTATAAGGCCTGAATATGAATAAAATTAGCTTATGATCTTTAATTACCTCACGTTGACTTCTTAGTTATAAAGAGGCTTAAAACCTTGCAATAAAACTGAAATTTGACCTACATGTCTGCTGAAGACAAACAACCTTGTTTTAGTATATTGTAAAACCTTTACTGGACTTGGGCTCTGTGCTTTCGGAGGAGTAAAACCCGGGCTCTGGATGCGGGACTTTGTTGTTTGTTACAATGTCTGTAATTGATTTTTTTTGTAATGTTAAGGCTAGCCCGATGACCACCTACACGGGAAATGGCTGTTCACCTGACTGCCGCCGTTGACATCTTTGTGGTGCCTAATTTTGTGCTGTCTTTTCCCAGATGGTGTCTTGGGTGGGTTCAGAGTCTTCCCTAAGCGCTGAAAGGGTAGCTACCTGAATGCGGACAAAAAAGAACAACAGGAACTCCATTTCAACATGAGAGGAAACAGACTATGGTAAATGTGGCTAATGCGTTAACCGACTTGGCATCCAGCATTATTAAGTTTGGTCAAACCACTATATAAGCTACTACAGTGGACTCGACAGTATCGGATCAAGTTCAATGCTGTATTTGAATGCTAAAATTATGTATGTTATTATACATAACAAATGCAAAATATCTCTTCCATCTATCCATGTCAAAATATTTACGAAATTTATCCCAGTATGAACAGATAACCTATCAAGACTTACAGGAGGGTCTTTCGACAGTAACGAATCAGTTGCGACAGTATCGGATCATATGATATTATTTTATAGGAGAGTTCCTCCTAGGAGTTCTGCCAACCTTCTTAGCTTATATAATTTGGCTACATAAACAGTTGAACCTATGAAACCCTCAAAGGAAACTTTTATGGCCTTTCAACGATATTTTTCACGTGGTCCTGCAGCAGCAACTGTTTTGTCTATTAAGAACAGTTGAGTGTATACAAATGTACAAGCATGTCAATAATTCTTAACTTAGTAGCCTCTGCGCCCTTTTAGCACGGAAATAGTCAAACAGTTAAGACCATAAAACTCTGATTTTGCAAAGTATAGACCCTGATGAGACCGTAGTGTCTGATCAGGATCAATAGATTTACGGTGATTTTCCGTCTTTAAACACCACATGGTATTTCAACGGGTTCTGCCGTGCACTCATCTGAGTCTACACAGTGTACAAATGTCAATCTGGTGAACGCCAGTCATTAATTGGTTCACACACATGCGAGTTGATCTCGAATGTTTCTTCAGAATGTTTAGCAGAAGCTTAGTTGTGCTACGCAAAGCCTTCATTATCAGACGCTAGTGTGTGGGTCGCGTGATGGGGGTACTTTACGAAAAGGATGTTGTGTGATTTTTATACCGATCTTCTTTGAAAGTAGACAAAGCAGTCATTCAGGTAGTTGATTTATGATTTGCTTTCAGCATCAGACATTGCGTCCAACATAAAGTTTTCCAGCTGATGCCTGTATTTCAGTTCAGGTTATATAATGACCCGTTACTGTCGCACATCTGTGTTCCACTTTTCAAGTCCTTAGTTTCATTAAATACTGGGATGTCACAAAAATAATGACTGTCTGCAATTTTAGGGATGCCAGGACACATAAATTACAAAGCAGAATTGGTTTCAATCGCCTGATGATAAAATTGTGTAAACATGGAGGTAAAGAGCAACAGACAAAATGCAAGCGCCGCTGAAGAGGGGCAAAGCTTTTCAACAACTCTGATTAGTTTCACAGCCGCACATTTCGATCGAAATTTTCACCCTGCACTTTGCCATTGGTCTAACTTAATGACTTTAATATAATGGTAAAAATATTAGCCTCATTTATGAGAAAAATGGGTGATAACTTATGAGAGATCCGATACTGTCGATGATCCGATACTGTCGAGTACACTGTACCTGATTTTCAAGGTATACATTTTGTATATACATGTATACTGTATATACTGTACGAGCATATATATTGAACTTTAAGTTGAATCATGTCAGCCCCAATATTTTGCATAGTGCTTTTTAAACATATTATATTGACTATTTTTCGAGTTTATTTTCTAGGGTATATATACACAGTTTCCTACGGATTTCGAGATCCTGTTAATGATAGTAGCACAAAGTGTCTTCTTAACATTTTCTAAATCGAACAATATTTCACAGTGAAACAATGCTTGTAACGTTATTTAAATTCTTTAGCACAGATTTTAGAAACCCACAGCGACACTAGCCTAGAATACAGATAGTTTCCCTGCAAGACAGCAATTAGATTTCAAATTGAATCTCTTAGATATTAATAAATGGCATATTGTCGCATATTACGGCGCAGATGGGTTCTGATAAAGGATTCGTAATTATCTTTACCGTAACTACTGTAGTATTGTGACAAAGATGGGTGGGAAAACAGAATAGACTATGTATGGTCAGACTGCTCATAAAAACGATCTGACCAGAGCCTGCACTGTTACCCAGCGGGCACATCACGTCGTAATGACGTCGCATTGACGTCGATGCGACGTCATCACGTCGCATCGTCGTCAGTGTGACGCCATTGCGACGTCATGTGCCTCCTGGGTACTATTTCTCCACCATATTGACACATCTCACCATATTGACACACTAGAGTCTAGTTTGTGTGGATAATCCTGTACTTCTGTATATATTTCTGAGGATCTCATGTAAGATTAGAAATTGCATAGTTGTGTGTGCTAAAGGTTGTCACCCTCTTTAAATAAAGTCTTTACTTACTTGCTTACTCTCAAAACAGGACGTCATACTTGCCTCAATAAAAGCGAGTCTGCTATTTTCGTTTCTTAAATGTTATCGTTGATTCCAATGAATCTTTCTTTATTTGAATTCATTGATCTATGTTTAGATTTTAAAATACCTATATCAAAATTGCTTTAAACAAAAAGATAAAATCAGATAACATCACCTCTAACTAGATGCCTTATACATATGAGTCTTTCATTTCTTTCTCTCTAAACCAATTATAACTTGATAATAATGTTGTAAAACGGGTACAATTTATCCTGCCCGGGAATCTGAGGAATAAATCTGTATAAAGTATTTTGATTACCCTACAGAGTGGTAGAATGAAAAAGACCGACAAAGTCCTTTGAGAGATAAGAAAATCAGATAATTCTTCAATGTAGCACTTGAAAAGCAACACTTATATTTTGTTTGGATGTTGTTTAACGATTAGCCATTAATGTCCTTCTTTTTTTTAGCAAGATGCGATTATAGGCCTTATTTTTTTAATGATTAGCGATTTTTGGTACCCCATCCAGACCCTCATGTTTGCAAAGACAAGTAATGTCAGCAGTAAAGTACTTTTACTTCAATATCCTGACCTACATTTCACGTGTTTTGATATTGTCGGACTGTAGTAAAACCATCCTAACATTGGTATGAATACTTGAATGTTTACTAAAGATGACGTAGCTCGGAAATCCGGCACTGATATTTCATATTCTATCGTTGAAAACAACCGAGTACCTATAGCACAGTACATTTAGAGCCTTTATAATAGCAATATAAATGGCCATTGGACGGAAGTGGAATAATGTGTCTTAGAACGAGTGATTTTTCATAGGTAGCGGGGCGTTATCTCCACATTTCTCCAGACATCAAGCTATGCTCCTCTTCTTCTTATCTGCTCCTTTCTCCTCATTGCTAGACCCTCTTCTTTATGGCTGGTACTTCTTCTTAATAACCATATCGTTATTTTGATACCATTGGCAAATTGTTGAATATTATTATTGGACATTTATTGATACAATATCTGAAGACAGTACGTTCTTGGCGGAAAAATGGCATGGCAGGTTTGTGTTGAAATTTTCATTCCAAAACATACGTTATCGGCTCCAGCTCAACACAAATTTCTAACCTCTGCTGAAAACTATACATGCTTGAAGGATCATTTGTATCATTAAACGCAGACTCTTCAGAATAGCATTCTCGATTTTACAGATACCCTTTTCTAAATGAGAAATTAATCAAGAAAATTGAGTACACAGTTTCATCACGAATTAACTGTATAGCTTCTTCATATACGGAAGCTTCTCTTCTGCATTTATAATAATAACATTTGCTTGAGAAGGCCGTGAGGTGAAAGACAAATGCAAACTATTTATCTCGGCAAATTCAGCTCCGCAAAAATCATTTTTGCCGTCAGTAACGCCTTTACAAAATGAATCGATACATCGCGCCGAATACTAGAGAAAATGGAAATTGTTTAATTTATGAAAGTCGTATCTTTCTAAAATGCATATTTTATTTTCATTTCTCTTCAGTGTAAATCATTATAGTTAAATGGACAGCATAATTTTCGGTAACTTACATGACATTTGCCGTATCGGCAATGTGTCATGATCGTTACTGAAAAAAATATACATCAGGGAGATAGCTATTCATTATGTATTGCGCCGCGACACGAGAAAATCAGGAAGACTCAGATCAGTCTGGGCAGCCACCCAGTCTAATCAGAGTCTTCGCTGTGCGCTTAAAGGGAAGCTAAGGGTCTAAGCTACCTCCATGCGAACAGCGAAGACTGAGATCAGACTGGGCAGATGCCGAGGCTGATCTGAGTCTTCGTTGGGCGCACATGCCACTTTGTTGGTTTTGTCGTGTCGCGGCTCTTTTGTAATTAAGACCACATATGGCAGCACGTGAATTTAATTAGTATTCATTTTTGCATTTATAAAAATGAAACACCGACTTTTTACCTGAAATTAACGATCTAATAGTTCATCTCATGTTTCTCTAAAAAAATGTTTTTTTTTTTTTTTTTATTGTTGTTTTTTCTCAAAAGGTTACAAAAGGCAGACACCGTTTCAGTGAGTGTGTTCTTGAGACATGCTTAGCAAAATGCAGCATCACTTATGTTAACTAGCAATGCCTTATTAATCCGTTTATGCGAAATTCATATGCAGGCTTAAAATATTATAGTTTTGATTAATAAAACTAATCGAGGGCTGATCCAGAGGTTCGTGGACACCTTAAATAACTAAAGAATCTGAAAGGCTCATCGATAAAATGTTACATGCACATCGCCAAATCATTGGCAAACGCGCCTGTAAACTTTGAATCAGATATCTTAAACGGTTCATATATAACATTACATTTTGTTTGGTTACCCTAGATTGCGCGGCGCACGCCACAACGTCACGTTAACGTCTGCTGCATGCTAGCGCTAATAAATATCCGATCTACTAAAGAAATCGTGACACTAAAATCACAAGTTTCAGCATTTTATATAATACGAGGAAAGGAGGAATAAGACAATCACAAGCTTTTCATCAGGTTTTATAAGGCACAAACTCTGATATCGCGTAAACATTCTTGGGCTCAGTTTTGAGGTGTAGAATTAAATCTACAATTTATCGAATAAGTGCATCACTGCCATCCTGAGGTCCGAAATTATGGCTCAAAATTTATTTTTAGCACTCCCACACACAGTATCTCAAACTGTTTATTTCTCATGATGCTTCGTGTAAACTTTATTTTGTGTCCATTGGTTTTATGTCTTTTTATGTCGACCTTTAGACTGATTGCGTCCGGACGTTGCAAAAACGTCATTTTCTTCTTTCATGTCTGAGGGTGGTGGTCTGTGTACAGAATGTCATATCAAATGTCAGTAATAAAAATTCATATTGTTTGATATCTGGAAATGTTACGTTCGTTCTTGACTGAAATTTGATACTGAAATAGTGAAAAATAATCAAATACTATGATAGTGAAATTTGATACTAAAAATAGTATTTGATTATTTTAAAAGGAAATGTTGTATTTCCCTGCAAAAAAAATCTGGAATGCGCCGCACAGTCCACCCCTTGTATATTCAAACGTAGATTCCAAACCCAATATTCAGTGACTCTAGCTGAAATTGTGAGAAATTATTTAGTCATATATAGAGAAGCATTGGTTATGTTTTGAAAGAAATAACTTATTGCATTTGGATTTTATGAACTGTGTCCACGAATTTCTGGATCAACCCTCATATATATAAAGCTTTGTAAGCTTTGAATGAAATTCTGTACTGTTCTATATTATATTTTGTTCAAAGGTTGCTCAGTCTCCTCAAACAACTGAATGTCTAATACTGAAGCAATATGTTTTGGTACATTTTCTTCAGTCAGTTGCTTTATTTTCTATTATCAGCCAGCCAATATTATTATATCCTTTGCTGTTCAGTGACAAGGACTTCTATGCTTAAGGCGTGAATTTTCCCCATGATTTAAAAGTTATACGGATCACTGACTTTTGCTTTGCATTTATGACTATGACATGTAACTTGCATGGAAAATGAATTTTCAAGTGGTTTTGTCAATGTAAAGTACGTTAAACATACGTTGACGTTGACGTCATTATTGAGATAAATTGTAAATTATCCTCAAACTGATCGTTGAAATAATGATTTACTGTATACATTTCACCCTTTTTTGACTTACATTACTTACATAACAGACAACACTGGATAGTTTTAACAATATGTATTTGACCTTGACCTCATTTCAAGGTCATGGTACACAATAAAATCCTTGAAGATCACAGTGCTACTGTTGACCATTCTTCTTCTTTGGCTTATTGAGTATCGTTCCGCCCCCGTGACCCAGCTTCCCACTCGTATATATTGCGTACTTGCATCGCATAAGCTTAAGTCTGCTGCATGAAGGAAATGCTGGGTCACGGGGGGGGGGGGGGGGGGGGGGGAAGTACTTGTATCTTAGTTATAGTGAAGCGTTCTCTTTTGGCCGCTTTGACCGGAAGTATAACTGTGGTTTTGGATGTTTAAATGCCAGTCAGGCGTAACAAGAAGAAAATCATTGCTTTGTATTGTGATATGCATGTATTTAGCATGCATTTATGACAAAAATGTATAAAATGAACGACTGATTTCAATATTTTTATTACCTCAAAAATTGAGGTATGCGAAAACCTTGAATTAAGGGTAGGTAGGGTCAGACTGGATTATCTCCCCATGTCTTTGGGTCTGAATCACAAATGATCTGATTTCATACGGCTTACATATTTGTGGAAGCTCCGCTAAGAAAAATTTGCACACTTTATACTTTTGAAAATTCGGACCTGTCGCGCCGGTCTAATGGGGAAAATCCTCGCCTTAATCGAAGAAGTCCTTTCAGACTAACTCAATGTTATAACAAGTTTTTTTTCTGTTAATGGCATTGTTTCAGGGCCAGAAGGACTTTGCAGTAGCATTAAATCATGATAATGCCCACAGTTTGAACTACCTCGTAAAACAAAAGGCTCGAATCGCGAGAAACAGGATTAACACTGACGATAAACTCCAGGCTCCGCAGGCTGATGAGACATATTGCTTTTGGTTTACAGCCTTTAAACGGCTCATCTATTGTTTGTATCTACCGGAACTGAGACTTAAATGTGACTGCGCAAATGTGCAAGCTGATCTGGATTCACTGTTTGCAGTCATAAGGGAAATTGTCACGTGATTTAGTCAAATAAATGCCACTGAAGCGAATAAATGCCGGAAATTTAAAATTCAAATGTTCTGCTTTTGTCAATTCCAACATTTTTGCTTAATTTGAAATGCAAATCTGATTTTCTGCAAGCAAATTAAAATGCAGAAACAAAACGTTTTTCAGTCTTTTCTGAATTTAATTCAATTCGTCTTGTCTACACGAATACAAACCAAATATAAAACAAAATATTGCAGAACTGAGTACTATTGTCAAAAATTTAAAGAAAAAAATTATAATTAGAAATAATTGCTACTAAAATGTGTAGCCATCAATTCAATGTCTTTACAAAACTGATGTTCATCCCGAGTAGTTCTTACAAAAATGTTAACTGGTAAGCCCCATGTTTACCCATAGACACAATGTTAACATGACGAGAGTTACGCTTTCATTCTCTGAAGTTAAACTACACCGAAAATCTAATCAGTTGAACGTTTCAGTTTTTGAAACGGCTGTTGTATGGCCGTTTATAATAGCCAAACAGCAAATTTGGATTGATTTTGTGTAAAATCTGCGCGAGGTCCGAGGCGGTGTAGTGTCAAAATTGCATATTTTGGAGAGAGAAAAATGTCTCGTTTTAATATACAGTCAGTGAATTATCATCAGGTAACGACTTGTAACGCTAGAATTGGTTGGTAAATACGGAGTTGCTGCTTTTATAAGCATAAATAAAAATAAAACATTTTTTCTCCGTTTACCTTTATTTTTTATTTTTTTTTTTACCTTTATACCCGTGATCGCTATGCACAATTTTTTACTCAAAGCTTATTCAAACTTCATGTCTTTTTACTATTTTAATCATTGGTGTTGATGACAGAACGCATTTATCGTTCTTCAGTGTCGCTAAGCCCCAAAAGTTTGAAAGAAGAAAGATGATGCGCAGGTCTCGGCAGGCAACGAGCATCCCTCTCCGAACCACACTTACTATCGTATTCCGCGGGACACATTAGATGCAGAAATCAGATAAGAGATCCACACAGGAAACTAGAACTATATGGGTTTGATTTCTAACAATATAGCTACATTTATTTGCAAATTATGCTGAACGTTTGACGAAGAGTATACTTGCCGTTAGTTTCTTCGGACTCTTCCGTTACAACGTATTATAGAAACTTCTAAGCATCGACATTACAACATCAAATTACAGTGATAAAGTAGAATCCTGAATTAGCTATGATATCCCACAGATTTTGTTTCAACCAACCTGACTCCAAGGTCATATAACTTTTTTGTGCTCAACTCAGCTGAGCATGAAATATTACCTACTAATAAATAGCAAATTACTGATAAGTACAGTTGTTTTCATGCTCAGTTTAGCTGAGTATGAAATTTTCTCTGCTTATGAATATGAAAATGCCAACATTAGTTGGCATTTTCATATTTATCAGCAGAGAAAATTCCATGCTAAGCTGAGCTGAGCAGGAAAAAAGTTTTATAACCTTTGAGCCTGACTTCTCTAAATTCATCATAAACATTACACGCCTAATTACATGTATCTAGTACAATATTGTGCCAGATATCAGGCAGTTTTCTTTGCATCATTGACAAAATAGGCACTATTACCAAGAAAAAAATCAGTTGGAGCTACTTTGTTTTAGCTAGTAAACTTTTTCTCTTCAGTGTGAGTTTAAAAAAGCCTTTTTCCAATTCTACACGCTTACTACAAATACAGATTCTCCTAAAGCCCATCCAATCGTTTCTTCACAGTAAATTATTTTCTTACACTTGCCGATTGTTTTCTTTTGTATTCCCAACGGAAATTGCTGTGACAGTTTTCAAGGGATAGAGAGGAAAAGAAAATATTAAGCTCCAACTTGTTAGCGAGTTGTGTTTTCGAAGTTTCTATAAGTGAACATGACGGTTCTGGTATTTTAATTCATCAAACTGTCCAGAAATCTCATGTAGGCGCCGGATAGTACCATTCTTTTCGGGACAAAGAAGCAATAAAGAAGTAGGAGGTTTTATTTGTTTGTCTGCAAAATGTTTTCGTGAAAATTGTTTTGGCATTTTCAGTTGTTGCAAGTTCATTTCCTTTTCAGTTTTACCTATCAGGCAATTTTGTTCGTACGTCTGCGTAACTTGGTAATAATTTCTCTCTCAGTGAAAATCTGCAGCATCGTACTTAACTGTTATAAGAAAATTATTTACATAAATGCATGTGTCGCAAAGTATTAACACATTGTTTTAACATGCATAAATACACGCATTTATTATGCATAATGTGATTCACGCGCTGATCATGAATCACCGATTTTGAGGCTTTTTATATGCAAGTTTCAGGGCAATACCCTGTCAGTGCAGAAGCGGCAGCATGCAGTTGAGTTATCGGTGAAAGACTTGTATGCGAGAGTTAAACAGATTCGAATATTGTAAAAAGAAAAAAAAAGGAGAGTAGGCGTCATCAAAGGTAAAGAATTTAGTCACTGGCGACATCTGGCAGAAAACTCGTTACGGTGTCAAATCGATAACTCTATACTACCTGTAAATTTTAGCCCTTAGGCCGAGATTGCTTCCATTTTCAGTGTCTTAAAGGTCAATAGAGAGAACTTAGAAATTTTCCGACCAAGCTTCGAATCAATAGTTAGCAAAATTAGGCGTTCAGGGCAGAAATTTCCCATTTAGCCACGAGTATGTGTGTAAAAAATACAACATTGTAATCAGTGGAATAACAGCTTTCAGCTCATACGTTATAAAAGATTTGAAAATGTTAATTTATATATTATGTTATTTACGCCCAAAAACGAAGATTCGCGTAATTTGAATAGAGTGTGAAGAAACTTATGGTTTATAGAAAGAAAACCATGGGCTTTGATGGAAGAAACTGCTCATTGAAGTTCCGTGCTAGAAGTTATAATTTGATGTCGGAAAATATATTAAATAAGAAAATGAAACTTATTAATGAGCTTCTATACATTTCCCTATTAAACTGAGAACCGTATACAGGTAACTGCTTATCCCCGGTCCTCTCGGAAATTCTCGGAAAATCCCATAACTATAATGAGAATTCTTCCCTGTGTGTGTCAAAAACAGAGCAAGTGAAAAGGCAAACAGTGTAGACCCTGATCGGACTGCTTATCACGAACCTGCACTGTTTCCTCATACAATGCTGTCGCAGTATTTTATGCCATTAGGATCGACGGAGACGTCTACGGATATTGGCGTTTTCTAATAAATATGATAAATGGAGAAAGTCAACCCGTCCAGGAAATTGTTCTGGTCGATCTTTATTGAGACATATTGTTTCCCTCAACTGTTTTTTAATTATCCTTGATAGCCGAGGGCGGTGGAATTCTTTCTTTCTTGTTTATTTTGACATTCACATGTCACTCTGGTCAACAGTTACAGTTTTCAGAAACAACATAATTTCAGACCAACAGTGATGTTTTATACTTAACGTTTGTAATGGAATCGATTTGTAAGATCTGTCTAAAAATCGAAAGTGGAGACTAAATGTAGGGGCTTTCTGTTCAACTATCCTGTTCAAATACCCTTTCATGTTTGAAAATCACCTTGGAGCAAATTGTGTGTACTTTGTTTGCGCCATACGTTTGCTTGACGTTACTAAGAATGTTGCTATGTCGAGAGGATAGCAAAGTTATATGTACTGAAAGGATTTAAAAACGTCCACTCATTAATTTTTAATATCTCAAAAATGAATGCATCTACGTCCACAGAAATTTTACAACATATATATTCTTCCATACCTGATTTTATCAATAGTCCGAATTCGAAATCGTTCAACCGAATCGGTCGGGAATAAGCACATGCTCCTCGTGTTCTTAGTACTGTTTACATAAGGATGAATAACTTAATATATACAGTTTTTCTGATGAAACATTTCTCATACAATATCAAATTGAATTGTATAAGTTTGAACTCGGTCTGTTGCTTGATTTGGCCTTCCGCGCCTAAATTTTGCAAACAGGTACAGAGTTTTGGGCCAGTTAAATGCTGAAATTTTAAAAAGTGACGTCGCGAGACAATTTTATGTGGTAATTACGGCAATTTAAAATCTCAGATGAGGTGTACGGTTTACAGAAAGCCCAAAAGACCTCAACAGAGCATCTAACCGAGATTGAAAACCAGAGGTCATGACGTTAATTTACGTCGACGTATTTTGTCGTTAAATGTAAAACACTGTCATATGTGAACGGATCAGCAGCCAGCAATAAAAAGTAGAAGTTTTTAAATCGTCTCACTATAGTTGAGCATGCAGTCTGAAATAGACAATTGTTTTCAAACCCTCTACAAAACACTTTTCTTTGTTTTCCTTTGATATTAAGAGGTTTTATGTCTGCATCATCAACACAGTTAACAAAAAAGTACCTATTTCTGTCAACCTTTTTGTTGGCAATGCAATTCAAGTCGTTTTACGTCAGAGAAAGCTCAAATAAATCTATGCATAAGTTGACCGAGTAAATTTTGTGACTGTGGAGATCAGTTTGAAAACAGTAAGTAAATAATAATAATGATTGAACTGAATAATAATGATAATAATAATTCTAATAATTCTTCGTCTTTTTCTTCTTAAATACCTGCAAGAAATCCAAATCAGAAACCAAACACTTGTCGCCAAGAAGATGATGTCAGAAGTAACCAATCGTTGCTTGTCAATAATATTTGCACGCAGTCACCGCTCACTGATTTGCTGCGACAAATCTCACAGCGTGAACTGGCAGCTATGAGGTTTATGACTGCTAACTATCGGTAGTGACTTCTTCTTCTTATTATTATTATTACAATTATTATTATTATTATTATCATTATTATTATTTTCTCCAAAACTGGAAATGGTTTGTTTGTTATCATGACATTACCCACGATATGCTTTAGGTTGTGTTGCATCCTTCGATTTTGATAAATGTGCATTCATGAAGTTTAGCATGTTTACGTGAATGTAGAGATAAGCAGCCGTGATAAAATAATGCAGCAGGTCCGTTAAATTGTGCAACCAATGTTGATCGATTCATTTTAAAATCCTCTCTGAGTACATCTTTTTAGTAGTCTCATTAGTTTGATAAAGAATTGAATTTTCACTGGCCTTTCACTGTTATATAAAACTTTTTTCTCTATATATTTCGATGCGGAAGCCGATGTATTTGTTGAAGAATATATGAAACGTTTGGTCCAGAAGTTACCTGCCGCTCGTCTGATAGGGTTTCTATTACAGCTATATGCTTACATTCACATCCTTATTTCTGTAGCTGGGCCATGCTGGGCAGATATACAAAAAGAAGTGATTACAATAATTATTGATTGCTGAAATGTTGTCGGGTAGCAAAGATACAAAAGACTTGTGTTATTATAAGATCGATTTTATATTATAATGCCTTAGAGTCGTAGTCAATGGGATCATTAATGTGCAAAGGTAACTAACTTTGTGCCGCGACACGACTAAACCAACAAAGTGGCATGTGCGCCCAGCGAAGACTCAGATCAGCCTGGGCATCCGCCTTGTCTGATCAGAATCTTCGCTTTGCGTTTAAAGGGGAGCTAAGGGTCTAAACTCTAGATAGTCTACGCTAGCTCCAGTCAGACAGCGAAGACTCTGATCAGACTTGGCGGATGCCCAGGCTGATCCGACTCTTCGCTGTGTGCACACTTTGTTGGTTTTGTCGTGTCGCGGCTCAGTTATATAAATAAAATCTTTCTATCGGTGAAACTTTTCAAAAGGCTCGTCATCACCCAAGGTGACAAAGCTGACAAGCAGCGATTGGTTACTTCTCGGCAATGTTTAGTGTTTGGTATCTAATTTAGGCTTCTTGAAGTTATTTGACCTTGGACAAAGGTCAAAGGATAACCGTGATCCTAGTACAAAGCAATTTTCATGTACTGTATATACCAACTTTTTTTACATTATAGACTTCAGTAGCTTCTGAGAAATCTGTTGTTTTAGCATTTTCCCGCACAAAAGAACAAAGGAGCTTTGACCTTCTATGAAAGGTCAATGGTCAGCCCAGGCCCAGGGTCGTCTAAGGATAAATTTGAATGTACATGAGTCCCCATTTGAGTTTAAAGCAGAATTTACCGTCTGTAAAAAATCGAAACTCAACCCAAGGTCATCATTTGAACATGTTCGATAGTACTTGAGTCCCAACTTTCAAAGTCATCGGCCATTTGGTTCTGCAGAAATAAAGAATAAATTAATTAAAATAAAAAAGAATATGTGAGCATGACAGCAACGGTGTCAGCCAGAATCCAATATGGAGAATGCGTGATTGTATAACGGGATTGAGACTCGGGTTCCTTGCTCTTATTCTTAACTTTTTATCCTTGTTTCTTTCTTTCCGTATTTTACATGGTAACATTATAAACTTTCGTCAGAGTTTTCTCAAATACTTTCAAACCTAGAAGCTTTACACTTAGAATACATATGGACAAAGAGTTGTTGTATTGTTAGTTTGGGAATCAGGCTTGTTGCTCTGTTTCTTCTCTTTATCTATCCATTTTTCTGTCTTTCTAGGGTAATTTTTGTCAGATTTTCTTAGGGGATTATGCACACTGGATTCTTCACTCTTGGTATACATGTGGAAAATAATTTATTGCATCATGGAATTGAGACTCGTACCTTTATTTTATACTCTGTTTATCCTTTTTTCTTTCTTTTGATATTTCATACATTGAATTTTTTTGTCAGATTCTTTTCAGAAACTTATTCAAGCGTCGATTTTTAAACTTGTTTTACATAAGAACAACTGTTTGTAATTTGGAATTGAGGATCCAGTTCTTTGCATATATTTTCTGTCTTTTCACAGTTTTCTCTGGGACTATCTAAGCAAGGCACTTCATATTTGGTATGCAAATAAACAATGAGTTGTATTGTGGGATCGACAAGCAGGATTTGTTGCTCTTATTCGTCCTTTATCCAGTTTTCTTTTTTTTCGTGTTTAGCATGTTGAAATTTTATATTACAGTTTTCTTTGCAAGTTTCAAGCTACCCTGTTCAGAAGGGATATAAGTAATGAGTTGGTGTACTGTATATGAGCGAGAATGAGGATCCTGGCTCTAATGCTTCTTTTTACTCCTTTTCTTAGGAAATGTCTATTGACTTGGCTAGGATGATTCAGTATTTATTGCTCTTTTTACAATGACTGTGTGTTACTAAAGCAGTGCAGCGGGGCTATGGTTAGATTCTCTGACAGTTCTGGTTTCTCTTGGATCACGACTTATTGTTGTAGTTGACAATCTGACAACGGTAATTTCTTGAAGTGAAAATCGAACCAGACAAAAGCTGACTGATGATTAAAAATAGCAATACAAGCCCACAAGTTTTACGACAATAGCTTACAATATGCAAACTGCTCTACAACATCGGAACTCTTTAGAATTTAAATGTCACTTGTGTTGGATTATACAGTCTCAAATTGAGAAAATTATACTGCTGATTTGCGGCAGTGAAAAGACACGAAGCTTAGGATTTGTGATTAGAATTGGCGCACGAGTATGTCGGATGTCGTTCAGTTTGTGAGTTTAAGGTGGGCTGGTCCACTTTCAGGATAAGTAACTCTGACATGTTCATTTCTGCATTCATTTTCAGAAAGGGTCGAATGTTACAGCAGATAACTTCTCTCGTAGGGGCAATTTTTTCTCTTTAACCCATTAATGCCTAGAGTTCCAAGAATGGGACATGGGCAAACAGTGCAGACCCAGATCAGACGCCGCAAAACGCGGCGTCTAATCAGGGTCTACACTATTTGCATAAGACAATGGGTATTTCTACTTAAAACACAATAAAACTGATAAAAATAAACTAAACCAGACACCCCTGAATGACAAATAGACTCATCCAATGTATACAGAGAGAAGAATCCACTGGACATTAATGGGTTGAGACTTAAGCCTGTTAGGAGCGGCTGTAGCGTAGTGGACAACACTCCAGACTACCAATCCAGGGGTCGCAGGTTCGATCCCCCGCTTCTCCGGTCTTTCGGATGAGACTTAAAACCGAGGTCCCGTCTCCATATGACCTCGTTGTTGGTGGGACGTTAAACCCGAGTTCACTCACTCACTCACTTAAGCCTGTTCTGAAAGCGCTTCCTCATCCATGAAACAAACAGGTCACATTGTAAAACTGATGGGAAATCATAGGGCGGTAAATATAAACAACATTTCTTGAACCTGTATTGTAACGTAGCCACATAGCAATAAACCTGCCCAATGAGATAAGATTGGTTGAGAAAGAAGTGAAGGCTAGGACCAGACTGCATCAAGAGTAACTGTCTGGGTCTGCACTGTTTGAATTGCCCTTTACCATTTCTGGACAAGCCTTTGGTTTGTGAAATTAATTAGATCAGATTTACGTTAAGGTTAATTAATTAGTTTCTTTCTGCTCCGGTAGCAATTGAGATAATAAGTATATAAGGCTAGTATAGAGTAATACGCAGTCAAGTGACCGGGGTTATATTACTTTTGCAGTTGTAATGATGACGATCTTGACCTCGATTTCATGCTTATAAAATATATGTGGTTGAATACCTTTTGAAAAGTTAGATTGCGGTCGCATTCCTCGTGCAGTTCCTTTGGTACCTAACCGCTCTCAATTAAGTCGGGATGAATGAGTTTGAATCCGGAGGGGGCGAAACACGTTATAATTGATCACTTCTGACGGCATCCTTCCGATTTACGAATGCTGTGACTGAATGTGCAATGTTTATTACTGACTACAAAACACCGAATTTGATAAGATTTTGTTCAACGTTCTACACAAGCTTTGATTAAACGGAGAGCATCATGTCTTAACCCATTATCTCTTTTTGTAATACAGTTCACATCGAGGCAACATGGCTGCTCGATTGAGGAGGCTAAGTCATGTATTAGTTAAGGTTAAATTCATGATGTGGAGCTGTGAAAGTATAATGGGGAAAAGGAGGCAGATAAAGATTGTGATTTGTGGTGAGTATAAAAGTCTGTATATACCACACAAAATTATCGCACCTTCCTATCATAGCTGAATTCTTATTTTTACTTTTCTCTACAGTTCGGAATACAAAAAAAGAGCGACATGCTTATCAAAAAGTGTTTTACAAGGAAAGATCAATGGGAAATATTCTGCACAAAACTCTAAAAAACGTCCTGATTGAAAATGAAGTTAGATCTGAAGTTACTTCAATACATTGAAAAGAACGTCCCAGCCATTATTTGTTCCAAGTCCTTCTCAAATTGTGAGGTTGAACAGATGAAAACACTAGGTAAGCCCTATTTTCAAATGTTCGACCATGTATTTGGTGCATGAATACTGGATGCATTCATTATATTGGGATAGGAAGATATACCTATAACACACAAACAATATGAAAGCTACATTACGGTGACCAAGACATATGTGTAAGTGCTAACATTTAACCTTGTTTAAGTAGAATACCCTGTGAAGTCTTCTTAATTTTGACAAAACATGGACACAGGTTACTCGTTTTATATCTTCTCAACCTAATAATATGTGATAGAGTTGGAAAAAATAATTGCTGGGAGGCTCTTAACAATATATTGAAGTACCTTCAGACCTTAATACATTTTCAATAACGATATTATTTTTGTAGATTCTTATCGCAGAAAAAAACCCTTTGATATTTTCTTATTTTAACCATTTATTACATCAACAAGTCTGGGTTTTTTTTGTTTTGTTTTTTTGTTTTTGTTTTTTTTTTTGGGGGGGGGGGGAAGGATTCTAACTGTCAGGAACAATGTAAAGAAGGCATCCGTTAAGTTTTGGGAAGATCTTTTGTACTTTTTTGTACTTTCAGCATTTTCACATTTTATGCAGAGTTTTGTAGTCACCACAATCCAGTGTTTACGACCACCTTGAGGTCCTTTGTACTTGCCATTTACCTGCAAGTGATGATATCTATTTGACGTCCACTCTGTCATGCTAAATGTAGGTCTTCAATATTTTCTGTATCTAATAACAAATTCTCTAGAAATTAAAAATGATATAATTAGAAGGCAAGATATTCAAGATTTCTTCATAAAGTAAATATGCTTGTTTACAGGATACTACAATTCCGTATTGAAACTCCTGGTTCATCACAAGAACTACCCCGTTCCACATATGTAATGTCATTACAGGGCAATGAAATAACTACCAACATACCGTGTGTTTTTTAAAAAAGAAAGTGTCTTTAAAAGAGTACTGTGCTTTTTATGCCCCTGCCATAAAATGATGCATGGAAGGGCATATAGAGGTTACCCTGTCCGTGTATGCGTTTATGTTTTTGTATGTTCCAGATTCGTTTCCGGTTCATAACTTCGTCCTGCATGGCAGGATTTAAAAATTATTTTGCACAGGTGATCATCATGACAAGACAATGTGTTGCACGCAAGAAATAAATTTGTAGCTAGCTGAAAGGTCAAGGTCACCTTGCGCACTTAAACTTTGCGCATAGGCTATAGTGAGAACATGTTCGTGTCCGGCCCTTAACTTTGTGCTGCATGGTGGAATTTCAAAATTATTTGGCGTAAATAGTTATCATGCCCAGACAATATGTCGCGTGTAGAAATCATATCGCTAGCTTAAAGGGCAAGGGCACACTGTCCACGTAAAAGGACCTTGTATGATAAGGCCCATATTTGGCCCCCAGAAAACTCAGCTTTCAAAGACCTATTTAGATAATAAAAATGTATACATAAGAAAGTTTGAGCCTTGAATGTAACAGCAAACACAAAATTAACCAGTTCTCGTATAAAGTATTTGTGACTTTTATCTTGAACATACCCATACCCCCAGCGGATTCTGACGAAAATGACGAACTTGGTAGTCCTTGCGGCTTTCAAAATATTATGAGCCCAGCCTCCAGCACATTTTATATTTTTTATACAGACAAAATTTTGATATATTTTCATGCCATGAAACTATTAAATGTGCTGGAGAAAGGGCTCTATGTTTATTTTTTAACTTTTTGCTACAAAACTGGCAGCGTTTGGAACATTTTCCCGGCTTTCCCAACATAAAAACTTCCATATCTCCACTCATAGACAAAATAAAGATATGTTCTGGGTATTCATTTTCTTAGTTAGAACACAAGGAATAATTTGGTATACATTTCATTTTGATCTGTTGGAATTTTTAGTAAGCAAACTTGAGTGGTGGGGTACCTTGAGAGGCCTTATGCAGTGCACAGGTAATGAGCAGTGTTATCTAACGTTTAAGCATTTCTTCAAAAGCCTTTTATCTAGAGCTTTCAAAAGCTATTGTAAATGACTTATTTCTTTAAAGGAAACTGTATCATACTCAAATTTTCTTGCCGTTTTCCTTCATATTATTGAAACAATATAGGCATATCAGAAATCATATTATTCTGAGGATAAACATAGTTGAAACATATTAGTTTTGTTTGTTCCCATACGCACGGATGGTAAGCAATAGAAACCAGGATAGTTTAAAAGAATTTGAATGGGGGCCAAAAACAGCCCTTATCATACCAGATCCAGTGCATATTCTATATTGAAACATGTTCGTGTCCAGTCCATAACTCTGCCCTATTTGGCATAGATAATAATCCTGGCAAGACAATGTGTCGCGTGCAAATACCATGTCGCTAGTTTATAAAGATCCAGGTCACAGTCAGCACTTAAACTTTGTGCATAGGCTGCAGTAAAACAGGCTCGTATTCTGCCCATAACTATGTCCTCCATGGGTTTTGGCATAAATAATTATCATGAGAAGATGACGTGTCGTGTGCAAGAACCATGTCGCTAGCTTGAAATCTATGACACAGTCCACGCACAAACTGTGTGCATAGGTACAGTGAAAACCTGCTCGTATGCGACCCAAAACTTTGTCCTGCATGGTAGGATTTCAAAATTATATGGCAAAACGATTTGTTGCGCGCAAGAACCATGTCACTAGCCACAGTGCACACGTAAGCCATGTGCATAGGCTACAATGACATCATGTTTGCGTCGTATTCCTGTTATGAACCGCTGAGCCACGTGAGGAACGGCGTTACGAGAGTGCCATCAGATAGTCATCTTCCTGAAATAAACTGGTGTCCTGTATCATTTCCATTGACATAAAGTTGTCATCGCACTATATACTCATCGATTAAGTGCAGTGTTGTATAAAAAAATGTATTCAGTTATAATACCTTTTAGTTCTTCAGCTGACTTTCAAGTCATCATCTTCCATCCGTTAAGGTAGACGATTACAGGAGAACTCTGTATTGCTTTCAGAGTTTTTGTTCGCTAAACTTGGGGTAGCTTACCACTAATTATTCATGAACCACCTCTTTAGGGGAGAAGCTTCAGTCAGGAAGAGAAGGGTAAGAATGGCCACCATTAGTCAGGTAACTAATGTAAACAATCATTAAATAAAATAAGAGACCTAGATGAAAAATATTTGATGGCAACATTTATATTTTTGCTGTAGACTACTGAAGTATCAGACAGTTTTATAACTTTACCCAGTACTAAACTGACGCGCCAAATTTACTGCACACGCTGGAGTTACGTGTTCCAGTTGAAATAGGGGCCTCCAGAGCAGGAAGCATGTGCTTTTTTCTTCTTTAAACCATCGGCTAGAGTCGTTCTTCAAAATGCGGTATTAATTTCGAGTTTTCTAGTGACTAGCTTAAACGTTATTTCTGTTGCCTATGTGAAATAATTGGTGGTATGCTACCTATACAATGACACTAACTACCGTAAAAATCTTAAGTTTTTGAGCAGATAGGTTTGTACAAATAGTGGAAACTGAGATCAGACTGCTCCTTAGGACAGTTTCTGATTTGCCATTCCGTCTGCACATTTTTGGTGGCATTACTTTATGCTAGAACCAAAATAACAGGAGAACAAATAGTAGGGCGAGGGCCTACTTTGGTTGCTGCAGGTGCGGAATGGGGGTTGTCTGTTTATTTTGGTTTCTCAGGTTTTAGGGTATTTTTAACTTTAACATTGTTTTGCAAGGAAACGAGACGGTGAAAATTTTGTATTTTTGTCTTATTCTGTAACATACAATGTAAGGTTTTCTGAAATGATATGCATGAGCATGCCCCATCGATCCAATGTATTTTTCATGACTTTCTTCATGAAATTAAATTTTCTTGCATTTTTTAAAAAATGTAAAAAATACTTATTTTCAAGATAAGTGCATTCTGTGTTTTACCAGTTTGTTTTAAACATCCTATAGTATAGATTATATGAATCACAGAAATGAAAGTGCATTCATATGCCAGAAATTTGAATTTAAATTGAAACTGTGTAACAAAAGTATGTAGAAATACAGATGTACAAAATTTTGATTTTTTGGAAAACGAAACGGTAAAAATATTTTTTTTTTCTTATCCAAATGTTTTACAGCCCTGTGGGTTATTAGGCTGGTAAAGTGGTTTGAATGCCCCACCAATAATCTAATTAGTATTCAACTACCTTAAGTCATCTGAAGTTCTATTCCTTGCAAACATATCAGTTACCTCTGTATTCTATGTGTTTCATTTGTTACTTGAGAAAAACACATACCGCTAGGGCCCCAGTACACTGCAGACATGTAGTTTTATTGCTCAAATAATGAGGTCATTAGAATTTTTATTACTCGATAATAATGAGGTCATGGTTTCTTATCTTTTGCCTGATAGACTGTTTAAAGTCTCCATAGTCCTATCAAAGGTAAACACCGTCAAATTACAAATCATTATGAAACCTGTACAGCCTTCAGAATTGATGAAAATATGTCGGTTGATGTGCTTTTTTGTAGCATATAACCGGCAAAAAAGAAGGAACAATGTATTTTGAAAAAAATGATGTCTCTCCATAAAAACACGGGTTTCGTCTCTGGTTCCCCGTTAAGAAATGCAATAATGCAACAGCGGCACAATCAATGGGATCCTTGCCTAATTCTTTTTGTACATTGTATTTTTATCACTTATTAAACGCTTGTACCTTATATTTTTACCGCCTGTACGTTGTATTTTTATCATGAAATAAAGCTTGTGAAATCGAAAGTAGGTCATTTTGGTTGGCAACTAAAATGACCTAGTTATTATTTCAAATCTATTTTATGGTAAACTCAAGGACGTTTTGATTTTTCAAAGCCGGCCAATCACGATAATAATCAATGGAGAAACTGTAGTGAGAAGTTTGCAGCGATACCTCACGATAAAATATTTCATGCTGATAGAGCAATGGGGCCTTTAAGTTTAAGCAGGTTCTTAAGATACAGGCATTCAAATTGAAACATAGAGCTTCAGATGAATGGCTTTCCGTTTTAGTTTTGAAAGATACCAGCTTCTTAGCCTTTTGATCTGCAAGTCGATAAAATAAGTTTATGATCTTTAATTACCTCAAGCTGCCTTATTTGTAAAGCGGTTTAAGGGCTTGAAATAACAATATGAGATGTGACTTATTAGTCTGCTGAAGGCAATGCCACCTTGTTTTCTAGAGCTCAATCTCACAATCATTTGGGAGGATAGGGCACGTAAAATTCAAGTAAATCTTGTGTGACTTATTCAAATAATGTGTATAAATACTTCTTTCTCAGCACGCCATAGTTCCATCGATATCCCTGAAGTATAACACTGCGAGTAGTTTATTATGAAAGTGAATTATCTTGGGTTTATCACATAAATGGGCCGCGTCACGACAAAACCAACAAAGTGGCATTTGCGCCCAGCGTATATTCAGACCAGCCTGGGAATACGCCCAGTTTGATCAGAGTATTTGCCGTGACCTTAAATGGTAGCTAAGGGTCTAAGGTACCTTCATGCGGACAGTGAAGACTCTGATCAGACTGGGCGGATGCCCAGGCTGATATGAGTATTCATTGGGCGCACATGCCACTTTGTTTTTGTTTTTTTTTTCGTGCCACTGCTCAAATATAAAACAAGGCTTTCTCCGCTTTACTTGTGTGTATAATTTTTTATGTGAATGCGCGCGCGAGTTTGCACAGGCATATTTGTGTGTGCTCTCTTCTAAATGTTTATATTTTTTTCTTATTGTGCTTGACATACATATGTAGCTCGGTAGTAAACAATGGAATATTATGATGGAAGGTCATAGAACTGTGTCTGAGACACAAAAATGTAACGCATATAAGAATGGTAACTCTCCCTTAAGTAGTGAGTTACATCATTTTGATAAACTTTTGACACTTGAGCACACCATAACTAGTTAATTGTTTGCATTACTTCATAAAACTTCATGTACTAGTTGAACATGATGAGTCAAATATAAATCGCTTCATTTTGGAAGCTTTATTTTGGTATACTAAAGTATTTTGTATGCAGACATTTTGATAAAGGTAGGGACGTTCTGCATGTGTTTATTGTCCCTTCGTGTTAGTACTTGCGCAGCTATGAAACCCAAGAAAATATAAGATTTCATATATGCAAGGGTTGAAACTTCATTTATGCACATAAAACGTAAGCGGACACCACACTGAAACAACGAAATGGACGTAAATTGATACCCTTTCCAGTGGTCCTGTTCTCTGTTTATCAGTCTTCAATTATTTTCTTTTCATATGCCAAAACCAGAATTTTTTTTTCGACACGGCTCATTTAGCTGTGAATTTTGGGGTTTTATTACCTCAAAGCATCATACTTTATTGGGCTTGCCAAAAGGTTGCTACGTGTTTTACATAACCACAGAAGTTAGCCTCCTGAAGTTAGGCTTCAGAGGAACTGTGAGAACAGAGCAATATGTGTCATATTTAACTCTCTTAATAGCGAATGACCACGCAGTAAAATTCCGGTATATTTCCCCAACTTTGTCTAAAAAGCATTTTAATTATACACCGTCTGCAAGTAACAAACACAGAGAAAAATCCATTACTGCACGAAACACTAGCCTCAAGAAAAGATAGTTTGTTTTGAAATTATGTTCAGCCTGACATTTAGGTACTATATAATGAGATGTCACCTAATTGGTGGAACATTGTCTCAGTTTTAATTAATTCTGATTGCCCAAAAGAAAATCAAATCTTTTAAATGATTTTTTTTTCGGACAAATTTTATGGTGCTCCTGTTAATAATTACAGATCTGTGATTGTTAGCAGCTGGCCAAAAGAACATTTTCTGGTGACATGGTTCCGACAAAAGTACTGATCTAGACACAGCTTTGTTGACTGGACATAATTAGTCAATTTAATTATCGCCTGGTCACCTTGCGGAAAACCACGAAGAGGCCATTTAGATGCCATCTTAACATTGTATAGACCTTATATCGGTTGGTAGGGTCATTAAAGTGTTCTTGTGAAAGTACTAGATGACATAGAAACTGAGTCACTTGAAAGTGCCGCTTGAGAGTGCCAGTACTGAATTTGGTTGGCTTAGCATACCTTCATCCCTCCTTGAGAAGCGGCTTTTACTTTATTTTTGGACAATGCGGACAGCTTTATTCACGTTGCTTTTAAAGATTTATTTATTTATTTATCTATTTTCTTTGGCATTGATAGAAAATTGAATACAATCACTGGGTTTTCTAACATGGCGTGCTAATAGAGACAATGGACAATTCAGGAAAAACTGAACGGTAACATCATCGTCAGCGTAATCGATGTCAAAACGCGTTACCTTAACAATTGACGGTACTTTGTGTATTTCTCTGCGAGTGGAGAAAAACATGAAATAGAAATGCAAAGACTCTTCTTAATGAGATTCCCGCCGGATACCATTGGCTGAAACTTAATACATGTACAAATAATAGTGAATCAAACAAAAATGAGCCGCGACACGACAAAACCAACAAAGTGGTTGTGTGCCCAGCGCAGTCTCAGATCAACCTGGGCATCCGCCGAGCCGCCGAGTCTGATCAGAGTCTTCACTGTCTGCATGGAGGTAGCTAAGACCCTCTGCTATCCTTGAGCACTTATGGAGAGTCTGATCAAACTGGGCGGATGCCCAGGCTGATCTGAGTCTGCGCTGGGCGCACAACCACATTGTTGGTTTTGTCGTGTCGCGGCTCATTAATGTGGTTGACCTGTGTGTGCTTGATTGTCACATGCTGTGACACCGTCGCGGTAACACTCTAGACGATGTCTACTATCGGATAATGAGGATGGTTCGGGTCCGGCGATGGTGCTAGGGTTACTTTTAGTGCTGGGGCGTCACTAGCTGGACCAGCTGTACATGAAGCAGGTGCGGGATGGGAATTGATCTTATCTATCTTTTCTGTCGCTCTCGTATTCGGAGACGGCTCGATATAGACTGGAATACTGACTCCAAGTGCCTTTTCACCAAACATCTGACCAAATAAATCCTTCAGATAAATGATTACCTCCTGACGTTTGGTCCCATTTAAATAAACAAAGAAAATTGGCAGCTGATCTAGATCAGTTCCTGATCAACTCCTTTTTATATAAGAGACACAGGTCCAGTTTCACATCGCCTTGAATTTCGACCAATCTCCGAACTGGTCTGGCATTCATAACAGACAACGAAGACACCGTACAATATACTTGTTATTTGTTTCCAGTAGGGCTAGTGAGCTCCAGAAGTAAAGTCTGACGCACCATCCGACTCTTGATTCTTGAAATGGTTATCAAAAATTTTACTGAATTATCATAAAATTTCAGGTTACACTGACCATGACGATGCATTGGTGAAGAATTTTAAGTTTTGCACTATGACTCTACCAGAAGGAATTCACTCAAAATATTTGGCCTTACATTGAGGTCTAACAAACAATCGTATGAATGATAATTTAATATTAAGTTATATAGTTTGCAAAAATGATCAAATTTTAAAGTAGGAAATTTTCGTTGGCATGTTGGTATGGGATACTTATTTTAAACAACAGGTGGTGATATAAAAGTAATTGAAATTGGACCACTAAGTTTCCTGTAGGGGCAGAATTAATTTTGAGCTGGAAAAAGTGGTCGGTGATTGTAGTGTCACTAAACGTCGGTGGTGGCGTACGCCTTATCAAACCGGCAAAACTGCACATGTGCACGCAAAACACAACACACACTGAGGTTGTGTGCTTGATATGGTTACGTACTCAGGGATTTTGGGCCTCGTTAAACCAGCATGACTAGGCAAACAACAGTTTAGTGTTGTACACAATCTACATGAAAAGTACTTAATGTTGTTTTGTGCTTAATATAGATAATTCTGTTATTTCTTACTAAATTCATGTAAAGTCATGATGAAGATTCCGTACGAAGTATAAGCAAGCCGAGAAATCCTTAGATTCCCGACCCCTGTCTAACCGAAACGATATATTTTCTAAGACCAAATGACATTAAACTCAAATTGTGGTTCTTCATGTAACATCTTAATTTGCTGGATTAGCTTCCCTATGTTTGACTGCTTCTAATATATAAGTTGTAAGATTTTTCAAATATGCCTTAATATCGTTTTCTCAAAGCTGAATTTATTCATACAAACTAAGATTGTTGTAATTATACCTTCTTTATATAAACTTAACTAATATGTTCTAGCCAGAGGCATGCCAGAATTAAACGAAATTCATCTTGGATATCGTTGTGCCAAACAGGTCATTTTTCTATCCTTTCAATTTGCATGTGTCTTGAAATTATGAGATGACGATTTCTGTATTTTATGTTTTTATGCTCCCGTGATGATACTCTAGAGGCATATAAATTTGCTCTTGGCTGTCCGTCCGTCTGTCTGTCCATCTGTCTGTCTGTCTATCCGTCACACTTTTTGGTATAGACTTTATGAAATCAACCTCACTTACATTTCAAACTTCATACACATGTTTTAGGCATAATGAAGATGAACATGTGATATTTGGTGGAATTGAAGTTAATTTTGTCAGAATTACGATCTTCTGATGTTAGTCATTTTGGGCTGTTATTTGTACTTGTGGGTATTGAGATTGTGTAACCAACTGCTAACAAATATTTCAATTGATTGTTTTCAAACTTTATACTCGTACTATGGACATTAAAAAGACTTTGGTGAAGAGAAAATTTATGTTGACAGAATGACAGCTTTTCGAACTTGGTCATTCTGGGCAGATTTGTGGGCACTTTATGAAACAGACTTTGTGTAATCAGGTCCTGTCACAATTTTCTATATGTTGTTTAATGTTGTGAACATAATGAACACGTGCATTTAGCTTTCCGATGGAGGCAAAATGAAATTTGAGAAATATGGTCTTAGTCAGTTTGGGCAGTCTTTTGCACTTCAGGATTTGGAGTTAGCCTAGTTAACTTGCACCACAGTTAGAACGGATTATTTCAAAGTTTGTACACACTTTGTGAACATAATGAAAATAAACCAGTGTCTTTTTGATGGAGATAAAATTAATTTTGATTGAATTGCGACCTTTTTTAGTTTAGTCATTTTGGGCAGCTAGGGTACGGAGTTTGTGTGACCTATTCCTTTCACATTTTTCAGTATGTTATTCTGAACAGTTGCATATGCACTAAACATGCGCATGGGGATTTTAATATTTTTTCCCTGAAAAAAAATCAGCATTTTTTTAATTTACTTATTTGAGCTTGTCACTCCAGAGCTTTTTAATCAGCATTTCTATAATGTCTGAGGTTCTGTAGAAACATTGTAATTAAAGCACTGATATTTTTTCTGGAAAAAAATAGTTTGATTGCATTGTGACTTTTATAACTTAGCCATTCTATGCAATTAATTTCCTAAATAAACTTTGTATAATATGCTTCTACAGTTAAGCTGCGACACGAGAAAACCAACAAAGTGGTTGTGCGCCCAGCGCAGACTCAGATCAGCCTGGGCATCCGCCCAGTCTGATCAGAGTCTTCGCTGTCCGCATGGAGGTAGCTTAGACCCTTAGCTACCCTTTAAGCGCGTAGCAAAGAGTCTGACCGGACCTTTCGGATCCCCAGGCTGATCTGAGTCTGGGCTGAGCGCACCACCACTTTGTTGGTTTTCTCGTGTCGCGGCTCAATTTTGTCTGGGTTGATCTCGGACTTTGTACAAATGTATGGAGATGTGACTGTAACATTTATAGAGATGTTCTGGTCAGAATTTTAGAGTCAACTCAGCAGGACAGTCGCTTGAAATAGATTGACGAGGCTTTATTAGCCGAAACAACGTAGTCTGGCCCATGTTCCTACACTGTAAAGAAACTGTAGACTTTACGGTAGAATAACTGGAAACCGGCTGCCAGTCCTTTTCCCGTTATTTTTACGGGTTTTTGCCTGTAAGACATTGTTGGAAATTACGACATGGAAGTTTTATGTTAACTTGGCGCAATCGAAAATAACTTTGTATTGTTGAGGGGCTATCTAACCAAAATGACGTCTGCCCTTTTCTGTCCCACTCTGCTTGATGATTCCTGCAATTTTTACGGGCGCCCGTAAAAACAACGGTAAAAGGACTGGCAGCTGGTTGCCAGTTATTTTACCGTAAAATCTACCAGGTTTTTTTGCAGTGTACTTCTGTATGTATTCTCTGCTCTTGAAGGAGCTTTTTAAGATTTTAATTCTTTGATAATAGACGATTTTTTATGTACACTGCCCAGTTACAGGGGGCATCTTTGGTGTCTTACAAACAGCATTTTCCAGTTTTTGAAAGAATTGATTTCAACATTTTTTGAAAGAATGATTTCAATCAGAATAGTGTAGTTAGTCCTAGTGTTACACAAGTATTGACTGTTTTTCAAAGTGCGTTTCGGAGCTATTCTCAGAATAATCAGCAAATCTTTTCAAAACTAAATATTTTAGGTGTTTCAATTTTTAGAATTTTACGATTTAACAATTTAAAAACTGTCCTGTGGAGACCCTGTAAATGAAGTGAGCTCAAAGCAGCTTAGCTAGTTCTAGAACTTTCGAAATCGTCCAACTCTGTAAAGTGGAATTTAGGTTGCAGCATCGTTTAAATGCTTCAGCACAGATTTAGTAACCCACGATGATACTTATCCGAATTCCACTTATCTTCCCTACAAGATGGAAATTAGGTCTCAAATTGAGTCTCCCAGAAATTAATAATTGGGATTGTAGTGTCGCACACTACTGCCTAAATACGTTGTAGCTGCAATGTGATCATACTGTAATTACTCTCCCGTTGGGAAACTTGTGTCTTATAGCAAGCCTTGTAGATTCTGATTGGCTTGCTCCTAAGAGGTGTCTGATCTGGGCCTTCGCTCTTTGTCTTTTAACCAGCAATTTGTGACTCATTGGACAGTAAGATTAAAGTGGCTCAATTAACTCTTTAAGCACCAAAAGCAGACGACAAAATTTACGTCTGCAAAAATAAAAAAAATGCCTTGTCCAAGACATTCCATTTTGAGAACTCAAAAACTAGAGGGCAAACAGTGAAGATCTAGATGAGGCGGCTCATCATGAGCCGCCTCATCAGGATCTATGCTGTTTGCAAATTTTGCTAATTTCGTCACTGGGGCTTAAAAGTGGCTCAATTAAACCGAATCTGATGTTCATGGTGTATCCTGTGGCATTACTGTTTAACAGTAATCCTGTTTATACACACTCGGCATAAATGGGTTAAAATTTATTTTTAAAAGATTTAAGACAATTACAGTAATTGGTAATTTGTCGTACTCCGATATTGTTAAGAAACGGAATATGCCAACTCGGGGCTTAGTTCATTTTGCCTTGACAGATAATTGTAAATGATGCATAGGTTTGAGACAGTCTGGTTCGATATGAGCTACATGCAAATAACTTCAAACGGTAGCCACAGAAGGGTTACGAAAATTCACTCTCGAAAGTATGGTTGTGCTCTCGAGTAGAATAAAAAGGAGGAGATATTGCCCCTTCCGACTGAATGGTAACGGTTTTCTTGAGTGTCCTCTTGACGACCTTAAATCTAATCTAACTTTGGTTGGTTGACGATACATCACATTTAATTTTAGGATTTCTTTATTCATTGCAAATTGAAGAAATATATTTAAATATCTGTTTATCCATGTGTACCTTTTCTTGAGTAAATAAGGGCACCGATTAACAATCGAGGCTTCCAGGAATCTTAATATATATTTCTTGTGGTGAAGTACGGGGCTTTCTGTCTTGTTGCCAAATTAATAATATAAAATTACTCAACTCTGTGGATACATAATTTGCCACTTTCAAAATCATTGTGTTCCAATATTCTTATTTATTTATTTTATTTGCAAACCATTTTTTTAAGTTTAAGTTTATTTCATATCATTACACAAAGTCATAGGTTACGGAAACTCTTATTCGGAAACGTTTTCATGATAGTGTTTTTTTTTTTTTTTTCAAGAATTATGTTATTTGAGCCTCTATAGCAGTAGCTTCAGTGCATCCCTGGCAGTATTGCATTTTCTCATTACACTCGTTTTTTCCTTATCTCCATAAATGCTCATTTAACCGTCTGAATTCAAGAAGTCGGTAGCGCCATTAACTCGCCGCTGTTTTTAGTAAGAGACACATTATGTCATTAAGAGTAGCGTGTGGCATTCTTTTAACACATGTTTAGTAAATAGACTTTTCAAGTACAATTCAAAGCATCAAGCTAAGACAGTTATCTCTGGCGAAAAGATGAAAACTTCTTCGTTTTCAGAAAATCAGAATAGCTTTTAATGGTAATTGATAAAATGTTTTACTGTGTGACTGAGTTATGCCCCCTTTCAGATGTAGGCAGTTTAGATGGGGACAAACATCTTGGTGGAAAAAGAGAAAAAAAGCTGCTTTATCCAGGATGCTTTTTCTTGGATATTGATGTTTTACTGCAGCTACGGGTAAAGATGTTGATGACCTATTTAATTGCTGAGCTTTTTCCGTATATATACTGCTCACATTAAGTAATGGCTATTAAGACATTTAAGAAAGCAGAATCAAGAAAAACAAGAAGTTGTAAATTAAACTGTTATAATTCATAAAACAAAAATTCATAGAGACCTTCATTTATTGATACGGTTAAGCTTGTCACGTTACATAGAGTAAATTTGAAGTAGACAAAGGGTCTACACCCATATTTCGCACTAATCCACCACAGCAATGACTGGCCATTTTTATGCAAACTGTAATAAGACGCCTAATGCCTCAGTAAACAGGCTGCCGTAAGATACAGATACTTTCTTCATGCTGTTTTATCAAAGGACGAAAGGCGTAAACGATACCATTGTATGGTGATTTGTCTCACCAATGGTGACATTTGCAAGGGCCTACACCTTAAATAACGCAATAAAGCCAACCGAAGTGGATGTTCTCAGTTTGAAAAATTATGAAGAATTTAAATATTCACAGAACTTACGGGTCCAAAAGATTTTTTTCGCCAATGCGAAATTGAGGTGTAGACCCCATAGTCATTTATGTGTCCCGCTTTGACTGTTTCTGTATTAGCCGAAGTTTGTCAATAGAATAATGCTCTATCAGTATTCAATAATAATCTAACCCAGCCGTTATTGTTATTTTTGTACTCGCTTAAATTCTTAGTCAAAGCATCCCCTACTTTATGTGAGCAGTATATTTAATAGCACCGGTGGCTAGGGTGGGTTAAGCCGCGAATTGCCTGCTGATCTAGAAGTTAGGGTTCGATACCTGCTGAAAGGGGAAATCTTTTCAACCGCAAACGAGGTTCCATTGCACACAGCAGAGCAGTTCATAATCAACCTCCAGTCTTCCTGATACGACTGCATCACTGTTGGAAAGGACATAAAATCGCAAGTTATTCATCCGTGAATATTTGGTTGAGTTATTCGCACTTTCCGACTTAGGCACTCTATGAAGGAACAAAGCTACACATGATGGTAAAATACCAATGATCCCAAATTGTATGTCAAATGTAAAAAAAATGTTTACCTTAAGTTAACTTTGGCCCCAGTCGAGTAAGCTTTAAAATAGACTTCTTCTAATGCCGGCGTAATGGGAAGTTGTGTGTGTTGTTGTTGTTGTTTTGTGTGTGTAGGGGGCGGGGCGGTATAGTTGCAACTTTACAGTATTGCACATTGTTATGTTCGCTTCTCGGATGCATTTCTTGCTTCCAGAGGATTTTCCTTTAGAACTAATACAGTAATTGACCAATATGTAGATGACTTGATATAGAGGATCTTACACGAGTGGTCATTTCATATGAAACGAAATTCGGCGAGTTTGATAAATTTCATATGAAATGACCACGAGATTCTGTTTATCAGATGACCCTTTAAAATGAGACTTTTTCGCCTTCAAACTGAACCTTATTTCAATAAGAAAACGCATTTCTGACACGGACGTTGTCAATAACGTTACGTGTAAATGCCAAAGGGTTATTACACGCTTGGTCATACGATTTTTTTTTGACACGACGTTATCCACTGAATAACAGTGACGTCATATTACGATAAAATTATTTCCGCATACTGCAACTATATTTGCTTGCGCTAAGACCCTTATTTTAAACAAGCATTTCATAGGACGAAAACATGCTTATATTACGCAGCCTGGACCAAGCTTGAGGTGGCCTGATTAGCTTTTGAGCTCATACTAGACTAGTTTAAATAAGCTCAAACTATCGACTATCCGACTATACTAAAAACTATCGGTGAACACTGTTCGTAATGAAGTACGGCAGAAAGAATACCAACAAGGGCGTGTTTACTGGTATTTACATTCTCAGTGCATTTATTGGAAAGCCCTATGACAAACCATTAGAACATAATGTAGTTTATACTTCAACAACTACATCGGTTCACGCGACGTTACATGAGTTAAGTGACGTCAAAATAAACCATGGTTCTCTTCAATCTGATTGGACGTTATGACGCTGTTCTGCTGTAAGTAGAAAAACTGCGTATAAATGTTTTTTTTTTTATTATTATTTTCTGCTCCAACTGTAGCGATTAAAAACAACACAAATTTTTGGTCAATTAATAGATAGAAAAGAAAGTAAAATATAAGCAATGAACTTATTTTTTCTGGTGTTTATCGAAGTATAAACTACATTGAGTCGAAAGCAAAATTTTCATGAACCCCTTCGGGGTTCATTGACTTTGCACCTGACCCATTGTAGTTTATACTTCGATAAACACCGTTCATTGACTTTGCACGCGACCATTGTAGTTTATACTTCGATAAACACCATAAAATGAAATTCATTCCTTAAGAAATAATATCAGAATTGGGGTAACACTGATGGCCATAACGCATTTGTATAAAGGAAGCTGTACCATAGATGACTGACTTCAAAGATATCTCAATTATCTGGAGATGTCAGAACAATCGTCCAGGAAGAAAGAAGAAAAATATTCTAGATAAATATGACAACAAATGGGGACATACGTGGATAATTCGTGGTGATAAAAATAAAGAAACATTACAAGGTGTCTTGGAATGCTGATCTTTACAATTCTCTCTTGGCAATAAATTTGACACTTTCGTTTGCCGCATTTTTGCTACTTTACGTTTCACAGTTCTGAGAAGAGAGCATTTAAAAGATCCATCGCTCTATCAGCGAGACATATTTTATCGTGAGGTATAGCTGCAAGCTTCTCACAACAGTCTCGTCATTAAATGGCCGTGATTAGCCATTTTTAAAGTAATAAAACATCCTTGAGTTCACTTTAAAGGTTTGAGGACTGATGTGGGTCATTTAAGTCTGCAACTAAAATGATATACTGTCGTTATCATAAACTTGAAAAAAAATGGTAAAATTAGAATGTATAAGCGTGGACCCCCATGCATTGTCCCGTAGCTCAACGGGAACCAGAAAACGAAAATTATATGTTGTAGAGCGATTTGACGTTTTACAAAAGCCTGTTCCTTCTACCTTTAGGCAGTTTTTTTACTCAGTATATGCACATCAACCCACATTTTATCACCAGACGTTAAGGTTAAAGCGTTTTACACAATGATTTGTATTTAGACATTTTTACCACTAGTAGAGTATGGAAACTTGAACATTTATCGTCGAATAACATTCACGTCCCACTTCACTATTGAAGCGTCATATATCGCAGCTTGCAATATAAAATGTAAAATGAAGTATAAGATGTGAAGTAGTAACTGCGTTATTTGAAGTCTCGTGTATTACAGGCGCGTAGTTATTTAAAAAACTCAGTTTGCATTTACACTTTTTATTTTACAGTTTGTACTTAAACCAATTTATGACAACGACTATAGAGAGACGAGCTCTTTTACACCCACTCACTGCCACTACTCTGTTGGAAACTGTTAATGTATTCCCATAATATACCTCACACTTCCCTTGAACTGACCTCGATCTGCCAAGCCCTTCCAATAGAGGACAATTAACAGAACAACGACTGTTGATGTTTGAGCCGGAAAGGTTGACCGAATCGTCCCGACTATTTATTGATGAAAAACTGTACCATGCAAACCTTCCATGCAAAGCTAACAACCATGCATCGTGATAACGTCGACACTCATCATCTTACATGTATCTGGCCACTCAAAACAACCCCTTCAATTTTATAGAAAAAATAGTGTGCTGATTCGGTCGCGGCTTTCCGCTGAATGACTAGCCCAGCCAAAATACATCCCTTAGATTTGCAACAAACTCTGCACATAGCGCCATCTACCATGGTATATCTGAACAATCAAGGGAAAGCAATTTTTGTCTAATTCATTACATTCAAACGACAAAAAATATATTTTATGAAACAAAGTGTGAGATCTGAGCTGTCTGGAATTAAGCCTAAATGATGAGCTGTGAAATATGAAGTATACAATATGAAACGTGAACTCACAAACATATTGCATACGTTCCTATTCACATTTCTCACCCCACTTTACAGTTCACACTTTGATAAAGGTCCCGTTTCTTTATCATTGGTATAAAATCATAATATTTCGCGTCAGGTATAATTGGAAACTTTAACAACAGTTTTGTCATTGTAAATGAACTGATTAGCAAGCTTTTAACACATATAACATCATTGAGTTTCACGTAAAAAGAGTTGAAAGAAGATTTAGGTCATTCTATCATGACTTGGATGATTCATTGAAGCGGTAAAAATACAATGCACAGACAGGGCCCCATGAAGCGGTAAAAATACAATGTACAGACAGAGGGTCCATGTCTAAACAGGGAACCAGAAAAGGAATCGTAATCTTCAAGAAGTATTGACAATTATATGGTTTGATATGCACAGTTACCCGAATTTATCACCAGATGTGAACCGCTTTTCACACTGATTCGTGCTTAGATGCATTCGCCACTGGAATTAGATCTACATTGTAGAATTCAAAGTATATAGTCCTCGTAGTGCTTTAAATGGCTGAAAAAAAGCAGATGCACATTAATGGGTTGATGCCGACATTTACGTTTGATGACAACATGTCTTTTCTACTGGGTGCTGGTTGAACAATGTGAGGCAGTAAATGGGATCTTCCTCCTGTACCTTATATTATTGCCATATAACAAAGTATTTATATTCGAAAGCAGGCAAACTAGCATGTAAAATTATTCAGATAAGTTTTCAACTTTTTTAAAGAAACTAGAGAAGTTTTGATTGTTGAAAGCTGTCCAATCACGATCATTTACATAAGTAAAACAGTAGTGAAACGATTCAAGACATATCTCACAATAAAATTATGCATAAAATTATCTATTGGGAAAGCATCGGAGCACCTAAGAGTGGAATATGATCTGTAACATATGAAAATATACTTAATATTCAGAACTTAAAACACGACTGGGTTCTATAATTCATAGCTCATAACTGGCATTACACATATGCACATGTATGTAACGTACTATGCAGAGAAGTTTCTTAATTCTCAACTAAAGATTTAGAGACCTCATTGCTCTTTCGTGAAATGGTTTATCGTGGGGAATCGCGTCAATATTGTGATAGTTAATGATCGTGATTAGCAAATTTAAAAGACCCGGTCATTTTCCCGCTTTTGTTTATATTAAATCGCTCGATGGGGCACCAGAGAAGGAAATTATACTTTCTAGAGCAATTTGTCATTTTACAAAAAACAAGCTCTCCATACTTTACTCAATATATGCATATTAACCCACACTTTATCTCCAAACGTTATTGTTGATGCGTTTTTCATAATGATTTGTGTGTTCAGAAGTTTTACCACAAGCAGGACTATGGAGACTTTTATACTTTCCACTTTGTATGGTACAATTACCAACTATGAGTTGTGAAAGATAAACTGTGACTCATGAAAGTATACTTAATAGTTTTTAGTTTGCATTTATCCTGATCCGTCCGACTCACATATACCGACTCCGACAAATTCTGGGTAGAGGGGTAGATCATCTTATCAACTTTTTTAATAAAACGTCCTTCGACTGTTTGCCTTTCATATTACCTTCTCAGCCTTTTACACGTTGTCATTATCAAGGACAATGTTATGATCGTGAACATACTCTGGACATACCGAGTCTGTGATTTTCATTTCTTTGGTGTATCCCTTACTTCCAAAGGATGTAACTGCTTATGTTGTTGTTGTTTCAATTCTCGTAACGACGTTCCCCGGGTTGCTCAGCTGTGCGTAACCATAGTTACACACACCCGCCGCCGAGTGTCCGTCCATATTTAACTGTACAGAAGACGTTCATATTCACTGCAGCTGGTGTTGTGTCGTGTGGCGGCCGTAAAACGTCTCCCCGTACATCATCATATTGGAAGCATATTTTCTGATCATTGAATTCGTTTCGAAACATGTTGAAAATAGAGTTCTGCTTAAGCCGGTGCTAGGGAGAGTGACCGGTGTGCAAATTTCTTTACTGGCAATGAACAGATTCAGTTAGACCGAGTCTGCTCTTTTCATTTCTCTTGTGTATTTCTTGCTTCCAAAGGATCTAACTATACACAGCTTATTTACAAGCCCAGCTTTAGTTTTACACATATTTCCTCATTATGTTATTTCTGTTATGCCTACAAATGACTCCTCCGTTAGACTCTTGTCTGTCCGTGGGCGCCGTAGTCGAGTGGTTTTTATGGTTCAGAAAGTCACCGCAAGGTCGTGAGATCGCGCCCTGGTTTCGCTATGCAACGACTGAAAGACACTCTCTGGCAACCCAGCAGTAAATAGGTACCTGCTTCGAATTAGGGAAGGATAAGGCAGCGAAAGGAGGGGAATGGGCTCCGCCTTTCATTTGCTGTGCCTACGATACAGTGGGCCTCTAACCCCCAATGCCCCTACGGCTAATAGGCTATGGGAACCTTTACCTTTTACGTTAATCAAACGTCAGAACTGTTGAAGATAATTATACGGGGTAGGAGGACAATCATTCGATTCCATGTACGGTGCTAGTGTCTCTGTGTGGGTTCAAAGATAAAGTCTCGTCATGTCTTTGTAATTGCTTCGAAAGAATAAGAAGGAATCTATCTATTTGTACAGACGATAGGGCATTGGTTTTACGGCTCTTCAGGAATATTTCACTTCTGTCAAGCAGTTAATCAGAGTGGGTGAAAAACGGAGAGTCCGGCGAAAAACCACCTCACCTTCAGTAGACAGAACTTGGCCTTCTCCATGTACGCGGCCGATGCTTGAACACACAGCGGTGAGATACCTAATGTTTGAGCCACAGAGGCCCGTATCTGTACTTCAAAAGAGTAAACATTCAAGTTATTCGTCTAACATCTTGATCAGCCTTTTGAGATATCAAGTTGCTCGACACGAGCCCTAATAAGACAAAGTATTTAGCATGCTCAAACTTGCACACTGCAGCTTAAACCGACTGCAAACTGCGGATGTAGCCACGGAATAGGTTATCTTGCCAGGCAGCTAGTCGATGGCCCGATATAGAGAATGGGAATCAAATAAAATGATGCAAAAATGTTATACCACTTACACAGATTGGTATGTCCGTATAAAAGACGCTTCGCACTGGAAAGTTAGCTGCTTTTGCTAATCGTAAATAGGGGCCGTCGATACGTGCGACGGTGATAAGTAAGTTTCAGTGTTGGACCGCCCTACTACGTGTAATTTGGAAAATGGATGGCAAGGACCGGCTGCACTTGCAGCAGGTGTGGGCTGGGAGTGTAACCCTGGTATCTTCTTTTTCTTTGTCTTTTTTATTGTGAGACGGCTCTATAAAGACTGAAATGCTGTCTTAAAGGTTGTTTAGCCCCTTTAGGAGGAGCATCAAATAAGCAATTCGATTTTGTGTCAATCCTAGTTTATTTTGTATGTTGTAATATGTATATATATATAGACGTTACGAAAACAGAGAAATACAATATTTAAACGAAGCCCCAAACAATCAACCAACCAACTCATGGTATACTATTCTTTAAAGAGTTTCGTAGAATACTTATTCACAAGGGTGAAAGTGAAATGTGCACGCTTTTGATGCGCTTGAGTAACTGACTATCTGAATGGGCGGATTTAGTTTTCATCATCGTTTGGTATTGAAGAATTAGTTCATAAATTTGATTATTATTCAATGAATTCTTCGGGTTTTTACAAATTTGTCTCCACACAAGGCACATAAATGAAGTGAAACTGATTAAACCATAGGCTACCTATGTCATTAGACATCAAAATATATTTGGTGTGAATCCGCCACCCGATAGTCTTAGTTCTTAGTATAGTTATAGTTGATAGTCGAGCGCTATTTAAACTAGTCTACTATGAATATTTGGTAGCGATAGAACCTTTCTCTAACTTAGGCATTTAAAATAACAGCGGTCTTGTCAACAAAATATCTAAAGAACTGCATAAGTTACAGTCTTTGTGAGCAATATATTTCGAAAATTGTTAAAGCTGAAATTTTCTTATTTGGCATACAGTGACTGGCCAAAGTGTTTATGACCTTGACTTCCTGTTGAATTTTGAATAGCTTCTTTAAATACTCCCTTGAGTTATACCCCTTTCTTTCTTAATCGTTCAAGAATGAACTTTCTTTAGAGACAAGCATATGCGGTAAGACACTCAGTTTTTGACACTTTGCAGTTACATAGCAAATCACAGATGCCACGCCAGCCTGTCTCAGCACACATCAATTACTTTGAAAACAACGGGATCCATTGAATGAAAAATGTATGCATACATTTATGATTAGAACAATCTCTATTCAGTCGGAAACCCTTCAATCATTGCTACCAAATTGCAAGTCGATCAGTGAAAACTAAGAAAAAGTTAAATAGGGAAAATCTCTGAATTGTTCTTATGTCAAAACTTTACCAGATGTCAGAGAAACATATGTAGGATCATCTGAACGCTGTGACACTTGCGTTCTGATTTTCTTGGAAGATTATTTGTCACTTTTGGCGACGGGAAATGTCAAGCACGCTAGATTATGCAACCTCCATTAGTAGAAATTAAATTACAACTTTGAGGCAACAGAAGCAGAAAAACTGTTACAGTCTCAACAAAACTTCGATTTTCACATCACAAACGGCTCCTTAACAGGACAAATCTCTCGTATGATTATTGGTTTAATCTTATTTTATCACACTACATATAAGTTACGGCACGTGCAAAGGTACATTTTGTCACGTGCGAGCAGAAACAACTAAAATTAGTCAGCGCATCCATTCAAAATTAATAGAGTTTACATTTTTCAACTTTTGCATTCCTTGGCTTCTATAGATTGCTTATGCGAATAGAGAAGACTCTGAGCAGCATGCGCGGATGTGCAAGCTGATCTGAGTCTTCCTTGTTCGCCCAATACTAAAGGTTCCTTTTCACATGACTCCGGTCACACAAGATTGTAACATTGCGCTTAACATGTAAAGAGACAAATCAAATCTGTCTAGAGCGCTATACACTGAAGCAGTATGATAGTTTGCGGTGACATTCACAGTAATACAGGAATACTCGTCTTAATGGAATGGAATTCCTCGCGGATTAATGGTACGTGCCGTAAGTTACCTTAATGTTGGGACATTGGAATTAAAATTGTTTGTGCAAATATTGGAGACCAAGCGTATATTTCAAAGTAGTCTGATCATTATGTACACTGTTTGTCATTCAATATACAATTTCGACACGTCATCGAAATTTAGTCAGCATATTTAAAGCATAAGATAATTCCAGTTAATAGTTACGGTATGAAGTTTATGTCATAATTTTGTAGCAGGATTATCATGTATCTTTTTTAATGCTGAATTGTGTACAGTATTAAATATGATTCTTACGTGCAATGCATTTATACATTTTTATTTTATTTTAAATTGTAACGTTATATAAACTGCATTCATTTTATTTAGTCAAATTAATCAATTCACTGCGATAGATTTATTTAATGCTTATATTATTATATATTATATAGTAATGTTTTTCGCTTACAGCTGCTTTTATTTTATTTTACTTTGTAATTATTATTAATTAATCTATTTTATTAACATATGTTTGTCGGAAAAGAGCTCTGGCAGTAAATGTTTTTGTTATGCTCAAACCGACTCTAAATAAAATCCTTGTATCTTGTATCTTGTTTGATAAAATCATGCATAAGTATCTTATTATTATTTGTACCGTTATAGTCACTAACACGAGTATATAACGAAATATAACTTTTTATATTTTGTTGCTGTTATTTTGAGGTTATTATCTGGCACAAAGATATAAAATTAGACCAATCAAACTGTCTTGGAACTGACAATGCTGAAATATATTTTATTACATACCGGTATATATTAAAAAGAAAAAAAATGAAAGAAAAAAATGAAAAAAAAATCAAAATAGGTAGAACTTATAAAGAAAGCATAAGGAAAATACCTTAAATAAAGGAAGAACAAATTTGAAAGATGATAGAAATTTATCATAAATCATACATTTTTGATTTTTTATTGTTATTTATAGCTATTTGTGTAACTACTATTTATCAACTACCGTTCTTTACAAGCGCCTTTAAACACACATGGTCAACTATTTTTCTAAGGCTGTTACAAAACGAAAAAGAGACATAGTTCCAAAACTATTTGTCATCGTGGCTAAACAAATTTCTTTAGCCACGATGAACAAGCCGTTTGGGAACTAGGACTCTTTTTCGTTGGTAACAACACTAGTACATGCATAGTTAACCAGGGAAACAAAAAAGCCGTATACAGAAGTCAGTTCTGATTGCTTCCGAACACCATACTTTTCTTAACTGCTGCTGATGATAACTACTGTGTGGTGGCTGAAAAGTGTCCATGTGCTTCACTTGAGTGTGGATTATATACTGTTCACAAAAAATAGGGGGTATTTAAGCTATTAAAACCGTATAAATTAGAAAAAATACCAAATCCATCTGAAACGGCAAGTGTCCATCAGACAAATATTCGATAAGACATTTTGCATTAGAATTTTGATGGTATATCTAGTCACATAATCTGCATGAAGTTCGTTCTAGACAGGAGGTCGACACCCAAATTTTACACGAATATGTTTTGGCAACGGATCCCTTTCAGATAACAAAATTTACACATGAACACTCGCCATTATTCATTTAACAAGCTGCAAATTTGTTTTACACACTGTTTCGCCAAAATATAGAGTGCATGCCATACACGTCTATATTTTTCGGTGACTCGATGTACCTGTACGATTTTGTTTTCTGGTTTACTCCTCAAAATGACAGTTTTGAAGAAGAAGAAAAAGTTTTTGCATACAAAACTTTAAAATGCATTAAAAGGTAGTTTAGTTGAAGAATTCGAATGAATTTTGATCGAATTTGCCACATTTAAGTCCTGACCCCACAACTGAAACAAATTATATACAGATCATGTGACAGTATATATTGTCCAAACTTTCATAACAAGTTTCTTAACTGATGTTTTTCTTATCGACACTAACCGTTTCATATAGCAATTACATTTGTTGTAGTTGTTACAATTTCTCATAGCTAACTATCCCCTACTTTTCGTGACCAGTATATGTCCTGGTATTTACTGCCGACGGAGGTTCTGGAGCGTTTGCCTAGCTGTCATGTGTATTTTAATTGGCGACGGCTAGTGACAACCGGTTGACAGCAGCCTTACAGGCTAGAGACAACCGGTTGTCACCAGCTTGTGAGGCTGCTGACAACCGGCTACTAAATTAATACGCATTTTAAAGGACAGGAAACATTGGTTCATTGTAAAAACATCACAAGTAATTCAAAATAGGTTTATGCTTTAAATCAAGCTACATATGCATCACAATAACAAAAGATCTGCACACAAAAGGCAAATATATGGATCAGCGAGATCTTTTAAATGTAGATTTTCCAAGGGAAGTAACTCAAATCATACTTTGTAAGGGAATTAACTCGAAATAGCACTTAACTAATTTCCTCTGAAGTTTTATATGCTAATGTAACGTGTTTAAATGTAATGTGTTTAAAATGAATGGTATAACCGAGCTATCTGCTAAGTCTTAATATTAAATGTCACCCAGGCACAGAACTATGATATTTTTTCTCAGGGCTTCCTAGCCAATTATTGGTGCAAGTAAAGAATATGGACAATAGTTTGATTAGAAGAAAATGATTATTGTAACTGATATAAAATGATTTTAAAATAATTTGGTCCAACAATAATCAACAAAGAAATCACGTATAAGCAAATAGCTGCCTTGCTTTATCAAACATTACACCACTAAACTTAGTGCACACGGCTCTCTTAGCTTTCAAAACAGGTAGCTGTCTTAGTCAGGTATATCAAACTGGAGTTCAATTACCTGTAGTAGCTTTCTTTCAGACCTTCTATCTCACCTAGGTTCAAAGCTACTAAAACTCCCAAGTACTGAATTCACAGCAGTCCTACCACTGAAAGTGATGCTCACAGCTTCCAAATGTTGTCTTCTCTTCAATAGTAACTAGAGCTGGGCAGCACGGCACTTTCCGATCTCTTGCGAGCGTGGAAAGGTCACCTAATTGCCCAGCAGCCCAGAGTTATTTCTTGAATGTGACACTCTTTGTACTGGCGAGCTACCTTCCGATGACCGAAGTGCGTGGTACAGTAGCTACCAGTTTCTGTCGTCTCCGAGTGCTAGACACAATTGCCTTCATGATAATAGTAGTTATACTCATATTCATATTATGAATTTGTAGTTATTTTTCCTAGTGAAAAAATTAGTAAACGGTAATTTGCTTGACTGAACAGCAAGAATATAACTATAAGGAAGAGCATGTAGTGGTAACTTGTAAATTTGTGTAAAATCTATTTTTCCATCAAGGTAAATGTATAATATGTGTGCATGTGATGTGTAAATTCTTTTAGCTATTTGTATGAATGACCAAATGACTTCCAGATAATAATAATGTAGATATTAAAAAACCCCACAAAAACAGAACTTTACGTTTGATTTGTTAAATAGTTTCTTGCTTTCTGCAATCAACTTAAACTTGATCAGAGTGAAAACAGATATCAACAAGTATCATGAGATAATAGTAATACCACGGAACTGATACTCTTAAAATATCTTGACTTTTATTAATTGAAAATAATAGGATTTATAGTAACTGGTAGTCAGCAGCCTGTTAGGCTAGTGACAACCGGTTGTCAACAGCCTGTGAGGCCGATTTCTTCAAAATCTACTAAGAGAATACGTTTTGTTTAGAAAGAAATGTTGGAGATTCAATTAATCGTACCGGAGTATCCGTGGTGGCTTAGCGGAACGAATCCATCGCCGCACCTCCCGGCGTTCAAAGTCTCTCCGTGGAAAGTCAACATAAAGAATATCTATACTGACGTTAAGGTTGGATGACAGGGATTAAATGAATTTGTTTAGTTTTGACGGTACTTAAAAGTTTTTCAGGAAGCTAGCTACAAATGCTCCTATGTTCACATATTTGTATATTTATCTATAGCTATAGTTACATTTCTTCCCCTCATATTGCTCCTGTCTTGTTAGTAATTTTTATTCGCTGCTGGCCTATTAGAGAAGAGCTGATTACATGTCAATTTTGAACTCTTGCACAGAAGTTCCCCAGTAATTGCCCACTTAGTGTTTACGTCATAAGTTTCTTTCCTGCCATTTAATAGCTTATTCTGTTTATTACTGTAAGAATGTTCGTGTTTCATAACCTGAAAAACAGTGTTTGCGTGATGATTTTCAGTCAAACTAGTCGCAATGTGCAACGTCTGAGTCTTTTTATATTGATCGAGCCAAAGGCTCCAGGGACACTTATAGTATTCATGGGCTGTCTTCCGTTAGCAATTCGGGCGTGGGTCCTAAACATTTATGTCAACCGGTATATTCTGAGAGTTCAGAAATTACTGGTTTAGACTCGTTTAACTTAACTGTTTTTATTTTCTTTCTATATTTTGAGTGCATTTTTTATATACATGTATATAATTACAAACTTTCAACCGGTTGTCCGTTTGAGATGATTGCCTAGGTTTAAGTAGATTTTATCTTTGGCTTTCGCCGCCAAATATTACAAAGGGTAACTACTAATGAGGCTTTACTTGCCGAAATGGAGTGGTCTGAGGCCCCCGCCGTCAGTGCCCGCGAAGTAGATGGACTGTCTGGTGCCTCTGTGGCAGAGTTGCTAGTAGCTGTAGCAGGACCTGAGTCTCAGAGTCGGTAAAAGTTCTACAAACTCGGAGGCACGGTCTCGACATAACTGTATTTATTGTTTACTGGGATAATTAGACACAACTCAACAACAACATCAATAAAAACTGTTCAGTACCATATTTCTTGTTATAAATGAATTCATTGCCCTCTATCTTTTTTAGTTGAGAATCGTTTTATGCCCCCAACTTCGAAGAAGTTGAAGGGGCATATTGCTTTTGGCTTGTCCGTCCGTCCGTCCGTTCGTTCGTTCGTTCGTTACGTCCGTCCGTCCGTAACACTTTGGGTCTGCTCTGTAACTTAGGAACTGTAAAGGCTGAGGTCTTGATATTTCATAGGTGGATAGATAATAAAAAAAATAGTGAATCGGTTTTTTTCCATGTACTTTTAGAGTTATGCCCCTTTTTCGAAAAATTAAAAGTAAGTGTTTGTAAGCAAAATTTTGGAAAAAGTATTTGAGCTAGGTTGTTCTTATTTGGCATACTGGTGGGGACTAAGGTGCAGATTATCTGATTAACTTTTGGGCTAATTTCATAAAAAAATTGACTGTATCATGGCCCTTTGTTACCTCTGGCATTTTCCAACTTTTGAACCGTTTGTCCTAGAGACCTGATTTTTGGTATACTTATAGTATTTGATGTGTTGATCATTTTGATGATATTACATTGTGTTGAGTTCATTATTTACAGAGTTATGCCCCTTTTTCTTGTTTGTACAAAGCAGCGTAGTTATGATCCATTACTCAAGAACTGTAGCTGCTGGAGCCTTGATAATATATAGGTGGAAAGACCATAGAAAGTAAGCAGACCCGTATTTTATTTCTTTTCCATTGACCATGTAGTTTCAGAGTTATGCCCCTTTCTCGATAAATTAAATTTGAGATTGTTGGCAAAATTTTGGAAAAAATATTTGAGCTTGGTTGTTCATATTTGGCATACTGGTAGGACCTAATGTGTAGATCACCTGATTAACTTTTGGGCTAATTTCGTAAGTAATTTACTGAATTATGTCCCTTTGTTAACATTTGGCATTTTTCAACTTTTGAACCGTGTGATCTAGAGACCTGATTTTTGGTATACTGAAAGTATTTTATGTGTTGATCGTTTTGATGATAATTACGTTGTGTTGAGTTCATTATTTACAGAGTTATGCCCCTTTTTCTTATTTGTACAAAACAGGTAAGGTAGGATCCCTTACTCAAGAACTGTAACTGCTGGAGCCTTGATAATTCATAGGCCGTAGAAAATAAGCAGACCCATATTTTATTTCTTCTCCATCGACCATGTAGTCTTAGTGTTATGGCCCTTTTTCCATGAATTTAATTTGAGATTGTTAGCAAAATTTTGGAAAAAGTATTTAAGCTAGGTTGTTCATATATGGCATACTGGTAGGACCTAAGGTGTAGATCACCTAATTAACTTTTTGGCTAATTTCGTAAAAACATGATTGAATTATTCCCCTTTGTTAACGTTGGCATTTTATCAACTTTTGAACTGTTTGACCTAGAGACCTGATTTTTGATGTAATAATAGTATTAGATGTGTTCATCATTTTGATGATAATCAAACTATGTTGAGTTCGTTATTGGCAGAGTTCTGCCCCTTTCCGAAAAATAAGTGTAAGTTTGTAAGCAAAATTTTGGAAAAAGTACGGTTTTTGAGCTAGGTTGTTTATATTTGGCATTCTGGTAGGGCCTAAAGTGTAGATCACCTGATTAAGTTTTGAGCTAATTTGGTAAATATTTTACTGAATGATGCCCCTTGATTGACTTCGGCAGTTTTTCAACTTTTGAACTGTTAGACCTAGACATTTCGTTTTTGATATATCAATAGTATTTGATATGTTGATCAATCTAATGATGGTTACGTTATGTTGCATTCATTTTTGATAGAGTTATGTCCTTTTTCTTGTCTGTACATAATATTCTAGGGTTGATCTATTACTCAAGAATTGTAACTGCTTTGGCCTTGATATTTTATAGGTACGTAGAAAACAATAAATTAGCAGACCTATATTTTTATTTCTTTTCATCACCCTTGTGAAGGTCAGGCATATAGTTGGGGACATAGTGTTTTACAAACACATTTTCTAGTTTTAACATGTCTAAACACTGTTAGAAGCCTTTAAACTGTAACAGAGGTTGGTTGCTATTGTCAATCATTATTTTGAAAATATAGTCAACGCATAATATAGTAACTGGACAAAGAAACAAAAAACTACTCGAAGATCTTACATGCAGTACGAAACCAATTACACGGCTATAGTGGAGCCATTTTTCAGGTCTCATGCATTTTGATTAAGGTCGACACAACAACCAATGTTCTAAACTATCTGACATATAAAGCAGTATTTTGATAGGTCTAGACGTTATCGTTTTTTAATCATTTGGATCCGTTTTGATACTAATCAGTCTTTGGATCGACTGCATTGTTAAAACTGAGAAATTACAGTGACTTATGCTTTTTCTGGGTTCGTCACCAGATAGTATCCAGGTCACTAACGAGGCCATACTAGCCGAAATTGGCAGTGTGGCCCATATTCCTTCTTTTGAATGTGTTCTATGCTCTTGAAGATACTCTTTATGATTTTAATATGACTTTAATTCCACTGCAGCTGGTGAATTGCCATGTGGTGGCCGTAAAACGTCTCCCCGTACACCATCCATAGTGCAGATTACATTTATTTTATTTTTGTCCTTTCAGATCACGGGACAGTCTCAAAATCAAATTTTTTGATAAGTATAGACTTTTATTTGTTTTTCTGCCGAATTATGATATTTCCCTTTAATTGGGGACGTCTCGATAGCGTAATGGTTAAAGCTGACGCACATTGCAGTGCTAGGCGCTGTCGCCGCATCCGTGAGGGTTCAAACCCGGCCAGCGACATGTAAAATATTTACAACGAATTATGTCTCCACTGTGGTTGAAAAGACAAGGGTCGCCTCCATTGATGAGAGAAATATCATAATTCGGCAGAAAAACAGAAGTTAATAATAAATAGAAACCCCTATATACGGAGTGTACTGCAACGTCGGTTAGCTTTATATACGTTATTTGAGCGTCCTTTAATTGGGGACGTCTCGATAGCGTAATGGTTAAAGCTGACACACATTGCAGTGCTAGGCGCTGTCGCCGCATCCGTGAGGGTTCAAACCCGGCCAGCGACATGTAAAATATTTACAACGAATTATGTCTCCACTGTGGTTGAAAAGACAAGTGTCGCCTCCATTGATGAGAGAAATATCATAATTCGGCAGAAAAACAGAAGTTAATAATAAATAGAAACCCCTATATACGGAGTGTACTGCAACGTCGGTTAGCTTTATATACGTTATTTGAGCGTCCTTTAATTGGGGACGTCTCGATAGCGTAATGGTTAAAGCTGACGCACATTGCAGTGCTAGGCGCTGTCGCCGCATCCGTGAGGGTTCAAACCCGGCCAGCGACATGTAAAATATTTACAACGAATTATGTCTCCACTGTGGTTGAAAAGACAAGTGTCGCCTTCATTGATGAGAGAAATATCATAATTCGGCAGAAAAACAGAAGTTGATAATAAATAGAAACCCCTATATACGGAGTGTACTGCAACGTCGGTTAGCTTTATATACGTTATTTGAGCGTCCTTTAATTTGGGACGTCTCGATAGCGTAATGGTTAAAGCTGTCGCCGCATCCGTGAGGGTTCAAACCCGGCCAGCGACATATAGACTTTTATTCTAGACTATCGTTTATTCAATGGACTCGCTTTGATACTAATCAGTCTTTGAATCGACTGCCTTATTTTATTGAAAACTTACAATATGCTTTCTCTGGCTTTCGTCACCAGATATTGTCAGGGTCACTGATGAGACTTTAACAGCAGAAACTTCAAGGTATGGCCGGTGTTCCTTCTTTTGAATGTTTCCTGTGCTCTTGAAGGAACTTTTTAAGATTTTGATTTTATAGAGATTTATCTTACTAGTGGACTAGTACAACTAACGCTGCTATCGGCTATTGACTAAAGACTAAAGACTAAACTCACCGTTTAGAATAGTGAACGGCTATATATCCATTGAAGCGTCCAATGTGACTGTAGATTTCGACGTTGCCAAACCTGATAAATATTTACATCCTTTGCGTCGCATCAAATATATATCACATTAAATCGGGAAAATTGACTTGTATACTACAATGTAAACTTTAAATGATGGAGTATTCGCCCCGAGGTTCTTGAGCCGGTGTAACATTAGATTTTGACCCCTTGAAAACAGGACCCCACGCGTCAATTCTCAATTTTGAAACTTGACCCAGGTCAATTTTCAACATTGGAAAATGTTCTATGGGTCGATATTCAACATTGAAAAGTGGCCAGTGGGGTCATTTTTTCAACAGGTTCAAATTTTAATATCACACCGGCAGAGGCCCAAGATGTAGTTATGTGGCTAAATTAAAACGAGGTCTACAGAGACAAGTGGAAGCCGGAACTTTTTGCAACAATACGAGACGCGTGGAAAGTTTGAACCTCAGTGTGAATTATGTCTAAAACTTGTACTCAACATTTTCTCAATCCTCAACAATACGTAAGAAAGGCTCCAGGTCACCTGAAAAAAAATATTTAGGTGAAAGGGTGCAAGTCAATGTTTTTCCGCCATTTTTGGAAAGGGAAAACAACAATGTTACTGACTTCCTATTTGCTTTCCTAGAAGATAAATCCCATTAAAATGGGGTCTACGCTTAACGGAAAGAACTTTTCTGCAAGGAGTGGGGGGAGGGGGGGGGGGGGGCAAGTTATTCTGTTTAACTTTGTTAAACGTAAATTCTATCACTCCATCTTCAAAACGTTCAAGTGTAACGTCACGACATGACCGAGCCCCAAAGCGATGACTGCTCTCTCTTTGCCTAGAGCTGTTGCCTGTATGACGTCAAAATGTGAGAGATAGATTATGCTATTTACGAGTGCTTTCGAAAAGCCGACGTCAACATTAACTTTGCACTGCACGGCGGTCCTGAACGTTGAGTGACGGTAAATAATGAAAACCTAAAAAAATGACTTGCTCGAAGCTATTACTTGAATCGGCATTTGGTTGGATGGTTTGTTGTTTGTTTTACTGAGTAATAATATTTGAGTTACGTCGAGCCGTCTCACAAAGCGATAGTAGAAAGGAAAGATAGGGTTGAGACAAAGACGAGGCAGAGAAAATTATAATCACATAGGACCCCCAACCCCTCCGCCCTCCCAGACTCTCCGCGCCGATCTGTTGCAAGCATTTTAGTCTCGAAGATGTAGTTTGTCCCAATTCGAAAGTTCATCACACCAAACAGTGGCAGTCTGATCAAGGTCATTACTTAGCCAATGAGGAACCATTTTAAAAAGAAAAACTTGCTACCCCTGGACCATTTTAAAAGGCAAATGGTCCCTACCTTTAAAAGTTGTCTTCTGCATCACTTAGACAAGACACGTGATTTTTTTTTTTTTTTATTGTTTTTATTTTTTTTATTTATCTAGGGTTAGTCTAGAGTCGCAACTCGTTTTGTTTCCTTGAAACCAGTCAATACAGTCCAAACATATTTGTGATAGAATCTTGTATAATATTGTTTTCCTTGGGAGGGGGATTCGTCTAGGGTCAGTCTAGAGTCGCAACTCGCTATGTTTCCTTGAAACTAGTCAATACAGTCCAAACATATTTGTGATAGAATCTTGTATAACATTCACGTATTGCGCATGTGCGACTAACTCTTACATCGGAATGAGGTCCTGTCCACACATCCACACATGGACAGTCCCATTAACACGTAGAGGATCCGTTGAAATATGCAAGTTCCGTTCCTACATGGACATGTAGATCCCGTTCGCAGGCACAGCCGTGCAATTGTCGTTCACTTGTGCAAGTTCCGTTCACAGGAAGCGGTCCAATACACATGTGGAAGTCCGTTCACTCGTGGAGGATCCATTTACAGGTGGCGGTCCCGTTCGCAAATGCAGTTCCCGATCACACATGGAGGGCCCGTTCGCAAATGAGGGTTCCTTTCACACATGCGGATCCCGTTAACACGTGACGGTCCCGTTTACACTTCACAGGCGCAGGGCCCGTTCAAACGTGGAGTGTCCGTTCACCTGTGGAGATCCCTTGCATACTTGGATAATCAGACTGCATGTCCCGTTTTACGTGCTGGATCTTTGAAAAATACAGGACCCGCGAAGGTCTCCATCTAGCGTGCAGCACATTTTCACAGGTGGGTGTCCCGTTCATACGTACATATCTCGTTCACACGTCCCGTCCCGTTTATATGTGGGGATCTCGTCCACACGTGGAGAAGCCATTCTAACAAGCAAAAATGTTCATACACTGAGGTCCAGTCAGACGTAGACTACATGCTCACACGTGCAGGTCAAGTTTACATCTTCTTGTTTGGTTCACCTATCACGGTTTCGTTCACTCGTGGTGAATCCTTTCCAACCATACTCAGAGGACCCGTTCACTGGAGGAGATTCAATTCACATTACCTGTCTTTTTTTTTTGTTGTTGTTTTCATTGATGGTCCGCCCATTTACAAGCCAAGGTCCCGTTCACACATGGAGGACCAGTTCAGGCACGAAAGACGTTACACATGGAGGTTCCAGAATTCATTTTTACCCTATACAGAGAGTTTGGTACCCTCAGAATTTGACATGTATCCTACCGAGCCGTCTAGCGAAGTCGGCAGTACGTCGGTCTGCAGATCAAGTGGTCGCGAGTTTGATTCCCAGCCCGGCCCCTGAACAGTCGTGAAGATTGATCATGAAATATTTTCTAAGCTCATTCTCTCCCTTCCGCTGAGTTAAGAAGGGCAGTTGTGAGTTTGCTTGTTTTGTTGAGCTTTCACGGCCCAGTAAACAGCTAAGGTCATGTCGAGCCGGTCAGTTAACCTACTCACACTGTTCCATGGCAGGCTTAGACCTCCTAAACGGTTAACCAGTACTAAGTGCATATGATTTCGCCAGTACTTTAACTGACAACTGCCCTTCTTGAATCAGCAGAAGGGAAAGAATGACCGTAAAAAATATTTCATGATCAATCTCCACGAAAGTTATGTGGCCTGTCTGGGAATCGATCTCACGACCTCTTGACCTGCAGTCTGACGCGCTGCCGACTGCGCTAGCGGGCCCGGCAAGGGTAGTTGTCTCTTACTGGCGGAACCGCTTAGGTGTCACCGCTTAGTATGTCTAACCCTGCCCAAACACAGTGTGACGGTAGGTGAACTGACAGGCTTAGCATGACCACTGCTGTTTACCTTGACCTGTACACAGAGCCCTTTGTAGCTTCTTACACATCGCTACGTCTTGGGTAAAGCTCATTATCTTACTTCCAAATATCTGTTATCAGGAGGTCTGATAACATTCAGTGCTACCTTCCAGTGTCAGTGCTCTGGATGGGAGGGGGTATTTGATGATATAATGAGTTGTTTTTTTCTTGTTTCTCGTAGAAGACGTGGTGTGGTCCCTCATCCAGCCTCGTTGAGGCTGTTCGGATGAGGGGTTTCTTTGCATATCTGACAAAAATTGTCACCCAGTGCTCTGCAACTTATTCTCCTAATGTCGTCATTCTATTCTATTCTGTTTTCAAGCTTTCTTCGAAGTGTTTTTTATGCAATTATGTTGCATTTGGACCTATACCTCGGATAGGGGTGCTGGTCTTGAAAGTCTACTGAGCCCTTTACGCAACTGCATTGCTTCTGAAGCCGTTCGTATCAGCGTTCTTGTCATATATTTCGACGTTTCGCACTTCTCCTATTCCAGATAATAATTTAAACCGTGGCCCCAATCAATTGATCGTTCTCAGGCAAGTTTTGGGGCGGCTAGGTCGGTACCGATCCCAAGAACAACGTGCACACTATCTTTGAATTTGGCACAGACAACAGACGGACTCGGGTACCCAGGCGGTACTATTATGGATTCGTTCCGCGGAGCCGCTGGGAAGGACCCGTTTGGAGGCACTGGGTGCTAGGTCACTATCGCAGTATTTTCATATACGCCCTACATTGTTAGGAGCCTACCAGAATTGGGAAAATATCCGATTTGCCCCGTATGCTACGAAATTTTGCCAAACAATGAGAAATATTGAAAGCTCTGGAATGAAACCATTTCATTGATAAATTCGTTTTTTTTTTTTTTTTTTTTTTTTTGGGGGGGGGGGGGGGGCGACACAGAGAGAAGGAAAATAAAGAGCTGTAACGCGTTAAGATGTTAAAAATATTTGCTTTCAGCCGGAGTCGAACACTGGCGGCCCATATACAGGTCCGACTCTCACACCATTGCTCCAGGGTTGTACGACTTTTTATTTCTTTGTTTACGACAAGGATAGCGGGAGTTAATTAGTTGTTTGGACGTTTAGGATTTAACGGCCCTCTGAGACAGTATTTCAGTCTATATCGAGCCGTCACCCTGAGAGTGCGGGCGAGAAAGGAGAAAGGACAGATGAGAGAAAAACGTCCAAACAACTCTTCCCGTATCTACTGCAAGATAACAAGCACTGCAGGTCCTTGCCCCAGTATAATCCAAAGAAGTAGGACGCCCTAGTACTGAACGCTACCCATCACCATCGCCCGACCCGACCGCCCAATTAACCCACTAGAGGTAGAATACACTCCGAGGCTTTCTCGCCCTCGGAGGACTTTCCCACTCGAATGTACAGCCTACTCATGTTTGTTCCACTGGCTTGTTCAGACATTTTTAACCCAAATATCAATCACGCACATGAATAACAACAACTGATTTTAGTAAAGATGTACAACTATGCACAACGGTGAAATACACGTCATTGGACACGGTTGAATAAATAAAGAATGCGTGGCGGATCTAGCTCATTTTTCTTTTTTGCTTTATTTAAAAAGAAGGAATTGTGATTTATTATTTTATTATTATTCAAGAAAGAAACTGGAAAACTTTGATCACGAACTTAGAGACCTTATATTTGCCACCAAAGGTTTCTGAAGTCGGGAAATTTAATTTCACAAACTTGGCAGACAATCCGCCATCGTTAGTTTTTGGCATAGCGTTTAGTCTTTAGTCTTAGTCGCCTTAGTTGTACTAGTCCAGTAACAACATTTCTATAAAGTAAAGCTTTAATGGTGGCATAACCGCCGGTGAGCTGACTTTAAATTAATATGAATCCGTTTTCAGCATTTCGGTTGCTTCATCAGTCAGTTCAATTAGGCAGCTGGTGTGATGACACTTTTGATACAGAAGTGCCTATGGCACTTTTCAGACAGAGATTTGTTGAAATACATGCACCTACGCAGCTGTAAGGGCACATTTTCAGTTTTTCAAACGACCTGGTAGCTAAAAGATCCCATAAACTCCGAAGTTCATTTCAGGGTTTCAGAAGCGATGTCAACAAAACCAATTAACCAGTGGCACAAACATCAATACCTCATAATATACTCTCCTTGCAAAAAGTTGAGCATAATGTACAATGAAATTAACAGTATTGTCAGACATAAATTTAACTAGTGAGTTCTACCTTTTTGTGGAAGTTAATCAAAATCTTAAAGAGTTTCTTAAAGAGCAGAGAACATATTCAGAAGAAGGAACATGTGTCAGACTATGTAATTTCGGCTAATAAAGCCTCCACAGTGACCCTGACTATATCTGGTGACGAAGCCAGAAAAAGCATACTGTAATTTCTTAATTTTAATTGGGCAGTCACTTCAAGGACCGATTAGTATCAAAAAAGGTCCAAATGATATAAAAGTCGATGATCTAGAATAAGAGTCTTAACCACTCTAAAATTTCAGATTCCTCAAAACATATCCTCTGATCTCAAAGGACGAAAATAAAATATAATCTGCACTATGGATGATGTACGGGGAGACGTTTTACGGCCGCCACACGGCACAACACCAACACAACAATGTATTCAATAAACAATACCAGTGATTACATGTAACCATCGTAAAGTTAGCAGGTTGATATGGAATTGAGTAAATGTGTATGAAGCGGACACATATTTGTCCGAAAACAATTTTTGATAGAAAGGATATCTTTGCAACGCGCTGTGGGTGCTTTTTTCTGTTACACTGTTTTAAAACGCTTATTAACGCTAAATGTTTTCGCCGAATTAAAATAATTACTGCTTTTATAAGCATTGCATTATTTTAACTCCAAAATAGGAATTTTTGGGACATTTATGTATGTGCTGGCTTTGTGCAGTGCTTACTCAAATCAATTTAAATGTTTTAAACTTGGTTTTTACAATGCTTAAACATTAGGGCTAATGACAAAATGCGTTTATTTTTATACACAAAGTTAAATTTAAATTATTATGAGTTCCATTAAAAATTGACCATTTTACATTAATTTTACATTTACTTTAGCGAGGAGTGTAATATAAAATGTTTTATCAAAATATTTGAAGCCTGTGGTGGTAAAAGGCAGTTTCACTTTTTCCATTTAGTGTCAATTATTACAGAGATATGATACAGATTGTAAGGTATGATAGTGGGATGGCCCTCCCCGACCCACTTCATACCTATTGTCGGGGAGAATAAACATGGAACCAATATAGGATCCTCAAAAAAAAAAAATGTTTCATCAAAATATTTGAAGCCTGTGGTGGTAAAAGGCAGTTTTCAATGTTTCCATTGAATGTCATTTATAAATTTAAGTTTCAATAGCGCCCCAAGTCCTGAGGAGGTTGGTTGCGAATATGCTTTTATAGAGGTTTATCCTTGAAAAATTCTGGAAACTTGCAGCTGTTCCAGACTTTGGGCTATTAAGGAGTTCATTTTTGATATGTCAGTTTCAGATGTATGCAGTAATTTAAAAGTTATTTTGTAGTCTTTATTAGCTTCACGAGGCAAGGTTTATTTACGAATACAAATAGATGCTTTCAAATTTTAATGCTTTCCTCCACATCATTTTTCATATTCAAGATGTAAAGTATGAAAACATTTTTGATCTGACACTTTTCCATTTGTAATGGGCTCAAAAATAATACACCACTTTTATAAGACCTTTATAGCTTTGAAATAGACACAGATTCTTCTCATGTGTCTGAAGTTTGTAATTGCTAGGTATGGAAGAGAGTCACCGAAAGAAATAACAAGAGGGCCTGAGTAGAAAGGGTCAAAGGTTAAACTAGGGTCATCATTTGATCAAACCTGACCTGACTGTCAAAATACGAGACATTGGTTGAAGGTCAAAGAATGACATTGTCCTCTATTGCTAAAAAATGTTCATGTACTCATTTATTTGACTGTATTTATCAACTTCGGCACCAAAATTGTCAACAAGTTCCATGAACTCTTATATTAAAGCATTTTCCCATATAAAAGCACCCGATAGCAAATTTGGCTTGCCATAAAAAATGACAAAGCCAACATATACTCATAGTGGTAAAAGAGGACAAGGTAAACAACCCAAGGTCATCATTTGAACAATCTTGATAATACTCGAGTACCCAATGCTACACACTAAAGCTCAAGGAAATCGGTCAACTGGTTCAGGAGAAGAAGATTTTTAAAGGTTTTTACTATATATGGGCATGGTGGCCATGTTGGTTATGTGATCTGGACCAGTTGAACAAATTTTCCTTCGCTCTGCCCCTGATGGTTATAACTGCCTCAGTGTTTTTGTGGAGATGTTTGAAATTGTCAAAATATGAGAGTCTAAGGTAAAAGGTCGAAAGATGGTCTTGCCCCTTTGTACTCATAGATCTTCATGTACTTAGTAAAATGACTACATATACCATTTTAGGCCAAACTCTTCAAAATTAAAATCTTAAAAAGTTCCTTCAAGAGCAGAGAATACATACAGAAGTAGGAACATGGGCCAGACTACGTAGTTTCGACTAATATAGCCTCGTCAGTGACCCTGACAATATCTGGTGACGAAACCAGAAAAAAAACATACTGTAATTTCTAATTTTAATTGGACAGTCGATTCAAAGACTGATTAATTTCAAAAGGATCCAAATAATATAAAAGACGATGATCTAGAATGATAGTCTAAATCGGTCTAAAATTTTAGATTTCTCAGAATCTATCCTCTGATCTCAAAGGATGTAAATAAAATATAATCTGCACTATGGATGATGTACGGGGAGACGTTTTACGGCCGCCACACGGCACAACACCAACTGCAGTGAGGTAAAATTAAAATCTTAAAAAGTTCCTTCAAGAGCAGAGAATACATACAGAAGTAGGAACATGGGCCAGACTACGTAGTTTCGACTAATAAAGCCTCGTCAGTGACCCTGACAATATCTGGTGACGAAACCAGAAGAAAGTTTCAATGAAATCTTATGTTAATGCATTTTTCCATATTTGAGCCTGCTGTACAAATATGTAAATGTCAACTAAATGTCATCATCTGAACAGTCTTGGTAGTACTCAAGTACCCGATGCTACATACCAAGTTTAAAGGCCATCAGTCAAGTGATTCAGGAGAAGATATTTTTCAAACCTTTTACCATATATGGGCATGTTGACCTTGTTAGTCATGTGATCTGGAACAATATTTGTTTCCTCTGCCCCTGAAAGCTTTTTTTCAAAATCTGGTTATAATTGCCTCAGTATTTTTTGTGCAGATGTTTGAAATTGTCAAAGTATATGAGTCGTAGGTCAAAGGTCAAAAGATGACATTGACATCTTGTACTCATAGATCTTCTAGTACTTATTAAGCTGACTATATATACCAATTTTCAGGCCAAAATCTTCAATAGTTTCCATGAAATCTTATCTACTGGCATTTTCCCATCTTTGAATTTGCTGTAAAAATAGGCCAATGTCAACCTAAGGTCATCATCTGAACAGTCTTGGTAGTACCCGATGCATTAACCAAGTTGCAAGGGCATCAGTCAAGTGGTTCTGGAAAAGAAATTTTTAAAGCTTTTTACCATATATGGGAATGTTGGCCATGTTAGTTAGTGACCTGTACCGTTTTAACATTTTTTGTTCCCTGAGCCCCTGGAGGCTCAATACAATATTTGGTTACAATGTGCCCCGTGGCTTCTGAACAGATGTTTGAAATTGTCAAAATATGCGAATCCTGGGTCAAAGGTCAAAGAATGATCTTGACCTCTTGTACTCATAAATCTTCGTGTACTCATTCAAGTGACTGTACACACCAATTTTTCGGCCAAAATCTTCAAAATTTTCCATAAAATCATATTTTATAGTATTTTGCCATATTTGACATTGCTGTTTAAAAGGCCAAGGTCAGCCCAAAGCCATCGTTTGAGTAATCTTGGTAGTACTCAAGTACTTGATGCAACATACCAAATTTCAAGGCAATCAATCTATTGGGTCTGGAGAAATAGATTTTTGAAGCTTTTTACTATATATGGTCGTGGCGGCCATGTTGGTCATGTGACCTGGACAGTATGAACAAATTTTCCTTCCCTTTGCCTCTGAAGGCTCAAAATGAAATTTAATCACCATTGGCTTAGTGGCTTTTGAGGAGATGTTTGAAATTGTAAAAAATGCAAGACCTGGGTCAAAGGTGAAATAATTACCTTGACCTTTTGTACTCATAGATCTTCATGTACTCATTAAGATAACAGTATTTACCATTTTTAGCCCAAAGCCTTCAACAGTTTTCAAGATATTTTATATTCTAGCATTTTCCATATAAAAGCACCGGAAAGCAAATTTGACCTTACTGCAAAAAGGTCAAGGTCAACCTAAATTCATAATTTGAACAATCTTGGTAGTACTTACATACTCAATGCTACATACTAAGTTCCAAGGCCATAGGCCTATTGGTTCTGGAGATGAATGTTTTTAAAGGTTTTTACCATATATGGGCGTGTTGGCCATGTAACCCAGACCACTTGAACAACACTTTGTTCCTAAAAGCCCTGAAGCCTGTATATGAAATTTGGTTACAATCGGCCCAGTGTTTTCAGAGAAGAAGTCGTTTGAAATTGTGGACGGACGGACGACGGAGCCTGCCTATACTATAAATGCCCACGGAGCCGCTGGCTTAGGTGAGCTAAAAACCCTGTCATGCGTGAAATAGACTAGCCAAACTATTTTAAAACTGGTCTTCTACACATATAATTTTCATGCATACCGATTCATAATTTATGGCAACTGATTTACACAGCATATAAATGAAATACAAGTATCAAAAACGTCTGAACATTCATTTGACTGAATGTGTCTCTGGAGTAACGTGATCCATAAGACTTCCAATAAAGAATGTTGTTGAAATCTTTTTCTGTAAAGCCATCATGGGCAGTTGCATGTGATAATGGGGTATCACCACACTACCTATGGAAGACCTTGAAGTCATCGGAATGACCTAAAAATTGTAGGTATTCTAGTTCTCCACAGTACGCAAATTTGCTTTTCAAAGGTACATACCTGTGTGTCCTATCCATTGTTGACTTCTATTTCTATTCTATTCTATCCCGTAACCTTACAATGTCGTTTGGGATACCAAAGATGACTTCCAAATGATCCCTTTTCACTTGTCCTGTTTTCAGCTGCCCTTACTGAACTGGCAAAGTCCATCCCTGTCAACGCCTTCATATTTTCTTCCCACCCCTTCTTCTGTCTCCCTCTTCTCATTTTTCCTTTCACTGTGTCCTGTAGAATCGTCTTTGCTAAACCTTAAGACGTGACCAAAGCACCTTAGTTTCCATTTCTTGACCAGGGTCATTTCCCGTTGACATTGTTTCTGCTATCTGACATTTTGTTCCTCAGTTTCCTATTGCTTAATGGCTTGATGTTGAACATTTACAGTTTTGTACATTTTCAAGGTTAATATACGGAAAAGACAGTCTAACTGTCACGTAAACAATCTTAGTTCGTTTGTTCATTTTATTTATTTCAAACTTGCAAAACGGAATGGGCCTAGACAGTAACCTTTCACATTCTGCTACCGACGGTATTCAGCCGTTTTTATTCTTCTACGAAGCATATTAGATGCATATTAGACACACACGAACCGTAGTATTTCGCCTCATTAGAAAGTCAACGGTCTCATTATCACATCCGTTAACCGACCTGTTGCAGGTCGATAGGCTGCTAAAACAGAAGTTCAAGCATGGCAACTTTAACAATGATAATAAACTTTTCCTGAATCTCACGCACTTGTAATCAACACAATCCCAAACCGAAATGTGCTCATTGCGGTTCATCACCGCAATTCATGGTTAAAAGGATAACTGAGGGGTTCAGCCGGAAACAGTTGTAATGAATGAAATTGGAAGAAAGTTATTAAATTTGAATTATATATAAATTTGCGGTCAAATAGATAACATCTCGTGATCCTGGTGAACTTCATAGCAACCGCATTCATCGTCGGAAAATATATCAATTCAAGTGTATATTTTTTTCTACAGTTCGAACGTTTATATTTCCTAATTATTTCTGCATGCTATAGCCTAGAGTTCTTCTTTTCCTGGAGCAATCGAGCATGCCTTATACCTCCTAAACATAGGGCCTATACATTGTTGGCAACTGAGGCAGTGAAGAAAGAAAGTCTCTTTCTGAAACATGGTAGTTTGTGTCAATGTGGTACAACTGTTCAAAAAGTGAGCCGCGACATGACAAAACCAACAAAGTGGATTGTGCGCCCAGTGAAGACTCTTATCAGCCTGGGCGTCCGCCCAGTCTGATAAGAGTCTTCACTGTCAGCATGGAGGTAGCTAACGTTTTAGCTACTCTTTAAGCGCATGGTGAAGATTCTTATCAGTCTGGGCGGACGCCTACGCTGACCTGAGTCTTCGCTTGGCGCACATGCCACTTTGTTGGTTCTGTTGTGTCGCTGCTCAAGTATTAAAGTCTCCATAGAGCTCCCAGCGGTAATTGCGTCGTATATACAAATTGTTATAAAAAAGCGGCTCCTGTCTGGCAAAATATGGATTGGTATGCATATTATGAGTCATATATTTGACAAAAAGTAGGGAAATAGGCAAAAGAACAAAAAGACAAAGTTCTGCTAAAGAATAAAAAATAGATAAATAAAAAAATGAAATTAATTTTTTACCTTTTTCTTAAAACAAATGAACACAGAAATCGGCCATTTCTGCTAAATAAATAAATAAATAAATAAATAAATAAATAAATAAATAAATGAAAAATAAAACAAATGTTTTACCCTTACCTTAAAACAAATAGAATTTTCTTTTTTAGTTTCCCTTAGTTTAGCTATTTAGTCAAAAACAAAATCGGGACAATGCATTCAATGAATACGTCCATCACCTGCCGTAGTCTTGTACATTTTATTTTTACCTTTTCTTTCAAACTTATGATATCGAAATTTTATCATTTTGGCTGCCAACTTAATGGATTTGTATCATTTTCGGGAGCCCCGGTAGCTCAGTGGGTTAAACGCTGGCCTACTGATCTAGCGGACCGGGTTCGAATTCCGCTTGAGGCGAGAATCTTTCCTACCGTAAACGGGGTTCCATTTAACACAGCCTTTCATTATCATCCTTCCATCGTCCTTTCACACAGCCTTTCATTATCATCCTTCCATCGTCCTTTCACACAGCCTTTCATTATCATCCTTCCATCGTCCTTTCACACAGCCTTTCATTATCATCCTTCCATCGTCCTTTCACACAGCCTTTCATTATCATCCTTCCATCGTCCTTTCACACAGCCTTTCATTATCATCCTTCCATCGTCCTTTCACACAGCCTTTCATTATCATCCTTCCATCGTCCTGATATAACTGAAATACTGTTGAAAAGGACGTAAAATCACAAGTCATCCATCCATCATTGTATCATTTTCAACATATTTTCATTTGAGCCTCAATGATATGTCAGCTGTTTGAAGATGACTTACCATGTCATTTGCAACTAGTGAGAAGATTGCAGCGATTCCTCACGATAAAATATTACATGCATTACTACTGCGCATAAGGCAATGGATCCTTTAACCTTATGCACTCAGCACAAATATGCTTTCCCTTCTTGTGTGCACTTATATGAAACCATCTGGAAAGTAAGAATCTGCTAACCACAATAAGTTTTGTTTCAACACGAATACAGTGATTGTAGGGTTAGATAGCAATCCAGCCAATACTGGCTCAACAGCTTTCGCTGAAAATGGGCGTATTTGTTTTAGCTTAAGAACCACAGAAAATATCCACATATACATCAATGTCAGTAGCCAATTAATAATATTAAAATTCCATAAAAGGGCCAAACTATCAATTTCATCATGGACGATTCGGCGAAACTTAAACAAAACGGAAAGTGAAAAGCTGTTACTTTTAGCCCATTAAAACGACTTACATGGTTTTCTGCCCCCAGGACACAAAAATAAGTGGTTGGGCTCAAAATGACCCAACCATATCTATTAATTCCAAAAGTTGGTGCACCACAGATGATATATGTTTGCATCACATGGCTGATTTGGGGAAGTGGAGAGGAGGTGACGGCAGTGCAAATGCTGGACTATGCTCAGAAGGACTCTAAAATGTTTAAGGCCATAAATACTCCAAAATGCTTAACCGAATACCTGTTCCATAGCTCCAGTAGTTGTTCAATACACTGTAGGCATTACATGTCTGATAAAGGCCGAAACGGCCTGGTGCTGGGGATGGCATATGTGCTGGACTATGCTCAGATTGATTTAGGTCCATTCACATAACAAAACACTAAACCCAATATCAGATAGGGCCCTAGCTCAAGTTGTTGAAATAATTGTTCAGTATTTTTTATGGAAAAACGCCTGTAGTTGCTTACAATGGCCTTAATAATGTTGACGGACCATAAAACATCAAGACAATAACAACAAATCATTAGCCTTCTTTAAGACTGTCTTACGGTTACTCATGTGACTACTTTATCAAATAACAATACGTATTTTTTTAATAAGACCTTTATTAAAAAAATACGTATTGTTATTTGATAAAGTAGTCACAGACGACCTGTCTGTCAGTCCTTGACAATTTCTGTGGCTGAAATGTCCGTGACCAAACAGTCTTAGGCCGAAATGTCCTAGGCTGAAATGTCCGTGGCCGAAATGTACAGCATCGTTTGCAATGCCCAGTCCTCTTGTTCGCAGGAAACAAATTGCACAAGAACTCAGCTGGTCTAAGCGAACTATGAAACTGCACTCAGTTTGGATGATGAGCAACTTACCCAACTATACTGTGGACTATTCAGAGTCCGGTTCATCTGCATCATACTCAACTCGTTATCTCTACACTGACACTGGAAAGTTTGTAACAAGGCTTTATGACAAGAGAATGACTTAAATATTCCCATAGTACCTTTCCATTTTTGCGTGGAATATCGGCACCTGTTTACAGAGTTAAAAGCTCTCAGTTTTATCATGCATCTGCTGCGAAGTCCATCTGATAACGGGTATGATAACATAAAGTAATATCAGGTCACTTTAGAATTGCGCTTGCGCGAATGATATCAGGTAGTGTCTTTAGAAGCAATCTCTGAAGACGATTGGATACATACTGATGTTGGCTGTTATAACAACGTTTCATTGGTTAAACGACGGCAACTATTTACGTGATAACCCATTCGCGGCGTCAGCAAGTTCTAACAAAACATTTGTTTGACTCTCTTTACCCTTTATTATCTTCTAATGATTCTTTACCGTTTAAAACCTTCTAATGATGCATGATGAATAGAAAACCATGTCAGGTTCTTCTGATTAGGCTCGAACACACGTTGGACTGGCTTGGCAAGCCTCGCCATTCCTACGCTGTTTCTGGTCTCGCCTGATAAAATTGACATGAGAGGACACTGACATGGTATTCTCTATTTATCCGCTACAATCGAGTCTGTTTCTAATATGAAGACATTGTTGACAGAGGTAGCGGCTGCTCAACAGCGAATTTTTGTCACAGGGTTATCACAGAGCGAAGCCTTGTGTCAACATTAAAGTTCTGTGAGAGACCCCTTAACTTCATAGATCCCCCCCGGTTTACAATGTGTCCGTACATGTCTGTGTATCTAATCTATTTCGATATTGTCCATGTTTATAATTTACGAGTTCATACTTATGACTTGCATACTTTGACTGTTTTTTCTTGAACAGTTACTTTGTCTCCAGGAATTAAACGTTGTTTCTCTGTACTCACTGTTCCCGTTCTCGTTTTGTTTTGTTGCGCTCTGGGCTACTTGTCTGTCACACTACAACGTTTCAGACAACGTATGCCAACGTATGAAAAATTTATCCAATACGTTGGCATACGCTGGAGATAAATTAAAACATCAAACAGCAGCCGGTTTTGGAACGCACACATAGCGCACTGAAACGTATAAATAACTTATTCACAACTTATCCCTAGCGTATACATAACTTATACAAGCGTATAACAGCGTGTTCCCAGCGTATCTGTAGCGTTCTTGTCTTATGCCGAACGCATGCACAACGTTAGTCTAACTTACGCCGACCTTATGTATAGCGTGTTGGAGCGTGCTTCGACGATCAGATGTAAAGCGACGGCTCTCTACAACACTTTTTATTGTAGTGGACGTTGATCGATGGACATGCCTAAAGAACGAAAATTAGAGAACTTTGCAGGTAGTAGCTGACCACCTGCATGCCTACCGTCGTCCCGTTCATCACCCGACTGCCGTGCCTACGATGGTAGCCAACCTCCATCTCGCGCAGACTCCAATGCCTCTTTAATGGTATCCGTGGCGGCATCTGCAGCAGCTGTGGTGGCATCTGAAGTATTAACCCCCTCTCAAGCCCCAAAACGACAAGCAGAAGCGGCCCAAGAAGATTCCTTATTTAAAAGTGATGAATTGCTGATCTGTATCCAATATATATAGCTGAAGCCCAGGTCGCTGGCGGATATGTTACCTAAATGCGCTCAGTGCGTTCGTGATACGTTGAATAAGTTCTAAGGTCGTCAGGCATAGGTTGGATACGTTCTGGATACGTTCGGTATAAGTTACAGGTAAGTTACCTATCAGTTAGAAATAAGTTACGCGTACGCTCCACTATGGACCTGCTGGCTGCCGACGTATGTCAACGTATGATTAACTTACAAGTTACGTGCATGAACGTACGCATAACTTACCTGTTGCGTACACCAAACTTATGACTAACTTATAAACAATACGTCGGCGTACGCTGAAAATTTTATGCATGCACAAAATTTTGGGCCGCATTCGACGTACAACAACTTATACCAACGTATTTGAGCGTACTCGTAACTTGTTCATAACGTACCCCTAACTTATTCAACGTACACCAGCGTGTTTACTAAATTTCTCATACGTCGGCATACGCTCATGCTATACTATACGTCACTGTGTGACAGCCACATAAATGACGTGCTTTATGGCGTCGTCCAATAATTTGCACGACAGAAATGAATAAATAAACAGTATTTATGTCAGGTCTGAAAATATTTTCAAACTTTTTTTTATCGAATGACAAAGAAAGAAAAATATAGATTTTTGACGCAACATGTAAAATAAAGTTGGACTATAAATTCTCCATGTATTCTTTTGTAACAAAAACTGTATCTTTTGACTAGTCAGGCTTTGAACATTAAATCTAAGTACCTTTCGGCTGCCATAATACAACACAATAGCTGACAAATAGGTCATTCTTCTGCGTGAAGTCGTAATTGATAATCGTTAATTGTATAGATAGATCTGCGTGTATTGTCCTTGGACATCTTTTGAGGTGAGGCGTGCTACTGAGTTTCCTCCCTGAACCAGAGTTTACTCCCCGAACCAGAGTTTCCTCCCTGAACAAAAGTCCCCCCCCCCCCGAACCAGAGTTTCCTCCCCGAACCAGAGTTTCCTCCCCGAGTTTCCTCCCCGAACAAGGGTTTCTTCCCTGAACCAGAGTTTCCTCCACGAACCAGAGTTTCGTCCCCGAACCAGGGTTTCCTCCCTGAACCAGAGTTTCCTCCCAAAACCTGGGTTTCCTCCCTGAACCAGAACACGGCCCCAGTTGTTCGAAGCATCGTCAGCTCAACGAAATCGTTAGCCGAGGATTCATCAAGTCTTATAGTATTCCAAAAGCAATTGTGATAATATTTTTGATAAAAAATTGTGAGTGTGAGGAGCCTTCGCACAAAAAATGCTCCTTACATTTTTGGCGAATATTACGTTTGAAAATTTAAAGTCTTGTGACCTAACGACGTCGTTAGTTTTGAACAACCGGGCCCAGGTTTGGGAAAATGTAGGCTGAGAAAAAGGTGCACTGTTTATAAATTACCTACTTTGCAAAAGGTTTGATTAAATTTCCTCACTTTCCAAAGCATTAACTTCATTTATATACATTGTTTATCTTCCTCTGTAACACCGAGACTTATTTTCCTCATCTTTACTGGTAAGGTGTCTATTATTTCTTTTCCCATGGTTGGCCATCATGTTTTTATTGCGGAAAGGATAATATCAGTTCGAAACATTGAAATTTATATTTTTGTACTGCTTGGAGTCTTCTCTATTTTTCTTTTCTTTTTTTGATGGAACTTGTCAGTCATTCTGAAGACATTTTTGTTTGCTATCCGAAAGAGGTTTTATGCGCACCTTTTAAAGATATTACGGGAAATTCGAAGAGTCAGAACTGCTCGATCAATAAAAACCAAAATGCTCCACTGTTTGCTTGTGGTCTTCTGTTCCAATATTGAACTCCATAGTCACAAAAATGCTATAAAACCTGCAATGCTACAGCAGCGAAGCAATAACACACGTGCGGAAGTTTCTGATTCAATTATTGGTGATTATATATCTATCAAAATGACATAAACGTATTTTAAAAGTTAAGCTTTATTAATAATTCATAGAAAACACTATTATGGTGTAAAACAGTTGCTATAACTATAATCTTGAATCCAAATGTGGTGTTAGATATGTTAACTATATAATAAGTAGAACAGAAATGAGCTGAACCATGTTAAGAGATCCGGTTGCAACACTGGAAAAATATTTAAAAAAAAAAAGACATAAAAGCGCGCCTAATGGCATTTAGACTTAAACAAGAGCTTGTTCAATATGACAATTCGGGTCAAATGGAAAGAGATCATTTGCAGTGTCAGAATAAACAATTATCCCAAGAAATCAGAATTATGGAATGTAGGTCACTGTGACCTACCTTTAATTTTAGGTCAAACATCAGGTCACACTGACTTATAGCTGTATTAGCCCAAGCTATCTTGTTCATACATCAAACAACACCTATGGTATAAAACAATAGTGACCTACTTTTATTTTTAGGTAAAAACATTGGTCAGACTTACACCTTTTCCCAAGCTATCACATTCATACATCAACAAGACTTGAAGCTGTAAGGCAAAACCATGGGCTGTAAAGATCACTGTGATATATTTCCATCGGTTCATACAGACCAATTATCTCAAGCTACAGGTATTATGTTCATGCATCAAATAGTCAAAAGTTTAAGGCCAATCATTGGGGCATGACTCATATGATATAGGTCACTGTAATCTACTTTTATTTTGAGGTCAAATATTGGGCCACACTGACTCATTTTCTCAAGCTATCATGTTCATACATCAAATAGTCCCCAAGCTATAAGGCTAGGTTTTATAGACGCCACTTGGCTTAAAAACAGATGAGCAAGAATAGTTTTTTTGCGTGCGTGTGCGTTCGCGTTAGCAAAAATATTCACTTATTGCGTTTAGCGCAGCTTCTGAGTAACCATAATACTCTTCATCTTGCTAAACAGGTGCACCTTGGGAAGATCTACTGCAGACAGTTACGCATTTTGGACCGTGACCTATATTTCATGAATCATTAAGCATAGAAAATTTTGACTCAACAGTCCTCTTACATTTAGCTCAATTTCTAAGTAGCCAAAGGGTCTTCAAACTTGCTACATAGGAGCATATTGGAAAGATCTACCGGTGGCTGTAGTGCATACAGGGCTATGGCGTATATTACATTTATCGTTGAACATAGAAATTTTGCTTCACCTGGTGCGTTTAGTTCATTTTCTTAGTAACTAAAAGAGCTTGCTACATGTACGTTAGAACATCTAGGGAAGATTTACTGATGAGAATTGTACTGTTAAAAACCTAATCATTTGTTACGTAGCTAGAACACACCTGGTTAAGTATGGTTTCAAGGATCTTACGAAACGAAAATGAGTTGAATGACCTGTTACGAGACGAAAGAGTCATAGTTGCCAGACGATCGGGTCATCAGGTCGTTTAGTGACAATGAATCGTTTTCGTTTCGTAACAGCTGTTTTTCGTTATGTAACATCCCTTGTATATACAAAGTTAACCAGGGATGTAGAAGATACGACATTTACCACAAGGCTGTACTAAATCAGGATGTGCAAGGAGATACGAAATACGATTAATATGTTTTAACCACGGGTATAAGGTGAAAATTGTGTGAAGACACAGGCTGATCAAAATGTTTGAATTTATCGTTTAAAATTGAAAGAGTATTTATTCCAGTTGCATTTTATTCCCAGTTTGACGACAGGAAGACGTTTGGCGGCCGTCACACGGCACAACACGCCACAATACCAGCTGCGGTAAAGATAAATAAGTTCTTAATTTTTACAGCCGTTGGATGTAAGGAATACACCAAAAAACAAATATAGAAGACTCGGTTTAATTGAGGCTGCTCATGGCCAGTAATACATGTGAGCCGCGACACGACAAAACCAACAAAGTGGCCTGCGCACTTATACAGTAGCTAACGGTCTAAACTAGCCCCAGACTCCAATCAGACTGGGTGGATGTTCAGGCTGATCTGAGTCTCGCTAGGCCACTTTGTTTGGTTTTGTCGTGTCGCGGCTCATGTAGATTTCGCAAAGGTTTTAGTCAAACTGATCAGACTTGTACGAGGTTCTCTTTAATTTGCCTGCAATGTATGATCTATTTTATTTCTCTTTCACCCACGATCTGAAGATATTTATGCAAAACCGACCCTGCTGTGTTAGATTGTGCACAAACCGTTCTGCACCTCTTGTTTCTGCGGCACTATAATGCATTAAAATTGAAATTAGTGCACGATAAACGAGCCACAATGGAACAATTGGTTGTGCGTGATTTATTGTTCATTCAATTTAAATTAGGATTGCATCAGGGCTCTCGATAATTTGTCTCATTTCAACGCTATAATTGGACTTGAAAAATGTCTCTTTTCGTCTGGCGGAATGTTTAGATAAATCTTTGGAATTAGGCGAGAAACAACGACAAGTGAATAATCAACCGCACCGCACAAAATAATGGTAGATCCCAGTGTAGACTCTCAAAATTTCTTATCTCAGTCTTTGATAGTTCTAAACCCGCTTCCACTCTATACACACCTTTTCATCAGATCTATTTAAATGCAAAGGAAAAGTGGGATCTTCACTAACTCGTTCTAAATAACTAGAATATACCACAGAATGATTAACGAGTGTAAGTAATAGTTATACCATTGTTTGTCCGCCTGTGCGAGGAGATCATCCACGAGCTTTAGCGTCTTTCAATGATTAACGAGTGTAAGTAATAGTTATACCATTGTTTGTCCGCCTGTGCGAGGAGATCATCCACGAGCTTTAGCGAGTGGATTATTTCCTCGAGCAGGCGGACAAACTATGGTATAATTATTTTCATACCTTCCTTCTCAGTGTAGACCTTGCTCATTGCAAAAACTTTCGTGCTAAAGTTAGCGCTTTCTGGCTGGCAAGGGTGGTATAATGCAGAGTTTGAATGTTGGTTAGTTGGTTGTTTTTGGGTTTAATGGACCTTTGAGACAGTATTTCAGTCTATGTCGGGCCGTCTCCTAGAGATGGGGAGAAAGAAAAAAAGAAATGATAGACGAGAAAAAAAAATATCCCAACAGCCCCGATCCGCACCTACTGCAAGGACAGTAGGCCCATGCCCTACTTTAATCCAAATAAGTAGGACGCCCCGGCACCGGAAGTTATAACCAGCACCATCGACAAACCACCACCCCCTATAGTGCTGAGATAGTTGACGCTGAGATCAGGTCCCAGGTCTCCAGTAACCTTTCCTCCCAACAGTACCCTCCTCGACTGCCCTAAGAGATGATCAGACATTCCCACCTGTCCTTTCATTGCCTTTCTATCTGAGTCACCTTTTATGATCTATGAACAGTTCTCTAGAAACATGATCATAGTATCTCAGCTCGGGTTATCTGACCTTAGCGAAAAGTTTTTCAGATTTCAAATCGGCATATGACCTTGTGAACAAAGCTGTGCACAGTCTCGTTAGAGATTTTGCCTGGGTAATAAATATTCAGGTTCCTTCGGTATCATTACTATCGCAATACGCTTGTATTCAGAGTATACAAAGTATGAAAAGATTTTCTCAAAAAAAAATATCGTCCAATTCTACTCGATTTCTATAACCTTAACTTAATTGTCATGTTACGTTTTTAAAAATTCAATGTCTCAAACCTTTTTAGTGAAGGTCTTTCGGTGATATGTGCTCCTACAACCTAAAACATAAAGCTCGAAAATCAGTCAACATTCCCGGGAATGGCAGAAACATTTACACTATTTCTTGGTCTACCTAGACTAGAACCTTGGCGGCAGAGGTATCTAGCTAGTCGAAAGACAAACCTCGCTATCGACTACGCTATGTATGAGTTTCTAAGCTTAAACAATTTTCCAACATTCGACAATTTGCAGACGATACTAGTCTTTTCATCATCATCGATAAGCCCATTGCAGCAGCTGATTGTCTTAACACGGGCCTGAACAAAATTTCGAAATGGGCTGCAGCCTGGTTAGTAACATTTAATCCAACTAAAATTGAAGCTTAAACTAAATAGGCGTCAACACCCACCTCTTTTTATGCAAAATCACCAATTATCTGAAGTGGAATTTCATAAACATCTTGGACTATACTTTTCAAAGGATTGTACCGTGCATCACCATATAAATTACGTTAAAGAAAAGAATCAATATCATGAGAAACTGAAATTTAAACTCGATAGAAAATCTCTTTAAACAATTTATACCACTTTCATTAGACCCTTGATAGAATATGGAGACATTATTTGGGATAACTGCACTCAATATGAAAAAACAGGAACTGGATAAATTTCAGAATGAAGCTGCCAGGATTGCTGCTGGAACAACAAAGCTGGTATCATTACATTCACGTTATAAGGACATTTATTGGGAATCTTTAGAATGTAAAAATGGGATGTAGGGTCTGTCCAGTACGTGCACTGCAAAAATAAACGGTAGATTTTACGGTAAAATAACTGGCAACCAGCTGCCAGTCCTTTTACCGTTATTTTTACGGGCGCCCGTAAAAATTGCAGGAATCATCAAGCAGAGTGGGACAGAAAAGAGCAGATGTCGTTTTGGTTAGATAGCCCTTCAACAATACAAAGTTATTTTCGAGTGCGCCAAGTTAACATAAAACTTCCATTTCGTGATTTCCAACAATGTCTTACAGGAAAAGCCCATAAAAATAACGGGAAAAGGACTGGCAGCTGGTTTCCAGTTATTCTACCGTAAAATCTACAGAATGTTTTTACAGTGTGCGTACGTATGTTCAACTTTCGTCATCGCTCTAGCGACCTTTATTAAAGGATTTTGATATTACTTCACACAAATATTTTGTATGACAATGCCTTGAATGAGTTTGCGTTACAGGGTCATGGGGTCAAGGTCAAGGTCACGGTCACAGCTGCTATTTTTAGAAAACCTGTAGCGTCTTCATTTATAGGCCGACCTCAATACAACTTCATACAAATGTTAAGTATGACAATATCTTGGACAGGTTCGCGTTTCAGCATTGTAGGCTCAGGGTGCGTTTGCTATTTTTAGAAAAAATTTGTCCTCGTCTAGTGTCTTCATTTATGGAGCGATTTTAATATAACTTCATACAAATGTTATGTATGACAATATCTTAGACGAGTTTGAGTTTTAGTGTTATAGGTTAAAGGTCAAGGTCACAGTTGCTATTTTTAGAAAAAAAAAACTTTGTAATCGCTCTTAACATCTTCATTTTTGGACCGATTTTAATATAACTTATATAAGATATGTCAATGTCTTGGGCAAGATAGGTTTCAGGGTTGTATGTCTAAGGTCAAGGTCACAGGTGCTTTTGTTTGGAAAAACTTTATCATCGCTGCAGCAACTTCATTTATGGACTGATTTCGATATAACTTCACACACATGTTTAGTGCGAGAGCATCTTAAATAACTTTTCGTTTCAGTGTTGTAAGGGTATGGTCAAAGTCAAGCTCAAGGTCGAAGTTGCTATTCTTAGAAAAATTTTGAAATTGCTGTAGCCCCTTATTTGTGAACCGATTTTTGATATTGCTTCACACAAATTTTTAGTGTACCAATATCTTAGACAATTTGCCATTTAGGAGTTGTAGGCCCAGGGCCAAGGTCACAGTGCTATTTTTAGAGAAATTTTGTAATAGTTCTAGCGACTTCATTTTTGGACCGATCGCCTTTTACTAATTTAGCATTTCTGGATGCTTCGGTCAAGGTCAGTGTTTTATTATATCGGATATCTTTGCCATCGCTCTTGCAACCTCATTGAGGGCCATGTCCAGTGCAAGGGTATTGTATCGCTTGCGATGCCTTGTCTTCTGTAATACCTCAGTCTGTCAGCAATATGTCACGCTATAATCTTAGAAACTCCACTGATTTACAAACTATCGATGCTAAAACTAACCAATTTTATATGTCCTTTTTACCATGTAGTGTCATGGCATGGAATAATTTATCTGTCGAAGTACAGCTGTGTGAATCTGTTACCTCGTTTAAACGCTTTCTACAAAAGGATAACCAAAACGTTCCTCAGCATTCTATTCAGGTTGTAGGAAAAGGCCAAATTCTATTAACCCGTTTACGTGTTGGGAGTCCGTGATTTTACCTTTGTATATACTTTTTTCTCTTTTGGTTGCTGTTGCTATTTTCAGCCTTTTATGAGTGCACTTCATGTAATCATTGTAAAATATTATATGTGATCTGCAAATAAATGTGAGTTGAATGCATATCGAGATTAAGAATTTTCAAAGCAAAGTCGCAAATTTAGCTTTCCGGCAACTCCTATGGATTACCAAAACATTTGTAGTGCCACGAGTCGCATTAAGAGTTTTCGAAGCAGACTCGCAAATAAAGCTTTTCTGATAGCTTTTATGGATGACAGACATTAGATAAATAAAGGATCTTATATGAGTTGAGATCTTAAACGAGTTGGGGAAATAGATAAGATGCGAGGCTTTGCCGAGCATCTTATCGTTTTTCCCCAACGAGTTTAATAAATTCAATAATACATGAGCACGAATGCAAGATTCTATTTATCATATGACGCTAAAATCATATTCTATTAGCAGATTTTGCACTAAAACGTCGCGATTTCGCCATTAGAAAACGCAACGTTTTTATGGACGTCAACGCATAACGTTACGACGTAATTTGCATATTCAATCCACTAGTGGATTATCGTTTTTAATGCATGGCTTTATTACACTCTCAGAAGCGACGTCATATGATAAATTCTGTATTGTTGCAGCTTCGTTCTTAGTCATATGGTATTCGTCACTGATAAGATTTTAACATACATAAGAGTGCGCCAACAGAAATGAGCCGCGACATGACAAAACCAACAAAGTAGTATCTGCGCCCAGCGAAGACTCAGATCAGCCTAGGCATCTGCCCAGTCTGATCAGAATCTTTGATATGGGCTTAGAGGGTAGCTAAGGGTCCAAGCTAGCTCCATGATGACAGCGAAGACTCTGATCAGACTTGGGTGGATGCCAACGATGAACTACGTCTTCGCTGGGCACACATGTGACATTGTTGGTTTTAACGTGTCGCGGCTCAAAAAATGTGCGAATAAGACGAGCTTGAAAAGTTCAAACCAGTCATCAGCTTTCCCAGTTCAGGCATACGATTTGACAATCGAACAAGAGTTTGCCACCGCTTCCATTGTTTTCTTAGTCCAATTCCCAGCAGTCTTTTAGATGCAACAGTATCCAGTTCTTGTCTCCGCTGATCTTAGCGTTGATCCGCCGTCACAGACTGTCCATTCAATCAGTATTATCAGCGCTAAGCGCATATCAAATAATTCATCTGTCATTTCTCAGAAACACACTGAATTGTATGTTATTCAGTGTAATATTTTATTCCCTCATAATTGATTTGAGCCTGACACGAGAAAACAAACAAAGTGGTATGTGCGCCCAACAAAGACTGCCCAGTCTGATCAGAGATTTCGTTGTCCGCATTGAGCTTGCTTCGACCCTTAGCTACCTTTAAAGCCCACAGCAAAGACTCTGATCAGACTGGGCAGATGCCCAGCTGATCTTAGTCTCTGCTGGGCGCACATGCAACTTTGTTAGTATTCTCGTGTCGCGGCTCATTTTCTTCTGTTCAGCAGTCACAAGCGAAATCCGCGAGAATAATGTCTCCGCGCTGTTTAACGTCATCAAAGCTTGAAAGTGTAAAAGTGACAAGTTTGTGTGTTTCTCAGTGAGAATTCCCAGTGTTTGTCTAAATAAATCATCATTAAACTACCATTACTCTTGCGCTTTTGTCTTCTACCACATGGAACCATACTGTTAAACATGTATTTTTGGAGAGAATACACGGTGCGCAGCTGTTCACGTGTTGTGCTGTACAGTTTATTTTGGAGCTAAATTGATTATACACATAGTTTTATTTCCAATGCAAAGACAGACATATTCTGTTTCTTTTAGAATGCTCAGTTTTGATAAAAGGTTGACAATGACGTCCTATTGTGGAATCGATAACCTGCCTTCTGCGTGTGTTTGGCTGTATTTATACATAGTGCAGATTTGATTTGATTTCCGTTTTTGAGATCAGAGAATATTTTCTGAGAAATCTGAAATTTTAGATTTATTTAGACTCTTATTCTAGATCATCATCTTTTTTATTATTTGGACCCTTTTTGATACTAATCTGTAGTAGAGTCTTTGAATCGACTGCCCAATACAAATTAAAGAATTCTCTGGTTTCGTCACCAGATATTGTCGGGGTCACTGATGAGGCTTTATTAGCCGACACTACGTAGTCTAACCCATGTTCCTTATTCTGAATGTATTCTTTGCTCTTGAAGGAACTCTTTAAGATTTTCATTTCGTATATCTGCTCATTGTGTTGGTGTACTGTGCTTTTACGCAACAGATTTCTCTTCATATTTGAAGACAGACTAGGCACGAATAGTTGTGAATACAACCGATATGACATTCGGCCCACTTGTAAAACCAAACTGTTCCATTTAAGGATAATTACAATAATTATTTACGATGTCCTTATTCTTAGAATTTTTACGGTATTTGACAGGAATTGTTTTTGACCGTCCTTCAAGTTGCAACATAACGTTTTGTCATATGAGCCGCGACACGTGAAAACCAACAAAGTGGTTGTGCGCCCAGTGCAGACTCAGATCAGCCTGGGCATCCGCCAAGTCTAATCAGACTCTATGTTAGGTGCTCAAAGGGTAGCTAAGGGACTAGGCTTCCTCCATGCGTACAGCGAAGACTCTGATCAGACTGGGCGGATGCCCAGGCTGATCTGAGTTTGCGCTGGGCGCACAACCACATTGTTGGTTTTGTCGTGTCGCGGCTCAATTATGCTCTTTGTTTTCAAACAGATTTTGTTTTTTTTAACGTTTGAGTTCAATGATTTATTCCTTTTCAGAAATTCTTTTTCCTGACGTTTCAGTCAGTCAGACAGATATAATGGGATTAAAAGTAAAAACGTTGAAAATTTCAAGCTGGTATATGTGTATGCTACGTCTGTCCATTTTAGCATACTATACCTCTTTGTAACAAGACCATCTCAACTTAAATTTAACTTCATGCCGTTGCATCGATGTGGACATGATACTGTGTTTAAGTACGTTCCATTTTGGGTTTAATCAGTCTGTCATAGCCCTCATTGTACATTTGGACTTGGAATCCCATATCTCCTGTTCATTCTGAACTGTAATTTTTGTTCATATGCACAAGAATGTGTGGAAACATTGATTGTTTTTACTATCTTCAGCGTCCTGTGTACTGTTTAATGTCTACTGTTTTCTGTCTCATGCTATACCGACTCAGCACAAACGCAAGCCCATGTCCAGATGGTATAATTGCTGTTACGCATACTGCAAAATGTGTATTGAAAGGATGTCTAAGTGCGTGCGCAAATACATGTGCACGCATCAAACGTTTATTATGTACTGTTAACTGTGACACCGACAGCACATGTGCGTGTACATTTGCAAAGTCAATCTCTCAGTAGACAGAGGAAAGTAAACAACAGACAGGAAAACTAGAACATGTTATTCCATATTTGACAGACTCCTTCGTGTAATCAAATTAAACCAAACTGAAAAGTACATGACATTTCTGACAGAGAATAACATCAGGCCGTATTCTCTCTTTTCCAAGTAATCAGTTCCTACGCCTTTTTAAAGCCTATCATTGTGTGCACAACCGATATTTCAGTTCTTCTCTGATGGCCGTTTAGAATGTCAATTAGCCGAATAATTGCTAAATACTAACCCTGCAACTTACGTACTTCCGAAATGTGCCTCAGCGAGGAAAAGGCAAAAACGTTTAGACACGTATGAGCAGAAAAGACATGAAAAAATTCAATGTACAGACCAGTTGGTACATTCACGTTTTCCAAATGAATTGACATTTTCGCTGTTTGATGTATATATCTAGGTACACATTCATGCACCATGCAACGAACAAGGAGTATTCTGATCAGACTGAATCATAGACATAACTGGTCCCAGCTTATGATTGTTTTTTTTGGTTTTTTTTGCATTCGTATACTAACCAGTGAAACAATTACATTGTGTTTAGCTTGACAAGCAGAACTCCTAGCTCTAATTTCTTAGTGGCCAATAAGGCTTTAAGGCAAGACTAAATTCCGTTGGCATTCAATGTACAGAGTACTTGGACTTGCATGAATTATATGAGCCGCGACACGGGAAAACCAACAAAATGCCATGTGCTCCCAGCAAAGACTCAGGTCAACTTCGGCATCCGCCCAGTCTGATCAGAGTCTTTGCGCTTAAAGGATAACTAAGGGCCAAAACCAGCTCCATGCGGACAGCAACGACTTTGATCAGAGCCTTTGCTTTGCGTTTCAAGGATAGCTAAGGGCCAAAGCCAGCTCCATGTGGACTCTGATCAGTCTGGGCGGATATCCAGTCTTAACTGAGTCTTCGCTGGGCGCACATGCCACTTTGTTGATTTTGTTGTGTCGCGGCTCATATTATTTTGTTGAAGCGAGCAAAAAACACTCCAATCAGACTGCGGATTCACAGACTGATCTGAGTCTTCACTTTTCACACATAAAATGCTTGAGGTACAGTTTCTTCTTTCAAGCCTCTTCAATTGTTTTTGTCTTTTTTCTCTACAGTTGTGCTGATGACGAGCTCGTTATACAGCTTGTGTGGGGGTGAATAGGCTCAGGTGCAGAAACTGACAACTCGTCAATTAATGTCAAATATAGAGAAATTGACACATCTACTGGTCATTGCTCAGTTGCTTGGCGATACAGGTACCACATGTTTGTTGTTAAAGATAGGTGGTTATGACAGGAGCCTTCCGTTTCTATGGTGAAGAGGAACATTATTTTAATACAATTCTGTAAGTATCCCGGTACAAAATTATTTGAGCCGCGACACGACAAAACCAACAAAGTGGCATGTGCGTCCGGCAAAGGCTCAGATCAGCCTGGGCATCTGTCCAGTCTGATCAGTTTTTGCAGAGCGCTTAAATGGTAGCTAAGAGTATAAGCTACCTTCATGTCAAACGCAAAGACTCTGATCAGACTGGGCAAATGAAGTGATCCGCTGGGTGCACATGCCACTTTGTTGGTTGTGTCGTGACTCTGCTCATTTCTCATTTGCTCCTTATGAGGAGGGCGACTGTAAGTGCATTTCGCCCAAAAACAACTGGCCCTGACAGATGTTTAAACGCGAAATACGAAATGCACCAATCAACGTGGATGTAATAAAACTGGCCTGAGCTGTTTCGAGTCATTTGATTGGAGATGCCACACATTAATTCTAATAGAATCAACAAAACAGCTGGCTTCAGCCTTAATCCAAGTCGGCCCTACGCATTTTGCATGCCTATTTTAATATGTTTAAGAGCTCGCAGCAGTTGTCATTAAGTGCATGTGTGGAGGCCGTAATACGTCACCCAAACTTCGATAAAGTGTTGTTTCAGTTAAATTGTCTGGTCCCTGGGGACAATTGAGCTAATAGACTTTACCTCAGCAGAGGCAAGCAGTTATGGTGTTTATTGTTAATGCTAATAGCAAAGGATCAGAACGGCCTGCGCATCCCAAAGTAGGATCAGAGCCTTTGCAATTCGCATACATCAGGTATAGATGGTTGTAAAGTAGACTGCATGGATTTACAGACTAGTTTTAGTGTTCGTTCTTCGCAGATACGATTTTGCCTGACACGGCTCGATTCTTACCAAAAATGTAGCTGACGGGGCTAATAGATTGCACGAGGGATGTTGCCTGACACGAGTCGTGTCAGGCAACATCCCTCGTGCAATCTATTAGCCTACAAAAGATTGTTTGCTCACGGGGCTACTAGGTTGCACGAGGCGTGTTGCATTTTTCTAAATCTCTCATGAACAGACTTAGTCAACCCGAGTCTGCTGCAGTTTAAACTATGGCTGTCCTTGCTACTTCCAAAGAATTACCTTTCTTTGGATTATGTAGACAGCTTTGTTCAATTAAATATGATAACTTTATGAACATTAATTCTACAGTACTAACGGACTGTAAGGTGTATGTTTTTTGTTGTTGTTATTTTCAGCCATTTTTACAAATGGGAATATTTCTTTGACATTTCCTCTTTAGTTCCCTGTACTACAAAGCCCTTCCAATCTGGGGTCTGCTCCTGAAGGAAACAGTTGCTTGTACAGGAACAGGCTTAGAAGAACGGCAAAAGGAATACGGTAGAGTTGTTTTCTCTGAAGTCAGAAAACCATTTAACTTTACCATGATCGTTTATGAGTGTGTCTGCTTGCACTTCCTCTGGATGCCTTAAGTGGGCTGTGGTTATTGTTTTCAATACAAATACATGAAATATTTGTGTTGTATTGTGTTAACCTTTTGTTGATTTTCATCTTATGCCAACTTGGGACGACGTTATAAAAATATTTTATGTCTTTCTTATACCATGCATATGTTGTGACTATTTTGTTATATGTATCATAATGTAATCTGATTAAACTGCGCTTTAACTGGTTCTTCATTCTTCCATCTGATACGTTTTATCTTAAAACGTCAAAAACTGAAAATAGCTGAATTTGCAAACGGCGTAGTTTCAGATGTCGCGGCTCATCTAGAGCCGCCTAATCTGAGTTTACGAGGTACGTTCGGAAAGTTCCCGGACTGAACGCATTTCTTTTGAATGGCTCATTGTATTATAACAAAAACTCAGTATGGATTTACTGCATTTATTATTGCATATGACTGCAAAATTTCGTCTTCATACATATAACAATAAAAAAGTTAAAATAAATTGAAAACATGTTACTAACGGTATGTCAGAGCAACCCGACGTTAAAAGTAATGACGTCAACGTCAGTTGTCACTCCTTCTCGAAATAGCGGCCATGTGCGTGCAACAGATTGAAACCATAGTTTATTAAAGGATGAAATAATTGCCTGCATGTGGCGACGAAGGCTCTGGAGATCGTCGAAGCGGATTCCGTGTAGCTGGGCTTTGACGACTGGGAAAAGCGCAAAATCAAGTTGCGCGAGGTCTGGGCTGTATGGGGCGTGCTCCAACCTGCGGATCCTGAGAACATCCAACTCCAACTCCGCATGCTTGGCCGTGTGCGCTAGGGCATTGGCTTGATGTAGAAGAACATCAAGATGACATTTCCCGCGTTTTTGACGTAACACATGGTATGAAGACTATAGAAATAAATGAGGGTTGCTCCGCAAGAGCGTATACCGTGTTGCTATGGATACGCTAATTTTAGAATGCTTCAACGTAAGCAAATGTCCGCTTGTAATGGAAATGAATATATATATTTCTTAACGTGACTGAAGTTTCAAAGCTCTATGTTTAAAAATAACAAAGTTATTAGAGCAGTTCGGGAACTTTCCGAAAATACCTCGTATTCTCTATAGTTTTTAAGTTCTTAATGCTCGAAACTTTTTTGACTTGAAATTAACTTTTTGTAGTCTGTTTTTTGACGCTTTAAGGGTTAAGAAGAGTTTATTATCTACAATATGAATTTGCTCTTTATTATTTCAGATATTCAGCACTTTTAGCTTCAGACCACCATGAAGTACGAAATGATCCCAAACGTTACTAATATACCGGAAGCGAATCTAATGGAAGATGGGACTGATCGCCACGAAAAGATGGCAGTAATTGGAATTCTCTCTTTCTTCACTGTATTGGGCTCAGTAGGAAATTCCATGGTGCTCTACGTTTATGTTAGAAAACGGAACAAACTTGCCTCAACTATTTTTATAATAACGTTAGCAGGAACTGATTTGATGACGTGTGTTATCATTATACCATATACGATGACGGTGGAATATCTGGATTATTATCTACAATATGATATATTCTGTAAACCCTATATGTTTCTGATTACGACAAATGTGCCATTTTCCGCATTTATCATGGTGGCAATCGCTGTTGATCGCTATCTATGTATTTGTCATCCATTTATGCATCTGTTGAATGCAAAACGAGCTAAATGTGTCATTTTTATTCTCGGCCTGTCGGCGGTGACGTTAGGAATAATTACAATGTTGTGTTATAAAATTTATAGATATGAACCAAGTGCCAGTGATGAGAGTAGTAATGAAGATATTATATCAAGATTAGAAGTGAATTTAACTAGTCTCGAAGGTGCTTATAATACTACATTTCTAGGGAAGTCTCCGAATACAAAATCTCATTTAAATCCCGAGGATTACGAGGCTTTATCATTAAATGGGCAGTGCCTACCTTACAGCAATATCTTCAGTGACGCCTTTGTCGACATGTATCAAAAGATTTACTCCAGCTTCTTTGTGATTGTCATAGTGACAGTTATAGTCCTGTATGTGATGATTTACCGATTTGTGTCCGTCCGCAGAGCGAAACGACAGCGGATGCGCTCTAGACGATCCAACTATGCCTCGTGTAGGGAAACATCTTATGTAGAAACGAGGGTGTCGTTCTCAAATGGATGTGCTAAAACGGAAGTCAGTGAATCGTTGCGAAAATCCGAGGCAGCGAGACAACAGACAATACGAGAAAAAGGATTAGTTGCGAATGTTCGAACTGCTGGAATGTTGTTTGTTGTGACTGCTGTGTTTATTGTTGTGTTTCTACCTGCCTGGTTGATGGCGCACCAGGTTATTCCATATAATGCTGTTATATTCTACTTCTATTTCTTCTACAATGTTGCAAACCCAATAGTTTATGCATTTATGAACAAGTCCTTTCGTAGAAACCTAAAGGATGTTTTTGAATGCAGACCTATATATTAACTCTTGTTAGTGGCAACTTATTTTTTGAGCATGAGATTATTCACCTAGGGGAGAGTCGGGTAACTTCGGACTTCGGACAGCGGGTAAATTCGGACACTGACATATGTCTGTTGTTGGGAACTAAAACAAAAATAACTGGCCAAACAGGGAAAATGTTTGCAATGGTATGTCCGAATTTACCCCCATGTCCGAAGTTACCCAACTCTCCCCTAAGTTAACATAAAATCTTTCCATAGTCGTTTGATGTTCTGCTTGAATTGAAACGTATCACGCAAACATTTGCCTTAACGTATCTGTAAACACCTGAGAGAAAAATGAAGTCAGTTAAGCTAGGATCTGGGGCCGTATTCATAAAGCCACTTAAGTCGTTGCTATGCGGTTGCTAAGGCTAAATATCTATAAAGGAGATTCCCTACAACTATGAAATTTGCCCTGGAGGAACAGTCTTGTAAGACTGTTCCTCCAGAGCAAATTTCATAGTTGTAGGGAATCTCGTTCAAAGAAATTTAGCCTTAGCAACAGCATAGCAACCACTTAAGTCGTTTTATGAATACGGCCCCTGTTTCTGCGCCTATAAAATCCACAAGGTCCATTCACGGTGTGTGCGAACAGAAAAGTCTCTCATGAGATTCTGCTGATGCGAAATCCGGTTTTACCATTTGCTGTTCTCCTATGCGTTAAGCACTATTTTTTTGCGTATGGCGGCTCGTATTACGAAGTGGCGATATTTTATTTTGAACACAATATATTTATATTAGTTCGACCAAAACGGAGAGAGCGGGTAAAATTTCTAGAAACTTTCTTTTTTTCTAATTCATGAATCATATGGAAAAGTATACAGCATTATAAGTCATATCTCTCTTTGACCAGGACATATGACGGCACCTTAGAGTACGGGTAACTGGGGTAACTGGAGGAATCAACATTTTAGAAGTTCTGTATCGAATAGCAATGGAACTTTGTCATGAACTCACTGCCTAACTCAATAAAGATAATAATTCATGGTTCTAACACCGGTGTTCCAAAGTGGTATTAACAAGCTTAAAGTGGAAATAATTTCAAGGGGGAAAACTCTGCAAGAATCAATTTTGCTTCCCTTGTCAATGGTGTCAACTCTTAAAGGAAATAATTAGCTCCTTCGGGAGACTTTCGTCACTCAGGGAAGAACAAGGAAATCACAAAGATTCTGTCTGTAGAAATGGAAGGAAAACATGATGGTTCTCGTTTTTGTAAAAACGGAAGGAAGGCACGATGGTTTACCCTTATACCCTTTAACTTCCAACAAACTCCCTTCTGACCTTTCAACATTATAGAAATGGCCTAATTAATGCATCCATAACCAACCGATAGTAGATATTTCTTATTACGAAACAATCGTAGGACTTAGTAACTCCTACGTAGGACTTAGTAACTCCTACGTAGGACTTGGTAGCTCCTACGTAGAACTTCATAACTCATACGTATGACTTATAAACACCTACATAGGACTTATTAACTCCTACGTAGGCCTTATTAACGTACGAGTTACTAGCATCAAAGAAGGAGACCATAAGTTCTGCGTAGGACTTACTAACTCCTACGTATGAGATAATAAATCCTACGTAGAACTTACTTACTCCTACGTAGGACTTACTTTCTCCTACGTAGGACTTATGATCTCCTACGTAGAAGATAATAAGTCCTATGTATGATCCCCGTCATAGGAGATAGTAAGTCCTACATAGGACTTACTAACACCTGCGGAGGAGTAAGTAAGTCCTAAGTAGGACTAATTATCTCCTACGTAGGTGTTAGTAGGAATTATTATCTCCTACATAGGTGTTAGTAAGTACTACGTAGGACTTATTATCTCCTACGTAGGAGCTAGTAAGTCGTACGTAGGACTTAGTAAATCCTACGTAGGACTAATTGTTTCCTACGTAGGTGTTAGTAAGTCCTATTAGGAACTAGTAAGTTCTACGTAGGTGTTCGTAGGTCCTACGTAGGAGTTAGTAAGTCCTACGCAGGGCTTGTTATCTCCTTCGTAGGTGTTGGTAAGTCCTACGTAGGAGTTAGTAAGTCATGTGTAGGATTTATTATCTCCTACATACATGTAGGAGCTAGTAAGTCCTATGTAGGGTTTATTATCTCCTACGTAGGAGTAAGTAAGTCCTATGTAGGATTTATTATCGCCTACGTAGGAGTTAGTAAGTCCTATGTAGGATTTATTATCTTTTACGTAGGAGTTAGAAAGTCCTATATAGGATTTATTATCTCCTACGTAGAAGTTACTGAGTCCTACGTACGACTTATGATTTCCAACGTAGGTGTTAGTAAAATAAAAAATCTTAAAGAGTTCATCCAAGAGCAGAGAATACATTCAGAAGAGGGAACATGGGCTAGCCTACGGAGTTTCGGCTAATAATGCCTCATCAGCCCCGTCGAGCAATTATACAAACGACAGCGGAACAATGAAAGGAACACCATGATTGTACAATTGAATTTTTACCATTTTTTTTAGCTTAATGATATCCAAAGGAGGTCGTTTTCATCGCCAACCAAAACGACCAAACTCATTTTTCAAACTTTAAGATGGGACACTTAAGGATGCTTTACTTGTGTTAAGTTTGCTAATCACGGTCATTCACAATGACGAAACTATGGCAAGATGCTTGTAGCGATTCCTCACGGTAAACTGAGACTCGACACGACAAAACCAACAAAGTGGCATGTGCGCCCAGTAAATACTCACGTCAGCCTGGACATCCGCCCAGTCTGATAAGAATCCTTCCTGTGCGCTTTGGGTATAAACTAGCTCCATGCTAGCTCCATGCGCACAGCTAAGACTCTGGTCAGACAGTGCGGCTGTCCAGACTGATCTATATCTTCGCTGGGAGCACATGCCACTATGTTGGTTTTGCCGCGTCACGGCTCGAATGTTTTATTCTAGTAAAGCAACGGGGCCATTACCACGCACACCGATGTAAAACATGTAACCACTGAACCAAATATCACAATTTCTTTTATGCTTTTTCAATGAATTTAAGAGATTTCTCAGTGAAATCGAAACTGATAGTCTCATTCGTTGTTTTGAACATTGGAATTATCACTTTCGATTTTCAGTGTTTGCGACTACTTTTTTCTTCCAATGATTTGCGCATGTAGAAAAATAAAGCTACATATTTTCTAGGACTATTAAGTCAATTCGTTTTATGATGAGAAATTAAACAGAAATAAATAATCTGTTTCAGCAATTACTGACGTTAAATTTGCTTCGTCAGTGGGAACAGAGACCTATTTTTTTCTTCTAATGACGTCATTATTATGAACGGGATGCGTCACGCGAGAAAAAAATGGGGCATCCAGTGGAAACATGATACCAATTAGTGCGAATGACGGTATTTTTTATTCCAACATTGGCATTGATAAGGATAAAAGAAACAGAAAATTTGTTTATAGCGGTGAAACATCGAATTTTATTTCATTTCATGAACACCAAAAGTGGCATTTTCACTCGTGGCATCGTCACTGGTAAAAGAACCACTTTGGATGTTCAGTCGATGGGGAAAAAAAATATGTACGCTGCAAATAAAACTTTTGGCGAGGTGTATAACAGATAACATTTTTTTCTTTAGTGTTTCCAGCTACAAAATAATATGAATCTGACGCCCTGCACTGATAACGTCAAAAAGCTAGAAAATCCGCGAAGTCTGTCTGATACATCTTACAAACTCCATCTCAAATAAAGTATGTCAGGCTTCTACGCATCGTAACTGAAGTCAGTAGGCACAACTCATCCAAGGCACAGAAAGCATGAGAAGCTTGGTCTTATACCAAACTGCACGCTTGAGATAGCATATATGCACGACCAGAAGTGCAAATTTTACGGATTTAAACTACACATAATATACTTTTCTTCCAAAAACTCCCTTAAACTTGAGAGAAGTTTCCATTAAATTCTGTTGATCCTGAAATTTCTACTGATGGACTTAAATGACAGTGTGTGCATGTAGTTTTATACATTCAAACACGTCTACATTCTGATACATTTCTAACTAACAAGTACATGCCCCCTTTCACTGATCAGTGAGATATCACAGTGAAATATATTAAATTATAAAAAGAAACAACTGTGATTAAACAATAATCTAGAGCACTCAGTGACAATATGAAGTCAGTGTAAAATTCCTTTTGAATGATTTTTATCGAACGTAATGAAATGAAAATGAACGGTAATTATATCATAGGCAACGCTGATCACAAGCTGTCTTGTCAAAGTTGACACGATAATATGTGCTAGAGTTAAGTCTGGTTTATTACAACAAAAAAAGATTCTTAGAAAAAGGACATTTTTGAAAATCTCCCAACCTGAATTGAGGTGGATGATTTCCTTTGCAGCGGAAGCAGTTCTTGACTTTTTTTTATATCTATCTCCCTTGCCAATGGGGATCAACTTTCAAAGGGAAGGGTTTGCTTCCGTAAGGCCACGGTGTCTATGGAAATAAGCAGGAAGTCACAGTTATTGTTCCCCTTTGAAAACAAATGGTAGAAAATCAAGGAGGTATACTCATATATCTGAAATAAGCAAAGGATTTATGTATGATATCATATTCTTCACTGTGCACATTTTCAGTCATTTATTGAAGCTCAGACCGGTAGCTCGGTAATAACGAGGACGTGTTATCTAAAATTTGCTGGGGTAATTTATATAATTGAGCCATGACACGACAACACCAACAAAGTGGCATCTGCGCCCCGCGAAGACTCAGATTAGCCTTAGCATCCACCTAGTCTGATCAAAGTCTTTACTTTCTGCTACCCTAAAAGAGCATATCGAGGACTGATCAGACTGAGAGGATGCCCAGGCTGATCTGAGTCTTCACTGGGCGCGCATGCCACTTTGTTGGCTTTGTCGTGTCGCGGCTCCTATGTTTGCAAAGACAAGATTTTGTATACAGTATACATGAATGAGTTTTGCAATGGTTCTTAGTTTGTACAAGCTACATAATGATTGGACACACACGTTACAATAAAAATCTGAAAGAGTTCCTTCAAGAGCAGAAAACATATTCTAAAGAAGGAACATGGGCCATACTTCGAAGTTTAGGCTACTTAAAACTGATGTACACTCAGTTAGGTTGCTGAGTTGAATGTCTACATACCAAATAAACTGGAAATTAGTTTGTATTGTTTTTATTGTCTTCCTGCTGTCCAAGAATAGCCATCCGCCTGTAGTCTGTAGTTTTTTTAATTCATGTATGTCTGTATATTCTACAATAACGACTCCAAATGATACAGCAAGCAGTACAGACCTGCAGGGTGTGAAAAATGTGTCACATTACATTTCTCAATCATTAATATACTAAAAAACAAAAGAAACGCATACAATGTACGCGCCAAATTTATTTGAAGGTATAGGTATATGTTCTTATTTAGACATTTTAAGCTACTTTGTTTATGATATTGCGACAAAATGAGCACCTTAGCGCATCGATATTCCATAAACTTTAGAGACCAGAACGCTTGCTTTTGTGGTGGGGTTAAACTTAAAGTCACCATACTTTCAGAAGCTGAATTTTTAATTCCATAAAATGCTCAGCCAAAATTATTTTCTCCAGACATAATGTCCGCAGGAAGGGTAAGCCACAGCGAAAACATCAAAGCAATCGAGCCTTGCGTTTTAGAGAAACAATCAGATGAAAGTTGGAAATAGTAACAGTAACATTGGCTTACCATTGGATTTCCCATAGACATGTTTAGAACCTTTATGTCTTGAAAAGAACAGAAATCATTCATACGAAAGGGTTAAATGAATTAACCAGAGTAAAATAAAAAGATTTGCAAAGAAATTTTTCGTAGCACTGCAGAACTTTTGATGTTATTGTACTTCCCAAATTGCTATTTGTTTAATTGCAAGGGAGATAATTTGACAAGTGTTCAACTTCAAACTGCTGTCATGTTCCTCAGAAGAGTACCATGGTAATAAAACCGACGTTTTTTTTATTTCATAACCACTCATTAGAGTCGCGTTTTGGAAACAATTTGTTATACTGCCAAAGGAAAGACAACTCTTACAACAACTTTGAATGTTTATCGATTCATTTAGATAACACTATAATTAAGGTTTAATTTTGCAAGAAGCTAAGTTTATATTGTTGGCAGACGTCAGTAGTATTGTCTGCCATGTGTGATTTAAAACCATAAATCAGCTGATAGAAGAAAACTGAATCTAAACTTTTAGGCGTTTCTTTTGATGTTCAGTATATACAGAATTGTTCTACAAAACTGGCAAGTTTTACGTATTCCTTGGAAGTGATGTTAAATTTAAACCTATGTCTGTAACGAATACCCGAAGACAGACCCTCCTTTCATTCTTTACAACTATATTCGAACATATCTCCTCTTAAAAACATTTTAGTCGCGCCTACTTCAACAAGGTTCAAAATAGGAGTCCGTTTATCCGTGCATCCGTCAGTCATTCCAATCGTTCGTCCGTTCGCCCGTCCATAAGTGCGTCTGCCCTAGCGTTTAGGTCCGTTTCTTTCATATTATGATACCAGAATAATGGAACCGGGCATACAGTTTCTTTTTAGAATGGCCTCCATGGATAAAGCAATCATTTTTAGCCTTGAAATATATTTCGCATTCCGCTAATTTTGTAAAACTTCGTAACGTCGATACAAGCTGTTAAGTCCATTACTCTAAATCTATACATACAACCATAAAACCTGATAAAAAGTGTTTTACATGAAATTGTCTTCAGGGATTGTGCACATATTTTACCCTCGAGAAATAGTTAGCATATTATGAATATTACGGCCAAAATAACATCGGCCCTTGCATTTTATTTAAGTCCGTTTCTCTTTCTTCACAATGCCAGCAATAATCGAACTTTCTGCTTAGAATCACACTTTTGAATGGTACTATTATCTATACTCTTTACCTGGGGGTGCTCGGGTCGGGCGATGGTGCTGAGTAACTTTCAGTGCCGGGGCGTCCTACTAATTTGGATAATCGTAGGGCCAGGGCCTACTGCGCTTTCAATAGGTACGGGTGGGAGTTGTTTGGATATTTTTCTATCGTCTATCATCTCTCTCTCTCTCTCTCTCTCTCTCTCTCTCTCTCTCTCTCTCTCTCTCTCTCTCTCTGGGAGACGGTCCGATATAGACTGAAATAGTCTGAAGGAAAAATCTAAAAAAAATCCTTTAAGAACAGATAGCACATTCAAAAGAAGGAACATGGGCCATACTTCGAAGTTTCGGCTACTTAAGCCTCATCAGTGACCCTGATTTGATCTGGTGACAAAAGCCAGAGGAAACACAGGGCCGTTACAGCCAAAACAAGCAAGCAAGCGAATACTCTTTACCTGTATTTCACTGTGTTGGTCTGGAGCTGGTATCAACAAGTGTATCTATTCTTTAAGATTACATCACCTAGAGTCATCAAACATGACATGAAATAAGTTCTTGAACCTGTGTGCTGGATTTTTGGACTACTTTACACGCTAGAATTCACACTTCAGTGACTCTGGAATTTCATGTCCAGAGGTGTACCCTTCCCAGCTTACAAGTCCAGTTCTCTCAACGTTTGTATATGGCGTCATCAAACCTTATATGCACCTTCTCAGTATGTTCCGGTTACCGTTGAAGTGCAAAGCAAGTGCGATATAGTATTCCCGCGGAATTCATGTCTAGGAAAACTGGAGATGGGAACAATTTATCTGTTTACCTACGAAAAAAAGGTAAAAATTAAACCTATATGGCTATATTGCAATCAGGAAAAGCAACTGCAAAGAACAATCCCCAAAATAAGACGGATAAACGACTTTGATCAGACAATTCATATAAAAGCTGACAAAAAAATTGACCCAAGCATCACAATCAGAGCTTCTACGACTTAATCTGTCTCTATCCTAGGCATTGAATCAGCTTCCGGATTCTAGCATTATCAGTCATGGTTAAAATATAGTATGAAATATCAAAATGAGGTTCTGTTGGGTCAACACTGCCAACTGCAGCTATTTTCAAAGAGCTATCTGCTTATACAGGTAGTACTCGCCCATAACCCTACGTGTAACCCTACCTTTCTGAATAGTTCTTTGATAAATGTTAAATGAGCAACTAAATCTAGCAAAATCACCCAAACGCTTGGCCATATAATTCTGCCAAAATCATAACTTTAACATATTACCTCAACGTACAAGGCACAAAGAAGTGAACTGTTATTTTGCCATCCTTGGTAAACTGTCTGTAAATCAAAACGATTCTTGGAACAAGTTTGCTTCCCTTACCTCAACACTTGTTTTCCCTATATTAATACCCCGACACAGCGTTGCAAAGTGGCTATTTATCCTTCCTTTTCTCACTTTTATGGCAATAGCATATTTCTCAAACCTAATGAAGTAACCATCCATTTATCCGCTTACAAGGGAGTTTAGTGTCTTTTATCTGACTCCATCTCTTTCATCTGAATCCATCTCTTTAATTCAACTCAGCCTGCTCGGTCTTTTGCGTGAAAGAATCCTTTACGTTTCACCTCTGACCTTTAAATCTCCCATTCTTCTCTGCCTATTTTATCCTAGCATTTGTGCTATTCCTTTTCTCTGATCAATCCTTAACTTTTCTACTCCTTATTCTATTCTATCCTAATTATTTCGCACTCCCTAATCCTTTCTGCCTGCTCTAACCCTTGCGTCTCCAATGTCCTTACCTTTTCTTCATTTTTAACGGTAGCGTCTGTTACATTTCTCTGCATTTTGTTACCTTTGCGTTTCTAATGCCCTTACCTTCTATGGCTGTTCTACCCTTAGCCTCTTTAATGCCCCTACCTTCTCCACTAATTCCCTTATCATTTCTGCGCCTTACCTTTGTTTATCCTCTCTTTTCTCTTTATAATGCCTGCTAGTCTGTAAACCACTACCTTACCTCATTACAAGATACACAAGAAATTTTATTTTACGTCGGAATACATATAACAAATAACATTAACTACAATAGCTATTTTCCGACAAACATAATATAGAGCCAATATCAACGACAATACCCTCTTAACAAAAAGTCTCTGCCTCTTTACTTGCATGTTCATTTGCAAGTAAATCTCATGCTACTAACTTATGGTTGGTGAATCATATACATGTTATGTCAGTTTGGGTTTCATTACTTCTTTTATTTATTCCCTTGACACAGTGGCCTGTTAGTTCTTTGGGGTATAGCCCTTGTTCGTTCTTTTGAATATGTTCTCTGCTCTTGAAGCAATTCTTTAAGGTCTTAATTTGACTTTACTGCAGCCGGTATTGTGCCGTGTGGCGGCCGTAAAACGTCTCCTCGTACATCATCCATAGTGCTGATTAATTCTATTTTTTTGTCTTTCGAGATAAAAGAATATATTATGAGACATCAAAGTTTTTTTTATTGGTTTAGCCTCTTATCCTAGATCATCGTTTTTTAATCATTTGGACCTTTATTCTAATACTTATCAGTCTTGGGATCGACAGCCGTATTGAAATAAAAAAAAATTGCAGTGTGCTTTTCTCTGATTTACGTCACAAGATATTGTCGGGGTCACTGATGAGGCTTGAATTGACGAAACTTCTAAGCATAGTCCATGTTCTTTTCTTTTTTTAATGTGTTCTCTGCTCTTGAAGGAACTCTGTAAGATTTTAATTTCATGATCGCTCAGTAACTTGAATACCCTTTGGAGTATATTCGTGCTACCTCATAGTTGTGAAGAATAGAGCAGGGAATAAATCGCAAGCAAGGACAAGAACTCACACGCTTGTATGGTTGTTACTCCTTTTGGTAGTATTTGGTGTCCGCGGTCTGCGTGTCTTTTATTCTTATATTTTAGTTTTACTTTATTTGCGCTCCTAAAGTTGAATATTTTCTTCTTAACTGATGATCATATTACGATGACTTTGCCATCCAAGACTTTCATTATCCACAACGGCAACCCCTTTCTCTCCGGCCTTTGTTTTATTTATTTGGGGGTTTGTTAGTCAGAAAATATGTAAGTTTTCGGTTCTTCGTGTTTTGTATTCGAAAACCAGGTATTTAGTCCACTGAATCTCATAAATCCGGAAGCTACATTAAGCATTGGATTCGAATGTCATCTTCAGGTTCGTCGAGTCGAAAGCACAATCTATAGAAAAAAGCTTAGATCTCAAATACCAGATGGAATTAATCAAATTCAACCATTCTGGTATGTAACAGCCCTATAATATTTTAACATGTTTACAATATTTAGTTATAGAATGGAAGATGAAAAAAATAATAACAAATAAATAAATAATAAAAGTAAGCAATGTATATAAAGAAACACACTTTCAGAACCCAAATAGGAAATTAGACAAATTTCTGTATGTTACTGCGCTACCAATTACTGCAATAGCACAAACGTCTTAACAATAAGGAGTATTTCAACGCCCACATCACCATTACATTGTTGCCATAACGACGCCAACAGACTTCTTTCATAGATCAAACTTAAGAGAAGAGGAAATTACATCATTGAACATGCTTCATAGATAACTCATACTTAAATCTTCTTTCAAAATCGGAGTGCAAAAATTGACTGTTAGATTTTTATTACCCTTCATATTGCGTTTATTTTGCCAGTATGCGAAATATGTATCTAGTAGGTACAAAATCTTTAAACAGAGATAATGTATATATGCATAAGGAACCAAAAAAAATTTTTTTTCATTCAAGCTTTTCATTTCTGTCACCCACTTTCTATTCATAATGTTCACTTGTATTTGTTAATGTTTTATGTTTGTTACCATGTATATGCTGTGCTCGTCTTAAGAGGGCCTCAGGGAAGATCAGTTTTACCAACTGAGCCACCCTCTTAAAATAAAACCATTACTTACTTACTTACTTTACTAAACAACATCGTGTCAAATCTGGTGCGACGCTATGACGTTGCAGCACTGTCTTATCTTATTTTGTATCTATTTCAACGTTGTTCATGTATGACATGATGTTGAAACGACATCTGATTCTACTTTGATTCAATGTCAATGTTCCATGTAATGACGTTGCAGCCAAGTCTGATTCTACTTGGACTTAATTTTAGTGCTCCATTTTATGAAGTTGCAACCATACCTGATTCTACTCTGATTCGATTTTAAAGTTCCATGTCATTGGAATGACCAACCTTTATACCAGCTTGCTGATTTTGCCAACACTTCGACTAAATCTGCTAAACCTCATGTTGTGATGCATTTCATCAAAGTGTTAGCAAATTCTGTAACATTACATGGGCTCAGTTTCAATGGAAAATATTTTCCTTCTCTGACTACATGTGATGCATGATTTTTTTTTTCTCAAAAAATAACAAACAAAGAGACGTGCTGATTCTGTTTTTGATTCTGTTTAAACTTTCCATGCCATTTGACTCAATTTGACGCAAATTTGCAGCGATATTTGATTCTAGTTTGATTCAATTATTGTTTTGTAAAACATTACATTGTATCGACGTTACGCCGTTGTTTCGAAGTTATGGGTCTGCCTAATTGTACATTACTCTTAGGAGAAACATGACGTCATAATGAATTAGTTTTGCCGTCGATGCGACGTAATGACGTCGCATTGACCCTCAATATGACGTTAGTATGGCGTCATTTGTCTGTTTGGGCTAACGGTTCTGGTAATTCTGCACTTAAGGTGCATGTGTACACCTCCATAGTTTTACAATAAGAAACAACTTCAGTGACTTCCTGATTGTCTACCTGGACGACTAAACACTTCAAGAAACAGTCAATCCTTAAAGGAAGATTTGTTTTTCCTGAATTCTTTGAAGAGTTGTTCCCGATTGTGAAGTGAGGCCAAATGAAAATGTACACCCATGAAGACTTCACCCCATGAAAGTTCACATTTACCTTAATCAGGAGCTTGTCATTCCTTAGCTTCTGACTTAGTTACACAACATAATGAGCCGCGACACGACAAAACAAACAAAGTAGCATGTGCGCCCAGCGAAGACTAAAATCAGCCTGGGTATCCGCCCTGTCTGATCAGACTCTTCCCTAAGCGCTTGAAGGGTAGTTAAGGGTCTAAGCTACCTCCATACCGACAGCGAAGACGCTGGTCAGATTGGGCGGATGCCCAGGCTGATCTGAGTGCGCTGGTGCACAACCACTATGTTGGTTGTCTTGTGTCGCGACTCATATAATGGTCAAGCTAAATTCATTCCTGGTCAGGAATAGCCTCTGTGTCTGTGCATAATTTTAAACGAATACTTGAGGTGCAATAAACAGTTGTAAAACCCCTTTCCAGAGGTTCATGATTTACCTTAATCGCTCCCCTTAGTCTTCATGATATGAGAAGCGTCATTATCCATCGGGTTTGCTTTAGCTCATTCCAGATGTCAGACAATCATCATAAACAATCTGTACATGTTTGTTTTTGACGCCAAAACCTAACTTCTATAGATGAACATAGTTGGACATCCTTGCACCGAGTCTGTCCATGAGATACATGTTATTGATATTAAATGATTTACTATACATATCGTTCACTTTTTGTTTCATTACATTAAATTAGTCGAGTACAACTTACAGTGAATACAACTCCGTGATTGTTTCACCTTCCTAAGAGAGAAACAACTTTTGTGACTTCCTGTTTGCTTCTATGGACCATGCGTCTCTTTAACAGTAACCCCAATATGGTATGGGAAACAATTTTCTGTTGGTCAGAGTTACCTGCCCTGGACGTGTCCCCAGTAACCTTTAATAGTGGTGTAACACAACATCCCGATCGCTGAATTACAGCCCGACACTAGGATCTTATACCAGGAGATGTCAGCAAGAGGCATTCCAGAGTTGTATGAATCAATGGGGAGCTGGCGGAAACACGATCTCTATAAAGACAAACAATTAAAACATAACCGTGCTAAGAATGACACCTGATTTTTTTTATCTGCCTCTCCTATATTTTATTCTGTCCTTATTCAGCGACATCTTATTTGAAACACATTCGATAATAAAAACACTACACTGCTACTGTCAGATATACAAAACCAGCGAGATATCAAAACTAAATAGCTCTAAAACTTGTAAATGTTTTCCAACAGGGAAAAGAAATTCCACTCTATTTAAATATTTCGGACACGGGCCTTCTTCAGTAAAACGGAACTTGGTAGAAATTACATGTTAGCAGCTATTACACTAGACAAACTGCACACCATCTGATGATGTTTTATATTTGGACTTTATTTCTCGAACACATCTTCAATACTCATAACATTATAGAGAGAATGCAAAATTATGCAATACCTAGAAATACAAACGTAGGTGAGTTAATATCGTATCAACATTCATTCCTTTTCTGGTGTATGTTTAAATGCAGGTCTGCAGCCCTTTTATCATTGGCAACATCAGACTAAACTAGAATTCAAGGATCAAATAACATTAAGTTTGATCATTCAAAACATTTCTTTGATGTTGCCCTCATATACAAAAACTGGAACCTGCATAAACTATCCAGTGTAATGTTTGACGTAATTTTGTCACCCTTGTGTGACCCACTTACCATACTTAAATCTGCTTATATAAAGCAAAACACTACTCCTTGACAGTGAAAAGTAGAAACCATGTCAAAATAACACATAAAAAGACAAGCATTTTACCCTACAGCAAATATTACACAAACCCTAAGATAAAACAAACAATTCGAAATAATAAGGCAATTTTACCGTGCTCCACAGTACAGCCATAGGGTTACTATGACGACCCATATAGACTATTTTCCGAAGGTTGACCTGTAAATTAGATACACCATTGGATAAAGAAAAGAAGAATTTGTATTTACTGCAAATTTTATGGCTTTACTATTTACATGACTGTATAATAAAATTTCTAAAGTAAAAGTCCACCTACATGTATTTTTTTTATTTTTTATCATACCTCGTACATTTTCTTTCTGTGTCACGTTTGCCAGGGTGGCAACCCAAAACAAATTTTGATTGTTTACTGATCTTCAAATCAAAACTATATAACTTCATAAGTTTATTTATTAGTTTCAAGATATCAGTTGGAACGCAAACCCTCGAAAAGCGGTGATTGTATTTACAACGGTGGATCCTTCAACATAAAAAATAGGCCCAAAAAATGGCGAACATGGTTCTTGACGAAATTTCCCATTATTCTCAAATGTATTTATAGGTATTGGCTATATTAAAATGATTAAACACATAAGTATGTTTTGCTAATTAGTATTAAGCAGGCTTTCTCAACAAAATTCAGGGCCAAAATTGCTCGAAATGCTAAAATATTCATCGTCAAATGACAATACTCTATCTCGATTCTACCGAAAACTTGCATCAACATAAAACATAATTTACAGAAAGCTGAGACTTTCTCCAATGCGCACACCCATGCCATCGAAAACTTTATTATTTCTTCTTTTTGCATGTGAAATTTCAAGCAATATCGTTTTGGAACATTTTCAAATTGCAAAATAAAAGATGGCATCTGTAGTTTTAACGCTCAGGAAACGGTCTTGCACGTGATATGAGCACCAGCAATACTTGCCGGACAGCCACAATTTAGACAGAAAATTGAGGTCGACAGCTTGTCAAACATTAGCTCAGATTGCTAAATACTTGAAGAGGAGAAAAATTACGGAGTTTAATTTGCTAAAATAGACTACAAACTGGTAGAACGTACCTTACCTGACTGCTGACCTGATTGGCATTGTACAAATCTGACGTTCTGCCACTCAAATTTGTGAAAATAATATCCTTTTCTAATATTATTTATCTTTCAAACAGTCATCTGTTTTCTGTCAAATAAGTTGTTAGGTCAATGTTGCGACGTAATACAAGAAATTACGTATATTGCCGCGAGCTAGATTGCCAGTCCACATGCCATGTTTAACAGATTATATGTCGAACATAAAGTGCACCAGTACGAAGTAAAGAGTTTCTTTCTTGTCGTTCAGGTTTTGTTTGTCTAGTTTTCGAAAAATTTACGATCTGATTTTATAATTTGCTCAACAATTACAGAGAACATATGAGCCGCGACACGAGAAAATCAACAAAGTGATTGTGCGCCCAGCGCAGACTCAGATCAGCCTCGGCATCCGCCTAGTCTGCACAGAGTCTTCCCTAAGCGTTTTAAGGGTAGCTAAGGGTCTAAGTACCTGCAGACAGCAAATGCTCTGGTCAGACTGGGCGGAGGCCCAGGATTATCTTAGTCTGCGCTGGGCGCACAACTATGTTGTTGGTGTTCTCGCGTCGCGGCTCAAGTTACTTAGAAAGAAACAGGCCAGGTGGGGATGCAAGGAGGCGGTTGGTGACGAGGGTGGGGGTGGGGGCCAGGGAAGTGGGGGAATTCATCTTGACTGATGCCTGGAGTGATGTATATGTCCCAAACATCACTTGAGCAGTCGTTGCTGTGACAGCGTATTCTCTCTCTCTCTCTCTCTCTCTCTCTCTCTCTGCTCGATTTGGCTTCATTATTGTTACACATACTGAGATTTATTACAATCATTTGAATCTTACCAACAGCTGAGCCGCAACAGGGAAAGAGGAATCTTGTCGGATATGATAACAGCAAAATCTTCTTAGTCTAACAAGACTGCTTCAAGATACAAAACTGTATATATAAGCGAATAGCAAAACCCTGATTGGCTTGCAAGCAAACTCTTTCCGTTCTGAGTTAAGTTACGAAGAGCATTTCGTGTGTTCGATGATGAGCATGAAAATGTGTCGGGGTGTGCGGATGTGGGAGGTGTGGGGAAAATTTGGAGGCTTGCTACGTGCCATCCGACGTTTGGCACGTGGCACAAAAACAGGCATTTATTCAGTGGAAGCAAAGTACTGTACATGAACTTAAACTGTATACGAATCGCTCCACTTTGGCAAATTCCACATCCCGAATAAGCGTAAAGACCATTGACAGTATACTTAAACAATCTGCTTGAAAGTTGAAAATAGCGGGCGTGTGAGAAACTGTTGAAATACGCATGAACTTTGTATACTTATTCAAGCAACCCATCATTGCCGTCATTTAGCAAAATGTGCATGAACAAAAAAGCTAACAGCCAAGATCCATAATAGAATGCACACATGCAAGCTGTTCATTTTAACTTTTATAACATTTGTGGTGCAAGCTATCTTAGTCTTTGCTTGTTGCAGGTCACCCGTGTACTTACTGACACTCAGAAAATACTACAGTAAGGGAAACAGTGAAAACCTTCCCGCACGTCACCTCATTTGGTAGCTTAGAGTGTTCAGATGAGAATCTGAAGGCCGTTAGCTCAATTCCTATCATTGACTAATGAATGTATTTCGACTGTTGGACTGTTGGATTCGGAAATCGACTGCCCAATTATTTAATTTCAGGACGCAGAGTATGAAGAATAATGATTAAGCCCAGAGTTGAGTATAACGTGTATTGGATTGCCCTTTACATGTGCCTTCGGGACGATTCGTAAATGCAAAAATATCAAATCTTCTGGTGACCTGCAAGATACCCGGGCCTGCTAGTCAACCGGACAATCACAATTTTAGTCGGCATACAAATGAAGAATGAACATGTTAAGCATTGGAAGGAACTAAAAAGAAATTGAGAGTGTACATGTAAATGTGTTGGCCTAGGGCAACCGGGTACACTTTCAGGGGAAGCATCTCGGCAATAATATTTTTGATTTATCCTACCTTTCCAATGGGAGTAAACTGTTTAAGGAAAGCATTTGCTCCTTTGAGAGCAAAGAATTTTTGAAGAGTCTTCCAGTTCTCTGCTCTTGAAGGAACTTTTTAAGATTTTAATTTTACCACACTGCAGCTGGTGTTGTGCCGTGTGGCGGCCGTAAAACGTCTTCCCGTACATCATCCATAGTGCAGATTATATTTTATTTACATCCTTTGAGATCAGAGGATAGATTCTGAGAAATCTAAAATTTGAGATCGATTTAGACTATTATTCTAGATCATCGTCATTTATATTATTTGGATCCTTTTGAAACTAATCAGTCTTTGAATCGACTGCCCAATTAAAATGCAGAAATTACAGTATGTTTTTTCTGGTTTCGTCACCAGATATTGTCAGGGTCACTGACGAGGCTTTGTTAGCCGAAACTACGTAGTCTGGCCCATGTTCCTATTTCTGTATGTATTCTCTGCTCTTGAAGGAACTTTTTAAGATTTTAATTATACAGGCAATGCAAAAACATCGCTTGCATACAGTGCACTGCTAACCCTTCTCAAAGGCGTAACTGCCTGTACGCTAATAGCCAGGTGCATATTGTAATTTTGTCAAATAGACAAACTCTCAACAGGTATCGCCATATTTGATGATGCTGGTATTTGTAAATTGAACAAGATTTCAATAGTAGCGGCAATATATCTTTGGGGCCCACCTCTTATTCTTGCTCTCAAGGGATAAACATAATTTTGCGTAAAGTGTAATAACCCCTACACTCATGTGTTCTAAACGGCAGTGCTTGACACTCCCTAAATTAATGTGGTGGCCCAAAAGTTCAGCAGGCCACATTTTCAGTGTTCCAAATTAGCCACTAGCTAAATATCCGATGCATTTATTATTGCCATACAGGTAAATTTGGGCCACTAAAATTCATAATTTGAAACTTTTTGGTGGCCCCAGACAACATTTAGGCGCATTTGGGCCACTGGCTGTTTCCAGCACTGTAAAAAAAACGTCCCACGAAGGGGGGGGGGGGGCATTTCTCATCCCTCCCAGGTTACTCACATACAACCGTTTATTTGACTTTTGAAATCAAGCGCGTGATCTGCTAATTAATTAAAAAAAGAAATAACCGTTAAATGAGGGAAAGGCTAATCCTGAACGATAGCCTGAACTGTACCTAAATGAACACCAATTGCTGATTAAGTCCGTCTTTTAAGCCATGATTATACAGACTTCTAATCGATTCAAAATCACGTCATAAGCTTGTGTTTACGATTTGCTAGAGCATAGAGGTGAGAGTTGACATTATTGTATCTGACAATAAAATATGAATAAAATATATTTGCTTGACAGTTTCATTCGGTCTTGGTTGAAGATTAATCAGTGAGAGATGTTACGTTTCTACGGACAGGCCGAATTGTGAGTTTGTTAATTTGGCAGTGAACACTTAGCGCGTAAGGCTGGCATGATTTCGACGCTATTTTCGGTTTGATTTCAAACCGGGTGGTCATATGTTATTTTGCAATTTTAAAATGTTCCAAAACCAAATTTTCTGAAATTTCACATAATAGTAGAATATATATCAATATTTATCATGGCATAGGTCTGCGTTTTGGAGAAAGTCGAATAAGCTGTAAATCGTAATTTTTTGTTCACATGTTTGACGCTGACGTAAAGGGCACTGTTTCGTCAATAATTACACAGGCGGAAAAGGATGTCCTGGAATTATTTTAACAGAAAAATTCAATAATGGAAGTCAGAAAAGTGCTCTTAAAATTTCAACCGGTGGGGCGATTTGATTAATCTGTATGTTAAAGTACTATGGGGTTCGTCGATAGCCATTTTGATGGCGACAATTTCGAACAAAAATCCGTTGCTATGTGTTTGATTATATCCCTACTCCTTGGAGCTGCGTTCCAACTGTATATTTACATTCTCAGTGCATTTATTAAAAAGCCCTATGGTAAACCATTAGAACGTAATGTAGTTTATACTTCAATATTTACATTCTTGGTGTATTTACTGAAAAGCCCTATAGTAAACTATTGGAACGTAATGTAGTTTACATGACAATAAAGACACGCGACGTCAATGACGTAAAAATAAACAATGGCTCTCTACAACCTGATTGGACGTCAGCAACGTCATGACGTCATGCATGCCGTTCTGCTGTTAGCAGAAGAAACTGCGTGTACATGTTTTACTGCTTCAGTGTTAGCGCTTAGACAAGATTTTTTATGAAAGACTTGATTGAAACGAATGTAAAGATAAGCAATGAACTTAATTTTTCTGATGTTTATCGAAGTGTAAACTACATTGGGTCACTAGCAAAGTTTACATGAACCCCTTCGGGGTTCATTCACTTTGCACGTGACCCAAGGTAGTTTACACTTCGATAAACCTCAGAAAAATGAAATTCATTCCTTAAATAACTACATCGGTTCACGTGACGTTACATGACGTTAAGTGGCGTCAAAATAAGCCATAGATCTCCAATCAATCTGATTGAATGTAGGCGACATTATGACGTCGTTATTACGTTGTTGATGCTATTCCGCTTTTAGTAGAAAACTGCGTATAAATGTTTTTCTGCTTCAAATGTAGCCCCTAACGCAAACTTGTGGTAAAATAATAGATAGAAAATAATGTAAATAAATTAAGTTATTTTTTTCTGGTGTTTATCGAAGTATAAACTACATTGGGTCGCTAGCAAAGTTTACATGGACCCCTTGGGGTTCACTTACTTTGCACGCGACCCAATGTGGTTTATACTTCGATAAACATCAGAAAAATGAAATTCATTCCTTAAATATACGCCCCTTTTTCGCTTCATTGTTTATATCTTTCTCTCTGTTTTACCGCAACTGCATTTTCGCCAAATTGCCTAGTTATCTCACTGACATCATAAAATTCCCGGTTTTTGCTCATTGACGAAACCAAATATATGCTGCGGATATCTATTTTGATGATAAAAACACAAGGAATTAGCTGGTATACAGTTTATTCTGGTGAATAATAATATTAAAAAAATTGTTTCGCGCCTCCAGTGGGATATAGCTGTAACTTGACCAAAGTAACTTCGGTCAGCAGTGCAATACCCACTCATTTGCGTATCACCAGAAGCCTAAGATCTTACACGTCAAAGATTCTTGCATTTGCCTTTTAAATTATTTATCAAACACAGCATGTAAGAAATTATGTTATGACTGTAATTACATGCATGTGAATGCACAAAGTTTGTACGTTCTCATTTACTGATCTGATAAGCAATTGAAATAATTTACTTTTAATTGGGTCACTTAAGAAACATGTCTAAGACGAAATTAAATGACTTGAAAATAAGTATTTGCTTGAGAAAATCTAAAATTCCTGTTGAAAGAATTTCAGTTGTAAAGTCACTAAAAAAATTGGCGGAGCATGGCATACACTGTATGTCCGATACCAAAGACGTTATAGAGCTGTTGCAATAGCAGCTAAGAGGTTTTACTGAAGTCAGTGGCGTCATTGAAACCTCATTCTGGCAAAGTACTAAGTACTACAGTTGGTAATTCCATAGTTGCTATTGTGACAGATCTGTGACGTCATTGGTATCGGAGCATGGCATACAGTGTATGCCATGCTCGGCATACAGTGTATGCCATGCTCATTTCGAATTATAAGTGAGATGCTACCTGAAATTCATACAATGGAAAAGTGTGATTTTCTTAAACCTATATTTCAATCTCAAATAATTTAATTCTCTGTGCCTGTCAAATTAATTTGAAATAGGACCAGCAGTTTCCAAGGAGATTTATTTTATACAACTACCCTAATTTCGATATTGCTGATTAAAAAAAAGCCATTTTTAAGCGCGAACGACAAATTTAGAAATGCAATAATTCACTGAAGTGAAATTACCAGGTTTTCTTTCATCGAGAAGTAGAATTAATTAAGAAGTATAGTTAATTCGATGTTTGAAATATAATATTACCATGATGGCTCTAACCAGGAATATTTTTCCTCGCCTGGTGAGAAGTTTTCTAATACTAGTATATGGCTCGAAAGACAAACCCGAAAACATAACAAAAAGTGCTTTATCTGTAACTTCATTTCTTTGACCTATTATCGCCCTTGACCGCATTATGTCATGATAACAATAAGCTGGGAGCCGTGGCCTGAGAGAACCTACCATTAGACATATTTGAACTGTAATGCCATAGCATGTCTGTGCGCATGAGCACTCTGGCTAGGGTATGCACGCGCACTTAGTATTTTGACAATAATTTGAAGATGCAGACTATTGAAAGGTGCGTATCGTCTCATTCCAGCACCGTGCATAAAGTGTCTATATAGATAGATTTTTGTGGCTCTAACCAGAAGCTAATTAATAAACATAAAAGGCAGTGTTCAGTAAATATGACTATTTCCGGATGAAATATCAGACTGTTTTGTTACCCGCCTTCTCCAATCGGTAAGTCTTGCAAAGAAAGGAATAACCGTATTTATCATAAATATTGGGACTTTCTGAGCTGATGATTCCACCAGGACATGTTTTGACAAATCGCTGATAGTGATTTGTCAAAACATGTCGTGACGGAATGGCAAACAGTGCAGATACTGGGCAGACTGCTTCTTCAGAAGCGGTCTAAATTCGGTCTACGCGGGTTTCTCAGGTCTCAGTATCCACTGCCACCAAAAGTTTCGATTATCTGTTATAGAAGAGAATATTTTAGCTCCGGGTTTTTATTGTTATTACCTTGATAATTCCTGGGCCTGGTGTTTATTTCTCGCTTAGAATTTTTTATCAGAACCACTCGCTAACTATTTTCATGTAGCTAAGTGTCAGTGTGGTCTTATGGTCAACGGCTTCGGAACTGGGTAAAAAGATCACTGCGTTCAAGCTCAGGATTTTCCTAAGATGGATTCTTTTTCTTTTAATGTGTTTACTCGTGTAGGTTGATCCCAAAACGGCAAAAGCACAATCGGCTTGCTGTATGTCACTTTTTCAGTCTGAAGTTTTTGTCGGATATTTTCTGAGAAATCAGAAATTTTGTGATTGGTTTAGACTGTTATTCTAGATCACCGTTTCTAATAAAAAATGAACTTTGTTCGATACTTATCAGTCTTTCAACCGCCTACCTTATTAAAATCAAGAAATTACAGTATGCTTATCTCTGGTTTTCATCATCAGATATTGCCAGGGTCACTGATGAGGTTTGAATAGCCGTAACTTTGAAGTATGGCCCATGTTCCTTCTTTAGAATGTGTTCTCTGCTCTGAAAGGCACTTTTTCAGATTTTGATTTGACTTTACTGCCGCTGGTGTTGTGCCGTGTGGCGGCCGTAAAACGTCTCCCTGTACATCATTCAAAGTGCAGGTTATATTTTATTTTTGTCCTTTGAGTTCAGAGGACATATTCTCAGAATTCAGAAATTATTTTATTGGTTAAGACTATTATTATTCTAGATCATCCCTTTTGTTTTAAAAAAAATGGGCTTTTCTTTTCGATACCTATTAGTCTTTCAATCGACTGCCGTATTAAAATCAAGAAATAACAGTATGCTTATCTTTGGTTTTCATCGCCAGATATTGTCAGGGTCATTGATGAGGCGTTTTGAATGTATTCTCTGATTTGAAGGAACTCTTTAAGATTAGAGTTTGAAATCAATGCAGCTGGTGTTGTGCCGTGTGGCGGCCGTAAAACGTCTCCCCGTACGTGCAGATTATATTCTATTTTTTACCTATGAGGTCTGAGGATATATTTTAAGAAATCAGAAAATTTTGACTGATTTAGACATTTATTCTAGATCATCGCTTTTTAATCGTTCGGACACTTTTTGATACTAATCAGTCCTTGAATCGACTGCCTTATTTAAACTTAGAAAATACAATATGCTTTCTCTAGCTTTCGTCACAAGAATATATCTGGATCACTGATGAGGCTTGAATAGCCGAAACTTCGAAGTATGGCACATGTTCCTTCTTTTGGATGTATTCTCTGATTTGAAGAAACTCTGAAAGATTATAGTTTGAATAGCCGAAACTTCGAAGTATGGCTCATGTTTCTTCTTTAGAATGTGTTCTCTGCTCTCAAAGGAACTCTTTCAGAGTTTAATTTGACTTAACTGCGTCTAATGTTGTGCCGTGTGGCGGCCGTAAAACGTCTACCTGTACACCATCCATAGTGCAGAATATAGTTCCTTTTTGTCCTTTGAGTTCAGTGGATATATTCTGAGAAATCAGAAATTTTTGATTGATTTAGACTGTTATTCTAGATCATCGTTTCTAATAAAAAATGAACTTTGTTCGATACCTATCAGTCTTTCAACCGCCTGCCTTATTTGAATCAAGAAATTACAGTATGCTTATCTCTGGCTTTCATCGCCAGATATTGTCAGGGTCACTGATGAGGCTTGAATAGCCGAAAATTTGTAGAAAAGTATTTTCCTTCTTTAGAATATGTTCTCTGCTCTCAAAGGAACTATTTAAGATTTAAATTTATTCAGATCCTTAGTGTAAATTTATGTCATAAATCACATATAATGGTCACTATCCCACTTTAATTTTTCCAGTTGTGACCACTTTAGGTTATTATTGACTTGTCTCAGACATTTTATGATTTTATGATAAAATCCCTGCATTTTCCGATGCATACAGCGGCTTTTGAAAGTTACCTCGGAGAAGCAGGCGATGTTTCCCTCTATATTTGCTAAATTTCTTTATCGCCAAGGGACTTTTTGACTCCATGGTACAACTAGGCATTCTCTTTTGCTTTAGATTGCACACAGTCCTCAACTTTATTTCAGCAGCTCTCTCTCCCTCTCTCTCTCTCTAATGTGCTAGCCTCTATACGCATCAAAAGGGAGTGCGAGGTTTCTTGCTACAATGTGGTAGTTTTATCATTTGATAGTCAGTTCATCCTTATCTTTTACACAGGGTCTATAGAGACCTCACTGTAGACTGTATGGTTTGTGCCAATTCCATAGATGGCAGACGTTATAAGTGAAGACTCTGATCAGAGTGTTTGCTTGTCACCCATGTCTCATTGTTTTAAGTCACATGGTGTGGCTCATATTTTGTTGTATAACTGTGCATATCCTCTGTATATGTCTGTTATCCGTATTGTGGTTAATGTTTCTTCCTTTGGTGCCTTGAGCTGGTTGTGTACGAAATTGTGGTCTTTCATCGGTCCCTTAATTTAAAAATTTAAATATGACGCCCTGACCCGGGATCTAAACACAGTATTAGAAAATTGTCTGGCTGCTTTCCTCAGCACTCATCTCTCTCTCTCTCTCTCTCTCTCTCTCTCTCTGTTTCTCTCTCTCTCCTTCGCAACGCCATGTCGGTTGATAGATTTATTATAGGTCTTCCACTCCCCCCCCCCCCACACACACACCCTACGCGATCCTTCAAGATAATTATTTCAGTGAATTGTTATTTTCCCAATTTGAGAGTATCAGACAGCTTGTTGTACAAAAGTACCATGTTTGCTGTAAGGCAAAGACATTCCTTAATATTATTCATTATGCTTAAATGGTCAACAATGTCACAATCGCAGACTTCCTTTTACTTCTCAGATACCACAGTAGCTCTGAATATTACGACAGAGGACCTGAGCAAACAATGTGGACAATGTTATGACTGCTCCTTAAGCAGACTATTCGTCAGGAGCAGTCTGTTTAATATTCTGCACTGTTTGCCTTTTCGGTAGGATTTTTTATTTAATGTACTTACTCATTTTTTTCTCTTATTTTCAGCCTTGGCTAAACTGTCTTAGTGTTAGGAACTTTACGGTAAGTTGCTCAGTTCTATTCATGACATCTTTGTCTTGCCACATCCCCGCTGGTGCAAATATTAGCCGTTTCCTAATTAGCTTTACCTCCTGGCGTATAACAGTTCTGCATGCAAGGCCGTCCTATGTGAACTTGCAGTATGGTTAATTTCAGTCGAAGATGTTATAAAGTCTCTTAGCCATTTTATTCAAAATTTAGAATTTTCACTTCTTTTCAAAGTCTCCCAAACATCTTGAAGATGTTGGAGTCTGGAGTCTGGCATGCATCTTGAAGATGTTGGAGTCCCGAGTCTGAAGATGTCGGAATCTGGTATACGCCTTCTTGAAGATGTTGGAGTCCCGAGTCTGAAGATGTCGGAATCTGGTATACGCCTTCTTGAAGATGTTGGAGTCCCGAGTCTGAAGATGTCGGAATCTGGTATACGCCTTCTTGAAGATGTTGGAGTCCCGAGTCTGAAGATGTCGGAATCTGGTATACGCCTTCTTGAAGATGTTGGAGTCCCGAGTCTGAAGATGTCGGAATCTGGTATACGCCTTCTTGAAGATGTTGGAGTCCCGAGTCTGAAGATGTCGGAATCTGGTATACGCCTTCTTGAAGATGTTGGAGTCCCGAGTCTGAAGATGTCGGAATCTAGTATACGCCTTCTTGAAGATGTTGGAGTCTCGAGTCTGAAGAAGTTTGGAGTCTTGAAGATGTTAGAGTCATGCGTCTGGCATGCCAGACTCTAGACTCTAACATTTTCAAGATGTTGGGGAGACAGGCATAAAGGTTTCAGAGAGGGAAGTGAGATTTAATGTGAGTTTTTATTTCTAACATCTTAGTCACATCTAGTAAAACGTAGTAAAACGTATTATAAACGTAAAGAAACGTCACAAGAACAACCTAAAGGTCCTCTAAGCCTCGATCTCACTATCACGTATCGAAAACTAGTTTTTTTACGTATTTCATACGTATCAAAACGGTTATATGCGTATTAAAACGTTGTGAATACATATTACATTCGAATATATACAGCTACATACGTAGTCTAGCTACGTCTAGTAGTCTAGCTACGTTTGAGATGAAATTTCAACTTAAACGTATCATTTCAAAATACTAACTGTATGCGTAGTAAAAACGTATTGAAACGTAGTCAAAACTTACTACCACGTACATGAAATGTCTTAAATAAGTACTCATACGTGAAGGTCGTCTACGTACTACTACGCATTATTTACGCTTTCAAATGGCAACGTTATATTCTGCGTGTTATTTCGCTTTGGGATGTTACCGATTCCTACTAAAACGTCACTTTGACTAGGTAGTTATACCGGAAACTACCTTGTAGGCCCTTCTAAAACGTTCTGAATCGTAGTAGGTAAGTACACTGTCCTCGTTCCTTCTGGAAGCGTGGCACTTAGCCGTTTGATAAACGGGTAATACGAAGTAAATCGTAGTTAAACGTATTTGAAACTTAAAAGAAACGTAGTAACACGTACATAACCACAAAACGAGGTACATCCTTTGCCAAACGTAGGGGCGGGAAACATAGTACAACCTTGCCCTATGTACAACCGTGACAGTGAGACTGGGGCTTTTTAACTGCGATTTTATACCAAAGCACAGAGTACATATTCACGGAATGATTTAAAAAGGTAATGGGTGGTCCAGAATTTAGATTTATGTAAAATAAATGAGTTTACTTCAAAAGTGCAAATTATTACTAACATTTAAAAATCTGTTCCAGTTATTTCTTAAGAGATTCCCCGGTGCTGTGTTTGAAGTCCGTTAAGAGATAATTCGAACGAAAACATTTTTAATGTCAGTTATATTAATTTACAAGTCTGGACTATAGCTCTTTTTGTACATTATTAGAGTAGCCTTGTGGGCATATGCTTGAAAAAAGCCGACCTCTTTGCTTTGCGTTTGTCCTCTTTTTACTTTGTAAGCTGTTTTATTGTTTTCCATTTCCTCATTTGGTGTTTAGGGCAGGTGCGTCGGCTCCTGGTTGTCACCTTCTCATCTACCTTGAAATAAGATAAGCCATTGTTTAAATTTAATAGTCAGGATTGACTTTGATAGTATATCTTTTTTAATTTATCAAAGGTTTTCAACAAAAAATAAAATGAATGTCATAATAGCTTTTTAATCTAACTGGAAACCTTTTTTTTCTGCCCTGAAAAAAAACTGATGGAAGGATTAGCATAGGCGGTAGCTGCGGTTTGCCAATAACATTGACGCTCTTGCTCAGGAAGAGAGGAACGAAAAGCCCGAGTTGAAAGTCTCGGCAATTCCAGCACATGACATAAAATGTAGACAAGTGCTGAGAAAACCAAGTCGATGACAAACAGCGCCAATAACGCCCAAAGAGAGATAAAGGTAAACAGAAGTTAGGAACTGTAGTAAGCTTCAAATACATAGAAGCAATATTCTCAGATTAGGTATCTCAGGAATTATACAAGCCGACTCAACTCTAATAAAACTGAAGCCAGTTTACCAGCATATCAAAGTTGAAGATGATGTATCTTTCTGTTTGACTGTGAAATCTGACAGAAGAGTTAGAGAAGAGAACGCAGACATTTGAGATGAGATGTTACCGAAGGTTATTAAAAATCTGGTTCAAGGATATGACGAACACCTGACCAAGGTCAAGAAACTAAAACTAAGACGGTCTTGGTCACATTTCAAGGTCTTCTTGCTTATCAAAGACGGGTCTACAGGGTGCAACGAAAGGAAAAAGGAGACGATATAGCCAGAAGAAGAGGTAGGAAAACATTATTAAAGAGTGAACAGGGATAGACTTTGGCAGTTCAACCAGGGCAGGTGAAAATAGGACAGAGTGGGAAGAGATTTTTGCAGTGTAATCTGTGCTGCCTCAACGACCCTGCAAGGTTTTGGGATAGAACACATTAGAAACCCTCTTACACAATTATACTTACGTGAATCGGGTATTGTTGTTGATGTTTTTTTGTTGCTTTACGTCCACTGAAAACAGCTATGGTCATGTCCGAACGTTCAGTTAAGCTAACCACACTTTTCCGTGGCAGTCTTGTTTACCGGTATTAAGTGTATATACTTTCGCCAGTCACTGGTAACTGCATTGGTTGCAGTTGGAGGACTTAGAACTTGAGTTTAAAGAAAAAAAAAAAAAACACAAAGAACATTGAAAATAACGAAAACGATTTCCGATTAGGTATATTGCAGAATAAATGAAACAACACGCTATCAAGCTAACACGATTTGAACGATAACTTTTCTAAACAGTCTTGATTACAAATGTTTCTCTAGATATCAAATATTATCAAAATAATTGAATAAAATTAGTAGTTTAGCTGTGCCAATACTCCAAAAGACGTCACTCGGTATACGTGACAGCAACTACCTACACTTATCTTAAAGGTAAGGATACCTACTATAATTATCCTGCATACTGAAAATTGTTATTATCCTAAAATTGTATCTTATTTGGTTTACTATGCATGTTAATAAAGCAAACAAATACATGGCAGGGTGGATCATTGTACATAATTTAGCATGTAACTGTTACTGTAGCATGCTACGTTTTGGGAATAATTAATGTATAAATGCTTTTGTCAACACAAAGCATCAGCGAAAAGTTTAAAAACAATATGAAGAGATTAGCAAATCTTCGCTATGGTTTAGATAACTAGACATATGAGAAATATTTTCTGTATGTTACATGTGTATATTTAAATGAATTTGTGAAAATTTCGACACGATGTTTTTTGCGACTGCCTGTGCCTATGATCGGATATATTGACTCTTTTACCGGGGGGCGTTGCATTTTACGAAAGGGGGAAGGTCGCAATTTAAAGCACAAAGTGTAGTAAATCATCCACTACCAAAATATATCAAATAATAGTATTGCGACTAGTACCTTTGCCTATCTTCTCAGTAGGGATCAACTCTTAAAGGAAAGAATTTGCTCCTCTAGGAGCAAATTCTTTCCTTTAAGAGTGGACCCCATATCGAAGAACTACATACATGTATCCAGATAAGCTAGCAGAAATTCATTCAGAGGTTAAAATAACATTTCTTTCGTAAAAGTGGCAGGGGGGGCGTTCATCAGAGCAGGGGCGTTTATTATGATTTATACTGTATATAAGTTGAAGTACACCACCTGAAGAAGTAGATGTTTCAAAGTGTGATTTGTAGAAACCAGGTATGGGTGTTTCGTTTTCTATCTTTTACACGGAGATTGTTATCAGAAGGCGGGTATTGTCACTGTAATTTGTAGATTCATTTTAGTTTTTTTTTCGGAATAACTCCTGATACTGCAACAGAAAAGTACTCTAATACCATGGTGTAGGTCTATCTATATATATATATTTATATGCATCTTCCTATCTTGTTTTAGCATGCGCGTGTGTTTAGTTAGAAACCATGTTTCGGTCGTCGTCGTCGTCCCTTTGCCTTAACGGTGTACCGCTACACTTCATCTTGGTAATGTCATCCAGCGTGATTCTATGCAGATGGCTAGCCATCGACCTGCGTCAGGAAAACAGTCATTTTTTTTCTGGCCATGTTCCAATGTACAAAATATAGACAGTCACTTGGTAAAGACAAATTTTTGTCGAGTTATCAGTTAATTTGCAATTGATTTTTACAGCTTTCCCGTGGTATGTCACAGTGGAAAACTGAAATCCCCACCCTCATTATTCCTAAATAGGTCAATAGGAAGAGATATAAGAAATTCTATATAGAAAAAAAGGAAACTGTTATTATATAATATATTTCTCGTACAAAGACATATTACAGGCGATCGTCCCACACCCGGATCATACATGGACAATTTCACTTTTGTTTATCATTAGTTACTACTGCATACGAAACTATACTGAAAGGATTTAAAAACTTCCACTTTTTATTGCTGGCTGCTGATACTTTCACTTGTGACAGTGTTTATTTTTTTACGATGAAATGCTTGAAACTTCTCAAGTTTATAGATTATACAGTTTATTCGTATCACTTACTTAAATGACGTCAGAAAAGAGCGTTACGTCTCTGAAATGCAAGAGGCAATGACGGCGTTAGCTTATTCAACACTCTTTCAGACGATTTTTACTGTCTTACTATTGTTACGTCATCCACGTTGGTTTTCAATTATCAGTACAGTTGATGCTGTCACGTAAAACCTATAACGGCGTTGGCGTCGACGTGAGTTAACGTCATGACCTCTGGTTGTTCATATCGGGTAGCTGCTTTGCTGACGGTCTTTTGACTTTCCTTTAAACCGTGCACGTCGTCTGAGATTGTAAATTGCGGTAATAATCTCATAAAATTATCTCTCGACGTCACTTTGTGAAATTTCAGCATTTAACTGGCCCCAAGCTCTGCACCTGTTTGCTATATGTAGGCGCGATAGGCAAAATAAAGCCACAGACCGAGCTCAAACTTTTAAAATTCAATATGATATTGTAAGAGTAATTGGTCATCAGAAAACTGTATACATAAAGTGATCCGTCTGTATGTAAACGGCACTAAAAACCCGAGGTACACGTGCTGATTCCTAATGGATTCGGTTGAACGATTTCTAGTTCGAGATACGGATATAATCAGGTTTAAGATAGTATATATGTTGTAAAATTTCGATGGCCGTGGCTGCATTTGTTTTTGAGATATTCAAAATTAATGGGTGGAAGTTTTTAAATCATTTCAGTATATTTGCTTCTTCCTCCGTCCGGATAGTTCATCTCAAAATTAATGGCTAACAAAGAAGTGCGCTTGATATCAATAAGATTCTAAAATGTTAATGGTACATTTTACATTCTAAAATGTTTATGGTACATTGTACATTCTAAAATGTTTATGGTACATAAGTGAATCTAAGACTCAGTTAAACCCATTTATGTCTAGAGGACCATTCTATTCTTGTGGAATAGATAAGTCAATCTGTCAATTAAGGGATGTCTGGTTTAGTTTATGTGTATCATTTTTATTTTGTCTTAAGCAGACATACCCATATGATTTATGTAAATAATGTAGACCCTGTCCAGACGCCGCGTTTTGCGGTGTCTGAGTTTACCTATATCCTGTTTCATGATAGGACGCTAAGAATCATAGGTTAGACGTTTGCAGGACTTATTGGATGACCCTCGTATTTATGTGCATTAAATAGCTACAAGAGATACCTGATTGCGAATCTATTACTAGCTAAGCTTAATTGCTAGTCACGTCAACTCATTGAAACATCATCTGCTAACTTTATTTCCACAACTTTGCATAACCAATTGACAGTATGTATATTTAAACGGATTGTTGTTTTCTGTGTTTTTTGTTTGTTTGTTTGTTTGTTTGTTTGTTTTTCATCACTTCTTTTTTACGAGTACGGAAGATGATATAATAATAAAGTGTCACAGAATACTTGACAGATTAATGTTACACGCTTTTGCAGTTCTGGAACTAATAAATCTGACCGGTGAAATTTAAACTACATCGGATCATTTCAACGGGAATAGTTCTTAGTTCTTATCAAGAAGAATTTGCCTCCTCTTTTATTGGTGATCTCTTAAGATAAAAAAAAAACGTTTTACCTTCTCGAGGAACTAATTCTTCGCTTTAAAGGTATACTCCCTCGTATGTTATTATGAAATAACCACAAAAGAATTAAACGGATTATGCAACACAACTAAGAAGTGAGCAAAAAATCTTCCTCGAAAAAGTCTTCGGTACGGAGGCAGAGACGATATATCATTACGAACCCTTCTTGAATATCCATGAACCTTTTTTCGTCATAAATGGATTGACTCCCTCATGGAAATAAAAAGGCGTTCTTTGCATTTTATTAATAGTGGAGTAAATAACCTTACAATAGCATTAATCTCTAATCCGTGCACGTGAGATCTTTTCAGCCAATAACTGTCCGATGTTGATTAAAGAAAGGGCATAAAATTATTCATGATATAACTTTTCCCTGATTAACCATGATTAATAGTAGAGCAGACGGAGCCCAAAATCTTGTAGCGACACCCAAAAGTGATCTCCTTAAGGACTTTACTGGTAAGGTTCTGCAAACATCAAGTGTTATATACCAAATTGTTTGTCAGCATGTCTAGTGTATGGGTCCGGCTGATGACATCGCCGCAGCTGAGTACTAACAGAGTTATGGCCCATTAAACTAACGTACCCATAAACTGCAAAATTACACAATTTTTGTCGGTGTACGTAAAAAATGTCCATTTATTTCAACTAAAGACAAGTGTTTGTCATTTTCCAGTAGTACGTACGGAAAACAAATGGAATGATTTAAACATAGAAGCTTTTGACGAATATGGCTTATTGAACAGTGTTTGTCTGTGCGTCTGTTTGTTAATTACCGTTGTTAATTCTGTTTGTTAATTTTCGACATCAATATTAGAATTTGTCTGTTTTATTACCACGACAATAAATATGTCAAGTCTTATGCAGAAACTAATTTACACGGTATTTCATTGTTGAATTATTAATCTAGATATATTTCAACATGTACAAAAGGTCAAGGTCACGGTCAAACAGAAAACGTACATAATTGATGAAAATCTACTTTATTTTCTACTTTAAGACCAGCTAAATGGGCTAAATGCTTGGGAAACAGTATATATGTGTAACTTCTATTAGCTCGCACTCATTTAGATAATATGTGCTCTATATATTTATTTTTCCATCCGTCAGTACGTCGGTTTGTCAATAGCATGTGTTCACCACTGTTTTGGCAGTCAACTCCTCAAAAATGACAAGCTTAACAGTGGTGTGGTCAAATCTAGCCGCTGATTACAAGCGTTGTAGTTGCATAATCTGGTGTCATTTTCAGTCCAATCCGGTACTTTAAGATTGTCTTCGGGCCGTCTGTCCTTGTCAGTTCATCCATTTGTTCGTCCGTCGGTCCATCTGTCGGTTGAAATTGATCAAATGATACATTAATAAAAGCTAGTAGATTTTTAAGCTCCAATATCTCCCGCTCCTTTTATGAGATACTTTTCAACATGTTCTTTTTTCTGAAAGTCTGAGTCTACTCAGATATCTAAATAAGTTTTTCTGAGTCTACAAAGTATTTCCCTGCTTTCTGCTGTCTGAGTATTGGGCAGTTTGGCTGTTTCTCCCATGTTATATACGTGACCGTATCATTTTAATGACATTTGCATATTCTTATCCAAATAAACACAATAACAGATATAGATTTTAGTGCTGTAGAAAATATGCTTGGAAGCCTCTGAATTAAATAAATATTGTCTTCTGGAGCGTTAGAAACCGTACTGTTGTCTACGTTACCAAGAATGGGCAAACTACTTAATCTGGTTAGAATGAGCATGTAAGTACAATCAATGTAGAACACTAATGCATTTATATATCGTTAAATAAAAACAAATGCTATCAAACTTGTAAAATTTTGCACTGTCATATACGTTACCGAATATGAGTAACCATGAACTGCATCCAAAATGGTATTTTGCGCTACAGAAACTGTTATTGCTAAAGTGGTCTTTTAGCATTCTATGGTGGAACTATATTATAAATTAAGTAATTGAATGGTTGCCTATAGGACTTGGAGTAGTCTGAAACTGTATCACTGTCACACAAGGAGTTACTGATCAGAGGACTTTTAAAGTGTGTGTACACTATTTATATACGGATGAAGGGGTAGAAGATTATTTAAGGATAATTTTGGGATTTTGCTCTCTCTCTCGACTCTCCATAAAATGATATACTGTGAATGTACATTGGAATTGCTCTCCCAGTTTTTATGAGCAATCAGGATAACTATTTTCAGAATTTGTTACCACATACTCTCCCCTATACTAGTCTCGCTTAACGTATATTACATCAAATATTGTAAGACTGATACATACATAATGTGATACTGTCGTGTTTGAACTCTGAATTACACCAATGCAATTTTTTAGTCAAAAGCACATCAGTTACTTAAAACTGTCGCCAGACAGTTTTCAATTTCATGACTTGAGTGTATAAATTTAATATTACTAGAAGAAACAAGAAAAGTAACTCACAGCATGCTCATAATTATTTTATGCGTGAAACACATTTTCAAAGTGTTGATGTTATAATCTTGTCATTCTCTCCAGTTTATTCTACATGTCAAAAAAGGCTAGAGAAAAATATTATCATATACATTAAGGTTGTATGGTTATCAAATGATACTATTTTTTCTATAAAGGTAACAGTGAATAAAATCTAGGGCGCATATACAGCTTTAGTGAGCAAACTAATGAATCGGAATAATCTCAGCTTTAGTGAGCAAACTAGATACACCTGAGTAATCTGTTTTCTGTTTCATGTTTTTGTTATTATTTTAACATATTTCCCTGTTTATGTGTCAATATTATTTCACACATTAAGGTGACTACGAAACTGCATTAGAATTCATGCAACAACTCTGAAAAGTTTCTGTCTCGTAGTCTTCACAAGATAAATCACACCTACCTTTTCTTTATAAAAGCTGTGCTAGAATTATACCCTAAAGGGTTGAAAGTATATTTCATTTTCCAATTCTGACTTGTTAGTTATTGTTTTATGTGCTGTAAATCTTGTTCTCTATGATAACATAAATCACAGTCTCATAAGCTACATGTTACTACACTCATTTGACCTATTCCGGTGGATTCACCTATTCCGGAGTATCCTGTTTCTTTCTCTGCAACGAAACAAGCTAGAAGAGAAATGATTTTTAGGTAATTACTTTCAATATTTATTTGTCAAACCCACATATAGTAAGGATCTCATTTATCAATCAAAGATACGGAAAATTGAGTTTAAAAGTGGCTGGAAATGCATATTTAACAAGAAAAATGACAAATGTTTTCAGGCCAACTGTGAATATAGAGTTGGACAATATTTGTGTAAACAAATATGTCGTAAACCTATATGTCTGTCGATTGCTCATTTTATTAGCTATCTAAACCGATAATTATCAAAATGAAATAGAATCAGTCACTTAAGTTTATTGAAATTTTAATTTATTAGCTCATTTAGCCTATTCCGGCGGATAGGATATTTGGGGAATGTCTCTGAGTTCTGAAATCCATATTAGTGCTTCATTCTCGTCATGCAATTTGAATATGTAAGTAAAACTCCATAAGACTTTATTTTGAATTGTCATTTATCATAGAATCCTGGATAAAAATATCAAACATTGTACTTACGGGCACTGAATCACCGAAATATTTTTCAGCGAAGCCGTGTGTATAATCAGATGTTTTAAATAATCAATTCTGTCAAATAGACATTTGTTTGCATAGAATCATCTTTAATCGAGCTAGTAATAATCCGACAGTTTACTTTTGGAGCGCCCCTCGGTAGTTCTTTCGATGTATTGTAAAAAATATACAGACCCACCGGAATAGAAGAAGGTGGGTCGAAATAGGATAAAAGACAACGTCTGGTTGTCGTCAGATTTCCCTATCTTCCTCAAATAGTTTGTGAACCCAAACAAAGTGCCTTAAACAAGAGGCTTTTATTCATTTACTGACACAAATAAATTAAAAAATGACAGTGTATTTAGACTGTAGCGCACGGTCGACTGAAACGTGCGTCGGAATAGGTCAAATGACTGTATTTACGTTAGTTACATCAATTTGATTAATATCAATTCCGTAAGATACTCTTAGAGTGTCATACTTTGAGAAATGTTTGAATCTCAACATGTAAGCGCCATTTCAAATCATTTTATGTTTTCGATAATTGCATTAAAAATTATGTTACACGTATTAAACAGTTCCTGTATGGTAAACTACAAAATTTAATGAAACCACTTTTTCCACTATAAAGCTTGTCTCTAGACCTTAATAGTAATATACTAATACTAATGCAATTTATCAATTTTAATTTTGTCTTGTATAAGTTTATTTGTCTGAAATTCGTATCTAATGGTAACATAGATTACAGCCTTATAAACTGTAGAAAAATTAAGCATAATAATAAAAGTTTAAAATTTAAAAATGTTTTTACATCACTTAATATAAATATAAATAATTTATATCGATTTATAGATAGATTACTGACTTTCATTTTTATTTAGAAACATCGTAATTTTTGTAAACTTTCTATTGGTAACGTATTTAACGGTCTGAACTCTCAATCGCCCCACTAAGTAGGCAGCAAGAAAGAGGCAAATATTCTGCATATATAGGACACTTAGAAAAATGAGGTCTACACAACTTCGTCGGGTGGCCGGGCAACATCCTACTGGCCTGGCCTACATTTATTTAGTGGCTGTTATAACTAGGATACAGGTTCTAATGCATTTTAATGAGTGGGTAATTTTTCTTTTTATTCTGTTTAAGATAAACTGTTCTTTTGCAATGTCTTGAATCTTAAAGATGTCAAAACTATCCCAGAAGTTCATCATAACAACAATGAATATGTATACGCTTGCAAAGAAAAATAACAAAGTAACAAAGTATTGCATACAGTATAGTCATTTGAAATGTAAATAAAAGATAAATAAGTTATAAGGTAAACAATCACTTATTTACAACATCTGGAGATATATTTCGCATATTCATTGCTAGTTAGAAGTGTTGCGAAAAAATGGTATGTGATAAAATATTGTGAACATGTCCTCTGTGTAAGTAGTTTGTAGAAGTACTGTCTGTATAATACTGTTTCAAGTAAATTAATACTTGCTCACTGAAGCGTGAAGGATTGCTAGAAGTAATTTCATTTGCACTAGCATAGATGTGCAATGTCACGTATATTATGTTACAATATATCCTAACCTTACTTTTTTGAACCGCAAGAGCCTGAAAGATTTCCAGATTTGCAATGCATATTTAGATGGGTGGGGTATTTACTCATGTTTCTCAGAGTTTCTTTGTCTCTGTACTGAAATCTTGAGTTCTGATAATCTATACATAAAGCAGAGGTTCTAGACTTGCTATTTTATTGCAAGTATTGTTTCAAAATCTTGACTGATGGAGTCAACATTAAAAATCGTTAACCTGAAATTTAAAAAAATTATTTTCAAAACAAATTTCAACGTAAACGCGATATCACAACGCCACAAAATGAAAACTAAAGTAAATAATAAGTACTTCATATACGGTAAATAAGCTACAAACTGAATACAAATAAAAGATTGTACAAAGTACCATCTCATAAATGATTTTTTTTTAAATCTTTTCCATTTAAGTATCATTTTACCCAATTAAATGGGTGGGGTAATTCAAGGGGAGATAACTCGCTTAGTAATCAGAACCAGAGGTGTCATCAGCCGGTTTTGTAAACTAGAGATTCTAACGATTAATCTGATATATAACTCAAGATGTTTGCAGAACCTTACCAGTAGCACCTTCTCATAGGCTGCCTATCTGCCGTACTATAATGGGCGTATCCAGTATTCGTTTTTGGCGGGAATGACGACTCGCTATTCCCGCGTTTTGATTTCTATTCTATTCTATCCCATAACCTTACTAGGTCGTTGGGGCACCACAGCTGACTTCAAAACAATCCCTTTCCACCTTGTCCTGTCTTCAGCTGCCCTAGTTGAGCTGGCAAAATCCATTCCAGTCCACTCCTTGATATTGTCTTCCCACCTCTTCTTCTGTCTACCTCTTCTTCTTTTTCCTTTCACTGTGCCCTGAAGAATTGTCTTTGCTAAACCAGAAGACCTTGAGACCTGGCCAAACCACCTTAGTTTCCGTTTCTTGACTAGCGTCAGGAGTTCATCATATTCTCCAATGGCTGCTTGGATCTTCCTGCGAACCTCCTCATTGGTTATATGGTGCCAGAGCATCGGACATGATCCGTTCGAGAAAAATGTTGAAGAGGGTGGGTGACAGAAGACATCCTTGTCTTACTCCAACTGTTGTTCTGAACCATTCTCCTGTGCTGCCATTTATCAGGACTGCCCTTGTAGCCTTCTCGTATAGCTGCTCAATGGTGCGAACTAGGTTTGCATTGATATTGTACTTCCTCATGGTGGCCCATAAGGCTGCATGCCATACCCTGTCAAAGGCTTTTTTGAAATCAATGAAGACATGGTACAGATTCTGCTGATGTTGGAGATACTTTTCACACAGGATTCTAAGGTTGAAGATCTGTTCTGTGGTGCTCCTTCCTGCTCGGAACCCAGCCTGTTCCTCAGCGATTATCTCTTCGGCTTGTGGCTTAAGCCTGTTCAAGATAACTTTCAGCATGACTTTGCTTGAATGACTGATGAGGCTGATGGTTCTGTAGTTCTGGCAGAGCTGTAGGTTGCCCTTTTTAGGGAGAGTAATAATCAGCGACTGAGTCCATGGGGTAGGCCATTCTCCTGTTCTCCAGATCCTGTTACAGATATCTGTTAAAACATCAATCATGGTCTCCCCTCCAGCTTGAACAAGTTCTGCTGGTATATTATCAACTCCGGCAGATTTTCCCTTCTTCAGTGCTGCTACTGCAATCTCAACTTCCTCACGAAGGATCGGTTGTTGATCTTCATCTGGGGGCTGACTGCAGTCCAGAACCGTATTGTCACCATCAGTCTCATGGTTGTATAATTCTGAGCAATATTCTGTCCATCTGCTGAGAATCTCTTGTTCTTCTGTAAGGCATTTCCCAGACTTGTCCTGGATAGTTGTGGATCTACCCTGTTTCTCTGAAGTTAAATCCTTCACCAGCTGGTATGCTTTCTTGCTGTTGTTTTTGTTCAGGCAAGTTTCGATCTCCTCGCACTGACTAGGTATCCAGTCCTCCTTCGCTTTCTTCACTGCCTTCTGAATCCTCTTGTTTGCTTCCCTGTATTCTTCTGCTCCTCCTGCTTCATACCTCTTCTTCTTCAAATTTCTCCTCTAATCACAGAGGTCGAGAACATCTCTAGTGACCCATGGCTTTTTCTTGCGACGTTCCTTCCCAAGTATCTCACTGGCTGCATCCGTCACTACTGTATTGTAGGTGGTAACCATGGTATCTATGTCCATGTCATCATCCCTCAGACCAATGAGTGGTGCAAATTTCCCACCTATTGTTGCTTGAAAAGTGCATGCCACCTCTGGTTCCCTTAGATTCTCAAGATCAAACTTCAGTCTTGGCTGGGTTGGCTTTCTAGCCTTCTTCAGACGAACTCGGAAGGTCATCATGACCAGGTCATGGTCACTTCCTATGTCTGCTCCAGGAAAACTCCTTGTCTTATGGATGTTGACTCCTGATCGGAAGCGCTTCCTCACCAAGATGTAATCAATCTGATTGTGGTGTTTCCCATCTGGGCTGTGCCATGTCCATCTCCTTGATGGTTTGTGAGGGCCAAGGGTGTTTGTCAGTACTAGGCTGTTACAGGTTGCAAACTCTAGAAGTCTGAGACCTCTCTCATTTGTCTCGTCATTGCAGTAGGGTCCACAAACGTTTTCCCAGTCTGCCTGTGCATCCTTTCCAACCTTTGCATTCCAATCCCCTTGTACAACCAGAATGTCCTTCTTGGGTGTTTGGTCTATGATTTCCTGGAGTTGCTGGTAGAAGTGTTCTACCTCATGGTCGTCATGTCCAGATGTTGGAGCATAAATCTGTATGATGGTGATGTTGAAAGGAGCTGCTCTCAGGCGAATTGAAATCAGTCTGCTGGAGACTGGTCGGCATCCCAAGACAGCACTCACCATGTCCTTATGCACAAGAAATCCAACCCCATACTCATGTTTGTCCTCTTCTCCACTGAAATAAACTTTGTGTCTGTCATCTGTTGACATCTCACCAAAGTTTTTCCAGCGCATCTCACAGAGCCCCAGTATGTTTCAGTGATACCTGTCCATTGCATGAGTCAGCTCTTCAAGCTTCCCAGCTGGCCTCAGAGTCCTTACATTCCAGGTGCCAATTGAGATGTTCTCCCTACCTCTGATTTTCTTGATCTGTGTTACACCAGTTGCATACTTGTCACCTACGTCCCGGTGTCCAACAGTAGGCGCGGTCATTGTTAACCCGGGCTGCGACCGATCCGGTATTAAGGTCTTATCTAGGTTGTCAACCATGGTGTTTCAAGGGCAGGATTCAGCCTGACGGAGCCCATCCCTCTCCAGGCTATATATGTTGACCACAGCCGAAATCCACGGTTATTGTATGGCTCGCCTTGGTCATGAACACATGGCCGTTGACTCAAAGAGTTCTTCCGCCCTGGCCGTTGACTTCTTCTAGGAAATAATGATAAAAGTTTAGATCCTTTAAGAGCAAAGAAAACATTCATAAGTAAGAAGTTGGGCCATACCGCGGTTTCGGATATTCAAGCCTCATCAGTGACCCTTTAAATCTGGCACAAGGAGCCAGAGGAAAAAAACAGTAAATTTGCAGGTTTAACATGGCAGTCGTCTCAAAGACTGATATAAGTCGAAAAATACCAAAATATTTCAAATTTGTTTAGAAAATGAATCTAAACGTATGATCATTTCTGACTTCTCAGAATATATTCCATGATCTCAAAGGACCAAAAGGAAAATATAATCTGCACTATAGATGAGTGCGGGGAGACTTTTTACGGCCGCCACACGGCACAACATCCAGCTGCAGTGATAGTAAATAATGATAAAAGTTTAGATCCTTTAAGAGCAAAGAAAACATTCATAAGTAAGAAGTTGGGCCATACCGCGGTTTCGGCTATTCAAGCCTCATCAGTGACCCTTTAAATCTGGCACAAGGAGCCAGAGGAAAAAAACAGTAAATTTGCAGGTTTAAGACTTCCGCCCAGTGATGCTGTGTTAACACCACCCCTTGTTGACCCATAGGGCTGGGAGACTCATGGAGGCGGGAGCGTCTTATTTCCTCCCATCAAGTCACTGACTTGTCCACTGCTTATAATATAGACAACCAGATTCAAAGAGTCAAAGTGATCGGGTCTGTCCCTACCTATCAGTGACCCCCTTAATCTAGCTGTTTCACCAAGCTGAGCAGGGCTCGCTCGGGTCTGGCTGCTAACACTTGATTTAGATTAGGGTTCCACTCTGGCCGTTGACTTCTTCTAGGAAGACTTCCGCCCAATGGTGCTGTGTTCACAGGTTTTGTTCATAGGTTTTGTCTAGAGACCTAGCAATGAACTCCCAGGTGGACTGCCTGCCAAGGCTAAGAGCTCCACCTACCCCTTCAAGTTTTATTTAGAGACTAGTAACTCTTAGACAGGACACCTTCCCAGGTTGATGAGCCCCATCTGCCCACATGCAACAGGTAGTACTGGTTTACATGTTACCAGTAGCAGGTTATGCCTGACCTGACTAGACGCGTTTTGATATATTTTCTTAAATTCTTCTACTTCCAGTGACCGGCACAAATTATAAATTTGGTAGATAAAAGTACTTTGACTATAAATCATTTTTATGTCTTTGATACGATTTTTTGTGAGAAATTTGAAATTTAATAGAAACATATCAGGGCGTATATCTTTAAAAGTGGCCCCTATTTTGGAAGAGCTTTTGTGTCAATACAAGAAATGGGAAGTCATACAACTTGTTCCCTTAGAAAAGGCGGCGGTAAACATTAAGCTATTTTCATTCGCGTCCACTGAGTCAAATGCCAAAAGCCGTTCCTGACCAGTGTATGTTTAGTTACTTAGTTACTTTGGTCGGAAATTGTTGTTATGTTTGTAATAGCTATATATATTGCGTAGCCTTACATGGCAGTTTCTCATGACGTGTAACATTCTATTTGTGCAAACAATGACACATGATAACATGCTGAAGAAAACATTTGAGCCTCCGAGGATGAAGGGAACAAACATTTGTTCAAGCTGTCAAGGTCACTTGTCCAAAACGACCGCCATGCCCATACATAGTGTAAATATTTAAAAATCTTTTTCTATTGAAAATCCACGGACAGAATTTGGAAATAAATAGCTGCAATAATGGATATAAACGCTTGCAAAAAGTGGTATTATTGTTGTTATCAATTATTAGCCTATTATTATTATTATTATTATTATTATTATTTTCAAATAAAGCATAACACGAGAAAAGATAGTAGACCTTGAAAGAAAATCCGACGGACGGCCTAGGAGGGATAGAATACGAGGGTTGTTCAGAAAGTTTGGATTCTCGCCATATATTTTTGTTTTGCGGCATGCTGGGGATAAATGCTTTGCATTAATTGAAACACTACTTTTTGTCTTGACAGTGTACAAAGATACATTTTCTTATTGCGTTACAACGCATTTTATTAGGCCCCAGTCATACCACTGGGTTAAGTTCATTTATTTTCAGTGTGTCATTCAAGTCAAAAGTCATGGTAAATACAAAATGCACTTTTGTCAGCTGTTTTTCAGTCGTTGCCTTCAACATGTTCAATATCCATTTTAAAGTTAAAAGTGTAGCAAACGTTAGCGATTCACTGCTCGCAAAGCAGGGGTCCAGTTCTTATGGCGTTATTGAAATTGACGTCAACGTCATTTTTAAATAGTGCGCTTACTTTGTGTTTTCCATTAATTTCATTTTTTCCACAATTTCGAACTGGACCATGCAAAAGCTCTTCCGGACAAGATTTTGGATGCTGACTTGCTTAGGCAATTCTTTTCATTGCGAAATCATGATAACTTTAGTAGAAAGGGGGAATTTGAAACTGCATAAAATGCAGATAATTCAAATTCACGGTACAGTATGGAGCCTAGATTAAATGTAATTTCGGCGATATTTACAGGAAACAGTTGCCTGGGGACTGTGTTTAAGTGGCAATAATAAAAAAAAAACAGTTTAAAGACTGTTCATATATGAATTATGACCTTCTAAAGTCAAAATATGCAGTGGCTGTAGGGCATACCTCTCTCAAAGACGTTCACAAATGTGTCCCTTAGAAAATATACAATGCGTTTGCAGAGTTGTCCAGACATATCACAGCTTTATATTTTTTCGCTATCAGTAGTCTTTATAATGCTTATCAAAATATGAGGTCACGAACATAGAATAAAATGTTCATTTCTCCAATTAAAAACCCTTTCCTGTAAATTGTCAACAAGAGGAATTATGATGAGATTTTTCATCAAAACCACAAAGTGACTTAATTCCTCCTTGATATTTTTCGACAAAGCGAAAAATGTGTATCCATGGATCCGTTCCGCTGAGCCTCTTGGAGACCATCATTTATTCACTAGAATTAATCGAATTCAACAACTTAAACGTCAGCCAATGAAATCGGAGCAAAAATACTGGACAGGCGGACTGAAAAAGTCCAAACTGTATACCCCCAAAATTGGGTTGGGGTGTGAGAAAGGGGTGGGGATGTACAGTGGGATTAATAAAATAGCGTAGAATGATTATCATTCTACAAAGGACAAATAAAGTGTTGTTTTACATCTGTTCAGAATTTATTTACAGGAAAGACAGCAGCCAAGATGGACTACACTTCCTTCCTGAATAAAATCACTCGGAATAGAAACCCATCCTATCTGCGACAATTATGTAAGAAAAATTACATTATGTTCACCAGAGTAGTTACAACACGCATTTTGAGATAGGATAAATTGTCATCTAAGCTTCAGAGAATGTTCGTACTTTCTACATATTCATTCAAGTGTTAACAGGGTGTGTCTGTGGCGGGGGAGTCGCGGGGGTGCAATCAGGCAAGACATTTAAGGGTTATGTTTCACCTCCATCGTATTTAATAGGCTATAAGGTGAGAGTTTACTCTCAAAACCTACCGCAGATATGGTGTTTTCTCTTCTATAAAGATCCCAAAGCCCTATTCCGTCTCATAATAAGTATTTTTGACAGGATAAAGCCCTTACTTATTACTGGCATTTTGTATAAATTATGCATAACATAATACCATCATCAAAAAAAAAAAACAGAGCGCACGCGAGAGAGAGAGAAATGGAGGAAAAGAGTATCTATAGTAGAATAGTATATTGACCGCGTTACTTACATGTAAACTTACATTTTACATGGATAGCTTAAAATTTTCTCAATATCCTTACAGTCGATGGCCTAGGAATTGACGAGACGTATGTTATAATGGCGGGAGGTCTGCCAGACCACCAAGTGTTTCCAATAAAGTCTGCCAAAATTAAACTCAGGTGAGCATAAACTTAAAAATTTACGCCATATTTATGATATACACTTACGTACATGTATGTTGGAAAGGGAACTTTTTTTGTTGTCTAACCATTGGAACACTTAAAGATATAACCGTTAAATATCCTAAAGTTGATCTGTCGATATGGCAAAACGTTGCACCTAACAATGCTAGTCCGACTAGTTTGGTAGACAATAGAAATGGTTTGTGTTGCATGGTACAGGACAAAGAAAGGAGGATGCCTTTAAGAATCTTTGAAATGTCAAGAAAAGATCATGACGAGCAAATCGTCACACTCTGTTCTGGATATGATATCAGTTATACCATGTGAATCCTTTTCATTCTTACCACGTCCATAAAATAGAATGTATTCTTGGGCTGACTTCTCACATTAAAACAACAACAACAAAAAACTAAGAACTTAAACAATGTAACTACCACCATCAGTGTGTGTTAAACATAGACTAAGGTTTATGTACAAAATTTGAAGAGATAGATCTCTTTGTAATGTGTTCTGATGGTTGCAAATACATTAATGTAAATGCCGGAACAGACTTTGGCTTTACACTAGAAGTCTGTCATCAGCTGGTGAAATCAACAGGCTGGCACAAGCGAGCAAAGAAATCAAGACCAGTGTGTAATAGCTAATGTAGGCATTCCAAACTCAAAAATGTAGATTTTTTCACATCCATAGTCCAGTCCATCGGTTTTTAAAGTTACCAGGCACCAAAGGCACGTGGAGGCAACGCTTTCACATCAATACCTATACTTTAATCTTTATATATTTCAGCGATGGCTCCCAGCTAGAAATCAACGAATCAGACATGTCTTCCTGCCTTCAGTACGGAATAACAGCCGGGTATTTGTTGCTGTTTTTATGTCACTTTTCAGTGGACAAACACTTTTAGAACAACGTTGACTCAACGTTATCTTCATTTGAAAAAAAAAGTCAGCTAAGGTATAGAATACTGGAAATATTTCTGAGGACCTTTTACGAGACTTGATCAGTCTTCAGTCATTTTATAGGTAAAATACGAATTTCTGAGCCAGTATGGATATGAGTGACAGCAACGTCATTTGACACTACAAAATAACGCAATCGCTTCATAATTATCCCCAAAACATTATACTGATTGATTGTGTATTCAATAAGCAATTGATATTGTCTTCTGTTTTTCAGAAACACAGAGTTACTGAAATGGATCGCAGAATTAAACAAACGATTGCATGACCCACCAACAATGAATAATCCTGAGCATCCTGGCGAACTGCAGACCATTCTTTCTTGTGGAGCACAGGATGCTATATACAAGGTTTCGACTCTCTCTCTCTCTCATTCTGTGTTTCATCACGCAGTTTGTCATCGGCAAAATTTGTCCAAATTAACTCCCTTCGCTATAGTGAAATAAGGCTCAGCATACCGCAGTGCTTATCTGTTAGAAAAAAAATGAGTCGCGACACGAGAAAACAAAGTGGTTGTGCGCCTAGCGCAGACTCATAGCAGCCTGGGCATCTGCGCAGTCTGATCAGAGTCTTCGCTATCCTCACGGAGGTAGCTTAGAGCCTTAGCTACCCTTTACGTGCTTAGCGAAGAGTCTGATCAGATTAGGCTGATCTGAGTCTGCGCTGGGCGCACAACCACTTTGTTGGTTTTCTCCTGTCACGGCTCCAGTATCATTTCATCTTTCGCCCCCCAAAATGTTTTCAGCACTTTTGCGTTACCGCATTCTGCCAGTGATATAAACAACTAATTTATTGATAACGTTTAATTGAAACAGCTTAATTTGAAATGATACCTACGGCTTTGTCCAGAATTTATTATTCATTATTTACGATATCACTCATTATTTTAGTTATAGTGCATTCTATTTTATTATCTAGTGTTGACGGTGTACAATTTATTCACGTGGGCATGCAACCTATGTATACAACAATGATTTTGGTTCCTAGGAAAAAATCCAACCATGAGGGGGGGGGGGGTGGACATACTGTTTTTGTTGGCTCCAATCACATCGGCCCCAGTGATCGCGGCACATTACAAGGGCACATATATTTGCTTCATTTTCGATTCTTTGCCTGCTTACCCACAACATGTAAAACTTCTGTAATCATGAAATTTTCTGCCTACCTATAGACTGTGACGTGTTTGTTTGATGAAGGGGACACAGTTCTCACAGAGGAACCCGTCTACTCAAGCTTCTTGAATGTGGTAGGTAGTCGGGTACAGTGTACCAGATAAGGAGGGGTAACAGGGATAATTTAGCGATAATTTTCCATATTTCTCCATTAAAAAATGTGTTGTGTTCCCTAATTAGAACCGTCTTGCCAAGACGGCTGTAATGAGGGGTCACAACATATTTTTCATTGAGAAATAAGGAAGAATATCTCATCCTATATAACCTACTTATCTGGAGCTCTGATTGTGCATCTTCTTTTTTCCTTTCGACATTATTTGCAGTGTATTTTACAACTTGAGTCTCTGTTCTGTTCCATATCCCATACTTTTGCATGTCTTACAACCAAAATAAGTACATATGCCATATAGACCACACTTTTATACCAGAATAAACCCATTTTCAGGATTGAATTGGCTCTGTTGTAAAATATGGTGAATGTTTTTGCCAATAAGACTGTCTATATAAGTTTATTTATGGTCTTATTGCTTGGCATTTCACGCATATTTTGATTGAAAAAAACACAACAACATCTTAATAGTCGAATTGATATGGTAATAATATTTCTTGCCATACATGAAAAATACCTTTTTTCCATTTGCCATATCAGGTATTTATTTGTTTTACATATTGCATATAGACATCAGTATATCAAGTGCAAATCAGTTGAATGTGGGCAAGGAGGCACATTTAAAACAATCATAATGGCTTGATGGTTTGTTTTTCACTGAATAGCGGTTAAGCAAGATTGGTTTCCTACCGCATTTGCTAACGTGCATATACTACTGCATGTACAAAAGATAAATTTTCGCAAATGCATATTTTCGCATAGAAAATATTCAAAAAGGTTTGAATTAACGATTCCCATAATATATTATTTGATCTGAATGTCCAAAAAATCGAAGATCAAAAAATTTCAGACAGTCGCCAAAAGTCCAAAATAGAAAGTCAGAAAATTTTAAGCGAACGTTCGAAATTAGGAAAATCAGAGAATGTGTGAAATATTCTGGCTTTTGGTTTTGTATATTGAAAATTGAAAGTCTGAATTATTGTCGCACGCCAAGTACAATTGCTCAAGAATATACTTAGCAAGGGAAGCATTAGATGACTATGTGAGAATTCTGGTAATATTCTTAATAATTATATTGTGACCTCTGAAGAAGCGCCTCGGGATGGCGCTTATTGTTGTTATTGTTATTATTATTATCATTATTATTACTACTATTATTATCATTCATAATATGTTCTTTTATCGGTTACAACATATATTTTATGACATTATCTCAGAATCTTCATCAACTCAAAATCCTATTTCCTATTTTGACACCTAATTTCAGATGGCACCAGTAGGATGCAACATCGTTCCTATCAAAATGGATGACCAAGGAATAATTCCAGAAAGTTTAGAGGAAACACTCTCACACTGGCCTAAACCAGACGACAATCAGCCATCACGCGGGAAACTCAAAGCGCTGTATATGATACCTAATGGAGGAAATCCGACGGGAACACGATATTCTCTAGAAAGGAAACAACAGATCTATAAACTGGCACACGAATATAATTTCCTTATCCTAGAAGATGAAGCTTATTACTTCCTTGAAGAGCGGGTTTGTACTACTCTTCCTTTTTCTTCCTTTCAAAGCATTAACTCTTAATTGAGAGTGGTTGTGGTCATGCGATTGTGCTGGGTAACGTTCAGTGCCTTTTGGAAAATAGTAGCCTAAGGGTAAGGGCCTACTGTGCTTGCAGTAGGTGCGGGTGGGGATTGTTCGAATATTTTTCTCTTCTCTATCATATCTTTTTTCTTTCTCTCTCTTTCTGGGATGCGGCTCGATATAGACTTAAATACTGTCTAAAAGAGCCGTTAAACCCAAAACAACCAACCATCCAACTTAATCGGGATATAAGCCGCGACACGAGAAAACCAACAAAGTGGTTGTGCGCCCACCGCAGACTCAGATCAGCCTGGGCATCCGCCCAGTCTGATCAGAGTCTTCGCTGTCCGCATGGGGGTAGCTGAGACCCCTAGACCCCTTTAAGCGCTTAGCAAAGAGTCTGGTCGGACTGGGCAGTTGCCCAGGCTGATTTGAGTCTGCGCTGGCGCATAACCACATTGTTGGTTTTGTCGTGTCGCGGCTCATATATACTTCTCAAAAGAAGTTATGCATCACGCACCTTACTTTTTTTCAGGGAGCTTATGCAAAATAATCATATTTTACCTGTGTAAAAGTCATATCAGAAGCACTGAAACACATGTTTTTGTATGATTAACAGTCCCAGTTTCGGTATTATAAGCATGAAAAGTTGGTCCTCTGTTCTGTCCATCTTGGTAGATATTGGCTTTTAAAGAGTATAAGCCTAACTCAGAACGATTACTAGTATGGTTTGTTAAGAGACATTACCACTAGTCAGTCCGAACGTTTTTCTACTCCGACCGGCGTCAGTTCTGTCCTCAGTTTTGTTAGGTAGTTACAAAGACATTAGCATGTGAGTTACAAAACAAAAACCACAGAGGCTTGCCTTTATAGTAGACCTCTTGGAAATAAGTTGATTTATGTCTACGGGATAATTGATGGTGACGCAAAACGTCTGTTGAGTTGTGTATCATTGCCGCTAAAGGTAAATGATAAGTATATGTAATTCTGAAATATTTTGCTCGATTTTATTTTTACGGATCAAATATAAATATCATTAGAAACAGTTCACTTCATTCTCCGAGAAGGACTAAAAGTCAGTTAGTCTCTATAATTTCAAACGTACATCTTTTCCGAAAAATTACGATTAAAAAAGATGGCCTCTGTTAACCTACGTTTAACTGTGGGTTTGTCGGCCAAGTTTGGTTAGCCAGTTCTAGGGCGTGTGTGGCCAATGTTATGGAAAATGAACATATGAGCCACGACACGACAAAACCAACGGTGTGGTTGTGCACCCAGCGTAGACTCAGATCAGCCTGGGCATCCGGTCTGTTTGACCGGACTCTACAGTAAGTGCCCAAAGGGTAGCTAAGGGTCTAAGCTACCTTCATGCGGACAGCGAAGACTCTGATCAGACTGGGCGGATGCCCAGGCTGATCTGAGTCTGCGCTGGGCGCACAACCACATTGTTGGTTTTGTCGTGTCGCGGCTCAATTATTCAGTAAATCTGTTACAGTAATGTGTATTTTGCATTTATTAAGATCCATCTTTCATAATTGCCGTCTACCATTTTACTGCAGGCCATTCCCGAAATAGTCTAACAATTTAAAATGACCTTGAAGTTCGCGTTTTACAGAGTATAACAGCCTCCTCAAAGTGACTGAGTGTTTCAATGCGATAAATTACTTCACAAGTACATATTTCAATAATAAAAGTGCCAATAACTGTCTGATTCCGTTGCAGAACTTGGTCTATAGAAAATATATCGGTCTGACAAAAACCAAACATGATTTTTTTTGTTTGCGTGAGACATTGTCCGCAACAATTGAAAATATGTCACATACCACATGCGGATCAGTACGGTTGATCAGAGTTTACACATCACTACCCTCTTAGGTATCAAGAGTTTAATTAACACTTTTAAAAAGTGTCAAAAATTAAAACGATAAATAAATTTGCAAACATGGTAGATCCAGGTGAGGTGGCTCATTATGAGCGGCCTCTTCTGGCTCTACACTGTACATGTATGTCCTCTGAATTTTAAATTAGCAATATGATATAGCTTGGACAAAACATTTTTGAAATTTTGCAGACGTAAATTTTATCGTCTGCTTTTTTTTTGCGCATGAAATTAATAGTTATGAGAAAATACTGTCTGCTGATGTGCTGATAGAGGAGTTTTTTTTTGGGGTTTTTTTGTTGTTGTTGTTTTTTTGACCGAGCGGTAAGGCATCTTTACTCGTATGTCTGCTGGTATATGAATACGTACATAGAGTAAGCTTGTGGCAACTTTTCCAAATTAACTCCCAGAATAAAACATCGATTGTTACAATCACGTACAGAGAAGCTGAAATTTATGTCTATATATGTTTCGTATCTAGCCGACTTAGACAATGTCAAAACTCGATTGAAAAAGAATGCCGTTCCGAGTCCTAGAAACACAGACATATATGAGCCGCGACACGACAAAACCATCATAGTGGCATGTGCACCCAGCGGAGACTCAGATCAGCCTGTGCATCCGCCCAGTCTGTTCAGAGTCTTCGATATGCGCTTAAAGGTAGCTAAGGGTCTAAGCTAGCTCCATGCGGACAGCGAAGACTCTGGTAAGACTGGGCGAATGACCAGGCTGATCTGCGTGTTCGCAGGACGCACAGCCACTTTGTTGGTTTTGTCATGTCGCGGCTCCTATATGAGTGCAAAACCAAAGGCTGTAGAGTACATACCACTGCTGACAAACAAAAGTATTCTCGTATTCTCGGACTGTTTTAATCGTGTTATTGTCGGTTTTTAAAGCATTACTTGTTTAGTGTATACCTGATTAAGAAAAAGGAAAACCTTCCTGAAAATTGTACATATTTGTCGCTTAATTATTCAGGTTGTACTTTTTGAAAAGAAAAACGTTTCGCAATCAGTGAAGCTGCATTATTGCAGCCTTAGCTAAATGCTTTTATGGTGTGTGTGTGTGTGTGTGTGTGTGTGTGTGTGTCAATGAGATCTTTCTCTAAATAGCTATATGATTAAAGAAAAATGCAAGAACCGGTGCTTACAGATAGGGAGCATCAGTTAGCTTCTTGTTAGTTTCATTTTCATGGACTTACCTTTTGTGCTTTTTGGGCAAAAAAGTTTAATTTAAAAGTTGCAAAGTTTTGCATTTATACGTATTAGTCGTATGAAGACCGTATCTGAAGTGGTCTAATAGTAAAAAGCGCGTACTGTCGGTGATACATCAGTATAATGACGTATGGTCATGTATTTGAACACTCCTTAATAGTCGATTGCTTTAAAACTGGCGGTCTTCAAAGCTTGATATTGTTCGGTGTCATTAATTGACACTTGTATATGGCGCTGAATCTGTGTCAAGGCTGATAACAATGGCACTAATAGCGTCTGAGAAATAGCTCGAAATACACATCCTGAAATTGACACAAATGAAGATGATAAACGGACGTCTATGAATTTTCTTATGTGAATTTTGCAGTTGCTACATTATAAAAGTAAACAATCCCTGCAGGCACATAGAAACAACATCAAATCATTGTCGAAGCGTAGTTTTAAAACTTCAGTTTGGTATACCCAGAAGGGTACTGGCCCCGAGGTTATAAAACTTTTTTCGTGCTCAACTCAGCTGAGCATGAATTTTCTCTGCTGATAAATATGAAAATGCCAACTAATGTTGGCATTTTCATATTGATAAGCAGAGAAAATTACATCCTCAGCTAAATTGAGCAACTGTACTTATCAGTAATTTGCCTTTTATGAGCAGGAAAAAGTTCATGCTCAGCTGAGTTGAGCATGAAAAAAGTTTTATAACCTCGGGGCCTGGTTTAATTGCATATACATTATCCTCAGCTTGATAGAATTTACAAAATTGTAAATAAAGGACAAAAGTGAAAGCAGGATGCCAGTGAACAGAATCACATTTGAGGAAAGGGATCTAAAAGCATCGACAGTTATCTCTATTCATATGAAAAGCAATTTCCATGACCAATAAACACGGTTTATCATATATTTTAAAAAGAAAAATTCGCTCAGTTGGAATCAAACTGATGACCGTTAAAAGGAGAAACTGCTGCTTCGCGAGTACTTTCTGTATCCTGATTGTCAATGCAATTCAGACGTCCCCGTATAATATATGTTGATGGGTAATACTTAGAGATTATCACATGGCGTTTGCATCTCCCAATTTATTAACTGGAGACTTTATTAACCCCGAGTTTAACCTCCGGGGCTTATGAACACGAGGTAGTTTGGTTGTCGAAGAGGGCGATGTCCGAAACTCCATGTTCTATATTCATTTCTGTTGTGTTTTGCATTTAAACTAAATTTTAATCTGAAACTTACAACAAATAATGAAATTCTGGCTTCACAGAGCTCGTAACATCAGATAAAATCATTCCACTGACGTTCTGACATCCCAGCCGCACTCACATAAACGCGGGCAGGATTCAAATCACGTTATATCCCGGCGATATAATAATTTTTGGTTATCACTACAAATATAACGATGAATACGTGATAGCGCAAGATTAAACGTAGTCCAATGATTTATGCACTTCTATTGTTTCGTTATTAAAGATAATTATTAATAGATTTAAATTTCAGCCCCTGACCCCCAGTTTCCTGTCTATGGATGTTGATGGAAGAGTTATAAGATTCGACACTTTCTCTAAAAAGCGTTTAGTGTATACCTGATTAAGAAAAAAGTAAACCTTCCTGAAAATTGTACATATTTGTCGCTAAATTATTCAGGTTGTACTTTTTGAAAAGAAAAACGTTTCGCAATCAGTGAAGCTGCATTATTGCAGCCTTAGCTAAATGCTTTTATGGTGTGTGTGTGTGTGTGTGTGTGTGTGTGTGTGTGTGTCATTGAGATCTTTCTCTAAATAGCTATATGAAAATGCAAGAACCGGTGCTTGCAGGTAGGGAACATCAAGTTTCATTTTCATTAAGTTACCTTTTGTGCTTTTTGGAAAAAAAAGGTTTGATTTAAAAGTTGCAAAAGTTTGCATTTATACATATTAGCCGTATGAAGACCGTATCTGAAGTGGTCAGATGGTAAAAAGCGCGTAATATCGTTGATATGTCAGTACAATGACGTATGGTCATGTATTTGAACACTCCTTAATAGTCGATTGCTTTAAAACTGGCGGTCTTCAAAGCTTGATATTGTTCAGTGTCATTAATTGACACTTGTATATGGCGCTGAATCTGTGTCAAGGTTGATAACAATGGCACTAATAGCGTCTGAGAAATAGCTCGAAATACACATCCTGAAATTGACACAAATGAAGATGATAAACGGGCGTTTGTGAATTTTCTTATGTGAATTTTGCAGTTGCTACATTATAACATCAAACAATCCCTACAGGCACATAAAAACAACATCAAATTATTGTCGAAGCGTAGTTTTGAAACGTTAGGGGAGAGTCGGGTAACTTCGGACCGGAGGGTAAATTCGGACATACAGTTATTGCAAACAGTGAAAATCCAGATGAGACGGCTCATAATGAGCCGTCTCATCAGGATTTTCTCTGTTTTGCCAGTTATTTTTTGTTTTAGTTTCAAACAACCGACATATAAAGGAAACAATGTCAGTGTCCGAATTTACCAACTGTCCAAAGTTACCCGACTCTCCCCTACTGTTTCAGTGTGGTAAATCCAGAAGGGTACTGGTTTAATTGCATATACAGTATCCTCAGCTTGATAGAATTAACAAAATTTAAAGGACAATAATGAAAGCAAGAATCAGGTTTGTGGAAAGGGTACTTTCAGCGTCTACAATTAGCTCCATCATGTGAAACACAGTTTCCATGACCAATATACACGGTTTATCATATATTTTAGAAGAAAAAACAAGAGCTCGTTTTTAATGTCACTGTATGTATGTTGATGCGTAATACTTAGAGATTATCAAATGGCGTTTTGCATCGCCTGATTTATTAACCCGACACTTTATTATCAGTCCGCGAGCTTTAACTTCAGGGCTTTTAAACTTGAGGTAGTTGGGTTGATAAAGAAGACGATGTCAGAAACTCCATGTTACATATTCAAATCTCCTGTGTTTCATTCTTAAACTAGATTTTTAGTTGAAACTTGCAACAAATAATTAAATTCTACCTTCACAGAGCTTGCGGCATCAAGTAAAATCATTCCACTGACGCTCAGATATGTAGGCACACTCACAGACACGCGGGCAGGATTCAAATCACGTTATATCCCGACGATATGATGATATATGGTTATCACTACAAATATACCGATGAATACGTGATAGCGCATGATAGAAACTTAAAAACGTAGACCAGTGATTGAAGCACTTCTCTTTTTGTTATTGAAGATTACTATTAATAAATTCAATTTCAGCCCCTGACCCCCAGTTTCCTGTCTATGGATGTTGATGGAAGAGTTATAAGATTCGACACTTTCTCTAAAACCATTTCTCCAGGGTAAGTTAGTACAGTTCATTTTTAAGTGGTTGTTTCACATGTAAATTATAAATGAGCTTTTGCGAAGTAAATTGCAGATAAAATGGCATCGAGTGTGAGATTCTTCTTGATCATACGATGTCGGTATGATTTAGTGGCTAACGTCATGTTATACATGTAACAATCCTACATCCGCACATTACATAACACTTGGTTACAGGCGCGTAAGACTGTGTTGCCATTCGTGACTCGCTTAAAGCTCGTTTTGTGAAATTCATATGAATGACCACTCATGTAAGATTCTTTGTAACGGTTGTCATTCTTTTTTTCTACAGCAGTTATTGTGAAAAAGTAGTTTTTTTTTAATATGGCGACCTTCTACAACCATTTTTACAGCTACTTTTTCCACCGGAGAACGGTTATAGGAGAACTGGCTATACAGTGGGAGTTCCACCATTTTGCCATGCTTTTTTCTCTTCTAAAGCACGCATGCATGTGGGCTCACATACTCTTACACATTCATGTCCGCGTAATCATATAGGCATGTTGTTATGGTTCGACCCTCATTTTCACAAGAAAGACTTTATCAGAATGGTATTTGCTGTCCTAGTGAGTGAATCCTTCTCCCTAGGGGCTAACTCCTGCGATAATTCGTTGCCACTGAGAGCACATTTCTTCTGTAAAGAGGAGTACTTTTTTCAAAAGTGTGCCAGATAGTTCTATTTGAAAATGGTTTTCCCTCGGAGATGCATCCTAATGCCGTAAGGTGTAGAGGCAGACTTACAGGAGAAGCTAGTCTACCATTTTCAGTGTTGCCTTCTGTTTTCAACAAGTGTCAACTCTAAAACAAAACAATTTGCTTCTGCAGCAGGAGCAAATTATTTCATTTTAGAGTTGACCCCATTTGGAAGGCTTTAATGCCCGGTGAAACAAAGAGGTAGTCTAAAATGTCGTTTCCTTTCGTGCACGTGGCGGGGAAACATGGAAGTGCTCTTATGCACCTTAAGTGATCTAGTGTCTTACGTTTTATCATTTATATCTTAGCAGATCAGGCCCATCGAAAGGTTTTCATTTAATATGACGTATTTTCATTTATATATATTTATAGTGGCAATGTTTTCCTTAAAACAAAGGACCTGGTATGATAAGGGCCGTTTTTGGCCCCCATTCAAATTCTCTTACAAATGCATGGTTTCTATTGCTTATTATTTTTGCGTATGGGAACAAGCAGAAATAATATGTTTGGTGTTTGTTAATTCTCAAAATAATATGATTTCTGACATGCCTACGTTGTTTCAATAAAATGAAGGAAAATTGCGAGAAAATTTGAGTTTAATACATATTCCTTTAAAGAAATAAGCCATTTACAATAACTTTGAAAGCTCATAACAACAGGCTTTTGATGAAATGCTTATATGTAAAATTGCACTGCTAATTACCTGTACACTGCATAAGGCCTCTCCAGGTACCCCACCCACTCAAGTTTGCAAGTCCAGAGACGCTAACCGAAAAATTCCAACAGATCAAAATGAAATGTCTACCAGATTATTCCTTGTGTTCTAACTAAGAAAATGAATACCCACAACATATGTTTATTTTGTCTATGAGCGGAGATATGGGCGTTTTTATGTTGAGAACGCTGGGAAAATGTTCCAAACGCTGCCAGTTTGGTAACAAAAGGTTAAAAATAAACATTGAGCCCGGTCTCCAGCACATTTAATATTTTCATGGCATGTAAATATATTAAAATGTTATCTGTATACAAAATATTAAATGTGCTGGAGGCCGGGCTCATATATTTTGAAATCCACAAAGGCTACCGAATTCGTCATTTTCGTCAAAATCCGCTGGGGGCATGGGTATGTTCAGTACAAATATCACAAATATTTTGTGCAAGAACTGGTTAATTTTGTGTTTACTGTTACATTCAAAGTTTGAACTTTCATATGAATACATTTTTATTATGGAAATAAGACTTTTGAAAAATGAGTTTTCTGGGGGCCAAATATGGGCCTTATCATACCAGGTCCTTTGTTATGCTTCTAAATTCGTATTCAAAGAGTTGCCTTCACGAGTTTTGTGGTGATAAGTATTCACTTGGTCATAAAATCCATAACATTATATGTGCAATTTTCATCAAATTTTTATCAAAATTGTTTCCCCTCTCAGCTACTCGACTTGCTTACAGTTCAGTTTTTCTCTTTTACAGGTTACGAATAGGTTACGTCAGTGGTCCAAAGCCAGTGATAGCAAAGCTACTATTTCTGTCTCAGTGTTCAAACGTAGGATGTTCAGGTATTGCACAGGTAACGTCACACTCACTTTGTATCGCAAAGTACCGTCATCTAGGTTTTTTCTACTGGCACCAGTAGGGTGAATGAATGGTTTGCCATGATTCATATGTGTCGGCTTGCTAAACGGAATTGTGACGACTAATTCATACACAGAAACTGAAGCATTTGCTCTTTGCAAAAATATATATTTTTGACTAATTGAATTACTTGTCAGTCACTTTTAAGGCCAACTTTGGCAAATTCAGAGTCGGAAAATAAGATGCTGTTTTTAACTGAATGAATGTTATGCCACAATTTCGAGCACTTACCATATGACGCCAAGGACTTGATATGAGCTGCGACACGAGAAAACCAACAATGTGGTCGTGCGCCCAGCGCAGACTCAGATCAGCCTGGGTATCCGACCAGTCTGATCAGCCTGGGCATCCGCCCAGTCTGATCAGAGTTTTCGCTGTCCGCATGGCGGTAGCTTAGACCCTTAGCTACCCATTGAGTACTTAACGTATCTAGTCTGATCAAACAGGGCGATGCCCAGGCTGATCTGAGTCTTCGCTGGGCGCACATGCCACAATGTTGGTTTTGTCGTGCCGCGGCTCTATATTTTTTGGGAAGAGATGTTCTGTATAAATTTGCAGAGCTGCCAAAACAAAAGTGATCAGAATGTCCCGATGTCTTCAGTTTCAAATATAATTTCCTGAAAACCTTTCTATTCTCCACTAATTTTCAAAATTGCTAAAGATAGAACGAGAACGGGTTACTTCTTGAAAACAAAGTCCTATCAGCTGACGTTTCAAGGCAATTTCCTGAAGTTTTTAGTACATGATCGACCATGCAAAAGCTGCATGCGTCAGTATTGTTATTACTGTATTACCAGTATATTTGGATCCAACAAACCGAGTAAGATGCTAAGAACGGATCTGTTCCGTGCATTTACCAAGTACATGTAGATTTAATATGCACATTCATTGGTAGAAAAGCTATTAGCTACTCGCCAGGCCTTCGCTACATCCTGAAAAAGACACACGCCTAATACGACACAGCCATCACTCTACTAGTGTGCGGCTGCTCTCGGTGGAATAAAAGTGATTCATCATAAACTGGGGGAGGAGCTGATTACGCAAACTTGCAACCTAACACTAATATAACATTTCTTAACTTTCTAAGTTCGGAAGCCTGTATTTTTATCAAACATTAATTTCTGACCATCAAAATTCTTCGTGCACATTTTCAATATGTCTGCAACATGTGAACAAAGTTTCAATCATAAGCTATGTGAGATTACACAAACCTGCTATCCTATATAAGGAACAAACGCAGAAAATTTCTAAGTTCGAAAACCATAATTTTGTGAAAAATAAATTTTTGACTGTTAAATCCTTCATGCACATTTTCAACATGTTTGCAATGGGTGCAAAGATTCAAATCGATCCACCATAAGCTGTGAGAAGAGCTGATTACACAAACTTACTACACTATATAAGTAGAAAATACAGATTTTTTTTAAGTTCGAAACCTCGTAACTTTGTCAAAAGTATTTTTTGACTGATCAAAAATCTTCATGCATATCTTCAATATGGTTGCAAATTGTGTGCAAGTAACAGATCGATCCATCACAGACCCGGATCCAGACCACGACGTACTGGTGGGGCTCTGATTTACTGGTGGGGCTCTGATTTACTGGTGGGGCTTGTATGTATGTGTGTGTGGTGGGGGAGGGGGGGTGCTTGAAAATAAATGACATAATTAGGGATCAATTTGATGAGAATTTTTTATTGTGTCTTTTTTGCCTTGAAATACATGTTGTGATATCTAATTAGAATCGCCTCACCGAGGCGATTCTAATGATATGTCACAACATATATCTTAATCTAGCCTCACGGATAAATTATCTCAAATTGCCATCAGATCCTTATCTGGAGCCTACATATTGTACATAACACAGAGATCCAGATGGCGGGGCTGAAGCCCCAAAGCCCACCCCCTGGATCCGGGGCTGCATCACTTAATAGAATATAAACAAATTCAATGACAATTTACTACAGGTGCAAATTATTTCCTTTAAGCATTGACACAAATTGAGAAAGGGGGCAAAAATTAAAATTGAATAAGTGCTTTCCCTGAAAGTCAAAGAGCTACCTATCCATAGAAACAAACAAGAATTCGTGCAAGTAAATATAAGATTATTTTTGGAAAAGAGGCAGGGACGTTCATTAGAGCGGGGGCGTTTATAAGGATTAATAAGGTAATTCATTCACTCACATGTTTTTCCTTTGTAATCAATATTTGCATGTTTATGTTGTTTTAAGAGGGCCTCATGGAAGATTAGCTTTGCCAAATGAGCTACCCTCTCCAAATAAAGACGTTCACTTCACTTCACTTCACGAATACTTTCATTTCACAGTAGCTTTACTTTTCTTCTGAATTTAGACCATGCTCCTACAACTGTTACGGAACTGGGGTCATGAAGGGTATTTACGTCATTGTGAATGGGTGGAGAAACACTATGCTAAGAAAAGGGACCAATGCGTAGAAATTGCGAAGAAGCATTTAGACGGTTAGTACGACCAACTCTATATAAGTCACTTATCAATGGTACCTACTTTCTAGTTATCTGATACAGAAAGTCGGATCCAAGCACTCCGTAAACGAGTCTACGTCTAAGTTCCTGATTCACATAGATGGGTGGATGGATAGATGGATGGATGGATGACTTGCGATTTTACGACCTTTTTATCAGTATTTCAGTCATATCAGGACGATGGGTAGACGATAATGTAAGGCTGTGTGCAATGGAACCCCATTTACAATTAAAAAGATTCCCGCCTACAGCGGGGCTTGAACCCGGGACCACTAGATCAGCAGGCCAGCGCTTAATCCACTTCACTGGGGCTTCCCTGCTTCAAATGCGGCGGGTTTTAAGACCGTAGAACCCAACTATTATCCATGAATCCATCTTTTCATATAAGTTTTATATTGGCACGTGCAGGGTTGAGAGAACATTATGCCAGGTAAGCGCGAAATTCCATACCAACTTGGACATGACATTAAATACAGCCCTTTTCTAAAATACGTGAAATCTGTGCGTCTGCAACGTTTACTTTCTCTAGACGATTTAACGGGTCAGTGACAGACATAACTGTAACATCTCAAAGACCTGTGACTCTTGTATTGAGTACACATGACAATATAACGGTAGAGAGATGTAATCAGTAGCCGGAAGTGTCAATCAATTTCTGCGCTTGAAAAGATGTTTAGCTGCTTTGACTAGCTAACAAATTCGGATCTGCTACCTTTATTAGATTAATTTGTTGAAAATCAAACCTATAAATTTTTGTCGATGGTGGATGAATAAAGATTTTACGCCCTTTTTAACATAATTTCAGCTATATCAGGACGATGGGTTGGTGATAATGAAGGGCTGTTTATGACTGAAAAGATACTGAAAAGATACCCGCTTCCAACGCGTCTCGAGCCCGGGATTTATGTACGAATGCAGAGTCTAATCCCAGACTTGGCAGCTCGCTAATTTCCCATCGCCCCTTTTACCGACGCGTAAAAGGGCGTTCGGGCATATGTGGGCATTGGTGACTCAGACCAACCTGTGTTTTGTGCACAACAGCTAAAGCGTTACTGTTAGCCTGACGACTCTCAAGTGTGTTACCGGTGTGGTTGGGTGGTGCGATGCTGCTGGGTATAACTTCCAATTCCGTGGCGTCCTACTGATTTGGATAATGGTGGGGCAAGGGCCTAGTGTGCTTGCAGTAGGTGCGGGTGGGGCTGTTTGGACATTTTTCTCTCGCTATCACATCTCTCTTCTTTCTTCCTCTCTTTGGGAGACGGCCCGATATAGACTGAAATACTGTCTCAAAGGGCCGTGAAACTCAAAACAAACAACCAACGTGTGTTACTAGAGTTACGGACTTTTGGACTGCACAGTTTTCTAGTGATTTGTGTGTCACGCCGTAGTCCCTTTGTTAGAGCGCATAGCTATAGCACAGAAAGTCGCGGCCCGGCCAACGATTGAAAAATTTTGTCAACCAAGAGTAAAAAATTAACCTCTTGATGCATGACTGCATGCAGCTGAGCTGATGACTTCGACTATGGACAACACACTCGCGATATGATAGGCCTCGCCTGAAAATGCAAGCTATGCCATCACGGTATGCAGCCCGGCATTCAAATCTGTGTAAAGTGATCAAACTGAATCCTCCGGTCTAGTTTGTTTCCCGAATTGGAAGTATTTCACCATTGGGCACCTCTTTTCCGCACGGTTTGTGCATCTCAGTTTATATCTCTAAAAACTACGTTAATTTTCCTACAATTTGTCCGAGTCGGACCTTTTATCGCTGAAATTATTCTGAGATTAATTTGATATCACCTGTACCCATCAGAAATATTTCACTTTTGTTCCGGCTCACTCATCTTGCTCGTCGCTGTTACGTAAGTTCGAATTAGTTCATAAGTGATGTCACGAGAAAGACGATTGTGCGACATCAACCAACAGCAGGGACTCAGCTAAGCTTGTACCTGCCCAAAGCTGATTTTTAGGCTGTTCATTCAAACAAAAAAACGTTTGATCTGGTACATATGGTGGCTGGTTTGTGCCATTTCGTCTTTTTGTCTTTTCGCCGCGAAAAGACGCCACGCGAAAAGACGAAAAGACGAAAAGACGCCATGCGAAAAGACGAAAAGACGAAAAAACGCCAGGCGAAAAGACGAAAAGACGAAATAACGCCAGGCGAAAAGACGAAAAGACGAAACCCGCCACGCGAAAAGACGAAATTGCAGCGCGAAAAGACGAAAAAACGCCATGCGAAAAGACGCCATTTGAAACTCTTAAATTGTCGTCTTTTCGCGTGGCGTTTTTTCGTCTTTTCGTCTTTTCGCCTGGCGTCTTTTCGTCTTTTCGTCTTTTCGCATGGCGTTATTTCGTCTTTTCGTCTTTTCGCGTGGCGTTATTTCGTCTTTTCGCGTGGCGTTATTTCGTCTTTTCGTCTTTTCGCATGGCGTCTTTTCGTCTTTTCGTCTTTTCGCATCACGTGTTTTGCATTAAGATGTATCAATAAATCCTATTCTAAATGCAGTTAATACTCTGAATACTTAGACAGGTGTTTCTTTTTTAAACTGTGTAGACCCTGATCAGAATGCAATCTGTAAAGAAGTGTACTAAACACGGTTTGCAGCTTTTGCCGCTAAACTGTTCTTTTAAAAACATTACCAAAAATGTGAGGAAAGAAGTCATTATGGTATTTCTACTGAACGGACAGAAAAGAAAATGAGCCGTCCTAATGTTTTGGAGTAAAACACTCCAAACAAATTTCATCCTATCTTAATTTTGATCTTAAACTGCCTAAAAGATCAACCACTTGTTGACCATGTAATCTCTCTCAAACTATGGAATACAAACATTGAAACATTGTTGTACTTCGCTGTATGAAAAAATAATGATACGGTATTTTCCCTAATTTGACATACATTTAACCGCAGCTAACCCAAAATTTGGACAAGTTTATAGTTTTCTAAAGACGTGCCAATCGCAGACAGAGCAGAGCCTGATTAGACTTCTCTTTGGCTTATGTGTCCCAATATTTAAGAATATTATGGTATCATTTAGCTGCAGCTCAAGCTATAACACTTTCTTATAGGAAGTATTTTTAATCTGAATGCACCTCTGTGAGAGATCCATTTTAAATTGAAAATGTGCCTCCTTCCGCCTTTTTTACAAAGGGGCACAACTACTGTTACTTCCTCTTCAAGTCTTCTTTAAACGGCAGGGATGGATTTTGCTAGCTCAAATAGGGCAGCTGAAGACAGGACTAGGTTGACAAGGAGTGTTTTAGAGTCATCTGTGGTGCCCCAACGACCGCACAAGATTATGGGATAGGCTAGACTAGACCAGCGGTTGCAGTCAGTTCGACCGCCCCCCCCACCCCTCCACACACACACACACACCCTCGCCTCAGTGGTCCTTCAGATGTGACTCTAAACCGCGTGGTCCTGTCTTCATATGACCTTAGCATTGGTGGGACGTTTTGCCCAATTCTCTCGATCTCTCAGTTTGAACAATAATATTGTAACACAGTTTACTAAAAAAAATACATTACAAGCAAATAGTAGATTAGGTGCTAGCATTAAGTAATAAATTTGGACCATGTTACCATTATGATCCTAAATCCTAGGACATATGTGTCCTGGGAAAAGAGTGGTCTGGTCAGGCTCTGCATTGGTAACCATTCTGCGTATGTTATGATACAGCTCGAGATATGAAAATCTACTTGTTCAAACTTAATAAAATTTAAAAAAAAAAAACCGATTATTTTTACGTAGGATGCATGGAGACACAGGTTTCAACATATTTGCATCTGTGCTTAAGGTGAACGGGACCACTCTCACGGGAAGCAATTTTGCATTTTTTTGCATCCTTTCTTAAGGAGGGTCAGCTCTTGAAAGTAGAATTTGGTCCTCTAGGAGCAAATTCTTTCCTTTAAAAGTAGACCTATTTAAGAATCTATTTTTTCTGTTTGCTTCACTTCCCTATCTTGGGAAGCAAATAGAATATCACAAAAGTTGCCCCCCTTTGTAAATATGACAGAAGGGGACAGAATGTTCAGTATTAGAAAGATCTTTCTTGGACGTGTATACATTCAGCTATACAGTCAAACCTGCGTATGTGGTCACCTCTATTAAGGGATCACCTGTCTTGAGCAGCCACCTTGGTCCTTTGAACCAAAATACAGTGTAAATGAAATGTATTATGGGGTCATCTGTCTTAAGTAGCCACTTTGTGTCCTTCCCTTGGGTGACCCCTTAAGACAGGTTTGGCTGTATTTCTCAAAAATGCTTGCTACAACAACGTAATAGGTCTGCCTACGCTCCTGAATAAGTAAATTTGCGTCTGCTAATTTTTAAGTCAACATGGCCCAGATTATTTTAATCACTGACTGTAATTATTGCCGACCCCATACTAATACTTTTAGCTATCCTTTTCACTTTTAACAACTTTTATTTTTCTGTCGGATAAAATAAATCCATCCTAATTTTCATAAGACTGCTGCTAGATACTGATTATCTTGATTAAATCTGTGTTTGATCTCAGTCAACAAGGCACAAATTTGTTATTCAATCTAAACGGTACCATAGTGACCCAAAATGTTGCCGACCCCACGTTAATTTTATAGTCTATCCTTACAATTTTTAGCTGTCAAAAAGATATATAAAAAAGCATTTCAGTGGCAAATTATGTGATCAGACTGCTTCTGTAGCTGCGTTTGCAGTAGTCTGATATGAGTCTATATTGTTTACTCAGACAAATCTGTCTTAATATAAGGAATCTATGGTGGCTGGTTTGTGCCATTTCGTCTTTTCGTCTTTTCGCCGCGAAAAGACGCCACGCGAAAAGACGAAAAGACGAAAAGACGCCATGCGAAAAGACGAAAAAACGCCAGGCGAAAAGACGAAAAGACGAAATAACGCCATGCGAAAAGACGAAACCCGCCACGCGAAAAGACGAAATTTCAGCGCGAAAAGACGAAAAAACGCCATGCGAAAAGACGCCATTTGAAACTCTTAATTTGTCGTCTTTTCGCGTGGCGTCTTTTCGTCTTTTCGTCTTTTCGCATGGCGTTATTTCGTCTTTTCGTCTTTTCGCATGGCGTTATTTCGTCTTTTCGCATGGCGTTATTTCGTCTTTTCGTCTTTTCGCATGGCGTTATTTCGTCTTTTCGTCTTTTCGCGTGGCGTTATTTCGTCTTTTCGTCTTTTCGCATGGCGTCTTTTCGTCTTTTCGGCGCGAAAAGACGAAATAACGAAATGCGAAAAGACGAAAAGACGAAATAACGCCACGCAAAAAGACGAAATAACGCCATGCGAAAAGACGAAAAGACGCCAGGCGAAAAGACGAAAAGACGAAATAACGACACACAAATACCCTTCTATTGATAACTGTATTGATTCCTGTATTGATTCCTACTACTAAGACAGTTTGTCTGAGTAACCAATATAGACTCATATCAGACTACTGCAAACGCAGCTACAGAAGCAGTCTGATCACAGAATTTGCCACTGAAATGCTTTTTTTAATATATAAAATATATCTTTTTGGCAGCTAAAAATTGTAAGGATAGACTATAAAATTAACGTGCACTGGGGTCAGCAACATTTTCGGTCAGTATGGTACCGTTTAGATTGAATAACAAATTTGTGCCTTGTTGACTGAGATCAAAGACAGATATAATCAAGATAATCAGTCAAGTCAAGCAGCAGTCTTATGAAAATTAGAAGGGATTTGCCACTGAAACTCTATTTTATCCGACAGAAAAATAAAACTTCTTAAAAGTGAAAAGGATCGCTATAAGTATTAGTATGGGGTCGGCAATAATTACAGTTATTGATTAAAAAATCTGGGCCATGTTGACTTAAAAATTAGCAGATGCAAATTTGCGCATTGAGGAGCATAGGCAGACCTAGTACATTGTTATCGCAAGCATTTTTGAGAAATACCGTCAAACCTGTCTTAAGGGGTCACCCAAGGGAAGGACAAAAAGTGGCTACTAAAGACAGTTGACCCCTTAATACAGTTCATTTGGACTGTATTTTGGTTCAAAGGACCAAGAAAAGGTGGCTGCTTAAGCGAGGTGATCCCTTAATAGAGGTGACCACATAAGCACGTTTGACTGTATAGCTGACCATAAGCAGGTTTGACTGTATAGCTGAATGTATGCCGGGCCCTGTAGAGCAATCGGTAAGGCACCTGACTCATATGTCAGAGGTTCTGGGTTCGTTCTGGGTTCGATACCTGGTCTGGCCACATACTTTCGTTTCTCCTTCCGCTGATTCAAGAAGGGCAGTTGTCAGTTACTGGCGAAAGTATGTGCACTTAGTACTGGTTAACCGCTTAGGAGGTCTAAGCCTGCCCAGGAATAGTGTGATTAGGTTAACTGACCGTCCCGACATGACCATAGATGTTTACTGCGGACGTTAAGCAATAAATCAATCAATCAATCAATAGCTGAATGTATACACCTCCAAGAAAGATCTCTCTAATATTGAACATTTTGTCCCCTTCTGTCATATTTACAAAGAGGAACAACTTTTGTGACATTCTCTTTGCTTCCCAAGATAGGAAAGTGAAGCAAACAGAAAGTTAGATTCTTAAATAGGTCTACTCTTCAAGGAAAGAATTTGCTCCTAGAGGACCAAATTCTACTTTCAAGAGCTGACCCTCCTTAAGAAAGGAGGCAAAAATGCAAAATTGCTTCCCATTGAGAGTGGTCCCGTTCACCTTAGGCACAGATACAAATATGTTGAAGCCTGTGTCTCCATGCATCCTACGTAAAAATAACCGTTTTTTTTTTTTTTTTTTTTTTTTAAATTTGAACAAGTAGATTTTAATATCTCGAGCTGTATCATAACATACGCAGAATGGTTACCAATGCAGAGCCTGACCAGACCACTGTTTTCCTAGGACACATATGTCCTAGGATTTAGGATCATAATGGTAGTATGGTCCAAATTTATTACTTAATGCTAGCACCTAATCTACTACTTAATGTATTTTCTGAGTAAACTGTGTTACAATATTATTGTTCAAACTGAGAGATCGAGAGAATTGGGTAAAATGTCCCACCAATGCTAAGGTCATATGAAGACATGACCTCGCGGTTTAGAGTCACATCTGAAGGACCACTGAGGCGAGTGTGTGTGTGTGTGTGTGTGTGTGTGTGTAGAGGGGGCGGGGGGGTCGAACTGACTGCAACCGCTAGTCTAGTCTAGTCTATCCCATAATCTTGTGAGGTCGTTGGGGCACCACAGATGACTCTACAACACTCCTTTTCCACCTAGTCCTGTCTTCAGCTGCCCTAGTTGAGCTAGCAAAATCCATCCCTGTCGTTTAAAGAAGACTTGTAGAGGAAGTAACGGTAGTTGTGCCCCTTTGTAAAAATGGCGGAAGGGGGCACATTTTCAATATAAAATTCTTATATATTGGGGCACATATGCGAAAGCCAAAGAGAAGTCTAATCAGGCTCTGCTCTGTCTGCGATTGGCACGTCTTTAGAAAACTATAAACTTGTTCAAATTTTGGGTTAGCTGCAGATAAATGAATGTCAGATTAGGGAAAATACTGTATCATTATTTTTTCATATCATAACACTTACAGCGAAGTGCATGTTTGTATAGACACCTTCGTCTTCCATAGTTTGAGAGAGATTACATGGTCAACAAGTGGTTAATCTTTTAGGCAGTTTAAGATCAAAATTAAGATATGTTGAAACTTGTTTGGAGTATTTTACTCCAAAACATTAGGACGGCTCATTTTCTTTTCTGCCCGTTCAGTAGAAATACCATAATGACTTATTTCCTCATATTTTTGGTAATGTTTTTAAAAGAACAGTTTTGGGGCAAAAACTGCAAACCGTGATTAGTACACTTCTTTACAGATTGCATTCTGATCAGGGTCTACACAGTTTAAAAAAGAAACACCTGTCTAAGTTTTCAAAGTATTAACTGCATTTAGAATAGGATTTATCGATACATCTTAATGCAAAACACGTGATGCGAAAAGACGAAAAGACGAAAAGACGCCATGCGAAAAGACGAAAAGACGAAATAACGCCACGCGAAAAGACGAAAAGACGAAATAACGCCACGCGAAAAGACGAAAAGACGAAATAACGCCACGCGAAAAGACGAAAAGACGAAATAACGCCATGCGAAAAGACGAAATAACGCCGTGCGAAAAGACGAAAAGACGAAAAGACGCCACGCGAAAAGACGACAAATTAAGAGTTTCAAATGGCGTCTTTTCGCATGGCGTTTTTTCGTCTTTTCGCGCTGAAATTTCGTCTTTTCGCGTGGCGGGTTTCGTCTTTTCGCCTGGCGTTATTTCGTCTTTTCGTAATTTCGCCTGGCGTTTTTTCGTCTTTTCGCATGGCGTCTTTTCGTCTTTTCGTCTTTTCGCGTGGCGTCTTTTCGCGGCGAAAAGACGAAAAGACGAAATGGCACAAACCAGCCACCATAGGTACATGTCATACGATTTCTTTTCACTCAGTTTGCATCATATCATGTATCGTATTACGAAACATCTGGGGTAATAAATAACTAACTAAATACACAAAAAGTAAGCTAATCGGTAAATAAATTCCTGATAAAAGTCCAGTCAGCTTCTTACGGTTGAACACATTAATTAACATTGACAGGTCAATTATGCAAAATGACCTTCTGAATCATTTTTGTTGTACCTAGTACTACAATCTTATGCAGCCAGAACAAAATAACTAATTGGGATTATACGTTACAAGACAGAAATAACACTTTGTTCAGAATGGATGAAGCTAATAAATTTCATTATTCAAGCCAAATATTCTGCTAATTTTCACTCCATGAACTGAATTAAGTTGGTTTTAAATTCATACAACTCGCAAACTATTTCGGATTACAAACAATGTAAGTATAATCAAGGGAGTGCATTAGGACATGTGCGAACAGCGAAGACTCAGATAATCCTGTCTTGTCAGCGTTACTCATGTCCTCATTTGAGAGTCAAGGAAAATGTAGAGCAAATTTGAGTCGGCTATGTCAGTCTCAGCTTTATATTTTTCGTCGCGCTGCTCAGATACTGATACATTTTAGCCGCGACACGAGAAAACCAACAATGTGGTTGTGCGCCCAGCGCAGACTCCGATCAGCCTGGGTATCCCCCCAGTCCGATCAGACTCTTCGTTTAGGGCTTGAAGGATAGGCAAGGGTCTAAGCTACCGCCATGCGGACAGCGAAGACTCTGATCAGACTGGGCGGATGCCCAGGCTGATCTGAGTCTGCGCTGGCCGCACAACCACATTGTTGGTTTTCTCGTGTCGCGGCTCATTTGTACCTCGACACATTTTTTTTTCGTTTGGCAAGATTAACAGCCCCTTAATATTTTGTCCCGGTTCACGCTTGAGCTTGGGGCTCCCATTATCATGAAATACGAGCATTTTTCACCACCATTTGAAATTAGTTATAGCTACAAGAAAAGAGGAAAATTCGAACCAACTTTCCATAGTTATGCCGTAGATATATTTTCATTCGCAGTATTGTGATCCTTACTACAAGCAGAGATATGCACACTGTCAAGTTCCCAGCAGACACATAACGTTGAAACACATTCGTATTGATATCAATGTAACTTTTCATGGCCCCGAGGTTATAAAACTTGAGTATATTCTCAAACTCAAAATAAAGCACACTGACTAGCTGCTTCCGAGCATGTAATAAAGCACACTGATTGACTGCTTCCGAGCACATGCTCGGAAGCAGCCAGTCAGTGTGCTTTATTTTGAGTTTGAGATTATTCTCAAGATTTATAACCTCGAACCCTGACGTTGTAGTGACGTTGATATGACGCTGTTTCGATATTTCTTGCCTGCTGGGTTACGTCCTGGGCCAGGTGGTTCAAAGCGTCCCGGTAACATCAAGAGTGTTGCTCCAAAAAGAAAAAAATGTGAATAACTTTTGAAAAGCTTGTCAGATTTTTTTTTCATCAAGAGCAGCAACGTTTTTTTCGAAGGCGTATCATATATTTGCAAATCTTACGCCTCGTTCACCAACGCCATCGTTGGTTTTCAACAATCGGACCCTGGAGAAATGATGCCACCAGCCTACTATAGACGACAGTCATAAAAGCCAACCCATTATTTAATGATATTTTCTGTACTTCGAAACAATATATGAATACTGAGTACACAGCTGGGTGGCATTTTTAGCCCTTCTGCTCAGTTATTAAGTAGTTTTGGTAAAACAACAACAACAACAAAAAAAAAAAAAAAAAAAAAAAAACAGCAACAATAACAATACCATCATCCCTGCCTATTGCGACCTTGACTTTGTTAGTGTCTCAGCAGAAGATGCACAGAAAACAAAGGTCGCAGAAAGAGTTCCATCAAACAAACAAATGAATTTTTAAACTATGGATCAATGCTCCAGATAAGAAGAGGTAATAGGGATAATCGAGGGATAATTATCCTCCGTTCTCCGCAAAAGCATGTATTGTGACCTCTCAGTAGAACCGTCTCTGCGAGACGATTCTAACGAGGGGTCAAAATGACTCGGCGAGGGGTCACAACGTATTTTTATTGATAAATACGAAAAAAAATCTCAGAATTATCGAATTATTTTAAAATGTTGTCTGACTCAAAGTACATTGTTTGACTCAGCGTACATTTTCCTGCCAAAAGTTCCGACGGTCATGTCTCTTACGAGACAGCAGATTGACGGTTTGTGTGGTTTACAGGTCAAGTTCTGCCGCTATGATAAGATCATATTCACTCATGATCGGTTTCCACAGCTATTTATCCACCAGTTGGTTTTCAACACCCAAATGTGGGCATACAAGTTAAACAATGCCAGGACGAAAATGGAGACTACACTAAAAGGCAAGAATTCGCCAGGAAAGCAACTTCTATTCTTCAAAAAGATGATCCTTTTGAGAAGAATACCGAAACGAAACTACGTCAATGGCGTACTCCTGCACTGTCTGAGGTTGAACAGAGCCTTCGTTGTTCGCATTTTTGCCAACAGCAAAACTTCATATCAGACTTGAGTGAATGCTCAGGCTGAGTTCATTCTTCGCAGTTTGCACACTTATCCCAAATAGCTGTTTTCGGCGAAGTTAAGCCCCAGTGATGTATGCAAAACGGTGCTCATGTCATACACAACAAAAACAGACTCAGTTATATAAGCCTGCGCAGCGGCACAGTCTGATTAGCATACACACCATGTATGGTTTTTGATGAAACTGAAGGCTATATGCAAAGCTATGGTCAGACAGCACTGATCCAGACTGGTTTGAGTCTTGTGTGTTAGCAGATACGTTAAGCACCCATTTTGCTTGTTGCAGCTCAGTTTATATCGGACGGTAACAGGACAATGCACAAGACGTGCTTTGGTATGGATTTAACTGCTCTTGCAAGAGTATTTCTCATACATCTAGTCCATCGGTAGGCACGGGAGAAAACTGATCTTCTGGTAGCGGAACAGGTCCACCAGAAGCACGACGTCAAAATGACATCATACCAACGTCGCTGTGACATTGCGACGTCACATCGACGTCGGGATGACGTCAATTGGACGCTATGTGCCAGCTGGGGGGGGGGGGGCATTTAGACGACACACGGGCGAGACTCGCATCACAACATTTTACCACTAAGCCGAGGGCTCGCTGACAAGACAGAATTGCTTTTGCTTTAGTTGCCACAGACGAGTTTACTTTGTATGACAACTCGTCGTTGTACTGACAATCAAGGGAAAAAAGAGAGAAAGAGAAAGAGTTTGTGTCATTCAGTTTCTGAGAGAGACTTTGGCTTCCCTTGAAACTTCACTAATCATTCATTTCAAAGAGAGAATAAGAGAGAGAGGGAGAGAGAGGGAGAAAAGAAAGCGTGGCATCACGGGCTTAAAAAGTATTAATTCTGAAATAACAAAACATTCCTTCGGAAGCTTAATTCCACTCACTTTACGATATTGATTATAACACCCTTTGTAAAGTACATTTTAGGTATTTTTGCCTCAAGCGATATCGGGAACGACCTGTCTTAAGGTGAATGGGTACACTTTTCGGGGAAGCAACACTGTCATTTTCATTTTTACATCCCTTTCAGAATGGGGCAAATTCTTTTCTTAAATTGTTGACCCTATGAAAATGACATCATTTGGATTCAAGCCGCGTCGTTGCCGAAACAAGCCTATATGTAAAAACAGCATGCTCATGATAGGCACATGTTGCAGGATAGGCGAATCATACGGTGCATACTGCATACTCTTGCGGGATAGGCGAATCATACGGTGCATACTCTGACCAGACTGTACAGTAAACTGCGCAAATATCAAATCAAATCTTTTATTACTCTCAGTCCAAATAACATGGCAACATGAGGCATATTTACAATATGAAATAAATAAATGAGGCTTCGTTCAATGTATAGCTGGCGCAGATTGACCTGTCTCTTTGACCCCTCATTTAAATATATTAGTAGGTTCAGTTGATTTCACAGATAGGGATGCATGAATTATAAAACAAACTTAAGGCCATCCTTTAAAAATATGTTTGTTGTGCTGCAATGCAGACTTAGCTGGATCGGTAGGTTGGGAGGATGTTTATTTTCGGGTGCCACAAAGTACTGGTTGCGACTAAAATACATTTGCAAATAGTGCAGACCCGATCAAAGTATTCCTTAAGAGCAGTCTGGTCATGATCAACAGTGTTTGCCATCTTACACTGACAGTCTTAACTCCGTTCAACAGCCGTTGCCCGATTTAAAGTTGACAATTACATGTATTATGATTAAATATTACTACATACGAAAAACAATGAAAGAAAGGACACAAAGGCCAAATCTTGGATAGTATGGATAGGAATGCAGCAAACAGAATTTTTATCATGGCCTTACACATAACAAATCCTCTCAAGATTCACGAGCATTTCTACCAGAAATGAATTACTTCATGCAATTGTGAATAGTTTACCAGATATACTTGCATAAAACTATAGACGTCTTGCCCATGTTAACTGTGGGCATAACTGTATGTGGTTGGTACAAATAAAGTTTATCATTCTCAATAGGACTTTTGATTCGGGGCCGATAATGCTATGCATTCCAGAAGACATGATTCGTTTTAATCGCTTAATTGCAAACAGAAGCAACTGCAAAAGCATACGCCTCAAAGAGGGTTCAAAATCTTGGCGGGGAGAGGAGGAATGGATGGATAACGTGCAGTTTTACTTCCTTTTAGACAGTGTTTAAGTCATATCAGGACAATGGGTGGGTAATAATGAAAGGCTGTGTGCAATGGAACCCCGTTTACGATCGAAAAGATTCCCGTCTCCAGCGGGACTCGAACCAGGGGCCACTAGATCAGCAGACCACCGCTTAACCTACTGAGCTACCGAGGTTCCTGGACGTGTGTCTGAGAGAGAGAGAGAGAGAGAGAGAGAGAGAGAGAGAGAGAGAGTTGCATTCTACATCTTAATAGCATGATACCCAAAGTGAGAATACAATGTAGCAGAAGATACATAAAGAGATACAGATATAGTGTATTACATCCATCTACATATCTGGATATTATTTCAACGTCGCCATGATTCATGATACGGTAAACATTACCATGGGTGAAAAAGTAAGCATCTTAACTTATTCAGCATTTTGCCTCAACCTACTGCATGATGCTTCTGTTTGCAACGATTCCATTCATCTAAGCTGAAAATTGAATGCGTACTCTCTCTATTGAATACTCTCTCTCTCTCTCTCTCTCTCTCTCTCTCATAACCAGCTCTGAAATCAAACATTCATAAAAAATGATTATATGATAAAATTTAGGCGATTTTCCATACAGCATAGTCACGCCGAAACCCCTTGGCATTTGGAAATGGAAAACCGGCTTTATGAAGTAACACGCTCTGTAAATATCTAAGACACTTTTCTATGGCGTGTACTTTATGAAGGTTTCGGCCCGGAAGCTGCCTTTGTAAATACATGGCAAAAAGAGTTTCGATCTGAAGCCAACAATAATACGCTCCACGAAACCCCGGCTTTAGGATATGGCGGTCATTCAATCGCGTAAATACGTGTAGGTGTGGTTCTGCTAGAAAGCTCTGTCTCCTATTTCGCAATGAATTGTGCTATTTTGCATATTCATGCATAAAGGTCAGAAAGACAGGTCAATTTGCGCCAGCTATATGAGATACAATAATGCGATGAAATACAACTCTATATAATAGAAACTAATCTACATACTATACTGTGATAATAGCTTTACATAACTCTATTCGTGCAGACCATACTACACCTGAACATAATAACAGAAGGGGGGGGGGGAATTAAAAAAAATAATAATAATAAAAATGGGAATAAATAGGGAAAAAATAAAGCAGAGAGAATAAAGAATTGGCTAACAAATACAGGTAGTATAAGTATACCAGGAGGGCGTGCTTATGGCTATATATACCGTTATGCTCCGATAATAACGTTATATAAATCTATCCGTGCAAATCGTACTCCAGTGTTCAGACGATAGTTGTGTAAACTGGATTAAAATGCCAAGCATTCTGTGACTCTCCGCGAGAAACCCTGCCTCACGTCAACAAAGACCTATGTGCAAACCGACTATCCCTCCCGTGCATTCCGTCTCCGGACAGGATGCACAGTCGAGACAGCCGATTGTACACGCGCGAGACCGACTTTCTCTCGGAATGGCTCAGAATGGTAGGTAAGTAAATTATTATTTCTAACAATAATAACAGTAATAATTATAATAATAGTAATAGAAAAAATCAGTAACAGTATGTAGATTGCCGATGGCACAATGTATATATATATATATATATATATATATATATATATATATATATATATATATATATATATAGAAAAAAAAAACAGACAAAGGAACTTAAACTATTGGAGAAACTAATATATAATAGCAGACTGGTAATGGTCGTTATCTTGCCTCCTATTGGACAAGACGACGGCCGTTATCCAGTTAGCTAAACTATATAACATGTACTTCATCAATAACTCCCATGTTTCCACCTTACCGAAATACGAAAATACAAGAAGGAGACTTAAGGAGTCATTGAGTGCACATGTTAAGAGGTACCTTCTCTCTCTCTCTCAAATATATCATGGTCTAAATGGCGACATCTTATGACAGTTGCAAACACTAGAGACCCTGACTAGTGTGTGCATCCGCCCTGGCTGATCAGGGTCTCTGCTTTCGCTGTGTAGCTTCTGAGCGACTCACGCAAGAGCGCGCTCATGTGAAAAAATATATTCAAAACATGCACAGTACAAAAGAGATAAGTAATACTTTGTAGTACCATCGGGCAAATTACGCCCAGAGAGCGTCGTATCAACGTTGGTTCAACGTCTCAGGATGGACCAAAGCTGGTACAACACGCTGTCCTAGCGCTGTGGGCCCGCATGGAAGTTTATAACTGTTCAAATCAAGTATATTCCTAAAAGACGAGTGTCCTGTCCAAAAAAAAAAAAAAAAAATGTAATATTGTAATATTTTTTCGTAGTGTTTTACGTATTTATATTTATGACCGTGTACTTATCAACCTACAAATCTGAATATATGCGTCCGATCAATGTCAATGTCGACACGAACCACACTATATCAACCCTTCATACGCTTCATGCCTGTCCGTTGCTAGGACTGACATGAAGTGTATGAACTTCTCCCTAGACGGATCGATATTGGTCTTTCTCGACTAATGAATATGTTCTAATGCACTCATGAGTGAACGCATATTTTCTGCATACATAAAAAAGAGAAAAGGGTCAGAGATTTTATTAATGCACTTATGGTAGTAAAAATCGGAGTTGAGAACTTGGTTTCTTAGTCTAATTATTTGTTATGGTTAAAAATTATTTCAGTTCGTTTGCTTTACAACTTCGTAAATAATTTTAATAAACTTTGACAGCGAAATTAGCATTTTTTTGCTTTTTGAGTTCAGAAGACTTTCATATTTCATAACATTTGGTCGGGTAAAATAATATTTCATTATAAATTGTTTTCTTTGCACTTTCAGCCTCTCACATGCGAGTAAATAGTGAAATTCATCACCAATTTCAAGTTTACATAAATTGCATTTTCTTTCTGACACTTCTTTATTGGACCACCTACCTGTTTCCACCGGAAGTCTATGATTTCTGGTTCTAAAGCTTGTAAAATAGTATAAAAGATTTTTAGGAATAATAGTTAAGTAAGGTTCTAATACGAATGAGTGTTTAAAAATTCGATAATTTGTATTTGATTCTATATTTTGGTACCATTCAGTGAGAAACAAATCTCGGAGTTTTTGTTTAACTGCTTTTGAAAACCAGTTTCGATTTGGAAATGAATGTGAATCCCAAATTCCGCTATAGCCTGTATTATTTAAGATAACTTTTACACTATGTATCCATTTAAAGTACAAAGACCGACTTGTTATATTACTGTTTTGATAAAAACTTTTGGAGGAGTAATAAACTAGGGTTGCAAGAGTTGTAGAATTTTCAGGAGAATTAAGTTTACTCCAGAATGATATCATTCGAGCATGTATTTCCACCTTTAACGGATAAACTCCTACTTCTCCATATACAATGTAATTCGGGGTGCAGTTTTTGATATTCAAAACGCGCTTCAAGAATTTCAATTGAACTCTCTCGACAGATTCTACGTTACCAAATCCCCAGATTTCACACCCATAAAGTAAGATTGGTTTCACCAGCTTTTCGAATAATTCTATTTGTAGATCTATTGGCAGTTTCATATTCCGTGCTTTACTTAACAAACTATACATCGCTCTTTTACCTTGCTCTGCTATGTATTTTTTCATACCAAAAAATGAATTATTGCTACTGAATAAGACCCCCAGATATTTATACTCTTTAACAGTTTCTAAAGCTATGCCACCTAAAGTAAATATAATATTGGGTTGTGTTCGCTTTGAAAAAATTATAACTTTGGATTTCGAATGATTTACTGTTAGTCTCCATAAAGTGCAATAATCATCGTATATATTCAATGAGTTTTGCAATCCATCGACTGAGTTACTGACAATTACAGTGTCATCAGCGTATAGTAACAGAAAGATTTTGAAATATAGGGCTAAGGAATCATCAAGGTGATGTTCAGTGCATTCTATGCCCGAAGCGTGTCTGCTCCGAAAAAACTCTTCTAAGTCGTTCAGGAATATATTAAATAAGAATGGGGAAAGATTCTCTCCCTGGCGCACACCTATATTACTCATGAAAAAATCCGTTTTACAGTTATTAACTAGTACACACGACTTAATATTGTTATACATATTTTGTATTATACGTAGACATTTTCCATTAATACGATATTTCACCAATTTTTCCCAAAGTCCATCCCGCCATACCCTGTCGAACGCTTGTTTTAGATCTATAAATGCACAATATAAGTTATGCTTACTCTTGCATACTAGTTCTATAAGATGGTGTAGGATAAATATATTATCATTGGTACTGTAGCCTTTACGAAAGCCGGCTTGACACCCGTCTATAACGTCATACTCATCTGCATATTTTTGGATGCGATTATTTAAAACAGCTGTGAATAGCTTTCCTAGACAGCTAATCAACGTAATGGGTCTATAGTTCGAAGGGTCTTTATTACTTCCTTTATTTTTGTATATAGGCTTAATGATACCTATAGTCCAGGATTCTGGGATGTATCCACTATCAAATACTAAATTAAACAAATTTGTCAGAGTAGGTACAATGCTGGTGGACAAAGCCTTTAAGTGTTCATTCAATATTAAGTCAATACCGCTAGCTTTATTGTTTTTGAGGGATTTGATCGCATCATTCACTTCAGAATCTGTTATTGGTTGTTAGTTATGTCATTATGTTGGACATTTTCGTCAAAGTTTGTGTTTTTGAAAAAATTAAATAAGGATTTTGGGTCAGCTTTGACGTTTTCATTCGTTTTTCCATTCAAAATTTTCCAGTACTTTTTAGGGTCTGTGTGTTTGAGTTTTCTTATTTTTCGTATATTATCCTCCTGAAATTTGGAATGAGACATTTTAACAGTTCTTTTGTAGGTTTTACTCGCGTTTTTTAAATATTCTTTGTTTGCACAAGTGTTCCTTAGTTTATATCGGAATCTTGCTGTATGAAATTGTTTTCTCACTTTAAAGCAATTACGACCAAACCAAGAAGGAGATTTTGTTGTATTGTCGCTTTTCGAACGTGGGTGCAATGTACCAAAGCTTTTTTCTGCATTTGTTATGATCAAATTCGTGATGTTATCCACTATATTGTTGACGTCATTTTGACATGTTTCCTCGCTCGATTTCATCTGTAATATTTCGTTATTAACAGTATCTAACATATCGCGGTCAAGGTTGCTAACAAAGAGATCATGCTTATTCTGATCCCATAATTTAGTTTTAATTTCACCGCTAGAAGCATTACAAGTTTCGCTGCATCTTTTATCAAAATTCATTTCAAGAAAGACAGGACAATGCACGTCTGATAAGATTTCGCAGAAATCTTCCACACAAAAATCACTAACCATAGGTATCAAATTTGAGGAACAAACAAAATAATCAACCGTACTTGAGTTTTTACATGCGAGTGAACCCTTGCCTTTATCTCTGGCTGTTCGTCCGTTCAGTATATACAGGTTATTACATTTACAAAATTCAACTAATCTATAACCATAATTATTACAACCTTTGTCGCTGTTAATGCGAATTCGGTCAACACAGCTTTTTTCAGCACTGAAATATGAAATTTCTTTTTCGTATTCTGAAAATAATTCATCAGAGTTTAAACGATTACAAATATGCTTATCAATTTCAATGTGATCTTGTAAATTTTTTGTTCTCGAATTAAAGTCACCAAATAAAATTATACTTGAATATCTGTCTGTGAATGTGTATAACTCTGATTCAATTTCTTGATAAGGATAATCAACGGAGTACTCGGACGATTCAGGTGGGATATATATTACTCCGCATAAAATATCCCCCGTTTTAGTCAGTCGTTTTGAAATTACAAACCAAAGTACTAATCTAGATTTAGTATCTATGACACTAATAAACTGATTAATATTTTTCCTACATGCCAGTGCAATACCCCCGGATCTATGTTTTACGTTATAGTTTTTCCTATGCTTATAATATATGTGAAAATCGTCCAATGCAATGTCATCTAACCCGTCCGTTTTTGTTTCTTGGAATCCGATTATATCATAAGATTTAAGAAAACTGTGAAATTCCGGAAAAAGACACTTTGATCGTAGTCCACATACATTTAAAGATACTAGTTTTAAATTAGTATTTTGTTTTATATTCGAATTACAAAATCGATTTTCATCGCAATTTTCCTCTCGTTCACTGTCCGTTTCCGTGTCCGTTTCGCTGTCCGTGTTATCACTGTTTTGTTTAGAGTACTGCCCTCCTGCGTGTCCCTAATCACTCGTAGCAGTATTTTGTGTTTCCATGTGTTCTTGTGAGTCTGCACTTTCCGTTTCACGTCGGTTATCGCTTGTCCTATCTACACTGCTGCATCGCGAGGAATTTTCACACTGCACAACTGTTTCCGCGCTTTCGCTTTTCGAGTCGGGTATTAGATTCATAAAGGTACCGGCGTCCTTTTGCTTTTTAGGCGAGAGTTGATCGCTCAACGGCGATATTGTTTTATGTTTTTGTCCAGGATATCGTTCAGAATTAAAGTCACTACCTGTTGTCAGACTTTCAAATCTGTTTGCAGTTGAAATTGGCGTTTGTTGATTTAACCGTGGAGTCTGCGCTGTTGAACTGTAACCCCCGTATTTTGGGATCGCTCCTTGCGGATGATTATTTCTGTTAAAACGTTGCATTCTGTTAAATGGAATATATGGCCTATTTTGAGGACGGCTATCATTTTGAGAATAGTCATTGTTTGAGGGGGCTGGGATTCTATAGTCAGGATCGTTTTCAGGCAAATATAACTGTCCGTTTACATATAATTTGTCCCTCACCAGATTTACACGATTATCAGGATTGGCCTTTAGCCTGTACATTACAGGGTACAATAACTTCCGTCGGTCTTCAATTTCCTTGGGGAATTGCTCCCGCACTTTATATTTCGATCTAGGATTGCTATTTAGGTCTATCCCAGCTTTTCTAACCTTTTCTCGGTCTGAATATCTTTCAAATTTCGCTATTATCGGCCTTGGATTTTGTCTGTTTGTTCTGCGCGGGCCGAGTCTGTGAACACGGTCGAATTTCAGATTTTGTACATACTCCGAAGACTCTAGATTTAATTCATTTGTCATAAATCTTCTAAGGTTTTCTTCTACATTTTCGGGTTCAGGTTTATTCGTAGCATTATTAACACTAGGCGGACCATCTGATCTATTTTGTTCATCCGATTCGGGTATACCAAAGAAAAGGAGATTTTCCTGCATGCTACGAGTTTGTAATTCTAAAAAATCTTCCTTGAGCTGTGTATAATTGGATTTCACTTCTGCCAGCTGGTGATTTAGATGCACATTTTCTTGCTTCAAACTTGTGATTTGTTCTATTTTTTGGTCAGCTAAAAAGCATAGTCATCAAAACTCTCGCTGTTGTTTTGACAATAAATTTCCACATCTATCAGTCTTGCATTAAACTCTAGATGGTCAGTTTTTATCTTCGTTATTACATCAGATCTTACTAATGTTACTTCAGATTCAATTTTACTAAGTTTACCCAGACTATTTTCAATGGCACTCAGCCTTAAAGAAAAATCTCTGTTCATTTGTGTGATCGTGCTCACTAAGTCACTTATGCTGTTATTATTTGAACTTTGACCGACATTACTTGGCAGTCCGTTATAACCGTTAGGCTGTTGTTGTGAATCGTAACGGTTCTCCTGTGTGCCGTTCCCAGCCTGTAGTGAATGACTCGCATAGTTTGCGTTGTAATTGGCCTGGGGGTATACATGACCTGGTGCGCTCATATTGTTCATATTGTTCATATTGTCTACCCTCATATTATCAATATTCATTTGGCCATTTTGATGCGGCTGCTGCTGTTGTTGATTGATTTGTAGATTCATCACACCTTGTGTATCACTTTGATGCAGTAGGGTACTGGGCGTGTATTGTGCTTGCATCTGAGCTCCATCTAAGCAGTTATTGAATGAACTTACCCCACCTCTCGCCGCCATATTGTTTTGACTCAGTCCTTTGTTTGCACTAGGAGAATTGTTTGTCACTTGTTTCTTCTTACTACCCATAATATCAATAGTCCAGATGTATCAACAGTAACATTAATCACGTTTACAGCATTCCATATATAGTTTTATCTCAATAGTCAGTAAAATTACAGTTTATTTTGTCAAATTTTCTTCAGTGCAAAATATAGACACTAAACACTTAGCCTCGTTTTCGCAATCTCACATAACATGCAGACCTTTTTAATAACGTTCCAAAAGTTGAGTCGTCTTCCCCGACGGGTAAAATATAAATGCTCTCTTATTCATAATGAAGAAGTCGGGGTATCGAATCCAGCCGAGTTCGTGACTCTCCTTGGATTGTTACTTTGTAATCCAATCAATTAAAATGACAGCTCAGGTAGGGGTATTCAACAGTATTACCATTATGTACACGGGCGGCGAATTATGTTATCTTTATTGCCCGAGTGTCTTATTCTTGCAGATTGTTTCATCCTTACCCATTACTGCTAAACTATCACCGCCGTTTTAAACCACCAGGAACTCTGCACTTTTCTATCAAATAATAATAATAATAATAACAATGCCTTTTCTCATTTTATAGCGCATTATTTACGCAGTCGGGCTTGACTCTTATCCTTTTTCACTATTATTATTCGATTGATTTCATCGTATGTTGAAGAGCATTGCCACGTGTTTTGTGATTTATGTGTTAATAATACAGCTGACAGGTACCGTTAAGTTTGTGACAAGACGGTTTGCTTTGAAGCTAAAATACCGTTGTACACCTGCACTTTAGTAGCGGAGAAACCCGTTATCCTGTCTAATTCAGTCTAAAAAGAGAAACATTTCAGACAGTCAGATTTTTCGAATTAATGAAAACTGCCATATCAACCTTCTGAAAACGGATTGCCATCAGTAAAGCGTATAAGAAAATTTTGGCTTTGTAAAAGATAAATTGATGTATTTGTCACATTGCTACTGAAAGTGGCCTAAACCGAAATTTCGGTTTGCCACTTCCAAAAATTTTTGATAACTCTTCCAGTTTTTTAATTTATAAACAAAACTATTGTACAAACAATTGAGCCGCGACACGAGAAAACCAACAAAGTGGTTGTGCGCCCAGCGCAGACTCAGATCATCCTGGGCATCCGCCCAGTCTGATCAGAGTCTTCACTGTCCGCATGAAGGTAACTTAGACCCTGAGCTACCGATTGAGCACTTGACAAAGAGTCTGATCAAAATGGGCGGCTGTCTAGGCTGATCTGAGTCTTTGCTGGGCGCACAACCACATTGTTGGTTTTCTCGTGTCGCGGCTCATATGTTTTATTAAATACGAGTCGAAAATCAATATTATATTTTGGCTAACTCTTTTTAAATTTACTTAGGAATACATTTAAGCCATTCTACCTTAGGTAACCGACCACTTTCTGTGATTCCAGGGTTAGCAACATGGCACACGCCAACAGGCGGTATGTTTCTCTGGATGAAGTTCACAGGATTAGAAGACAGTTTTCCTCTAGTGATGGAACGCCTTCTCAAGAGGAAGATATTGTTGGTTGCTGGAGGAGCGTTTAATATAACAGAAAATAAACCTTGTCCTTATGCCAGGGTAGCGTATGCTAGAGCGTCTCCAGAAGATATGGAAAAGGTGTGTACTTTCCCGAAGTATTAATGCCAGACCAAAGGATGTAATTCAGATTCTAAGGCACTGATATTCGGCAGTGGATTAGAAACTAGGTTACGTTTTTTCAGAATTAAAAAGTACAATGAATGCAACATCCTTTTTTCTGTATGTTAGGTTATTCGCACATGTGGCGTAATACTCTGAGTACCGATCCTCGTGCTAAGTCCTCGTGTCTTAGGGGAGAGTCGGGTAACTTCGGACAGGCGGGTAAATTCGGACATGCAATTGCAATCAGTGAACATCCAGATGAGACGGCTCATAACGAGCCGTCTTATCCGGATTTTCTCTGTTTGGCCTGTTAATTTTTGTTTTAGTTCCAAACAACCGACATATAAAGGAAGCAATGTCAGTGTCCGAATTTACCCGCTGTCCGAAGTTACCTGACTTTCCCCCTAATGTTTTGCCTTCTTTTTCAGGCGTTTGAAATAATAGCAGAGGAATTACGAGATATACGAGGGCTGGAAAAATAAAGAACAAGTTTATAGTGTCTTGTTGGCAAGAATTGACCTAAAGAACGTGTGAGGCTGTTAAGAAGCTAGACTCATAGAGATGTTGTGATGACCCTATATATGGGGAAGAAAGAAAACCCCTTAAAGCGCCAAGAAGCAAAAGATAAAACTTATGTCCTCAAAATTTCTGAAAATTGTCGTCCTCGTTATATCATATTCTACACCCAAAGACTAAATGGCATTTTAGAGAATAAAGCGTTACCTCATGTAAACGTTTACCACATAAAAGTGATTGGTGCACTTTCAGGGAAAGCAACTCTGTCTGGTTTTTCATCGTTGCCTCTCTTCTAAATAGGGTCAACTCTTAAAGGAAGAATATGCTCCAGTAGGAGCAAACTCTTTCCTTCAGGGGTAGGCCCATTTTTTGGAAGTGTTTCAGGGAAGCAATCAGGAATTCACAAAAGTTGTTTTCCGTTGTATAAAATGGTGGAGAAACCATACTACGCATCTTATGGTATATGCGAGCAACAAAGTCTCAGCTCAGCTTATGCATCCGCGCACACTGACGACGCTCTCCGCATGATTTCTATATATGCTTTAGAGTCTCCAATATCTACAGAAACTTCATGCGAACAAGGAAGACCTTAATCAGACCGTGCCAGCGCGCAGGATGATAAGCGTCTTGACTGTTAGCATATGCCAGTAGGAACCTATTCTTGTGACAAAATTAAAATATCTGTCACAAAGAATATTCTGCAAATATAGACAATTCAAAATCACGTTTTATGGCTTGTAGAAATGAAAACGTGCGAGTTTGCATCCACTGAAATACTGACCCCTTCAATCTTCCCTTCAAAAAGCGTATTATATGACAGCACAAAAGTACAGGTGAGCCGCGACACGACAAAACAAACAAAGTGGCATGTGCGCCCAGCGCAGACTCAGATCAGCCTGGGCATCCGCCCCGTCTGATTAGACGCTTTGCTAAGCGCTTGAAAGGTAGCTAAGGGTCTAAATTACCTGCATGCGGACAGCGAAGACTCTGATCAGACTGAGCGGATGACCAGGCTGATCTGAGTCTGCGCTGGGCACGCAGCCACTTTGTTGGTTTTCTTGTGTCGCGGCTCTATTTTAAAGTGCATTTATTAGCACAGATCAAAGAAGAAATGCATGTACAAAAGCCGTACAAGAAAACGTGCGTCCATGCATTCCAGTAAAATTTATAACGTTATTTGACACCCTGCAAAAAGAAAAATGCATTCGTGATCTTCCTACATTTTCAACTTCTTTGAAGCTTTTATGTTAAGATAGTTCGATAGAGTACAGATACTCGCTCTTTTAATGTCTGTAGCCATTGTAAATGCATGGTAAAGCCAAACTGTTCCAACTTCAGGACAGTTAGGGGGGAGAGTCCGGTAACTTCGGACAGCGGGTAAATTCGGACACTGACATTGTTTCCTTTATATGTCAGTTGTTTGGAACTAAAACAAAAATTAACTGGCCTAACAGAAAAAATCCTGATGAGACGGCTCATTATGAGCCGCCTCATCTGGATTTTCACTGTTTGCATTTGTATGTCCGAATTTACCCGCCTGTCCGAAGTTACCCGACTCTCCCCTATATTACCCATTTTTATGCCCCCAACTTCGAAGAAGTTGAGGGGCATATTGTTTTTGCCTTGTCCGTTCGCCTTGTCTGTTCGTCCGTTCGTCAGTAGCATGTGATGCAGCTATATTGCTTAAGAACCATTGGGCCTAGGGTTTTGAAATTTCATATATGGATAGATCATGAAAAATGAGCAAACCCATATTTTTGGCTCCGTCAGACTTGTACTTTTCGAGTTACCTCCCCTTTATCAAAATTAGAATGAAATCATGTTACCACGATATCTCAAGAAGTATTTGAGAATAGTGATATTTAGTACACAGCTTTGGGGTAAGATGATCAAGAACTGATTAACTTTTGGGCAAATTCCGTCAAAAAAGATTGGGTTATGCCCCTTGTTTGAATTTGGCATTTTTCCAACTTCTGAACCGCTTAACATAGGACTCTGGGCTGCGTTTCACTAAACTTCGTAGATTTACGAATTTCGTAAGCTTAAGATTTCAACTTACGAAAATCTTAAGAAATTCTTAGGACCGTTTCACTAACGTCATCGTAAGTTCTTGGCTTACGAACGTCTTATTTACGAATTCGTAGCTACTCTTCAATCGACGGAGATATAAAAAACGTATAGCAATGTAAACAGTCGCTTAAAACATAACAAAAAAAATATACATCGGACGCGACAGAAAGCAACACATTAAATTATTTTCGTTCTACGATGAAAAACATTACGCTGACTGCCCCGGGACGCCCAGCGAAGTGAACAAACGGCACCGGTTTTCTCCATGCTGAAATTTCATTCCACCCTTGACTTTTTTGTCGTAAAAGAATTTCTTCGCTACCGTAAAATCGTTGTAGAAAGCCCCACGCAACGGCTGATTTCTTCGTCATAATCAATCAATACTACAGTATATGCTCACAAGTAATTTCACAAAGAAACTCCGAAGTTGTCCCCTATCCTTCATAGGTCTTCTAGATTGCAGGATACGTATCAAATCATATCACTGGGATAGGTGAGCACCTCCTCCCCACCCCCGCTCCCGAAAAAAAAATGGAAAAGAAAAAGAAAATAGCTCTATGCTTCATACATTTTAGCCAAACAATGAAGCAGGTGCAAACAATGCACATAGTAAAAAGCCCAGAATGCTGGAAATAGTGTCTATAAGATGTCCATATGCCTATGATGCAAGAGATAAAGTGGAGTTATGAACGTCTTCCCTATACATCTCATTAGAACTGCATCAGCAAAGAGGCAGTGAGGTGTGACACTAAAACATATTTACTTTGTTAATCCTTGTAAATGTTCCGCTCTAACTAAATGCCTCTTCCCTAGTTTAATACTGATTTGCCAAAATTGCAAACTTTCATACATAAGAATCTCTGCTGCCACAGTTTTATACATACACATGTGTTAACACTGAAATGACAGGGATGGGCTCCACCTTTCATATGCTGTGCCCAAGATACAGTGGGCCTCTAACCCCCACAGCCCATATGGCCAGTAGGCATTGGTATAGCTTTTATGTTTACCCCATCATTGCAAGCATTTGTCTGTGACGACACAGTCAGATCTTCTGTAAAATTGCCAAGAATAAATCAAGAATTGTTATAGAACAAGTTCTTGAACTATAGACCACATTTCTAGAACCCCACAGTTCTTGGACAAAGTTCAAGAACTTGATAGTTGGAGAACTGTGGAGTTCTAGAAAAGTGGTCATTTATAGTTCAAGAACTATTCAAGAAATTGTTTGGGAACAGTTCTTGAACTAGCAGCCATTTAGAGTTCAAGAACTTATTCTAGAGAACAAGTTCTTGAACTATAAAATGACGGGCAAAAAAATTTGAATTGTTCAAGAGCTGCGGAGTTCTGTAGAAAAGGCCATTTAGAGCCCCAGATCTGCAAAACAAGTTCTTGAACCATAAGAACTCACTGAATTCAAGAACTGCAACATAGTTTAACATGTTCTGTCTAAGCAAAAGTATGAACCAGCTCATGGGGAAAGGGTACTTATCACAACGGCAAACAGCAAAGCCTCAGTTGAGCCTGCACATGCTCTAACATCAGAAAAGGTTAATATCTATCAACTGAAATCCAAAATTCCAGACATATTTTTTTGTATTGATATAGTTGATTTCACTCACTGCTCCACTTTTTTTTTCAGATATTTGCAAGAAAGCCTCTGACAAGCAATAAATATTTTCTTTGACACACTAACCATCTAAGCCAAATGCATATAGACAAACAACACCAAACCAGATCCCAGCTGCTCTGATATTGGGAATCCGGACCCCTTCCACGACCTTCTTGCATAAACTGTTTTCCATAAGAAACCTGTTTTACAAAAAATGTAAAGCAAATATCATGCTCAGATATTTTCAGCACTCTCTAGCTAAATTTAAACTACCTTGCCTTTGGAGAGCCTATGCTTTTCTGCCTGCTATTTCCAATCCTGGATAATACTACTTTGCATCTCCTCTGCTTAACTGATAAATCTGATGCTCCAAAATAACTTTCAGTCAAGTTTCTTCCTTGTTCTCTCCTCAACAGGAAATAGAAAAAAATAGTAACATTATTTTCTGTTGGTGGGCTCTAGAGTAACAAGATGTTCTATTGGTTGACTTTGATCACCCTGTGGTATAAACAGGGTGTGATGACATAATGCCAAATCAAAAGTGGCAGTTCAGGAACACTGCAAGTCAATAACCACTAGTTCTTAAGAACTTCATATGTTCTGAAGGACATTGCAAGTTTAAGAACCCCTGGTTCAAGAACTTCATATGGTCAAGAACAACAGTTCAAGAACTACAAAGATTTATGAAATTAAAGCTTGAAGTTCTAAAACTGTTCTTGAAGTTCAAACAAGATTTTTGAAATTTTTGAAGAACTTATAATTTGTTCTTGAACTGGCTCCTACCAAGGGGAGAGGACTGCTGTCATGTCAGACAAAATTCTGATTGTTCCAGAAAGACTACTTATATTTTATCATTTGTGTGAAATTTTAGGAAGATATTCCAAATAATAAAGGAACCAGAAGCCAAAAACTAATTTTTGGACATGTACATAGCCCCTGTTGAAGGGCAGTTGACTCCAGTCATCAAAATGCTGATATTAAGACAGAGCTTACTTCTGGAACTTTTCAACCAGAAAGTCCCAATAGTAAAGATGCTACACCCAAAAGCCACTCAAAATATACCATTACAATTCTAAAAATTGGAACCTAAATAAAATACTGCAGTTGTCCTAAAATGAAACTGTTTGATTTTAGTATGCAGCAATGCAATTATCGATAGATGCATTTAATGGGCAGGCAAATGGTTCCTAAAGTATCCATCTGATCATGGTCTGCACAGTTAGCACAGACCTATCTGTCCCAATACTAAGAAAGTTTACGGTAATTTGATGCTATACCACCATACCAATGTCATACATGTATACAAATATACTCAAATTGAAGATAAGAATTTTTTTTTAGTGTCAGTCGATTACTATCCTTATGCTTTCTCCTGAAGAAAAACTGGTATTAATTGAGAAATTGTGCTGTGGTTTAAGAACCAAGATATGGTACTCCACATCTATGAACTACAAGCCAAAAACTGATTTTTTGACATGTATAGTAGTAGCCCTTGTGGCAGGGGCAGATAATATTGTCAGTCAAATGCTGATGGTAACAGAGAGCTGATCTCAATGTGATAATTTCTGTGAACTTTCCTTCAGATACTCCTAATAGTAAAGGTGCTACTGGCCAAAACACACTATATACCATAAAAATTCTAAATATTGGGACATCTAAAATACTTATTGCAGTTTATACTAACAATGGAACAATACAGTTTTACAATGCAAGAATGAAACCAAAAGATACTGATAGAAAGGCAAATGACTCAGCAGTACGATCAGGGTCTGCACTGTTAAATCAGCCCTACATGTATCTGTCCCAATACTCAGAAATTTTATGGTAATTTGATGTTCATGGAAATGATATGATATGTAACAATATCCTTAAACCCAATTTTTGTCAAAACCAGCAATATAATGACAGAAAGAACTTTAAAATGATTTATTCGGTGTCAGTCATATCAAGCTGATGATATAATCCTAATCAAATTCCCATAAAAAATCCTGAACACTGATCAGAGACACTTGTGCATTTTGGTTTGAGCTGAACAAGAATTTTTTCATGGAATTTCATCTACAAACAAACAAAAAATAGTCATAATACTTACAAATTAATGTCTGTGATAGGAGAAAATTGATCAAGTTCTGCAGCATTTGAAACACTAGCGCATATAACACACAGAGAGAGATTCTTCTCAGATATACAGAAAATCAAACTGTTGTGTTACCAACATAGCATCTATTTCATTTAGATCAATGGTAACCCACCTTTTCAAACATTTACCTTGTGATGTTGTTGATTCTGCAAAAGTTATGTACTGAAAACAGTCCTCATACTTGTCAGGTCTGAGCCTGATTTCAGGCCTCAAGGGTTTGAATTGTCCCATTATTTTTAATTTTAACCCATTCTATTTGGGATACCCCTTGAGGGGCCTGATCTGAGATCCAAACTGTTTGCTGCCAAGACATCATTTCTACAAAAGTTAGACCAATATTGTCAAAATATTCTTGATTTTTGATGCAGACAGCAATTTAAGCAGATGACAAAAAAACACCCAGAATGCAATGGGTTAAAATCTATTTTCAGGCACTGAAATTTTTTCATGCTTGAAAAAGCTTTGCCAGTATAAGGCCTGTGAAAGAAGTGATTACTGGTTCTTTATTTTTATCATTATTATTTTTTTCTTGTTGTTGTAGTTGTTTTGTTTTTTATACAAATTATGCAAGTGAAAAGCCCTCAGGTACATTTTCAATGGAGAAATGAAAAAAAAAAGTGTCAGAATCATCATTCAATCTTCTTACAGCTCTGTCATCATAACAGTTCAAATGAACATGCCGCCATATACATTTGAGCATAATGACAGATATAAAAGAAATCAACATTACCAGTCATATTAGGACCAGTTTAAGAAAAGAATATTTTTTTTCATTTGTAATTCTCCATATCTACACAATTTTTTTTATATATATTAGTATACAGATGCTAACTTTCACCAAAATTTAGACAGATTCTCACCAAATTGCCCCACCCACTTACAATTCTCACTCATTTTTCAATCCACCCATTACCACACAAAAAGACTTGTGACAAGACCAGCATAGTCATGTTTCTTTCAAAATAAATAAATAAATAAAAATACAATAGAAAAATAATATATGTAACTTATATTTTCAAAATTAGGCCAGGAGCCTCACTTTACTCCGTAAAATCTCATTGCAAACTTCATCAGACTTCATTCACTGCAGTTCTGAGCCTGTGTATCATATTGTGCTGAACCATGTTGTATCCTCATTCAAATGACACAATGGGGGGAAATTATACTTCAGACTTGTCAGTCCTAAAATACTTCAGTAACTTCACTCTCAGAATTCATGCCCTGTACATTTCCTGAAACAGGAATTTGTATCACTGACTCTCCAAATTAATAAATCTCAGGCTCCCAGAAAAAAATTGTGGGATCCTCTGGGTCTCTCAAACTTAGACTACAGCATAAACAGAGAGATATTAATTCTGGCATCAGAATGGATACAGTTACTGGGAATAACTGAAAAAATATATATATATCACAAAATATTTGTTAAAAAATATTCTTGTAGCTGCTTTGGACAAAATTAAAGAAGTATCAATAAGATAATATGAAAACAGGACCCTCAATTTTCTGAATGGAACACTTAAAATTTTACAAAACTGAGGGTCCCACTGCAAGGACTCCTCAGATTTGGAACCTAAGAAACCCCCATAGCCCATATCTTGGATCTGCCAATGAACAGCACCTACAGCCTGGCTATGTGAAAATGTGTTCTATGCTGCCAAGTACTTGTAATGAAATTAATGGGTTCCTGCCAGATTTACATCATTACATGACTGTATTTTATCAAAATATTTTTCTTTTGCTATTTGCACTACAAGGATTTATGACAAGTGTTTTTGTTTTTGTTTTTTTTCTTCCTACATTTTGGCTAATAATGTCAATAATGCCACAGGATGTTCCTGGCAATATGGCTCTGAATACTGCAAGCTAAGTGAATATTGGTAAAATTCACAAGAATTTGCCTTTAAATATACCCCAAATGAAGTCAGAGCTTAAAATGTCAAAACACAAGGCCTGAATTTAAATTTTAATCGTTAGCAATTGCTTACCTACCAACTTACTTTTGCTTTTCTACTACTTATTTTTGTTTGTTTGCCAGTACAGTTTGAGTCTGAAATACCTTGTCAATCTTACCTTCCCACACTTAAAACATATCTCCAACCTACCCATACCTAAGTAGACAATTGCAAAGAAACACACTTTTTACAGACAAAAAAATGTTTCCAACCTACCCACACCTCAGTCGACAATTGCAACAAACACATTTTTTAAGGATGACCTAGCTGTCCCTCAAAGAACTGTTGCTACATTGTATTTAGCAGCATGATACAATTTCTAAGTATCCTTAGCCGCATAAAGCACTTTTCCATGATGCCTATATGAACTGGAACCTAAGGCCCAGTAAGACTGTGTTAAAGACTGGGAATAGTCAGATCAGCCTGCACATGCACATGTTTCATCATTGTCAGTGATAGATCTATCGGAGTGGCATAGAGTTAGAAAGGTTCGGGAGGGGTTCCAAGCAAACCTTAGGGCAACCTTTTTTTTTCTTCTTCTTTCTGGGGCATGAGAGGGGGGCATGAGGGGGGAGGGGGGCATGACGGGGGGGGGGGGGGGGGGGGGGCAGCCATGCATTCCAAAATTATTGGGGGGGAGGGTGCTGCCTCTTTCTACGCCTATGTAAAGGCCTCTAAATGAAACAGGGCAGCTCTGATTCGTTTCACACGTAAATGTGAAGGCTGATGAACGTACTTCCTATAATCTTTTCTCAGTATACACACGGTTTAAGGTGCCCTTTTCATGCAACACCACACCAGTTCCCCACCCTCTTTCTCCCTATTGCAGGAATGTCCATCGTCGGAAATGCACAAACTAAACAGCCAACGACATTGAGAAAACTTGAAGCATGCTAAATCGTGTACAAATATGCATCAACAGAGCTAATTTCGTTATTTTTAGGATGCTTACCGCGTTTTGTTTACCTCGATCAAAATCGATCGCCTGGCAAAGTCAGGTACAGTACCGTCCCATTAATCGCTTCCGAAACCTAATTTACAGTAAAATTTACAAACAAGCGGATTACTAATTTCCCTAAATAATGTTCGTGGGAGGCGTAAAGACAGATTTTTGATCTGAAGCGAGTGTTGAACATGGAGGCCGCCATGACACTTACGAATTTTTCGTAAACTTAAGACAGCCACGACCCTGTCGTAAAGTTACGACAAAATTTAAGAAAATCTTAAGAATTTTCTTACGATCTTGACATTAGTGAAACGCAATTTTTGGCTAAGATTTTCGTACGATCAAACTTAAGAAAATCTTAGACTTACGAAGTTTAGTGAAACGGTGCCCTGGTTTTTAGCAAATAAGTAGAACTTGATATGTTAAATATTTTGTTGAAGGTAAGATAACTCTATTTTCATAAATTATGGAGTTATTTCCCCCTGATAGTCATTACTTATGCAGCTAGTGGGAGCAAGAACCACTAGAGCCAGGGCTTTGAAAATTATTGTATGAATAGATCATGAAATGGAGAGGACTCATATTATTTTACTCCGTCAGACTTGTACTTTTCGAGTCACCTCACCATTATCAAAATTAAAATACCACGATATCTCAAGAAGTATTTGAGCTAGGATAATGCTATTTAGTATACAGGTTTTGGGTAAGATGATCAAGAACTGCTTAACTTCTGTCAAAGAATGATTGAGTTATGCTCTTTGTTTGAATTTGGCATTTTTCCAACTTCTGAACCGCATAACCAGGGAAGCTGATTTTTGGTTTGGCATACAAGTAGTACTTGATATGTTAAATATTTTGGTAAAGATTAGATAACTCAATGATTTCGATTATGGAGTTATTCCCCCTGATGATCATTACTTGTGCAGCTACTGGGAGCAAGAACCACTGGAGCCAGGGCTTTGAAAGTTTTATATATGAATAGGCCCTGAAAATTGAGTGGACTCTTATTTCATTTTACTCAATCAGACTTATCCTTTTAAATTACCCCCGTTATCAAAATTAAAACGAAAGCTTGTTACGGTATCTCAAGAACTTTTGAGCTAGGATGATGAAATTTAGTACACAGCTTTGGGGTAAAATGATCAAGAACTGATTAACTTTTGGGCAAATTAAGTAAAAAATGATTGGGTTATGCCCCTTGTTTGAATTTGGCATTTTTCCAACTTCTGAACCGCTTAACATAGGACTCTTGTTTTATAATAAGTAGAACCTGATATGTTAAATATTTTGGTGAAGGTAAGATAACTCTATGTTCATAAATTATGGAGTTATTTCCCCCTGATAGTCATTACATATGCAGCTACTGGGAGCAAGAACTACTAGAGCCAGGGCTTTGAAAATTATTGTATGAATAGATCATGAAATGGAGTTGACCCGTATTATTTTAATCCGTCAGACTTGTACTTTTCGAGTCACCTCACCATTATCAAAATTAAAATGAAATGTTGTTACCACGATATCTCAAGAAGTATTTGAGCTAGGATAATGCTATTTAGTATACAGGTTTTTGGTAAGATGATCAAGAACTGCTTAACTTCTGTCAAAGAATGATTGACTTATGCTCTTTGTTTGAATTTGGCATTTTTCCAACTTCTGAACCGCATAACCAGGGAAGCTGATTTTTGGTTTGGCATACAAGTAGTACTTGATATGTTAAATATTTTGGTAAAGATTAGATAACTCAATGATTTCGATTATGGAGTTATTCCCCCTGATGATCATTACTTGTGCAGCTACTGGGAGCAAGAACCACTGGAGCCAGGGCTTTGAAAGTTTTATATATGAATAGGCCCTGAAAATTGAGTGGACCCTTATTTCATTTTACTCCATCAGACTTATACTTTTAAATTACCCCCGTTATCAAAATTAAAACGAAAGCTTGTTACGGTATCTCAAGAACTATTTGAGCTAGGATGATGAAATTTAGTACACAGTTTTGGGGTAAGATGTACAAGAACTGATTAACTTTTGAACAAATTCTGTAAAAAATGATTGAGTTTTGCCCCTTGTTTGAATTCGGCATATTTTTAACTTCGGAACCACATAATCTAGGAAGCTGATTTTAGTATATTAGTAGTCATTGATGTATTAAATAGTTTGGTAATGGTTAGATAAATCTGTGTTCATAAATTATGGAGTTATTCCCCCTGATAGTCATTACTTATGCAGCTATTGGGAGCAAGTACCCTTGGGCCTAGGGTTTTGAAATTTCATATATGAATACATCATGAAAATTGAGAGGACCCATATTTTTTTTTACTCCGTCAGACTTGTACTTTTCGAGTTACCTCACCATTATCAAAATTAAAATGAAATGTTGTTACCACGATATCTCAAGAAGTATTTAAGCCAGGATGAGGGTTGATCCAGAAGTATTGTCACTGCAGCTATAAAAGCGTGCATAATTAATAGAAAGCAACAAAACTTTGTATCCAAGTACCTTAATCTATTTCTATTATAGTCTGAAAATGTCATAAAAATCTAATGCACAGTAACTGAGATATCGAGATAGACAGAAGACATGGTAACGACACGCGCCGCACGTCAATGATGTTGACGTACCAGACAAAGTTTCGATATTGTGTCATGTCTAAAGTAACATATTAGTTGTTCCAGCATAGCACTAATGTCTGTTCACCCTTGTTTATCTCATCTTGTACTATTACTTGAACAGCCTGCAGCTCATGTTCAAGAATTTACACAATATTCGAACTGCTGAATATCGATCTTCATATATGGGGTCCAAACCAGAGTGACATCTTTGAATGACATTGCACATAAAGGTCTTCTGGTTTTCGGACGATCCTGTAGCGACTCATCTGCAGCCTTATCGCGCTGATTCCACTTTACATAAGCCTCATCATAGCTGTTATATCACCACATGTCTAACTAAATAGCTCTAGAGTATCTAATGGTGATATTCCTAATTTGTGGCAAAGCCGCATATATATCCGCTGACGCGTTTTTCAGAAATCATCATTTGTTTTTCACTCGGCAGTAACTAGCATTAGCACCAGCTAGCAAACCTCAAACAGCAGTGACGATATTAAAGTTTCAACAGTGGGCAGCAGAAATATATTTCGTCATCGTGTCAAACTTTTCTTATGATTTGGCGCGTTAGTTTGATTTTAATTTGTGATTGCCTTTGAAACTTATATACATGCAATTAACCTTATTCTAATGTGCGGCGCGATTGCGTCGGTAGCATACTTTGAACGTCTATATAACTGGAACGGGAAAAGATTCCAAATTTATATTTATTCTGTAAATCAGAACTGAATTACAGTGTAGCTTGATATATTTTTATAATAATGCTACGTTGAATAAGCGCGCATTAGACACAGTGACATTAATTCTGGATCAGCCCTTGTGTTTAATATACAGCCTTGGGCTGAGATGTTCCAGAACTGATGTACTTTTTGGCAAATTCGGTCCAAAACTGATTGAGTTGTTCCGCTTGTTTGAGTTTGGCATTTATTCAACTCCTGAACTGCTTACCCTTGGAGGCTGATTTTTTGGTGAATTAGAATAGTCCATAAGGTGATAAGTATTTTGGTAAATATAAGGAAGTTATTTCCCATTTTTACACTTTCGGATTTAAACATTTGGCTAAAACAAATTTTTAACAATATATCTAGAGAACTGTTTGAACTAGGATTTTGATATTTCACATACAGCTTGGAATCAGTATGTAGATAATCTGATTAACTTATAATATATAAGAATTTCCATAAACATTTATAGAGCTGTGCCCCTTTTCAGGCTTAAACATTGTAAAGTTTGACACCTTTAGTGGCAAGCATAGAGTTGGGGGTATAGTGTTTCACAAACATAATTTCTAGTTTGCTTGTTTGTTGTTGTTGTTTTTTTTTGGTACACCCAGCAATGTTACAGAGGCCGCCAACGTAAATTGACATCACAGTCATGTTTGTTGATACATGTAGCGTACGAGTATATGTACGTAAGTATCAGCAACAGTTACAAAGTAAACAAATTGGCAATGGTCAGGAATTAATAAAAGCATATCCCACATCCCGCCCTAAAAACCAACAGCGAAAGAACTAAATACATAAATTGACAACACACACCGTAAACCGAATGAAAAACTCTTTTCCAGACAGTTGGTCATCTAGCTACCCTAATTGATAACAACAGTTACATCTATTTTGGTCTAATTTTTATTCTAAATTACCCAACACAACAGAAAGCAATGTGGGTAGCAATACAGGTAGCCATATTGCTAGAAGACCACAGACAAACGGACATTAGAACACGTAATATCTAGGAACAACGACAGAAGTGCCGTCTTGGAACGGTCAGTAAAAGATAACTGTGGCGGGGGTGGGGGATTAAACTACCTTTACTGGATCCAAACATTCGCCCTTAGCTTCTGCGATGGTTCGAAACATTAAGTTAGCTGTTTGGTCCGAGTGAAGGTTTACTAACCCATAAATGAATGATCAAATAGAAAAACATGGATAAAATATACTGAACGTCAAAAGAAACGCATACAATGTATACGCCCAATTTATTTGAAAGTATAGGTATATACTCTTATTTAGACATTTTGAGTTTCTTTGTTTATGATATTCCGACAGAATGAGCACCTTAACGCATCAATATTCCATAAACTTTAGAGACCAAAACGCTTGTTTTTGTGATGGGGTTAAACTTAAAGTCACCATACTTTCAGAAGCTGAATTTTAATTTCCTTATAATGCTCAGCTGATTATTTTCTCCAGACATAATGTCCGCGGCAAGGGTAAGCAACAGCGAATAAATCAAGCAGTCGAGCCTTGTGTTTTAGAGAAAAAATCAGGTGAAAGTTGGCAGTAGAAACAGAAACACTGGCTTACCATTGGATTTCCATAGACCTTTTAACACCCTGTATTTCTTGAAAAGAACAGAAACCGTTTATACGAAGAGGTTAAATGAATTAACAAGAGTAAACTGAAGAGGTTTGCAAAGAATTTTTTCGCAGCACTGCAGAACTTTTGGTGTTATTGGACTCCCCATTTTGCTATTTGTTTAATTGCAAGGGAGATAATTTGACAAGTGTTCAACTTCAAACTTCTGTCATGTTCCTAGGAAGAATACCATGGTATTAAAACCTATGTTTTTTTCATAACCACACATCAGAGTCGTGTTTTAGAAACAATTTGTTATGCCGCCAAAGGAAAGACATCTCTTACAACAACTTTGAATGTTTCATGATAAATTGAGATAACTCTTTAATCCAAGTTTAATTTTGCAAGAAAATAAGTTAATATTGTTGGCAGACGTCAATAGTGTTTTCTGCTATATATGATTTAAAACCATAAATCAGTTGACAGAAGAAAACTGAACCTAAACTTGTATGCGTTTCTTTTGGCGTTCAGTGTATATTACAAGTCAAAGCTGAGGACTCGACAACCTAGTTTACAATCTTTGTCCGGTAAATACTCACATCACTAAGATTCTTACCTAAATGTAAAATTTTAAATCAACGACTTCTGTTCCATTACGTAAACTGGACTGACTGTCAAATACCCAGCAGGCACTTGACGTCGTACTGACGTCGATGCGACGTGATGATGTTGCATCGAAGTCATAACGACGTCTTTCCGACGTCATGTGACCGCTGGGTACTGAGATTGGAATGCCAATAACATCGCTTGATAAGTCGTCTAAGTGGCGTTGTTATAACTACGCGTATTTATCATATGACGTCGCATCTGATTGTGTAATAAAGCCATGTATTAAAACCGATAATCCACTAGTGGATTAGATATGCAAATTACGTCGTAACGTTATATGTTGACGTCCATAAAAACGTCGCGTTTTCTAATGGCCAAATCGTGACGTTTTAGTGCAAATTTCGCTAATAAAATGGGATTTTAGTGTCATATGATAAATAGAATCTTTCATTCATGCTCCTGTATTATTGAATTTATTAAACTCGTTGGGGAAAACCGATAAGATGATCGACAAAGCCTCGCATCTTATCTTTTTCCCCAACTCGTTTAATAAATTCAATAATACATGAGCACTCATGTAAGATCCTTTATATAATGTTTATAGAGAAGGAATGCCATTGGAGCCTCGAGAGACTACGGGGATACAGACTGAATATATCTGAGACACGTTGAATTCTATTCTATTCTATACGTAGAATAACATTTAAATAACATTTAAGCCGCGACACGACAAAACCGACATGTGCGCCCAGCGAAGACTCAGATCAGGCTGGGCGGCTGCCCAGGCTGATCTGCGGCAGCGTAGTCTGATCTGTCTTCACTGGGCGCACATGCCACTATGTCGGTTTTGTGGTGTCGCTGCTCATTTGGTTGTATAATTTTTCTTACAATGCCTGTCGTTCCATAAACTGAATCTTTGCAAACAGGGACGCCACAGAACGCAACATTTGATCCGGGCACACACTGTTTGCATTATATGGAGGCATTTCTGAAAAGCATTTTCAACGAAAATCAAATCCAACATCCTTGACAAGGGAAATGGACCAGTCTAAACTGTCACTTAGAAGAGTCCACCAAGGAGCGCTTTAGATTTGTGTCCATGTTCTACCGATATGCATGATCCATTAAATAATAGTGGAAATGTTCAACAAATTCCGTGAAATCTTGTTTAGAAATTGGAATTTCATGAAAAAGACCAAAGTCAGTAGACACCAAACATGTAGTTAACATTAATGATGCTCTGCACCACTGAAGGACACAACAACATTAATATACATCATTCGACATGTGGCCAATTGATTAAAACACATATCAACTCGAAAATACTTACATTCTCGGTGTATTTACTGGAAAAGCCCTATAGTAAACCATTGGGACGTAATGTAGTTTCCATTCCAATAATTACATTGAGACTCGCGACGTCAATGACGTCAAAATAAACAATGGCTCTCTACAATCTGATTGGACGTCAGCGACGCCATGACGTCATGCATGCTGTTCTGCTATTGGCAGAAAAAAACTGCGTGCACATGTTTTACTTCTTCGATTTTAGCGCTTATATAAACTTTTTCACGACAAATCTGATTGAACCGAAAGTAAATATAAGCAATGAACTTAATTTTTCTGTTGTTTATCGAAGTGTAAACTACATTGGGTCACTAGCAAATACTCTAGGAGCCAAGTCAGCTAAAAATTGAAAGAGGTGGCACCCTCTGCTATCCTTGGTTTGACTACGTTTTCTTCTAGCCATGACCTTCAGAAAGGAGGTTTGATTGTTCTGCTCTTAAAATTTTATTGTCATGATACTTTTTTTCACATGTGTTTCTTGGTACCCTATGGCAGAAAACAACACCATTAAGGTATGTATTGTTGCATTGTTACACTTCAGTGGAAGTTATGTTTTGAAGCAATGTCATTCTTTTTCCACTCTAGGGATATCGTTTCAATACAGGTGTTACTTTTTATTAGAGCCATAATGCGTCAAAACGATTTTCTGCTTTCTTTTGTGAGCATTTTTCCATATGAATTTACCCCACCCACTTGAGAAACAGGTAGGCTAAATTGTTCAATGAGATAACCCTCAATAATCGTGTCCATTAAATAGCATAGTGGTTAGGCAGATTTAAATGTCCAAAAACACAAACAAAATATGTTCCGCACTCAAATATGATTGGCATGGTATTGTGTATATAAAGAGTGATTCATGCTACCCATGCAAAAAAATGTCCACAGAAATAATGAAACATGTAAACATACACCATTTTAGGTCACATGCCTACTCTTTGCCCTTATAATACTTAACTGTGGTCTGCAGGTATTCAGTTATAACAAATCAAAACAGACTTCGGGCTGCAAGTCTATTTTACTACCCCATAGTATCGTCTTACTACTCGTCTTAGTACTTTACCTTTATGGTGCCAGTTTCCAGTTTGATGTCGTGGGTTGGTTGTTGGACAGAGAATCAATTCCTAAATATTGCCTTTTACAGTATTTGATCTGTTGTGACCTTTTCCCATAAAAAACTTTATAATAAATCACAGATTTATTGCCTTATCACATGTATTTAACAAAAGTAACGTATATAACAAGTTAAAAGGTAAGAGTTTTTTACTTTACTGCCACAAGCGTAGCTAGAGTGAATAGCTCTCTCTTACTTCATCATAATGAAAATCACGTTTATGATCATTTGGGCTCATTCTGAATCAGTTTGAAAAAAGACTTTAGCTCAAGCTATTGCTTGGAGGCATTGGCAGTGTAGTAACATTACATTACTGAATACACGCTCAGTTAAAACCGAGATTAATGTAGTGTTTTCTCTGATGCGTATCTTGCTTCCAGAGAACTTTTCTTTGGAATTTAGTTAAGCTTTTATCATTCCTACAGAGCTAAAAGAGAACTGATATATTGTGGCGCAATATAACTCTGCTGTTTTTTTAGCCTCCTTTCTTAATGCGGGGAGGGGGAGAGGGGGATTACGAGTTGACCATTTTTGGAAGGGTTTCATATCTAGGGAAGTAAACAGGATGTCACAAACGTTGTCATCCATCAAACAAATGGCAATAAAAGATAGAGGTGTGGCCATTTACATTTACACAGTATTGTTTCAATGGCAAGCTTGAAGATAATCTAAAAGCAAAAACTACCTGCGAGAAAAGAAAGCAGATTTTGTTTCATTGATTCTGTTCTTGAAAGTGCAGATGACATTTCCAGCCATGGGTAATATTGTTATGACATATTGTCATTATCTTCAGTTCATTATCAACATGACTTTTAAATCAAATCAATGAAAAAATCACTTCCTTAACCTCCTAGTTAGGAAGTCAAAAAAAGGTAACGTATACAACATTAAACAATAAAAGAGTTATCAGATTACCCTTTTACTGTTAACAAGTGTTGATATTTATGCTTGAATAGCCTTTAGCAGAAAGAAACCCGTCCTAAAGTAATCCTCAAATGTTGAAAGCAAAACATTGGGCTTCCGAATGTTAACATAACAGCAGTATAACCATAAATCTCTGAAGAGATTTAAAAATTTGATTTACCCATTTCATTGCTTCAAATTGCCATTGTTACAAACAAAACGTGTAATAGTAGCATAAATACACATAAACTTTCTATATAGTGCCTAATTTGCATCGGTATAATGCCTATTTAAGGTGTTTTGCTTGCAAACGGTTATTTTCTGCGCATGGTAACACGAGCATTAATATGAAAAGTAAATACAGTCAGATCCCACATCCCGCCCTTGAACCAAACGGGAAAGAAGCACACACACAAATTGACAAAAGTTCACGAAAGACATGCACGGTAAACTGAATTAACAGTTCTTTCCCAAACAGGTTGTCATTAAGCAACCCCAACTGAAAACAGCAAGAACATATATGTTTACCAATCTTATATTACAAAACAAAACAGAAAGCAAAATGGGCAGCTATTCAGGTGACCATATTGCTAGATGGCCTTAAATAAGCCTACTTCTTAACAATATGAGAGTTCGTTCGGAGATCTGAGGAACCGTCAATGCTTCATCTTATTGAATTTCAAACATTATTTAACGGTATCATTACAAACCACAATATTTTATCTCACAACTTGTTTACATTTAAATGTTGTATGCGTTACCCTTTTTTACTATCAAACAAATGAGATCAAGTATGTGAATTATCATTGATTCGTTTGATTAATATCATTTTGATAATGTCATAATCATATCAGTCGTGTCTAGACAGTATCGTCTGCACTTGCCAGTAATCTGATATGTCCTTTCTTCCAGATGATCTTCAAACATGTTATGGAAGTAATACTGTATTAATGTTAATGGACAAACCTCAATGTTTTACTGCAATTTGTTAGAACGGAAACAAGATTCTCGACCTCTTATTTTCTTCTGTGGCTGGTTTAACCTTTAAAGATTTACTTTTAACAGAAACATTTTTCTCCTACAGAGGCAAATTCTTTCTTTTAAGAGTTTTCTCCCTTTAAGGAGGGAAGGAAAGGTAAACTTGGCAGTTATTTCACGTAAGATTGTATCCATTCACCTAAAATTCTTGAAATGATAGGAGCTTAATTAAATTGTGATTGAAGATTCTCTTGTAGTAAAATACACATCACAGAAAACAAAGACATCAACCTCGGTGTCTGGGAATAAAATATTATAACACTTTCAATGCCCCCTAGCACCAGCTTCGGCTGATTTTTTTTTCAATTGACTCCGAATGAGACCAAATAATACCAAAGAAACACATATTTTTCAATAAATGAAGTACAGGGAAGCATTTTGCCGTAGCCATATGGCACTTTACACTAGCAGCGGAGTAAACATAACACTTTTTAGCGTGTTATATACGTTACTTTGGTTTAAATTTATGCTAAACGCCCAAAATATTTTTAACAATGGTTTTAATATTGCTTTTAAAAGAATAGTTCAAAACAGATAAAGTAGTGTTAACTGGCAGCGATCAGGAATGGATTCAATGGGTGCCACAACCCTCCCATGATACCAAACTAGAAGAAATAACATAAAGTAAAAAGACAAGTACTCAAATAATACTAGCAAGTAGCAAAATAAACATGCAGTCCCTTCCATGCAGATGACCTCATAGCTAGCCTTTTACCAACATAACAAGGCACACACAACGCCTACTTTCAACAGGATAATAGCAAATTACAGACGAAATAAACCAATGTTTCGAAAACAACAGAACAGTGGACAGCACAAACTTTAACATAAATACACCACAATGAATAAACCGCCTTGGAAATATCGCTGATTAATTACATACGGTAGGTTTTAACGATTTCACATTCATGTAAAAAATAACTCAACCTAATATGGTCTTGGCGTATTTTGCATTTGCAACATCTAATCTCAAGGAATATTTTTAAATAAAAGTTACAAACGTTACCTTTCTAAGTACAAAACTGTAATCTATCAAAACTTAGTTTGTATTGTGTGATTCTTAAAAATAATTAAGATATTAATGAATATAAATAAATTTAGTACTTTTCCATGTGCAGATTAATTCACGAGCGCTTTCTTTAGTACTTTTCCATGTGCAGATTAATTCACGAGCGCTTTCTTTAATTTTTGGGACAATTTAAATTTTTTCTTGTCAAGTAAACAACATTGTTTGCTGTCTGAGTAGGCGACTAAACTATGCAGAATTTTTTTTTTGATAAATAATGAATATAATTAGCTTAACTTTGTTAATTTGTTTAACAGGCAAAGTTCCAAATGAATGTATTCCTGTGGGAATGACAGTCTTTTTATGCATACATGTTAATCTGTTAAGTACGTTTCTTTGCTAAAGAAATGTATTGTATGTTTAAAACTTATTTCAACTATTGTGTTGCATCATGTTTAGTATGATCTGAAGGAAACAGGTCAACTTTTCTGTTTACAATAACTTATTAGCTATGTTTTATCAAACAATTGCGTTTTAAGTTTTAAAGGGGTACATGAACTGTTATAACGAAAATAACAGCCCCGATGTTCTTAACTGTTTTCTGTGCAGCTTAATTTATAGCATATTAACTATTCTTAAAGAAAATATTGAGATTTGATACAGTTAAATCATTACGGCATATTTCTCATCGATTCTTATTTTATATAATTAAAATTTAATAGGGTAACGTAAATAACTGCCCATTACAGAGTTATGCAAGTTTTGTAAAGGTCGCAAACGCTGAATCTGATCACTACAGGTCAAAACAATCATTTTAATATATAAAAAAAAAATATTATACCCGATTGACTACTATCTGTCTTTTCTAGGACTCTTATGGAATCATATTTGCTTCACTATAGGTAGTCACACACATCGCTTATTTTGACTATTTTGACAATAAAATTTCACGAGCAGAACAATCAAACCTAGTTTCTGAAGGTTCAATGTATTCAAAAATACATTCAAACTAAGTATAGCAGAGGGTGCCACCTCCGACCCTTATTTTGGCAAGATAGGCGAATTTGGCTCCTAGAGTAAAAGTTCATATGAATCCCTTCGGGGTTCATTTACTTTGCACGTGACCCAATGTAGTTTACACTTCGATAAACCTCAGAAAAATAAAATTTATTCCTTAAATACCAACAAAATTTCTTTATGTTTATAACTTACCGAAAAAGGACTAGATGCACCATAAAGATAATATATTTCGCAATAAGTGTGACCTCCTGAAGCTATTGAAACTCTATGACCAAATACCCGGAGAAATACATCGCATTGTAATGTAAAAGCGTTTCCAAAATCAACAAACGTTATGAAGAGTAAGACTGCTCTGTGGTTACCTAACAGCTTTGATGCACCTAGTAGCTTTTTTAGATTCTGAAAATTACAATCCACGATATGATTCCGATTATTTGACTGCGCGAAAAGGTGTAACTTCGAGAGTATTGCATGCTGATAACGTCGGTTTGTGGGGTGAAGACAGTTTAACTATGTGAAAATTGGTCTCAGATAACTTTAAGCCGTTGTCTGGATAGGAATTATAACATTTTAATTTGTCTTTGAATCGTCATGAATTTCTGGAAACAATCTGCAAATCCCTATGTACAGTAAAAATATTAACCAATCATGTTCTTTTCATACCTGTATATATGGCTGTGCAAAGCAGGCTTAATACACGATAACAGTGCTGCTTCACTTTACACTAACCGACTGACCTGATTAACAGAGACACTCAATAGTTTGGTGCTTGGTCTTCCATTTTTGGTTTTTCTTCTTTTGTATAATTTTCGACCACTTTAACACCATGCGTTCATAAATAAGATCTTAAAGAAAAAGTAATGGTATGATAATTGCTTTCAGTAATGAGTAGGGCAGACTGTTGCAATTGAAGTTCAAAGAAAATGGTCGCAGTCAAATCAACGAATACGATTAAGGAACTAATTGTACCTAAGTCACTCAGGATATCAAAGCAGATCACCTATGGTGGTAATTTAAAGAGTTAAATTACCATATTAAACAAAGCCAGAAATAGATATTTCTGTACTTTAACTCCTTCCAAGAAAATTCAAGTGAGTGCATTTTTTTTTCATGGTCTGACTGCACAGTTTAAATGACGGAACGGAGTGGAGTGAAATGAAGTAAAATCGAATGGAATGGACTTGCATTTATCTGTTGAGAATCTTCATCTCTTCATTTCACTGTAAGAGTATTTATTATCCCAGGCTCAGGAAGTATACCGTAGACAATGGTAAGTAGATTATCTTGTCTATTCCAGTCATTCCAGACCAGTCCATTTCAGGTTTTAAACTATGCCTGCTGATTTGTATTTATATTTTCAAAGTCTATTGACTATTTGCATTTGAAATGATTTTCATGACTTTCTGATTACTTTCTTAGACGACGTAGCCCCTCTAAATTGAGGGCTGTTAATTATTAAATGAAAATTACATGTATTTCCAAAAGGGAGCAAAGTCTTGCATTTAAGCCTCCATTTAAAAAAGGGGGCAAGTTTATGGCATCCCCTTAAAGCGTTCCCATTAACCCGCTGAAAACTGTGGAAACGCACGAATGTGTTCTCTAATACGTAGGACTGCTTTTCCACGCTCATCTTGATTAATTTCGACAAACAACATTACTATATACATATATACCAAACAAAAAAAGAAACGCACACAGTAAAATTTTGGTATTTTCTTGGAGATGACAAAGAATTTAAGAAAATAATTCATATAGTGTTAGAAGTAGACAATCGGACAGTTGAACCCGAAAATTTGATTTAATTGTTTCAATTCAGTACTTTGTGACGGGTCTCTGAACAAGGCAGGGGTCAGTTTTCAATGTCACAGTTTTCAATAAGAGGTGTGACCTCCCTTGGTTCGTATGCATGCCGTACATCTTCCGCGCATAGAACTGATGATAGTCCAAATCGAATGCTGAGGAATTGCATTCCATTCTTGACGTAAATTAGCGACTAATTGCTGACGTGTTTTGACGTTTAAAACACAAGCAAAAGTCACTTACAATATCCAAATACACATTTATACTCTACGGTCCATGCACAAAGTAAGCTTGAATAAACGCATTTAAATCACTGCCAACGATTTCATTATTGTTTATTTTTCATGCGTATGGAAGGTACAGATACTCATGTACGCCATGATGAAGTTTGAACGTGATTTGATTAGAAATACGGATTTATAGACATTTTCTAATCATGCTTTAAAAGGTAAATTAAACAGTAAAATCTTACTTTGTGCGTTTCTTTTTTTGTTTGGTATATACATTGTGTCGCTAATGAGGTGAGAGAATAACATGACATTTACGTATATGACGTCTTTTGGTCAAAATAAAAAACTCTCAAAAAATCACTCTCTTTCCGCTTAGTAAGATAGATATATTTTAAATGCATTTTAAATGCACGCTAAAGCCTAAATGTTTTCCAGTCTGACGTCAATAAAGACGTAGATACATAATTTTGACCGGCAGGTATTATCGCCTTGTACATAGCGACATCCAAAGGGAGATCAATGTAAAAGGGCAAAAGTTGGGAACTGTGACAAATTCCATATACCTTAAAGCAGTTCACTCACATGATGGCTCCAAACCTGAGGTTATCAGCCAACGCAGTCCCAACAAAGCTGGCGCCAGTTTGGAGAAATAGCATAGCTCTTGTATCAAATTTAAAACTGATGCTTTCCTTTTCATATCCCTATTTCTGTCAGCTTATAAAACTTGGACTTAGCAGAGTAAGTGAAAAGAACACAAGCTTTCAAGATGAGATGCCACCAAAGGTAACAGAAAATCTCGTAAAAGGACTACGTAACTAATGAGGATGTTCGCAGAAAGATCATAGCATACTTGAGCCGCGACACGAGAAAACCAACAAAGTGGTGCGCCCAGCGCAGCCTCAAATAAGCCTGGACATCCGCCTACTCTGAAAAGAGTATTCACTACGTGTTTAAAGGGTAGCTAAGGGTCTAAGCCACCTCCATGCGGACAGCGAAGACTCTGGTCAGACTGGGCGGATGCCCAGGCTGATCTGATTCTGCGCTGGTCGCACAACCACTTTGTTTGTTTTGTCGTGTCGCGGCTCACTTTGAAGAACACGAGAAACCCGTGCCCATGGTCAAGAAACGCAAACTTATATTAATTTGGCCAAATCTAATCTGGCTCAGTAAACCCGACCCTGCCGGTCACAGACAAAGGAAAAAGAGGAGTAGGCAGAAGAAAAGGAGGGAAGATATATAAAAGAGTCGACAGGGATGATCTTTACTGGCACAACTGGGGCAGTAAAGAAGTAAAAGCAGTAAAACAAGATCCCATACCCCGCTTTTTAAACCAAAAGGGAAAGACATATATACATAAACTTGGGGGTGGTCGGGTGGTGCGATGGTGCTGTGTGTAACTTTCAGATCCCATACCCCGCTTTTTAAACCAAAAGGGAAAGACATATATACATAAACTTGGGGGTGGTCGGGTGGTGCGATGGTGCTGTGTGTAACTTTCAGTGCCGGGCGTTCTACTGATTTGGAACATTGTAGGGCAAGGGCCTTCTGTGCTTGCAGTAGGGGTGGGGGCCTTTGGACATTTTTTCTCTCGGCTATCATTTCTCCTCTTTCTCCCTCTCTGGGAGACGGACCGATATAGACTGAAATACTGTCTCAAAGGGCCGTTAAACCCAAAACAATCAATCACTCAATACATAAACTTACATCACTTCACGAAAAGCACGAACGGTAAACCAATGAACGCTTTTTCCCAGACAGGGTAGTCGGTGAGCGACTGCACTGTAAAATCGCGCTTAGCTATAAAACACAAGTGGTAACATGTTTAGGTGTAAACATGTTTAGGAATTTGTCATATAGCTAAACATGTACGCATTTTCTATTATTTTCCTGGACAAAGTCTGCTAAACACGTTTTAATGTGTTACGCGTTTCGGATGAATCCATTCTCTCTTTTCCCCGTTGAAGAACGAAAAAAAGAGACTAAAATGTTGACAGAGGAAATTTTCAAAATAAAAGGTAAGTATAACCAGTTTTGTACATGTTTCATTTCCAAACATAAACCTAAACATGTTGCAAATTGAACATGTTACGATTTAGACACATAAAAAATCGGACTGCATTTTTTGCATTGATTCTAAACACATTTTTTACAGTGTGCAACAAAAACACCACTAACACAGTAGGTAACCGGAGCCACCGACATAGACAACAGGAACAAGTAACAAGCAACAACAACAGAAGGGTCCCCTTAGAACGGTCAGTTATAAATTACTGTGTGATTTAATCTTGTTTTACGGGATTCCAACCCACGTTCTCAGCTTCTGCAATGGTTCGAACATTAAGTTAGCTGTTCGGTCCCCTTGAAGGTTTCCTAACCTATCAATGAATCATCACGGGAAACTAAAATTACGGATAACTAGAAAATGTGTATATGAAACACTATCCTCCAACCATATGCTTGCCTCGAAAGAAGGTTCATCCCATAATGTATGTCAGAAAGGGGTAAACTCAGCCCAGCTAAAAGCTAATCAGGTCATCTACACCTTGGCCTGTAACCGTATATAAATATAAAGAGCATAGCTTAAATGGCTCTTCTGACATCTTGTTCAAAAGTTTATTCCTATACAAAATGCCTATGTCCGAAATAGGAGAATAACTCCTACAAAAAAAAATATGAAATATGTTCAAAAGTAATTCAGTACATCAACACCTTAGTTTGTAACTGTATGCCAAATATAAACATGCTAGCTTAAGCGATTCTTGAGATATTTTGGTCACAAGATTTTTCCTATATTAAATGCCTATGTCAGAAAAAGGGTAATAACTCATATAAAAATTTATGAAATATACTCAAAAGTTATTCAATTCATTAACACCTTAGTCTGTAACTGTATGCCAAATATAAACATGCTAGCTTAAGCGCTTCTTCAGATATTTTGGTCAACAAGGTTTTATATATAAAATGCCTATGTTCGAAAAAGGGGAATAACTCAACCAAAAATGTACAAAATATGCTTACAAAAAAATCAGTTCATCTACACGTTGATTTGTAACTGTATGCCAAATACAAACATGCTAGCTGGAGCAGTTCTTCTGATATATTTAGTAACAAGGTTATTCCCATATAAAATACCTATGTCAGAAAACGGGGAATAACTCAAACAAAAATTTACGAAATCACTCAAAAGTTAATCAATTTATCTTCACCTTAGTCTGTAACTGTATGCCAAATATAAACACGCCAGCTTAAGCGGTTCTTCTGATATTTTGGTCACAAGGTTATTACTATATAAAATACCTATGTCAGAAAAAGGGGAATAACTAAAACAAAAAATTACGAAATATACTCGAAAGTTAATCAGTTCATCTACAGCTTTATCTGTAACTGTATGCCAAATATTAACATGCTGGCGTAAGCGGTTCTTCAGATATTTTGGTCACAAGGTTATTCTATATAATGCCTATGTCCGAAATATGGGAATAACTCAAAGATGAATTTAAGATATATGCTCAAAAGTTAATCAGTTCATCTACACCTTAGTCCAAACACGTATGCTAAATATCTGGATCTTAGCTTGGTTCTTCAGATATTTTGGTCACAAGGTTGTTCCTATGTATGTGTAGTTGTACAAAATGACAAAGTCGAAAAAGGGGCATAACTCCTGAACGAAAAGTCTGGCGGAGATAAAAAAAATACGGGGCTGCTTATTTTTCATGCACATGCCACATATAAAATTTCAAGATCCTAGCATAAGTGGGTCTTGCGATTCCCAACAGCCAAAAAGCGTTACGGACGCACAGACGGACGGACGGGCCCAAACCAATATGCCCCCTCAATTTTTCCGAAATTGGGGACATAAAAACTAAGATGAATCAAAGGTGAGAACTGGACAAAAACAATATACTGCCACACCTGAAGAGCCTTGGGGTGTCAACTAACACCACTGAAATACAGGGGACGTATTCATAAAGCCACTTAAGTCGTTGCTATGCTGTTGCTAAGGCTAAATATCTATAAAGGAGATTCCATACAACTATTAAATTTGTTCTGGAGGAACAGCCTTTGTAAGACTGTTCCTCCAGAGCAAATTTCATAGTTGTAGGGAATCTCCTTCTATGAAATTTAGCCTTAGCAGCAGCATAGCAACGACTTAAGTTGTTTTATGAATACGGCCCCAGGAACTTAAGATAACCACCATTTGAATCCCGAATGACCAAGCAACCGATGAAAAGCCATCTGTAGTGTTCCAGCAACTTTGCAAGGATATTAGATAGAATAGATGAGGAAACAAAATAGAGCAAAAAGGAAAGAAAAATTTAAACAAACAAGGTAAGGGACTAAAAGTAGAAAGATAGGTTAATTCAAACAAATCCCACATCCCGCTCTCAAAGCCAAACGAGGAAGAAGCACACACACACACACACACACACACACACACACACACACAAAAGTTCACGAAAGACACTCACGGTCAAACCGAATAAACAGCTCTTCCGAAACAGGTGGCCATAGCAGCAGCATCTATTTTTACCTATTTTTAATTTTAAATTTCAAAACAATACAGAAAGCAGAATGGGCAGCTATTCAAGTGATCAGATTGCTAGAGACCTTAGACAAGCGGACATAACATCATGTAACACTGAAAGCCCACTCTAAACAGACTCTTTCGATTTTGGTAGGAAAAACTTCCCTTGGCATACTTCTATTATCAGGTGTGTGTGTTGGGGGGTAGGGGGGGGTACATTTTCATATGGTTCACTAAAATTTTTCTGACCCCCCCCCCCCCCACCCCCCACGCAGTCTCACCAGAATTATTTTTCCGACCCCCCCTCCCCCCAGATAGGTGACAATAATTTTTATGACCCCTCGCCCCATCCGAGCTACCCTTCACACAGACACACACACACATACACACACACACGCCATATTACCTATTTTATATCAGACGGACCTCAATCAAAACCTGTATGAAATACAAAGAACATTTTCTTATTCTAACAGGTTAATCTGCATTTCTTGCACTTTCTTTCTGCTTATGGCCATCTAGAAATCTGTTTGTCGATTGTTTAATAATTCTAACTGTCAATAATGTTAATTGGGCTTCTGGGTGGCGGGGGGTCTGGGGGCTACGCTCCCAGAAGCCACAGTAGTTTTTGCTGATGAAAATCACCTGGAGAGCTGATATTGATCACAAACGCAGGCATTAAATTTAATCTTTAAGTTTTGAGTTTGAAGGAAAAGAGTCAGAAATTATAGGAGTAATGGGGGGGTATAAGCTGAAAGATTTTTAAAAATGAAGACTGATGGAAGAATTCTGACACCCCACCCCACCCCAATATGCCTAATAAAATATATGACCCCCCCCCCCATTTGCTTCCCTAGGCAATGAAACCCGCCCATCAAATGTTCTACTCTGGAGGAAAGACGAGCAAATTCTTTCCTTTAAGAGTTGATCCCTACTGAGGGAGGCAATACGAACAAAGAAGAGTTGCTTCCCTGAATGTTTGCCGATTCACCTTAAATAAACATAATATCAAAAATATATCCACCGACATGTACAGGGCTGCGGCAAAGTACTGTAGGAGGCGTGTGCACGCATAAAACAATTTAAACAATACGGGATCTTTCGAATATCCGGATCACTTTGCATTTTACAATTTATTTATAAAGGCGATCCTTCTTTCAGAGCAGATACTCAAGGATACATTTAATGTAAGTACTGCTGTTTAAATTATTTCAATATGATAATTGTACTATTAATGATACTGATTCTAACAGTTAGCTTATGTTTTACGATCGATGTTGTACAAAGATTCTAAATGCAAGAAAATTTCGGAATCCGACCGACTGTTATAATTTCTGTTTTCATTTGGTCTATATTTGGCCCCCAGAAAGTTATTGTTTAAAAGATATATTTGAATAACAAAACACATAATTATATGGAAAAGTTCCCATCTAGATTCCCAACAGGCACACAACCTTAGATCAACCTTGATTCAACGTCATGACGTTGAATCAAAGTTGATTCAAGGTTGTGTGCCCAGTGGGTTGAAATAGCTAGCACAAACATAACTCCTAATAGCTGTTGCTACTGTCTCATCCATTTACATGGGTGGCTTTACATATTGTCTTGCAATTTTCTTAAAATCAATCAAATTAAGCATGTTAGAAATCATGTTTTTCTGAGAAAACACAAAGAAGAAACATTATTTCTGCCATGTTCCTATTTACACAGATGATAAGCAACAAAAAGTGTTGTGTTTTTACGGGGGTTTGAATTGAGATCAAAAGCTGCTCGTACCATACCAGGTCATTTCGAATTATAATTTGATATATTTACATATTTTATGTCCTGTATGCAGTCATTTGAATAGATTTAAAACTAAATCTAGATTTTAAAACTAAAGGATCCTGAACTTTGACGTCGCGACGCCGCGCACGCTCTTCATGCACTTAAAACGTTACGCCAAGATGGATGACATTTGAAACCCCTTTTCATAAAGTAATTGTTAGCAAAGTTATTTCTGTATATGAACAAGGCATCTGTCAATGGATAAATCCTATTTTTAGGCTTTAGCCGTATAACCTTAGCATTGACCTACGTTTTTAGACGAAGTCTAATAAAATCATCGTTGGCGCCAAAACTTGACTCGATCTCTGTATGGAAGAGAGCATATGTCATGGAATTGTTATTCACCTGTCAGAAGATTTAGTTACATTAAAATTGTTATTATTTGCACTTTGCATTTAGTTTTAAATATGTTTTTCACTTTAACGCTGTAATGATTGATAGAGTTAAGCAGAACGCGAGAAACGCAAACGCCGATGGCTTGAGAAAAAAAATGATTCTATGGTGCGAAAAGTCTTAAAAGGCTTTACTCGGTGCGTAAATTTACCGGAACGGACCTAATTACCGAATCGGACCGGAACGGACCCTTATTATATATTTCCAGCCGATTTTTTAGATATTTTGATACAATCTACGCGCGCAGATTAATTCAAGGCCCTACCTATGACTAACATGTATTATCTTAACTTGCAACCCCTGATTTCATCCACCGATTTGATACATATAGCTCTACATATTTTCTATGGCTGAAATGTTGGTCATGATACTATGGAACAAAAATTCGGGAATTTTTGTGTTTTTCATTTGCTCCAAGTCTTGGAAGAAAGATAACCAGATTTTTGTATAAGATTATATGATTTTAAGATGAAACGCATATGCGTGGGGTATTAAGAGGCCTACCCATGGCGCAAAATACTCAAAGAGTATTTTGACTAATATCTCTAATTGATTTGCGCTAGATGGCATACAGAATATGTATTAATATTAAATAAGAGTTATTTGATAAAAAATATTACAAATATCTACTGAAGATAGGGGAAAACTGGTCCGTTCCGGTGTCCGTTCCGGTAATTCAGTCCATTCCGGTCCGTTCCGGTAAATTTGCGCACCCGGCTGTACTGAACCGGTTAAAATACAGTACCGTATCATCGGAAGCATATCGGAATGTACCGAAGAATGTCAATAATTTACGGACCAGTTTGGTTTCTCGCCATAGTGGATAACCCCAACATAAGGATACTGCTATTCAATAATAATATCAGACATGTGATACAGCTGAGAATACAAATAGGGAGATTTTCCTCTACTTTTTTTCCCAATAGGAAGAATGATTAAACAAAGAAGGGAATTCTTGTATTTTGGTAGGGAGATCTGAAAATTACAATTAGGGAGATGTACAAGACATATATGGGGAAATTCTGAAATTCCAAATAGGAAATGGGCAATTTCAACAGAAATGAAAAAAAATATTATTTGTTTCAAATATGTCTTCTTTCACTTCGTCTTATATCTTTTTTTAAAGATATTTCTTGTAAGTATTTCATTGGCCAATACAAATACACCCGGGATTTTGATGTAAGTAGCTTACTTTCGCTTTCGCTTTCTCTTTCTACGTTCAGTTTCATTGACTGTTGGTCTACATAAACCTTGCCGTAATGAATCTAGATATTTCGGTCCAAATCGCTTTTTTCCAAAAACATTTCGCCTGTTATGTCGCTCATGTAAAATATAAAACCAACAAGATAAATTGACACAGAAATCGAAGACGAAATTAAGTGATTGTTGCTGGCTTAGTTGTTGATGTTGTGTTGGAACTGCGACACTGTTGGGCGGTCAGCCAACCAATCCTCATTGTTATGTGCAACACAGACAGATCCCAATCAAAATTCAACAGCCTTTCCGAAATCAAAACCCCAACACCAACAACAAATATGCACATCAACATGCACATCCGTACAATCTGACCAGCACATGTACCGGACTCATACATATTACAATACACACTTCTGTTAAATTTTAATCCAAGCCGATTATCTTTTTTTTTAAAGATATTTCTTGGTTTCAATTTGTTGTTTCTCCGAGAATAGAAAATTATTTACGAGAGAACATTGAATTTAAGAGAAAAAAAATACAGAAACTTGGTGACATGGAAGAGCACAATGGCATATTGGCGTACGTCATTCTGATCCGAAGACTAAAACTGAGGGAAAATATGAGACACATATACCTTATGTTGCCTAACAAAAAACAGTTTTTCTGAAATTTGTATGGAAACATTTTTTACAAGATACCGTCGCTTTCTTGAAAACTACACTGAAACAAGCGTTAGTGTGCAATAAATTAACGTCGCTGAGATTTTTCTGCCAAAGAGCAAAATGTTTTATTTTCAGCTGATGGTCAGCCTATAATGTCCGCTATACTGAATCAATAGTGGTTAAGCTCCGTAAGCGCTACTTTTGGAATAATGGGGTTATTAAATTGGGTGGGATAAATCAGCATGAACCAGGGGAGTCAAATTATAAGCTATATTTCTCCTTCAAATTTAATGGCATTCATATATACCTTCCTTTATAGGTTAAAATAATGTCTTTGGTGACATCTTTTTTCAAATTTCACCAAAATTTAATCAACAATTAGCACTCTCCCAAGGGTGAACTCATGTTAGTTTGAGACGAATTCATCCATTGGTTCTAGAGATATGGTAGAATATACTGAGTTCAAAGTACCAAAATTAATGAAAATTGACAGTGTCTCTAAAAGAAATTCTCCAGACATAAGATTTTACTTTGAAAGTAGAGATTGAAACAAGAGGGCCATGGTGGCCCTGAATCGCTCACCTGAGCATACATCAGTTCACTGGCTCTGGTGAAGATTTATAAGAGTTTTTACCATACTAAAATTTGACCTAGTTTTTGACCCGACATGACCCAGTTTCAAATTTGGCCTGGATATTGTAAGAATAAACATTCTGACACAGTTTCATTGAGATTGGATCAAAACTGTGCCCTCTGGAGCGTATACAAGGTCGTTCTTATATTTGACCTAGTGACCAAGTTTTTGACCCGACACGACCCAGTTCCAAACTTTACCTAGATTTCATTAAGATAAACATTCTGACAGAGTTTCATGAAGATTGGATCAAAACTGTGCCCTCTAGGGTGTACACAAAGTTTTTCTATTTGACCTTGAGCCGACGTGACTCAGTTTCATAGGGGGCTTAGATATATGGACAATAAACATTTTGACATAGTTTCATGAAGATTGGATCAAAACTATGCCTTCTAGTGCTTACACAACGTTTTTCTAAGATTTGACCTAGTGACCTAGTTTTTTACCCGACATGACCTACTTTCAAACTTGGTCGAGAGTTTATGAAGATAAACATTCTGACAAAGTTTCATAAAGATTAGATCAAAACTGTGTCCTCTAGAGCGTACACAAGGTTTTTCTATGATTTGACCTAGTGACCTAGTTTTCGACCCGACATGACCCAGTTTCAAACTTATCCTACATATTATGAGGATAAACATTCTGACAAAGTTTCATGAACTTTGAATTAAAACTGTGCCTTCTAGAGCGTACACAAGGTTTTTCTAAGATTTGACCTAGTGACCAAGTTTTTGACCCGACATGACCCAGTTTCAAACTTTTCCTACATATTATGAGGATAAACATTCTGACAAAGTTTCATGAACTTTGGATCAAAACTGTGTCCTCTAGAGCGTACACAAGGTTTTTCTATGATTTGACATAGAGACCTTGTTTTTGACCCGACATGACCTACTTTCAAACTTGGCTGGGAGTTTATGGAAGTAAACATTCTGACAAAGTTTCATAAAGATTAGATCAAAACTGTGTCCTCTAGAGCGTACACAAGGTTTTTCTAAGATTTGACCTAGTGACCAAGTTTTTGACCTGACATGACCCAGTTTCAAACGTATTCTACATATTATGAGGATAAACATTCTGACAAAGATTCATGAACTTTGGATTAAAACTGTGTCCTCTAGAGCGTACACAAGGTTTTTCTATGATTTGACCTAGTGACCTTGTTTTTGACCAGACATGACCTACTTTCAAACTTGGCCGAGAGTTTATGTAAGTAAACATTCTGACAAAGTTTCATAAAGATTAGATCAAAACTTTGTCCTCTAGAGCGTACACAAGGGTTTTCTATGATTTGACCTAGTGACCTAGTTTTTGACCTGACATGACCCAGTTTCAAATTTATACTTTATATTATGAGGATAAACATTCTGACAAAGTTTCATGAACTTTGGATCAAAACTGTGCCTTCTAGAGCTTACACAAGCCTTTTCTAAGATTTGACCTAGTGACCTAGTTTTTGACCCAACAAGACCCAGTTTCAAACTTGGCCTAGAGTTTATAGAGATAAACATTCTGACAATGTTTCATAAAGATTGGATCAAAACTGTGTCCTCTAGAGCATACACAAAGTTTTTTCTATGATTTGACCTAGTGACCTAGTTTTTGACCCGACGTGATCCAGTTTCAAAGTTGTCCTAGATATTATAAGGATAAACTTTCTGATTAAGTTTCATGAACTTTGAATTAAAACTGTGCCTTCTAGAGCGTACACAAGGTTTTTCTAAGATTTGACCTAGTGACCTAGTTTTTGACCCAACATGACCCAGTTTCAAACTTGGCCTAGAGATTATAAAGATTAACATTCTGACAGAGTTTCATAAAGATTGGATCAAAACTGTGTCCTCTAGAGCGTACACAAGGTTTTTCTATGATTTGACCTAGTGACCTAGTTTTAGACCCGACGTGACCCAGTTTCAAACTTGTCCTAGATACTATGAGGATAAACATTCTGACAAAGTTTCCTGAATTTTGGATGAAAAACTGTGCCCTCTAGAGCGTACACAAGGTTTTTCTAAGATTTGACCTAGTGACCTAGTTTTAGACCCGACGTGATCCAGTTTCAAACTTGTCTTAGATACTATGAGGATAAACATTCTGACAAAGTTTCATGAATTTTGGATGAAAACTGTGCCCTCTAGAGCGTACACAAGGTTTTTCTAAGATTTGACCTAGTGACCTAGTTTTTGACCCAACAAGACCCAGTTTCGAACTTGGCCTAGAGTTTATAGAGATAAACATTCTCACAAAGTTTCATAAAGATTGTATCGAAACTGTGCCCGCTAGAGTGTACACAAACAAAAGTTGACGGACGTCCGGACGTCCGTCCACACGTACGACGGACGACGGACATCACGGTATCCCAAAAGCTCACCCTGAGCACTTCGTACTCAGGTGAGCTAAAAAGATGTCACCAAAGACATTACTTCAACTTATAAAGGAAGGTATTTATGAATGCCATTAAATTTGAAGGAGAAATATAGCTTATAATATGACTCCCCTGGTTCATGCTGATTTACCCAACCCACTTTCCAAAAGTAGCGCTTACGGAGCTTAACCACTATTGATTCAGTATAGCGGACATTATAGGCTGACCATCAGCTGAAAATAAAACATTTTGCTTTTGGGCATAAAAAGGGCCTTATAGGCAACCCCTTTAAAATCATAAAACAATTTCACAGGCCATTGCACGATAATTACTGATTGTAGAGCAGCTGCGGCCGCGTACCAGTGACAGCCATATTCGATTAGCACGCCGCGCAGTTTCTTATTTATTGCGTCATAGATTTCGGACATTTGTAAAAAAAAAAAAAAAAGGGATGTTTACAAAAAGAATAGGCACAAAAAATTGCAACCTAGAAGTTAAAGGATAAACAGGTTTATCCGGCTACCCTCGTACCAGCATCATTTCTCTTCCGGGAGACTATGGCCTTTGAACGCAGTCCTACAATAGCAAGTGATTACTTAAAGCTTAAATTCACGTTTCTCAAGTTTTTGAAAATGCATCATTCAGCGTATGGCAGCCGTCTGGCCGCCACTGGTACAAATTGTATGCGTTGCTGCTTGTTGATGACATATTTCGAGGACATGTTACAGGCACGTGAACTACAGTCTACTTAAAAAAATATTCGGTATAATAACGATAGTTAACCCGAGTATATTAAATCAAACTATAGACAAGATAGCTTACAGGGTAACAAAGTGTTAAAAAATGGCCGTCACTGGGTTCGCGCCAGTATAATCTATACAATATAACTGTATCTAAGATAAATATACGATTTTAAAAAGAAAATGAGTTGTTTCACCGTCTATTTTAAACGTCCCAAAACATCACAGGGGCACAATTAAGGTATGTGTCGGAAACTCGGCAAGCCTCGTTTCCTACACACCCCGTATGCCCTCGAGTTGGGTTTTCCCTGTCCATATCAGAGACCTATGATTGATTCTATTTGTCTTACACTATTTTCTTCGAAACGAAAGAAGCAATGCAAAGTTTCGTTGTTTTATTTTGCAGCAATTCACTGTTTCGGAGCACAGGAAACTGATGCTCTATCAATAAAAACAAAACATTCAAAGACCCTTAACAACCAAATATTATATATCTTCTATTATATAGTAATGTATATATTAAACCTCAGAAGCTTTTATATTGGTTCCATGAATGCAACGTCAATGTCCTGTGTTCGAAGCGTGAGCCTAATTGCGGCGTCACTGGTAACACTGATGTAATTCTGTGACGTTTGGAGACGTTAGACAGTGTAACGTCTCTTTTTCTTTTTAAAATCGTATATTTATCTTAAATACAGTTAAGAATAATATGAAAATAGGCACTGCCTTTAGGCGAGCACAACGTTTTTTACAATGAATGGGTGGTATGATAATGAAAAAAGCCTCTTTGGCTGTTACCATGTTAACTCTAAAGTTTCGGACAAAAATGCATAGTCGAAGTGTAGACCGTGATCTGACTATTCACTGTACGATTCTGGATTCACTCTCACAAGTTGTCGTTTGAAATTTGTAATGAAATTATTGCAACTCACCAACTGCGACCTCCGTCTGACAAACGGATGAGAAACAGACCGAGAACAACTTTTCCACCTTATCTTCCCCCTTGGAAAACTGGCTATATTTTTTTTTCAGTTTCTTCTCTGCGGCGCTTTCTATTTCCTTCAAACTTCACCCAACGCTCAGCCTCCTTGCATTTTGTGAATCACCATGTAGTGATCTACGCACAAAAGCGGTAAACGTTGACGCCATCTTGATTTTTTTGGATCGGAACGTTTGACATCATCACGTAACGTATCGACAGAAATACGTCGCTTCCGTTTGGTGTTGCTACGAAAGAAATTTTAAAGGCAAAAATATGCTTTACCAATCCTCTACCATAGAGCTCCTGCTCTTTCAAAGCTCCTTCGGAGCTATGAATTGCAGGCGCTACGCGCCTGCAAGCGAGTGCTCGCTATTAGCGGAAGAATGAGCGCGCTTGCAGGAAGGATGGGAGAATTTGAATTAAAAAGAATACTTTTTTCAGCGCTTTTGAGTGTTAAAATCGAAATAGTACAGATCTAGCATTGAATTGTTGAGTAATAATTCACTGTTTGTCAGTAAGTTGTAAGTAGATCTATATCACTCGCGCTCCGCGCTCGTGATATGATCTTCTTTATATCTGACCTCCAAACAATAAATTATTACTCAGCAATATACTGCTAGAGCTGATCTATTTCTTAAACAATCTATGTATTGGAAAATACGATTTATTTTTGTGCACTGGGTTATTTTATGAGAAATCACAATTACTTTCTTAAAATGTCTTGCAAACGCACCAATTACTGTTGGAACCCGTGGGATTATAAGCACAATATGTGCAGTTAAATGCAATAAACATTATCGAAATTTTCCATATTCTGTCTGCACGGAACCTGTCATGGCAACGTCACTATAAAAAATAATCGCAAAGTTTACAACTGAATATATCCGACAACATTTCACATTTCTAGACCGTCGAAAGCCGTTGCGAAAAATTATATATATAATTGTGTTAGCCAACATTTACTAGTATGTAGGAAAGCTGGTGATTAATATTTTACCAAAACTGTACTGAACTGACAATTGAAAATAAGGTATCTGGTTCTCTATGTAGCGTTTTCCACGTAATTTTTCTCATTAATTGACAATTTTAGGAACCGAGCGAACAACTGAATTTTACAAATAATAACACAACTTCAGCACAGGTATCGTATTATTTGTCAATGATCAGTTTTCTTTGACCTGATAACATACTTGTTTGATAACATACTGAATACGATAACATACTGAAATAACGTACTCATGAAGAATTGCTATGAAAGTATACGAGAGAACATTCTCAACGAATTGCACGAACTACATTTTTAATTAAGCTCTGTTTCAAACTACGGTGTGTGATGAGCGCAGTTTCCATTTACAGTCAGCTGTATTTACTAAAAATATCTTTATTTAAATATAAGAATAAAAGATCAAAGAAACATATTTTTTTTAAGCAATAACAGATAGTTAATGGAAAAAAGCGAAACTGCATAAAGTATTTAAATAAACTGTGTGTCTCACTGTACAAGGTATTGTTCCCTGCTTTTGTAGTTTTACTGTATCTTTAACATGATGGTTTTAAAGGCTCTTCCATTTGTCCTATCGAGCCATCGGAATAGTGATAATGAAAGGCTTTGTGCAATGGAATCCCGTTTATGAATGAAAATATTTCTGCCTCTAGTCAGATTCGACCGCTAGCTTGGCCGGCTTGCGTTTTACCCACTGTGCTACTGGAGCTCCTTCCTGAATCTGCATAATTCAGATATTTATTTATTTTATTTATACAATGTTTAAAGAGGGTGCACCTTTGGCTGCAATAGCCAGTCTAGCAGTTGGCCCTCTATAACAACAACATAAAAACAATACAACATTAAAAAAAAAAAAAAAAAAAAAACTTTTTACATATGTACACAGAAAGATATCAATTTAAAAATGAGTTTGTGTATGCATATAAAAACAAACTACAGCACAGGTTAAGATAAACAAGCCAGTGTCAACAGAATAGTAGGCCTATAATGATACACATTAAAATATATAAACACCTATTGGCGTCTGGCAATAAAATAGCGCTAGGGAGTTAAACATTTATTGCACAGGTATATCATAAAACAACTTGTACCACAGGAGTTTAAAATACCCTTTAACTGACTATACAGTGTGAAATAAAACCGCATGCATTGCACAAGTCTTGATAATTATAAAAACACGATATGACAGACTGGTACGTAAGTTATATTCTTATCAGATTAAATGTATTGCTTGACATTCTTTTTAAAAACTGTTAAAGATGGTGACATTTTTACAATATAAAGTCTTCTGGCCTATATATATACACTATAAAATCGAATTTTTAGCTTTTGTATGACAGAAATTTCTATATTGTATTTGCGAAACTTGATATAAAACGCATGCCGATTCAATAATAACCCTTATTTTCGTGTCTTTGACGCAGGTAACATCAGGATGGACTATGGTTCTTTTCTAAGTAAAGAAGCTAGCAAGAGAAACCCGTCCTTCCTGAGACAGCTCAGTAAGTAAATTTCGGATGTTTACAGATATGTAACATTCATGATGCAGTGATTTTTTTTTCTGTTTAAAATAATAAATGGTGCCCATAAAAGGCACCAGTCCCAATTCAAAATAGTATATTTTTTTTCCAATTGCAAGCTAAAAAATTCCCAATTGCAGGAAGACTTTTTCTAGGGACCATTCTATAAGCATAAATTTACTTTCTTGCTTAGAGAACTGGGCAAGCCAAGTGCACAATAAGTCTACAAACATAGGTTTGTAAATTACAAACACGGTTTTTTACTCAAACCTATGTTTGAAAATCACTGTCATAGGTTTATGGTTTTCTATCATGGGTTTTACAAGCTCTATCATAGGTTTCAGAATCTGACATTTTAAAACTCGTGATTTAACCTTCAAACATAAGTTTGTACAAAATTATGGTTGCCGAGAGCACAATAAGTCTACAAACACAGGTTTATAAATTTCAATCATGGGTTTCGAGTGTAAACATAGGTTTTAAATTTACAATCACAGGTTTTCTGAAACCTATGATAGAGATTTTTTAAAACCCACGATCGAAAACCATAAACCTATGATAGTGATTTTCAAACATAGGTTTGAGTAAAAACCCGTGTTTGTAATTTAAAAACCTATGTTTGTAGACTTATTGTGCACTTAGCTAACATAGTTTGTTGCGAACATAGGTTAGAAGGTTATATCACTGGTTTTAAAATGTTTTTTTTAAACCTATGATAGAACTTTACAAACCTATGTTAGAGACTTTCAAACCTGGGTTAGAAGTTCAAACATAGGTTTGTAATTTTCAAACCTATGTTTGTATACTTATTGTGCACTTAGCTTGCTGGCAAATATATAGCTATATATTATATATTCAATTTCATATCCCCTATCCCACCACTTGAGTCAATAAAGTCTTGAGTCTGAAATTCTAGATTTAAGGAGTATACGACGCGATTTTTCCCAATTCTGTGGGCACCGGCACCATTCCCAAAATAGTGAAAAATATCACTGTGATGCCATAGACTTTTTTATGTCACATACATGGGTCTTTTTATTTTTAGTTTATTTTTGTTCTTTGAAATGCAACAAGAACTTTGGAATTACGATAAGCTGATGTATAGATGGATGGATGGATGACTCTTTTTCGACAGCTTCGAACAAATTAAAAACTGTAAGAATTCTTTCAAGAGCAGAGAACACATTTAGAAGAAGGAAAGTGGGTCAGACTTCGAAGTTTCGGCTCTTCAAGCCTCATCAGTGACCCTGATATGATCTGGCGACGAAAGCCTGAGAATAGGTCGCCAGAGAAAAGTATACTGTAATTTCTTAATTTTTATAAGGCAGTCGATTCAAAGACCGATTAGAATCACAAAAGGTCAAATCACAAGATGAATATAGTCTTCAAAATCCTGCATTATGATAAAGCTCTTTATCATAAAGGGGGGGGAGGGAGTTGGCGAAATTTTGAAGGTAGATGCAATATAAAACCTGGCCTGTTGAGAAGGGGTGGGGTGTGGTTCAAAATGTATTTCGGACTCACTGATGTTGGTGGGATGGGGTCATGAAATGAATGATATACTTTTCTTTTACATTTGACTTTTAATATGTTTTGCCTTCGAGGGGAAGGAGGAGTGCTTCGCCCACAAGACCCCATTCTACATCTTTAGTGTCATTTGCACCAAATATGGCTTCAAGAAAGTAGCTCATATTGCAGCCCTTCATACTTTTACACACATACACACATAACTACAGAACGGTATTTGAAGACAAATCTGCGGTATGCATACACGTGTTTTGAGTGCTGATGAAGATAAGTCCAACCTATTCTTTCCGATTTCTCAATATGTGTAAAAAGTTTTTTTCAATCTCTGTAAGGACTCCTCACCAACTACTCTGTAAGGACTTTTCTTTCACCAACTAAGGAGGCCGAAGATTTGTACATTAATTATTACTTGATAAATTGTACGAAGGACATGCTGGAATACGGGCCAGCATGTCCTTCGTACAATTTATCAAAGGGATTTTAGCCCGCGACTGTCAGCACCATAGGTGAGCGTCTCTACTACTGGATGGACTACAGCACCTCTATTTTTTTTTTTTTTTTTTTGGCGGAGAGGAGAAAGGGTAAAAAAATTCTACTATGTACCATAATAGTGACAGTTTACAATGCTATAATTTAAAACTTCAGCGCGCTTGATATGTTGATGGAGATAATTCCAACATATTCCTTCTGATTTCTCAACATGTGTTAAAGTTCTTTCAAGGACTTCTCACCAGCTAAGGAGGCCGATGGTTTTCTTTTGCTAACTTACACATTAATTATTACTTGATAACTTGAACGAAGGACATGGTTACCGATTTCATAATTTTGGTATAAGTTTGTTTGTACTTCCGAGTGGTCAGGTAATAAACGTTTGGTCAGACTCAAGCGTTGCTTGTACAATTAGATGAATCTAACTGAACGCCACTGGTAAGAAATAATATCAAAAATTACAAAACAAGACTCTCTCCTTTAATACTTAAAGGATTACTAATTGTTTGTACAGTATAAAAGTTAGTTTGATGATGCTTCAAAAACTACTGACGTTTATAGTTTATTTCTTGTGTATTACAGTTGACGGACTCGGTGGCATTGATGACTCCTACATTATTTTAGCGGGTGGCCTTCCCTCGGAAACGGTGTTCCCCTTCCGTTCGGCAGAGCTGACGTTAAGGTACATGTAAGAGCACACCAACTAGAGCTTTTGACTTTCAAATCAGTAACTAGATTTAAACGACATCGGTTGATCATTGTATCTATTGATGAAAAAGATGTTTCGGAATGTATAATCTGTCTGTAAATAATACAGGCTGGCTGTGGTTGCAGTCAGACTAGTCTAGTTGCAAAGGTTTTTAGCTCCCCTGGGCTTCTGCTAAGCTTATAGTATAAGCAGACTCTGTGGTGCCCCAATGACCTTGGTTTTGGGAGAGAATAGAAAAAATAGTAGACCAAAAGGGAGCGATACACGATCTACAAGTACACTGCAAAAATAAACGGTAGATTTTACGGTAAAATAACTGGCAACCAGCTGCCAGTCCTTTTACCCTTATTTTTACGGGCGCCCGTAAAAATTGCAGGAATTATCAAGCAGAGTGGGACAGAATAGAGCAGATGTCGCTTTGGTCAGTTAGCCCTTCAACAATATAAAGCTATTTTCGAGTGCAGCCAGTTAACATAAAACTTCCATTTCGTGATTTCCAAAAATGTCTTACAGGCAAACGCCCGTAAAAATAACCGTAAAAGGACTGGCAGCTGGCTTCTAGTCATTCTACCGTAAAATCTACAGTGTTTTTACAGTGTAGTATAAGATCATATTTTATTAAAAACCATTAATTTAATTTCATTCTGATTGACTGACATAAACTTTAGTGTATATTTGATGTAGTGGCTATAGATTGAATCGTGTATTATGTGCGTGTGCGTGCGTATTCATAATTTTTCAAAGGATTGAAGTCTATTTTTGTTAATTTCTAATATTCTTAGAATATTTAAACTAACGTTACCAATTGCTATATACCACACATGCCAGAAAACGTTGTGGGATCTTGATTTAACAATTTTTTTATTTGAAACACACACACACACTTTTAATACAGATACTATTCTTCGCAGGGATGGCTCTACTCTAGAAGTAAGCGAAGAAGACATGGCCACCTGTCTCCAGTACGGAGTTACTGCAGGGTATATCATATGCTGTTATAATTTATAGCATTTTGTTTGTATTTTAGGCCTAATGAAAATTTGAATTACAAATGTCTCTACAATTGCACGTTGTTGACTAATATCGGCACCGTGCAGAAAACTGGCGCATGACTACCCAAATCTTTTATCTGTCTCATCACGATTTATTTTATATGTGGTACTATAATTTCTTACCAATGTTAGATTGATTGATAGATTGTTTTGAGTTTAACGGCCTTTTGAGACAGTATTTCAGTCTATATCGGGCCGTCTCACAGAGAGGGAGAAAGAATATCCAAACAACCCCCATTCGCACCTACTACAAGCACAGTAGGCCCTTGCCCTACTATGTTCCAAATCAGTAGGACGCCCCGGCACTGAAAGTTATACACAGCACCATCGCACCACCCGACCACCCCCTCTTACCAATGAACTTGAGACCTACGAACGGCAGTAGTGTAGTGTGTCATGAATGAGAGAGACAACGCGTGGTCTTTTTTCTTTTTCTGTCATGTCATAACTATACTCCTTTTGAATAATTTTGCGCTCACCGTAATGACATGCAACTCTTGACCTCTTCATTCATAATTTATCTGCCCTTCGCAACTTGTTTTTATGACGACGGGGGAGACTATCGCTTTGTGATGATTTCTTTTTTAAGCTATCCAGAATTGGTGGAGTGGGTTAGTGAACTAACTAGGTTACTACATGACCCACCAACAGCGAAAGTTCCCGACCACCCGGGCAAAGTACAGACCATCTTAACAAATGGGGCATTGGACGGTATATACAAAGTATGCAAGGGTAACATGAGCCGCGACACGACAAAACCAATAATGTGAAATGCGCGTCCAGCGCAGACTCAGATCAGCCTGGGCATCCGCCCAGTCTGGTCACAGTCTTCGCTGTCCACATGGAGCTAGCTTAGACCCTTAGCTACCCTTTACGTGCACAGCAAAGACTCTCATCATACTGGGCGGCTGAGTCTGCGCAGGGCGTATATGCCACTTTGTTGGTTTCGTCGTGTCGCGGCCCACATGGGGTACGTCTGCAAGATGGTTTGTGTTGCAATATGACAAAGGATGCTTATGGCATATGCAAACAGTAAAACGCAGACCAGCCTGTGAATCTGCGCAAGCTGGTCAGATTTTTTTTTGCTGTTCGCACACACCATGTATGCACAATGCGAATCTACAGTCTAAAAAAAGGCTCTAGTTACACTGCCCAGATTCACAGACGGTTTTAGTCTTTACTGTTCGTACATACGTTCACGAACTATTGTGTGTGGTGTGGCTCATTTAAGAACGATTAATAAGCCGAGACATGACAAAACCAGCAATGTGGGATGTGCGCCCAGCGCAGACTCAGATAAGCCTGGGCATCCGCTAGCTTAGGTTCTTAGCTACAATGCAAGCGCACAGCGAAAACTCAGTCTGCCCTGGCGGATGTAAGACTTCGCTGGGCGCACATGCCAATTTGTTGGTTATTTTTGTGTCGCGGCTCATTTCTGCTACCAAATGGATGTTCATCCGATATACTGCCGCAGCTTCAGTATGACAGAATGTCACCCTCCCTTCCTTTTGAAACAATGCAATCCGAATTTGAAAGGGATTTTTGAAGCACAGAATAAAAATGGAGGCAAAGAACTTTGAGCTTAGAATAGTTTTTCATTCACGTAGGTACAAATCAAGTTTGAAATGAAGAAAGAAAACTGAATAAGCCGATAGTCCAGCAACTGTCATTTTGTTAAACAAGAGGGCCATTAGGTCCTGTTCGCTCCCCTGAGCCCAGAGACTGACATCTGATATGAAGGTTTGGGACATTTGTTTTCGATATTAACTTACCGATCTTTTGTAGACATTGGTAACAGTGCCAAAATGGTGGTTAGCAACGTAACCAGGCATAGTAGCTTTAGAGAGAAATGATCTTAAAATATTCAACCTAAGTGACAATTGGCCAAGGTCACTTAATGATCTTAACCTTTAGAAAATCATCGGGATTGACGTCGACTGCATTTCCACATCACAGAGTAAAATAGCAACAGAAAAATGCACTTTTTTAGGGTTTTCCCATTCGAAAGCTTAAGGGACCAAATTCGACCTTGTCGTAAAAGCCGTCAGCGTCAATCCGAGGTCATCATTCTTATAATCTTTGTAGTACAAGAGTCCTAAATGCTCCATATCAAGTTTCAAGGCAATCCGCCCTTTGGTTCTGAAGAAAAAGATTTTTTAAATGTTTTTGGCATGGCAACGGTGGCCATCTTGATCATGTGACTCAGACCAACTGACTATAAGATCTTCTCATCCCACACAGGTTTCACATGAAATATAATTGTCATTAACCTATTTGTTTCTGAGAGAAAGGCCTTTAGAATATTCAACCCAAGTAACTTTTGGCCAATATCACTGAATGACCTTGACCTCTTGAAGTCCATGGGGTTGAAGTCGACTGCATTTCCATATCATAGAGTCTAACAGCAACAGGAGAATGCACTGTTTCAGCTTCTCCCATTTAAAAGTCTAATGGACTAAATTTAACCTTGCTCTAAAATAGGTCTATATCAACCCAGGATCATTAGTCATATAACCTATTACCCACTCATCCCCCTCCTCCCCCCGCGCGCCCCCCCCCCCCCCCCGCTCACAGCCTGCAAGGCAGAGATACTCGAACACACGTCTGAAGGTTGCTTGTAAAATTTAATTGAAATTGGCTTGGTAGTTTCAGAGGAGAAATCCTTTGAAAAGGCTGACAGAGGACGGACAAGTGACCCTTAGTCAAGGTTACTAAATGACCTTGACCTCTAAAATACACAGGGTTTGAAGTCGACTGCCTTTCTATATCACAGAGTATAGTAGAAACAGAAAATGCACTTTTTCAGCTCCTCCCATTTAAAAGTCCTAGGGACTAAATTTGACATTGCCATAAAGTAGGTCATGGTCAACTCGGGGTCATAATCAGTATAATTTTTGTAGCTCTAGAGTCTTAGATGCTACATCTTAAGTTCAAGGCAATTGGCCAAGTGGTCCTGTAGAAGAAGATTCTTTTAAGGTTTTTTAAATATATGAGCATGGCGGCCATCTTGGTCATGTGACCGGCTGGACCAAATACTTGTACATGAACTCCCTTTGCCTGGAGGCTGCATATGAAATTCAATTGAAACTGGCTCAGTAGTTTCAGAGGAGAAGTCCTTTGAATGTAGTGACAGACGATGGATGGACGCCAGAGGCTACCGTCCTTTTAGTTCCCCCGGAGCCCTTGGCTCAGGGGAGCTAAAAGCTAATAATTTACCAAATGCTTCACAAATCTTGCAATTTGCATTATTCTATTGCATTTCATGGACAGCCTGACAGCAACTCTTTATTCGGCGAACATAAACGAGTCTGGTGTTGAGCTGGTTGAATCAAACATTCTAGATACACAATAATACATATGTACTAGCATTTGAGGTGGAACTAAGTCAACATTTTAAAGCTGTCTCCTGACTTGACAACTGAGAATCAAAGACTAGACGGCGAACAGTGTAGATCAAGATGAGGTGGCTCATTATGAACTTGTTTTATTTTGGTTCTTTAAATGATTAAGCCCACATAAGAGAATAATTCGAGGCCAGGGTAATCTTTTCAAATTTGTATCCTTTCATATTAAACAAGTGCATCCACTAAAGCCTTGTGAACTGCCTTACAAGTGTTCGGAGAAGTCGATTTCCAACATCACAGGGACCAACCGTAACGCCGGAAAAGTGGTCGAAACGCAGGATTTGCGGTGTTTTAACGCCGGATTTCGGTATGTTTCGTAGAATTCGCCGCCATTTTTGTTGACAGTTTCCGAGGTGGGTTGAAAAAACTATTTATTTATAACGTAAGGAGATTTTGTGTGAGCATTAGAACTAGCCTATCCGGATCTACATAGATGCCTTTAATCGCCAGATCTTCTGTTGGTACATAGATATTGTTGAAATATGCAATCAGTCAAGGAGAAAATTGTTTTGCATGTTCGACCAAACGCTCAGACAGCATTTGAAGCCAGAGGGTTCGTACTTTCTTCAGTTTCCTTAAATTCTTGACCAACTGGTGGATGAATTTGCATTTATAAATAAAACTACATCTTACACAGCCGATTGCATAGGATCTTTTGCCCGAGGAGGCACAGACTGAGACACAATATGCAAAATTCAAAGTAACGCCGGATAATGTGGTAACTTCAGGTTTCTCATTTGGCCAGTATTTTCACAGACAAACATATCTGAAAGGGTAAAACACAGGTAAAATGCTTATGATAATGCAGTTTAGGCGCAAGACTGCTCCCTTCAGCATTCCATGAGAGACACCATGAATTTTTCAATATTTTCTTTGTGGAAATTTCCAGGAGTATTTTTGTTTTCGCCAGTTTTTATTTTAAGACATGTCTTCTTCTGGCATGTTTCATATTCCTTTTAGGTTGAAAGGCCAGGTGAAGGAAATATATTCTCCAAGCTGTGAATAACTACAAATATCTGGTTCTATTCTATTCTATTCTTTACCTTACAAGGTCGTTTGGGCACCACAGATGACTTCAAAACTATCCCTTTCCACCTTGTCCTGTTTTCAGCTGCCCTAGCTGAGCTGGCGAAATCCATTCTTGTCCACTCCTTAATATCATTGTCATCACCTCTTCTTCTGTCTACCTCTTCTTCTTTCATTGTGCCCTGTAGAAACGTCTTTGCCAAACCAGAAGACCTTGAGACGTGTACAAACCACCTTGGTTTCCGTTTCTTGACCAGGGACAGAAGTTCATTATATTCTTCAATGGCCGCTTGGATCTTTCTGCGAACCTCTTCATGGGTTATATGGGCCTTGTACGAAATGTTTAGTAATCTTCGGTAGCATCTCATTTCAAAGGCCTGCGTTTCTCTGACTCTGCTGTCAAGATCCACTATTCACAGGCATACAGAAATATGGAAATTACAAGAGAGCGCATTAGTTTTACCTTTGATCCAAGAGATAGGCCGTTATTTCTCCTAATTGTCTTCAGCTTTATAAAAGCTGAAGTGGCCTGTTCAATCCTTGAGAGAACCTCCCGTTTAGACCCATCATCTGAGACAACTGCTCTAAGGTATATGAAACGTGTTACAGTACCCAGCTTCTGTCCTTTTATCTTGATCTCCCTCTGGATGTCATTGACGCTGTTTGTCATCAGTTTAGTCTTCTTAGCACTGATCTCCATCTTAAACCTTTTGCACGGTTGGCGAGACTTTCAACTGGGGCTTCTTATTCCTGCTCTACCACAGCTAGAGCGTCTTTGTCATCTGCAAACTGCAGATACGTAATATTTCTGCCGCCTTTGCTAACCTTTCGTCATGTTCTTCCAGAGCATCAGACACGATGAGTTCGAGAAAAAATGTTGAACAGGGTGGGTGACAAAGGACATCCTTGCCTTACTCTATCTGTTGTTCTGAATCATTCTTTCGCGCTGCCATTCATCAGGAATGCACTTGTAGCCTTTACGCAGAGCTGCTCAACGGTGCAAACTAGATTTGCACTGATATTGTACTTCCGCATTGTGGCCCATGAGCCTGCATGCCATACTCTTCCAGAGGCTTTTTTGAAATTAATGAAGACATGGTACAGGTTTATTGATTTTTAAGATACTTTTCACACAAGATTCTAAGGTTGAAGAGCTGTTCTGTGGTACTCCTTTCTGCTCTGAACCCGGTTCACCCCAGGTTAAATCCCCTGGCATTTCTTATTTCCGTTTTTATGCCAAGAACTTCAAAGAAGTTGAAAGGGCAAGTTGGTGTCGCCTTATCTGTTCGTCAGTTCTTCCTCTCGTCCTTAACGCCTGATGCAGCTACTGGGCTGGAGAACCATTGCGCCTAGGAAATTGAAAGTTATTTCCCTGACAATCATTACTGATGTAGCTACTAGGCTCAAGAACCATTGTGCCTAGGGTTTCGCAATCCCATATACCAATATGTCATGAATACTGAGGGGACCCATGTTGTTTTCCTCTGTCAGATTTGTACTTTTATTATAGTTACCTCCCCTTTCTTAAAATTAAGATAAAGTCGCGTTACCATAATATCTAAAGAAGTATTAAAGCTAGGATAATGATATTTAGTATACAGTTTTGGGGTGAGATGTACAAGATCTGATTAATCTTTGGGCAAATTTGGTTGAAAATGACTGAGTTAGGCCCTTCAGTATTCAAATTTGCAATTTTTCCGACTTCTGAACCAGTTTGCCCAGTTTTGGGAAACAAGTAGTCCTTGATGTACAAAAAGTTTTGGCAAAGATAAATAAATGTGTTAATTAATCCTGATGGTCGCCTATGCAGATATGGGCTCAAGAACCACTGGCTGTAGAAGTTGAAATTAACAATGTATATATGTTTAGGTCATGAAAAAAGTGAAAGCCCATTTTTTGCAGCCGTCGAACTTGTACTTTTAGAGTTACCTCCCTTTATCAAAATAAAATCGAAATCTTATTAGCACAATATCTGAATAATCCTTTGCGAAAGGATGTTAACATTTAGCTTTAATATCAGATGTAGAAGAATTTATTAACATTTGGGCAAATTTCGTTTGAAAATGATGGAGAGATGCCCCTTGCTTGAATGAGATAATTTCTCAACTTCTAGGAAGCTGTTTTTTTTTTTTGTTTGTTTTTTCTATATTATTAGTATGAAATGTGTCATATATTTTGGTAAAGGTGAGGAAAATATTCTTGTGTTTTTTTGACTTTTGGACTTACATATTTAGATTAAACAAAATTTTAACAAAACATCTAGAGAACCATTTGAGATGGGATTGTGACATATGGCATACAGCTTGGAATCAGTATGTAGATAATCTGATTAATTTCTGAGAAATTTTCATAAAATTAATAGCACTGTGTCCCTTTTTCAGATTTAGACATTGTAAAGCTTTGCTCCTTTAGTTCACGCTAAAGGTTGAAGGCATAGTCTTTCACAAACACAGTCTCTAGTTAAAGTAGACATGCCAGAGATTATACATTGCTGCATAAGACGCCGTATAATGGAAAATTTTCGCGTCGCCTAATTTTCGCGGAATTTTGCGGTCGGACTCCACAAAATATTTTCCATGTTTCTACAAAATAGTAATAAGAAAGGGGAGGGGGGGGATATCAATAAGGTGCCTGGGTTTTCTGCATCCTACCAAAGTTTTATTTGTTTGACTGATGTTATACTCTAGTGTGTCTAGTTTATTAAACCATATGTGACTTTGGTACAGAGTACAGCAGACAGACAGGATTTGATAAAATGATTAACAGAACATCTAAACTATATTTCCATATCATTTTATTTGGTTTGATTTGAACATATGTTGTCAAAAAAGACTTCCTTTGACATTTAGCATTTTTTTATATTTTTGACCTCAATTTTCAATATTTCTTGGCCTTATTGTTAAATGAACAGACATGTTATCATCAAACTCATATCAAGGAAGTACCTTGAGAAGGACATTCAGATGATGTGACCAGAATATCACAATAGCATAGTTTTCATGGTCGACTGAACACATAAACTTGCTTGGAAGATGGTTTTCTTTCTATTTTGACCTAGAATTACGAACCTTTGGTCAAATTACTATTTTAACTGCTATATTATGCCCCACGCCCCCGCCACTAAAGGTGAGGGAATACGTATTGGCTTCAGTGCGGATGTCGTTGGCATCTGCAATTGTGTATGTGTCACATATTAAGTCCTTCTGTGACCTTGGAAACAAGGTCAAGGTCATCAAAATCTGACCTTGACCTTGTTTCCAAGGTCAAAGTATGTGACCCAGACACAAATGCAGACGCCAAGGAGATCCGATCTGAAGCCAATATGTATTCTTTCACCTTTAGTGACGGGGGTGTAGGGCATAATATAGCAGTTAAAATAGTAATTTGGCCAAAGGTTCGTAATTCTAGGTCAAAATTAAATGAAAAAACATCTCCTGAGCAAGTTTATGTGTTCAGTCGACCATGAAAACTAGGTAATTGTGAAATTCTGGTCACATCATCCGAATGTCTTGGCCAGGGTGCTTCCTAGACATTAGTTTGATGACAACTAGTCTGTTTATTTAACAATAAGGCCAAGAAATATTGAAAATTGAGGACAAAAATATAAAAAAATGTTGAATGTCAAAGGAAGTCTTTTTTGACAACATATGTTCAAATCAAACCAAATAAATTGATATGGAAATATAGTTTAGATGTTCTGTTAATCATTTTATTAAATCCTGTCTGTCTGCTGTACTCTTCTACCAAATGAGAATGTTTTTACAAGACAGGCTAAAACCATGTTGGATTACCCCACCCACTTCTGTGGACCCTTAGCTCAGTGAGTAGGGCTTTCCGACCAAAGTCACATATGGTTCAATAAACTAGACACATTGTAGTATACCATCAGTTAAAAAAAGAAAACATTGGTAGGATGCAGAAAACCCACCTTATTGATACCCCCCCCCCCTTGAAACGTCCAAACATATGGTTTGCCGTATTCAAAGCGCCTCACAAAACCTTAAAAGTAGGTAGATATAGAGCTATTATTTTCAGTTGACTGTTTCTGTGAGTAAACATTGGTTTGTACAAATGTTTATCTTACGTTTTTTTTGTGTGAAATAAGGATTGGTATCCACCCAAAAGGAGCCGATTCTATCTAAACAAATATGTTCAGTGTAAAGTGATTACAGTTTCTTTACGTTTCTCTCTCCTTTTACGTCTTGACTTTTCAGTCAAGCCAATATTTTACAGGACAAAAACAATTTTTATTTTCGTGGATATTCACATCCGCAAAAAATAAAAACCGCGAAAATTGATCCTTATGTTTTTGGGGCAAATCCGCGAAAATTTTTCGACGCGAAATTTTTCCATTATAGCGAGCATCGCGAGCGGGCCCGAAGGGCCCGCTAGCCCGAAGGGCGAGCTCTTATGGTAGGACATTAGTCAAAAGAAAATGTAGATGATGTTGCATATGTTGCTTCAGAAATCCATCGTTCGATTTCTCGACCGGAATTTACCTCCATATGGGGGCTGCCATCATGATTAAACAGGAAGTTTGATCGATTTCAACAAACTGTCTCTCTGTTTCGTCTCTGAACACTACTCATGGTTGCTATTCTCCGTAGACACAAAGATAAACACATTCTTATTCACAAAACCTGATATGTGTATGTAAATAATTTTAACGTTCGACCGGAAGTTGAAAAATAAACTGTGATGCAATCGTAACACTTCGGTCAATTCCAAAGGCGAGGATTCCGATTGCTGCAACGTTGACGGGTTATCCTAAAAAATCCTACATCGACATAGAACAGAATAGAATATATGGCCCTTCATAAGGACTACAGCGATGCTCGCCAATAGGCAGTGCCTATTTTCATATTACGGTATATGCTAATGTTGTGAAGCCTTTATTTGCAGAGTTAGCTTCAGCAGTGTCTTTTGGCTGGCAAGTATTAATCCATCAATCAGTCAGTCAGTCAGTAAATCAATCCAAATTGCACCGACAGGAAACATAACATTTAAAATGAAGTACGAGTCACTAAACATAATATAAGCCTTGAATGCAAGGCAGTCAGCTCTTTCTTCGCCATATTAGGTCCTTACAATGTTTAAACATTGATTCAGCACATATACTATGAAGATAGCCATAAAATATAGCCACAGCGCCTTCTTTTCTTTTCTTCTTGGTGCCTTGTTCGGTTCCTGTTCTGCTACTAACTATCTGCGACCCAAAACTTTTGTTTGTATGGTTTGTCAGGTGTTACTACTCAATATTACAGTCAAGAACAGTTGGTCTCCCAAGAGATTATGCATTAGAAAATGAATGATAGGAATGACGTATAGAAGAAGACGCACACATTAAAAACCTGGCCCACACTTCCCACATCTGCTGCAAGCACAACAACCCCTTGTCCTACTATATTCCAATTCAGTAGCACGCCCCTGCACTAGAAGCTACCTAGCACCATAACGACATACAGCCACCAACGACCCAAAATATAACTTCAGAGAACATGTTGACAGAAATGCTATTATGAAGACACGATTTTAATAGAGCTGCAAAAGGAACATTGGCTTTTGAGGTTATAATATATAACACATTTCTGTGTAAAAGCTCAAAAGTGATACAGAAATACGGTTGCACATGAAGGACATAGTTTCAATCAGAATGTTAACACGTATGCAACTCGGTTGTCAAATCAGATATATCGGTCACTTGAAGTATCCAGACGCACAATGCTACCGCGATCGTGAGAACCATCAGCTAAGAGTGAGGTCTCCAAATAATTTTGGAAGGAGTCTTGGAACAACGATATTTTAGGGAGCACAACTTGGTACATGTATATGAGACATGGTCATTTTTGGACAACAACGGACATCAGAAATTAAGATATTTATTTTGGTGCCAACTTAGATAATATTGTAGTCTTAGTCTGTTAGGAAACTAGGGAAATAGGTACCCTCTGCGAATCCCACAACAGTATACCAAAGCTTATGCTAGCCCATTTTTCCAGTTGATAACTATATAAGTAACTGAAATGACTTTTATTTGTCACCGACATAATTACCTTTCAAACTTATATTGTAGCATTCAGTAAAGGAATAATAACACAAAAATGACACCAAACGCCTCATTGCAAATGTGGCAAGTAAGTGAACAGCTTTTTATCAAACAGATAACCACTAAGCTGACCTCATTGGAGCTTACAATATATGGCGGCCTCATTGGCCGAGTGATAAAATGGTAATCTTACCGCCAGCTCGGGTCACATGTGGGACTAGACAAGTTCTACTTGTGGGTGGTCAGGAGCGGCCTTTCTTAAGGCTAAATTGTATTAACATAAGAATTTTACCTGCGCTTTACTCTTTTAAATGTGTTTATCTGTGAAAATACTGGCCAAATGAGAAACCAGAAGTTGCCACTTTATCCGGCGTTACTTTGAATTTCGCATATTGTGTTTCGATCTGTGCTTCCTCGGACAAAAAATCATGAGCAATCGGCTGTTTACTATGTAGTCATATTAAAAAATGCTAATTCATCCACCAGTTGGTCAAAAAGTAAGGAAACTGAAAAAAGTACGAACCCTCTTGCTTCAAATGCTGTCTGAGCGTTTGGCCGAACATGCAAAACAATTTTCTCCTTGACTGATTGCATATTTCAACAATATCTATGTACCAACAGAAGATCTGGCGATTAAAGCCATCTTTGTAGATCCGGATAGCCTAGTTCTAATGCTCACACAAAATCTCCTTACGTTATAAATAAATAGTTTTTTCAACCCACCTCGGAAACTGTCAACAAAAATGGCGGCGAATCCTACGAAAAATACCGCAATCCGGCGTGAAAATACCGCAAATCCTGCGTTTCGACCGCTTTTCCGGCGTTACGGTTGGTCCCTGTGAATATACGGCCATCTTTTTTGATAGGAGTCGTTTTGGATTTAAAGGTCCTTTGAGCCCTTGCCCACCTTTAGCCGATTACTATATGGTGTTTATATACTGGACAAAAAAGTTAAGGATCAAACATTAGATTGAAATTTTTCTATTGAAAACAGTGCTTTTCAAAAAATCATTTTCTTCAGTTAAATACATCTAACAATGCTTCACAGGATTGCATGACACATATTGGAATCCGATCACGTGACACACCTGCAGAAATGAATAAACGGGCACACCCCTAAAATCAGAGTGAAACTGGCATTAACACAAAACTGAATGTCCATTATTTTTAGCTTTATCAATGCAATTTTTTTTTCACCTCTCAGTGTGACCTCCATGTACCTGAATAGCTGCATGAAAGCCACTCGGTGTGCTTCTGGTAAATCCCAAGAGGCCCATTTAGGGATTCGTTTGCCATTTTTCACGAAAGGCCTAAATGAGCTCTCTTTTAAGATTCAGGAAGCCTCTCGTGATCAGGATTGGCGGTGTAGCATGTCCAAAGAATGCTCAATCGGATTTAAAACTCGTGCTTAAATTGACATGTCAATGCAGGCGATCGTTCCTCTCGCTAGGTACTGGTCCACCACATTTGCCCTGTGATTCGATGATGTCATTGCCAAAAACTTCAGCAAACGGTCTCGTAACTGGATAAAACATATCATTCCTAACTCGAACACCAATCAGAGTGCCTCTCTCTGTCATGCGCAAATCCACACTGCTGCCAATCCAGATGCCAGACCATCCATCATCCACCCTCCTCGAGACATGTCATATTCAACTACACAATTTAATTCAAAGTCTACACGACGTGTACCTGGCTTGCGTCACACCCTTCTCCCATCATCGTGGATATCTACATACAAATCTGGACTCATCTGTGAAAAGAATATGGGCCCAATGACCCAGCTGCCAATTTCTGTTACTTTTTGCCGACTGTTGCCTCGCATCTCTATGGAATCGCATCAATCCTGGCCTCATTACCAGAATGTCAGCGCGCAAATTAACTGTGTGAAGTCTGGTTCTAACCGTTTTCGCTAAAATTGGCCGATTCAATCATTTAACGGACAAAAAAATGTACGTCCTCAGTGTTATTGTGATAAACCAGTAGCTTGGGACAGAGACTATCACCAGTATGGACAAGTGTAGTTGATCACAAGTTTTGAATCTGGTTGAACATGCTTGAGAGATGTTACAACACACCAATTCTAATCACCAGACGCTTCAGAGAACTCCATGAGAGCCAATTTAGGCCTTTCATGAAAAATGGCAAAAAAGTCCCCAAATGAGCCTCTAGCGTATTACCAAAAGAACACCGAGTAGCTGCAATGCAGATATTTAGACCCCCAGAGATATCGATGAGCACTGGCAATGGTTTTGCATGGATAAAGACAAGAATCACGGACATTCAATTTTGTGGTGATGCCAATTTTCACTTCAATTTTAGGGGTATATCTGTTTATTCGTTTCTAGTGGTATGTCACGTGATCCGATTCCAACAACTGGAACTTATATCTTCAATGCGCGCTTAGTAGTGCAATCGGTTACCTGTTACCTGGAGAGAGTATTAGTGTTAATGCAGTTATTTCCCTTAGACCCGGGGAGCGATAAGCATTAATCGATATTAGGAATGTCATATCGATGTCAATATCCCAGGATCTGTACAGGTGTTGAACTTCTCTGAAGCCGGTTTTGTCATCACTGTGTTTAAATAACAATACGAATGAGCTGGATGGAAACATTTTTTAATTTTTAACAATGTGGATTTTCATTTTCTTTTTCTCAGATCAAATCAATTTACTTTTTCACTTGCTCCTTTTCGTTTAAATAAGTCTCTATATTTTGCCCCTCTCTCTGATATTTTGGTCAAATTTCATAAGAATTGGCGAGAAAATAAATCTGATTATTGGTCAGTTTTGACAGCGGTTTGGTTTAGTTTCTGACAATAAAAACATAAAATTACTTATAATAATGAAATTGTGATATTTCGATCCATTTGTATGTCTCATCTTTATGGTTAGATTAAGCCGGATACAGATATCTATCCACCCACATAGTTTTTTTTGCCCCGCCCATCGGGGCTCGCGAAATAGACTGGCTGCCTGGTGCTTCTGCGACAGAGCTGCTGACCTGGATGTCATCTATCGCAGGCCGAGCAATACTTATAGTCCTACAAATTCAGAGGCAACATCTCGACATGACTAAATTTTTTTTCTTGGACGTAAAAACACTACTCAACAGGAATGATAACCTTTTGCTCTTGATTTTCTGTTTTGACAATACTGATTAAAAGTTTTATTTAAATTGTGTCTTTCGGCATGTAACTAACCTGCGCTATTTAAAACATTAAAGATAAAAAAATAAGATTAGTCAGACTTTCTCTGTTTTTCTGCGAACAAAAATAAATAAACAAATGAGCCGTACCACGAAAAAAATCAATTGACATGTGCGCCCTGCGAACACTCAGAATAGCGTGTGTTTTCGCCCATCTGATCTGGGTCTTCGCTGTCCGCATAGAGGTAGCTTAGACCATTGCCTGTCGTGTAAGCGCATAGCGAAGATTCTGATTAGTCTGGACGGCTGCCAAGGCTGATCTGAGTCTTGGCAGGGCGCTATGGCACTGCGTTGATTTTGTTGCGACGCGACTGAAATTACAGTTTTATTCAAAAATAATCTTTAGAAAGACGTTCGGATTAAATATCCACTTCTGACCTTCATTGCCGTTAGCAGGTGTTAATTTTGAAATTGCATTGTTTTGACAAGACGTGTGCCCAGCTGTGTTTTCACACTTTCCGACCGGCAGAGATTACTCAGTTGATGTCTTTAGCAAACAATTAAATGAGCCTCGACAAAGGTGCACGTACGCCCAGCGAAGTCTTAGATCAGCCTGCCGTCTGCTTGATCTAATCAGAGGCTTCGCTATCAGTATGGAGGTAGCTTAGAGTCTTAGCTACCCTTTAAACGCACAGCACAGGAATTCGGATCAGTTTGGTTTGTGCAGAAACACGGGTAAGGTTATGTACAAACTCAAATGAAACTAAAATTGACAAATTATTAACTGATCATAAACTCATCCCAGTGTTTTGCAAGTGCATAAGCTGGTCTGAGTCAGTTTGCATATATAATTAATTCAAAATACATTAATATTTTTCCATTTATTTTTGTTCATATCATGATGACTTTATAACAAACTTTAACGGTTTGACATTACGGAAACAGTTAAGAGGTAATATCGGATTTTATGATCGATAATCGATTAATCCTCGTGTAATTATAAGCATGTTAATTGTACTGTATATTGTCAACAAATTCCGATCAGCTTGCGCAAACTGATCAGACACTGTTCAGTTTTATCAGTTTATCATTTCAGAGGCTAATAAGTTTCCGCAGATGCACAGGTTTATTATCGTAAGTACTCATATTAGCAAAAAAAAAAAAAAAAAAATAGCACAAAAAATATTTTTCAATATTCCTTGCTAGCTTCACTAAAACAGTCATAATTCAAACTGACAAACTTGCATTATGAACAGAAATATTACTAATAAAGTTAAGGATAAAAAATATTTTTATAGCCTTGCAAGAAAAATGTTTCACAGCAATTTTTTCCCATAGCGATTAATCCTTACACTACCACGGTTACGAGAAATTCTTCACCATGATTTAGTTTCTTGCATTAATTTTTCGGCAGTAATATCTTAAGAGAGCAATACAGTGTATGCATCTTCGTGTCTCCCGATTATGAATGAGCAAATCTGCCAGTCAAAAATACAATTCTATGGATTCTAAAATTCTACCCTGGGATACACAGAACATATTTCGGTTTCTTTGATAAAAACGCCCCACCACATTCAAATAAATTTCGATCAAAAATGTTAGAACAAACATTAGCAATTATCAATAATTAACAGACTGATCGAACATTACCAAAAAATATGTGATTGGTTTACAAAGTTTTTTTAGCTTATTAAGGGAGTTTTTAAAACTACAAGTAGTCGATTAACTGTCTGTTCATTTTTGATAGTCACGTGTAGGAGTTACGTGACTTCTTTCTCTTTTTTCCTTTCTTGTGTTCATTCGTTTATTCTTTCTTTCCTTCTTCGTTTTTTAATAAGACAATATAAATATTCTTCCTTTCTTAGATCATAACAGCACATATATAAATACATATAAACAAAACACGAATACCAAGAAACGATGTGGTGTAAGCCTTTAAGCAATATAGGCGGATTTGGACTTAAACTATTTGAAACTATTATGAGCGAGGTTGTTTCGAAACGCGACTTTCTGTATGTTTAGAGATCGATGGAAGTAACTTATAATATACTTATTTTATAATGAATTATACCATTGTAAACCTTGTAAAATTCTCTAAGTGGTGATAACTTATAATAGTTTTATAGAAAATCCGATCATTTTCAAATTTTAGGCTGAACATAGCTTCTTAGGCATTTTCGACAATATTCTTATAATATTTCATGTGACTGAAGCTTCAAACTTCAAAAGCCGATGGAAGTATCAAAACATGAAGTTAATTTGTATATTTTTATACCCTATTAAAGGACAAAGACTGAAGTTTATGATCATAACTTATAAAAAATTGTCGTAATATCATAAATGTATTTAATTTCACATTTTATATTATATTCCTATGTAATTGCATATAACACACGACTTTATTTGAACAGGTAAGCTATCGGATAAACCCGTAAGTCGCTATCGGTACTTTCCGCCATATTGAAGCATTAAGTTCCCTATGTATTTTTCATGTATATGTATATATGTAATTTCTGTGAATAAAATATTGTTTAAACCAATATTTTTCATGCATTTCTGTGCCGCTTTGAAAGCCGTATTGAACAGAAGAAAATTAATTTTTGATAATTTATTTTCTTGATTTAAGCTTCGGTCATATATTTGATCCCTAACTTTTTTGTCCAGTATATAATAATCAATTTTCACTACAGATTGTCACAAGTCTAATGGATGAAGGTGATACGTTACTTACTGAGGAACCAGTGTTTTCGAGTTTCCTAAATGTAGTATGTATTGTTATCATTATTACAGATAATTTGCTATATAGTGTCGCTTATATCCTTTATTCATAAAATTTGTTCGCGATACTCGTTTTTCTGGTTCCTATATTTGTTTACACATTCGCATGCATACCTTTTTCTTTCATTCTCATAATGTTATTTGTGTCGCTTGAAATGTTACCTGTCGACATGCGCAAACATACCAGTAACATCTGCTTGCGCATCCTTGCAGTTTAATCAGAGTATTTCCTGTTGGCCAATGGCTTGGGGGTCTATAGAGCGAAAAAAAAAGAAGACTCATGTGTCATAGGGTGTAGGTAATTCGGTATATAAACACTTGTACTGCCTTGCGGTACAAGCCGGCTTTCATCCTGACCCCTGTGCAGCAATTCCTCGAGCCTATTCTTATATGCAGCTCATAAGCCTGGAACTTCGGGGACGAAGTCCAATTTGGTGGGGGAGAATGTCATAGGGTGTAGGTAATTAGGTATATAAACACTTGTACTGCCTTGCGGTACAAGCCGGCTTTTATAGCGACGTGGTAGAGTGCGAGACTTTAGATCGAAAGGTCCCGGGTTCGATCCTCGGCCCGGGCGTGAGATTTTTTAAGACCCAGATCAGCCTGGGCATCCTACCATGGATATTTACCCCGGAGCAAAATGGTCTGTTTGACTTGCCTCAATCTAAAGATTGGCCAGCCGCTCTCTCTATTTTTTAATCTCAGCGCGTATCAAGTATGTTTATGGCATTCCTATGTTTGTAATCATATTACTAGTATTTTCACCATTTAATCGTTTCGTTATCTCAAGACACATCACAATCGCGCAAGACCTCAATATACAACAAACGCGTACTGCTGTTCTCATCCCGCCACCTTATTTGTTGTTGTTGTTCATTTGTTAACGGCACCCCATTCAAACTTTGCAGTAACATTTGAGCCTCGACGCGAGAAAACCAACAATGTGGTAGTGCGCCCAGCGCAGACTCTGATCAGCCTGGGCATCCGCCCAGTCTGATCAGAGTCTTCGCTGTTCGCATTGAGGTAGCTCAGTCTGGAGTCTGACCAGACTGGGTGGATGTCCAGGTTGATCTGAGTCTGCGCAGGGCGCACAACCACATTGTTGGTTTTCTCGTGTCGCGGCTCATTTATACAATCCGACGCAAGAAAGTCTGTGTTAACTTACAAATACACTTACATCTAAAAATTCAGATGTAACCAGTTATACAATTATTTACTCTGCTATTGGGAGAACATGGGAGAACATGACTTTACAGTCAGGCGATGCAACATACATTTCACATTCAGTATTCGAGCGATGAATGAAAACCAAAAATGAATGAATTTTAAAAAATGAAAAACAAAATAAATGAATAAGAACGTTGGAACAAGAAAATAAACAGAAACGGCATCAGATTGTTGAAAATAACCGCTGTATTTTGAGATATATATTTTTTGTCCAAACGTTCTGGCTAATGGAAAATATTTTTATCATATGACGTCGCATCTGAGAGTGTAATAAAGCCATGCATTAAAAACGATAATCCACTAGTGGATTAAATATGCAAATTACGTCGTAACGTTATGCGTTGACGTCCATAAATACGTCGCGTTTTCTAATGGCGAAATAGTGACGTTTTAGTGCAAATTTTGCTGACAAAATGCGATTTTAGTGTCATATGATAAATAGAATCTTGCATTCGTGCCCATGTATTATTGAATTTATTAAACTCGTTGGGAAAAACGATAAGATGCTCGGCAAAGCCTCGCATCTTATCTTTTTCCCCAACTCGTTTAATAAATTCAATAATACATGAGCACTCATGTAAGATCCTCTATATATCTATGAAACTACAGGTTTAATTAGCCTAGAAGTGCCAGTATTTCCCTGCTAGGAATGTTATATATATAGATATATATATGTATAGATACAGATCACACCCTGTTAATATACTGAAATATTCAGGTCTGTGTATAAAATAAAATATACATGTATTTATGAAAATGAAATTTATATCAGTTGTTCGCAACAACAGTAAATGATGGCACGTTGTTTGTCAGTATCGGTTTCTGTCCTAGGTGACACCGATCGGATGTCATGTAGTTCCAATAAAGACTGACGAGAGGGGAATAGTTCCTGAGAGTTTGGAGATGGCTCTGTCTCTCTGGCCTAAACCTGCTGATAATCGACCTGCTCTCGGTAAACTGAAGGCGCTCTATGTGGTCCCTAATGGCGGAAACCCGACTGGTTCAAGATACAGTTTAGACCGGAAGCGAGCAATCTATAAACTGGCACATGAATATAATCTTCTGATTATAGAAGATGATGCTTACTACTTTCTTGAAGAGCGGGTGAGAAAAATATTGTTTAAGAATATCATTTTTAGATGGAACTTGAACGATGTTTTCATTTACAGAGTCAAATTCCAGATCTATTTTTTAATATTTTAGCAATGTTTGTGGCATTCCTTTATTAACCATTGCAGCAATTGTCCAATATTTGAACTGAATCTCAGGGTAAGTCAAAATTGCTGGCGAAATGACAGAATCAAAAGAAGTGCCTGATATGGTTTAACACTGTTTGCTAAGAAGATTTTATAAGAAATCTACGATTAATGTTTATGTGAATGAATACACTTTCAAGGGAAGCGACCTTGAATATTTGCTGTGCTCATACTAAATACAGGTCAAACCTTAACAGAAAGAATTTTACTTCTGCTATAATTAAGAATAGTTCCATTTTCGGAACTGTTTCGACGTCCTGAGAAGCAAACAGTAAGTCACAAAATTCATGTTATTTTCATTTGAAAAAATGGCGTAAAACATGATGGTGTACCCATACACCTTACGGCTTTTAATGTTGATTTCTGCATTTAATGTGTGTGCATACGCCTCAAAGAGAGATAGCTCTGACGTGAATGTTGTTGCATCCCTTCTCAAACTATATACATGTACCATAAAATGAAAATTGCTCTCTATAGAGAACAAATTCTCTCATTAAGTGTATCTTTTTTTGACAGCAAAAAGTACGGGATAGTACTGAAAGTTTTATAAGATGGAAACCGACTGCCTTATATATGAGCTTTGCTTTGACTCCGCATTTTATATCTTTATAATCAGTAATCAATAAAAAAAATAAATTCAGAATTAAAACAAAGGTTTTTGCGTAATGCGTTCATTTTCCATCTTAAACACTTATGATACTATCCCGTACTTTTTTATGGGAAAGCGTCTCACAGCCTGTTGCGAGGTTATTTACCGTAAAATTTACAAGATTTTTTGTATTGTCCGGAGAAGCAAATACTAGTCAGCTAACGTTATCTCGCTTGAAAAAAATGCTGCCAAACCAAAGAGGTATAATTAAACGTCTTAACGTTTTCAGCCCCTGTCACCAAGTTTCTTGTCGATGGATGTGGATGGACGAGTCATTCGGATCGACACATTTTCTAAAACAATCGCTCCGGGGTAAATATCCATGGTAGAAATTCTCTAAAACATTCTCATCCCTTTTAATTATAAAATTCAAGGGCGCTATAGGTCTTATACAAATTTTAAGAACAGGTCTGATGCGTAACCGACAATTCCACTTTTCCCTAAAGTTGACTGCCCATTTTACAAATGTAGCAGAATTTAAACCTATTCTGCCACAGCTGACAGCTTACTGATATAACACCTTATCATGGCAGCTTTAATATTGACAGGAGCCATCTCTGTAGCAGATGCCATTGTAAACCTAAATTAAGTTGATTTTACCCTCACTGATTTGACTGTCATCAATTTGGCACAAAGATGCTGGCAGAATGGGAAATATTATACTATTGCAGTCCCTGAACAGTTTGACCTTGGTCCACAGTGTTTGCCCAGATATTCCTGTCCCAATATTTAGTGAGGTGGTGCAAGTTTTGCAGATCATTTTGGAACATTATTTGCTTGTAAGACCACATTCGTACCTGTATTTATATATCACTTTGAGTGAAAATCCAAGTATATGCATGTACATGGTAAACAGTAAAATAAATAAGATGAAGAGGGAAATATATCAGAATCCAATTATGACTGTGCAAAGAGATATATTAATATACATCAGTGCTGGAAAGCCTAAACTGTCATGATGAAAGCCAGTCAACAAGTTCGTATAGTTTGAAACTTTCATTATTGCTTATATGCCCTTTATTCAAGGTCTTCTGAATAGCTGTTTTAGGTCCAGTTTCCACAAATATCTAGCTTTAAATTAGTTTAGAAACCAGTTCAAATATTTCAACCGCGGAGTATTAGCATTCGAATCATAAAGTTCAGAATTTGGCCTTTTCCATCCTTTCATTTTAAGGAGTCATAGGATGGCTTTTAAGCATATATTTACGCACAACTAGCCAGGAAAGCTATTTTGAACAGTGCACTGATTGCACATGCATAGTATGCTAAATCCTACAGATGTGACATCCCTTATTCAATGAATAAACCTTGCCACCACTGAACTAGAAAGTGTAAACAGTTTTTAAAATTCGTAGAAGAGCTATAGAATAAGAACTGAAACAACAATATTAACGAAAATTAGCAAAACAACATGGATTTATATAATAAATTGCTTGGGCTCTCCTCTCCGAATTAAAGAGAACACGGACGGACTCGGTTGGTTCTAGGAGGTGATGGACAGACTGGGTTCACGGAGGTGCTGAGGAGCCCCGGTAGCTCAGTAGGTTAAGCACTGGCATACTGTTCTAGCGGTCCCGGGTTCGAGACCCGCTTGAGACGGAGATCTTTCCAACTGTAAACGGGGTTCCATTGCGCACACCTTTTCATTTTCACCCTCTCATCGTCCTGATATGACTGAAATACAGCCTGTTGAAAAGGACGTGAAATAGCAAGTCATCAATATTTAGCTATTGCTTGTTATAGGCTTCCTGGGGAACATGCTTATAGATGTCACGAAAACACGATTGCTTGGTTAGTTCCTTTTTCCTTATTCCTTTTTCCTTATTCCTTTTTCCTTTTTCCTTATTCGATTTTCAAACTCGTAGAACTTTGCTAAACTGTGCAAAAGAAGATTCGCATATAGCACATTCATGATAATTTTTATTTCTAAGAATAATGATGTAGATTTCCAAAGCTCAACGGTACAAATTGCGAATACGGAAACTGAAATGAATGGAAAATTCCCTTTTCCTTATTCGATTTTCAGTCTCATAGAATTTTGCGGATCTGTGCAATAGAAGATACGCATATAGCATATTCACGATCATTTTTACTTCTAAGAATAATGGTATAGATTTCCAAAGCTCAAAGGTACAAACTGCGAATAAGGAAAAAGGAAATGAACGAAAATTTCTTTTTTCCTTATTCGATTTTCAGGCTCATAGAATTTTTAGGATCTGTGCAATAGAAGATACGCATATAGCACATTCACGATCATTTTTACTTCTAAGAATAATGGTATAGATTCCCAAAACCCAACGGTAAAAAATGCGAATAAGGAAAAAGGAAATGAACGAAAAATTCCTTTTTCCTTATTCGATTTTCAGGGTCAGAGAACTTTGCAGATCTGTGCAATAGAAGATTCGCATATAGCACATTCATGATCGTTTTTACTTCTAAGAATAATGGCATAGATTTCCAAAGCTCAACGGTACAAACTGCGAATAAAGAAAAAGGAAATGAACGAAAAATTCCTTTTTCCTTATTCGATTTTCAGACTCATAGAACTTTGCAGATCTCTGCAAGAGAAGATTCGCGTATAGCACATTCATGATCATTTTTACTTCTAAGAATAAAGGTAAAGATTTCCAAAACTCAACGGTACAAACTGCGATAAGGAAAAAGGAAATGATCGAACACTTACTTTTTCCTTATTTGGTTTTCAGACTCATAGAACTTTGCGTTGAGTTTTGGAAATTTTTACAATTTTTCATGGAAATTTTAGTTCATTTCCTTTCTCCTTATTCACAATTTGAAAAGAAATCTATACCATTATTCTTAGAAGTAAAAATGATCATGAATGTGCCATATGCGAATCGTCTATTGCACAGATCCACAAAGTTCTATGAGTCTGAAAATCGAATCAGGAAAAAGGAATGTTCATTTCCTTTTTCCTTATTTGCAGTTTATACCGTTGAGCTTTGGAAATCTATACCATTATTCTTAGAAGTAAAAATGATCGTGAATGTGCTATATGCTAATCTTCTTTTGCACAATTTCGCAAAGTTCTAAGCCTGAAAATCGAATAAGGAAAAAAGTATTTTTAGTTCATTTCCTTTTTCCTTATTCGCAGTTTGTGCCGTTTAGCTTTGGAAATCTATACCATTATTCTTAGCAGTAATTATGATCATGAATGTGCTATATGCGAATCTTCTTTTGCACAATTTCGCAAAGTTCTATAAACCTGAAAATCGAATAAGGAAAATCCAACACAAGCAATAAGATCACTTCTTAGTAGCCCTAGGAGCTCTGGTAGCCCAGTAGAGTAAGCGCTGGCCTACTGGTCTAGCGGTCCTGGGTTCGAGACCCGCCTCTAGAGGCGGGAATCTTTTCAATCGACTTTACGTGGAAATCACTATTACCAGTCAACTGGCAATAGCCATTTTAAGTAACCAGTGGACTGGCAAAAGCGATTTCAACGTGAAATCGCTATTGCCAGTCCACTGGCAATAGCCACTCCGTTATTATTTTTGTCCAAAATTTTAAGAATCATATGATGTTGCGTTTTATGTCCATCGGGATATATATCAAGGCATATATATCCAGGAGAAGAACTAAATAAGTTAATGCTTTCGTTCTAATCCTATTCAGTTTATTATGTATATAACAATATCACAGGGTATAATCGATTCCGCTAATTTTCGCTTCCTGCAGAGACCTTAATCATATTTGGCTTCCGCCGAGACTGTCCGCTGACTCTGACTTCCTGCCGAGACTTCTGTACATGATAAATGTTTCCTGCAGAGATTGTCCGCGTGATTCTGCTTCCTGCCGAGGCTCTCGGCAGGAAGCAGAGCCACGCGGACAGTCTCGGCAGGAAGCCATTTCTCGAGGACAGTAGTCCCTGCAGGAAGCAAGAGTTCGTGGGCAGCCTCGGCGGAAGCCAAATATGACGGACAGTCTCTGCAGGAAGCGAAAATTGACGGAATCGATTATACCCTGTGAATATTGTTACTGCCATGAATGTTAGACTTTTTGAAATATGTTTATACCACGACCGAGTATATACATATTAGATGAGTATATACATCTCATAATCTGAAAGGAGAGTACTCATTTGAATATGAGAAATAATTCGAAATCTAGGGGAAATAAAAAAATATTATCGGCAGCTGTGTCATTTCAAAAAGTTAGGCAATTTTTCAATTCAGGGCGCTCCCTCTAAGACATTTAATCTATTTTCCTTTTCTGTTATTGTTTCCAAGGTTACGAATCGGTTACGTGAGTGGTCCTACACCAATAGTAACAAAGATGTTGTTCCTGTCACAATGTTCCTCTCAGGGCTGTGCAGGTATTTCACAGGTAAGATCTCTTTAAAGGCTCTGCATCACCCGATCAACACAAGTCATAGTCGGATTCGAACACGGACTCCTCGCTTAATCGACCAGGACTTAACCCTCTGAGCTAACTGGGCTACTACAACCCGTTTGATAAAATAGATTCTATTCTGCTATGTTTTAAATCAAAATAAAGTAAGTCCTAAACCAGTATTGGAGAAACAATTTTATCATTTTAAGTGGTTCTGGTGAAAATGTATAGTGAAGTTTACATTTTTTCAAAGTGATCAAAGTGGTCCGTTTATGCTGGTTGCAAGATTGTAAAATGCCCATGCTATGATTTCAAAACGTTTCAGCTGATTTTAACATCAATTTTGCCGTATAAGAATTTTATTCATTTTCATAATTAGACTTTATTTTTACTTACTGACAATTCATGAAGCTCAGTCGGATGAGGATCTGCACTGTGTGCCAATAAAGTATCTCTGGAGGACAAACCGACTTGACCGAATTCAAACAAAGTAAACATCTTTGAAATCTGAAGAGTCGCAAGTGAAGATCCTGATCAGTTTGTGCAACTACATATATTTTAGGTGGTTCTCCTACAACTTCTGCGGGAATTGGGACATGATGGTTACCTAAAGCATTGTGAAAGAGTTGAAAAACATTACTCAAAGAAGCGTAATCTCTGTGTACAAATAGCGAAAAAACATTTAGAAGGTAACATCGTTTAAAATATCATTCAGTTAAAGTAACCTGTTTAAATTTTAAGTCTCCATTGTGTACCTTGTATTTTTACCATGTAAATGATGTTTGTGAAATCGAAAGTGGGTCATTTTAGTTGCCAACTAAAATGACCTTGATATTTTTAAATCGTTTTACTACGCGTCAATCCACTATTGCAACATGTCATTGTTGGAGCAGGTTCAGAAACATTTCGTTATCTCAAAATAATAAGAAGACAGATGATCAAAGTCGTTTATTCACAGACGTCGGCTCAGCTGATCCTAACTAGTATCTTTAACGGTACCTGTCAGCTACACTTTAACGACTTTCGCTGCGTTCACTTTGTTAGCGCCAGGTTTACATCTCGTAAAGCGGGGCTCTGACCAGGGCCGTCGTCGGCTTTTAAAAAGTGGTACGGCCATGGAACGCCCCGGGGTGCTGAAGGCATGAGTGGGGGAGAGCACATGAGGGGATATCCCCCTGTCTTAAGTGGGGTCGGGGAACCTTCCCCGAGAAAATTTTTGAATTTAGGACGACTCTAGAAGCGTTTTTAATGTATTTTGAGACCAATTTCGCTTGTGAAACTCAATTGATTTTATGAGTATTCACCTCCCATGAGAAAACTTTTGAATTCAGGACGTCTCTAGAAGCGATTTTATTGTATTTTGAGACCATTTTGCTTATGAAACTCAATTTATTTTATGAGAATTTGCTGTATTTTAAATGCTTATCCCAGCTTTTAAAGACTGCAAAAGGTGTTCCCTGAGTGCCGAAGGCAAGAGTTGGGGAGAGCAGAGAGACGGTGTCCTTCCTCTCCTAAGGGGGTTCGGGGGGACCATCCCTGAGAAAATTTTTGAATTCAGGACGTCTCAAGAAGCGATTTTAATGCATTTTGAGACCAAGGCAAAGAAGGAATAACGGTGAAAATGGGGGTCGGCCCATACCATATTCGGCCGAATGAAAGAAAGTGGTACAGCCAATACCATATTCGACCGAAAAAGTGGTCCGGCCATGGCCGGACCGGCCGGACCGCCGACGACGGCCTTGCTGACATCACAAATCTAGAAAATTAAAATTCAGATTAGACAGAAAATCCCTCGAAACTATTTACACTGCATTTATTACTTTTAGACCCCTGATTGAATACGGAGACGTCATATGGGACAACTGCACATTATATGAGAAACAAGAGCTCGATAAAATACAAATTGAAGCAGCTCGAATCGCCACAGGAGCCACTAGACTTGTTTCCATTGCTATTCTTTATAAGGAAATCGGATGGGATCCGCTCGCAAAGCGACGAACAGATCATAAGCTTACCTTGTTTTATAATATGACTCATAATCTAACTCCTTTATATCTATCTTCCTTAGTACCCCTGTCCGTTAGTAATATTTCACGCTATAGTCTCAGAAATTCTAATGATCTTCAAACTATAGATGCAAGAACAACTCTATATTATAATTATTTCTTACCGTCAACCGTCAGAGCCTGGAATAATGTACACATAGAGGCAAAACAATTTGACTCTTTAAGCACCTTCAAAGGTTTTCTTAACAAAGGTAGATCACGCACTCCAAAACACTTCTATGTGGGCAACAGGAAAGCTCAGGTATTACACACCTTAGATCTTTTCTTGAAAAACACATTTCCGATTCCCCTTTATGTCAGTGTGGCAGCACAGAAAATGCCCAACATTACTGCTTTCACTGCAGGCACTATCAGGTCCAACGAACTGAACTCTTAAATTCAGTGTCACAGTATCAGACTCCCTCGCTGTCTCTTTTTTATATGGTAATGATTCTCTTTCACTTGATACAAATACAGTTATATTCGAAAAGGTGCATAAATTCATTTTGGATTCTAAACGGTTTTGAGCATATAAGCTTATAATAAGCACGCGGTTGGGTTTTTTCTTGTCAGGAATGAAAATTGTTGTATTTGATGCGACTGTCACTGCAAATCTGCACCCTCTCTCTCATCCTCAACTACATACATTGCATATTTAAATCGAAGGATTTTTTTCGCTTGATCTTTATCTCTCCAGTTCTTCCCCCCCCCCCCCCCCCCCTTTTGGTTTCATATACGGAAATTCTGTGTTATTACAGTAGAACTTCATTGGCTCGAACACGCTGGGGACCATGAAAATTAGTTCCAGCCAAGGGTAGTTCTACCCATCCAGGGTTAGTTGCCATATAAAGTGACCTCTAGGGGCCAAGAAAAGAGTTCTAGCCAGGCAGGGTGAATGAGCCAACAGGGTTCGAGCCATTGAAGTTCTACTGTATTTTTTTTTACTGATTCTATCTGTTTTTGAAAAACTATGTCATTTATATATTTACCTGATAATTTGGTTCAACTATTTTGACAAACTGTCGCCATGATGTATACATGTTAGAAATATGTAGGGAGAGGAACTTTATAAGTACATGTGTTTTCGTTCCAATCCCATTATTTGTATTGTAACAATGTTTATGTGAACTGTAAAAAAAGTTTGAAATGAATATTTTTAAACCAAATCTAGATATTAAATGAGCGGCTTTAATACTGTTATAATTGAATGAAAAGAAATCAGTTTTTCTTCGGAATATTTGATCTGACAGTGGACCGTAACAAAATTCCATCGCCTCTAAAGAACCTTGGTTGCATTAGATATTAAATTTTAGTAACGAGAAACTCGTTGACGTTTTTTAAATATTTTGAAGCCGGACAATTACGATTTATAATATAGACACTGACGAAACTGTAGTAAGACCTCGCGATATAATTTTTCCTGCTGATAGAGCAATGGGGCCTTTAAGGCACATCAGCAGGTGAAACATTTTAATCTATGCATTCCTTCTCAATGTGGGGTCGATTCCACAAGAAAAGGATAGTTCCTCTATGAGCGAATCCCTGTCTTTGAGGGAAGAGATTTTCGGAAGAATTTCGTTTCCTAGGGAAGCAAACAGGAAGTCACAAAAAGTGTGTCTACATTTTACCAAACTGACAACTGCCCTTCTTGAATCAGCGGAAGGAGAAATGAAAGTAAGCGGCCGGACCGGGTATCGAACCCAGGACCTCTGGCTTATAAGTCAGACGCCCTACCGATAGCGCTACGCGGCCTGGCCTCTCAAAAGAGAGGAATCTACTCGTGGAGGAGTAAAATGACAGTTCGTTTTTAAAATATACAAGTTCCATTACATATATTTGAGTAAGAAAACTTCGCAAACTTCACAAATGATCACATAAGATCCCTTAAGATTTTAACACGAGTCAGTGGCGCCGGAAATTTACAATGAGAGCTGCTGGTATTGTTGATTTGCGCCAGTGCACTCCTGTTTCAGTTTGCGCTAATGACGTTACTCGTGCAGTTTCCTGAAAATAGAGATATCGTAAAAGGCTATCATGTCAGAGAACAATGACTTTTTCCTTTAAGATGAATGATGTAGGAGCGAATTCTTTCTTGAAGAGTAGATCCCGTTTTGGAATGTCTACATGGTACCCATACTAATACAAAAATAAGGTGTATGTTTATCCGCCATTCGTTTCAAAGTGAGGCAAATTTGTCCAAAAGACAAACCCCCATTGAGAAGGGAGACAAAAATAAAGAGTTGTTTCTCCAGAAAAGCATAGTCATTCGCACCCTAACTCCGATTCTTGAAAATTCCACCATTTACGATACAGGTGCCTTCAGCTGCACTCAGACAGATTTACATTTCCTACCATATAAGGTGAAAAACGCGACATTTTATCAGACTATATATCTGAGGGTTTGCAGTGTGACATTTTTGCACATTTTGCAACAAAGCATGCTTTGTCATGCATGAATAGTACCACCGTACTCATCGACGTAGGAAGAGGGGGAGGGGGGGGGGGGGTAGGGGAGTGGGTAGAGGACCATCCCCCCAATAATTTTGAAATGCATGGTGCCCCCATGCCCCCGCTACTCCCCCCTCCCCCTCCACACACACACACACACACACGAAAAATAGGTTGTCTAAGGTTTGCCCATTGAGATTCTTCCTGCACAATTAGTAATATATAAATTACATAAATATTCATCTGATCCAAATTCAGCATATTTGGTAAATCTGTCTCATTTTAGTGAAGGAGCTATATTCAGCTTATATACATAGTTCCTATAAATCTCCAGAGGTCGAAGGTTCAAGTCCGACCACGGTCGTGATTCTATTCGCAAATATTACATCTGGTCAACTTTATAGGCTGTTACAAAACGCTAAAGAGCTGTTACAAGACGCTAAAGAGCTGTTACAAAACGCTAAAGAGCTGTTACAAAACGAAAACAGTCTTAGTTCCCAAAACGACTTGGACATCGTGGCTAAACAAATTTTGGGAACTAAGTCTTTTTTCGTTTTGTACCAGCTCTTTTTCGTTTGGTGACAACCCTTGTATATATACATAGTTAACCAGGAGTGAATCAGTCGGCATTGCTTGCGCCGCGACACGCAAAAACGGGTTAACTCATTTTCGAACAGCAAACACTAGGACCAGCCTTCGCATCCGCAGTCTAGTCAGAGCCTCTGCTGTTAGCATCAAAACACACAAACTGAAAGCTGTAGCTAGACTTCGCGGAATCGCCGACCGGTTCGAGTCTTTCCTGCTCGCGCAGACACGTGATGCCGCTAATTCATCCTGAAAGTCTAACCAATTCTCCCATATATGACTCTCCTCCCGCAGGCACGCCGCTCCGTCACACCTTCCTTCCACAAAAAAACTGAAATACTGTTGAAAGGGCCATAAACTCAAATTCACCAACCGATTTTAACACAGGTTTGGCCAGCTGGTACACCCCTACTGGTGGAATGTTTCTCTGGATGAAGTTCATTGGCTTGGAGGACAGCTTCCATCTCATCATGGAGAAACTGGTGAAGAGAAAAGTTCTCTTTGTTGCTGGAAAAGCCTGTAACGTGTCGGAGAAGCTGCCCTGTCCCTACGCCAGGGTATCATTCTCCCTAGCTTCTGAGGAGGACATGGAAAAGGTAAGGAATATGGGCTGCGTCCAGGCCCGGATCCAGACTACCACGACTGGTTGGGCTCTGGATAACTGGTGGGGCTGGAAGGTGCCGAGATGTATGTGTGTGTATGTGTGGGGTGGGGTGGGAGTGGGGCTTGAAAATATATGACATAATTAGGGATCAATTTGATTAGAATTTTTAATGATATCATTTTTGCCTTGAAATATATATTGTGATATCTCATTAGAATCGCCTCGCTTTATTCATTGTGCAAGCATTTATGATATATAGATATTTTTGATCAACAAAATTAAAATGTGCCATAAACATCACAGCCGTCAAAGCAGGGAATTATACTTCCATGGCCAAAGCTTGTCTCTGTAAGATTGTGATTCTAATACTTTATGAATATAATGCGACATCTCTGCGACATGTATCCTGTGATATATGCATACTGTCGGAAACCAGACACCATTACGAAACGTAGCTTCTGATTGGCCTACATCTATCTGGTTTTATGTTGCTGGAAGTGCTCGCTGTGAGTGCTAACTACAATAGAACTTCAATGGCTTGAACCCTGATGGCTAGTTAACCCTGCCTGACTAGAACTCTTTCCTGGGTTCCTAGGTTTTCTTATAAACTAACCCTGGAAGGCTAGAACTATCCTTGGCTGCAGCTAATTTTCATGGTCCCAAAACTGTTTGAGCCAGTTAAGTTTTACTGTTGTATACATTGAAAGGTGAAAAATATGAAACAGTGCATTAGAATGGGGATTACTGTACTGGCAATTGTCATTTGGGGTGATAAAGTGACTGTTATGGTTGCAAAATACGTTTTACATCTCAAAATGTGTCGTAATTCGAATTTTGCGACCATAAAACCAAAGATTTGCCACCCCAGATGACAATTTTGAGTACATTGTTCCCTTTTAATTTTTATTCAGGGATTCAAAATATTGGCAGAAGAGTTGCGAAATATAAGAGCTCTCAGGAATTAGCGGAAGATAGAGCGGCATCTCTAGATCACTCAGCCAACGCAGCTGTTATAGAAGAATATACTCTTTGTCCATCTACGTGGCTTTTCACATAACATACTATCTTTTAGTTTTTGCATAACAGGAAGAATTAAATGTTATTATTATACTCTTAGCAAATCTCTCTTCTTGAAAATTGGAGATCATCAGACATGCACAGACAGCAGGCTTTGATCTAGACCACCACATACTGGTGGGGCATTGGATGACTGGACTGGTGGAGCTTGGGGGCGGGGGGGGGGGGGGCGGCTTGAAAATGTATGACATAATTAGGGATCAATTTGATGAGAATGTTTGATAACGTCTTTTTTTTTTTGCCATGATATATCAAACATTCTCATTCTCTACACCTCATTAGAATTGCCTCGCTGATATTCTAATGAGGTGTCACGAAATATATTTTAATCCCAAACTGTCGTCCGATACTCCTTATTATCTAGAGACCTACATAAATACATAACAGAGGCCCAGATGGTAATCGAAATTTTATAGTACTGGTTACAATAAATAAATCATCAATTAACGGCATTGTTTAAGCTAACAATGCCTTTGAACAACTGGGCACTTGTCTTTATCAATGATAATTATTTGATTTTCAATATATAAACCAGCCAAGTTTCTGCATAACTTGCACTTGTAAATACGTGTATACGTTATGAATAAATGCCATGCTAACTATATTTTGTAACAGTTACATTTGCCACTGACTTCCCTAAACCTGTTTATGCCAAATGGACTCATGATTCTATCACTGTCAAAAAGATCATTCCATTTATGTTTTGAGTTTATTTCAATTTGAGGAGAAATGTCCATTGTCTTATGCAATAACCCTAATGTGCTTAAGTATTGGGACACCTAAAGCCATTAATTTTCCATTTGTCCCAAATGGAACTTTTATGGTTTTTAAATGTCCCAATATTTAAGCACATAAGGGTAGTGTAAACCCTGACTTGGGTCTGCACTGTTTGTCTATGTCCTGTTGGCATTAAGAAAATAAGTGAGAAGACAATGATCAGGATTTCCACATCCTGCCCTAAACACCAACCCGCACACATTTGGAGCACAAGAAAACAAGAGCACTGCAAGCGGGGCATATATAGCCTTTTCTTTTTCAGCCCCAGTCTTTATCCTCTAGATCTTCTCTCAAAATCTTTGTTCTGTCTTTTGAAGGTTTCACTTTACAAGGGAGAACCCCAAGCTTGCTCTCAATGATGTGTGCTCAATAATTGGAAGTAATCTAGGGGAAGTAACTCCAAAACTAGTTGAATTACATAAGGGGAGAGCAGCATTTCAATACTCCACCTACGATCTTGATTCTCAAGCTAATGCACATTGCTGTAAAGTTTGATCAATATATTCTTAAAATTACCCAGCGATGGCATGCGCAAAAATAGTCTAAAAACTACTGAATAAAAGGGACGTTACTCTAGATATAAGGGGAGCAATAATCACAGGGATAAGCTCTGTATTTGGTAGCCACACAGTGTTGATGGAAGAATGGGCGAGACAATGTTAAAACAATCCACATGAAACAGGGCAGACAAAAGAATGGTAGATAATGTTGATCCACATACACCAGAGTAGATGGGAGAATGTAATAGATTCTGCTGCTACAATCCAGGACTGATGAGATGATGCTGAATAAATCCACATGAACCAGGGCTCACTGGAGAATAGGCAAGATGTTGTGTTAACTTCTATGCCACTACTATAGTCTAAGTTCAGTGTTAACTACTAAACCACTACTTTAGTCTAAGCCCAGTGTTAACTTCTAAGCCACTACTATAGTCTAAGTTCAGCAGGCCCGGATCCAGACCATCATGTACTGGTGGGGCTCTAGATAACTGGTGGAGCTGGGAGATGCCGAAATGTATGTGTGTGGGCTGGGGGAAAGGGGCTTGAAACTATATGACATAATTAGGGATCAATTTGACTCAGTGAGAATTTTTGATGATATTGTTTTCGCCTTAAAATAATATGTTGTGATACCTCATTAGAATCGACTCGGCGAGGCGATTCTAATGAGTTGTCGCAACATACATTTTGATCCAACCATATGTATAAATTATCCCGAACTTTCATCAGATATTCATTATTATCTATAGGCCTACATATTATACATACATGTAACACAGAGACCCACGACAGATGGCGGGGCTGAAGCCCCAAAGCCCACCCCCTGGATCCGGGGCTGGTCAGTGTCAACTACTAAACCACTACAGTAGTCTAAGGTCAGTATTAACTTCTAAGCCACTACTATAGTCTAAGTTCAGTGTTAACTACTAAACCACTATTATAGTCTAAGTTCAGTGTTAACTACTAAGCCACTACTATAGTCTAAGTTCAGTGTTCACTAGTAAGCCACTACTATAGTCTAAGTTCAGTGTTAACTACTAAGCCACTACAGTAACTATAGTCTATGTTCAGTGTTAACCACTAAGCCACTTCTATAGTCTAAGTATAGCAAGAATTTCTTCACGGATTCTGCACTTATGGGATGAAAATGAAACACAAAAAGAAGATTTTATGATCTCTTTAAGAAAATGTACATATTATCAGTGGAGACTGTTAAATATATGTCTAATAACACAAACATGATTGCACATACATACACCAATACATGTTTAATAACACAAACATGATTCCACTTACATTCCTTAAATTAAGCAGTACAACATTGCTTACCTTAGCTTTAATAACTGCTATCTATTTGTCCCATGAAAATGTCTGATCCTTATAAAACATTTACATATTTACCGATATGTATTTTTTTTGTTTTTAACCCTTAATGCGCCAAAAAAGCAGACGACGAAATTTACGTCTGCAGATTTTCAAAAAATGTCTTGTCAAAGGGATATCATATTGAGAATTCAAACATTTGAAGGCAAACAGTGTAGATTCAGATGAGGTGGCTCATTATGAGCCACCTCATCTGGATCTACACTGTTTGCAAATTCAATGATTTTAATTTTTGGCGCTTTAAGGGTTACTTTACAGGCCACATCCTAGGCACTGAGATATTTTCAAAGACATACACAGAATTTGAGGAGATGGGTAAACTAGCAGGGGAAGTAACTCTGCCATTTCATTTTTTGTCTCCTTTCTCATTGCGGGAAACAAATAGGCAGTCATGACAGTTGTTTTGTTTGTAAAAATGGTGGAAAAAAACATGGACTGCCTGTTTGTTTTTGAGAATCAAGTATGCCCGCAAGAAGTCTGCAGACTGATCTTTATTAGATAAAGATACACTAATTCTGTTATTTTTTCCAGTTCTTTCCTAACACTAATGAATTCTTACCCATTTTCATCGGACTGACATTTTGAAAAACAAGTTCCTGTAATACAGTCGGCATAAAATAAGACATAATTACACACACAAAATTCCTATACAATATGAAACAGTTCTGTACAAAAGACGCAAGCTTTGTCACAATAAACAGCACTTTATGCCATTGGCAAACAGCAAAGACTCAGAAGTAGTTGATGAGCCATCACAGGTATAACAGTGTTGGATACTATATTTCCATTTTTGGCTCCTATTTTTACCAGACAACTTAAGCAAAATGCTATTTGCCTCCCTTATATGTAAAAGCCTCTTTCCAATGGGGCCTACCCTTATAGGAAAGAACTTGCTCTCAGAGAGTAAATTCATTACTGTAAGAGTAGCTCCATGTAACAAGGCTGACAAATACTAATCAGTTATTGCCCTTGGTGGTGCCTGATCCATATACCATTTTTATTTGTCTATAAGTTGAGGCTCCCCTCCCCACACCCTCCGACCCACCCAAAATGATCCAAATTCAAATATCTAAATCATTCTGGGTAATTCTGCTATAAGACAGGTTTTCCCTTGCAAGGCAACCTCATCTTATAGAACTGACCTAGATTTTGCAGTTGTTTTAACCAAATAAATAGGGTGCCTTCAACAGGAGCAGAAGCGGCTATAGTGTAGTGGAAAATACTCCGCACTACCAACTCTGGGGTCGCAAGATCGATCCCCTGCTTCTCCAGTCTTTTGGATGAGACTTTAAACAGAGGTCTCATCTCCATATAACCTTGTTGTTGGTAGGACGTTAAACCCAAGTTCACTCACTCACTCAACAGGAGTTAGTCTTCCCTCTTGACATGCCATAAATTACTGTTTCTTATGCCACCCTTTGTAAGTAAGCATTATGGAAGATACATTTATATATGACAGAATATTTACATGAACAGTTCACAAATATCATTAATAATCATAAATGCAGTCACACTTTCAGAGACCCAGAATCAGGGAGGATAAAGGAATAGAATGATAATTTGAAATGATTTCTATTGATGTTTTCTATGAAACTGTATGCTCTGGCCACTCCTAAGACCTGCTAGAATGAGCAAACAGAACAGTCCCATGTCCATGACAAGTCAAATGTCAGAAAAGGACAAGAAAAATCTCCCAGCTTTTAACATAGCACTTAATAGGCTCAGGGAAATTGGACTTTTGTTCTTAACCTGTAGGGACAAATGGATGAAAATATTTGCTCAGTCTCACCGTGTTAGGCTGCCTCACTGGGGCCATTCTACTGAGAGGTCATAATATACAGTAACATGCCCTCTGTTTTGTGACACCTAAAATAAATGATTTTCCATTTGGGACAAATGGAAAATCACTTGTTTTAGGTGTCTCAATACTTAAGAAGCACATTACTGTACATTTGCTGGAAAAATAAGAGCATTTATCATATACAAGTAAATATCCTAAAATTCCAGTCTCTCTCTCTCTCTTTCTGGGTTCTGGAGTATTATAACTCAAACATAAAACTAACATTCAATGTTCTATAATGATTAGATCTAAAACATTTGCATGGCTCCAGTTTCCATATCAACTTTGTCTATAAATAAAAGGTTTTTACTCTCAAAATTAAAACAAATTGGGATATGTAAAAGAATTACAACAATTGTCTTAAAAATCAGAACACTTTAGTTTTTAAATGCAGTAGATGCAGATGGACTAGCAAACAGTGAAGACCCTGACCAAACTGCTCCTTTAGGAGCAGTCTGGTCATGCTCTGCACTCTTTGCTAAGATCTGTATGTCCCAATTCTTAGAAATTTTACTGTTTTACTGTATGATTTAATTCCTGGATATCTGGCCGCCATTTCTAAAATCCAAAAAAATTCTACAAAAAAGGTCAGATTTAATACCTTGACATATTTTTTGGTACCTTGAAACCGGAACCACACTATATTTTAGGCCTAGCACAGATCTTTACGAAGTAACTATATCTGCTTCATGTATCTAAATATATAGCATGTCCATCATAGATTATGTATTGCTTGATTACTGTTTTTAAGATAATAAATCCATATAATAGTAATTTGCAAGAAAATTATTTCAACTGTCCTTGTGAGTGTTAGCTGTTGTACCATTTTAAAATTTGAAATATGAATATTGGGCATCGTAGGGTGAATAGGTACATCATCTCTATCAATCTTGAAATAGGGAATATAGATAGAAATATCATAATGTATTATCGCTGCTTGCTTACATCACAAACAAATATCCCACTTACTAGTATCCCTCAAATAATTAAGATATCTGTCAAACAGTCAGAATAGATAAAAAATACACCCATAATTTTTTTTACACCCATAAGTATATACCAGTTAGCCACTTGATACGTGACAGCATTCATCCATCTCTGATAACACTGTGTAGGTGCACTGGATACTCACAAAGAAAAGATGGCAAACAGTGTAGATTCAGATAAGGGGGCTCATAATGAGCCCCTCATCTGGATCTAGGCTGTTTGAAAATTCAATTATTTTCTTCTTCTTCTTTCATTTTTTGCACTTTACTTTACTGAATTGTATTTTTTTTTCAAATTACAATTAAACTGTCTTGCCTCTATCGAAAATGTTTTTGCTCGAAAAAATACGAGAGACAAGTGTCTGAAAGTGCCAAAATACCCATAACATGTACATATATATAATACCAGTTTAAACTCCCACAAGTCTATTCTTTCTTCTTTTTTTTTCAAATTTCCAGCTTAACTTATATTCATAAAATTATCTTTAGTTTTTACCACACTACTAAAATGCGGTGGAGTAAAATGATATTCTTTCCTAGTTTCATTACAGTATACATGAGCCACAACATGACTAAACCAAGAAAGTGGCATGTGCAGCAAGCGATGACTCGGATCAGCCTGGGCATCTGCCCCAGTCACAGCAAAGTCTTTGCTTTGCCCTTAAAGAGTAGCTAAGGGTCTAAGCTAGCTGCATGTGGTCAGTGAAGACTGATGAGACTGGGTGGATGCTCAGGCTGATCTAAGTCTTCACTGGGCAGTGGGCACACATGCCACTTTGTTGGTTTTGTCATGTTGCAGTTCATATTTGTTTTGATGATATTCCTGCGATAGATTTTCAACACAGCACAGATGTGAAAAGAAACAGAAAAGTCTTCCATTCCGGCTATTAATTTCAGATGTCTCTTGAGGTCCAGTTTTGATCCAATAGCACAGGATAGTAGATAAGAACACACTGTAGCATATTGTACAATGATATAAAACAGAGCCAAGATATACCAAAACTGAAGGGTAGTATTTTTTCTTATCTTTCCACTAAATAAGCTGCTTTACTGATTATCTCCCTTACATTATATAGGCTAGGAAAGAATTTTGCCAAGGGAGACAATAATACCAATGCTACAGATAAAATGGGGTAATAAGGATTATTTAGAAATAATTTTCCATATTTCTCCAAATAAGCATATATTGAAACCCCTTATGAGAACTGTCTTGCCAAGACAAGATAGTTCTAATAAGGGGTCACAACATATGTTTTCACTGAGAAATGTTATTACTGAGAAATGAGGAAAATTATCTTTGAACTACCTTAAACAAGAGGGCCATGAGGCCCTGAATCGCTCACCTGAACAATTGGCAAGGTGGCTTATACTTATCATGTCTGAAATTGTCAAAATATGAGTTTTAGGTCAAAAGTCAAATGACAATGACCACTTGTACTCATAAATCTTCATGTACTCATTAAGACAACCATATATACCATTTTTAGGCCAAAATCTTCAAAACTTTCCATGAAATCTTACGTTCTAGCATTTTCCCATATTTGACCATGCAGCAAAAAAGATCAAGGTAAACCCAAGGTCACCATTTGAACAGTCTTGGTGGTACTCTAGTACTCCATGCTGTTTACCAAGTTTCAAGGCCATAGGTGTATTGGTTCTGGAGAAGAAAAATATAAAAAATTTATACCATAAGTGGTCATGGCGGCCATGTTGGTCATGTGACCTGGACCATTTGAACAAACTTTCATTCAATCAACCCCTGGAGGCTCTATATGAAATGTGTTCACAATTGGCCCTTTGGCTTTTGAGGAAATGGTTGATAATGTCAAAATATGAGCGATCTGGATCAAAGGTAAAAAAATGACCTTGACCTCTTGTACTCATAATTCTTCATGAACTAATATACCAATTTTTTAAGGCCAAAATCTTCAAAACTTTCCATGAAATCTTATGTTCTACCATTTCCCCATATTTGACCTTGCTGTAAAAGGTCAAGGTCAACACAAGGTCATAATTTGAACAATCTTGATAGAACTCAAGTACCCAATGCTACATACAAAGTCTCAAGGCCATCAGTCAATTGGTTCTGGAGAAGAAGATTTTTAAAGGTATTTACCATATATGGGCATGGCGGCCATGTTGGTCATGTGTCCAGGACCATTAGAAAATTTTTTCATTCCCTCAACCCCTCGAGGCTCTATATGAAATTTGGTTTCAATTGGCCCAGTTGTTTTAGAGCAGATTGTTTGAAATTGTCAAAATTTGAGATTTCTGGGTCAAAGGTCAAAGAATGACCGTCACCTCTTGTACTCACAAATCTTCATGTACTCATTAAGATGATTGTATATACCAATTATATGCCAAAATCTTCAAAACTTACCATGAAATCTCATGTTCTAGCATTTTCCGATATTTGACCTTGCCGTAAAAAAGGTCAAGGTCAACCCAGGGTCATAATTTGAACAATCTTGATAGTACTTGAGTACCCAATGCTACATACCGAGTTTCAAGGCCATCGGTCAACTTGTTCTGGAGAAGAGGATTTTTAAAGGATTTTACCATATATGGGCGTGGTGGCCATGTTGGTCATGTGACCTGGACCGTATGAACAAATTTTCATTCCCTCAACCCCTGGAGGATCTATATGAAATTTGGTTACAATTGGCCTAGTTGTTTTTGAGGAGATTGTTTGATATTGTCAAAATGTGAGAGTTCTGGGTCAAAGGTCAAAGAATGATCTTGACCTCTTGTACTCATAAATCTTCATGTAGTCATTAAGATGACTGTATGTACCAATTTTTAGGCCAAAATCTTCAACAGTTTCCAAGATATCTTATGTTGCAGCATTTGGCCATATAAAAGCATAAGGAAGCAAATTTGCCTTACTGTAAAAAAGGTCAAGGTCAACGCAAGGTCATAATTTGAACAATCTTGGTAGTACTCGTGTACCCAATGCTACATACCAAGTTTCAAGGCCATCGACCTATTGGTTCTAGAGAAGAAGATTTTTTCAGGTTTTTACCATATATGGGCATGGCGGCCATGTTGGTCATGTGACCAGGACCGTTTGAACAACTTTTCGTTCCTAAGGTCCCAGGAGGCTCTATATGAAATTTGGTTACAATCGGCCCAGGGGTTTCAGAGAAGTCGTTTGAAAGTGTGAACGGACGACGGACGGACGGACGACGGAGCCTTACCATCCTATAAGCTCCCCTGGAGCCGCTGGCTCAGGTGAGCTAAAAACCCAACCTTATCTGGAACTGTGAATTACATTGCAAATGTACATGTAATTTAATTGTGTTCCTCAGCAAAATTTGAAAACCCCTAACCTTTTTTCGGTTTCCTCACTTAGCAGCATATTTATCTCTCTTTATTTGTCCCACATGCTGCGAGGAAAAACAAGAAATTACCAAAATGCCAATATCTTTAAACCGGAACTACAGTTTATCTTGGGCTCTGTAATAGTTTTTAATACTAGAATTAAGGCAGAAATATTATAGAATAAGACATTTCCTCTTCTTAGCCGGCTCTGGAGGTTCCAAGGCAGCTAATATAGCTTCGTCAAACACATTCTTGAGCCCTTTCTACAAAAGAAGGAAATAGAAGAAGTTAAGCATTGCAAGCAATTAAAGATATTTTGATCCATGCAGTGTTAGAAGACAGGCAATATATTCTACATCTTGTCTGCTGGACCAACTGTTGGCAGTACCTGCCTTTTACTGTCAAATTGCTCCTGATAGCCTACTCACCACCATAATCCATTCCTCAAGACACAGCCATAAGGAGCAGAGATCATGCAATATTAATGCATAGTCTAGCAGCCATTAGATAAGTATGAAGGAAACTGTTATACAGGGCCTGGCTGTACAAAACTAATGAAGTCATCAGTAATAACGAGCTGTAAAGTTTCATATGTATGATACACCAAAACGCTGCCATTTTCAATGAAACCAATGTGAGGAGATCCTAACACTTTTCCTGCAAAAAATAATAGTGCAACTGACTTTGTGTGTACTTATCAATCCTTGACTAACGACTTATTAATCATTGACTACGACTTTAAGCTAACAGTGCTTTGAACAACCCAGCCCAGGTATATAGTCTTGGTATCATAGATCACTTACATACAAGTCAGAAATTACCACAGCCTCAGATAAACAATAGAATTTTGTAAATATTTTTTTTTTCTTGCTTCAGTTTTAAAACATTCTTTATTCACCAAGAAGACATTTCTTGAGGAAATGAAAGAACAGACATATTTTGCTGTCTGCTTTTTTTTTGCCCTTTAAGAGTTAGCATCTAAAACAAAGTAAAGAGCAATGCACAGAAAAAGCTTTGCCAGGGAAACACCATATCTAAATGAAACTATACACCTTTCCTATAATTCAGAGTCTGTTTGAGTTTTGTCCCTTGCAACGCCTATGACGTCATCTATAGGCTAGGCTATTGTTTTCATGAGTAACCAAATATGCCGGTTTTCTGTATATTCAAAACTAACATTCAACGGTTAAGATTAAGACAACTACATATGTATTTTGTTCCAACTATATTTAGCTCTTTCTTTATCGGAAAATAAGCTTTATAACTTATAGCATATGGGAATTTGACATAAAATTAAAAGATTTCCGACTAAAATTTCGGGCCAAAAAGAGCATGTATCACCAGTACAGCTTCCAAAACATAAGTAAAAAGAAAGAAAATCGCGGAGTATGTTCAGACCGTTGATACAAAAGATACAAAATGAACAATTAGCTGGTTATAAAGCAGACACATGCTAAAAATGACAACAAAGTGTGCTGACATGGACTTTGTTTGTGTAATCACCGAATCGCGCACATTGCCGCAATAAACAAACACCTATGATTGTGTATTACCCTGATACGTGTCAGCTTTAAGAACACCCTACCGTGAAATGGAAACGATCAAATAAATAATACCGAAGATAAGTAAGAGATGGAATAAATAATATAAATTCAACCTCGGGTTCAAACTTACGGAAAACAGTCTGGATGCTGATGCTTTTAGATCGGTGTATCCAGTGACTTATATGTATTTATAGGTCACTGGTGTATCGCACAAGAAACCATAAAATATCAGCGCTATAATCTGTTCGGTAATAATGCATAGTTACTACCTGAATGCTGACGTTTTACCTGACGGAAAAAAGGAAAGAACTTTTAAGATTTACGAGGGTCATCCAAAAAGTTCTGTCACTGGCTTATATCTCGAAAACGAAAAGTGCTATTCACCTAAATTATAAACCATTCAAAAACCCTTTTTTTATCACATAGCTGTAAAAAACTGATTCTTGTATCAATGACATAACATACACAATCTTCTTCAAAAGAAGGGTATCCTCACCCTACTGGCAAATTAGTAGATGCAACTCCGGCAATAATCAATGAAGGGATGTCTATTCTCGCTGTCCGGTGCCTACGTTATCTCAAGTGCTAATAAACACAATGAAAAAATCTCCAAGTGATTCTGTCCATTTTAAAGAGTTTACAGCATTTCATAACCTCAACTTTACGTAAACAACGCCATGGGAAAATGGACTAGGTCATGTTCTAAGTTCAAAATCTTCATAAACGTATAGTATTTCAAATTCTGAAGCATATCTTTACTGCTGTAGATCATGACAATGTGTTCTCAATCAGAATTTCAGAAAAGATCCCTAAAATGAAGGCACAGTGGGTCCTTGAAAATCACGTGACTGTGTATTTCACCATATTTCATATATCAATATTTTGCATCACCTTTAATTGAATGAAGTCGCTGACTTTTATGTAGTGTCCCACAAAATGCAATAGACAGCAAACCTGAAAATTTCAGAATCCTGCGTTATGTAATTGACGAGATATGCAGCATGAAGCAAGCCAGCAGAAAAACAAAAATCGTGAAAACAGGCCAGTGTCAAATATAAGGTCTGTATCTGAGCTTATAACTAAACCAGATGACATGTTTTCACCATTTACCTGGCTGGTTGGTTAGTTGGTTGATTTGATGCTTAACGTCCACGGTAAACAACTAAGGTCATGTCGGGACGGTACCATTTACCTGATATCAGTATAAAGATAAAAGATTGTTCTTTTGATTGTTGCAAACCGTGGTAAGCTATCACGTCTGTGAGCAAAGTTATGAGTCCAGTGACAGATTTTTTTTTGATGATCCTTGTCAAAACTTATTTAAACGGAATGTAGCTCTTTTATATTGAACAAACGTGAATTTATTGCCGGGGTGTTAAAACACAGCCTCGATGAAAGGGGTCATGAAAAGCATGAGCGACTTGTCGGGATTCTCAATATGTTATTAAAATAAAAAATATATATGAATAAAAATGTCACATGACAACAAGGCAATTATACTTTAATTTGGTCTTTCAATGTATTTTTGCAGTTCACATTTACAAAACGTCTGCTTTATGCATGTTATGTGTGCTTGCAGTTGTACTGAATTATATGGGATGTTCCTATAGATGACGTCACAGCCTACTTGGGTAGATAACTTGTGCGCGACTTTATCGATTTAAAGGAAAGGTGTATAGTCAAAATGAAATGCTTGATCATGGAGTACAGACCAAGATCAGACTGTTATCACAGCATGATCAATACCACGGCTATTCAATAAAAAATATTCACTGTATCTATTCAGCTTCAAGATGGGGGTTTTCCCCTCCAAAACAACCCCCATAAATCTAGATCCATCTTAAAAGATGGATCTAGATTTTTGGGTTGTTTTGGAGGAGGCAAACCCATCATATAGCAGAATTACACACAATTGGTTTAGATGTAGTAATTATGTGGTCATTCCAGTGGAAAAATCCCATCTTTAGCTGAATAAATAGGGTAGTATGCATGCTTTGAAAAGACAGTAGGACTAATTCAAAGATGGTTATGCCAGAGATAATTAAGATGGGTTTACAGGTACCATCTGCGATAAGCTTTCTTATTACTCAACAAAAACTTTGATGCTTATAAACCCTAATTTGAACCTTTTTAATGAGGCAACTCCAATGAGGAGTCACATTGTAGGTTTTATGGGTAGAGTGTAAATACTGTTGTTCTGAAGTTTTGAAGGCAAACTCCTCCCACACAGATCATTTAAACAAATTTTCAATTTATCCTTGTTACCCAACAGTCCAGTGAATAATGATAAAAGATTAGATCCTTTAAGAGCAAAGAAAACATTCAGAAGTAAGAAGTTGGGCCATACCGCGGTTTCGGCTATTCAAGCCTCATCAGTGACCCTTTAAATCTGGCACAAGGAGCCAGAGGAAAAAAACAGTAAATTTGCAGGTTTAACATGGCAGTCGTCTCAAAGACTGATATAAGTCGAAAAATACCAAAATATTTCAAATTTGTTTAGAAAATGAATCTAAACGTATGATCATTTCTGACTTCTCAGAATATATTCCATGATCTCAAAGGACCAAAAGGAAAATATAATCTGCACTATAGATGAGTGCGGGGAGACTTTTTACGGCCGCCACACGGCACAACATCCAGCTGCAGTGATAGTAAACTGCTTATCTCATCAAAGGAAATACTTTCAAATCCTGATTTATTTGTTGTATGTCTATTATGTTGTAAACTTATTCTTGAATAAAATAGTGTTTAAACCAAAGGAAATAATCCGGCCACTTATAGGTATTGACATAACATAGCCATAAAATTACTGTCACCATAACAGCTGTGTACTATATAGAGTAGATAACATATGTCTTTATGTGAATTTTCATATTTCCCATCTCAAACTACTGATATCTCAAAGTAAATTTTCTGGGGCCTGAGATACCAGTAGCTTGTGATAAATATCGAATCTGAGATATCTAGAGCTGATTGAATTATCAAAGTTATTATCAAATGGCATGTTATAAACTGAGGGTCTGAGACAGTGATGCCACTAGAGCAGACAGCACACTGGCTTTTTCTTTGGTTCTGGTGGCTCCAGAGCAGCCAAGATTGCCTCATCAAACACATTCTTCAGGCCTTTCTACAAGCATATAAAATTGAACATGTACATTACAATGATACATGTACTTAAAGTGCCAATGCAGAACATTATTACAATTAATGTTATAAGTGCCAAAACTGAAAAATAGCTGAATTCACAAACAGCAAAGATCAAGCTGAGGCAGTTCATCTGGATCTCCACTGTCTGCCATCTAGTCCTTGAATTCTCACTATGATATAGTTTGGGTAAAAACAATTTAAGAAAATTTTGCAGATGTCTTTTTCGACTGCGAAATTTCTAAAAATGTTTGTCTAAGCTATACAACACTGTAATTCAAATGTACAGGTCAAACAGAGTACCTCCCATGAGGTGGCCATAATGAGCTGTCTCATCTGGATCTGAGCTGTTTGCAAATTCAAATATTTTCATTTTTGTGTTAATCCTCTTAAATGCCCTGGAGATGTGCATTTTATGAAAGCGGGGCATAAATTAGAGCAGTAAGAGAAGTAAATCCAACACTGCCTATGTACTTTTATTAAGGTGAATGGCTATACTTTCAGATGAAGCAATTCTACCATTTTCCCTTTTTTTCCTCCTTTCTCAAAAGGGGTCAGCACTAGGAGCAAATTCTAAGCAGATGCAACAAAAAATATCCATAATTACCCTGATTATCACCAAATACTCTTTCTTGTATGTGCTTGGAGGTTATACTATAGTCACAATATAAAGCTGAAGAGACTCTAACCACAACAGTTTTTTCCTTTGGACAGTGCTCCAGATGAGGAGGAACAAAGATAATTTAGGGATAAATTTTCCATATAGTTCCACAAAAACATATGTTGTGATCCCTCATCAGAGCCATCTTGCCAAGAAGGTTCTGATGAGAGGTCACAACATATTTCTCTGTTGAGAAACCAACATAAAACTTATCTCAGAATTATCCTCAAATACTCCTCTTATCTGGAGCTCTTAGATATCATATCAGAGCAGTGTTCTCCCACGAAATTTCAGAAGACATGTTGCTTTTAACATAAAATCAGATTTTGATTGCTGATCAATTTTTCAAATCCTTATTATAGCAATGTTTTATCAAAATTAGCCTAAATTTACATGATAAATAAATTATTGATGGACCTTATTGCATTTAAAACTACTTTACTGGCTAAGAAATGAAAATAGTAGCATTTTTATAATGTGCATTGAAAATTAAGGCATGTTGCAAAGGTAATTTGAAGAGGAAGGCATGTTGCAAGCGACATGCCTTAATGGTCTGGGGAGATCCCTGCAGAGATATCATACATAAGGGGAGTTTTTGATGATAATTTGGAAATAATTTTATTACTTCAAAACATAGGTTGTGAAATCCATATTAGAACCCTCTCATCAAAATAGTTCAAATAAGGTCACAACATTGGATTTTATGGCAATATAACTGAAATCATCCTTTTGATATATTCATCAAATACTCCCACCTATCTGGACCTGTGGTCAAAAGCCAGGTTTACCGTGAGTTACCGATAACTAGCTAAACATACTAACCTGAGTAAGGGCTGAACATTCCACATATTTCACAGCCCTCAATTCTCTTGCTAGTCTCTCACCCTGATCAAATGTTACAGGTTTCTGTTTATTCTTGGCTAGTTTTTCTATTGTCGATGCATCATCTCTTAAATCTACTTGTGTCCCAACTAACAGGAAAGGTGTCTTCTGACAGTGATGTGTGATTTCTGGTACCCACTGGAAATAAATTGCGCCCCATATTAATGTTAGTTTCACTGTGAGCTTAAACATAACCAGTTCCAGACACAGCAAAGTTTTATAGGTATTTTCATAAAGTTATGAGCCACAACAAGACAAAACCAATAAAGAGGCATGTGCATCCAGCAAAGACTCAGATCAGCCTGGCCATCTGCCAAGTCTGACCAGAGTCTTCACAGTTGCCATGGAGGTACATGTAGCTTGGACCCTTGGTAACCCTCAAAGCACAAAGCAAAGACTCTGATCAGACTGGGCAGATACCCAGGCTGATCTGAGTCTTTGCAAGGCGCACATGCCACTATTATGATTTTGTCATGTCACAGTTCAACTAGAGCAAGTGAGCAGGGGCTCACGTATACCCCCGACCAGCGCCACTGCCTAATGAAACCACCGCCTAATGAAACCAATCTTATACATGGTATGAACCTAGAAGTAAACTTAGTCACCTATCAAATGGTTACATCAAAGTATATTACAAAAATATCAGCAACGAGTACCAACTCAACACAAAACTTTATTGTAAACGTTTAAGTCTGTTTCCATGACCTTGGTCAGCAGCTGCATCCAGATGATGTCAACTAATCTGCATGAACACAGAGAAGTAAATCTAGTCATATATCAAAAGGTTTCATCTAAGGATGTTTGAAATATAAACAAAGAATGTAAACTTAACGCAAAACTTTAACACAAATATACAAGTCTGTGACCTTGACCTTTGGTAAGCAGCTATGAACCTACAAGTAAACTTAAGTCGAATATCAAAAGGCTCCATCAAAGGATATTGGAAATATTAAAGAAGAATATAAACTTAACAAAAAACTTTAACGTAAATGTTTAAGTATGAGGCCTTGACCTTTGGTCAGCAGCAGCATCCAGATGATGTCGACTATTGTGCATGAACATAGAAGTAACCTTAGTCATATATCAAAATGTTTCATCAAAGGATGTTGGAAATATAAGCAAAGCATATAAATTTAAAGTTGGATGTTGGAAATATAAGCAAAGCATATAAACTTAACGCAAAATTTTAACACAAATATACAAGTCTGTGACCTTGACCTTTGGTAAGCAGCTGCATACAGATGATGTCAACTACTCTGTATGAACCTTAAAGTAACCCTAGTCAAATAGCAGAAGGTTCCATAAAAGGATATTAGAAATATAAAAGAAAAATATAAACTTAACGCAAAACTTTAACGCAAATGTTTAAGCCTGTGACCTTGACATTAGGTCAACAGCAGCATCCAGTCGATGTCAACTATTCTGCATGAACCTAGAAGTATACTTAGTCACATAACAAAAGGTTCCATTGAAGGATAATGGAAATATAAGCAAAGAACAAAAACTTAACGCAAAACTTTAACACAAATGTTAACGGACGGATGGACGGACGGACACACGGATGAACGGAAGGACAGACGGACGAATGGACGGAAAGACGAAAACTATATACCCCTCGACATACTTCGTATTTCGGGGGTATAATTATGACAGTATCTGCATCAAAAGCATCAGCAATAACACATTTGGTTGTTTCCATGTTCACAAATTGTATGACCTACAACTTAAAAGGCGCTGAATTAGACTACTCATTTGCTTGAATCATGTGATTATCTAGCTCTAGCCAATCATTGATTAAAAAAAAAAGACTCTTCTAGTCAGTTGATTCAAAATGCTTATTTTGCTCTTTGACTGAATAGATATCAGAGTGAGTGATCACATTTAATGTGGGCAAACTAAGTGCCCATCTCTAAATGGAATTTTATCAGGAATCTGTTGGACATGACTGCAACAACATAACAGCAAATGTCTAAGTATAAAATTATTTAATATCTTACCTTTTCTTTAATATTTTCAAACGATGAAGGGGACACAACTGAGAAACAAACAAGAAACACATCTGTCTGTGGATAACTGAGTGGTCTCAACCTGTCGTAATCTTCCTGCCCCGCTGTGTCAAATAGACCTAGAGTGTAAGGCTCCCCACCAATCATCACTGTCACTGCATAATTGTCGAACACCTGGAACACAGAGAAGAAACAATTACCATAGCCCAAAAAATGCAGACAACAAAATTTATACCTGCAAAATTAAAAATAAATGTTTTGTCAAAGCATTATCACAAACTGTAAATGACACAACAAATTACTTTTCTCGGATTTATTTCTTAAGTAACATCCAATGAACCTTGATGCATGTTTACCTACAGACAATTTATATGTCTGTGTGTCTGTGAGTGTCATCACATATACTTGAATAATTTCAGCTATGAGAGCTTCCGGTAAGGGTGGGTTTCTGTGACCCATGCTGAAGGCAAAAATCTTTTCAATCATAAATATGATTCTATTGCACATCTTTTCATTATCACTCTCCTATTATCCTGATATGACTGAAATACTGTTCAAAAGCAAGGTTGGGCGGTAAATTCCACCCCCGGTATTTACCGGTGGAATTTACCGGTATTTACCGGTCTGGAAAATACTCCCAAAGTGGAAAATACTGGCAAATACTGGTCGATTGAACTTTTTCACCTTTAAATCTTGCTAAAACCAAAACCAAGTTAACTTAAAATAATATATATTCAAACTAAATGACTTTATGATGTTTTAGTCCATTTTTATATTAAATATTTAAGTTTATCATCATATAGAAAAAAATGTTTCACAAATTAAGCAGGTTGAAACAGCCAAAATGTGGATTTAAGACAAAAATTTTGACAAATTGAATAGTATCTTGATTCCACTTATTAAACAGCATAAAAATACAGGTGAGAAATTACAGGTAAATTCACCTGTGCACCTGGCTAAGTGACCTGTGACACCCAATTTGCTAGACAATGTCCAAATTATTAAAACAACAAGTTTCAAGACAATGTTTATTTAAGGGGGCAGAGTATTGCTTGGGGCAAGGATGGAAACAAGAAATTGTCAGAATGTTTTTTTTGGTTTATACAAAAGTTAGACATTAAGTCATGGTGAAGTACATCGAGGTATGGCTTGAGCTATAGTATGGCTTCAACTCTTGAATACATTTATCATGTTTATAGCAGTCAGATAATAATTTGTTATAATCAGTCCTAAAGCTGAACCATCACACATCATAACCAAACTACTATTCACCATAAGCCAAAAGAGCCTATGCTGGTGTTTACTAAGACAACAAGACCAGTGCCAGATGTATTGACTGCAAAACAGTAGTTAGTGCCAAAGCTCCACGACTCTGTGCCCACAAAGAGAAATGTCCGGCTATGAAACAGGCTATTTTTCCCCCAAAACAAAGTTCAAATTTCACTATCTTGACAAATAATTAAATAAATTAGTTGATACAATTGTTAAACTTCAGTCTAAATATTGAGTCAGTTGACCAGAATAACTGAAATACCCCTATGGATTTTGAGTGTAAGTTATTGTATAAATTCCAGGCCGGTCCTTTCAATCAACCAGTATTTGCCGGTATTTACCAGTATTTGCCGGTATTTACCGCCGGCATGGAAAATACTCATATTTGCCGGCATTTTGCCAACCTTGTTCAAAAGGGCATAAAATCACAAGTCATACATCCAAATGCTTCCACAGCTTTGCATCTAGTTCTTCTGAAGGACTGGATGTCTCTTGATATCACTTTGACCATGACAGACTCCAATGTCGTCTGGCAATTGAATAGTTGGGTCTAACTTGCCATACAGAACTCAGTCACTATCTCTGGACTTGGTGTATCTAAACTCTATCTCTGGCCTTGTTTTTCTACAATCTTAAACTGTTTTTCTAAATCTTAAAGTGATCTTACACTTTGAGTTATGATAAGCCAAAGGAAAGCAGTTACTTACTGTTGGAACATATTCTGATGGAAATTTGTTTGTTGTATATGAAATGAGAAGACAGGTTTTCCCCACCGCACCATCTCCAACCACCACACACTTTATAGTTTGCATTCTCTCTACTTGCTTTGTAAACAGTCAACACTGAAAAAAATCAAAATACAGTAGAACTTCAATGGCTTGAACAGGCTTGGGACCATGGAAATTAGTTCCAGCCGAAGGTTAGAAATTAAGTTAACAGTAGCAAGTAGCAAATTTGCCACCTAAAAACTCATTTGCCGCGTGAAGAGAAAGTGGGTAGCAAAAAAGGTTTAGAAATTCCCTAGTAAAAGTTAATTTCTTGGAAGTACTAGCCAATTTTCATTAAAATCCTACTTCTAAGACTAAACACAATTCCACAAGGTCAAAGGCATATCAATGACTTGGTGAATTTCTTTTCTGTTTGCGGAAATTCCGCAAAACAAGCAAGAACTGAGAAATTGGAAGACACCAATGATGAAAAACAATGAAATGATGAAAACGCTGGGAAATCCTGTGCAAAATAAAATTCTAAATGAGTGGCTACATAAAAACTTCGGTTTCCTGGCTTAGTTACGACGAAGCGAATAAATTGGTGACTTGCAGTATCATGTACATGTATACAGCAAAACAAAAATAATGCTATTTACTCCTGTTGTATGGTAACTTGGTAAGTCAGTACTTAGTAACTGAGTTTTTAAAATGCCAAAATCCTGTTAATTTGGTCGTAAAAAGTGCTGGCCCGTCTCTAAATTATGGTGGCCCCTTTTCAAAATATTGACGGGCCACTAGCCCATTCTGATAAAATTCTGGATTGAGACCTGGATAAGGTGCATATCCATGTATTTTATAGTAATTACCCAATATTATTGATGCAATTAAAATTGTAGCATAAAAACCAAATGAAATGTGGTAACTTACTGCGGCTTATGGGTATTAGAACTGAAAACCATGAAATTTGACTGGTCAAACAGGGCATACAGTTTTGTGCATCTATGACATATCAATGAGCTAGTTCTCTGCGGCTAGCACAAAATCTGTACAGAGTCCAGGGCTTTATCCAGGGTTTTTGGGAAAAGGCCCTTAGCCGAAATTAGGAAAAAATGATCGAAAAGAGGCCAAAATTGGGAATAAATTTGATTGACTGTATGACAAAATTCACCAGCTTCTCCAAGATCAGACCGTACAAAAAGTAATGAAAACACCTGAGATCAGGTTCATTTTACTCATGACATTGTGTCCTTATACTCCTGCCATAGTCCCCACCCCACATCCCCCCCACACACACCAAATTGCTTCATTATGTTACAACTAGCTGCATACAATTTGTAACAGAATCTGATATACTTGATCCTTAACATGGAAAACTTTCCCTAGACGAAATGGGCCCTGTTTCAATTGTAGCTGGCTTTTCCCAGATGAACCCAAATTGAGACAGTTTCCTACTATCATCTTTATCTTTTTTTTCACACTTTTTCATGTGAAACCTGTTATTATTTCTGTTTTGCGACGCGGAGTGCAGACATCTTTCTTGTTTACATTAACACAACTTGACCTTAAATGTGATTTGTGGTGAGATGTAAAGCTACTCTAGATCGTCGTTTATCCCTTCATCCACTCCATAAACTAATACCACTTGTGTGTAATGGTCAGAAACCAGCAAAATCAGTATTGAATTACAACACATGGTGACAGACGCTACGCGTTCAATTGCTACATTTGAAACAGAAGTTCATACACACAGATTTATTTTTTTAGCATTTTTGTCTTCTGTCCGTTGTGGGAAAACATAATATTGGGAAAAAATGAGGTTATTTGGCATTGGGAAGGGGGCCGAAATTTGGTACTGCGGGGCAGGGCAGAATGCCCTGGTAGTATGTGTGGAAAACCAGCATGTGTACAATATAGTGTAATTATCAGTAAGAAATAACTAATCACCATATTCAGTGCAATGAAAAAGCTGCATATCTCAGTGTAAGATCAACCCTAAATGGATACCATCCACAAATTGATTCACTTTGATGGTAGTCCAACAAATTAGACGTCCGCATGCACTCATTTATATTTTATCTTTTATAGTTGTGCATGTGTTCCGAAGAATAAAATAAAAGTAAAATATGGGAGCATTTAAATACCGCAAACCACCGCAAACTACCCCAAATCTCATCAGACTAGCATAAGTCAGTTAAAAAAAATCATTTCTTACCACTTTTTGAATATATTTTAATACTTTTTAAGTAATATTTGTCAGCAGAGTTATCTTATAGCACCAAAATTGCCATTCAAGCAAACTCTTATAACTTTATTACAACCTGATAATATTATTGGCATTAATTTAATAATTATCATTATTATTATTACTATTTTGATTACTAGAAATAATAGTTGTTTTTATATATAATCCTCAAAATAGAAATGTTAATTGCAGGTATTTTCACACTTTGCCTGTGTAAGGTTTTAGACACGTTAGAAAATTATAGGTTAAATTAAGTATTCTAAGTTTTTGTCACCCGACGTAGGCGGAGGGGGACTATAGAAATGACCCTCGTCCGTCCGTGTGTCAGTCCGTCCGTCTTTCCGTCCTTCCGTCCGTCCATCCGAAATCTTGTCCCCGCAACTCCTCCTACGTCTTTCATCGGATTTATTTGAAATTTTACAGATTGTATTCTTATGATACGAAGATGTGCATGTGGTTTTTTATTTCTGTTTCGGCCATTTTTTGATGGAGTTACGGCCCTTGCTGACTCAGACCTTGTCCCCGCAACTCCTGTCACATCTTTTATCAGATTGACTTGAAATTGTGCAGAATGTTTCATCATGATCTGAAGATGTGCATGTGATTTTGGAATTTCAATTGTCTTATATTTTACAAAGTTATGGCCCTTTGTTGTTTTTGGTATTTTTCCAACTTTTGAACCGTTCGACTGAGAGAGCTGAAATTTGGTATGCTATTAGCATTTGGTAAATTGAGCATTCTGATTATTGTTAGGATATGCTAAATTTATTAGTGACAGAGTTATTCCCCTTTCATAGATAATAGACATTCACTTAAAGGTAAAGGGATAACTCCAGAACTATTCATATTAATGGGCTGAATTTTCCTTGTTATTTTGTTATTGGGTATACAGTCTTATGGTTTGGGCATTCTGTAAGGGCCTAAAGTTTCAGTAGCCTGATTTTACACATATGCGCCCAGTTCTGAACTCAAGTATTTTATAACCTCATAGAGGCCCAGTAATTGGGGTATATGTCTCTGCTTATGCTTCAATCATTATTTGCTTACCAGGTTCTGTTATACACATATTTTCTGGTTTTACACATAAATGCCCCTTTCTAAACTTAAGTATTTTATAACTTCATAGAGGCCCAGTAATTGTGCTTCAGTTATTATTTGCTGACCAGGTTCTGTAATACACATATTTTCTGTTTTTGGCCATATAGTTACTCTGAAACTGAATAAAGGGCTGCAGTTTGTGACACATTTCAAACGTCGGGTGACACTTGGCCGATGGCCTTTTATTTGATACTGAAAAGTTGTCGTAAAAAGTACAACAGATATCGAGAAACTGATTAACTGTACACGGCTTAGCCAAGATAATGTGGACAATTTAAGTTTTCCCATGTTATGCGATGATTCTGAGCATCACAGACATCTCATCTTCTTAAAATATGTGTAAATGAATAGTACTTCAAATGAGCTTTCCTGTGATATATGGTTTTATATATCTGCATGGTAAAGTTTACAAAATATTTGGTCTGAAAGGCCCAAAAATGACCATTTTTTGCATGTTATGCTGTTGCAAGAAAAAGAAAGCATTTTTTAAATATTTGACCCAAACAGGGACTGGATCAGATATTGTAAAATTGATGTTCTTTTAAAGTAGACCCCATTCTAATTAACATTACTTTTTATGGAATGAAAATCATATAAAAACTGCCGAAGATATGTGGAAAAATGTAAATGTATACACTTGTTATGCATTTCCAGTTTTCCACCTATGGTTATTCCACATTTAGAAAGTTTACTTTTCAATGCTAAATAAATTAAGAAATCATCAGTAGTCTACCAAATAGATGCAATCACACATGAATATCACACACATTTTTATGAAATGCTCTCCACCTAGGTCTACTAGCCTAGCCAAAATCATGTTAATTTTGTATAGTCTGTAGCCCCATATTTCAGCATGTGCTATAAAAGTCAAATCATTGGCTATCTACATGATAAGCTGTTTTATAGTTTCAGACAATGACAGAACAGCTACACAAAAAGTGATTAGTGTCTAGTTGCCGGCAACAAAATTCTACAGCCAATAACATGTTGTCCGTAGCCCTGTATAGTCCGTAGCCCCCCTCAAAATTCATACTTATGATGATGTCACATGCAAACTAGAGCTGTGGTTTTAGTAAGAAAAAATCAGGATTGTGCAGGGCAAGCAGATAAAGCTTTTGTGACATTTAAATGATGAAGTATCTGTTTTATTCCAAGAAAATGAAATGTGGATGAACTAATAACTGTAGGTGTTAGATTATATATTTATGTACAACATACACATAATGCAATAGTATAGCGTTAAATTGCATTTTGAAATGAAGTTTCATACTGTCAGACTGATTTAATACAACTTTTGGGCCGTTTTATAATGCTTTCTTGTTGACTTGTTTCAAGACATAAAAGGTTGACAAAGGGGCTACGGACTATACAAGTTTTTTATGTACGTCTCTATATTCAGATATGTGACTACTCATTCATGATAAGTTAAGAAATTAGTAGTTAACAATGAAACTTGTCCCTAGAAAAAGAAATTTGGAAGACAAAGACAGATAAACACTTGATATCATGCCCAAAGTCACAGTAGTACATCCCAGGGAGATGGCTCGATATAGACAGAATTCCTGTCTGGAAGAGGCATTAAAGCCCGAAACAACCAAGCAACAAAATCACAGTAGTGCAAATAGTACTTGTTCAAGGACCTGGTTTAAAATGTGTCTTCCTATTACACTGTTGTGCAATTTACAGTGATTGAAAAATGGCCAGGTAATTTGAAAATATTTAAACACAGTTTACAGTTGTGTGTGTTTCCAAGGGAAGTGGTACAGTTACATACAGTAGTTCTGAGAGTAATTAAGGTTTTCCTGGTTGTTTCAAGTTGAAATTTGTTTAACAGTTATCACCATTTTGCCTGTCATGAGATGAGTTGCATTATGTTGTGGCATTGTCCATCTGTCTGTCTGTGTGCCTGTCTGTCTTTTTTAAAAAACAACAACAAAACTTAAGTAAAATGTATGCCTCATTGAGACAATATGCAGAACCTTTTTTAACAACATCTGACAAAGTTTAAGGTCTACCAGCGACGGAAATTCAGACGCTAACATTTTGTTACCGTTCCATATCTGTAAAACATTCAAGATTTCTGCATGAAAAATTGTACAAATATAAAGCACCATCAGATGATGTGCATAGAAAAAGAACCATTACCATACTTTCAGTTTTGATGGAATTGTTCCCCTTTGTATTTTTGGTATATAATTTTATATTTAGCATCACGTCCACTCCATATTTTATGAAGTGTTTTTAAAAGTTTTTTTCATGATAGTTTGTACAAATATAAAGCTTTAGCAGACAATGCACAGAGAAAAAGATTTAGCCCTACTTTCAGTTTTGACAGAATTATGCCCCTTTGTATATTGCTTGTAGTGATTTCATGTCTGCTCCCTAGTAACATTAACACTGTATAAGATTTTGATTTGAAACTTTGTACAAATATAAAACATCAGTAGCAGGACAAATTATACTGTGGTGTTCATCTGTCTGTCTTCTGTCCATTAACTTTTCCCACTCAATATCTCCGAAACCCTGTAAAAGATTTGCTTAAACTTGGACCAAATGTTCATCTTACTAAGATGCTGTGCAGATTTGTTTAAACCTGGACCAAATGTTCATCTTATTTAGATGATGTGCAGAACATCACATTTTAACAATGTCTGAAAAAGGTCAAGGTCTTACACCGAGGTCAAAGTTCTAAAGGATATATATTATGTCTGCCCCAAATCTTTACATCTGTTTAGGATTTCGTCATGAAAGTTTGTAAAGTATAAAGTGCTATTAGACAATATGCAGAGTAAAAGAACCATTTAGCTTAATTCTGATTTTGACACAATTATATTTTATATTTCTTATAATGACTTTGTGTCTGTTCCCTAACTTTAAAACTGTATCAGACTTTTCTTTGAGTTTTGTACAAACATTAGGCACTATCAGACAATGCGAAGAGACTGCTTGTTGTTTTGACAGAATCATGAACGTTTTGTATAACTTTTACACTGATTTCATATCTGCCTCACAACTGAAGATTTCAGTTACTGGCAAAGTTCTGATCAATTGTTTCCTTTCTTGTATAAACCCCAGTGGGCAATTATAATTGCCCCTGTCAGCGGAGCTAAATTGTTAACTTGGTGTTATAGTCTCTAGACCATCTTCATGGCTTCTTTTTTATGGTATACGGCTAACAGATTACAAATTATACTTCAGCATATTTCTATAGACTTGGCTAAACATATACTGGTTGAATATGCTTGAGGTAAGGACTACCATGGACTGATGGTACAAATTGCTTATAGTTTGTATAGTCCGTAGCCCCTGGACAATGTCAATAAGAAGTTGATAATATGTTGTTTACTCATATTATACAACCATAACAACTATTTAATTTTTTTTCTGAAATATTTGCAATTAAATTGTAAAACATTTAAGTTAAAAGTAAGGTCTGAAAGCCCTTTTGAAGAAGCTATGTCAGAAAGTGACTAACAATTTGCTATGCTCTTATTAGTTTTAAAATAAAAGTATTCTGTTTATTCTAATGCAAATATCATTGTAAAGTAACACTAAATGGTAAATTTAGACTGTATTTTTAGAGTTTACTATGAAAATATTTCTTCCAAGTGCAGTTTTAGACGTTCACTATTTTTGTATAGTCCGTAGCCCTGCTGTGACCAAAATTTGCAACTCAAGCCATAAAGACATAAAAGTAGTAATTACAACAATACTTTCTATGTCAACCATAGACAGCGCTATATTTCATGTGAGAGAACTTTTAAACACATTCAGCTAATGTCTAAACAATACTGCTAAATGCAAACTTTACTTCTTTTCTGCTTTCAGTGGTACTTGCAATCTAACTTAATAAAAATATTTTTTTCCTAAAAGCAGTTAATTCTTTGGCTCAAAATTTTGATGTTGACAGATTGTCATCACTTAATGAGCAGTAAAGATTGTCTGAAAACAATGTTTTCTATCTTAAAACAGCATGTTATGCTTGGATATGTATAGTCTGTAGCCCCACAACGGTACTAGAATATATCGGCCTCTAACATTTTTATCGGGCCTACACCATAAAAATCGCTTTGGAATATTACACACAAATGTCACAGCTTACAAATTTTTATGGAAGTTTAAAGATTAAAACGATTCTAAAAATTGACCTTTGTGCAACACAAGTGTCCACTTTATCTTGGCTAAGCCGTACAGTGAAATAGTTTTTGAGGTGGTTTGTGGTGATTTGGGGCTGGTTTGTGGTGGTTTGTGGTGGTTTGCGGTATTTCAATGGACCGGTAAAATATGACTGGAATCATCAAAATAATACGACTGGAATCAAAATAGTAAATATAGGAATCATCATTCCCTGACATTTCAAACCCCATTGGCTGGGACTGACATTTACAAGTCCAGTTTCTTCCCCCAGACTATTAGAGATTGGAATTCCCTGAAAGATTCTTATTTCTGCTGCTGAGGGTGCAGAGGATTCAGTTACTACGTTTACTTCTCTTATTAGGGCTAGGGACTAGCTTCCTTGATTCACAGGTCCTGGTGAATGATTGTCCTTGGACGTATCACCAGTAAACAATTCTGATTCTGACTGTCTGGAATGCAGAACTCATATGGGAGTATTTGATGGTGTGTTTTATATTAGCAAACATAAACAGGTACCGCGGTGGCTCAGTGGTTAGTGCACTTGACTCTGAAGCCAGAGGTCGTGGGTTCGAATCCCGTCCGAGGCGAAATCTTCCTATGTCCGAACGCGTTTTTCTAGCATCATTTGCAGGGATGATGCTAACAAGTGTGCCGTCCTTCGGATCGGGACGTTAACTGGAGGCCCCTTGTGCAGGGAGAGTCATCCCCTGTGCAGGTTAAAGATCCCTACTATAGCTACATGGCTATATGTAGGCTTTCATCCTGCAACACTGGAGTGTACAAAAGTACACCGTCTGTGTCCCCTTCGGGGGTTAAGGCGTAAATGGAAGAAAGAAAGAAGAAAGGTACCGTACATGTATGGGTAATGAACTGTAAAGTTGCAAAACATCGGTAAACCAACAATATCCATCTTCTACAGGAGTGCTGAACCAATTTATGGCAAATCAGGAACTTCAGGTTGCAAGACCAGGCAGATTGCTCAGTGAACATTACAGATCTGGGGGTGCACCATTTAGGGCTTACTTCTAAACTTCTGCATTTCTTCGTTTACAGTTTGGACTTGAAGGCATCAGCAGATTTATGAGAAACTTGATAAAAATTAAGAAATCAAAAAAATGTCCAAACCGGAAGACAGTTTTTCTCATCTCGACCGATTTTCTATTTGAGTTTTTGGCATTTTTCAAAGTTTTCCGAGTGAATATTTGCTCGTTACCTTACAGAAGATCAAGTCGACTATTCGCTCTTCTGAGCCACTTACAAATTACTCCGATTATCACTGTATGAACTAAGATATTGCCTAAATTAACAACTTCCTTGGGCGGCGAAACTGGTCAACTTCTCATTAACATGGATACCGGAAACAGACTTCATTCGTGCCGTACGCATGCGTACCTGAGTCTATTTTTAGATTCCGAAATTCTCTCTATTTTTAGTAACGCTTTCTGGATCTAGGTTAGTCTGAATGACATAAATTGGTATTAAATTTTGTTTTATATATATCTGCCAAATAATTACAAAAATAGAAAGTCTAATTTAAACTTCAAAAACTTCGAAAATAAAAAAAAGTCTTTACCAGCCCAGATCTAGAAGAAGGGGGTTACCAAATCCCTTTAGGGACGAGTCATTTATTGCCAGGCGGGGGGGGGGGGGGGGGGGTCGGGTACATTTTAAGGGGGTCAGAATTTTTTGGGTGATGTACTGGGGGGGCGGGGGGGGGGTCGGAAATAAAACGGCTATGTAGCAGGGGGGGGGGGGGGTCATATATTTTATAGTGCATATCGGGGGTCAGAATTCTTCCATCAGTCTTCCTTTTTTTAAAAAAATCTCTCAACTTCTGGGGGGCAAAGCCCCCCCGACCCCCCCCCCCCCCATTACTTATATTCTTGTAAACTTAAACTCAAGCTTAGAGACATTTATAGAAATGACACACAAAACTTTGGCGCTTCATATCCAAAAAAGATATTTTTCATAAATTTGCTAGTAAGACAGTATGCAATTGTCTATAAAATCATGCCGAGCAGATGATTTTGTTCTGGATTAAATTTAATGCATGCACTTGTGATATCAGCTCTCCAGTTGCCTTGTCATGAGCATAGTATTATGGCTTCTGGGGGCTGCGCTCCCAGACCCCGCTCCAGAACTATTATTAACAGTTTTATTGAACATTCAACAACAGATTTCTGGATGGCCATATGCAGGAAGAAAAGTGCAAAATATCAAAATATGCTGACAAAATTTAAAGACCATTAACCTGCATGATTTATCAACGTGTCAAAGTAAGAAAATGTTCTTTGTGGATTACGGTCAATCTGACTTAAACAAAGGTAATACAGTATGTGGGTGAAGGGTAGCTGGGGTGTTGAGATGGTGGTGGTGGTGGTGGTGGGGGGGGGGTCATAAACTTTTTTGTCACCTATTTGGGGGGGGGGGGGGTCGGAAAAAAAATTCTGGTGAGACGGGGGGGGGGTCGGAAAAATTTTGGGGACTCGAATGAAAATGTACCCGACCCCTCCCCCCCCCCCCCCCCCCCCCCCCCCCCCCCCCCCCCCCCACACACACACACCTGATAGTAAATGACTCGTCCCTTAATCAGTTATGGATATAGCAATTTTATAAGCGTTAAATTTTAAGCCCCCAAAACGCTAATCATTAAAACGAATAATTAAGGCCTTTAATAGCTTTCCATAAAAAAGTCGGAAAATTAGGCCGTAAAAGCTGATCCAGACTCTCTCTCTCTCTCTCTCTCTCTCTCTCTCTCTCTCTCTTGGTATTTTATGATCGTTTACATAAAATAAGAGAGATGGTAAGAAAGAAAGGCAGGTTAAGTGTCCTTCTCCGTACAAAAGAACAATAGGGCCAATCGTATACATAAAAGTAACACCATTAAATAATGGAGGTGTCCCGGATAGGACAGAACAGAAGAAAACAGTAACTGGGGTCGCCGGTACACGACTGTTGATTCCTACTTGAAAATAAATATCCAGGCCTTTGCATGCCAACGTGAATTGACGCAGAAGTTTGTCGGAAAATAGCTCCTTTAGCTTACTGATTAATATTCGTTCATTGTATCCGACGTAAAATAAAATAAAATTTCTCGAATGTAGTAATCAGCTCTGCAAATATAAACTAACAAAAGTCCTGTAAGCGGCCATTTTTCGGCGTGGCAACTTCCAGAGGTTTTGTAATAACTGCGCACGCCGTTCTTTTATAAGCAAATATTGTGCTTTTGATACATGCAAATCGAACAGGCACTGTCCCAGCGGGCAAATGACGTCGAAATAACGTCATACTGACATCGATACAACGTGACGTCGCATCGATGTCCATGTGACGTTATTTCGACGCCATGCGCCCACTGGGGTTATATTTTGGAAAACAATGAATCTTGAATATTTATTTAATTCTGTGAACGGAATTGCGCGAGAAAAGGTGTGTAGGAGTTTGTGTTGTTCAACTGATATACTGTGCCACACCACAAGAAAATGGGCAAGGTCAGTTCCAGAGACTCTACTGCAAAACGTGGATTCTTTGAGCAGTGAAACTGTACAGGCTGATTGATCTGACTGTGACATTCCACTGTACAAATTGAAGCAGTTAGTGTTTAAAGGAACGGGGGCACTTAAATGGGAAGCAACTCTGTCGTTTTCATTCACTTTCATTCTCTTTTCAATAGGCGTCAACTCTCAAAGGAAAAATTTGCTCGGTTGGAAGCAAAATGTCTTAGTACGTCTGCTTGGTTCTGTGCAGTTTTGTGATTTTTTCCTCGAATACTCTATTTTTATTTGGAACCCTGATTATGGTCTCTCTCTTTGGGCCCTTAGCCCCTTTCAGTTGCCCAGAGAGAGAGAGACCCGCCAGCTAGTTATGGTGTTAACCCGGTCCAGGAAATATCAAGTTCTAAACATCAACCGTGATTATGGAGTACATGCCTTTTGATCCGTAGGAGCACGTTGCTCTTCACACTCACCTCGTCCACATTCAGTACTTTAACCGTTAACCGAATAAGCCCTAACAAGAGTTTCAGGGATTTGGGGAACTGATTCCCCATTATTTCACGTACACATGGGAACAAATGACTGTATTAAAGAAAAATAAGGAACCAACAGTAATTTTCGGGAATTGGGAAACACTGTTAATAATTCGTTATTTATATATCTTATTTTTTCCTTTCTTAATTTTAGTTTGATTTAAACAATATTTTATTAATCAATTCACATGTATAATGTACAAATCTGACAGTAAGCCAAATTTTAGTTTGGAGCCTGAACAAATGGACTAAGTGATTGTCTTTTTGAACCAAAAAGGACCAGGTGCGCCCTTCTAGCCCCTTCCCTCTTTCACACGCCTCTCTCTCTCTCTCTCTCTCTCTCTCTCTCTCTCTCTCTCCGACCTTCCCCGGCCCCGGCTTCGGAGACGTTCATCTGCTGACGTGAGGGCGGGTGTGTTTTAAAAAGCTAATGCTTGTACAGGCTATTATGACCGAGTTCGATTACATGACAAGGATCAGTCTGAGGTTAATGGGATCCGGTCTATCTTCTAATGCTTCTTTTTGTCATCTAATTACATGACGGTCGCTAAAAACCGCTGCTAAAAGGACTCTCTTTCTATGCAAATTAGGGCGGCATATGACTATCAGTTCTTATTGTACCAGAACTTCGCGTACAAACTGTTTCCATATGCGCGTGCGCAAATTGTTGTTATTCTTATGTTCAATATTGGGCTAAATATAGACTATGACACTGGTACATGTCGAAGCTTGTATATAAGCCGGAAAGCAGACGGGTGTCTATATAAATAATTTCACAACAACATGTCATTCATTCGAAATTAAGATGATAGTAAACTAGATATTACAAATATATAGGTCGGCTGCTTAAGTATTTTACTTTTTTGTATCTAGAACAACAAAATTAAAACTAAGTTACTGTTGTTGCTCTCAGATACCACTACTAACAACAATAATAAAAAATAAACGGAAGCGGCAAAAAGAGAGCGTAGAAATGACGCAGAGCCCAGCAGTCACAATTAAAAGTAAAACCTAAAATGTTTCTGTCATGCTTGATGACATCAGAAAAGTCTAGTGGTCGCGACGTAAAAATTGATATCGAAAAAAAAAAAAAATGCACAGGAAAAAGAGTAGGCTAATTAAAGGTAGGTTCCTGGGCTAGCGATGTCAATTATGTCCACAAAATAATTTCGTCTTTTTCTGAGCAGTATTGAATTCTCTTATTTTTCTGAATTGTTGCTACTGAGAAACTCGTCAGATGTTGAAGAAAATAGTCGTTTTCCCTTTTGGTTTATTTTCTTTCGTTGGAATTCCAGTTCTAAAAATAACTATGTTTATTATGCCTATAAGTGCGCAATTTCTGATGCCATTCTCCAAAGGTCAATTTTCCCTCGACGTGAGCTCTCCTAGAGGTCCTGGCATGGCGAATGGGTTAAAACTATCCCAAAATGCAGTGCAGCATGACATCAGCTGCGTTATCTATTTTTGGCGCGAACTAAAAATAGCGGTAACTGGTGTGCGAAGCAGAGTTAGGAAATCCCTTGCAAAACAACTTTTCTAATATTTTTTTGATTAACACTTTTTAGTGAAACTTATTAATTCCCTTTTATAAGTGCTTTCCAACAACTTGGATACAAGTTCATCAAAATTATGATACATTCAAAAGTACAGGAACCTACCTTTAACATATGATAAAATAATAAATAAATAATTCTTAAATGACACCTGTAACCGTCATGTCACTCATTATTTTTCAATCAGCTAATACACACGGGTTATCCCGAGACAACGGACGCGACAGAAGACAACTAACGCAGTTCGATTTGGTGACGTCATAGGACTACCTAAGGTAAGAAAACAGTGATTTTTAACCTTGAACATGAATACTTTTAAAAGTTCTTTGGCAGAGGGCAAGCAGACTAATGTTGGTACCAACCAATGAAGTTTCACGGAGATTTGTTTATTTAAATGAGAGATAAACCTCGTAACTTTTAATTTCGTTCAATTTCAACTACCCCTTTCTATTTCGGTTGTAGTTTTTGGCTATGTAAGACATCTTATTTCTTGTGTTTTTGTTATGTAGATATAGTATATTGTCTATGGTTCTAATTCATCGCAAGCATTCGTCTGGAAAATCATTGTCGATTGTTCAAATGCATGGAACAGTGAACACTTGAGTTTGTTCCTGGATACAAAATACCACGGTTCATGGTACAATTGAACGCGGTTCGTCAGCATACTTCGAGAACAACGAACGCAGTTTGTAAAATATCAAGTCCTTGGAAAAAATCGATGTTACCACTCACGATTTTCTTGAAACTGCATTATTTGCGATGCAGATATTTATGATATCCAGCACACACCTAACAGATACCCTTTAAATGGTAGATGCGAGTTCAGCAGTGTGAGTGGTTGTTGGTGGTCAGAGTTATTCACATGAGTGCCCGATAGCGCTGGGGTTGCTAAACTCGCCTCTGTCGGGTATAAACTACTGAGTGACATTTGACATAAGCAATATGGCTTAGTTACACTTACGAAATCTGAATAGATGGATTGGTTAGTTGGAGTAAATTGAGAACCATAATATTATTACAGCATTTTCAAGTGATAGAATCGAAAATGTTCAGATTTCAAAATGAGTTGTCGAGTTATACATGTAATCCGCTCTTCGTCTATCAGTTGCAAGACGGCCTAGACATATTTCTCGTGCTCCGTTCTTAAGATGCTGTCTACTAAACAACTGACTCCTCTATTCTATTCTATTCTACCCCTTAACCTTACTAGGTCGTTGGGGCACCACAGATGACTTCGAAACAATCCCTTTCCACATTGTCCTGTTTTCAGCTGTCCTAGTTGAGCTGGCAAAATCCATCCCTGTCCACTCTTTAATATTGTCTTCCCACATCTTCTTCTGTCTACCTCTTCTCCCTTTTCCTTTCACTGTTCCCTGTAGAATCGTCTTTGCTAAACCAGAAGACCTTGAGACGTGGCCAAACCACCTTAGTTTCCCTTTCTTGACCAGCATCAGGAGTTCATCATGTTCTCCAATGGCTGCTTGGATCTTTCTGCGAACCTCCTCATTGATTATATGATCCATGTACGTAATGTTCAGTTACCTTCGGTGGCATCTAATCTCAAAAGCCTGCGTTCTTTTCTCTAACTCTGCTGTCAAGGTCCACGATTCACTGGCAAACAGAAATATTAAAATGACAAGGGAGCGCATAAGTTTCCCTTTGATCCAAGAGATAAGTTGTTATCGCTCCAAATTGGTTTCAGCTTGGTAAGAGCTGAAGTGGCTTGTGCAATCCTTAAGAGAACCTCCTGTTTTGAGCCATCGTCTGAGACAATTGTCCCAAGGTATTTGAAGCTTATTACGGTTCCCAGCTTCTGCCCTTTTACCGTGATCTCCCTCTGGATGCCATCCGCGCTGTTTGTCATCAGTGGTCTTCTCAGCACTAATCATCACCTTATACCTTGTGCAGGTTTTGTCGAGACTTTCAACTAGGGCTTCTAGTTCCTGCTCTTCCTCAGCTACAGCGTCTGTGTCATCGGCAAACCGCAGATTGGTCATGTTTCTGCGGCCTATGCTGACCTTTCCGTCATGTTCTTTCAGAGCATCAGACATGATCCATTCGAGAAAAATGTTGAAGAGGGCGGGTGAAAGAAGACATCCTTGCCTTACTCCAACTGTTGTTCTGAACCATTCTCCTGTGCTGCCATTCATCAGGACTGCACTTGTCGTATAGCTGCTCAATGGTGCGAACTAGATTTGCACTGATATTGTACTTCCGCCTGCCGGGCCATAAGACTGCATGCCATACCCTATCAAAGGCTTTCTTGAAATCAATGAAGACATGGTACGGATTCTGCTGACGTTGGAGATACTTTTCACACAGGATTCTAAGGTTGAAGATCTGCTCTGTGGTGCTTCTTCCGGCTCTGAACCCATCTTTCTCATCTTGGTAATATTACTCATCTCATCTTGGTAATATTACGTTGACAAGATCGTGCTAAGGTTGACACTTAAAGCCGCATTTAGATGGACAAAATACACCCGGGTGTAAATTTGCACCTGGGGTGCAAACTTGCACCCGGGGTATATTTTGTCCATGTAAACGGCGTTTTTCGGTAGAATCAGTCATCTTGGGGATGTACTTTGTCGATCTAAAAAGGTTTTAACAAAATCAGGGGTGCCAATTTGCACCAGGGTGCAATTACACATCCGGGTGTATTCTGTCCGTCTAAACACAGCTTACGACTGGTTGTAATATATTTCTTTTTTATTGACACAGATGCACATTATGCTGATACTGTGTGAGAGCTGGCTCTATACTAAGTGTAGGCTTGTTTGACCTGTATGCAAACGATGACGGCCATTCTTGACTGCTTCCTACCGTAAACGCGGTTCCATTGCACACAGCCTTTCATTATCACGCTTTCATCGTCCTGATATGACTGAAATACTGTTGAAAAGGACATAAAATCGCAAATTATCCATCCATCCATCTTGGCTGCTGGACTTTGCACCTGCGCCTTAGTCATGGAACTTCATGTCAGGCGCGACATAACAAATCGTGCTTTATGCCATATGCGAATAACGAAGACACAAATTAGCCTGCGCACCCGCATAGTCTTAACGTCTTTATTGTTCACTGCATGGATAGAACAAAGTCTCCAGAAGGGTCATGCCAAATAGCTAGGCTAGCATCAAACCAGCATGAGTAACTCTATTCTGGCTTGTGTCTACGCTGGTCGGAACTCCTGAAGACCCCATTTCTCATGAACAGGCTCACAGGCTCATTTGTTTTCACTATGAGCCGTTGTAGGTTTGTGTGACTGTTTGGATAAGATTGGGTGTTTTTTTTTTTTTTTTTTTGGTTCGATAAGGTTTCTCAGAAGTTCAAGTGAACGCTCTGGGAATAAGGCTTACATGCAATTTTCATCAAATAGGACACTTGTGAAGTTTATGCATGGACACTCAAACGATGATGCACAGTAAAGCGTTCGCAAGTGTCACCCCGGTTAACTATGTATATACAGAGGCGATTACGAAACTAAAAAGAGCTGTTACGAAACGAAAAAAAGTCGGAGTTACCAAACGACCTGATGACCAGGTCTTTTGATAACTATAACTCTTTTTCGTTTCGTAACAGCTCCTATTCGTTTGGTTACATCCATGTAAACATATTTAACCAGGTGTGAGCGTATGTAAGTTTAGAGTTCAGACCCACTTATACATTGTAATCATGCTTTTGAGGTGGGACGTCGTTCCCAAAATATAAAAGAAGAAATGGATCGAACAGGTGACCCTTATATCGCTATTTTGCTAGGAGATTGCATGGTGAATGAGCTCACGGCTTTTTCAGCTTGGAGAGCGCTGGTGAATGTAACGTTTTTATGCCTTTCAACAATATTAATGATGTATCATAACGTCTTTCACCTGTGTGTGGCAGAGAACTGATTGTTTTTTCTTAGGCTGATGTTAGTACTGCATTGATTGCTCAATGCATAAAATAGCAAGTGCGGGAATAGTAGACAAGCGATTTCAGCGAGATATTTCAATCACTTAAAAGATACGCGCGTATGTAGAGACCAGTTCAGATACAGCAAGATGTGTGCATCAAATGAGACAATACGTAATGCCGCACGGATCAAGTAGTGCCCATCTGCAAGCCTGAGGCAAAATATGTTACTTACAACAATAAAAAATAGGAATGGAATGGATAAGAGACAGTAGGGTATAGATTTTCTTTGGTTTAAAACTGCGTTGGTTGTTTCTGGCGAACCGTGTTTATTATACCTGGCCTAAAATGTGAACCGTGGTAAGTTGTTGCCAGAAGAAAAGACAGTACCTAACTTCAAATGCTTATAATTTCATTCTACAAAGTAATTTATGATTTATTACAATTGGCATGTTTTCTGTAGTCCATGGTATCACTGAAACTGTCGGAATCACCAAGTTTTTACATTTGGTAAACCGTTCACGGCCCTCTGAAATAAAATATTTATTATTTTTTTGCTTCCTCGCTGACATTTCAAAGTTTCTTGTCGCTTTGTTGATTGTGCTAGAACCCTGGATTTCTCCATGACATGTAGAAAACTCCCCCTTTTCTTAATATGGAAACCAGAAATTTCAATTCAGTCTAATTAAGGAGAAAATAAGGAAAAACGGCTACTCACACCTGTTTTTCGCCTTACCTGTTGAACTGCGTTAGTTGTCTTCTGTCGCGGTCGTTGTCTCGGGATAACCCGTGTGTAATAGAGGATACTGACAGCAAGAATTAATTAAGAGACACAAAAAATCGTTTTAATAATAACAATAGTATTATTATTATTGCTTCTATGATAATGTTAATGGAAATAATTAAATTATTCGCAGTCTGATAACTTATTTATTTCGATCCGAAATAATATTCCTAATTAATGAAAGTGACTCTATGCAAAAGTATACACAACATAAAGTCAGCGTCGTATGATCGTCGATGAAACGTCATAATCTGATAAAGACGAGTTGACGCTCGATGATGATGGTTCAACGCTGCGTGCTCGGCTGTTCATTAACTTCTGAAGTAATAATCCATATTAATATGTTAGGCATTATGTTAATCACTCATTTCTCTGTTTTCAGGTACATGTAGTAGCAACCATGTACGAGAGGCAAGATTCGAACTCAAAGGTGAATATCATTATACACATGGACGAGTCATCGGATGAAAATTTTTGTCCGTCTGACTGTACTACATACGCAATACCGGGAATATTTACTTTCGGTTCTACAGTTGACCAGCGCAACGGATGCCAAACGTCAGCAGAAAATGCTGACTTAGCACAAGGTACAATGACAGAAAAAAGGAATTTGGGCACGAGTGGGAATTTATTTCCATGTAACAGTTGTGAAAATAGATTAGTTCAACAAAACAATGGCCATGATGGCAGCAATGAGTTATTTTCTCCTGGTGCAACTTTTTATGAAGAGGCGAATATAACTCCAAAAGATGAGAAAATATTTGAAGCGGTGAATGAGGCATTAACTAGTGGTTCTTTAACGCCTCTTATAAAAGAAGAATTAAAATGTTCTATTCAGTCTAGGAGATTAAAGGAAGGAAAGAATGAACTAAAAGTGGAATTTTCTTCGGAACCTAAAATATTCGAGGTAAGTACACTTTCTTTTATTCCCTCAAACCGTCGTATTCTGACGCAATATTTAACCATAATTACTTTGTCACAAATTCTCCATATTTCACCATTATCCATACTTAACTAGTATCAAGACTTAACTACTATATGATCTTTTATCATTATTACGCGAATAACCGCTTAGTTTGAGTTATATGAAATCTTAAAATCTCACGGCACATATCGCGACGCCGTCAGTAAAAAAAAAATAATAATTTATTTTTACTTTTTTTTTCTCTTACTGTTCAAGATGACTTTTAGCGAAAACAAAGTGCAAAGGAAAATGGTCATCTCACACTCTAAAATTTCAGAAACTTGCCGAAGGCTAATGAATTTCATTGAAGAGCCCACCTTAAGAATAAGCGATAACAATTGTGAATTCAGTCTCATTTTTTAAGTAATGCTTTCTTGACTTAAATCATAGGTGTTAAAGATGGATCACTCTCAACGTCTTGTTGATGACGTTCGTATTAATGCCCTAACGTCCATAGTAAGAAAGCACTGAGTATATTCTGACCGTTTGTAAGTGGCAACATTTCAATACAATCAGAAACGTCATAACATAAGTTTCCATTGACGTTGATGACGTAATCTGTCAGTAATGCGTAAAGCAAAACTCTCCGACAATTTAACGTTCATTGGAACTTTCGTGAATTTAAGACGTCAGAAAAACGCGCCAAATGATTTTCATAGTTGAAGGTGAATTTCCACTATGTACGGAGACGTTTAATGTTTGGCGACAGTCGGTATGTGAGGGTGGAAATGGCCATTTCAGTGGCAATATTCCATTCGGAGTTTGACCAACGTCTAAAACGACGGTCAAATGACTTGCTGTCAACTGCTACATAATAGCAGAAGAAACAGGAACATAGTTACCCGTAAAGCCATGCGCCCCATTAATTCATAAAGGGACCTTTGCAAACAGTGTAGACCCAGATCAGGCGCCGCAGAACGCGGCGTCTGATCAGGGCCTTCACTGTTTACATTGGATAAATGGAATAAAATTTATAATTACACATGTACCCAGCGGGCACATGATGTTTAAATGACGTCATTACGACGTCATGTGCCTGCCGGGTAGGCACTTACATTGGGAAGTTTGTGTAGGCAATATATTTTGTGCTTGATTATTGCAGTTATCCGAGGAGGAAGTGGTTAAGGTAGAGAACAGACGGGTCCAGAACAGGGTAGCCGCTCAGAGGTTTAGAGAGAGGCAGAAACAGAAGGCAGAAGAACTACAGAGGGTAAGAAACTTTTCACTTTTCCTCAAAATTATAGTGTGTATAATTTAACGGCATGCGTGGAGCAAGGTCCTGGAGAGCTGCTTCTGCAAAAATCGACCCAATATCATTGGTCTCATGTGCAGCCTAGTATGAGCATGGACAATTCGCTATACTTCAATAGGTTTTGCTCCGTATGCAACTTTATGAATATAGAATGAAGTAACATTATAAAAAAGAGCTGATTTAAAGGTAGGTTCCTGGACTAGCAATAACAATTATGTTCGCAAAATAATTTCGTCTTTTTCTGAGTAGTATTGAATTCTCCTATTTTTCTGACTTTGTTGCTACTGAGAAAATCGTCAGATGTTGAAGAAAATAGTCATTTTCCCTTTTGGTTTATTTTCTTTCGTTGGAATTCCAGTTCTAAAAATAACTATGTTTATTATGTCTATAAGTGCGCGATTTCTGGTGCCATTCTCCAAAGCTCAATTTTCTCTTGCAGTGAGCTCTCCTAGAGGTCCTGGCATGGCGGATGGGTTAAAACTATCCCAGAACGCAATGCAGCATGACGTCAGCTGTGTTATCTATTTTGGGCACGAACTAAAAATAGCCCTAACTGGTGTGCGAAGCAGAGTTAGGAAATCCCTTGCAAAACAACTTTTCTAATATATTTTTGATTTACACTTTTAGTGAACCTTATTCATTCCCTTTTTATAAGTGCTTTCCAACAATTTGGATGAAAGATCATCAAAATTATGATGCATTCCAAAGTACAGGAACCTACCTTTAAATGCCTTGATTTGACATTCATTAGAAACGACTAAACTATAATGAGAAGATAAACTACAGTTTGTGACTTCCAGGCATGTGGCTGGGAGTAGTTTTGTGATATTAAAAATAATGGAAAGGCATCTGGCAGGGCCCTACAGGACTTCACTCCCGTAACTGGTGCATTCTCAGGGCTGACTAGGCTTCAAAGATATTAAGGCACCAATGTTCTACTCAATGTTTGCAGTATTTGTACCATTCAGAAACAAGTCAACATGCAAGTAGGAAGGTGTGTATTGAAATTTTGTTAAGTACAGCCACTCTCGATACCTCAAAGTCCAATTTCATCCAAAACCACTGATGTCTCAAAGAAAATATTCTGGTACCAGAAAATTTACTTTAAGATACCAGTGGTTTGAGACACATTTTATCAGGAGTTAAAAAGTAAAGAAAAATAGGAAATATGTCCAAACTATTTTCTTTAATATAAGAAGGTACTTTGAGATATCAGTATTTGAGATATCGAGAGTTGCATGCATTTATGCATATAATGCATTTGCATATTAGCATACTTCTGTGTACACTTGTATGCCTGTGCATTGTAAATTTCTATTTCTTGTTTCAGAAATGCCACAGAATAGAATCTCACAACACACAGCTGAGATACGAATTGAAGAAACTTAGGGAACAAAAAGAAAATCTAAGAAAAACATTAGAGGATCATCTTAAAGTGTGTCCCATGGTCTCACAGAGTGTGTTTACAACACCAAGATGACAGGAATAAACTCTCATAGACTTCAAAGAATCTCCAGTGCTTTCTTGTATTTCTATACTGGTACTGAGGAATGCAGTTTTCTACATCACATGTTTGGTGCAGTCATACGCATATGATAGATTTGAAACTTTTACTACTGCGGAAAAATGTATTTTCCATTTTCCCTAGTGCAGCCAAAGATGTTGAATGCATGTGTATCAAACAAACACTGATGACTAGCTACATGTAAGGGACCACTTCATTGTTTTGACATTCTGGGCCCGGTTGTTCAAAGTCAACAACATCGTAGGTTAACATTTCCTCAAAATCTCAAATGTTTTAAAATAGCTCAAATATGTTAATACTTTTTGTTGAAAAACTGTAAGCTTTTGCATTGCAAAAGTTTCTCACATGTTTTTCAACAAAAAATATCAGTGTATTTGGTGATAAAGTCATAAAACAATTAACAAGTTGAACTCTTAATAAGCTTGTTAGGCTAACCATGCTTTGAACAACAGGACCCTGGAAAATGGACACATACCAGTACATGACTTACCCTTTCACCCTATAATATATGAATTCAGTCTGCACAAGAGCATTATTCAGTGAATTATTAGTTCGCCAGACAAATCATGAACAGTGTAAATCCAGATGACTTGGTTTCTACTTAGTAATATCAACTGTTTTCTGCTGTTAAGGTGTACATATTGGTACATTGTATTATCAGACCCTTTAATCACACCTGGTTAACTATGTTTCCAAGGCTGTTACAAAACGAAAAAGAGCTGCTAAGAAATGATAGTCATAGTTCCAAAACTACCTGGTCATCGTATCTAAAAAAAATTGTTTAGCCATGATGACCAGGTCGTTTGAGAACTAGGACTCTTTTTTGTTTGGTAACAGCCCTTGTATATACATAGTTAACCAGGGGTGTTTAATATTATGTTGTGTTTGTACTTTGGCTGCATGGGGTTTATCTCCACTTTTATGACTTCCTGTTTGCTTCCCTGGACAATGAAGCCACATAAAGGAAGAATATCCAAGAGAAGAAAACTCTTTCAAGAGCTGACCTCCCATTTACAAGAGAGGCAAGAGTGAAAATGGCAAAGTTGCTTTCTCCTGAATCCATCCACTGTGCATTATCATGATTATCTGAGCTGTGATGCAACAAAACCAACAAAAAAGCATGTTTGCCCAGTGAAAACTCAGATCAGCTTAGGCATCCGCCCAGTCTGATCAGTGTCTTTGCTGTGTGCTTAAGAGTAGCTAAGGGGCGAAGCTAGCTCCCTGCGGACAGCAAAGACTCTGATCAGACTGGGTGAATGCCCAGGCTGATCTGAATCTTTGCTGGGTGCACATGATACTTTGTTGGTTTTGTCGTGATGTAGCTCATCTTAGCTTTGTGCAAAGTTACATATTATAGTAAAAGCAACCAAAAATTAAAATTCATTTACTTTGCAAACAGCGTAGAACCAGGTGAGGCAGTGATAGGGAGCCACCTTATCTGGATCTACAATGTTTGCCCTCTGATCATGGAATTAACATATCTTGGATGAAATACTTTTGAAATTTTGCACATATGTGTATGCTTTTCAGGTGCTTTTAAAGTTAACAGTTATACATTGTGTCATGCGTGTATGCATTTGAGGTGCTCTAAGAGTTAACAGTTATACATTGTGTCATGTGTGTATGCTTTTCAGGTGCTTTAAGAGTTAACAGTTATACATTGTGTCATGCGTGTATGCATTTGAGGTGCTCTAAGAGTTAACAGTTATACATTGTGTCATGGTTGTGCATATTTTCTGTCATTCATTGGCAGGCAGTCAGCAATCATGAGAACTGTCTGTCTGTCTGTCTGTTATGACACTGTATTACTTCTTTATATAATCATTTTTCCTGTGATATATATTTATTTATTCATACAACTCTGCAACTTGTTATTTTTATTCATAAAGACAATACACGAGTCATATCACAGCTCCGTCTTTTTTATTTTTGAATCCCTTCTCCCTTCTCAACGGGATCAACTCTTAAAGGGAAGTGTTTGCTCCCATTTGTGCAATTTCTATAAAGTTGAACCCATATAAAATGTAGGTAGGGCCTCCGCACCCAGAAAGGCAAACAAGAAGGCATGAAAGTTGCTCCTCTTGTAATGGCAAAAAAAACATGGCGATATAACCATGCAACTTAAGGCAGTGCCGCATATAAGAAGGGGTAACAGGGGTAATTTAGAGATGATTTTCACTATTTCTGCATTAAAACATATATGTGACAGTGTCTGTGATTTTGAACCTTGTGGAGGTGCGACGTTGACGTCACGAAACATGAAATGAAAGTGACGTCATAAAATTTGCACATAAAGTTAATTGCATTTCTTGCACTGACTAGAGTGATTCAACATTTCTATCGGCCTGTTTAATTTTCTTCATTTACGCTCATAAGAATGTTCGCATTATAGATCTTTGAAAAAGAGATGTCGCAAACCAGAGTTATAAAGTTTTATCCAGCTAGTATGTAAATTATATCCAATCAGTGAAACGAAAACAAATAAGAGCTGTTGCCTGACAGCATAGCTCGCCTGAATAGGTGCTTGCCCATCACACAGTCACTATGGTGGTGTGGACTGCTATGCATAAAACTTCAGGCAAGCATGTCCAAAATGTCAACATATTTATAAACAAAAGCTATCTCAGAAAAAGTCTTAAAATTAAAATGAAATAAAAATCCACATGAAATTTAGTCCATGAGCTTGAGGTCAAAGAACTAAGGGGGTAGGGGGGTGGGGGAGTGGGGGGGCTAGGGTGTATCAAACCTTGAACCATTATCTAACATCAGTCCAAGTATAAGTATCAACTGAGTCCATCGTGGCACTGTGAAATTATGTCTTCATAAATATAGAACTTTCAACAAATTTCAAAGTCAATGACCTTGACTTCAAGGACATCCAGTGGGGTAGTGGGGTAAGTATATTGTGTTTTGTAAAAACTCAAAAAAGTGTCTAACATCAGTTCAATTGTAAACTAAATCTCTGCCAAGCATTATGAATCAGTATGCAATTAGAAAACTTTAATAAAGACCAAATTTCTAAGTCCCTGACCTTTACATCAAGGTCACAGAGCGGGGTTGGGGTAGTATGCTGTAACAATATAAAAAGAATTCATTTATGGGTTCAGGAGACATGTGTCTTTAAAAACTTTAACCAAAACATCCAATCAATAAAAAGACAATTTTCTAAGTTCATGACCTTGACGTCAAGGTCACTGAGGGGGGTGGGGGTAGTACCTTGGAAAACTTTGGACCAATATCTAACTACAGTGCAAGTATCAAAAGAATCCATCCATGGGTTTAGGAGATATAGGGCTTTATAAAACTTTAACCAAAACATCCAGTTCAAAAAACCTCCCAATTTTCTAAGTCCATGACCTTGATATCATGGTCACAAAGAGGTGTGGGGGTGGTACCCTGTTATACTTTGGACCAATATCTAACTACAGTGCAAGTATCAAAAGAATCCATCCATGGGTTAAGGAGATATAGGTCTTTAAAAAACTTTAACCAAAACATCCAATCCGGACGCCGACGCGGACGCTGACGCCAGGGTGACAACAATAGTTCTTCCTGAACTTTCGTTCAGGCGAGCTAAAAATCGGGTGGGTGTGAATTTCGTTTGCTTTTGCAGTAAAATGTAGCGCTATTTCTTTGTGCTTCTCAAAATCTATTCTGAAAGCACTGATAAATATGAAAATGTTAAAAACAAAATTTCCTATTTTCGCTCCATAAGGCTAACAAGAATTCCGCGGAATGCTATGTCGCACCTGCATTGCGCTTCCACAGTAGTAAAGACTATAATTAAAAAGAACATGAAAAATTTACAAAGTCAGCAGAGCATGAAATATGGGTCAAGGTAAAAATAAGAGCAACAGCCCTCGAAAACATTCTCAGAAGAAGCTTTATGCCAGGTCTGATGACTGTAGGTATCATAGTTTGCGAGAAATGGACTTAAACGCTAGGGTCAACGTAAATGTTGGTGTACAGTTTTACGAAGTTAGCAGAGCATGAAATATAGGTCAAGGGTAAAAATAAGAGCAATAGTCCTCGAGAACATTCTTAGAAGAAGCTTTATGCCAGGTTTGATGATTGTAGGTATCATAGTTTGCGAGAAATGGACTTAAACACTAGGGTCGACGCTAGGGTCGACGTAATTGTTGATGGACAGTTTTACAAAGTAAACATATCATAAAATATAGGTCAAGGGTAAAAATAAGAGCAACAGCCCTCAAGAACATTCTAAGAAGAAGCTTTATGCCAGGTTTGATGATTGTAGGTATGATAGTTTGCGAGAAATGGACTTAACACTAGGGTCGATGCTAGGGTCGACGTAATTGTTGACGGACGGACGGACGGACGGACGGACGGACGGACGTACGTACGGACGAACGGAATGACTGACGGACGGACGGAAAAGTGAACTCCTATATCGCACCTTGCTAAAGCAGGTGCGACAAAAATGACAGACACTGTCACATATTGTGACCCCTCATTAGAACCGTCTCACCGAGACGGTTCTAATGAGAGTCACAACATATCTTTTTGTTCAGAAATAAGAAAAATTCAGAAATAAGAAAAATTATCTCTGAATTATCCCTGTTACCTTCTTATCTGGAGCTCTGTTAAGGTACTGCACATTAACTACTAAAGGTATCACAAATGAGAGAAAGTTTAAACACAATTTCTGCAGCCTGTAGTTTATTCAGAAAAACTTTCAAGGGTATAAGCAAATCATATAGCAAAACGACAAGCTTTACCTTTTTCCAAGCAATTTATATATGTATATAAACTTATAAATACCTGGCAGGATGCAGGATGTATCAAAAGAATATAAATACATTCATGTATGTACAATTTAGCACCACTTTCATTTTTAGGCTACCTTTCAGGAGTGTAAACTCACAGAAGCCTGGGATTTGGACTTTGTTCAGTACAGCCTCAATGAAGTCTCAACTGATAAATGATAATGTTTACTACCCAAAATTTGTGCTAATCATAACAATTAATGGTAAAGATAAATATTTTGATTCTCAACACAACTAGATAAAAATAAACTTTGACAACTATTTAATGAAAGCACAGGCTTTCAGGAACATGTGATAATTTCAACACATTTATCATTATAGTGCATCATACAATACTGGTTCACATGATCATTTTTTTCCTTTTTATCTCATACAGTAGGTAAATAATGAAGTTGTGTTTAATAATCATTTTAAAAATTGGCACACCTTAAATAATTACAGTAACTATAGTTGCCCTGAAAATGGAACAGTTTAGTTTTACAATGCAACAATCTGTCCAAAAGATCCAGATAAATTGGCAAATAATGTAGGCCCTTATCAGACTGCTCCCTTATAAATAGTCTTATCTAAGGCTGCCCTGTTTGCTCCAACTTATCTGCCCCAAAACTTAGAATTTTTACAGTATTTGAGCCACCACAGGAGAAAACCAACAAAGAGCTTGTGCACCCAGCACACACTCAGATCAGCCTTGGCATCCACCCAGTCTGATCACTCTTCCCTGTCTGCATGGGAGTAGCTTTGATCCTTAGCTACCCTTTAAGTGCTTGGCCAAGTGTCTGATCAGACTAGGCAGATGCCCAGGCTGATCTGAGTTTGGGCTGGGCAAACAACCACTTTGCTGGTTTTCTCGTTTATGTATAACAAACTGACCTTGTTCTATAAAACTAATGAAAAACTGTGATAACATCTCTTGATAGGAGGGCAGTAACAGCTTAAGTATTATGATAAACTATTTTGGATTTGGGGATCTGGAACCATCCACTCTACGGCTATGTCTTTTTGGTTTCAGATCACCAGGCTCAAACACCTGGGCTAACTCTGGCAGACTCTTAGCAATATATACATCCTCATCATCACCACTTGTAGAACTGTCTACGCCATTCATACTCTGATTCTGTTCTGCTGGCTTCTCAACATGTTTTAACTGTCTAGCTCCAAATACTTCCTTAATATCAAACTCATTTCCATCATTTTCTTCTTGCCTATTCTCACTATTGCTATCAGAACCTGAATGAGACAGTCTTTCTCTAGAATGTTTCCTTACATCACCTGTGTCAGCTTTAACAAGTTCTTTTCCTTTTGTCTTTTCATTGCTGCTACTCTCATCAGTATTTGATTCCTTGCATAAATTAACACCAGAATCTGTTGCTGCATAATCTAAGGTAAATTCAGCATTACACTCACAAGTGTTAGTTACTTCTATTTGTTCATTAGGACTTTCTAATGCCACATTTACATCAGGAACAATGAATGCTGTTGTCTGTATTAGATCAAGATCACAAAGACCAGATTTTACAGAGTTTCTTTGCTTTAACTCTGAAGGTTTACCAGTCTCATTTGGAGACTTAGGAGTCACGCCTGAGTTTTCAGCCTCTCTATCTTCATCTAACTTCCCCACAATTTCAAATTCTCCATTTAAACAATCTCCTTTAGCTTTCTCAGGACTGTTCATAGCACCAACAATTTTGTCTTTATTTTCTGTTTCAGTTGCTGATTGTGTGTCAGCAACAGAACTAATATTATTCAGTTGAGCTGCCTGATGCCCACTTTGCCAAAGATCTTCTCTTGTAGAAAGCTGCTCATCCTTTACAAAATGCTGACCTTCTACATTACTGCCATTACTACAATTAATAGATTCCTTTCCAATCTTATGTTCATCAACAACAACACTGTCTTTAAAGTCTGCTTTACAATGCGCTTCAGTATCACCTACAGCAATATCAGAATTACCCTTTCCATCAACTTCAGTGACATTTTTCACATCGTTGTCACCAAATTCTGACTCCACCTTTACAGTATTCGCTTTCTTACATTCTCCCGAAGTTTCTTTTCTAATTTTGTCTTCCTTTGCTTGACGCTCTTCTTCCAATTCAGCAATAGCATCAGTTATCTCCCTTGATTCCCTTTTCGTGGAATCTTTGCCATCTTTTTTTACAGGAGCTTTGAGTAACCCCTTAGTTTTGATCAGTTCTTCATCTAAGGGATTGGTTCTGTTTGCTGTTTTGATATCTCTCTCTTCCTGGGCTGTTCTTATAGCATCCACTCTGGAATAAACAATGGGATATATTAACCTTTTAAGCACAAAAATGTGAACAACTAAATTTGCAAACAGCATACATCCAGATGATGCAGCTTAGAATGAGCCACCACATCTGGATCTATCTGCTCTCTTGCTGCCTTTGAATTCTTGATATAGCTTGAGTGGAAGATTTTTTTTTAATTTTGCTAAAAAAAATTCTTATCTGCTGTGTAGGTGCTTAAAGGATTTACATTTATTGTACCTGAATTACAGACAGCTCCATGCATTTATAAAGGCACAAATGCTAGTGTTCTGCCATCTCATATGGTGATGGAAGCCACAGAATCCAGAGGAAACCATCAACCTTTGAATGGGCAACCACTACCCTGTCAACTGTCAACGTCTACAATCAAACCTGGGCCATAGCGATGACAAGTTACAGGCAGACCATGCCCCAAATTTATATTACTACAAAACTGCAAGTTGCTACCCCAAAATGGACACACAACACAAAATATCAAAGTTCAAAAGCCTGTCATTTTGCCAATTTTTTTTGATCTTCAAAATTCTTCACGCCTATCTTCAATGAGTCTGTAGCCTCTGTGCAAGTTTAAAATCAATTCCTTAAAAGCTGTGGGAGAAGTTGATACGGCAGTTTTCAAATTTTCGTGGAATCTTAGCGTCTACAACGTTTAGTTTCTCTAGACGATTTAACGGGTCAGTGACAGACATAACTGTAACGTCTCAAAGACCTGCGACTCTTGTATTGAGTACACATGACACTATAACGGTAGAGAGATGTAATCAGTAGCCGGAAGTGTCAATCAATTTCTGCGCTTGAAAAGATGTTTAGCTGCTTTGACTAGCTAACAAATTCGGATCTGCTACCTTTATTAGATTAATTTGTTGAAAATCAAACCTATAAATTTTTGTCGATGGTGAATGAATCACGATTTTACGCCCCTTTTAACATAATTTCAGCCATATCAGGACGATGGGTTGGTGATAATGAAAGCCTGTTTATAACTGAAAAGATACCCGCTTCCAATGCGTCTCGAGCCCGGGATTTATGTACGAATGCAGAGTCTAATCCCAGACTGGGCAGCTCGCTAATTTCCCATCGTCCCATTTACCGACGCGTAAAAGGGCATTAGGGCATATGTAGGCTTTGGTGACTCACACCAACCTGTGTTTTGTGCACAACAGCTAAAGCATTACTTTTAGCCTGACGACTCTCACGTGTGTTATCGGGGTGGTTTGGTGGTGCGATGGTGCTGGGTATAACTTCCAATTCCGTGGCGTCCTTGCTTGCAGTAGATGCAGGTGGGGCTGTTTAGACATTTTTCTCGAGCTATCACACCTCTCTTCTTTCTCCCTCTCTTTGGGAGACGGCCCGATATAGACTGAAATACTGTCTCAAAGGGCCGTTAAACTCAAAACAACCAACCAACGTGTGTTACCAGAGTTACAGACTTTTGGACTGCACAGTTTTCTAGTGATTTGTGTGTCACGCCGTAGTCCATTTGTTAGAGCGCATAGCTATTGCACAGAAAGTCGCGGCTTCGAAACCCGGCCCGGTCAACGACTGAAAATTTTGTCAACCCAGCAGTAAAAGATTAACCTCTTGATGCATGACTGCATGCAGCTGAGCTGATGACTTCGACTATGGACAACACACTCGCGATACGATATGCCTCGCCAAAAAACGCAAGCTATGCCATCACGCTGTGTAAAGTGATCAAACTGAATCCTCACTTTTATTCCCCAGTATCAGATTATCTAAGCAATCAGACTGCGCGGAAGCGCAGGCTGATCTTTACCTTCCATATTCCCCCATTCGTTTTAAGGTTCAGTTTCAGGTGATGTTATGCCCAATGTTGCTTCGTCTTATTTATTATGGTTTCTTTACACTAACTTACAGTTTTTGATTTCATTTGAACAGCTCTTTCCCAAATAGGCGGTCATCAAAAACAACAGTAACATTTACTTTTACCTATTTTCTATTATAAATCACACACACACACACACACACACACACACACATAGAGAGAGAGAGAGAGAGAGAGAGAGAGAGAGAGAGAGAGAGAGAGAGAGCAAAGTGGGCAGCTTCACAGGTGACCATATTGCCAGAAGACCACAGACAAGCGGACCTAAGAACACGTAAAATTGAAGAACCACAACAGAAGTGCCGCCTTGGAACGGTCAAAAGAACTAGACTACAAATCCATTTGGGAAGAGCCGTATTGTCAGGATCCACATTAAGCCCGTGGTCAAGATACCGTAAACAAAGCTATTACGGTTGTGTCGAACTAACTTGTTATGTTTAGTCAGCTTAAAGTACATCAGTCTTATTGGTAGTCTCGTAATTATTATTGATCTATATTACCCGCCTCCCTTTCACCCGATCTTCAAATGCCTAGCGAGCGCAATTGAACTAAACTGCAATATGTACAAAATGCGACCTTTTTATTTGACATGATGTTAATGATATAGTCATTGGCAAGCTTAAAAAGAGAAAAAAGAAAACCAGTGTTTAACAGGCCCTTTTAATAGCCAAAACCGGAGCTCATGGGAAAAACTCCTGACGTTTCGCAAGCAGAACTGTTGTCGGCCTGTGCGCTGAGCGAGGCTCGAACCCACAGCAGTCACAGAGATGACGTATAAGAGCCAGCGCTCTTTCCCACCAGGTCACTGGAGCTATGAACAGAATAAATTATTTTCTATTTGTGCGATTATTTTTTAACTTTTGTGGTCCTATAAGTGTTAATTTGTGCGTGCGGATTTTCCCTTTAGCGATTTTAACAAAAACAAATGAGCCGCGACACGAGAAAACCAACAATGTGGTTGTGCGCCCAGGGTAGACTCAGATCAGACTGGGCATCCGCCCAGTTTACTCAGTCTCCTCTTTATGTGCTCAAAGGGTAGCTTAGGGTCTAAGCTACCTCCATGCGGTCAGCGAAGGCTCTGATCAGACTGGGCGGATGCCCAAGCTGATCTGAGTCTGCCCTGGGCGCACAACCACATTGTTGGTTTTGTCGTGTCGCGGCTCAAATGCCTTTGCAAATGTAAAACTTGTATTTTGATAAGCCCCCGGACAAGTAAGCATAGACTTTCTGATGTAAGAACTGTCAAGTTTTACCTTGATTGTATCACTAAACCTGCACCCGACAATAATAAGTGGCGTGTCTTGATTAGCGAACGCTGCAACAGGGCAGTCTCAAAGGTGATTGACGTTCACTGAATTGACTATCTTAGATATGCAAATCCGTAAAACTGTTGGTTTGATAGCTAAAAGATATACGTCACAGCTTATTAATTAGTTCATTCATGAAATATAGAAAACATGATTTTGCCGTACGGATCAATAATCAAATGTTCGAACTTTAAAAGATGCATCGAAATGAAGGAAAAATAAGAGGTGAGAAGTTTGTTTTATAAATCAGAACTCCGCATGGCAAAATCACAGTACTTGTATTTACATGAAAACGAAACTGACTCTACCGCGCGGATAAATTCTCAAAGTTTTCGGACTATTAAACATTAGGCCTACAGCTCATACATGTAACAGTTTTCCCTCGTTTTGCTGCGTGTTCGAATATCTTATTTTTTTCTTTTCAAAGTTGTTTCCCAGGAAGCCAAGGAAGAATCATTGATGTGTATCTTCTATCTGAGCCCGGCACTGAGTCTGATGGCGTCCTTTCAGAATCGGAGAAATGATTCTGTGATTGAAAATTTTACCTAAATACCCTATGTGTAAAATGGTCGCCTTTACTATAACAAACTTTTAATGTGTGTGGGTACACCTGCATATGAGCCACGACACGAGAAAACCAATGTGGTTGTGCGCCAAGCGCAGACTCAGATCAGATTGGCCAGTTTGTTTTGGTTAAGAGTTGATCTTATAATGTATTTGATCAAACTTTAGAAGTGAAAAGGATACATGGTATGTCCCGTATTGGTTGATATCGGGAAAGATCTGTCTTAAGGTGAATGGGCACACTTTTCGGGGAAGCAACACTGCCATTTTCATTTTTACACCCCTTTCTGAATGGAGCAAATCCTTTTCTTATTAAAAGTGTTGACCCTATGAAAATGACATCATTTGGATTCAAGCCGCGTCGTTGCCCAAACAAGCCTATATGTAAAAACAGCATGATAGGCACATGTTGCAGGATAGGTGAATCATACGGTGTATGCTCTGACCAGACTGTACAGTAAACTGCGCAGATACACATAACACGCGGATCTTTTTTATAATAGCGTCCCAAAAGCCGAGTCGTCTTCCCCTGTCGACTGAGTAGATCCTTTTATAGACTGTCTCGAACGACAGCCACTTTTGCACGTATATAATGATTATTCGATCAAACTCGGATCAGCCTGTGCATATGCAATGTTAGCAAAATCACCTCGTTCCTGATCAACAATAAATGAAGTCTACAGCAAATAGCGAACACTCTGCTCAGATCAGACTTGCAGGCTGTTCTTAATATTCGCTATTTGCCCATGTCTAAAGGTACTTCTTTCTCACGTCGCGACTCAATTAAAATGACAGCTCAGGTAGGGGTATTGACCAGTATTACCAGTATGTACACGGGCGGCGAATTATGTTATCTTTATTGCCTGAGTGTCGTATACTTGCAGATTGTCTCATCTTTACCCCTTAGTGCTAAACTATCACCGCCGTTTTAAACCACCAGGAACTCTGCACTTTTCTATCAAATAATAATAATAACAATGCCTTATCTCATTTTATAGCGCATTATTTACGCAGTCGGGCTTGACTGCTTATCCTTTTTTACTATTATTATTCGATTGATTTCACCATATTTTGTAACTTCACAGTTGAAGAGCATTGCCACGTGCTTGATGATTTATGCGTTAATAATACCGCTGACAGGTACCGTTAAGTTTGTGACAAGACGGTTTGCTTTGAAGCTAAACTACCGTTGTACACCTGCACTTTAGTAGCGGAGAAAACCGTTATCCTGTCTAATTCAGTTTAAAAAGAGAAACATTTCAGACAGTCAGATTTTGCGTAAATATGAAACGGGCTGTAACAAGTAATTGATACCCTGTTTTGGTAACAAACATAGAAAAAGATTTACCCAAAAATAATTTTGATCCTTTGATCTTCAAAAATGCTCATGCACTTCTTCAATATGACTGTAACATGTGTGCAACGTTTCAAATCAGTCTATCAAAAACTGGGGGAGAGGCTGATTATAAAAACTTGCTACTTAAAAGTTACAGACAGACAAGGGTAAAATATAATACCCAAACAAGAGCTTCGCAAGCGGCACATAATACGCCTGTCTCAGTGTCATGAAGGAGTTACAGAATAAACAAGATTATTTATGGAAGGATGGACAGGGAGACAAACAGGGGAAACAACTCCATAATTAATGATTGCAATGTTATCAAAACATCTAACGTATCAAATACTATTAGTATACCAAAAATCAGCTTCAAGGGTGAAGCAGCTCAGGAGTTGAGAAATGCCAAAGTCAAACAAGGGAGATATTTCATTAACTCTTGGTCACAATACTTTCCCTTGACAATATACACATCACCATAAAGTTTTGTTAAAATATTTCCAACGGTTAAGGAATTAAAGAGTAAAACGGAAATTGATGCAAGGGCAGATAATTCAGGAAGTAAGTAAGCCAGAGTTGTGGTTCTTGCTCAGATATACTGCCCCATTATTATACACATTCCTACAAAGTTTCATTAAAATATTTCAAAGGGTTAAGGAGTTATGGGGAAATGGGTTAGGCTAAAAACTATTCAAAGGGAGGTTACTCTAAAATTAAGTAAGGGGGAACAACCATTCTTATATGTGACACACCATCTTGTAATCATGCACATTGCTATAAAGTTTCATCAAGGTATTCCTAATGTTTACTAAGTAATTGAATGCACAAGACTAGTATAAACAAAAATAGTCTATAAAATCTATTCAAAGGGATGCAACTCCAAAACGAAGGAAGGGAGAGCAACCATTCTTATACGCGACACATCATCAGACCTTCATACACATTGCTATGAAGTTTCACCAAGATACCCCAAACGGTTATCTAGTTATGGCGCGCACAAGACTAGTAGGGTAAAAAATAATCAAAGGGGCATAACTTGGAAACTAAGAAAGGGGGAGCAACCATTACTATACCCGACACTATGCCCCATCCTGATATATATGCCTACAAAATTTCATGAAGATATCTCAAACGGTTTCTGAGATATGGTGCACACAAGAATGTTGACGGACGGACAGACAGACAGACGGGTGGACGGACGGATGGACAGCGCCATGCCATAATACGTCTGTTTTTTCAAAACGGGCGTATATAAAGTAAAAAAAAACAAGAGCTGTCGCCTGACAGCATAGCTCGCCTGAATAGGTGCTTGCCCATCACACAGTCGCTATGGTGGTGTGGACTTCCATGCATAAAACTTCAGGCAAGCATGTCCAATATGAAAACACATTTATAAACAAAAGCTAACTCAGATATGTCTTAAAATAAAATTAAAATAAAAAAAAAATCCATATGAAATTTCAAAGTCTATGAGCTTCAGGTCAAAGATCTAAGCAGATAGGGGGTGGGGGTGGGAGTGGGGGTGGGGGGGCTAGGATATAGCAAACCGTGAACCATTATCTAACATCAGTCCAAGTATAAGTAACAACTGAGTCCATCATGGCACTGTGAAATTATGTCTTCATAAATATAAAACTTTAACCAAAATTCAAAGTCAATGACCTTGACTTCAAGGTCATCCAGAGGCGTAGAGGGGTAAGTATAAAGTGTTTTGTAAAAACTCAAAAAAGTGTCTAACATCAGTTCAAGTGTAAACTAAATCTCTGCCAAGCATTATGAATCAGTATGCAACTAGAAAACTTTAATAAAGACCAAATTTCCTAAGTCCCTGACCTTTACATCAAGGTCACTGAGTGGGGTTGGGGTAGTATGCTGTAAAACTTTGGACTAATATCTAACTACACTGCAAATATAAAAAGAATTCATCCATGGGTTCAGGAGAAATTTGTCTTTAAAAAACTTTAACCAAAACATCCAATCAATAAAAAGACAATTTCTAAGTCCATGACCTTGACATCAAGGTCACTGAGGGGGGTGAGGGTAGTACCATCGAAAACTTTAGACCAATATCTAACTTCAGTGCAAGTATCAAAGGAATCCATCCATGGGTTAAGGAGATATTGGGCTTTATAAAACTTTAACCAAAACATCCAGTCCAAAAAAACTCCCAATTTTCTAAGTCCATGACCTTGACATCAAGGTCACTGAGTGGGGTGGGGGTGGTACCCTGTTAAACTTTAGACCAATATCTAACTACAGTGCAAGTATCAAAAGAATCCATCCATGGGTTAAGGAGATATAGGTCTTTAAAAAACTTTAACCAAAACATCCAATCCGAACGCCGACGCTGACGCGGACGGGGACGCGGACGCGGACGCCGTGGTGATAACAATAGCTCTTCCTGAACTTTCGTTCAGGCGAGCTAAAAAAATGGAATGTAAAACTTTAATATTTACAGACACCAAAAGCAACCACCGATCATATTACCTTTGCTGTGAATCATGCTGCATGGTATTAATCTCCTGTAGTAATTGGTTATGTGCTTCTTCCTTCTGTTTCACCGACAATCTACAGCAGAAAACAGATAAAACTCAAATAAAACACCATATGCTATGAACTAATCACTCAGCTGTCAGAGATGTGAAAATTGTGCATATTACCAGAATTATCATAAGAATATTTGAAGAGACATTTTGATCTAAATATGCACCTTGCTTAACAGAGGGGTCACAGAGCTCCAGATAATAAGAGGTAACATGGATAATTCTGACAGAAATAACTTTTAATATTTTTCTATCAAAGCATATGTTGTGACCCCTCATTAGAACTGTCTTGCAGAGACCGTTCTATTAGGGGTCACAATATATACCTTCGTTAAGATATAAGGAAAATTATCTCAGAATTATCCATGTTACCTCTTCTCATCTGGAGCACTGGGTCACGATGTTGTTTTCCTACTGACCTGATAGAAAATATCCCTTCTTACCATCAAATGCTTCCGCTTCTCTAGTGCTCTGGTAGACCTTTCTTAGAATGCTCCAGAGGATCATTCTGATATAGGCTTTACACTCTTTGCAAAAGCCTAATCTGAACTGCCTTGACAAGGCAGCTCAGGTGATAGGTAACAACATCTTTTTTTTTTGAGGAAAAATAAAACTAGTTGGTGATAGGTAACAACATCGTTTTTTTTGAGGAAAAATAAAACTAGTTATCTTGTTATTATCATTCACATGGAAAAGCTTGGAAATTTTCATTTTGACTAGTACGGCATCTATTATTTCAAGCTTTGTCAGCCATTTTTATCTTAATCTGGATAATACAAACTCCATGCCCAAATAGGAGAGGTTACCACTTGTAAAAATGTATGCTGACATGGATGCTTATGCAAATACACACAAAGTGCATCATAAACAGACTATTGTTTGGTAAGGAACTCACTTTGGTGCAAGCCTTTCAGTAACGCTGGCAATGGAAGAAACAAAAGATGACAGTCTATGTAAAATAGTTTTCACAGACTGGGTCTCCTGTTTTAGCCTTAAAACATCCTGAATTTGAGCTGAAAACATAGAAACAACAATGTCAGAGTTGGACATTTTTATACTTCCACACAAATGCTTATCTTACATACTCTTATAACAGCCTTCTTCCAAAGGTAAAAGCTAAAAGAATGTCATTTAGACCTAAACATGTGGGAGTCAATAAGGATTGTTGCACTGGATGCACTAATGAAGTTGTAAGATCCTAGGGTTCATCAAATTCAAGATTTTTCTGTACATGAAAGGGCAAATGCATCTACCCACATCAAAGACTAGACTATGTCTCTCGGGTCACAAGTGCACTCAACAGGAAAAAAAGTTATCCCATAATTATAATACTCACTGTAATCTAAAGCTCTGTAGACTAATAGAATCTATGATGAGGCTGAAACAAGGAAATCTTAGACTTGTTTTCAGATTATTTAGTCTTATGCGAGGCTTGACTGTGAGACTAATAGAAACTATAATGAGGTTGATGTTGGGAAAAGGAAATCTCAGGCTTGTTTTCAGATCATTTATTCTTATGTGAGGCTAACCGAGCATAAGACTTAAATATAATCTGAAAACTAGCCTGAGATTTCCTTGTTGAGGTCTCTATGCAACATCCTTATTTTTTTTCTCACCCATTATATAGAGCCATTCAATACTTAAACTTTCCTGTCAATTATAGTAAAAGTTTTAGGTATCAAATTTTTAGATGTTGTATGGTACAACAAAATTACCTTTATAGACCTCCTGTTCTCCAGCTAATTTCCCCAAGGAATCTTCCCAATGCTGAAACAGCAAATACACAGCCTGTGAGGTCTTGTACTAGAATACTGTTATGTCTTTGCGCACCTTACAGTGCCAGAAATGAAAACAACAGATGAATTTGCAAACAGAGTAAATCCAGGTGAGGCCTCTTCATCTTTTACCCTCTTTACTTTTTAAATTCTCGATTTAGCTTGAATCTTTTTTTTTCAAAATTTTACAGATGTAAGTTTTGTCATCTGCTTTTTAGGTGCTTTAAAGATTAACATTTGCAACATCACTTGCAAAATCACTTGGCAGGATAGCTTCCCTGAGCTTGCTCTTCTTCATCATATAAAGGTTTACCATTGCCTGGTTGGTGGTATGGGCAATAGGGGTTAGAAGCCCACTGTATCTTGGGCACAGCATATGAAAAGCAGGGCCCATCACTCTCCTTTTCCTGCATTATTCTTCACTGATCGAAAAAGGTACCCATTTACTATTGCCTTGACAGATTTCCAGTCGCAGGCTGGCCTAATTCAAGTTTAAGCCCGTGATCTTCTGCACTATAACTGAGTCCCCTAACAACTTGACCATGGTACCTCTCATCATTAGCAAAACTTTACATTTAAGATAAGCCTTATTACCAAAGGTTAATGGGTACACTGTTATTTTTGCCTCCCTTCTCAATAGTGGTCAACTCTTAAAAGAACTCTAGGAGCAAATTCTCTAAGAGCAGACCAATTTTTTGAAAGGGTTCACTTCTTCAGGGAAACAATAAGGAAGTCACAAAAGTTGTTCCCTTTGTAAAAATGGTGGAAAACCTGGAGACTATATTCTGAATAGTAAGATCCTTCAGAAGCAAGAAATACACCACAGAAGCGAAAACAGCAGAGCTGATTTGAGTCTGTTTAGGACCAGGCAGTAACGGAATGTAGTAGCTCTGCCAAAGAGGTACCTGGCCCCGAGGTTATAAAACTTTTTTCATGCTCAACTCAGCTGAGCATGAAATTTTACCTGCTAATAAATAGCAAATTACTGATAAGTATGGTTGTTTTCTTGCTCTGTTTGGCTGAGTATGAAATTTTCTCTGCTTATGAATATGAAAATGCCAACATTAGTTGGCATTTTCATATTTATCAGCAGAGAAAATTTCATGCTCAGCTGAGTTGAGCACGAAAAAAGTTTTATAACCTCGGGGCCAGACAACTCATCTATTTCACAGGCCCTGATCAGTGGGGGCCTTAACATTTAAGGAAGCTCACACAAATGTGAGGTGTCGTACCCTAGTTTTTCTTGCAGTTTTGTATGAACAAGCTAACAAATAATGTTTGGAAATCTTTGTTACCTTCTCAAGACCTGGCTGTTTCTGTTCCACCTCTGTCAGATGTTTACTGAGAGACTCCTCAACTTCTGATATCCTGGCATCAAGACTCCCAATAGCTGCCTCCTTGGCTAAACATCTCCTCAGTGTCAGGTCTCGCTGTAGTTCTTGTACACCAAGCTTCAGACCTTCAACACCCTGCATTAACTCCTGCAATACCATGTTGATTCAGTGATAAGATGGCATTCTTAACTATTCAAAACTATCAAAACCAGAGGGCCAATGGCCCTATATCGCTCACCTGAGCACTGAGGCTATGTTGGAAAAACTAAATTGCCACAGCAACAAAACAACATGCACAACAGCAATAAAACACACCATTTATGTAGAGGGTAATATCACAAACATTTATGCAAACAAGAGGGCCAAGTGGCCCTGGATCGCTCACCTGAGCAAAAAGGTTAAAGGTCAAACTAGGGTCATAATTTGAACAAACCTGATAGTTTGCAACCATTTCCAAATGGTTCTGAAGAAGAAGATTTTTGAATGTTTTTCTATGTATTGCTATGGTTCAAACCCTGGAGCCCCTGGGGCAGGGCCATTTTGGACCCTGGGGCCATCATTTGAATAATCTTGGTAAAGGACCACTAGGCAATGCTAAAAGCTAAATTTCAAGCCTCTGAGCCAAGTGGTTCTGAAGCAGAAGATTTCTGAATATTTTTCTATGTATTTCTATGGTTCAAACCCAGGACCCCCTGGGACGGGGCCATTTTTAACCCTGGCACCATAATTTGAACAAACTTGGTAAGGGACCACTAGGCAATGCATCATACAAAATTTCAAGCATCTGCACTAAGGGGTTCTGGAGAAGAAGGTTTTTAAGTACATTTTAATTTCGAACACAAGACTGCCTGCCCCAGGGCCATTTTGGATCCCAGGGCCACCATTTACACAAACTTTGTAGGAGTCCAACAGGCAATGCATCATACCAAATTTCAAGCATCTGATCCAAGTGGTTCTGAAGAAGAAGATTTTTAATAGTTTCCTATGTATTTCAATGGCTCAAACTCAGGACTCCCTGCTGCAGGGCCATTTTTGACCATGGGGCCATCATTTGAACAAACTTGATAAAGGACAACAAGGCAATGCATCATGCCAATCTTCAAGCATCTGAGCCAAGTGGTTCTGAAGAAGAAGATTTTTGAATATTTTTCTATGTAGTTCTATGGTTCAAACCCAGGACCCCCTGGGGCGGGGCCATTTTAGACCCTGGGGTCATCATTTGAACAAACTTGGTAAAAGACTACTAGGCAAAGCTACATACCAAATTTCAAGCATCTACTCCAAGTGCTTCTAAAGAAGAAGATTTTTTAAATATTTTTCTATATATTTCTATGGTTCAAACCTAGGACTCCCAGTTGCAGGGCCATTTTGGACCCTGGGGCCACCATTTAAACAAACTTGGTAAAGGACTACTAAGCAATGCTACATGCCAAATTTCAAGCATATGAACCTTGCAGTTCTGAAGTAGAAGATTTTTTAATATTTTTCTATGTATTTCTATGGTTCAAACCTGGGACTCCCTGCCCCGGGGCCATTTTGGACCCTGGGGCGCCCATTTGAACAAACTTCGTAGAGGACCACTAGGCAATGTTACATACCAAATTTCCAGCATCTGAGGCAATCAGTTCTGGTGAAGAAGATATTTAAGTATTTTTTAGTTTCGAACCCAAGACCCCCTGCCCCAGGGCCATTTTGGACCCTGGGGCCACCATTTGAACAAACAAGGTAGAGGACCACTAGGCAATTCTACAAGCCAAATTTCAAGCATCTGAGCTAAGCAAATCTGGAGAAGAACATTTTTAAGTATTTTTTAGTTTCGAACCCAAGACCCCCTGCCCCAGGGCCATTTTGGACCCTGGGGCCACCATTTGAACAAACTTGGTAGAGGACCACTAGGCAATGCTACATACCAAATTTCAATCATCTGAGCCAAGCAGTTCTGGAGAAGAAGATTTTTAAGTATTTCTTAGTTTCGAACCCAAGACCCCCTGCCCCAGGGCCATTTTGGACCCTGGGGCCACCATTTGAACAAACTTGGTAGAGGACCACTAGACAATGCTTCATACCAAATATCAAAGCCCTAGGCCTAGCGGTTTCAGAGAGGATGTCATTTAAAGCAAATTGTTGACGACGGACGACGCACGACGCACAATGGACGACGGACACTGGGTGATCACAATAGCTCACCCTGAGCCTATGGCTCAGGTGAGCTAAAAATAAGCTTTATCTCCCCTTAATGGCTTCTGAGAAGAAGATCCTAAAGGCTCAGGTGAGCTAAAAATTTAGATCCATCCTACAAGATGGGTCAAGACTTTCGTGACAGTTTAAATAATAAAGTAATATTATACAGCTTACAGGCTGATTTGAATCTTCACTGGGCGCAAATGCCACATTGTTGGCTTTGACGTGTCATGGCTCAGTTTATAGATCTAAGTCTTTAAAGAGCGAAAAACAGATCAGACAACAGAGCTCTAGATAAGAGGGGTATTTGATGATAATTGAGGGTTAATTTTCTTTATTTCTCATTGAAACCATATGTTGTGACCCCTCATCTGAACCGTCTCATTGAGATGGTTCAGATGAGGTGTCACAACATTTGTTTTGATCCAGAATTAACAAAAATTGTCCCTTATTATCGCCAAATACTCCCTCTTATCTAGGGCTCTGAGACAACCAAATTTAAGTTTGAGGAATGTTGCAAAATGTTTTGCCCAAGCTATATTATATTGAGAATTCAAAGACTATAGGGCAAACAGTGTATATTCAGATGAAGAAGCTCATTATGAACCAGCTCATCTGGATCTACATTGTTTGCAAAGTCAACAATTTCTATTTTTTGGCACTTTATATATTGAGTATTAGGAAATATCTTGATCAAACTGTAGCTAAGACTGATATTCACAGATCACATACTTAGACATGTCTTCTTTGTTCATATATTGTGCTATTCTTGTGTATGATACATACCCTATGTACATCATCAAACTCCCGACAATGATCAGCAAAGAATCCTGTCGTGTCTAGAAGCTTGTATTTTGTAGAATTCTGATTGTACCTTCGCCCACCATTACCTGCTGGCTTATACATCAAAGATGAGAGATTCACAGCTGTGCTTGGCAGGGCTGGTAGAGTGTCTAACCTACAACACAGTTAAAATTTTTTACCTTACGCTGACAGGATAGGCTTTCAGAGAAATCAACTCTATAACAACATGTCATCTGCCATAAATACACAGTTCCGAGCCACACCCAGAATGTCCCTCAAAATCACGTGATAGCGTATACCTGACAACTTAGCATGTGACATTGTCTCACAAACAAATCGCACATGGTCAATATTTTACATACATGTAAATCCATGATTTTACCTTACAGTTAATGGAGGGATGTATACCTATTTAAAGAAAACAAACTAACACTACTTTTAATAAACTTACCCTCCTTTGCAAGAACAGAACTCATCGGAAATGCACAATGAGCCATCTGCCATGTGTAGGTCATGAGGAAGCTGATTCTTTGCCATAGATTGCCAACATTTAGCAGACACTTGCATTTGTCATTCGTTTTTCCGCCATGTTTGTGTAAAGCTTGTGAGACGTAGTAACAGTATCTAAGTAGGCGGCGCTTAGCGGCTAATCTCGGAACTGTGTATTGTCAGACTTCAATGTTTTTGGCATCATTTTCAATGTAGGCCCCTGTAATTGTTCTGGATGCTTTTTTTTTTTTTTTTGGGAGGGGGGGGGGGAGGGGGGGGAGGGGGGCGGTTCTTGACTGTTGTCAGCTATAGAAGACTAGTAAATACTGGTTCCACACTGACCCTGATGCCCTTGACATTGTTTTTCTTTCATACCCACTCTTACATACTCACTGAATATATAGGTAATTTGAAGGGATCTTAGGTTCACACTATCTCAACCTTTTAGCAGTATAAGAAAGAATTTCCTGCCTCAACTGGAACTACAGCATACCGTTTTAATCCTAATAAACACCCCTGCTCTAATAAATGCCCCTTGCCTCTTTTCCAACAGTAATTTTATATTAACTTGCATGAATTCCTGTTTGCTTCTCTGGATGAGGTAGCTCTTTGAGATAGGGTCTACTCTTAAAGAGTTGACCCCTACTGAGAAAGGAGGGAAAAAGGAAAATAGATAAACTGTTTTCTCTGCAGATATATCCATTCATCTTAATACTGTTTATTAGAAGAATTTCGGCAGTGTATGGTGTGCTACTCTTTAGGCTTTAAATAACGCCCACCATTCCTAAAATGCAACCCCTTGGGCGTTTAACAGGATTAATACTGTACATGTATTCTAAAAGGCAATAGAATACAACAGCATAGTATGATTTATTTGGTCTAGCCCCAAGGCTAAATAAAGGGTATAAGCCAGATTTGCTAGTGCCAGTTAAAACCACTGATAACTTAGTCTGCAATGTAAGAAAACAGAAATCTTTGAGATTCACTTAAGCCAACAATTCTTTTCTTGCACACCGGATAAGAATATCTGCATGTTTCCCCTGTACCTACAAATCTTATCTAACCCAGGACTGGATAAAAATCACGAGCATTCAATGCAGTGGTAGTATTGGAGGTCACATATCTGCGTCATTAGGTGACATTGGCTTTTTAGATGATGACATCATGAAGACGGCAAAAATGATGTCAGTTTATGCACACCAGACGTTGACGTAAAGAACCAAATGGCATAGTTGAAAGCGACGCCTTCTTTCAAAATCAAATAGAAACCTCTCAAGCACTAAAATTACACATTTCAACAAGTTCTACAGTTAAAACAAAACGTGGTATGCAAGAAAAAGTATTTATCAAGAGTAAGAGGTGTGGACAGAGAAATCCATCACGCGGGATCATTGTTCGGCATCACTCTGCAAGCCTCATGATGCCCAACAGTGCTCTTGTGACAGATTTTTCTATCCACACCTCATACCCATGAAACAAACTTATAATCTCACCCATGTTGTCTAACCTGGGACCAGTGACAAACAGCACTCAAAGAATATCACTTGTAGTCAGTGCTTTAGTCATATATGAGGTCATGTATTTATTTCCAGTACTGATGGCTGTAAAGACAAGGACATAATGCAGACCTCAATACCACATATTAACATAAAGAACTAAGCATCACTTGATGAAAACATAACCTTCTTTTACATGCATTTAAACAAGTAGTTTTGCAATAAAATCAAACATTGTAAATTAAAAGGAAAATTTTTTGTCATGGATGTGACGTGTGGACAGAACAAGACCTGTCCACATACAGGATAGCTCACCTGACAGCACCTTGCCAGTCACATAAAAACTTTAACATAAAACTTTAATGTTTTGACACCAACGCCAAGGATAATGTGGGAGTACATGTGAGCCAAAAAAACATTTCTCAGGACCATTGTTCGCCATCACAAGATGCTAAATCCAAGATGCTAAACATGGAATCGAGGTGCCGACAGAAAAATCCATACTGAGGATCACTGTTTGGCATGGTAGTCACCTTCAAAACCCCTATCTGACTGGAAAGTCAGAAAATCTTTGCCCTGTGATAGTACTACTGTAATTAAAAGAAGACATCATACCTTTGTGATGCTACACTGGTTGCTATGGAAACAGGCACTGACATATTAGATCCATTGCCATGAGGAAACAGCAATGGTTCCAGACACCTATAACGAAACAAAAACTAAAATATATGAGCCACAACATGACAAAACAAACAAAGTGGCACGTGTGCCCAGCAATGACTCAGATCAGCCTGGGCATCTGCCCAGTCTGATCAGAGTCTTTGCTGTGCACTTAAAGGGTAGCTAATGGTCTAAGCTAGTTCCATACGGACAGCGAAGACTCTGATCAGACTGGGTGGATGCCCAGGCTGATCTGAGTCTTCGCTGGGCACACATGCCACTTTGTTGGTTTTACAGCTAAATTTAAGTATACTTAGAAAGTACAAAGTCAACAGTCATCAGCTTTTCAAACACTTTTATTCATGTTATCACACTACATCTCCAAAAATTAATGTCTTTTGAACAGCTATTTGAGCAGCAAAAGGATAAAACCAACAAACTGGCATACGCACCCAGCGAAGAATCAGATCAGTCTGGGAATCCACCCAGTCAGATCATTGTCTTCCCTAGCCTCTTGTGGACAGCAAAGACTCTGATCAGACTGGGCGGATTCCCAGGTTGATCTGAGTTTGTGCTGGGCACACAAGCCACTTTCTTGGTTTTTTCGTGTTGTGGCTCAAATGTCTTTTGAAGAGCTATTTATCAAATTTCTAAAATCTGTTACTATGGTGACAGTAAATGTGTTTGAGAGTGACTTACTTTGCAAATTGTGTCTTGTGATCAGTGAAAATATCACTGCCTTGTGAGGGATGAAGAGGGTGTTGAACTTGTATTATAGACTTCAGCCGCTCCATGAGAACCTGGCAAAGAAACACACACTCTCTATGAGGAATAACAGAGAAATATCTCGGCTTCAACAGATACTGAAATTAAGATTTTTCATCACTAGCCTGTACTCTCATATAGTCACTATGAGAGTCCAGTAAAAAGTTCTGTCACAGATAGAGTTATAAAATATAAATTGTGCGACCTCTCATTAGAACTGCCTTTATGAGGTGACTCTGATGTAAATCATAATTTGTGTTTTATGCTTTAAAGTTAGGTGCTCTTTTAGGGAACTCTGTTTTTTTTTCATTTTTGCCTTCCACATCAATGGGGTCAATTTCTAAAGAACAGAACTTGCCCCCCCCCCCTCCCCCAACCCCCCCCCCCCCACCCCCCTGGGCAAATTTGAGTAAATTTGAGGGGAGCAAATTCTATCCTTTAAGTTCTGACTCTTTTTTGACAGGGCTTCATTATCTGTGAAAGCAAAGAGGTAGTCACAACACTTGTTTCCCTATGTTTAAAAGATCCAAAAACTATGGTGTAGCCATTCAGACTAAATTTTATGGGTAGAAATTATCCCAAAATTGTGATCAGGGAGATACCAAATCTTGAGATCAGATGACACAAGTAATATACTTACATAAGTGAAGTCAAGGAACTCATATTTATTGGCCGAACTACAGAATGCAGCACAGGTGACCAGGTGTACATGAAGGGTGGGTAAGAAGGTGCTAAGATGTACCAGCTGGTTCTTAAATATCCGCTCCTTCTCCTCATATTGTCTGCAATATATAATGATATATCTCAATACTATATCATTGAGCTGCTACATGAAATAAAACAACAAAGTGGTTGTTCGCTCAGCGCAGACTTAGATCAGCCTACGCATCTGCCCAGTCTGATCAATTTTCACATTGCGCTTGAGGGGTAGCAAAGGGGCTAAGCTAGCTTCATGCGGACAGTGAAAACTCTGATCAGACTGGGCGGATGCCCAGGCTTATCTCAGTCTGTGCTGGGTGCACAACCACTTTGATGGTTTTCTTGTGTCCCAGCTCATATATGTGTATTCTAGAATATGATATCTAACACAGAAAAGAAAAAGAGAGGTGCCACGGTCTAGTAATTAGAGTGACTCAGTTAGGCTGCAGAAGGTTGCCAAAAGGTTTTGAGTTCATACCAGGGCTCGGGCCATCCGGTGACTGGAAAGCTCTCTCTGGCAACCCAGCAGTAAATGGGTACATGTATCTGTGAATCAGGGAAGAATAAGGCAGCTAAAGGAGAGGGATGGGTTTTGCCTTTCATACGCTGTGCCCAGGATACAGTGGGCCTCTCACTCCCACCGCCCCTACCAAGATATGGTAAATCTTTACCATTTTACATACACTAGGTACCAAAAAAGACCTAATAATTGGGACAACTATAATCATTACAGGAAGTGTCCTAAATATGAAGTTTAATTTTTCAATGCAGTAATGCATCTAAAAGATAGATTTTAATTGATTGATTGATTTGGTGCTTAACGTCCACGGTAAACAGCTATGGTCATGTCGGGACGGTCAGTTAACCTAACCACACAATTCCTGGGCAGGCTTAGACCTCCTAAGCGGTTAAACAGTACTAAGTGAACATACTTTCGCCAGTAACTGACAACTGCCCTTTTTGATCTAAAAGATAGAGATGGAATGGCAAACAATGTAGGGCTTGGTTAGGAGCAGTCTGATCTGGGCCTGCACTGTTTGCTAAGACCTATTTGTCCCAATATATAGGAATTCTACAGTGCACAAAGGACAACTAACATGAACTGCAGCTTGTCCAGCATGTAAAATACCAATGTAAAACTCAACCATTGTTGATGCTGATGCCAATTTCGCAATGCATCTTTTATTAACAAACTCAGTGTTTCTGTATGCCTGTGACTTACACACACTGTTAAGCTGAAATGGTAATTTAGCTGAGCCCGGCTGTTCAAACCTAACACTGTGGTAAGTTAACAAGAGGTGGAATTTCAAATGTATTATGGCCATAATCATTGGCATTTTTGGCTAAAAAAACGTGAGAAGCTTCTGAAGTGCTTCTCACATATTTTCAGCAAAAAACATTAGCACAATTGATCTTATGTGTACTAGAAGACTTAATGTATCCTTAACTAACAACTTCCTTAAGCTACATGTACCGGGCCCTGGACCCTGTCTTTAATGATGTACTGTAATTATTCAAGAGAGATTTAAATAAAAGGGTCTTTTGGGTGATAATTACTAACAATTTTTGTTATATCTGCATACAACATTCCCTCATGTATTTTAGCCATTTTTTCCAAAGGAACACAATTTTTATGATTTCTTGTTTGCTTTCATGCACAGGGCTCAACCTACAGGGCGATTTGGGAGAAATACATGTAGTCTCCCTTAGCTGGCTGATTTCTCCCTGTTTTAAGCTGAGGGAGAAGTGAAAATGTATAGAACATATAGGGAAATCCAGAATTTGGGCCAAAACTTCTCCCTAAAGTCCTGAAAATTTGGCTAAACTTCTCCCTGTCTGAAAGCTTTAGGCTGACCCCTGCATGCATGATAAAACTTTTCCAACTCTTAAAGAAAAGAATTTGCTTCTAGGGGAGCAATTTTTTTCCTTTCAGAGTTGAACCACAATGAGCAGGTAGGCAAAAACAAAAATGGAAGAATCACTTCCCTTGAAAAATCTACCCATTCACCTTAGCCCAAATCATACTGCTCGGCAGCAATGAAATCACAGTCTGCATGAACAGTACGATAAAACAGTCCTAAACAAACAAGACTTGTCTATCTCAAAAGAGAAGCTAAAGTCACTCGAGGTTCAAATGCATCTTAGGCTTGTAACAGAACTTTTTCCCTGGCCAATTCTGACATACTTTTCTATTTCCTGCAGTAAAGTTGCTTTTGTCTCAGATATTTTCTCCTCCATCAAAGTGTAGAGTGTGAGAATATCTTGTTTCTCTCTCTCTGAGTTCTGCTGTATTTCCTCAAGCAGAGCCTTCAGCAATAGGATAGTCTCCCTAACAGAATGCTGTAGATCTCGGATAGACTGAAATATAGAAGCAGAGGCCCCCATAAAATGAGCATTCAGTGTTCCAAATAAGGGGTTACAATTTAAGAATAATTTTCCATCTATGAAACCATTATGTTGTGACCCCTCATTAGAACCCTCTTGATAAGATGACTATAATGAGGGGTCACAAAATATGTTCTGTAGAAAAATAGGAATAATCCTAAAAAATATTCCTCTTATGCCTTCTGATCTGGATAACTGGTATTTGAAGACAATTTTGGCATCTTTATTTCTCCATAAAAACCTGTGCTGTGACCCCCCACTAGAATTGTGACCCCTCACTAGCATCGCGAGTCTCATGGTACTAATAAGGGGTCACAACATAGCCTTTTATGGAGAATTAACAGAAATTATTTAGAATTATCTTCAAAATTCTACCTTTGCCTCTGTTCACACAGTATAATAATAATATGATAATTATGGTACCTGTTTTAAGTGTGCTAGTTTTTTTATGATTTTTATGGTAGTTTCTTGAAATATCCCAAATATACTGACTGGCAAACTTTAACAGTAAATACTTTTACGTTTTCTAAGTTTTCTGGCAAGTTTTAGATTGAATTAATATTCATAAAGGCAAAATTTTATCTCTAAAGTGGCAGAAAAGACAAAAGTCCTCTCCATTTGCAGAGAGAAATACAACAATCTTTAGAACAAATATTCTGTGGAAGCCATGTCTTGCCTGTCAATACAATGCCACAAAACAGAGCTGACAAAAATTTACACCATCCCAGCTGCCAATAACACTAGAAAAGTAATATATATATCTAACATTCTGCAAGTTGCAGGCAAGACAAAAACAGTACATGTATTTGAAATTTCTGGGTTTGATTTTGATTTCACATTTTCCTGTTTTCAACTGTTACCCAAAACTTTTAGAAGTTTTAATAGGTTTTGTATGTTTTAAGATTTCCCTCAATGGCTATAGTTACCTGCATTGTATTATTCAGTTTCTGACAACCCTGTTTATATGCTGTTTCTAAATCAACACAGTGGGAGCGACTTTCTCTGTAAATTATAAAGAAAAGAAAATCTTAATCTAAGATAATGACATTAAATATTGGTAACAGCGTGTACAAATATCATACAACTATTTTATGCTTTTGTGAGGAACAGTAAACTCTTTCATCCCCAGGTGCTGTGGATGACCCAATGCACAACTGCCAGACCAAGAGTATAGCTCATCAGGTCAATCACAGCATAGCGGGGTGACAGACTTGACTTTCGCCCCTAGAAGGCATGAAACAGCTGTTTTACTACTCAACCAAGTATTTTATGATTATCACAGCTACCATGGTCAGAAAAACATAGGTCCAGGTCAGCGTAAAGTCAGGGAATTTTGTGATTCCCAAGGCTTTGAAGCCAGGGAAGAGCCAGGAAATTTGAAAATAAATGGCTATGGCAGTGGTCAGAAATATTCATTCTGCTTAAGAGGAAACAGTATACTTTCAAGAAAGAAAATTCATGCACATATTGTTTTGCCTGTAGCACATAAGTCACAAAAACAGAGCTAAACCTGAAAACTTGGGAAAAGTTCCACCACTAATGCCAATAATGACACTGGAAAAGTAATATATATGACTCCTTTCTACTCATGGCATGTGAGAAAAAACAGACAAACAAAATCAGCAAGGTTATATTACCTAATTGCAAAAGCAAAAAGAGAAACAGATATACTCACACTTTCATATCTCTGAAACAGTTGATACACAGCATAATCTTCTTCTCTGTAGAAAACAGGATAAAGGGCTCTTTGTGTAGTTCTAGAAAAAAAATGTATCCATTACATGTATTATTCTGTATTTTGGAAGACTTTAACTAGTCACAAATCTTGAACACACTGTTCCACTATTGTTATGATCAGCCATCATGCTAATATGAATTACGGTAGCGATAAGCATTATGTTTTTCCATTACACTTTATCCTTTGGACTTGTGGAGTCATCTAGTGACAAATATAAGTAGCTTACCATACTCTCATTTTATTTGTTATCAATGGTTAGCCATCAAAAATGAGCTTGATGAATAACCATAAGCAAATGCAAACAAATTCTTCCCATCAGGAATCAACCTGCCCCCCCCCCCCCCCCCCCCCAACCCTCCTCTTCACACACATACACACACACACACATCCCCAACCTCCTTTTGAGAGAGAAATGGCAAAGTTGCTTTTCCTGAAAGTGTACGATTCCCCTTAAATATGCTTTTCATCTGCAACAATGATGTACTATACCGTCAACACCCGATATCTTAACGTCGAAGTTCATCTCAAACTACTGATATCTCAAAGTAAATTTTCTGGTCCCAGAAAATTACTTTGATATAGCAGAAGTTTGAGATAAATGTAAAGAAAAATGGAAAATGTGTCCAAACTAGACTGTTTGATATAAGAGGCCACTTTGAGATATCCGTGTTTGAGATAACAAGAGTCAGCTGTAATTATAACCAGAGTCAACTGTATATATTAAGTTATATTTACATTCTTGGTGTATTTACTGAAAAGCCCTATAGTAAACCATTGGAACCTAATGTAGTTTACATTCCAATAATTACATTGAGCTACGCGACGTCAATGATGTCAAAAATAAACAATGACTCTCTACAGTCTGATTGGACATCAGCGACGCCATTACGTCATTCACGCTGTTCCGCTGCTAGCAGAATTACTGCGTGTACATGTTTTACTGTTTCAATTCTAGCACTTATATATGATTTTCATCGAGGTTTTGATTGAAATGAATGTAAATTTAAGCAGTGAACTTAATTTTTCTGAGATTTATCGAAGTGTAAACTACATTGGGTCACTAGCAAAGTTTACATGAACCCCTTCGGGGTTCGGGGTTCATTCACTTTGCATGTGACCCAATGTAGTTTATACTTCGATAAACCTCAGAAAAATGAAATTCATTCCTTAAATAAATATGTTTTTCTCCCTCTTAAATGACCCCCAACTTGTGTAATTTTGCTATAAAAAGAGATATTTCCTTCCAAAACAATCCCAAAAATCTAGACCCATCTAATAAGATAGATCTAGATTTTTGGGATGGTTTTGGAAGAGCAAAACCCTTGTCTTATAAACGAACAGATATGGTGACTTACTGCATTCCTTCTGTATATCCTTGGCCTTCTTTGTGAGAAGAACAATTTCATGTCTTCCAAACATCCTTGCTCGGTGGGTCTCTTCACGGCATGATAAACACAATGGTTGACAACATGTGTTGCAGAAAAACATCTCACACTCAGCCTGTAATGCACATGATCGGATACCAGCTGTGAAGAGGGGTCTTTATAAATACATGTAAGAGGGGTTACTGAGGACAATTCAAAGATAATTTTTCTTACTTTTCAATGAATATTTTGTTAATACCCGTTCTTAGAACCATCTCAGCGAGATTGATTCAATGAGTGTCTCGGCACTCTCTGAACCATACTTAATGATGTAATGCCAGGCACCTGATGAAATGATTTTTTCACCCTTGCCAGTCTGTTTTTTATTATTATCATCTTTTTTTCAGTCAGAATTAAAAAAAACAAGAAATCCACGGATTGCAGAGTCTCGCCTGTCAGCGCTTTGTGAAACTGACCTATAGGAAAAACCCGATGAAAGTTTACGCCGCCACCGCCAACACCGGAAAAGCAATACCTGTGTCTCGCTTCTGCTTTGCAGGGGAGACAAAAAATTGCAGGTCTACAGTCATTTCCTAATGCTATTATACACATATCTTTGCCATTAGGAAACAGCCGTAGACCTACAAGTTTTTTTTTAAACAGGATATTTTAATTCTGACTAAAAAAAAATCTGAAGTTTGTGTTGAAAGAATTTTAGTTTGTAATGTCACTGAAGAATTTGTGAAGCATGCCATGCTCCGATATAAATGACTTCATAGATCTACTACCATAGCAACTTAGTTTATATTGATCTCAAAATAATATCACTAAGGCGTTATTCCACCAAGGTACTTAGCACAACAGCTGGTTATTCCATAGTTGCTATGATAACAGATCTATGTCATCATCTCACTTATAATTCGAGAGGAGCATGGCATACAGTGTAACATGTATGCCATTCTCCACTCGAATTACAAGTGAGATACTACCTAAAATTTATACAACCGAAAAATGATTTTCTAAAACTATGATTCATTCTCAGAAAAATTAATTCTCTGTAGAGAATGTAAATGGCAGAGTTGCTACCCCTGAACTCATTATTGTTCTTATCTTGTGTTAACAGAGCTGTTCTTACCTTATCACAATTGGCACATGGTACCTTGTCTGAGGAGGAGGATTCTACCAGGAACTTGAGGAGGGGGTCAGGAGATGGCAAAGATGATCCTTCTTTTATTGTTGACACACAGCTGCAACAGGGACAAAGACACATCCAAACATCACTGATGCAATACCACCCCAATTGCGCTTGATGACAGAGGTCAAGGTCACAGACTTAACAATGTATTGTTAAAATTTTTGGTTAAAATTTCTGATAGGTATAGTGCATGGATGGATTCAGTTGATACATGTACTTAGTATTCTGTTAGATGCTGGTCCAGAGTATTACACCATCCAACCCCACCTCTCTCAGTGACCTTTAAGTTATTGAGAAAAAGCTGCTGGTAATTCTGGGATATTTTGCTTATTTCTTCATAAAACATATGAGCCGCGACACAAGAAAACCACACAAAGTGGTTGTGCACCCAGTGCAGACTCAGCTCAGCCTGGGCTTCCGCCCAGTCTAACCAGAGTCTCCACTGTCCGTATGGCAGTAACTTAGTCCCTTAGCTACCCTTTAAGCGCTTAGCCAAGAGTCTTATCAGACTGGGCGCATGCCCAGGCTGATCTGAGTCTGCTCTGGGTGCACAACCACTTTCCTCTTTTTTCTCGTGTTGCGGCTCATATACTGTGTCATTCAACAGAAACAATACTGAGAATTCACAAAATAATAGAGTTATCATCATTATTCCATCTGTCATGGAGTCTTAAAATATCTCAATGCCACGGCCAAGGATCGAACCCAGGACCCTTCGATCACAGGCTTTTGGCCAGAAACTGTTTTTTCTCACTATAGAAAATGCTGTTTCTGGCCATATTTGAGGCTAATGTTTACTTTCTGAGGCCCAGAAACGTGAACTGCCTTTTTTCAATCTATCTATGGCTTTTCTTACCTACATATTGGGCAGGTTACTTTTCCAGCTTCTATCTTAGACTGTACACACTCCCCACAAAAACTATGGTAGCACTGGAGAATGCAGGGGTCCCGGTACTGCTCTGAACAGATATTACACTGTAGCGGGTTCCAACGTGGTGTTTCCACAATATCTCCTGAGGCTGTGTCGCTATTCATGAATATCACACCAGACATTTTCTACTACATAGAATTAGGCCAGCTCTGAAAGCAAATGACTTGTTAGACTTAAAAGAGAATAGGGTAGAGTCAGGTAACTTCGGACAGTGGCTAAATTTGAACATACCATTGCAAACAGTGAAAATCCAGATGAGACAGCTCATAATGAGCCGTCTCATTAGAATTTTCACTGTTTGCCCAGCTAAGTTTGTTTTAATTCTAAACAACTGGCATATAAATGAAACAATGTCACTGTCCGAATTTACCCGCTACCCGACTTTACCCTACCACAATGGGCCACATTTTAACTAATCAGAGTCTTCTTTGACTGACAAAAGCCTTTTGACATTTGTTGATTGGCAGCTTTTAGCGTCAGCTGACGTACGGATTTAAAAAATCCAAAATTAAGTGTGTTCGCATTCCTGCTGTTGCCATGGTATTATGTTGTTTTTCTTTGTATAACAACCTTATTTCAACAGGAGCATAGTAATGTTACCTGCTGACATACTGAAATAATCCCCATATTTGTTAACTTACCATGCTTTGAAATTCATATCTGTTGTTATTTTGGCTTACACATGAAGACATGAAGCAGGTAAGAAAACATGTTGCTTTCATGTGGAAAAATTTTCAGTGAAATAACTGCCCCAACTGTACTGTAGTGGCAAATTTGGGATTTTTCAACGCTTACGTCCACAGATGCTAAAAGCTGCAATCCAGATTATTTTATGGCTTTTGTCAGTCAGAGAAGGCTCAGACTATAAACTTATCAATGTCTTCTGCTTGAGACTCAAGTTGAGAGCACATGACAGAATATGGCACTCTGATCCAATACATAGGCCTGCCTGCAGCAGACATGTTAAGTTCTGAAAATAAAATTTAGTGCGGTTCTGGAAAAAAATTAGAGAGACCTTAATTTTTACATTAAATATATAATTTTTACATCAAATATATATGAGCCGCGACACGACAAAACCAACAATGTGGTTGTGCGCCCAGGGCAGACTCAGATCAGCCTGGGCATCCGCCCAGTCTGATCAGAGTCTCCGCTGACCGCATGGAGATAGCTTAGATCCTTAGCTACCCTTGAGCACTTAACAAAGAGTCTGTTCAAACTGAGTGGATGCCCAGGCTGATCTGAGTCTACGCTGGGTGCACAACCACATTGTTGGTTTTGTTGTGTCGCGGCTCATATAGTGATATTTCAGAAAAAAAAGTAGTGACACAGCATGTAAAACAGATGGATGGATGACTTGCGATTTTACGTCCTTTTCAACAGTATTTCAGTCATATCAGGACGATGGGCTTGTGATAATGAAAGGCTGTGTGCAATGGAACCCCGTTTACGATGGAAAGAACTCCGCCTCCAGCGGGGCTCGAACCCGCGACCGCTAGATCAGTAGGCCAGCGCTTAACCCACTGAGCTACCGGGGCTCCTATGTAAAACAGGGTTTTGGGTGTCAAAGATAAGATTTATTTGAAGTCGGCAAGTTACATAACAATACAACATAATCTCTTGATGAGCTTTTGAACCGACAGCTAAAACAGAATGAATAATTATTTACAACTGCAGCTGGCCTGGCTGTCTGCATGTCATCAGACCCAAGTGTCTGTACACCATGCAAACAACCATGTCAGACCCAACTATTTGGAGATATAATATGATAATAAAATATATAATTAATCATAATCACTAGCTCTAGAAGGAAAGAAAAAAAAAAAAACTATTAGCACATTAAACATGTATAAGCACATATGATATTAAAGTAGCTTACATACTAGTCTGCTTAGCAAGGGCAAAGATCATAAATTCAGAGATTTCAAGTATTTCAGTTTAATGTAATTTCTAATTAAATATATAGTATCGAGATTGAAAATATAGCTGAACTCAATCATGAACCAATAGGAAAGTTGATACCACGCATATGACTATACCTAGGTATTTTTTCTGATTCGTGCATGGCTGCATGCACTAGTGAACAGAGCAAATTCATTCAATCCTATGAGGCGATTTCGATGGCGGTCCGCGATTTTACAATTTTTCATTTTTTGATTTAGAATTATTTTTCACAAAAATCGCTCTTGATATCTATTGTCAAATATATAACAGGGCCGTTTTGGAGTCTCTGAGTAAATATTTCATGAAAAAGTTTTTTGTAATTATAAACAAGGGCGTAAATCAAGGTTGGGCGGTAAATTCCACCCCCGGTATTTACCACTGGAATTTACCGGTATTTACCGGTCTGGAAAATACTCCCAAAGTGGAAAATACTGGCAAATACTTGTCGATTGAACTTATTCACCTTTAAATTAACTTAAAATAATATATATTCAAAACTAAAATGACTTTATGATGTTTTAGTCAATTTTGAATATATATGTTTTTCATCATTAAAGAATAAAATGTTTCACAAATTAAGCAGATTGAAACATCCAAAAATGGATTTAAGACAAATTTTTTGACAAACTCACAAGTATGAACAGTATCTTGATTCCAATTTTTTATTTGTCCTTAAACTCAACAGCATAAATTACAGGTAAGAACTTACAGGTAAATTTACCTGTGCACCTGGCCAGTCACCTGTGACACCCAATTTGCAAGACAGTGTCTAAATTGTTAAAACAACAACTTTCAAGACAATGTTTATTTAAGTGGGCAGAGTATTGCTTGGGGCAAGGGTGAAAACAATAAGTTGTCAGAATGGTTATCTGTTATATACAAAAAACCATTCTGTTATATACAAAAGTTAGATAATAGGTCAAGGTGAAGCACATAGAGGTGTTATAGGTATAGCTTGAGCTACATGTATTGTATGGCTTGTACAGCAGCCAGATAAAGCCACTTGGGGAACTTTGTTACAAGAATTGAAACGGAACAGAACAGAATTGTCATATTCAATCCTAAAGCTGAACCATCACACATCACCAAACAACTCATCACCATAAAGCCAAAAGATTCTATGTTGACCAAGACAACATGACCAGTGCCAGATGTATTGACTGCAAAACAGTAGTTAGTGCCAAAGCTCCACGACTCCATCCCCACAGAGAGAAATGTCCAGCTATGAAACAGGCTCTTTCTTTTCCTAAAACAAAGTTAAAATTTCACTGACTGGATAAACTATTTAATAAATAATATGATTCAATTGTTAAACTTCAGTATAAATATGAAGTCAGTTGACCAGTATAATTGAAATACCCCTATGGATTTTGAGAAAAGGTCACTGTATAAACTCCAGGCTGGTCAATTCAATCAACCAGTATTTGCCGGAATTTTCCAGTATTTGCCGGTATTTACCGGTAAATACCGCCGGCATGGAAAATACTCATATTTGCCGGCATTTTGCCAACCTTGGCGTAAATCTTTAATTGGTAGATGTACAGTACCGTGCCAAAACTGAGTCAACTTTTTCTAAAAACCCATAGACTTACATGTACATGTATTTTTCAGTATGCAAGAAAATTAACTGTGTTAAGTCTGCCAACAGGATTGAACTAAAAATTATACCGTTAGAAACCTTAGTGATTATGGCAATAAAAACATATTTTATTTAATTTTTTAATGACGCATATTTGAACTGCAGTACTTTAAATGCCATTGGTCCCGATTTTTTTGACGTTTCACGGCGACGATACAGCACAATTAATTTTCTTGCACACTGACAAATACACGTAAGTCAATGGGATTTTCAAAAAGCTGACTCACTTTTGGCACGGTACTGTAGATGTAGATAACTGCGGTTGATGATCGAACTCGCACTACATTTCTAAAGATAAATTAGACCTGTACACAGGGCCCTCCGTAGCTTCTTACATCGCTACCTTTGTGAAGCGAAACGTAACGTCAGAGGATCGGGACTAAAGATAAATTGGAGAAGTTGGAAAAAAAGGAGGGTAATCAAAGAGTTTTTACGGTTTCTGTTCAAAACAGGACCCCTACTTTCGTTCGACGTTATTGCCTATTCTCTATCCAGAGTCGTTGCAGGCTGTAATGACCTCTAATGTAATTGTATATTCTCAAATGTGTTAAGAATTGCTGTTGATGTGTGCGACTTCAACGAGCGCAGCCATTGTTGTTGTTGGGGTAGCTGTATTTACCGAAACGTACCGAAATACCGAAACGAACTGGAAATACCGAAACGAACAATTAAATATATAGGGAAATGGCATTTCGGTAATTGATTGTTTATACAGGTATAGAATAGGTGTTAAAGAATGTTTTCACAAGTGCAATACATAGGTTAAAAAGATTAGAGAGATTAAAGGGCTGTATAATAATTATCTCCTAACGCATTGTTGCATATTCACCATTGCATAAAGTATACAATAATTGCAGATATAATTCTATGCAAATAGTCCATTCAGAGTCCTTAATTTAACCTTCGCGTGCGTGCGTGTGTGAGAGAGATTATGAGGTGATAATTCTGGAGAAAAAAACACAACTTATTCCTCCTTTAGCCTACTGACGAGGTCTTATATCTCAGAACGGAACCGCCGCATTACAAAGCATGTTTTATTAGAAATGGTTCTCGCACTTACCAATGCACACCATCAACTAGACAACTTACTTCACTTTCCCCAGCATAAACATAACCTTTGACCTCAAATACCAATAATGGTGATTTACAGACGAATGTGTTTGTTTACTTCCACAGTGTGTAAGCTAAACTGGGGAAAATGTAGGATTGTAGAGACGCGTTATAAGCTAAAACTATTAAGGGGTAACTGAAATATTGCCGATTAGGCATAATGAATATGGGACACTACTTATGTCTTAAAAAGCCTTCTCTCCATAGAACATACATCATCTCAAAAGAATCACCTTGCCAATGATATCACAAAATTAAGTACCAGAGATTACTGTTTTATCTCAAGCCGGGAATATGGTTAAATATCACAACTGGATAACGGTATCGTTTTGAGATATTTCTGCTTCTAGCTACAGTTTCATGTCTATTTCTGAACCATATAGATTTTAGAAGGAGTTGGTGGAGAGGGTTTGTTGTAGAGTCATCTGTGATGGCCCGACGACCTCACAAGTTTATGGGATAGACTAGAAAGATTTCAATTCCACTAAAATTTAAGATGATAATCTGTACAATTAAAAAGAAAATAAGATTATCAATAATTTAGAATAAACTTCAAAAGAAAAAAATGAATTTGGGCGAAATATGCAATATAAACCTAATATTCAAACAACAAACGTTGGTGTCACTCAACATATTAAAGCCAAGCAGGCACAGGACATCAAAATGACGTCTCACTGACATCTGTGCGACGTAATGACGTCGCATCGACGTAATGTGGCTGCTGGAAGGTCAGTGGAACTAGAATCATTCGTTGCCTGAGTCAAAGTCAATGAAAGTTTTTATTATGATTATTATTCTGTGCATGATGCACGAGTTGGAGAATAAGCTTCAGAATGGACTATCAAATATGATAAAGTTTCTTCAACCATTTATTTGGCATACAAGTTTAAAGACATATATTCATAAAAAGCATTAGTCAGATACATAATATTGCGACTCTCCCTACGGCACATCCTGAAAGAAAGTGCATTTGTGGCTACTGATTCTAAAATCTTACATCTGGCGATAAACCAGCGGAGCCGCAGTAGCTCCGTGGGTTAAGCTCGGACCTGCTAAGCTAGCAGTCGGGTTTCGAAACCGGAACTCTTTGTTACAGTGGTCATGGCTTCATTGCACACAGCCTTTCAGTATCACTCTTTCGTTTGCCAGATTGACAGACTAAAATACTGTTGAAAGGGACATAACAACGCGCCACATATTTGCACCCTAGGAAAACAAAGACTGAGACTGGACTGCGCATCCAAGCAATCTGGTCAGAGCTTTTGTTGTTCACACTCGGCAAGCATGAACCCTTACGGTATGACGACGATACGACGTTGTTCCAACGTTGTTGTTTTTCTTCTCTCTCTCATTTTGCATAGTGTTTCCCAAACAATATACGAGTCCCATTCTCAAAAAAGGTGCTGAACTCGTATGCAAGCAGCAAAGGTTCAAACCAGAAAGCGCATTCAAGCAGTCTGGTCAAAGCTTTTGTTGTTCGCACATACTATATATGAATCCTTACGTCATTATGACATGATACATCGTTGTTCAAACGCATTTTTTAAGCAGCAGCGAACTCTTACGCCATTATGATGATACAACGCTCTTCCAAATTTTATCTGTACAACATTGATTCAACTTTTTTATATACTGTAGTGGAACCCTTACCTCATGATAATGATTCAACGTTGTTCCAGCGTTTTTATTTATACAGTAGTGATCCAAAAAATTATATGAGATTCTATACGCATTTATAGAACGCTATTCCAAAAGGGTGCTTAACGTATGTGCGAAAAGCTGAGGCTCAGATCAGCCTACGCATCCACGCATTCTGGCCAGAGCTTTTGCCGCTCGCACACACCATATATAGACGGATTCACAGACTGGTTTGAATCTCCGCAGTTCGAAGATATGTTCAGCTCCCGATTCTGAGTCTTGCGGATTTGAAGCTGTATTTTTCATTTGAATCCCCTTTGAAAAAAATCTTGGTGGTGGTGTATATCTACCTAAACACACTGAATCTATCTATCTATCTATCTATCTATCTATCTATCTATCTATCTATCCAGGGATCTTCTGGCCAATCTGTCCGTCAGTCCACCCATGAGAGGTAAGCCATATACTAAACCTGACCCATGAGAGCTCCGCTATGTATTAAAATCTATCTCTATTTTAAAGTAATATTTTAAACACAAAGAGCCCCTTTAATCACATCAACCTGTATATTATACTTGTGAAAACATCTTCAACACCTTTTCTATACCTGTACAAACAATCATTAACACCTATTCTGTGCCTGTATAAACAATCAATTACCGAAATGCCATTTTCCCTATATATTTAATTGTTCGTTTCGGTATTTCCAGTTCGTTTCGGTATTTCGGTACGTTTCGGTAAATACAGTCACCGGTTGTTGTTGTTGTTTGTGTGTTCGTTTGATCGCGAATAAGGAAACGTCGTCTGCAGTTTATGCTGGGTAATACTAAATACCGATACGTGCTTACCGTGAATACTGGAAAAAAAACCCGGAAAGGTACCTTTTAGCTTATACTCGGAAAGACCGGTGTTACCTTCATAATTCATACTTTAAACTTACACTTCATAGTTCATACTTCAAACTTCAAGATCATTATTCATAGTTTTAAAGGTTGTATCAAATACATTAGACAACGGGAACTGACATTACATACTTCACAATTCCTAGTTCATACTTCACACTTCACGGTTCAATCTTCATAGTTCATAGTTCACAGTTCACATTCATACTTCATAGCTCATATTTCGAAGTTTAAACTTCAAACATCACACTTCATACTTCACATTTCATACCTCATAGGTCAAACTTCATAGTCAGTACTTCATAGTTCATACTTGCTGTTCATACTTCATAGTCCATACTTCACAGTTCATACTTCATAATTCATACTTCACTCTTAACAGTTCATATTTCATAGTAAGTTCGTATTTCAGAAATAATACTTCACAGTTCATACTTTACACTTCCGCTTCACACTTCATAGTTTATACTTCACAGTTCATAGTTCACTCTTCATAGTCATTACTTCACAGTTCATACCTCGTTGTTCATACTTAATAGTTCATACTTCACAGCTCATATTTCATAATTCATACTTCACACTGCACAGTCCGTACTTCATACTTCACAACTCATACTTCATACTTCACAATTTTTTATAATTCACAGATCATGCTTCATAGTTCAAACTTCACAGTTCATATTCAAACTTCATAGTTCATAATGCGCAGTTCATACTTCACACTTCACAATTCATAGTTCATAGTTAATACTTCAAAGTTCATACTTCATACTTTATAGTTCATAAATCATTATGCAAATTTCGCAGTCTATTCTAAGATCAGCATACGAGGGTCACCCAAGAAATGTTACAATCCCGTCATTACTTTTTATACCCCGACACACGTTTATTGTGGGGGTAATATGTTTTCACGTTGGTCGTCCATGTGTCTGTCTGTTCATCCAAATGTGCCACAATTCCACATCAACTGTTTCCTTGAATGTTCGCGAAGTTCAGAAAGTCCAATTTAAACTGAAATTAACTTCACATGCCCCCTTTTTCCAAAATAATTTCATGGGTGTAGAGCCGTTTTGTTAGACATTTCTGGATCTTTGGTGTTGTTTTGGAAAAGAAGACTCATTTTATGGCTGAATTGCACAAGACCGAGTTAGATCTATGTAGATATATTTGCGGTGTTTTTGGAAGGACGGACTCCGGTCTTTTAGCCAGAGAAATATGGTACATACAGTTTCGAAGAATCATTTTTCTAATTTGGGTCAGCCTAAAGCTTCTTAAATAATCAAGTTAAATTGGAGACCATTTGGCAGGAAGAAGTGAGTAAAAGTGTTACGTGAATACCGTAGACATTCTGTAAAAAGGGACACTTAAAATAATTAGCGTAGCAATTCTTAAAAAAAATAACAGTTTGCTTTTTCAATGCAGTGGTGCATTGGATGGATGCAGGAAAGGCAAGCAGTGTAGACCCATATCAGACTGCTCCTCAAGAGTGATGTGAGCTGGGTCTGCACAGCTTGCTCAGAGTATCTCACAGGAATGTTATCTTACAGAAATGTTGAATGAAAATACTTATATAAGACACATGTATATGCAGATGTGTATTAAGAAATAGAGTCTTGTATTGCCCTGTAAATTCGACCCTTAATTTGTTTAAAACAGCTTAGTTCTGTGCATATGTTCATACTACTTATATCGTGATATTTGTTTGACATAATCTACTTATTATAGGGTCTGGAAAGAGACAACATTTAGGTCGTTTTGGTTAGTGCTTTAAAGCAATATGTCTCCTCAAAATGGTCCATTTCATTTATTGTTTAAATGTGAATGGAAATTAGTTATACTGGGTTCATTTACATAGACAAAGGTATAGATTGTGTACAACTGTTTTGAGAAAATATGCTATTTGGGCAGAATATTGCTTTATATTTTATTTTCGTCTTTCGTTATTGTCGTTAGTATATTGTAGAGCTGGATTAACATAAAATTAGAAAAAAAATCACATGCCCTGTAATAAATAGTTGTATGCCCTGTGTCATGTCTTAGATCATGAAGGTAACGAGTCACATCAAATGGCATTTGATTCAACTATTATCGGTGTTTAGGCTTCCGGGACAACTCGGCCCATAACAATATCGGCCCTTTACAAACTCGGCCCATAGCAAACTCGACCCGTGAGTATGGAAAGGTATCGTGTTGCAACTTTCCAAGGAATTTTTCGTTTGAAAAGGCATGTCAGGCAATAACTAGATACAAATAACATGTATTATAATTACTAAGTATAGAAAACTGTGTTGAATAAGATAAAGCCATCCAAATTGACTAGGCTCATAAAAAAGTTGGCCCATATCAAACTCGGTCCATATGTACAATGAATAAACAATCATGCAGGAGAGATGATATTCCATATTCTTGCTAATCAATAACTATAATATCAAGATAGAAGATAAAATTAAAACAAGATTCATTTGCTTTTACTTATTTCATTCTGACTTCATTTAGATTCTCTTATATCCTTTCTCCCAGGTCTTACCAGAGACAGGTATTGGGAACGATTCTATGGGGACAAATAGTGGTTCTTTAAATTCAGGCAAAAAAAGGTTTCTGAGAAGATCATCAAAGTTTGCTCTCTTACGCTTGAAATCGTGCATATATGTCAATGTTTATCCCATAGGGGTGGAGGATTTAGCATGGAAATTTGGCTCGACCCCCCTCCCGACCACCCCTCTCCTCTCTCTCTCTCTCTCTCTCACACACAAACACACACACACACACACACACACACACACACACACACACACACACACACACATCGCAACTTTGGAATTAGTTCTCTACTAGAAGTATGAACCTTCAGGGGTATCTGTGAATATTTATGCACATATTTTCTATGATTTTTTTTATCAATGATATGACACTCCAAGACCAGGTTTGGTATGAGCCGACTTTGTTACACTATTTCATTTTTGATAACCTTTGGGACTCAGAGTATGCAGATTTGAGTCTGTGTGAACATCATATTTGAAAATCAAATTGATGAAATAAATAAGCGAGAAACACCATTAAAGCAAGGCGCAATATTGTATGTACGGGCCCAGATTGTTATAGGTCGTTGTAGTGAATGGGTATAAATACCACTACTAGCGCCTCGCTGTAGAAGCATGCTTTTATGGCGACGTGGTTAGAGTGGTAATCAGCAGTTTGTTTGATAATCAGCAGTTTGTTGGCGCAGTGCTAATGGATTTGTCCAAAGCTTTTGACTGTCTTCCGCATGACCTTATCATTGCCAAACTTAGTGCTTATGGCCTCTCTGGCGATGCATGTGATTTTGTAAATAGCTATCTTTCAAACAGAAAGCAGAGGGTCAAACTAGGTCAGTATCAAAGTAGCTGGCTTAATATCTTAAAGGGTGTACCGCAAGGCTCTATCCTTGGACCCCTTCTATTTAACATTTTTATGAATGACATTTTTTATTTCAAGAAAAAGTCCAAAATTTATAATTATGCTGATGACAACACGGTAACATACAGCGATAAGAGTCTTGAAACCACCAAAGAAGTTTTAGTTAATGAAAGCATTATCTGCATCGACTGGTTTAAGAATAATAAAATGCAGGCTAATCCTGACAAATTCCAAGCAATCATGCTCGGTTTGCAAGGATTTTTAAATTGTAAGAGTCTTAATCTAAATGAAATAGAGATAAAATGTGAAGACTCAGTGAAACTTTTAGGTGTTACCTTTGACTATTTGCTCAATTTTGACATTCATATCTCAAATATTTGTAAAAAAGCTGCACGACAAATCAATGTTTTGTTACGTCTTAGTAAATATTTGTCTTCTGAAACTAAGATTTTAATTTACAAATCATTTATAAGATCTAATTTTAATTACTGCCCACTAGTCTGGCATTTTTGTTCTAAGACTAGTACTATGAAGATGGAAATACTTCAATATAGGGCACTCCGTTTAGTTTTTAACGATTTTTATAGTTCCTATGAGACTCTTCTTGAAAGAGCCAATATGCCTTCTTTACATGTCAGTAGAATCAGATTGATTGCTATTGAATCTTTTAAAATACTGCACAAAATGACACCTGTGTATCTGCAGGACCTTTTATCTTATAAAAATTCTGCATATTCTTTCAGATACGACAACCTTGTAGATGTACCAAGGGTGCGTACCACAAAGTACGGTAAATCAACATTTCGCTGTGGAACAGCCTCCCGAATGAACTACGGAAAGTCGAAGACTTTAGGGAGTTCAGGAGGCTGGTCGACACATGGAGCGGCACTGCATGCAGATGTTCATTATGCAAAAGTTAATCAGCTTTAGTTTTAGTTTCTGTTTTAGCTTATTTTCTGCTTCAGCTTGCTTTATATATGATTTGATTTGCTTTTTTTTTTCTTTTTTTTTCCGCTTTTATTTTCTGTTTGCTGTGATTGCTTTGTTTTCTCAAATTTCTTATGTTGTTTTATTTTGCAGCTTGTATGACCAGCTTTTTCATTTGCATGCGTCTACTAACTTTAGCTAAGCATTATGTGTTTGTGCAATAGATGTAAAAATCCCCCTACCCTCTCCTGCTTCCTAACATTGCCTCTTACCTAACTTTCGCTTTCGTATGGGCTCATCTTTTATGAATCCAATCTGCTTTTTTTTATTTTTGGTAAGGGATAAAAATCCCCCTACCCTCTCCTGCTTCCTAACATTGCCTCTTACCTAACTTTCGCTTTCGTATGGGCTCATCTTTTATGAATCCAATCTGCTTTTTTTTATTTTTGGTAAGGGATGATGGTTGGAGGTGGTTAGGGTCTTTGTTTTACCATGTGTTACTAATTACCATGGTATCTGGCTTCTTCAGAGAAGACAGTGCCATGGTATTAGTAATTTATATACCATACTAGTCTCTATTATTTGAATTTTAATGTAATCCTATGCTTTCAGGACTGTGATATAGCTTTCTTAATCTGTGATTTTTGTTAAAATGTGTATACATGTACAGTTTTTCTTATCATGTTTGTCGACAAAATAGCCTATGGCTAATGTTATTATGTTGTACACAAAAATGTCGACTCTAAATAAAGCTTCTTGTATCTTCTTGTATCTTGTATCTTGTGGTGAACCTTTATTGGAAGTTAAGCAACGTTTAGCTCGGTTAGTACCTGGATGGGTGACCCGTGTTAAGCTGCTTGGTGCATTGATTGGGTGTCCAGGTTTTCTACATTTGTGGCAGCGTGTTTGACGAGCTCACGGGAGACTACTGCCCTGCCTTTGCAGGATGAAAGGGGAGCTATGTAGACTGTGTGGCTACAGGGTGCTCCGGGACCTTTCAAGAAAAAGGAGGGAGTAGTGTAGTGAATGGGTATAAATACCACTACTAGCGCCTCGCTGTAGAAGCATGCTTTTATGGCGACGTGGTTAGAGTGGTGAACCTTTATTGGAAGTTAAGCAACGTTTAGCTCGGTTAGTACCTGGATGGGTGACCCGGGTTAAGCTGCTTTGTGCGGTGATTGGGTGTCCAGGTTTACTACATCGTTAACCTATAAGATCGAGTTTGTGTTGGCCGACTTTGTTATGGGCCAAGATGACAGTTACCGTGTTTAGGGGTACTTGTTTCAGTCTAATCGTTCCAGGTACCAAACAAGTACAGCCCAAGATTAAGGTGAAGGTCACTTTAAGATCCAAGATGTCGGCCTCCTCGAACAAGGGAAAGGATGCGGCACCGGCTACCATCCCAAAAGGGGTCAAATTCCTTTTTGGTGGATCAGCAGGGTGAGCTGCTCTTTTTGTTATGTGCTGATTAGCAGACTGATGATTTGATATGGCGTAAAAAGCAGAAGATTGTGTCACAGTTGTTGACAAACTATGGGACTTATTAACCTTGCCATCCCCACCCACACTGTAACCATGGTTAATGAAAGAGATCATGATCTTTGTCACGTCTTCTTCTTTGTTGCAAATTTATTCCATGTCCTTATCAGTCCACCTACCAATGACTTATTCCAAGCAACAATTGCTCATACAGTTTTGGGATCTGCTCTTTACCACAATCAAAATTGGCCCTGTTGACTGGAGCACAGGAGTTTGTATTTATGTCTGTAGCACGCTGGCAAAGCTCTCGTGCCCATTTCAACATTAGCGATGCGAAGCAGAGAAAGGATGGAAACGTGCTAATTTTCAGCCAGGGTACGAAAATGTGTTCGTCATTCACCAAAATTTTTGTTTCGCAGATTTTCGCCGGCAAATGCCGATACTAAGTATCGAATTTGTATATCCTTTAAACCTAAGCTCATTAGTTTATCGATATCTTCTTTTTCTGCGAGTAATTATCTTTTACAGCCCCAAATTTGTGACAATTTCTATCAGCACGACTTCCATTGCGTAAAAGGAGCGTTCCGAATGAGATGGGTTTTTTTTTCTGAGCGTCTGGGAGAGCGGTCCACTGAAACACCCCAAACCAAAAGACACGGTCATACTAAATACTGCAAGGTACCACTGATCTACGCCACTCACTACAGGCCAAATCAAAAAATTTTATTGAATAAAAGTGAAGAAAATAAATCATTTAACAAACAAAAATGGCATCTATACTTGACATCAGTTGAGTTGTTGGTAAGTAAATATAATGACCCTAGCTTCAGATGGAGGTCGCCAAAATTTCTGGTAGTACCGGCATTTACTAAAAATGATCCGAGTCAAAAGGCGCTTACCGTTTCATTCGGAACGCTCCTTTTACGCAATGGAAGTCGGGCTGACAGAAATTGTCACAAATTTGGGGCTGTAAAAGATAATTACTAGCAGATAAAGAAGATATCGATAAACTAATGAGCTTAGGTTTAAAGGATATACAAATTTGTTACTTAGTACCGGCATTTGCCGGCGAAAATCTGCGAATCAAGAATTTTGGTGAATGACAAACACATTTTCGTACCCTGGCTGAAAATTAGCACGTTTCCATCCTTTCTCTGCTTCGCATCGCTATTGTTGAAATGGGCATGAGAGCTTTGCCAGCGTGCTACAGACATAAATACAAACTCCTGTGACTGGAGTGTACTTTCATGATAACTTGAGATCAGTTGGCATTTCTGTTCAATGTTATTTCAATTATTTTAGTACCTACAGACCATACATGTGATGAGCTCCTACTACTTTGATACTGCCCAGGGCATAAGCATCACAGGCAAGTGGCGTCAGCAACATGGTTAAAAGATTGTATATATGATGGCTGCACCAGTTTTTGGGGTATTAACATTTGCTCGCAAAATAAACAATGTGTGATGAACAAAAATCACATACTGATCGTCCGTGTCTATATAAAAATATGTGTTAAGTAATTATGTAACTTACATTTCATGTTTGCATGTCTCCGGGCTTAAATATTTGATCAAATCCAAACAGATGCTCGGCTAAATCTGCTCTCCGAAACAGCCCGAGTTTTTCGGGGTACGCTAAAGAAATCGCCTACAAAATGCATCAGCTGCAGATCGTAATGATAACAAATGCTTTCGTGAGACCTGCAACTCTTTAGGATGTAGAAAGGATCTTTGAATTATCAGAATAAAAGTTCATAATTGAATAAATCGCCATGTCATCTTAGTCGGTACTTTCCATAAACTTTGCAGGGTTTCCAATATGGCCGCTTCCACGATCACCATCGACGACGTCATGACTGACGTCAAAATTAACGTGCTCTCGCGCGTCAATTAGTGTATGATGAAACACGATGATTCAACTTTCTGTTTGTAAAAAGTAATCATTTTTAGACATCCCTGACAAGAGGAGCGGTATAATCTAGTAGAATACCCCGAATTCTGGAGCACCCCGAAAACAGGTACATCGACCATACAATTAAAAACATGAAGCAGCTGTGTTGTATAGGCTGTGTAGGTCTGCAGACAAGCCTGGAAATCGTCTACAGATAAGGCATGCACAAGGTCCGGGGTGAGAGCATTCCATCCCCTAATAGTCCTGGGTAGGAAGCTGTGTCTATACTGTTCATAGTTGGTTCGCAACTGTATGAAGGCGAGATCATGGGTTCTTGTGTGGCCAGAGGAGACTATGAGATAATATGGAATTTTGACTGATGAGAGGTTGACAGCTTTGTAGAGATGTGTTAGTCTTCGGGTTTTCTGTCTAGAGGTAGCCACTGAAGAATGTTTAACATGGAGGTAACACTATCTCTGTAGGAATAATTATCAGTGCACCCTTTCGCTGAAGTTTTTCAATGGCTGAAATATCTTGCTTAAAATAAGGGTCCCAAACTGATGAGGAATACTCAAGATGTTGTCAGGGGAGATGACCATGTGGGAGATTTAGATTTCATATCAGGGAGATTGAGTTTTCCATCAGGGAGACTTTTCGACAGCAACTTTGACATGTCATTTCATGTACTTTACTGTAATTTTTTTAGCTCACCTGGCCCGAAGGGCCATAGTGAGCTATTGTCATACCAATGCGTCCGGCGTGCGACGTGCGTCGTGCGTCGTCACGGATTGTGTCCGTCAACACCTAAAAACAAATATTCAAACATCTTCTTCTGTAAAACTACTGGTCCCATGGTTCTCAAATTTCACATGGAGCATGACCTGACTCCAGGGTCTCAGAATTGTAAAATTGGGTCAGGTTGAAAATCCAAGATGGCCGCCGTTACTAAAAATAGCAAAAACAACAAAATAAACTTCTTCTTCAGAACCACTGGGTATATTTGTCTGAATTTTGGCATGGAACATCAGTGAAACCTTGGTATTCAAAATTGTAAAAATGAAAAAAATCTGTTGCGGAGTTTTGTCACAGTGACCTACTTTCTGTTTACGTGTGTAATTTTGCTCAAATGCCAATGTCAAAAAATGACCTATTTAAACAACTTCAAACAACTTCTTCTCTAAAACTACTGGTCCCATGGTTCTCAAATTTCACATGGAGCATGACCTGACTCCAGGGTCTCAAAATTGTAAAATTGGGTCAGGTTAAAAATCCAAGATGGCCGCCGTTACTAAAAATAGCAAAAACAACAAAATCAACTTCTTCTCCAGAACCATGTGGTATATTTGGTTGAAAGTTTGCACGGAACATAAGTGGGACCTTGGTATTAAAAATTGTAAAAATAAAAAAAATCTATAGCGGAATTAGGTCACAGTGACCTACTTAGCGTTTACAAGGCCGATTTTGCTCAAATGTCAATATCTAAAGAAAATGCAACCAATTCTGACCAGATTTGGTCAGAAATGGTTCTTGAATGGAATTATTTCAATTTTGTGCCAGTTGACTATCCAAGATGGCCACCATGGGGGCCGTTACTAAAAATAGCACAAACATAAAAATGACAATTACTCAAGAACCCTTGAATGGAATTGGACCAATTTTGTGTCAGAATGTTCCTTGCATGAAGATGTTTCGATTAATTACGATTTGGCATTCCAAGATGGCCGCCATCTGGTGTTACTAAAAATAGCACAAACATAAAAATGACAATTACTCAAGAACCCTTTAATGGAATTGGACCAATTTTGTGTCAGAATGTTCCTTGCATGTAGTCGTTTTGATTAATTGCAATTTGGCATTCCAAGATGGCTGCCATCTGCCGTTACTAAAAATAGCTCAAAACATAAAAATGACAATATCTCAGTAACCGCTGAATGGATTTTGACGAAATTTGTGTCAAAATGATTCTTGCATTGAGATGTTTCAAAAATATCTAACTGTAGACCATTCATATTGGCCTCTGTTACTAAAAATAGAAACATGTGAAAATCAGAAAATCTCAATGGAGTTGGATTAATTTTGTGTCAGAATGGTCCTTTCATTAAGCTTTTTCGATTTTTTGCATTTTGGCATTCCAAGATGGCCACCGTTTGCCGTTACTAAAAATAGCACAAAACATGAAAATGACAATATCTCAGTAACCGCTGAATGGATTTTGACGAAATTTGTGTCAAAATGATTCTTGCATTGAGATGTTTCAAAAATATCTAACTGTAGACCAGTCATATTGGCCTCTGTTACTAAAAATAGAAAAATGTGAAAATCAGAAAATCTCAATGGAACTGGACCAAATTTGTGTCAAAATGGTCCTTGCATGAAGGCTTTTCGATTTTTTGCATTTTAGCAATCCAAGATGGCCGCCATCCGCCGTTACTAAAAATAGCACAAAACATGAAACTGGCAATATCTCAGTAACCCCTGAATGGATTTTGATGAAATTTGTGGCAAAATGATTCTTGCATTGAGGTGTTTCAAAAGTAAATATATAAAGACCAGGCAAGTTGGCCTCTGTTACTAAAAGTAGCAAAATGTGAAAATGAGAAATTCTCAGTGGAATTGGACCAATTTTGTATCAGAATGGTCCCGTTGCACAATAGCCAGGTGAGGGATATCAGGCCCATTTGGGCCTCTTGTTTTCTTAAAGATAAAACATGAAGTTCCAGGGGTCAGCCTAGAGCTTTTAGACAGGGAAAAGTTTTGCGACATTTTCAGGACTTTAGGGAGAAGTTTTGGCCAAAATTTTGGATTTCCCTATATGTTGTATACATTTTCACTTCTCCCCTAGCTCAAAATAGGGAGAAGTCAGCCAGCTTAGGGAGACTATTTCTCACAAATCGCCCTTTAGGCAGAGCCCTGTGAACTAAAGTATAGTTTGTTTTGTTTACTTTTGAGTTACCCCTTCAAGATCTCCTTTCTTGTGGCACTGAAATGAACAAAGTTACAATGTGGTATTGATCACAACGCAAAAGTTTACAATGTTTCTGAGCCTGAAGTCTTGACTTGAGGCATTGCTATTTCTCTGTGCTTCTTGAAATCTATTCTGGAAGCACTAATAAATATGAAAATGTTAAAAACAAAATTTCTGATTTTCAGCTGCATTAAGGCTTCAGCTGCATTAAGGCTCAAAATGTCAGAGCCTGTCACAATTATAAATGACTATCAAAGTCATCTTGTTTGACTACTAGTGTTGTCTGATATTAAGCACATATTTAAAAAGGTTTAGTTTCAGTTTCTGTATTAACGCATGCATGTTTATAGCATTAACATCTTGTGTCGTAGCAAATGAGTTAAAATTATGGTACCAATAACTTACAAAGTCAAAAACAGAATGGATATTTGAGTATAATCATAAATACCAACTCATTTCTGGGTTTGTTTATCTCAATGATGCACCAGTTAAGGAACTATGTCCAACAGTAAGATTTTGTATTCTCAATTTCGATCCGGTATTTCATAGACTGAATGCATCATTTTTGACAGTTGGCGGGAAACGATTGAGATGTTAAACAGATGAATGAGCATAACTAATTGGCAGCACTTGCATCTGTTGCATTCCTGCAATTGACAGAAACAATGACCATTGTCATGATCATAAAGCCGTGCCGCAGTAAAAGTCATTTACTCTTGGTAAAAAGTACCTGTTATTACAGTTAGATGTTGTGCGAGGCAATATTTAACGCCTCATCTCGTCTCATCAGCGAATACCCCTTGTAATGACACAACCAATATTGCACCCTGTTAGGTAATTAGGTCACAGACAGTTAATCCTTTTGACTTGCCACCGGGTAAGTAGATACAAAATGAACTGTTCAGAAAAAAAAATTCTTTTATATTTTCAATGAATTATAGAGATTTCTCGGTGAAATCGAAACTGATAATCTCACTGTTTCAAACAGTGATATTATCACTTTCGATTTCACTGTTTCAGAAAAAGGATTTTTGTGAAATAGCCTAAAGGTTTTTGTTGATAAATTGGCTAAATCTTATCTGGCTTGACAAAAATACGTCACACATGTTTGCACGTCATTACGACATTAATGACGTCACTTAAAGTGTGAACGTAGCATTGTCACTGCACGCGACGTCAGGTCGCCTAAGTCTCCTTTAGGCATTCTTTATTGACAAATTTTTTGAGATCCGTTCATCAAAATGATATTTGAAGCTATTTTTCAGTTGCAAACTTTGTTTACAACCAAAATCATACCCAATAAACACGCTGAAAGCATCAAATTTGATGCAAAACAGCTAGAAAAAAAGTTGTGTTTCTGTTGTGATGGCTGTTGCTCTTGAATAAACAGAATTATTGCGATTTTCAAGGATAAAAGAAATAGAAAATTTGACTTTTTCAGTGTAAGATGAATTTTTATTTCACTCATGAACACCAAAAGTGGTATTTTCACTCGTGGCTTTGCCACTCGTGAAAATACTGCTTTTGGTGTTCATTCTGTGAAATAAAAAATTGATTTTACACTGAAAAAGTCAAATATCCTCTATATAATCAGAAAATTCAGCATCGAGAGATTCTGCAGACTTTCCGGGAGCGCGACAGCAGAATTTATCGGATGACTGCTAGTTCTTAAGAAGGGTCAGAACATAGAGGCAGTTCTATTAACCCATTGGATTTGGGATAGCCCTAGGCAAACAGTTTGGATCCAGATCAGGCCCCACGTTTGTGGGGCCTGATCTGAGATCCAAACTGTTTGCTTCCTAGACATCATTTCTACAAGAGTTAGTTAGACCAATATTGTCAAAATGTTCTTGATTTTTGATGCAGAGGACAATTTCAGCAGACGACAAAAAATACCCAGAATGCAATGGGTTAAATTGTCACAAGTGATTCTTTTACCTCTGCATTCTGTATCTTGCAACATTTTGAAAGAAGTGCATCCACAGGATGCAGAGATTTGAAGCAAAAATTTGCCTGTAACATCTAGTAGTCCATTGATATCTTAGTTTAACCCATTGTATTCTGGGTATTTTTTGTCGTCTGCTGAAATTGTTGTCTGCATCAAAAATCAAGAATATTTTGACAATATTGGTCTAACCAACTCTTGTAGAAATGATGTCTAGGCAGCAAACAGTTTGGATCTCAGATTTGTGGGGCCTGATCTGGATCCGAACTGTTTGCCAAGATACCCCAAGGGGTATCCCGAGTGGAATGGGTTAGTCTGGCTCTTATGATACTGAATGGATTTGGCTGCACAGTTGTTTTTTTATCAGCATATCTGAGAAGGGCTGCAGAAACCTCTGAGATTGGAATGCTGTGGTTTCTGGCCTTGGGCATCCTGGGACTTAGTGAAGTAAATTTGTAAAAAAATCACTCCAGGTATCTAAACTCGGTAGTCTGTACCTGTGGTTTTGTTTACAAATGTGTCTTTAAAATGCAAGATTTCGGATGCACAATTTTTATAACAGTCTTCATGAAACTCCGTCTGACCGCCTGACATGTCTGGTAAAAATTCTTTCGGTCTGGTAAAAATATTCAGAACTTTCAAGTACATCTTAATCATTTTACTAGATTCGGTAAACTCTCACAGACTTTTGTGAACTCTGTTATAATCAACAAGTCCATGAAGGGATGCACAACCTTGAGCTTGGGATGCAAAGATTTCTAGCCTAGTGAGCCCCGGTATACAAAGAAGCAAATTTGTAAAAAAAAAATCCCTGTGTCACAAGTCTTTTTTCCAACAGAGAATCCACAGAAATCATCTAAAACTGACTGTTATCAAGACATTAGATCCAGACTCAATTATTTTTATATAACTTTGAATGGAAACTAGGAAATTGGAGTCTCCTGTCAGAGGGAGGAGGGTGGGATGATCTTGTCAGAGGGATGAGGGTGGGATGATCTTGTCAGAGGGATGAGGGTGGGATGATCTTGTCAGAGGGGGGTGGGATGATCTTGTCAGAGGGGGTGGGATGATCTTGTCAGAGGGATGAGGGTGGGATGATCCTGTCAGAGGGATGAGCGTGGGATGATCTCTTCAGAGGGATGAGGGTGGGATGATCTTGTCAGAGGGATGAGGGTGGGATGATCTTGTCAGAGGGGGTGGGATGATCTTGTCAGAGGGATGAGGGTGAGATGATCCTGTCAGAGGGATGAGGGTGGGATGATCTTGTCAGAGGGATGAGGGTGGGATGATCTTGTCAGAGGGATGAGGGTGGGATGATCTTGTCAGAGGGGGTGGGATGATCTTGTCAGAGGGATGAGGGTTGGATGATCTTGTCAGAGGGATGAGGGTGGGATGATCTTGTCAGAGGGATGAGGGTGGGATGATTTTGTCAGAGGGGGTGGGATGATCTTGTCAGAGGGATGAGGGTGGGATGATCCTGTCAGAGGGATGAGGGTGGGATGATCTCGTCAGAGGGATGAGGGTGGGATGATCCTGTCAGAGGGATTAGGGTGGGATGATCTTGTCAGAGGGATGAGGGTGGGATGATCTTGTCAGAGGGATGAGGGTGGGATGATCCTGTCAGAGGGATTAGGGTGGGATGATCTTGTCAGAGGGATGAGGGTGGGATGATCTTGTCAGAGGGATGAGGGTGGGATGATCTTGTCAGAGGGATGAGGGTGGGATGATCTTGTAAGAGGGATGAGGGTTGGATGATCTTGTTAGAGAAATGAGGGTGGGATGATCTTGTCAGAGGGATGAGGGTGGGATGATCTTGTCAGAGGGATGAGGGTGGGATGATCATGTCAGAGGGATGAGGGTGGGATGATCTCGTCAGAGGGATGAGGGTGGGATGATCTCATCAGAGGGATGAGGGTGGGATGATCTTGTCAGAGGGATGAGGGTGGGATGATCTTGTCAGGGGATGAGGGTGGGATGATCTCGTCAGAGGGATGAGGGTGGGATGATCTTGTCAGAGGGATAAGGGTGGGATGAAAACCTGAGAAATTTCCCCCCTCTAGCTTGTATGTTTTTTTTACAGGATGGCTGCCACCTTGTTTGTACAGCCTCTTGATCTTGTCAAGAACAGAATGCAGTTGAGTGGTAAGTGAAACCTTTACAGTTCAGATATAAACAGATCTGACTGACAGTGTCTCAGTATTTAGAGTATTTACCTAGGACCCACATGAAACGTGTGATAGCTTTTTTATGCCCCCATCCATAAAATAACGGAAGTGCATGTAGAGTTTACCCTGTCCATTTGTGTTTGTGTATTACCAGAATCATGCCCCGCCCATAACTTTGTCCTCCATGATGGATATTCAAAATTATTTGGCACAAATGTTCATCATGACAAGAAGATGTGTCACGTGCAAGAACCATGTTGCTAGCTTATAGATAAAGGTCACATTCGGTACTTAAACTTGTGCAGATCCCAACCTGAGGGTCTACCTTTCAAGTGGGAAACGAGGCTGTGCCGAGTTCCCCTCTTGAACAGTAGACCCTCGGATTGGGATCTCCTTATCCCCACTGAACATCAATGATAGATTCTTTTTATCTCAACATCATCTTTTAAACTGATCAGCAAATGTCTTTTACGGTTAACACATTACGGTACTGTCAGTCACTGTTGAAGTTAGACCAACAAACTGATAAATCATGAACTGATTCCATACAAGAGGAAGGCTTCAGATAACGGGGGTTTTAGGGATAACTTGAGATGATTTTTTTAATGTCACACTTTAAATATGTTTTGGCTACTCATTAGAACAGCTTTCAAATAGATTTATAGATGGTGTATAGTTTTGTGGCCCTTTCAACAGTATTTTAGTCATATTGAGCAGATGGAAATGTGAAAACGAAAGGCTGTATGCAAATTGCAGTGGAACAAAGTTTACAGTTGAAAGAATTCTGCCTCCAGTTGGATTCAAACCTTGGCTGCGATCTTAGCAGGACAGCCCTTAAACCCTCTGAACTACCAGGGTTCCTAATACAGCCTCTGAAAGACCATTTTAATGGGCACAGTATTTGTGTATGGATTCTCATCATTATCCATGTGCTGTATTTCTTCGATTCTAAGACAGAGTTTTTCCCTTCCAATACAATCTGAAAAATCTAGATCCATCTTATAAGATGGATCTAGATCTTTGAGATTGTTTTGGAATAGAAAGCCTCATTTTATAGCTGAATTACATAAGACTAATATATACATTTTTTGTAATTTTGGAACCGAATAAATACGATCTGGGTCCGAGGTAATAAAACTTGAGTATAATCTCAAACTCAAAATAAAGCACACTGATTGGCTGCTTCCGAGCATGTGCTCAGAAGCAGCCAATCAGTGTGCTTTATTTTGACTTTGCAATTGTACTCAAGTTTTATAACCTCCTGGCTTGGTATTATTCTTCAGGTGAGGGTGGAGGTAAAAGGGCCCACAAAACTAGTATTCATGCCATTAGACACATAATCAAGAATGAAGGTCTCTTTGCTCTTTATACAGGGTATGTATTTCTAGCTCAATTTCTAGCACTTTATCCTCAGAATCAAGTAGAGTTCAAGTGGAAGTGCTTTCCCTGCGGGCACATGATGTCAAAATGACGTGGCACTGACGTCGATGTGACATCATTACGTCGCATCGATGTCATTTTGACGTCACATGCCTGCTGGGTTGATTTCATAGAGAAATAATATGGATTCAGGATCTGTATAGAGTCATGTTTTATTCGGTAGTATTGGGTGCATACCAGTTCGTGATTTAAATAAGATACTGGTGTTTGACATTTAATTGATATACCAAATCGAACATTCCAGTACCAAACAGAAAATTAAACCTCAATCCTAGATGATTGAGTTAATAATGCTGTTTATTGCTTAAAATCCCTTGCTTTACGAATAAAGATCATGAAAGTTTGAACTAATTATCTGAAGACTTTAAAGAAGTTTGGTGAATACAAAAGGTATGTATTTCAAATAAAACATGCAGATGATTGTTTTCTGTACTTGCTGAAAATATCAGATGATATATTCAGGGTTAGCGCTTGGATATTTTTTTCTTTCGCCACCACTTTCGCCAAATTGATATTGTTTGTGCCAGATTCTTTAAACTTAAGCCAATTTTTCACAATATTAAGAATTCTTTGAAATATCTCACCCACCACATTCACATTTCTTAACCTGCAGTTTACTGTGGTTGCTTGGACTGGTTTCAGTCTATTACATGACATAATCATTTTTCTCTGACAACTGAAAGAGATTAGCACTGCTAAAAAAGCTTAAATCTTTTATCTGCCCTCTGTTTTTCATGAGTTGCAGTCTCTTCTCCCTATTCTATTTTTGTTCAGCTCAGTTCAGTTCAATTCTCTTATCGACGTTACCCAAGTGGCTCAACGGTACGTAACCATAGTTGCACACACTTGGCGCCGTGTGTTCGTCCAATCTATTTTTGTTGGAACTTATCTCATTATAAATAGTCTAAGACATTTTAAATATCCTAATGATTATTTATTTCTAATTGTTTATTATTACTGTTTCTTTTTTATTATAAGTAAGTAAATTATTATTTGTTATTATTATTGTGAGAAAATCTGGCCCAGAAACTAGCTTTGCTAAAGCTAGTACTTGAGAAGCTTTGCAAAAGTTTAACTTGAGAGTTATGCTATGTTGCCTCCCCTTATAACCCCCCCTTACTATAGGTATCAGTTTTTGGTTTATCCTCTTCATTCAAACGAGTTTAGTTTCAGTGAACTGAGAGTTGTTGTAAGAATATATAAAAATGTTGACATAAAAAAATCGGCATGTGTAAGATGGCAGAATCAAAACTTACATCTACAATATGAGTATGTTTTACACCATAATCTATTAAAGTTCGGATAAATGGCCCCAAAAAACTACTTCACGGAGTTTGCGTCAAGTGAAGACATTGATCAGCCTGCGCATTCATGCAGTCTAATAAGACTTTCGCATGTACAGTATATGAACTCTATGATCTGAAAAGTGAAAACGAAAGTCTCTGAAATGTATTGCACATGTTGATTTGTATAATTGTGAAAAGTGGCTTAAGCGCCTTTTCACATGGTCAACCTCCTGTCAGTATCTCCTTTGATCTTTTGTATAGCTGGCGCAAATTGACCTGTCTTTCTGACCTTTATGCATGAGTATGCAAAATAGCACAATTCATTGAGAAATAGGAGACAAAGCTTTCTAGCAGAACCACACCTACACGTATTTACGCGATTGAATGACTACCATATCCTAAAGCCGGGTTTTCGTGGAGCGTATAATAGTTGGCTTCAGCGTCGAAACTCTTTTTGCCATGTATTTACAAAGGCAGCTTTGGCACCGAAACCTTCATAAAGTAAACGCCATAGAAAAGAGCCTTAGATATTTACAGAGCGTGTTGCTTCATAAAGCCGGTTTTCCATTTCCAAATGCCAAGGAGTTTCGGCGCGTAACTATGCTGTATGGAAAATCGCCTAAATTTTATCATATAATCATTTTTTTATGAATGTTAAATTTCAGAGCTGGTTATGAGAGAGAGAGAGAGAGAGAGAGAGAGAGAGAGAGAGAGAGAGAGAGTACGCATTCAATTTTTAGCTTAGATGAATGGAAACGTTGCAAACACGAGCATCATGCAGTAGGTTGAGGCAAGATGCTGAATAAGTTAAGATGCTTACTTTTTCACCCATGGTATTTGTTACCATACCATGAATCATGACGACGTTGAAATAATATCCAGATAGGTAGATGGGTGTAATACACTATCCCTGTATCTCTTTATGTATCTTCTGCTACATTGTAGTCTCACTTTTGGTAACATGCTACATGCATTAACATGTAGAATGCAACTCTCTCTCTCAGACACACACGTCCAGGAACCCCGGTAGCTCAGTAGGTTAAGCGGTGGTCTGCTGATCTAGTGGCCCCTGGTTCGAGTCCCGCTGGAGACGGGAATCTTTTCGATCGTAAACGGGGTTCAATTGCACACAGCCTTTCATTATCACCCACCCATCCTCCTGATATGACTTAAATACTTTCTAAAAGGAAGTAAAACTGCACGTTATCCATCCATTCCTCCTCTCCTTGCCAAGGTTTTGAACCCTGTTTGAGGCGTATGCTTTTGCAGTTGCTCCTGTTTGCAATTAAGCGATTAAAGGTAGGTTCCTGTACTTTGGAATGCATCATAATTTTGATGATCTTTCATCCAAGTTGTTGGAAAGCACTTATAAAAGGGAATGAATAAGTTTCACTAAAAAGTGTAAATCAAAAAAATATTAGAAAAGTTGTTTTGCAAGGGATTTCCTAACTCTGCTTCGCACACCAGTTAGCGCTATTTTTAGTTCGCGCCAAAAATAGATAAAGCAGCTGAGGTCATGCTGCATTGCATTTTGGAATAGTTTTAACCCATCCACCATGCCAGAACCTCTAGGAGAGCTCACGACAAGGGAAAATTGACCTATGGAGAATGGCATCAGAAATCGCGCACTTATAGACATAATAAACATAGTTATTTTTAGAACTGGAATTCCAACAAAAGAAAATAAACCAAAAGGGAAAACGACTATTTTCTTCAACATCTGACGAGTTTCTCAGTAGCAACAAATTCAGAAAAATAAGAGAATTCAATAATGCTCAGAAAAAGACGAAATTATTTTGTGGACATAATTGTTATCACTAGTACAGGAACCTACCTTTAAAACGAATTATGTCTTTTTGAATGCATAGCATTATCGGCCCCGAATCAAAAGTGCTATTGAGAAATGATAAACTTTATTTGTACCAACCCCATACAGTTGTGCCAACAGTTAACATGGGCAAGACGTCTATAGGTTTATGCAAGTATGTCTGGTAAACTATGCACAATTGCATGAAGTAATTCATTTCTGGTAGAAATGCTCGTGAATCTTGAGAGGATTTGTTATGTGTAAGGCCATGATAAAAAATTCTGTTTGCTGCATTCCATCCTATCCAAGATTTGGCCTTTGTGTGCTTTCTTTCATTTATTTAATCATAATACATGTAATTGTCAACTTAAAATTGGGTAACGGCTGCTGAACGGAGTTAAGACTGTCAGTGTAAGATGGCAAACACTGATGATCATGACCAGACTGCTCTTAAGGAATACTTTGATTCGGGTCTGCGCTATTTGCAAATGCATTTTAGTCGCAACCAGTACTTTGTGCCACCCGAAAAAAAACTTCCTCCCAACCTACCGATCCAGCTAAGTCTGCATTGGAGCTCAACAAACATATTTTTAAAGAAGGGCCTTAAGTTTGTTTTATAATTCATGCATCCCTATCTGTGAAATCAACTGAACCTACTAATATATTTAAATGAGGGGTCAAAGAGACAGGTAAATTTGCGCCAGCTATACCGTTATCTAATCAACAATCAACAATCGGCAGGTTTAACAACCCTGTATTTTCACAGATCAGTGAGTTTATTTGCTCGGAAGGTGTCAATGGTGTGTTTACCTGAGCTCAAAATAATGACATGCATAGATATGGGGACAGCTACTTGCGTTCAAGTTTAAATAAAATGATTACGCATTGACCCTTGAGGCATGAAGCTTCTGCTTGGTCTCCTGTCACTGTGGACTACTTGAGGAGCAGATTAACGGTAATTGAAGGTGTTGATTAATGATTGTGGAGATCGTCTCTGATACTGTAAAACTTTGCCTTACTTTTTTTTTGTTTTGTTTTTTTCGCCACTTGTTTTCGCCAAATCAATAATTTTGGAGCCAAAAAAATTATTTTATCGCATTTGGCGACTTTGGCGAGCGGAAGTGCGAACCCTGATATTGAATATGACCTAACAAGTCCTCGACAAAGGACTCTGTTTAGCTAAAGATGCATTGACAAACAGGGCCTATGTGGACAAGTCATGACGTTGTCTTTTACCTTATCATCAGTGCAGACAAAGCATTTTATGAAGTACATGTACATTTCACACTAAAGCTTGTCATTTGTGAGAAGTATGGGATTTTGCTCAGCTGTGCTCCAGACAAGAAGGGGTAATATGTATAATTTAGGGATAATTTTCCTCTTTTTCCCATCAAAGCATATTTTGTGACCCCTCATTAGAATCTTCTCAGTGAGACGGTTCTGATGATGGGTCACAACTTATGTTTTTGTTTTGAAATAAGAAAAATTATCTTTGAATTATCTTCAATATCCCCTCTTATCTAGAGCTCTGATGTAGAATTACAAGTGTTATTTTCTTGGCTTTGTAGTAAGAAATCTATGCAAGTTCTTTATACATGTAGTAACATTTACTTTCAGGTTGTCAGCTGGTCTTCTACGACAGGCTCTGTATACAACAACAAGACTGGGCATCTATACTAATCTCTTTGAATATGTACAAAGGTGAGTATGTTGACTGGGTAGACTGCTTGTTTGTCTGTGCATCTGAGATACGGAGATTTCCATGGTTGTTTACTGTGAAAATGTGACAAATCATGGAAGATACAAGCTCTATCTATGGAGTTCAAAGTACTCTCAGAAACTAGGGTTGACATGATCAAAGGAAAACATCTGGAAAAGAAAATTTATTCCATGTCAGGGACAAGTCAGGGATTTTTTTTTGGTTTGTCAGGGAAATTTAGAAAGGACATGGGAAGTCAGGATATCTGAAATTAATGGCTATACCAGTCTTGAGAAAATATACTTATTCTGCTCAAGGGGAAAGAATATATTTTTAGAGAGATAGTCTAGGCACAGCGCCCTCCTTATAGGAGGCTGCTCCTAAAGAAAAAGAATTGCCCCCTAGGGGAGCAAATTCTTTCCTTTAAGAATAACCCCCCGTTTTTATACGCCTGTTTTGGAAAAAGGACGTATTATGTCATGGCGCTGTCTGTCCCTCCATCAGTCTGTCCATCCATCCATAAACATTCTTGTGCGCGCCGTAACCCAGTAACCATTTGGGATATCTTCATGAAATTTGGTAGGAATATGTATTAGGTTGGGGGAATGTGTCACATACAAGAATGGTTGCTGCCCCTTCCTTAGTTTCCAAGTTATGCCCCTTAGATTAACTTTTTCCCTGAAAGTCATGTGCTTGCCATAACTAGATAACGGTTTGGGATATCTTCATGAAACTTCATAGCAATGTGTATGAAGTCCCAACGATGTGTCACATACAACAATGGCTGCTCTCTTTTTCTTCGTTTTAGAGTGACATCCCTTTCATTAGTTCTTTTAGGCTATTTTTATGTATACTTATCTTGTGCATACCTTAACTTGGTAACCCTTTGGAATATCATGATGAAACTTTAAGACAATGTGCATGATCACAAGAGGGTGTGTTGCATATAAGAATGGTTGCTTCCCCTTTCTTAATTTTGGAGTAACCTCCCTTTGATTAGTATTTTCTCATTCACTCCATATCTCCTTAACCTTATTAAATATTAGAATGAAACTTTGTAGGAATGTGAATAATAATGAGGCAATATATCCTGAGCAAGAACCACAGCTCTTGCTCACTTACTGAATTATACGCCCTTGCATAAATATCCTGCTTACTCTGTAACTCCTTAACCATTTATTAGCTCACCTGAGCCATAGGCTCAGGGTGAGCTATTGTGATCACCCAGTGTCCGTCGTGCGTCGTGCGTCGTCCGTCGTCCGTCGTCCGTCGTGCGTCGTGCGTCGTCAACAATTTGCTTTAAATGACATCTTCTCTGAAACCGCTAGGCCTAGGGCTTTGATATGTGGTATGAAGCATTGTCTAGTGGTCCTCTACCAAGTTTGTTCAAATGGTGGCCCCAGGGTCCAAAATGGCCCTGGGGCAGGGGGTCTTGGGTTCGAAACTAAAAAATACTTAAAAATCTTCTTCTCCAGAACTGCTTGGCTCAGATGCTTGAAATTTGGTATGTAGCATTGCTTAGTGGTCCTCTACCAAATTTGTTCAAATGGTGGCCCCAGGGTCCAAAATGGCCCTGGGGCAGGGGGTCTTGGGTTGGAAACTCAAAATTACTTAAAAATCTTCTTCTCCAGAACTGCTTAGCTCAGATGCTTACAATTTGGTATGTAGCATTGCCTAGTGGTCCTCTACCAAGTTTGTTCAAATGGTGGCCCCAGGGTCCAAAATGGCCCTGGGGCAGGGGGTCTTGGGTTCGAAACTAAAAAATACTTAAAAATCTTCTTCTCCAGAACTGCTTGGCTCAGATGCTTGAAATTTGGTATGTAGCATTGCCTAGTGGTCCTCTACCAAGTTTGTTCAAATGGTGGCCCCAGGGTCCAAAATGGCCCTGGGGCAGGGGGTCTTGGGTTGGAAACTAAAAATTACTTAAAAATCTTCTTCTCCAGAACTGCTTGGCTCAGATGCTTACAATTTGATATGTAGCATTGCCTAGTGGTCCTCTACCAAGTTTGTTCAAATGATGGCCCCAGGGTCCAAAATGGCCCTGGGGCAGGGGGTCTTGGGTTCGAAACTAAAAAATACTTAAAAATCTTCTTCTCCAGATTTGCTTAGCTCAGATGCTTGAAATTTGGTTTGTAGAATTGCCTAGTGGTCCTCTATCAAGTTTGTTTAAATGGTGGCCCCAGGGTCCAAAATGGTCCTGGGGCAGGGGGTCTTGGGTTCGAAACTAAAAAATACTTTAAATATCTTCTTCACCAGAACTGCTTGCCTCAGATGCTTGAAATTTGGTATGTAACATTGCCTAGTGGTCCTCTACGAAGTTTGTTCAAATGGGCACCCCAGGGTCCAAAATGGCCCCGGGGCAGGGAGTCCCAGGTTTGAACCATAGAAATACATAGAAAAATATTAAAAAATCTTCTACTTCAGAACCGCAAGGTTCATATGCTTGAAATTTGGTATGTAGCATTGCCTAGTAGTCCTTTACCAAGTTTGTTTAAATGGTGGCCCCAGGGTCCAAAATGGCCCTGCGACTGGGAGTCCTAGGTTTGAACCACAGAAATATATAGAAAAATATTTAAAAAATCTTCTTCAGAACCACTTGGCTCAGATGCTTGAAATTTGGTATGTAGCTTTGCCTAGCAGTCTTTTACCAAGTTTGTTCAAATGATGACCCCAGGGTCAAAAATGGCCCGCCCCAGGGGGTCCTGTGTTTGAACCATAGAACTACAAAGAAAAATATTCAAAAATCTTCTTCTTCAGAACCACTTGGCTCAGATGCTTGAAGATTGGTATGATGCATTGCCTTGTTGTCCTTTATCAAGTTTGTTCAAATGATGGCCCCATGGTCCAAAATGGCCCTGCGGCAGGGAGTCCTGAGTTTGAGCCATTGAAATACATAGGAAACTATTAAAAAATCTTCTTCTTCAGAACCACTTGGCTCAGATGCTTGAAATTTGGTATGATGCATTGCCTGGTGGACTCCTACAAAGTTTGTGTAAATGGTGGCCCTGGGATTCAAAACGGCCCTGGGGCAGGAGTTCTTGGGTTCTAAATTAAAATGTACTTAAAAACCTTCTTCTCCAGAACCCCTTAGTGCAGATGCTTGAAATTTTGTATGATGCATTGCCTAGTGGTCCCTTACCAAGTTTGTTCAAATGATGGTGCCAGGGTCAAAAATGGCCCCGCCCCAGGGGGTCCTGGGTTTGAACCATAGATATACATAGAAAAATATTCAGAATTCTTCTGCTTCAGAACCACTTGGCTAAGAGGCTTGAAATTTAGCTTTTAGCATTGCCTTGTGGTCCTTTACCAAGATTATTCAAATGATGGCTCCAGGGCCCAAAATGGCCCTGCCCCAGGGGCTCCAGGGTTTGAACCATAGCAATACATAGAAAAACATTCAAAAATCTTCTTCTTCAGAACCATTTGGAAATGGTTGCAGACTATCAGGTTTGTTCAAATTATGACCCTAGTTTGACCTTTAACCTTTTTGCTCAGGTGAGCGATTCAGGGCCACTTGGCCCTCTTGTATTGTCAAGGGAATGTAGTAGAACCAGGAATGGTATATCTAGTATATTTAGTTTAACTCCCTTGTTTGACTTTGGCTTTACTAACTGATGTTTGGTATACTAATAGTATTTGATGTGTTTAATATTTAAATAATGTTGCAGTCATTAATTGTAGAGTGGATGTTCCTTTTTGTCTGCCTGTCTGTCCTTTTGTAAACAGTCTTGTTCATTCTGTAACTCCTTTATGACATCTAAACGGGTGTATTATGCGCTGCTTGCAGAGCCCTTGTTAAGTGATGCAGTTAGCACTGCTAAAGTAAAGAGTAAACTCAGTATTTTAATATGTAAAAGTGTATGAAAAACTAAAATGTCAGGGAAAAGTCAGGGAATTTTGAAGTGGGGGATAAGTTGCAACTCTGTAAGCCCTTTCTCTTTAATAAGATACATAGATATGTGACTTCTGGGAATGAAAATCTTTGAAAATATCAGTGAGTTGTGTGCTAGTCTTGAGGTATATGGGTACACCTTGTTTTCTCCATTTATTCGATGGGAAAAAAACTTTCATGACCTGCTAACTGTTTTCCTTGACAATGAAGCCCTTCCAAAAAGTGTCTACTCTAAAAGGGAAAAATTTGCTCCTAAAAGAGCAAATTCTTTCCTTTAAAAGCTGACCCCTATTGAGAAGGGATTTGAAACTAATAATGGCAAAGTTGTTTCCCCTGAAAGTACTCATCCACCATAACAGTTTTGGCAGCTATCTGCTATTAAGACTTATAAGATTTTATATGATGGTGTATGTTTTGTTTCATATTAACCCATGGGAAGCTTAATATCATGGTTTGAGATTTTGCAGCAGTAAAAGTTTAGCATTGTAAGAAAGCAGTGTGATTTATTAGTGAGTGAACTCAGATTTAATGTCTCATCAACACACAGGTGGTGGAGACGGGACCTCAGTTTAAAGTCTCATCCAAAAGACTGGAAAAGTGGGGGATCTAAGTGATGGAAATGGCATGTGAGTTCACATGGTCTGATCAGGGACTTGGTTCATCACAAGGCTTAAGGCTGAAATGCCTACTAGTTAAATCTGTATAGCCTACTGTGAAGATCCTGATTAGTTGCCATGTATGCCCAAGTTAGCCTTAGTCTGGCTGTTCACAAATGCTTTGGTTTAGCCAATTCTAAGTATAAGGAAAATGCAAGCCGCAAGCTTTGTAAATTGTCCAGATGATTACGATGTATGGCTTAATCTGACTAGTCAAGATTGCATAAATGGGTATTCTCAGAATGGACTGGCATGGAAGTTAGCATAATTTTCTTTGATCAGATCTGTGTACATTTACAGAAAATGCAATTCTGCAGCTTAGTTATAGTATAAAAAATTCTAAAAGTTGGGACACATATTGATTAGTGTACATGACCTATAAATTGAACACTTTGGTTTTTCAGTGCAATAATGCATCTAGATGCAGATGGAATGGCAAACAGTGTAGACCCTGATCAGACTGCTCTTTGGGAGCAGTCTGATCTGGGTCTCTGCTGTTTGCTTAGACCCGTCTCAGTATTTAGAATAAATTTTTGAATTTTTTAATTTAATTTCAGAGACGGTAAACCTCCAAATTTTGCTATGAAGGCAGGTATAGGTCTAACAGCAGGTGCCATTGGTGCATTTGTGGGCACACCAGCAGAAATATCTCTCATTAGAATGACAGCTGATGGCAGGTAAGGCTTCAAGACTGACAGATCTTCACTGATACCATGCATTTTAACAGGAACTGTATATGTTCTGGTGCATGTAATGGGAGCACTTCGAGGGAATGGGCCTCTGTGGCCTAGTGGGATAAAAGTGCTGACTCTTAAACATTAGGTCTCTCTCCCATGTGGGTTCACTATGGGTGCTTTATGCATGCAAATGAGTAAGCTACATTCTGCTCGCAGATGGTCATGTGTTTTTTCCTGGAAATATTTCTAGGCATATGAAACACAGTTTTTTTGTGAATGCTGAATGTTTCTTTATGTAATTTGAAAATAATTTACCTTAATTGATGGTAGTTAAAATGGCAACTTCGCATGCAGCTACATTAAATCTCTTTCTTGTTCACCAATTTTAGATGAAATTAATGATTTAATGTAAATTATTGCATAAATATTGGTGTCACACGCTATCAATAGGCATGTTTTAACGAACAGAAAGCCATATATTAACAAGGCTTTTCAGGTGCTATAATGACTCTTTTTGAGACTTTTCATATGCAAGCTGCAGGGCAATACTCCATCAATACAGAACTAAACAGCAAGATTGCATTCGCAGTTATCGATAAAAGACTTACAGAAGAGTTATACAAATTCGGATAATGTAAAAATGGAATGCAGAAGACAGTGAGTGAAATTGATGAACATGATTATGGCTTGTTAACTGCTGCTAAAGGTTGGAAGAAAATTCACGGTAGTTGACCATGGCCTGGAACATGGATTTTTATAAACATGCATAGTGTGTGTAGGAATCAGCAAGGTTTTGGCGATGAGGCCGAAAAATATTGCCCAATCATTTTCTTTATTTTTGTAGCATTGTAGTTGAATTTATGCAATTTTAGCGATGAAACATTTTTTTTTCCAATGCATTAACCTTTGCAAGGTCCTTCCGGAGACGTTGAAAACTGCAGCTTTTGGCCTTGGTTTTCAACATCGCCCTCAGGACCTTGCAAAGAAGGCTGCAGTTTTCAACATCTCCCAAGGGACCTTGCAAACGTCAATGGATGAAAACCATGTTTGATCCCTATAATCTATCATTGATTACCTGTTTATCGATAAGGTAGAACCAGATGAGATACAAATAAAAAAAGGAGAAAAGAAAACATATTAGAAAAGAAATATTACTAACCCTCCTGACAAATATGATTTATGGTCTAGTTGGAACTAGCCACATTAAGTGCCATATTTATTCATTGATTAGACTGGTTTTCTGTTCCAAAACAATGGAAAAAGTATAGATCTATCTTATAAGAAGGATATAGATTTTGGGGACTATTTTGGAAAGCAAAAACTTGCAGGATTGCTGTGGCTATTTGGGTTGTTTTGCAAGGGAAAGCCACATCTTGTAGCATAATTACACGAGACCTGTTTAAGCATTTGAAGTCATTCTAAAGGGAGAATTCCTCTGTAGTATATCAAAATTAACACAGTTTAATCATTACAATTTTTATTGGGCTTAATCATGTAAACAGTATGCAGTATAAATAGAAGAACTAAATAAGCAAGTTGCTTCATTCCAATCCTAGTAAATTTTGTATGTTGTATTATATGTTATGAAAAAAAAGAAGAGAAATAATATATGTTTAAACCAAACAGTATGCAGGAAATGACCATAGACAAACACTATATCAAGGAAATTGCAGATGAACTAATGTATTTGTTCCCCTTTTGCTTTAAGGTTACCACCAGCAGAGAGACGAGGCTACTCCAGTGTATTTAATGCGCTCAGCAGAATGGCAAAAGAAGAAGGGGTACTTACTCTATGGAGGGTAGGTGTACAATGTTTTCATAGCTCCAGATAAGGGGAGAATTGGGGGTAATTAACTTAAAAAAAGAAAAATAACAGGGCAAGCAACTCTTCTATTTTCATTTTTATACCCCCAACATGTGAAGTATGTCAGGAGGTAGAAAGTTTTTGTCATTCTGTCCATTTGTCAACTTTCTGTCTGCCCATGCATGGACTTTGAGCCAAAGTTTTGTGTTAAACAGTTTTTGATGGCTAATATCTCCAGAAAATTCCAGTTTCTCTCTAGTCAGGACATTTTTTTCATTTCTTTGTGAGCTTCATACAAGATTATTGCAAGAGCATGTATACAGAGCCTAAGAGAATGAGACTGAAAATTTTTAAAACAGTTTGAATATAAAACCACTGGGTGGGTGGGGGGGGGGGGAGTGTGTGTGGGGGTCCTGATTCATAATAATAGAATATCTACCTGTACATGTAAAAAATTATTCAGCCAGTCATTGGACCAGAATTTCTAAACCTGATAATTGTATTGGCTGACTGGAGATGTTACATGTGTACTACCATGTGATCACAAGACAGAATGACACAGTTGTTGTTTCAGTTTTGTCATAATGGAGCATCCAGAGAGGCTCTGGGGAAAGAATCCATGTTAGGCACCTCCTGACCTAGTAGAAGTTAACCATTCTTTTATAGTTTCACCCATTGCTTTAACCATGTGACTGTTTTTAAGTTGCAATTATGAATTTTATGAATATGTTGTTGTGTTCTGTTCTTTCTAGGGCTGTATACCAACTATAGGACGAGCTATGGTTGTGAACGCTGCCCAGTTAGCCTCATACTCACAAGCCAAAGAGCTTCTTATGAGAACAGGTAAGTGACTCTACTCTACACTAGTCAAAAGCAGCAAAGTAGCATGTGTGCCCAGCAAAGACTCATATCAGCCTGGGCATCTGCCCAGTCTGATGAGAGACTTCGCTCTTTGTAGGAAAGTAGCTTAGACCCTCGGCTACTCTTAAGGCGCAAGCAAAGACTCTGATCAGACTGGGCAGATGCCCAGGCTGATCTGAGTCTTCACTGGGGGTACATACCACCTTGTTGGTTTTGTTGTGTCACAGCTCATTTGTAGACACCTTAAGGCGGCTGCATTTATCATTTACATGTATATCTAAAATTAGGCCAGAGTCATTATTTGAAAATATTACATAATATCAGCAGCTGGAGTATCTTTCAAACAAAATCTCAGTATATTAGAAAAAACAAAAATTGGACATATTTTTAGGGACTGAAAATTTCACGTACCTCTTAATGAAATCGGTAAAAATACTCTGGAGGCATGCTAATTTTTCAAAATCACTGTCAAAATTTCTTAAAACATAAGTCTACATATAAATGCCAAACGTTTTAACTTTTGCTGCAATAGTTTGTTGAAAAATAGGCAAATTTATGCAAATACTGTCAGAGGTCATTTCTTCTGTTGTGCGTCTTTGAATTGCCAGGATCTGAGTTAGCCCAAGTTACAACATCTTTGTCAGTGATTGTTGCTTTGAAGCATTTGCCATAGAGTAGTGTAAATGGTAAAGGCATTTTCTAGGCTCTTAAACTACCATAATGGTCATAATATTGGGATACCCAAAATTAATAATTTTCCATGTGTCCCATATAGAAAATTAAGTATTGTGGTATCGTTTGAAGATCAGTTAAGTTGGCATCCGCAATCTGAATGCTTCAGTTACTGGTTTGGTGACTTTTACCTCTTCAAAACATGTAGCACAGTGGTAGCATGTCTGACTCAAGAGCCAAGGCTCCTGGGTTCGACACCCGTCCGGTCACATACTTTCGTTTCTCCTTCCGCTGATTCAAGAAAGGCAGTTGTCAGTTTCTGGCAAAAGTATGTGCTCGTAGTACTGGTTAACTGCATAGGAGTTCTAAGCTTGTTCAGGAATAGTTTGGTTAGGTTAACTGACCATCCCGACATGACCTTAGCTGTTTACTGTGGACGTAAAGCATAAAACAACAACAACAAATACTGGTATGGTGACTTTTACCTCTTTTACCTAAAAACATAATTTGAATGTATTGTGAATGTCCTTGATTATGATCTGGGGTACAAGCTGATCAGTCTTTCATGTTTTCTTAAGTGTTTAGGACTTGGAGAATCTGTATAGTGAACAATGGAGACTCTGATGAGTCAACAGAGATGCAAATGCTGATCATTTGTTGTCCAAACATGAAATGAGATGTGACACGACAAATCCAGTTAAGTGGCATGTGTCCGAGGGATGACTCAGATCAGCCTGGGCATCCACTTAGTCTGATCGGAGCTTTCGCTGTCTGCATGGAGCTAGCTCAGACCCTTAGTTACCCTTTAAGCACACAGTGAAGACTTTGATCAGACTGGGCTGATGCACAGGCTGATCTGAGTCTTGGCTGGGCGCACATGCCAGTTTGTTGGTTTTGTTAGTTCCCGGCTCAAATGATAAAATTTTTATTGCAGTTCAGCTCATTAATCTTGTATGTAAAAATTTAATATTGTTGTTTTCCAGGCTGGTTCCACGAGGGAATATTTCTACATTTCTGTGCTAGTATGATCAGTGGGCTGGTTACCACGGCAGCATCAATGCCAGTGGATATAGCCAAAACCAGGTCAGTGACTCACATATACAAGGAAGTCCCTATATAACACTACTCATTATCAGCTCATCTGAGCCAAAGGCTGTAGTTGAGCTGTTAGTATAGCCATGTCTCCGCCGTCTGTTGTGGATCGACCATCAACAGTTTCAAATGACATCTGTTCTGAATCTTTTAGGCCGTTTGCTACCAAATTTCATATATAGCAATTGAAAATTTGTAATTATTGCTTTGTCCCTGCAGATGTTTTGACAAAACTTTTATGGAAGTGTTTCTGAAGTTGTCCTTTTCCAACAAGTCATCTTTAAATATCAAAAACTGTGTACACAGGCTGATAAAACGTCATAAAACTTCACAGAAACAATCTCAGTGCTAGTCTCTGTAGTAACACTGATTTTCATGGCAATTGCTCCAGCATTTTGGTTGCTTAGACAACTTATAGCCAATATTGACTTATAATGGGAAAAAGTAGATATTTGCCAGTTTTGCTTTCTCACTGCAGCTTTTTAGATTTTTTCTTGTAGAAATTTTTTCTGCATAGTCCTCTTCGATTTATATGAATTTTGTCCAATTGGCTGAATTTGATTGGGTGCCATGGCAACATAAAGGGTAAATTTTTGAAAAAATACTCCAGAATCTTCTCCTCAGAAGCTATAAGTGGAATGAAGCTGATACATTGCATACATGTTCATAACATTAACTTCTGCATAAATAACGTTTTCATTCTCATTGCCCATGTGGTTTCATTGCTATGGCAACTTATAGTATCCATAGACACAACGGAAAAAGGTTAAAGTGGCATTTATTTCTGTTACTGCAGATATTTTGATAAAAATCATAGCAATGTCTACACAACATCATGTTGAAGCAATGTCACACCAGCATTAGTACAAAATCCTGTTGAAATGATTTCATATCAACATCAACACAAAATCCTGTTGAAATGATGTCATATCAACATCAACACAAAATCATGTTGAAATGAGGTCATATCAACATCAGTACAAAATTCTGTTGAACTGATGTCATATCAACATTAACACAAATTTATGTTAAAATGATTTCTTATTAATATCAATACAAAATCATGTTGACATGATGTCAAATCAATGTGGATATAAAATCATAATTGAGCCGCGACACGACAAAACCAACAAAGTGGCACATGTGCCCAGCAAAGACACAGATCAGTCTGGGCATCTGCCCAGTCTGATCAGTCTTCACTGTCTGCATGGGGCTAGCTTTTTCCTTAATTACCCTTGAAGCGCAAAGTAAAGACTGATCAGACTGGGTTGCTGCCCAGGCTGATCTGAGTCTGCGCTCGCTGCACATGCCACTTTGTTGGTTTTGTCGTGTCGCTGCTCATATTAATGTCAGTGCAACATCAGGTCTAAATAAAGTACATGAGCATTGATGGAAAGTCACGTTACACTGATGTTGATACAACATTGCCTCAACCTTAAATGTGGTTTCTGGGTACTTTGTCATGAATTCTAGATCTTGCTAAAGTTCCCAAGATAAGAAGTTACCAACTTAAAGAGCATGCAAAAATAAAGCTACTTACAATAGTTGTTGAATATATAAAATATTTGTTACATTTCATATAAAATGTGACATATTTTCAGAATTCAAAACATGAAGGTAATAGATGGTAAACCGGAATACAAAGGAGCTTTAGTAAGTACCAATATTTTTCTTACATGTAGTGTCTGTCTTAGATCAGTTTAAGGGTGGATGGATACAATTTCAGGAATAGCATCTCCTTTTGTTTTTGCCTCCCCTCTCAGTGGGAGTCAACTCATAAAGGAAAGGATCTGCTTTCTTGGGAGAAATTCTTTTGTTTAAAAGTAGGCCCCTTAGTGAGAGCTCTTTTTACAGACAGTCAACAACTGAACCCTAGAAGTTGCCTTTCTTTGAAAAATTGACAGAAAAGCATGCAGATAAAGGAACTTTGAACCATGACACAACAGAACCAATAAGTGGCATGTGCACCCAGCAAAGCCAGATCAGCATGGACATCGGCCCAGTTTGATCAGAGTCCTTGCTGTTGGCACGGTGGTAGCTTAGACCCTTAGCTACCCTCTTAGCACACATTGAAGACTCTGATCAGACTGGGCAGATGCCCAGGCTGATCAGTCTTTGCTGGGTGCACATGCCACTTTGTTGGTTTTGTTGTGTTGCGGCTCGTATAGGAAATTTACCTCTGATACTCCCAAATCTATAACTCATCTAATATTCAGTTAACAAACTGCTTGTACAGTGGGCCTTGGCAGCCCCTTCCTTAGGGTGCAAATGAGAATAAAATAATTAGGAGTAAATGGACAAGTGAAATAGATTTGCAGTGAGGGGTAACCCAGTCATTTGTGATGCTGTAATTTTTGTCCTGCCATGGCTCATACATGTACTGTAAAATTCTAAATATTGGAACAGGCAGGTCTTAGCAAACAGTGCAGACTCAGATCAGGATCTACACTGTCATTCCATCTGAATCCTTTAGATGCATAAACTGTTCATAGGTTATGATAATTTAGTTATTATTTTAAGTGTCTCAGTAAGGTTACCTCTAATTCTATCTTTCAGGATGTTTTATACAGGGTGATAAGGAAAGAAGGATTCTTCAGTTTATGGAAAGGGTTTACCCCCTACTATGCTCGTCTCGGCCCCCACACAGTTCTCACCTTTATCTTCTTGGAACAGATGAATAGGTTTTATAAAGTTTATGTACTAAAAGATACCAGTGGTAAGGGAGGGGGTGGTTTATAATGCTGGGTGGCTGTTCCTGCAGGCACACAATGTTGACTCAACATTGATTCAATGTCAGTACATTGAATCAGTGTTGAATAAATGTTGATTAAGGGTTGTGTGCCCCATAGGTATACAGACCTTTTTGAAGTTCCCATAGAAACGAACATAAACATGATAAAATGTGAACATCATCTAAGAATATAAGGTCATATCAGATATCAGATAAAATCTCTATCAAGACACATGCTAACTGTACATGTCTAGGCTGGTACCCTATTTATTTGGTTTTAAGACAGTTTATCCTTCCAGAATTACTGATGGATGATCGATGACTTGTGATTTTACGTCCTTTTCGTCAGTATTTCAGTCATATCAGTAAGATGGTAGGGTGATAATGAAAGGCTATGTGCAGTGGGACCCTGTTTACATTTGAAAAGAATTCCCCTTTCAGCGGGAATCGAATTCTGGACCACTAGATCAGCAGGCCAGCACTTAACACACTGGGTTATCTGAAATTACCACAATATGTAAATCAGTCTTGTGTAATTCACTATAAAATGGGTTTTGCCATATAAAACAATCCCAAAGATCTAGGTCCATGTTGTAAGACTGATCTAGATCTTTAAAATTGTTTTGGATGGCAAAACCCCTGTCTTATAATTGACGAAATCTGATAATGCACAGTTTGCCATTGCAAGTAATACATGTAATAAGACACTGTAGATTTTAATAAAGTAGCTGCCTTGACTTCATGTGGGCAGAATGGTCTAGATACGAGCATTACACAAAGACTTTTAATAGAAAAGGTTTTGTTTAGATCTAGCACATATTTTAATGATAGATAAAATACTGCATGAATGTTTAGACAGGTCTTAAAGTTAACAGAAAATATAGATTGGCTTTTCATTAGGTAGTTTTGGATATCAACACTATTATATATATAAAGGGAACTATTGATGGATTAAGATTATTGCATATGCTTAAGAAAGAAAACTGTAGTTGTCCATGGTTCTATTGTCTCACCCTCACCTGTGATCAACAGAAAGGGAGACATAGGTGTTGTGTCTGCATTGCTGGTGGTGGTGGCATATACTTTCATCATCTGTATTGCAGAGCTCCAGACAAGAAGGGTAAACACTGATAATTTAGGGATGATTTTCCATATTTCTCTTGTGACCCCTAATTAGAACAGTCTCAGTGAGATGGTTCTAATGAGGGGTCACAACATACGTTTTTATTGAGAAATAAGAAAAATCATTTATGAATTAGCCTCTGTACCCCCTCTTATCTGGAGCACTGTAAATTTCTGGAGTAGCTCCATTTCATGGTAATGCACAGACAGGTGAACAAAACATTCTGTAGGAATTCTTGTCAGTCTATGGAATCAAAGCCATTGTTTTGTTAAATACTGAATGTCAGTTCTGCTGTCTCATAGTGTAGAGCGAGCTTGTGTATTGTGTGTGAGGAGCGGATACAAAAAAAACATTATGAAGGTCACTGTTCAACACCACAAGGCTTTCAGAATGATGCCAAACAGTGATCCTTAAGTCAGAGGACTGTTCTGTGGTGGAAGAAAGGCAGTAGTAGTTCTCAGCTGTATAGGGGCTGGAAAATACTCTTTGAAACCAAAGCACTCAAAAGAGAACAGTTAACCATTCATACTTGCCAGCGCCAGGTTTGAACCTACCCGGCAGAGGAATGTACCTAGTCTGTTCGGTAGAGACAAGTCTCGCTACCAACTGAGCTATCCAGACGCCTCCTATATGACCATTGCACTGATTATGTGATATTCCCATAATTTTTGGCTGTCCAGGTGAGATAGCCAGTGTGATTTGAGTAGTTGGTACAGCTTAAACTCAACAATATCCTTACCTGGTATGCCAGGAACTTTATGCTTGTAGAATCTTATTTTACTGAACAAGTTCATTTTTAGCTCACCTGTACGAATTTACAGGAAGAGCTATTGCACTACCCCCGGCATCAGCGTTGGCGGCAGCATTAGCAAACTGTTAAAGTTTTGCGTTAAACTTTTTTAGGTGATGGGCAAGGCACTGTCAGGCGAGCTATCCTGTCCCGCTGACAGGTCTTGTTCATGTTTGACAGTAGCAAGGTTGCAAGACAATATATTTAACTAAGATTAGTAGCTTTACACTGCACATTGTTTCCTGGTAGTGTGTTTAGTACAGCTTCTATGTTAACATGCTTACGTAGTACAAATAGTTAGCTGAAGTAGATGATGCTTGATCTTTGCCTGTATCTTTCGAGGGGTCAACGCAACACTGTCCTATTTAATAAATGATAAGGAGATACGACAGTGTTGTGTTGACCTACGCTTTGTTGGATCTGATATTGTGCCATGCTTTTGTGAATAAGTTTCATTCAAACTGTATTTCTTATTTAACCTGTACCTTACTCAAAATTGAAGACTAGAGGTCAAATGACCCAGCAAAGGCAGCTTATGATGAGCCATCTGATGTAGATCTGCACTGTTCGCAAATTCAGTTATTTTCGTTTTTCTCACTTTAAGTGTTAAATTGTGTCAGAATTATTGACAGCAATAGTTGATCTCTACAAAGCGTAAACAGGCTGTTATTGCAACTTGCTTCTGTTTTGGTAAGATGCATGGCTACATTTCATCTTTGTTTGCCAATTTTACCAAGGGCATCAACTTTTGTGACTTTCTTTTGACTTAGCCCTTCCATAAACTAGTCTGCTCTTAATGAGTTGGCTCCTTGTTGACCTGTTAAGGGAGGCGAAATGAAAATGACACTTGCTTCTCCCGAAAGTGTACCCATTCACCTTAATATACTGCTTTTTATGATACCTACCTTAAAGATGTTATTGTGTTATAGTTTCATATGCATCATTGCAGTTGATTTGTATTTATTTTTCATGTTGTTTACATTACACCGTTTACCCACCAGTTGAACAGTTTCTATCACACTAAACCAAACATCCTCATACCATTTGGAACTCTGAGCCCCTATCAAGTCTAGATTTTGGGAGATAATCTTTTGTGAATTTTAGCTTACCTGAGAGAAAGACACCAGGGGAGCTTAAAGGATAGGCAGGCTCTGTCATCATCTGTCCTTTATTGTCTATCCCTCAACATTTTCAAACTACCTCTGGGTGAATTTGAACAAGTTCCATATGTAGCTTCCGGGGCTGGAGGAACAAAATGTGAATTGATAAACAGAAAACCGGTCACCTATATCCTGTCTTGCTAATCCAGGGCCTGGTGCTACAAAAACTAGTCTATTTATTTTAAACCTTTTTTGACCAGTGGACTTGTCCATCCTTATTGTTGGGATGTGTCCATTTCTAATTTTTGGGGTTTCTGGTGAATGTTTCCACTTTTATTGTATTTTGCATAGAAATTCAAAAGCGAAGAGTGTTGACCCTGAATGCTGGGTTATGTGCCATCTGAACTGGGTCTGCAGTTTGCATATGTCCCCAAAATGGGTTTCCTGTCTAAAAAGGGTTAAGTATGTTGTATATTTTACCATTAGTATTTGGTCACCCTGCCTGAGCAAACAGTGGAGTCCGAGCTCAGGCTGCTCCTAGGTTTCTCATGAGGAGAGCAAAGAGTCAAGACGCTGGTCAGGCTGCTCCTTATTAGCAGTCTAATCAGGGTCTACATTGTTTGCCAACAGCTTTATTAAACACTAAAGCTAGAACAAGTGCATTTGTTTGAATTCAGAGTTTGAATGGTTCATTTCAGAAATGGGGGAGATGTCCATATAGGTAGGGTAAATATGGTATTTTAATTCATAACCTAAAATTTATTTTTATAGGATTGAATATTATTTACGATGGTTAAATTGATCACTGGACACACCTCCAGGAGAGATCACTTTCACATGGATAAAATTGTCTCCCTTGTCATAAGGGGTTAGTTTTAAAAGAATAATTTGTCCTTGAGAGAGTGGATTCTTTTATTTAACCCTTTTTTGACCAGTGGACTTGTCCATTCTCATCATTCAGATAATCCCATTACTAGTTTTAGGGGTTTCTGGTGAATATTGTCACTTTTATTGTACTTTGCATAGAAATTCCTGTTTGCAAACAATGTAGACCCTGATCAGACGCCGCTTTTTGGGGCGTCTGAACTGGGTCTGCACTGTTTGCATAATGTCCCCAAAACGGGTATCCGGTCTAAAAAGGGTTAAGAGTAGAATGAAAAGGGATGGATTTGGAGTTTTGTGGTGCTGTTTTAGTCAGAGAGGGACACTGGATGAGATGTTAGGAATGAAGTAACCTTGAGACTAGAAAAGAATTCTGACCTTAAGCAGAATATAACCTGCAACATCCTGGTTAGCAGTCGGGAGCACTTATTCCTCTGTGAGAAGGGATACAAAACAAGGAAAATGATTTATTTTTTGCTGTAGTGTCGTCCAGTTTGTGTGCTCTCTCTTAAAGGTGTGTATCAATGCATCTGAGGAGATACTTTAATAAAGTTTTAGACTTATAATGCCAATATGGGCAACTCGGTAAATATCATGAGACACCATTTTTTAAGTATTTACCGATTTGCCTATATTTGACATTATAGGTCAAATACCTTAAGGATATATGAGCAGCAGCACGATAAAACTAACAAAGTGTCACATGCACCCTGCAAAAACTCAGATCAGCCACTCAGATTGATAAAAGTCTTTAAGATGTGGCTCAAAGAGTAGCTAAGGGTCCAAGTTAGCTCCATGCGGAGAGTGAAGACTCTGATCAGACTGGGCAGATGCCCAGGCTGATCAGAGTCCTCGCTGGGTGCTCATGCCACTGTTAGTTTTATTGTGTGGCTGCTCAATTATAGTCTTATGAGTGCTATCATTGTCAGCTTCTGTTGTTGCAAAGTAGAAATAAAAAATATGATAACAAGGATCTTTATTCTTTTGAGATCAATCGTGATGTTAATTTTATGGCTCCTTACAAAGTCTTTCAGTTATGTGAGTCTTGTATCTGCAGGATATACTGCAGCAGGCAGTTCTAGTACATGGATTAATTTAATACCACCCTATGTCGCAGGATACCCATTTGCAATACTGTAACAGTTGAACAAACTGACTCCACCATCATATCTGGCAAAAGATAAAAAAACTGCTGGTAGAATATCTGTCAGTGCAGACCCAGGCAGACATTACTGTCTCAATGCTTAGCTAAGCATGTGGAGTTTTAGCAATAAAACACCCTTGCAAACAAGCTCAACAAGCCCAGAATTGATCATCATACAAGAAACTGTTTTGATACCCAAATTTAACATGAACCCTTAATGCGCCGAAAAGCAGATGACAAAATTTACGTCTGCAAAATTTCAAAAAATGTTTCATCCAAGCGATATCATATTGAGAATTCGAACACTAGAGGGCAAACAGTGTAGATTCATTATGAGCCACCTCATCTGGATCTACACTGTTTGCCAATTCAACAATTTTAATTTTTGGAGCTTTAAGGGTTAACATACCACTCTGATGTCAATCTGCAAAGGCATACATACACCAGGCAAAAGTTCTAAATGGCCACTTACAGTTTATCAATTTTCTTCAAACCCCACAACAATCTTACAGTTTTATTTACATCCCTAAATAGGCAAATGTGTCAGTCAACTTAGCCATAAAGGTTTGACAAAGTTCTTAACATTTTATCCAAGATAAGCCAGTGAATACAAGTACCCCCATTTTTAAAATTAGAAAACTCAGCATTTCGTCACAGTTTGTGAAACTTCATTTTTTGAAATATCCAATTTATGTGAGTAATTTATGTGAGCAAAACTAAAGCAAATGACTGATGAAACAGATTTATGGAGAAATATAACACTCTTCCTGCATGACAGTGGTTGCTTTGGGTCAAAATGTTAAAACTTACCCCACCACTCAATACAAATTCTTGTAATTTTGAAAATGGGGGTACCCGTATTCATCTGTGCCTCCTGGATACAGTGTATTGAATAATGCTAAACCTTTTACTGGTGTGGTATACTGACATTTGCCTGTCTGTGGATGCAAACTGAACAGTGAGATTGCTAATAGTATTGAGGAAAATGATAACAAGGGCTTCGCAAGCGGCGCATAATACGCCCGTTTAAATGTCATAAAGGAGTTACAGAATGAACAAGACTGTTTACAAAAGGATAGACAGACAGACAAACAGAGGCAACCACTCTATAATAAATGAATTCAACATTATATAAGTATATCAAGTCAAGGGAGATAAACTAAATATACTAGATACACCATTCTTGGTTCCATTATATTCCCTTGACATCATACACTATTTTAAACAGTTGAAATGTTACAGAGTAATCATGATATTTATGCAAGGGCAGGTAATTCAGTAAGTAAGCCAGAGTTGTAGTTCTTGCTCAGGATACATTACCTCATTATACACATTCCTACAAAGTTTCATTCTAATACTTCAAAAGTTTAAGGAGATATGGAGTGAATAAGAAATGCCTAAAATATACTAATCAAAGGGAGGCTACTCCAAAATTAAGAAAGGGGGAGCAACCATTCTTATATGTGACACACTGTCTTATGATCATGCACATTGTTATAAAGTTTCATCTTGATATTCCAAACGGTTACCAAGTTATGGTAGGCACAAGTTAAGTATACACAAAAATAGTCAACAGGAACTGATGAAAGGGATGTAACTCTAAAACGAAGAAAGGGAGAGCAGCCAATTTTGTACGCGACACATCGTTGGGACTTCATACACATTGCTATGAAGTTTCATTAAGATATCCCAAACAGTTATCTAGTTATGGCGCGCACAAGACTTGCAGGTAAAAAATTAATCAAAGGGACATAACTTGGAAACTAAGGAAGGGGGAGCAACCATTTTTGTACGCGACACGTTCCCCCAACCTAATACATATTCCTATCACATATCATGAATATATCCCAAACGGTTAATGTTTTTTCAAAACGGGCGTATAAAAACTAAGTGGCCAGTTAGAACTTTTGGATCTTATATATCATATGACCCTGCATACCAGAATTGGTGAAATAGTTATAGGTCTGTTACCAGAGCAACAAGGAGACAAAGCTTGCTGTTCTGACATCTGAAACCCCCTTGAAAAAGGAAAATCAAATATGAACCTTTCTAATTCAAGATGAATGGTTTCACCTCATTTTCTCTATCATTTTTACAAAGAAAAACAACTTTTGTGACTTCCTGTTTGCTTCCCTGGATGGAGGATACATGTAGGTTCTGAAAGGTCAGATTCTTTGGAAGCAAGGAGTACAGAAAAGAAACAAAACAAGGTCATACAGAGATGGGGGAGTGAGTGAACTCCGGTTTAATGTCCCACCACCAACGAGGTCATATGCAGATGGGACCTCGGTTGAAAGTCTCATCTGAAAGACTGGAGAAGCGGGGGGATCGATCTTGCGACCTGGATTAGTAGGCCAGAGTGTTATCCACTACACTACAGCCACTCCAACCGAGATGGGACCTCTGAAGTCTGGCCCAAAAGACCGGAGATGCAAGGGATCAATCTTCAGATCGGGTAAGAAATCAAAATAGCACACTGCCTGAAAGGAAATCAAAATAGCACACTGTCTGAATGAATATATTCAGTATCAGTAGCAACTCCAGTTAAACTGGAAAACAAAAGTTACAAATGATAAAACCAACAAAGTGGCATGTGCCCCATCAAAGACTCAGATCAGGCTGGGCATCCTCCCAGTCTGATGAGTCTTCCCTGTTAGCAGTACTAGCTAAAACCAGAGCCTTAGCTACTCTTTAAGTGCAAAGCAAAGACTGATCAGACTGGGCATATGCCCAGGCTGATCTGAGTCATCATGTGGTGCACATGCCACTTTGTTGGTTTTGTTGTGTCGCGAAGCTACAAAAGTCTATTTCATCATTCTCATTGAGTTCCCCTGTCAGCCATGACACAACAAGCAAAACATCTCATAAACACTGTCAGTATCCAAATATGAATACAATATACAGGCTCAAACAGGCTTGGGACCATGAAAATTAGTTCCAGCTGAAGCTAATTCTAGCCATCCAGTGTTAATTTCCATATAATTGTCCTCTGGGGACCCAGGAACAAGTTCTAGCTAGACAGGGTAAACAGGCCATCACAGTTCGAGCCATTGAAGTTCTACTGTACATGTACTATTTTCATAATACTCATACAGCCAGAAACATTTTCAAAACAAAAATCACATTCAGTACATATGTGTAATTGGAGTTTGCAGGCAAATGCTGATTTTAAAAGCCTTTCCAACACATGAAAATCTATAACCACTTTAATTTATGATCTCGTGTTGCACAAATTCAGATGGTGGCAACAACAAGAATTCCGGGAAAGCCTATGTCACGACTGCAACAAATATTTTTCTCTGGACTCCTCAACAGGCTAGGTTAAACAGAGGGAAAAGAAATCAAGGTTAGCAAATGCACGGCCACTGCAGAGATGATTTCATGATATATGCTTATGTGAAATATAAGCATATACAGTCAGTACACACAAACCTATGTCCAACACAGGCTTACAAGTGGCTTTTCATGAAAAAGTAGGAAGAAAGTAGGAATCATTTCATGAAAAAAGTAGGAAAAAAGTAGGAAAAAGTAGGAATCTCAAGATAAAAAGTAGGAATTATTTATACAAAATTACCAATAAATCTCGTATATATTAACTCACTTAAACGCTGCAGAACAGTTCAGAACAACTCCAGTCACAAGATATAAGGGCTGTTTAATTTCAGGAGGCTCTGAAATCTTACTGTTCATGCTGCTGTCAACCTGAATTTTTTTTTATTTATTAATCAAATAATTGAACAATTAAACAAACCATAAAACATAGTGAAAGAACTGTTCAGTGTTGTCCCAGAGAACCAGGTGGTAAGATGCTTGTATGAAAATGTTGCTTTGAACAAGATATAATGGTAGTTTAAATGAAATAGAAGGACCTGAGTGTGATCTGTCAGGGCACAAGGAATGAGAGCAGTCAGAATTCAATTTCAGAGTAGAATGGACATCGTTCCCAATGTCTTTCTGTGGAACATGCATTAGAATGAGTATACAATTAAAAACACCTTACTTTGTCAATTGATCAACAAGCACAACTACTGCAAGATGAGTAAAAGCAGTCATTTCTACTCTAGTCATCCCCTGAAATGCTAGCATTTGCAAGTCTGAATGCCCTCCGAAGTTGTTTTAGCTTAAAAAGAATGACTAAAATGATATCTATTCATGTATAAATGGGGGGTCTGGGGGGCGCAGCCCCCCAGAAGCCCAAAACAATTTAGAAAATCACATTCTGACAGTGCTCCCCAGCACCTTAAAATTAAGAGCTTGCTTCCTAGCTCCCTGAAAATAATTGCTAGTGCTCCCCAGCTCCCTGAAAACAAATGGCCATTCTCCCCAGCTACCCAAAACCCTTGGGAGGGCCTCATCTTTCACATTAAGCAACATGCAAGTTCAAAATGTTCAACACATTTCCAGAAAGGCACCACTGCATAAGAGATCAACAGTAGCATATTCAAAGACTGTAAGAAACTCATCAATAGAATATGCCATCAGTCCTTATATCATGTAGCATGTTTCATTCTGCAACAGACTAAAATATTTTGAAATATACATTTTTTATTTTCATTTTCATTCAAAAAGTAGGAATAGTAGGAATATTTTTGAAAAAAGTAGGAAAAAAGTAGGAACAGGGCAAAAAAGTAGGAAAAGTAGGAAAAAGTAGGAAAAAGTAGGACTACTTGTAAGCCTGCCAACACAGCCTGAAGGTAGGTGAAGGTCAGCAAATGACAATGGTACAATAGTGACAATATCATAATGTATATTTGTGTATAGTTTCATCACAAAAGATTTAGTAGTCTCTGAGAAATGGACCTAAACCAAGTAGGCCAATGCAAATTCGGCTATCAAATAAGTCAAGGTCAGCAGCCAACACTGCTACTGCAGAGACAATGTCATGATGTATGTTTGTGTGTAGTTTCATCATAAAAGATCCAGTAGTCTCTGAGAAATGGAGTTGAATGCAGTGAGAAAAGGTAAGTTTAGCTATGCTCAACAGAGCTGAAAAGTAGGTCGAGATCAGCAAACAGCACCGTTGTTGCGTAGATGATGTCATGATGCAAGCCAGTACGAAGTTTCTTACCAAAAGATCTATAAGTTTATGAGAGAGCTATTTGTAGATGTAAATCTGGCTATGTTCAAAACAGCTTGAGAAGTAGGTCAAGGTCAGACCTTCATCTGGAAATGACACGAGTGTTGCAGAGACATTGTCATGCCTGTGTGAAGTTTCATCATAAAAGGTCTGTTCTCTGAGAAATGGAGCTAAGAATAGTGGGTAAACATTGTTGATGAAGATGACGATGCTAGCACTAACGGAAAGTGACCCCTATATCGCTCCTGCTTGCTAAAGCAGTCTCAACAAAAGTATGGAGGACAGTGCATGTGATATTCATACAAGAAAACATACTACTGATATGTTAAGCAAACAGTGGCTTCTGCACTACTTTTTGCTTTCAATTCAAGGTAGATGCAACAAACTACAATACCTTGACTACCCTATTAATTACTTGTATTATACATAGTTGTATGGAAGACAACAGTAGTTGTTCCATCTGGTTTAATCGGTACATTTTATGTTACGCAGATTGTAATACCAGAGCTCTGATAAAAGGAGTTATCGTGATAATTTTGAGATAATTTTCTGTTAATTCTACATCAAAACATATCTGACCCTCAGCAGGACTGCCTCAAGATGGCTGTTCTAAAGAGGGATACTGTCAAACAAGAATTATCCCAAAATACCAAAAATATAAAAGCCCATAAAATGTGGATCTCTGGATACCATAAAATAACATTACCATATGGCACACTAGAAACAATCCCTTGGTTCAATCCAGAACTGCTGAATATATCATGATGCATGAAAGTTAATAGAAAAGTTATTATTATGAGCGCCACACAACAAAACCAATCAAGAAAACCACTGAAGTGTGATGTACGCCATTCAAGACTTAGATCACCCTGGGAATCTGTGCAATCTGATCAGTCTTCACTGTACACTTAAAGGATAGCTAAGGATATAAGCTACCTCCATGCTGACAGCAAATACCCTGATCAGACTGGGCAGATGCCCAGACTGATCTAAATCTTCCCTGGGCATACATGCCACTTTGTTGGTTTTGTTGTGTCACTGCTCATATGGCCCTAAATATGAAATATTACAAAAGCCGTACCTGAAACAGACATGCCTGAGAAAAATAATCTAGATCTAGATCAATGATTTCAGACTGCTCTGGAAGATGTATTCAGCACCATTGTGTCATCCAATCTGGATTTTTTTGGCGCATCCCTGCACTGTAAAATCACCTCCTATTTTAGGATAAGTACAGAAACTGGCTCTTGTCCACGGGTACTCATTCAGAGTTGCTTCCCCTGAACATTTTACGGTTTACCAATTTACTTAATTTTATATCCTGTAAATAAATGACTCTCCCATAAACAAACTCATTTTTTTACTAAATATGTTACATGAAGCTAAGTTTGACTGAGCAGCAAACACTGTAGATCCTGACTAGTCTGCTCTGAGTCTGATCTGGGTCTCCAAACCATTAGATTATCATCTAGGTCCAAAATGATAAGGTTCAACTTGGATTTTCAGGATAAGTCTGAAGAGTATTTCTCATTAAACGTATGTTGTGACCCCTTGTTAGTACTGTCTCAAAATGTTCTTATGATGGAGTGAACCATCTGTGAAGAGCCACCTAAGTGGTCACAACATAATTGAGCTGCGACATGAGAAAACCAACAAAGTGGTTGTGTGCCCAGCACAGACTCAGATTAGCCTGGGCATCTGCCCAGTCTGATCAGACTCTTTGCTGTCCGCTTGGAGGTAGTTTAGACCCTTAGCTACAATTTAAGCACTTAGGGACGAGTCGGATCAGACTAGATGGATGCCCAGGCTGACCTGAATCTGGGCTTTGCGCACAACCACTTTCCTGGTTTTCTCGTGTCGCAGGTCATATGTTTTAAGCAGTATGAAAAGTTATCATCGCATAATCCTATTGCATACAGCACTGTAGGTCTAAGTAATTTCTGTTCCAGCACACTTGGGCCCGAGGTTATAAAAAAAAATTCATGCTCAAATCAGCTGAGCATGAATTTTTTTTCTGCTCATGAATGTTAAAATGCCAACAGTTGTTGGCATTTTAACATTGATGAGCAGAAAAATAGCCTTCTTGGCATATCTGAGCCTGAAAAATGCTGAATTTCTTGGTATTTTTTTTTATTTATGAGCATTTTAAATTTTATGCTCAGTTTAATTGGGCATAATTTTTTTTTTTTTGTAACCTTGTGACTTGGTTATTAGAGTTTACATGAGCACCAACAAAAAGGCATTCGCATCTTGCATCTGCCCAGTCTGATCAGAGTCTTGGCTTGCACTTTAAGGATAGCTAAGAGTCTATAAACTAGCCATGTCCATGCAGACAGCAAAGACTCCAATCAGACTAGGGGTAGTCCTGGTCAGGTGATGGTGCTGGGTAACCTGTAGTGCCAGGGTGTCCTACTAATTTGAATAGTAGTAGGACAAAGGCCTTTTGTGCTTGAACTTGGTGCAGGTGGTGTTTTGGGACATTTTTTCTCTCATGTCCCTTTTATTTTTCCCTCTCTCTGGAACACAGCTCAATTTAGACTGAAATACTGTCTCAAAGAGCCTTTAAACCCAAAGCAACCGACCAACCGAACAGACTGGATGGATGCCCAGTCTGATCAGTGTCTCTGGTGGATGGGCATGCCACTTTGTTGGTTTTGTCCTGTCACAGCTCACATATCAGCACTTTCTGTCAACAGCTATTTCTGCTAAAATATGTTTTTAGGGGCTTCTATGTTTCACAATTTCAACAGCATTGGTGGGACAAGAGCACTGGCTTTCTCAGAATCTTCAAGGTTCTCCACAATTTTTAAAGCAAACTCGAAAGTAGTTCCTGGCCCTCGGCTTGTTATTAACTTCCCATCCTGCACCACTCTGTCTTCGGAATACTTGTAGCCAGCTGTTGAACAGAAACAACAAAGTAAGGATTATGGTCCTGTAAAGGGGATACTCTTAAAAGTAGCAAAGTCTTTCTTTAAAAATAGACCCCATTTTGAGCAGAAACAACACAGAGTTATAAAAGTTGCTTCCCTTTGTAACAAGAAATGTTAGAAGACAATTAAGTGCAACTTATGTGAGCCTGACTTTAACAAGCGCAAGTTTAATATGGATAATATTGGCCAAGTGAAACGAGATCAACTGTACTGTTAGAATACAGTTATTCTAAAAATAATTCAAACCTCTAAAATATTGCCAGAGATATGACAATATCAATGAACTGTGAAATACCGGTCACAGTAACCTAGAAGTGATATGAGGTCAATCACTGTGTCTCAATGTACCATTACACAAAGTATAATATAATTCAATGGAATAGTATAAGAGATATTGGCTTAAATCACTGGACCATGAAATATAAGTAACACTGACATACAGTAAGTTTGAGTTCACTCATAGTGTCAGCCTAATGCATTAACCCAAGTGTGATGCAAATCAATAAAACAGTGTTAGAAATATTGACTGAACTCACTGGACAATGAAATATAGGTCACTGTGACTTTTATTCTGAGGTTAAACATTGGGTCTTACTGAGTCATTATTCAAAGAAATCATGTTCATACATAAAAGTCTTCAAGATGTAAGGCAAAATCACTGGACCTATGTACAATGATCTGTGAAATACAGGTCATGGCCAAAATGCATCACTGCTTTCAGTAGATCTTCCCCAGATGTATCTATGGTGCAAGTTTGAAGACTCTATCCATTTTGGTTACTTCGAAACTGAGCTAAACGCAAATGGTGATTTTTTTTACTGTGTTCAATGATCTGTGAAATATAAAAGAAGGCCCAATATGCATTACTGCTTTCAGGAGATTTTCTGCTGATGTATCTGTGGCGCAAGTTTGAAGACTGTATCCCTTTTGGTTATTTAGATACTGAGCTAAACACAACAGGTTAATATTTTCTATGTTCAATGATCCATGAAATATAGGTCATGGCCCAATATGCATCACCGCTTTCAGCAGATCTTCCCCAGATGTATCTATGGAGCAAGTTTGAAGACTGTATCCCTTTTGCTTACTAAGAAACTGAGCTCAATGCAACAGGTGAATGTTTTTTCTATGTTCACTGATCTGTGAAATATAGGTCATGGCCTGATAAGCATCACTGTTTTCAGCAGATCTTCCCCAGATGTATCTATGGAGTAAATTTGAAGGATCTATCCCTTTTGCTTACTAAGAAACTGAGCTCAATGCAACAGATGAATACTTTTTTTATATGTTCAATGATCTGTAAAATATTAGTCATGGCCAGATATGCATCACTGCTTTCAGTAGATCTTCCCCAGATGTATCTATGGAGTAAGTTTGAAGGCTCTATTCCTTTTTGTTACATAGAAACTGAACTTAACGCAACAGATGACTATTTGCTAACACACAAAAGCACAGGAGCAGACGGACACAAAGCAAAGTCTGGTTAAAATGCCAAAACACCTTGAGATGCACGTGTTCACTAGAACCACTTCCTGCAATTATCCTATCACTTAAAGCCCCCAAAATAATGAGCCACCTCTTCTGAATCTACACCATTTGCCCTCTAGTCTTTGAAAATCTGTCTTGAGATGACTAAAGCAAGTGTATGTATGACCTTCACTATGACAAAACATCATCATTTCAAATGTGAGTTGGTAATGTCTTAATAAAGGCAGTGCACTAAACAGTTTTTTAGTTTGAAAGATTGACTAGTTTGGTGTTTTCCCTACTTTTCATGCTTAGAAATGGTTAAAAATGGAAATACAAAACAAAGCCATATGTAAATTCAGATGGAATATGCTGACGTGATTATGAGTCACTGAGTTCGTCAGATGCTCTCAATCCTACCACAGTAGGCCAATGCCAATCAATGGACTATGCAGCTCAAACAAATACTTAATAATGGGTACTTATAAGGAATGAATCTACTTTTTAATGATTTTATCGATGTCTAAAGGCAGGCAAATTTGCTTTACTAAGTTTATGAGTCATTTGCCAGCGTTTACATATCAATAAGAAAAATAAATTCCTATAGTGTTAAAGAAAATATTTGCTGAGTTTTGAATTTGTGGGTCTTTGGATTGAACTGATGAATGAAAGTTACAGAACATACATGAGGAAAATAAAAGAAGTAAAACTTTACCTGTTACCAATTTATCTTTTACACTAGGGTGGGAGGTGACATTTTTACCACTTCCTATCTTGTGACTGGCTAGAGCTATTGGAGCTGCAAGATAAAAAAAACAAAACTTATCAATCACGCCTGCCCTTATAAATGCCCCCTATCTCTTTTCAGAAAATAATGTAATATTAACTTGAATGTGTGAATTCCTGTTTGCTTCTCTGGATGAGATAGCCCTTTGAAAGGGGTCTACTATTAAAAAAGAATTTGCTCCAACAGAAGCAACTTCTTTCCTTTTTAAGAGTTGACCCCTACTGAGAAGGAAGGCAAAAAACCTCAGCTGATCTATGTGAAAGTATACCCATTCACCTAACTACTATTTATTAGATACTTTGGCAGGGCTCTAAATAACACACCCTACTTTCATACAATGTAATGCCCCTCGGGTGTTTAATGGGATTAATACAGTATAGCCACTGAATGGGCATTTGATGTTGCATCTTACAACAGTCCATGGAAGAAACAGGCTATAAACAGATATAAATAGAAAATCCCTATCAGACATGTGCTAATAGAGCATTTACTGCCTATTTATAACAGCTTTTAGCCTGTTTCTCTTTTAATGTGTATGAGAAAATTTCAAATGACAATGTCTCAGTGCTCTAGAAAAGATGGGGGTATTGAAGATTGTCGTTGTTTTATTGTGTTACGTCCACAGTAAACAGCTATGGTCACGTCGGGACGGTCACTTACCCTAACCACATTACTCCTGGGCAGGCTTAGCTCCGAAGGGGTTAACCAGTACTACGTGCACATAATTTCACCAGTAATTGACAACTGCCCTTCTTGAATCAGTGGAAGGAGAAACAAAAGTATATGGCCGGACTATGTTGGCGAGATGGTTCTAATGATGGGACACAACATATGTTTTAATGGAAAAATATGTAAAATTATTCCTAAAATATCCCTGTTAGCCCTTCTTATCTGGAGCTATAACTCAGCAAACAGTGTAGACCCAGATCCCACTGCTCAGTCCACACTATCGGCAATTCAGCCACTACTTACTAAAATGTTTCCAATACCACAAATGAGCCACAACACAACAAAACCATCTAAGTGGTATGTGCACCCAGCAAACACTCAGATCAGCCTGGGCATCCACCCAGTTTGATCAGAGTCTTCACTGTCAGCATGGAAGTAGCTCAGACCCCTATCTCCCCTTTAGGTGCACAGCAATCTGAGTCTTTGCTGAGCCCACATGTTTCTTTGTTGGTTTTCTCGTGTTGCGGCTCAGATGGTTTTAAAGGAAAACACTCACTAAAATACATGTTGGATTCAAATTGAAGATTCTAATAAAACATAAAATTTGCCGAAAATTTCATGAAAATCAGACTTAAATGAAGAAAGATATGACAGTTTAAAGAAATTAAAATGTTGAGTTGGGAACCAGCAAATCTGTGAATTAATGACGTTATAAACTCACAGTCAAGAATGAAAATCCTAAATAATAAAGTTTGAAACAAACTGTAGATAAATGAAATGCATAAATCTATATTTTACTTCATAAAGAAATGATCAAAACTAAATAATACTGCAAGAGTACGCAATTTATGCTCTTATTCTAGATTTAAATATTTATCACGTGACATGAACTTCCAAAATGGCGGCCTCCAAGACCGCCATTTTGAATTTTTTAAAATCTTCATGTCTTTCTTATTCTAATTTGATTTTCATGAAATTTTCACCAAATTTAATTGCTACACAAGACCTATAATTTGAAGTCTGTTCATATTTAAGTGAGTGTTTTCCTTTAAGGTGACTGGGTTCACTTCCAGGAGAGATAATTCCTACTAATCAGAATTTGTCTCCAATTTCATCAGGGATCAACTCTTAAATGTATTTCTTTACGAAATAATCACAAATTTATGAAACTGGATAGTTGTACACAACACGGTTAAGACTTGTACAAAAAGTCTTCAGCGAAAACATCTTTGCTACAGCGACCATATATCAGTGCAAAGCCTTCTTGAATATTCACTAATATTCAGTCTATCACTCTCCCCTTTATTTACTTCCAAACCGTGGAACTAATTATGTGTATTTGATATGTGTGCTGATCAGATTTTAACAGCTGTTTGCTGGGGAAAGTGAAGTACTGTATTCACAAATATTCTGTCGTCATAAATTGATTGACTCCCACGTGGCGATAAAAAGCGTTTCTGCAAACATGTTTTGAATTTTATGATTGGTGGAGTAAACTTAACAACAGCATTAACCTCTAATACATGCAAGTGAGTTCTTTTCAGCCAATAACTGTCCGATGTCAATTAAGTTCTTAAAATTATGCATGATATAACTTTACCCTGATTAACTATGATTATTGGGCATATCCAGTCTTCATTTTTGGTGGGAAATGCGGTCCACCATTCCCATTCCCACCAATTTAGTTATTTTCTTAAATTCTCCTACTTCCAGTGACCATCACAAATCAGTGTAGCGGAGCGGAACGCAACGTCAGAGTCGCTTGACTAGGCAGATTCCTTCCTTTTACAGTCGTTCTCTGAGCAAATTCTTTCCTCAAAATAAAAGCGGTGCCCCTCACCCTACCAAGGGAAGTAAGTGCCAGTTTGATTAAGTTGTATCCCTTGTAAAAATGGTGCCCAAACCATGAAGGTGTAGACATAAACCTTATCATATCAGAAAACTTACTGAGTATCACAAGCTTATATGAGCCACGGCAAGAGAAAACCAACAAAGTGGTTGTGCACCCAGTGCAGACTAAGATCAGCCTGGGCATCCACCCAGTCTGATCAGATTCTTTACTGTTCACATGGCGGTAGCTTAGACCCTCAGCTACCCTTTAAGCGCTTAGCGAAGAGTCTTGACCAGATTTGGCGGATGCCCAGGCTGATCTAAGTCTGTGCTGGGTGCACAACCACTGTGTTGGTTTTCTCGTGTCACGGCTCATATTTTGGTGTTACCTGCACAGATAGCCCCTATGAGTCGGCCACTCTTCTCCTGGTCCTGCAGCAATGAGCCTACCACAGAACTCTGAAACATACCATACAATTTCTAAGTACTGAGACAGACAGGTCTTAGCAAACAGTGCAGAACCAGAGCAGACCACGCCTAAAGCAGCAATCTGATAAGGGTCCACAATGTTTGCCATTATTTGAAAAATAAGCAAAATTCCACCAAGACTGGCTTTAGGCCACTGAAATGTGTTTGGTACTGCCCAAATTTAGTCTCAAGAATGCTGTTTGTAGGAACTGCATGTGGACTGCAATTCCACTAGGAATAGAAGAAACATGGTACACTGATTCTACACCACAATGCTGCATCAACCACAACAACATTGGTATGTAATTTCAATATTCTGTGCCCATCACATCAAACCGTCATTAATACAAATTCATTTCAATGCCATATACCTATTTCATATTTTGTCATGACTTCTAGATCTGGCAAACATGAGGAACATTTTGTATTTTTTCTCAACTTAGTACAAAACTTCAATGATAAATTTAGAAAAAATGCAATTTTTGCTTCAAAACCTTTATACTTACTGCTGATGAAATACTCTCACCTCTGCCAGATTTTGAGCCCCTTTAGCCCCTCCTGGACATACAACCACATCGTAAGGTCCTGTATCCTTCGCCTCTGAGAGGGCTTTGTCAGGCACTATTTTTACATTGCGGCTACACAACACTGGGTCAGAACCAGCAAGGCCAGCAACTGTCACATCAACCTGAAAGTATCAAATCAAGGCATAGGAGAGAGTCGGGTAAGTTCGGACAGTGGGTAAATTCGGACACTGACATTGTTTCCTTTATATGTCAGTTGTTTGGAACTGAAACAAAAATTAACTGGCCAAACAGAGAAAATCCTGATGAGACGGCTCATTTTGAGCCGTCTCATCTGGATTTTCACTGTTTGCAATTGTATGTCCGAATTTACCCGCCTGTCCGAAGTTACCTGACTCTCCCCTATAGTTCAAGTTCAAAAGGCAGAGGTCAAGGTCACAAATGGTGCATGCATTCAGGTGACCATGTGCTGATGTAAGTGTGTACCAATGGCTGGATGGATGACTTGCAATTTTACGTCCTTTTCAACAGTATTTCAGTCATATCAGGACAATGGGTGGGTGATAATGAAAGGCTGTGTGCAACGGAACCCCGTTAACGATTGAAGAGATTCCCACCTCCACTGGATCAGCAGGCCAGCACTTAACCTACTGAGCTATCGGAGCTCCTAAGTGTGTACCAAGACCTAAATGCAAATGGTTAACATAGGTTAAACTGCTCACAGACGAGCTAGGGCTAAAAAAGTATGTCAGGTGCCTGTGGTTCCACTTGATTTAAACAAGATTTTATTCAATACTATAACTACATCGTTACAAAACAGTACAATATGTGTATATACAATATCACAGGATCTGATGGTGAGCGAAATACATAGGGTCAAGTCTGGTAACCTCGACATACCATTGCAAACAGTGAAAATCCAGATGAGATGGCTTATAATGAGCTATCTCATCAGAATTTTCACTGTTTGCCCGATTAATTTTGTTTGAATTCAAAACAAGTGACATATAAAGGAAACAAAGTCAGTGTCCGAATTTACCAGCTGTCCGACTTTACCCGACTCCACCCTAATGAAACTGGAAGCCATGCATTTCCACCCTCCTCGAATTCAAAAACAGGTCAATCACAGGAAATTGCCATTGCATCCATGGAACCAATACAAAAGCTTCTGAGGCTTAATAATAGATACTACTATTATGATAATTGTTTGGTGGTGGTGGTGGTAGGGGGGGGGGTCTTTGAATGGGTTTGTATTGATCTATATTGATCAATAGCCTGTGGTCAATATAAACCCTGCACAACTTAATGCACATATATCATGTATCGTCATGTTATATCAATATTCAGTAAAATACACTAAATTCAATGAATAATTTCATTAATAGAAACATCAGAAATAGGTAACAGAATAAATGAGAGCCCATTGAGACTATTGCTTGTGCAATATGGGAGATAACCTCAGCGAAAATGTCTAAGGGAGACAATAGGTTATGACATTCACCCCTCCTCTTCTAAGGACATCTACGCTGATGACAGTTTCCATTTCTTCTGCACCCTCTGACAGAATGACAAGCGCTTTTAAAGCTTTAGACTGTCCTTTAGACATAGTGGAATAATACTTCGTTCTTGTTACAAAAAACGGAAAAATCTGTAAAAGTTTGACAGCTCTCATCAAACCTAATGAGGGTAAAACCCCCTACCATCGTGTCACCCGTCGGACTGATAGTAAGGGCCAAGTCATTTATTGTCAGGTGGGGGGGGGGGTACATTTAGGGGTGGGGGGTCGGAATGTTTTTTGGTGATGTACTGAGGGGGGGGGGGGGGTTGGAAATAAAAAAGCCATGGAGCAGGGGGGGTCATATATTTTATTCGGCATATTGGGAGGGGGGTCAGAATTCTTCCATCAGTCTTCTTTTTTAAAAAGGTCTCGGCTTCTGGGGCCCCAGATCCCCTTACTTATATTCTTGTTAACTTAAACTCAAGCTGAGAGACATTTATAGAACTGACACACAAAGCTTGACCACTTCATATAAAAAAAATAGATATTTTTCATAAATTTGCAAGTATAAGACAGTATGCAATTGTCTATAAAATCATGTAGACCAGATGATTTTGTTCTGGATTATTTAATGCCTGCATTTGTGATATCAGCTTTCCAGTTGCCTTGTCATCAGCAAAGCTATTGTGGCTTCTGGGGGCTGTGCCTCCGGACTCCCCTCCATTACTATTATTAACAGTTGGACATTCAACAACAGATTTCTGTATGGCCATATGCACGAAGAAAAAGTGGGAAATATCAAAATATGCTGACAAAAGTTAAAGACCATTAATGTGCATGATTTATCAACCTGTCAAAGTAAGAAAATGTTCTTTGTGTTTCATACAGGTTGGATTAAGGTCAGTCTGACTTTAAAAAAAAGGTAATGCAGTATGTGGGTGAAGGGTAGCTGGGGAGTTGGGATGGTGGGGGGGAGGGGGGGGGGTCATAAACCTTTTTTCACCTATCTGGGGGGGGGGGTCGGAAAAAAATCTGGTGAGACTGGGAGGGGGGTCGGAAAAATTTTGGGGACTCGTATGAAAATGTACCCGACCCCCCACCTGGTAATAAATGACTCGTCCCTAAATTCGGCCTCTTTCTGGAGCACCTTCCTTCACGTATTTCTTCTGGCATGACCAGTATCCTTTTCTTTTAAAACTAGCCTTAATAAGATGCCATAGATAAAACGCCAAGTGTGCGGTGCGTCGAAACACCACAGACCACCATAAACACAGCAAACCAGTTATAAAATACTTCAAACCACTTTATTTATTCAAAATACTGATTCAATTGGAATAAATTATCCTTTTAAATTTACTATCACGCGTCTTAGGTCATTATCTGTTGACTTAAGGTGATGGAAACCTAGTTACTTCCCCTATGCTTACCCTATGGCTACGCTTATACTGGGTGTATGATCTCAAATCTTGTAAGTCATATGAGTAAAACACTTGGTTAAGATGAATGGAAGAATTTTTCGGTAAGAGCAAGTGGAAACAAAATAAATCGGGCCGGAATGAAGGTGTGTGTGTTGGGGGGTGGGGGGGGGGGGCTCTTGGAGCCTCCCTAAGAAAATTCTGATTTTCAGGACTCTCGTAACAGCATTGTAGCTCTTTTACAATACAATTTAAGACATTTTTTGCCTTTCTTTCACCGCGACTTTTAGTCTATTTTGATACATATTTCATTAGAAACAGTGAATGTTACTTTAGTATCCAAAAGACTTGTGGGAGAAAGTACCAATAGTCTCCAATACTACCGATATTAGGAGGAGAACAGAATAAGCAAGTTGCTTTCGTTCCAAACCTAGTATATTTTGTATTATGTATGCGTTAAACCAATCTCCAATACTGAAAATCTGAACTAATACTGAAAATTTCATTTCTCATATAGTTAATGTAGGGAGAATAATCTTCCCAATTAAAACTGAAAACTTTCACCCATGCAGAATACTCTGAATACAGTCTACCAATCGTCTAAATGTAAAACACTTGGTTTAGCTGGATGCAAGAATGTTTTGGTAAGACTAGTGGTCATAAAATAAATCGAGGCGGTTTAAGGGGGCTCTCACTGGGGGGGGGGGGCGGGGGGCATTGGGTCCTCCCCAAGAATTTTTTCGATTTTCAGGACTCTCGTAACAGCATTCTAGCACTTTTATATGTAATTTAAGACATGTTTGCCTTTCTTTCACCATGACTTTTAGTCTTTTTTGATACACATTTCACTAGAAACAATGAATGTTACTGAAGTATCCAAAATACACCGAGCCGAGGTGGGGGTGGGGACTCTAATTAGGGGCTCTTGGGGCCTCCTCCCAAAAACTTTTGATTTAGTACATTCACATTAAGCTGTCATTTATCATGGTTAAAAAAACATGAATGTGACTTGAAGTCATTTCTCAGAGGACTATTTCGCACAGAGTTAAAACCGAGTCTTAAAAATACAATGGTCTAGAGGTCAGGTTCAAATTGATTGAACTGAGCGCCACTAGTAGTAGTAGTAGTATATAAGTTCTGCCACTTGAGGCACACCTCCAAACTGGAGTCTTCTTGAGTTTCTCTCACGGGGACTATATACAGGGACTAAGATGATGGTTGTCTCATCACTCTATTTACACTTTAAGATGACTGCTATTCTAAAACTTTAAATATTATAAAAACATTCTCGAGGCACTGTGTACTGCGATCATCTTTTCCGCCTTGGAATAAGGAAAGTCTCTTATATCTTTCTACATGCAGGGAATGGCAAAGACTAACGGATTGTCTCTCCAAAGCACGGAGTACTGTTTCATAACTTTCACTGCTAGTGCAGTCGAAGATGCCACTGCAGTCCAGGATCAGTTGTTCAACTGTATCAGAATCTATATGCGTGTTTAATAACCTTGTAGCAAGTCCCATTAGCCGATCCAGCATGGGTCTTCTAGCTTCCGCCAAGGATTCACATGACAGTAAGAAATGTTCCGTTGTTTCGTCATTGCTGTGACACATCATGCAGGTGCGGACGACTTAGTTTTGATTGAAACATGCCCTGTTTACTTGTAGGGTATAGGATCCCGTCACAAGTTTCAACTTTGTTTTCAACCGAGTCACATCCCTCACATCCCGGGTATGCTGTATCAGCCAATGCTTCTTGCCTGGGCTATAATCTTGGAAGTTGAGATACTGCAGAGATGGATAAAGGGAAGCCCTTTCCTTGGTTCTTGTACACCTGTAACCATTGACGCCCCTATTCACCGTGGCCTTCCATTTAGACTTTGTAGTGGGATCATCCAGTAGGGTCCAGGAATCAGGTAGATTATATTTTATAAGGAGCCTTCGGATGGCTATGTACCAGCTGCTACTGTCCATACCCTTTACAGAGAGCTGGCGCCTGGCGAGTCGCTTCTCTACTGTAGACTCCTCTAGCCTGGAAATGTTCCCAAACAATGGTAAGGCCCTCTTGTGAACAACTGCCTCAATAGGTATGGTGCCAGAAATGATATAGACTGCCGGATCTGCTACAGTTTCAGGGAGTGATAACACCTGCTTTATGAACTCCTTATATACCCTTTCCAGTTTGTCGATCAGAGTTTTATTGGGAAGGATCACTTCCAGACCATAAACAAGGACAGGTAAGACATAAGTATGGATTAGGTGAATTGACGTTTCAGGGTCTAAGCCGTTCTCACCATGGAGGCCAGCAGCCATGAGTCCATAGATTGTTCGACGTGCTTTCTTTATGTTTTCTTCAACGGCCGTGTCTTGGCTATTTGCTGATCTCATTATACCCATATGCATAGTCTCCTGCACCACCGGCATATTCTGCCCTTTCATAGTAATGGGCGCATCTTCCGGGTCTTGAGCCTTGATGTTCAGGAGAATCTCGAGTATCACACTCTTCACAGGCTGCAAGAGGTAATGCTCCAAGCAGCTATAATCTACAGCTATATTGATTAGTGACTGTAAATCGTCTCGTCTGTCTGAGGCTAGAACCATATCATCTGCACATGTCGGTGCAACACAGGGTATTTCCCCAACATGAGCTCCTATACCAGGTATCATAAGTCGATCAAGTAGGTTGTTCTCATAGAGTTTGTAAAGGTCTGTACTAAGTATACCCCCTTGGCGGACTCCCTGCTGGACTTTAAAGGCATCTGAATATGCACCCTTCCACTTGATTACTGACTCTGCGTCTTGATGTAAGGAATGAAGCAAGGTCCATGTAGCTCCCTCTACCCCTATGTGGAATAATTTTCGAGGTAAGCTTGCGTGGGAGACCACATCAAACGCAGACTTTACATCTATAAAGGCTACATATAGAGGCTTTCGGTGATCCCTGTATTCTGTAATAACTTCCTCGAGTATTAGTGAGCAAATCCACGTTGGAGGTTATTCTGTTTGTCTTCACTGTGCACCATCTTTTGGTACGGTTTACAGGTAAAGGTCTGTACTAAGTATACCCCCTTGGCGGACTCCCTGCTGGACTTGATGTAAGGAATGAAGCAAGGTCCATGTAGCTCCCTCTACCCCAATGTGGAATAATTTTCGAAGCTTGCGTGGGAGACCACATCAAACGCAGGTGGCTGCCCATGGAGACACCACTCAGTGTAAATAGAAGTAAAATTTTAGTGATGAGCACGGAACTTTTAAACATTGTTAGAACACTTTTAAGTTTTAACTGATTAATCTCAACACAAGACTTGTGGTGCCTCTGAATAGAAAGAGGGAGAATACTATCGACAAGACAAGACAGGTATAGGATTTTACCCAAGACTAGTTTAGTCTCAAAGCAGCTCTTATTTATTTAAATGTCTATCAGCTATATATCTTTAATCTTTTTCATAAATCATTGTAAATGATTTTAAAACTGTATAAATAAAATATAATAGTCCACCAAGTTTTATGATAAAAAGTACCAATTTATGTGAAACATACATCTCTAGGCTCGAGATTATTGTTGTTTGGTTGTTATGCTGTGACCTGTCGCGGGTGTAAATTGATATTTTGACAATAATGAATCTAATTCCACGTTGAAATTGTATTTGTTTCATTTGGTATATGAGCTATAAAATCTTTCTCTTAAAAAAACATGAGTTTTCAGCACTAATCTATAGTTCAAGTTAAACGGATAATTGGTTTAATTAAGCGGGCACCTGCCGTTTGCTAATTGGCAAGTATGAGTAGAAACATGAAAGCTTACTTGAAGTCCAGTGAGGGAACATACTATCCCCTTGCACCAAAGGTGACCACTGTTGGAAAGGATGGCTGTGACATCTTATTACAGGTACATTATTTTGTTGTTCATGTGGAACTTCTAATTGGGATGGTACGCAAACCTGACCCAAAATCTACACGGTAACTGGACATCTCGGCCCATAACAAACTCGGCCCATTGCAAACTCGGCCCATTACCAAGTCGTCCCACACAAACTCGGCCCATAACAAACTCGGCCCATACCTATAAAACTGCGGTATATGCTTTTGAAACATTTACTGGGTAACTGTTTTTGTCTTTATAAATATGATTTTTGTATTACGTACTCAGTAGTTTTTATATTTTCATAATAATAATAATAATAATAGTCTTTATTTTCAGAGGGTAACACATTTAGCAATAGCTAATCTTCCATGAGGCCCTCTAATACTAATTTTCTAACAATATATTGAAAACAAAAATTATGAAGATGAGCTGTACAAAAAGATAAACATGAACATTATAATATCCATACACACTAGCTCTCACATGTATTTTAACAAAACATCTGTCTAGAAATATGATTGAAAGAAAAAAAATATATGAAAGTGTACATAAATTACAAAATGGAACTGCGCGTTTACCAGGTGTGATCCAGTAACTTCCCTAGACATATACGGCCACAAGCAGATAGAGGTCGCAGGTGGGTTGCGAGTTTAGAATAACTATACACAATTTCCCCTGTGGTAATAGTGCATGATGCATCTATCAATGTTTGACTCAGATTTGGAGGTGAGGCACCAGAGAAATTATATTATTGTGTTAAATAATACGACAGACGGAGCGAACAATACCTCTTTTCTTAAACACGGGACTATTGTGTTTCGAAATACCGAAGTGCTCAAATTTACAAGCCTGCCAAGAGACTACTTCATGTAAGACCATAGGTTTGAAACAAAAAGGCTAATTTCTAGGATGCTAGCCACTGCTATCGTTTTTTTTTGTCCATTGGAGAGTGGCCAGTGGGGGAGACTGATAGGGGTCTCTTCCAGGACCTCACAGTCTGCCAGTTGGTGCATCTGTTTGGTTTGAAAAGGAACATCAAATACTTGTCCCTTGCAGAACGTATATAGCAGAGAACGAATGCCTTCATGCTCAGGCTGGTCTAGAGTTTCTTTTTTGTGCCTCTTTATCATGACAGCTGCAGTCAAGCAGATACCTTATAAAATGTGCGAACAGCGATGATCAAGATCAACCTGCTCCTCGCGGAGTCTTCGTACATACGATTTTACATCGACATTCTATGGATTCTGATGTGTTTGTATAGGGAAAACGCGTCTGAGAAGAAGTGCAGGCTGATTTTAGTCATTACTGTTCCCAAGAGCTATAACGCTCGTATATATATATATATTTTCCTGACAACGCTAAAACAGCCACCTATTTGCAAACCTACATCAAGCTGTTTGCAAGCCTGTCTTAAGCCAAATCGGTACACTGCCATGTTTTCCACCATTTTTGCAAAGGGAAGCAACTTTCTGTTTTCTTTTCACCAAATTTAGCACTTCCAAACTGGAATCAACACTTAGAGGAAAGAAGAGACAGTTCTTTTTCCTCTAAGGAGAGCCCCCCCCTCCCACCCCTACTGGAGAACGTTCTCTTAATTTCCTTTAAGGAAAGCCCAAAGCCCCCCCCCCTCCCAACCAATCCCCATTATCCATGTAGAAGAGAGGCAACAATGAAAGTGACAGACTTCCCCTTTGTGTATCCGTGCAGTAAGGTCAGAGCCTTTGCTGTACAGACAGACAGACAGACAGACAGATAGATAGATAGATAGATAGATAGATAGATAGATAGATAGATAGATAGGTAGAATTTAGTGTCTTCCATAAATGCGCTACGTCATGTATGCCGAGAAAGTAGACTAAATTTTCGAAAAATGCCCTTTTTCAACAAGTATATATGTAGAGCTATCTTGTCTAATTACATCAGTATTTGTTTACAAGTATATTAAATATAACCCTCAGCATGGGAGTGTTAATGAATTTATATATGGGCCGACTTGGTTATGGGCCGACTTGGTTATGTGCCGAGTTCCTTGGCCTACTTATCTTGACAATTTCTTTTATTTTAACACTATCTTCTGTGTGCAGTTATTATACAAATAAGTAATTATAAATAGGCATTGGCTGACATGTTTCTTCTGTGAGAAAACACTTTGTATACACTGCATAGCAGAACTATTTTAGTCTTATGGGCCGAGTTCGCTATGGGCCGAGTTTGTCATGGGCCGACAGTGTTATGGGCCGAGTTTGTTATGGGCCGAGATGTCCCGGAATCATCTACACCCATACAGGCCCTAGCTATACCTGTCTACCCCGACCATGCACTGCCCAGATTCTCTTCAGCCCTTGTTTAGAGGGTTAATTGTTATAATTACAAGTGAAGTAGAAGCTAGATACTTTATGGTTACAAAAAATTTGTTTATTTTATTTTTGTGAAAAAAAAGGTGGCAAAAGATCTATGTATAATATCTTCCATTAAAATGCTGACATGTTGAAAGTAGGTGCATCACATCATGTATGGTCTACAGTCAGGAATAATGTTCACGACAGTAGAAGGGCACAAATAAATGTAGGTTGCTTACTGGAACATATATCTTGCAAGCTAATCGTGCCGCCTTTTAATCAATTCTCTGTGAACTCTACTTGTAAACTGTGCTCAGTACGAGGTATGTTCGGAAAGTTCTGGGACTGAATGTGTTTCTTTTGAATGGCTCATTGTATTATAATAAAACTCAGTACGGATTTACTGCATCTATTATTGCACATCACTGCAAAATTTCGTCGCCATACATATAAAAAAAAAAAAAGTTATAATAAATTAAAAACATGTACCAACGGTTTGTCGGTGCAACCCGACATTAAAATTAATGACGTCAATGTCAGTTTTCACTCCTTCTCGAAATAGCGGCCATGTGCTTGCACGCACGTTCATGTCTTTTGACCCATAATGTGTAAACAGATTGAAACCATAGTTTATCAAATGATGAAATAATTGCCTGCACGTGGCAACGAAGGCTCTGGAGATCGTCGAAGCGGATTCCACGTAGCTGGGCTTTGATGGCCGGGAAAAACGCAAAATCAAGTGGCGCAAGGTCTGGGCTGTATGGGGCGTGCTTCAACCTGTGGATCCCGAGAACATCCTACTCCAACTCTGTATGCCATGTGCGCTGGGGCATTGTCTTGGTGTAGAAGAACATCAAGATGAGGTTTCCCGCGTTTTTGACGTAATACATGGCGTATGATATGAACACTATAGAAATAAATGAGGGTTGCTCCGCAAGAGCTTATATCGTGTTGCTATGGATACGATAATTTTAGAATGCATTGACGTAGACAAATGTCCGCTTGTAATGAAAATGAATATATATATTTCTTAACGTGACTGAAGTTTCAAAGCTCTATGTTTAAAAATAATAAAGTTATTTGTGCAGTCCGGGAACTTTCCGAACATACCTCATACCACCAGAGACTAGCCAGCATTTCATTGCCGAATGTGTTTTTCTCGAACAGTACGGAAAAGAGTACACCAAGAAGCTAGCAAACAGTGCAATTCTATCAGACAAGAATATTGTCCAGCTTCAAGACCCAGAAGATCTTACCCAGTTGACACTGGACTGTTCAGCTTGTATCGACATACAAGCTCTGGATTTTGAGAAGTTGGGGTTGCTGGAGCTGTATCCAAGGGAGTATATATACGCAATACATCTGAGACAGATTTCCAGGAATTGACAAGTTAAACAATACATAACCAGCAGTTCTGTGTGTAAATAAGTTACAGCACATGTACATTATTATCTCCAGTATTGCGCTCAACTCTTAAAAAAAAGAACCTTCAGTATCAATTTTACCTCATATGAGGGTGCGCTGAATATAAATAAGCGGTTGATCTCTAATAAACAATAATTATACCTTAGTAGCCTTCACAGACACAGTATCATGTCCAGTGGTAAGGTAGTAATATTACTACTAAGTACTAGAGGAGGTTTGAAACACCATGCAAATGATTGGGAAGGCTCAGACTTCCTTTGAAGGGGTGTATGCCACAGTTATTACAAGGCAGCGTAATTGTTTGCCTATGGATCTGCGACAGCATGTTGCTGGTCTCTGACACCCTAGGAAGATTAGACTAAGTCTGTTTTGGTTCAGTCTGCGTGCTGCAGTTCCTTCTCTGGGCACTCTGGTTCTTCAGTAGCATCCAAATACAGACTGAATAGTAGACTGACACTGGGGATTTCCCTGCCTATCTGAACTCAGGGCAAGGGGCCTTTGAATTTGGGAAAAACAGCAAATCATAGAAATTAGAAAAATTTGATTGGATGATGAAAACAAGATCTCTGTTTTAATTCTGTTAAAATCATAGCAAAGTACTTTGAAATATTAGAATTATTCAAGAGTAATTGCAGTACTTTGAAATATTAGAATTATTCAAGAGTAATTGCTACAACTGTGAATGTTAACATCAGTATCTTTGGTCTTTTTGGTCTGATTTTCATAAAATTTTCACTTAAGTTTAGAACTTAATGAGAAATACGAAAAGATTTTCTTTTATATTTTGGGAAATTTTAACTCTAAATTGGAAAAAATTGGGGTCCATATTCAGCCCCAAATTTGACCCAGGGAAATCCCTGGACACAACTGTTTATGACTGGCAATTATAAGGTTAAAAGTACTGTACAAAGGCAAAGATGATTGGGTTTGGGAACTGACACAACTGAATCCAACATCCTGCTAAAACTACATTAAACCCCTCAGGTTCTTGATTTTTTTTTTATTTTGAATATATATTCCATATGATTTAATTTCACTTTTTGTTTCATTGTTTTTTTTTTCTTGTTTTTTTATTCTGTTTATTGTTTTATGTCATATTGATTCTGTCCGCTTAAGATGCATGGATGGCTTAATTGTTTATTGATTTCTGTTAAGGCTTTTAACCAGTCTCTTAATTGAATAATTCAATGAGGCAATCATTGTTATTGCTGTATGATTAATTAATTAGTCAATATACTGTTTTTTTCTGTAATGAGAGCACCTTCCTTATAAGGGCACACTAACTTTTGGCCAGAAAAGTTTTCTTCTTAATGTTAAAGACTAGATTTACTGTATTCAACCTAATTACAGCATATGTCCCAATAAGCACACATCACAAGCAATCCTAAGGCATATGCACATAAGAACAGTATTTCTTATACATGTATAATAAATGTCCGAGGGGTGGGGGGGGGGGGGGCATTGCACTTTCCAAGTTCTATAACTGATACTCCTCAGGCATATTTTTGGCACCAGGTGTGTGCAGCCATGGTTACATACCGCTGAGCCACTTGGGGAACATCGTTACGAGACTTGGAACAGAACAGAATAATTTTGGCAATAAAAATATATTTTGGTGGTCCTGAGTCTATCTTCAAGTGATATTTTTTGGTCAGTTTGCTGAAAATGTGACAAGGGGGTGTTTTTAGGGGGCATTTGCTGGAAGAAATACAGTTTTTATTTACTGGGGTATCCCTTTATTTACAAGAGCTGATTGTTATTTAATATTTTAGGTTCCACTTACAAAGCTTCTTCACTTTTCTTGACTATAGCAGGGATGAATCTCATAATCTGGCTCATAATTTTATGAAAGAAAAATATCTTGTGTTGCCAAAATTTGTGAGAAATTTTCCAGATTTTTGGCAAAAATTAGAGCAAATCTCTCAAAATCTTGCTGGAAAAAGACCTCTGCAGCTTTTCTCCAGTGCTTCAACTTTCAAATTCTGTTTCCAATCCATGAGATATGATAGGAAGAAATTTACAACAGGTTTGCAGCCATTCTGAAAAGTTCAGGCATACATTGTACTAAAAAGCTTAAATTAGGTATACAGATTTTTATTAAAACATGCAGACATTTAAGGTGTATGGGTACCCCACCATGTTTTTTCTGTCATGTTTTCAAAGGGAAACAACTTTTCTATCTTCCTGTTTGCTTCCTTGGATGACAAAGCCATTTCAAAATGGGGTCTTCTCTGAAAGGAAAGAATTTGCTCCTGAAGGAGTCAACCCCCATCAGTAAGGGAGGCAATATTGAAAATTACAGAGTTGTTTCCCCTGAAAGTGTACCCATTCCATTTAAGCACACAGAAGAGACCCAAAACTGACAATAAAAAGGCTGCTCCATTCATCCATTACATAACCCATGTCTATAGCACTTTTATTAGTGAAAGATTGATAAATACTGGGGGGGTGGGGGGGGGGGGGGGGGGGGGGGGGAGGAGGATCCAGGAATTTTGGTTAGGGGGTTCAAAAAAGCTGAAGGAGGTTTGATTGTGCAGTTGGACCAATTTGCCCTGAAATTCCCCATGAAAATGAAATAATTTAGGCTAAAGAGTGGTTCATTTGAACCCCTTCTGGATCCGCCACTGCAGTAGGTCATGTTAGCAAAGTATTTTGTGTTCTTATGTTTCATTGGTGTTTTTCTTCTATTCCAGACTGGTGGTATAGACCAACAACATGCAATAATAGAATATAGTGATCAGGAAGACTGTTATGTGCTACAAGATCTTAATACAGCACAGGGTACCTACGTCAACGATGTTCGTGTTCAAAATGCGGCTGTTCGGCTTGCCCCTGGGGACGTCATTAGATTTGGGTTTGGAGGCACACCATATGAACTTAACATAGAAAATCCTCCTCCTGTAAGTATGATATAAGTTGTATGAATACTACCTCGACTTGGTTGCCATTTATACCTGGTATACCTGGACATTTCATATTACAAATTTAAAGTCCTCAAAAGAACCCGGTATTCACTGCTGCTAGGGGTGGTTGGGTGGTGCGATGGTGCTGGGTATAACTTCCAGTGTCGGGGCGTCCTACTGATTTGGATAATAGTAGGGCAAGTGCCTACTGTGCTTGCAGTTGGTGCGGGTGGGGGTTGTCATTTCTCTTTTCTTTCTCCCTCTCTTTGGGAGACGGCCCGATATAGACTGAAATACTGTCTCAAAGGGCCGTTAAACCCATAACAACCAACCAACCAACCAACCAATCACTGCTGCTAATGTTCCAAGTTTGATTCCTGATTTAGCAGTTCTGATTAGGATCTCCAATTTCATACCCCGAACTTACTCAGTATGTCAGGGGGTATATAGCTCACTTGCTCCAGTGGAGTTTATAAAACATACCCATGACAAGTGAATGTTTTTGTCTAGATAATATGAAGCTGGTTTAGTCCAGAAAATAAATGAGTGAGATGTTTGAATTTGAAGTTCCAGTTGTGGGAGGTACTTTTTAGTGATAGTTTCTGAATTATCTCTGACGTCTCAGAAATTTCGTCACTTTAAAGAAAATTATTTTAAGGAATGATTGAAATACATGATTTTTTGACTTGTTGCCAAAGTCAGTCAGGGTCCAGTTAAATTAGAAACTTTTCCACTAATGAGGATTAATTATGGCTGGGCTAAGATGTTCTAAGCTTGTAAGGGGAGATTTGACCTTCATTGGGAAAGGAGAGAAATTTATGGCAGAGTTGCTTCCCCTGAGAGTGTACCCATTTGAATTTAATGAGACAAATGCTAAACAGCATGCACAAACATAATCTCACAGTTCTGGTACCCTCTCTGAGGCATTAAGAAATTTTATAACAGATTAATTAGCTAATAGCACAGTTAAAGGTGTGTGGGTACCCCTTCATGTTTTCCACCATTTTCCAAAGAGAAACAACTTTTGTGACATTTTCTTTGCTGTCCAAGACTAAGAAACCCTTGAGGAAAGGGGTCAACTCTTAAAGGAAAGAATTTACTTCCCAAGAAAGTAAATTAATATTAACCACTTGTTTGCCTACTAATCAATATGCTTGATTAACTGATTTCACAGCATCTCTGCATCATTGTTGTATACCCATTGTGAGACAGAACATTTTACATTATGGCCCCCTTCTGTCTGTCCGTTTATCTGTTACCATAATTCTGCTCCATATCTCCAAAACCCCTGGAAGGATGTCCTTGATACTGTTGACCATATCAAGATGGTGTGTGGAATTTACCTTTTGAACAATTTCTAACAAAGCTAAAACTCACTGTTAGAGGTCGAAGTTCTAAAGATAACATTTTGTGGCTGCTCCATATCTAAAATTTTTATGCCCCCAATTTCGGAGAAATTGTGGGGGCATATTGGTTTGGGCCTGTCCGTCTGTCTGTCTGTCCGTCTGTCCGTCTGTCATATCAAGAACCGTAAGAGCTAGGAGCTTGAAACTTTATACACATGATCAGTATGAAAAATAAGCGAACATGTGTTTTTTCTTTTTTCCGCGGGTCACATATTTCAAGAGTTATGCCCCTTTTTCGACTTAGCCTGCGGAACCTTGTGAACAAAATATCTCAAGAACCCCTGATGCTAGGATCATGAGGTTTTGCAGGATGAGAATGCCCAAGGTGTAGATGACCTGATTAACTTTTGAAACAAATTCGTGAATTTTTGACCGAGTTATGCCCCTTTTTCAACTTAGTGCATTGTAAGCCTATGGAACCTTGTGAACAAAATATCTCAAGAACCCCTGAAGCTAGGAGCATGATTTTTTGCAGGAAGATACTGCCTGTGGTGTAGATGACCTGATTAACTTTTGAAAAATATTCGTGAATTTTGGATCGAGTTATTCCCCTTTTTCGACTTAGTGCATTGAGGCCTATGGTACAAAGGTACCCTTACATTTAGTCAAGAACAATAAGAGCTAGGAACTTGAAACTTTATACACATGATCAGTATGGAAAATAAGCAGACCCGTATTTTTTTATTTTTCCGCCGGCAATGTATTTCCAGAGTTATGCCCCTTTTTCGACTTAGCCTGTGGAACCTTGTGAACAAAATATCTCAAGAACCCCTGATGCTAGGATCATGAGGCTTTGCAAGATGAGAATGCCCAAGGTGTAGATGACCTGATTAACTTTTGAAACAAATTCGTGAATTTTTGACCGAGTTATGCCCCTTTTTCGACTTAGTGCATTGTAAGCCTATGGAACCTTGTGAACAAAATATCTCAAGAACCCCTGAAGCTAGGAGCATGATTATTTGCAGGAAGATACTGCCTGTGGTGTAGATGACCTGATTAACTTTTGAAAAATATTCGTGAATTTTTGATTGAGTTATTCCCCTTTTTCGACTTAGGCCATTGAGGCCTATGGTACAAAGGTACCTTTACATATAGTCAAGAACAATAAGAGCTAGGAACTTGAAACTTTATACACATGATCAGTATGGAAAATAAGCAGACCCGTATTTTTAGCTCACCTGAGCACGAAGTGCTCAGGGTGAGCTTTTGGGATACCCTGATGTCCGTCGTCCGTCGTACGTCCGGACAGACGTCCGGACGTCCGGACGTCCGTCAACTTTTGCTTGTGTACACTCTAGCCGGCACAGTTTCGATCCAATCTTTATGAAACTTTATCAGAATGTTAGTCTTTATAAAATCTAGGCCAAGTTCGAAACTGGGTCATGTCGGGTCAAAAACTAGGTCACTAGGTCAAATCTTAGAAAAACCTTGTGTACGCTCTAGAGGGCACAGTTTTCATCCAAAGTTCATGAAACTTTGTCAGAATGTTTATCCGAATAGTTTCTAGGACAAGTTCGAAACTGGGTCACGTCGGGTTTAAAACTAGGTCACTAGGTCAAATCATAGAAAAACCTTGTGTACGCTCTAGAGGACACAGTTTTGATTCCATCTTTATGAAACTTTGTCAGAATCTTTATCTCCATAAAATCTAGGCCAAGTTCGAAACTGGGTCATGTCGGGTCAAAAACTAGGTCACTAGGTCAAATCATAGAAAAACCTTGTGTACGCTCTAGAGGGCACAGTTTTCATCCAAAGTTCATGAAACTTTGTCAGAATGTTTATCCTCATAGTGTCTAGGACAAGTTCGAAACTGGGTCACGTCGGGTCTAAAACTAGGTCACTAGGTCAAATCATAGAAAAACCTTGTGTACACTCTAGAGGACACAGTTTTGATCCAATCTTTATGAAACTTTGTCAGAATGTTTATCTCTATAAACTCTAGGCCAAGTTCGAAACTGGGTCATGTCGGGTCAAAAACTAGGTCACTAGGTCAAATCTTAGAGAAACCTTGTGTACGCTCTAGAAGGCACAGTTTTGATCCAAAGTTCATGAAACTTAATCAGAAAGTTTATCCTTATAATATCTAGGATAAGTTTGAAACTGGGTCACGTCGGGTCAAAAACTAGGTCACTAGGTCAAATCATAGAAAAAACCTTGTGTATGCTCTAGAGGACACAGTTTGATCCAATCTTTATGAAACATTGTCAGAATGTTTATCTTCATAAACTCTAGGCCAAGTTCGAAACTGGGTCTTGTTGGGCCAAAAACTAGGTCACTAGGTCAAATCTTAGAAAAGCCTTGTGTACACTCTACAAGGCACAGTTTTGATCCAAAGTTCATGAAACTTTGTCAGAATGTTTATCCTCATAACATGTAGGACAAGTTTGAAACTGGGTCATGTCAGGTCAAAAACTAGGTCACTAGGTCAAATCATAGAAAAACCTTGTGTACGCTGTAGAGGACACAGTTTTGATCTTATCTTTATGAAACTTTGTCAGAATGTTTACTTCCATAAACTCTCGGCCAAAGTTGAAAGTAGATCATGTCGGATCAAAAACAAGGTCACTAGGTCAAATCATAGAAAAACCTTGTGTACGCTCTAGAGGACACAGTTTTGATCCTAAGTTCATGAAACTTTGTCAGAATGTTTATCCTCATATTATGTAGGATAAGTTTGAAACTGGGTCATGTCGGGTCAAAAACTTGGTCACTAGGTCAAATCTTAGAAAAACCTTGTGTACGCTCTAGAAGGCACAGTTTTCATCCAAAGTTCATGAACCTTTGTCAGAATGTTTATCCTCATAGTGTCTAGGACAAGTTCGAAACTGGGTCACGTCGGGTCTAAAACTAGGTCACTAAGTCAAATCATAGAAAAACCTTGTGTACACTCTAGAGGACACAGTTTTGATCCAATCTTTATGAAACTTTGTCAGAATGTTTATCTCTATAAACTCTAGGCCAAGTTTGAAACTGGGTCATGTCGGGTCAAAAACTAGGTCACTAGGTCAAATCTTAGAAAAACCTTGTGTACGCTCTAGAAGGCACAGTTTTGATCCAAAGTTCATGAAACTTAATCAGAAAGTTTATCCTTATAATATCTAGGATAAGTTTGAAACTGGGTCACGTCGGGTCAAAAACTAGGTCACTAGGTCAAATCATAGAAAAAACCTTGTGTATGCTCTAGAGGACACAGTTTTGATCCAATCTTTATGAAACATTGTCAGAATATTTATCTTCATAAACTCTAGGCCAAGTTTGAAACTGGGTCATGTCGGGTCAAAAACTAGGTCACTAGGTCAAATCTTAGAAAAACCTTGTGTACGCTCTAGAAGGCACAGTTTTGATCCAAAGTTCATGAAACTTTGTCAGAATGTTTATCCTGATAACATGTAGGACAAGTTTGAAACTGGGTCATGTCAGGTCAAAAACTAGGTCACTAGGTCAAATCATAGAAAAACCTTGTGTACGCTGTAGAGACACAGTTTTGATCTAATCTTTATGAAACTTTGTCAGAATGTTTACTTCCATAAACTCTCGTCCAAAGTTGAAAGTAGATCATGTCGGATCAAAAACAAGGTCACTAGGTCAAATCATAGAAAAACCTTGTGTACGCTCTAGAGGACACAGTTTTGATCCTAAGTTCATGAAACTTTGTCAGAATGTTTATCCTCATAATATCTAGAACAAGTTTGAAACTGGGTCATGTCTGGTCAAAAACTAGGTCACTAGGTCAAATCATAGAAAAACCTTGTGTACGCTCTAGAGGACACAATTTTGATCCAATCTTTATGAAACATTGTCAGAATGTTTATCTCCACAAACTCTAGGCCAAGTTTGAAAGTAGGTCATGTCGAGTCATAAACTAGGTCACTAGGTCAAATCTTAGAAAAACCTTGTGTGCGCTCTAGAAGGCACAGTTTTGATTCAAAGTTCATGAAACTTTGTCAGAATGTTTATCCTCATAATATGTAGGACAAGTTTGAAACTGGGTCATGTCGGGTCGAAAACTAGGTCACTAGGTCAAATCATAGAAAAACCTTGTGTACGCTCTAGAGGACACAGTTTTGATCTAATCTTTATGAAACTTTGTCAGAATGTTTATCTTCATAAACTCTCAGCCAAGTTTGAAAGTAGGTCATGTCGGGTAAAAAACTAGGTCACTAGGTCAAATCTTAGAAAAATGTTGTGTAAGCACTAGAAGGCATAGTTTCGATCCAATCTTCATGAAACTATGTCAAAATGTTTATTGTCAATATATCTAAGCCCCCTATGAAACTGAGTCATGTCGGCTCAAGGTCAAATCTTAGAAAAACTTTGTGTACACCCTAGAGGGCACAGTTTTGATCCAATCTTCATGAAACTCTGTCAGAATGTTTATCTTAATGAAATCTAGGTAAAGTTTGAAACTGGGTCGTGTCAGGTCAAAAACTTGGTCACTAGGTCAAATATAAGAACGACCTTGTATACGCTCCAGAGGGCACAGTTTTGATCCAATCTCAATGAAACTGTGTCAGAATGTTTATTTCTACAATATCCAGGCCAAGTTTGAAACTGGGTCATGTCGGGTCAAAAACTAGGTCAAATGTTAATATGGTAAAAACTCTTATAAATCTTCACCAGAGCCAGTGAACTGATTAATGCTCAGGTGAGCGATTCAGGGCCACCATGGCCCTCTTGTTTTATTTTTCCGCCGGCAATGTATTTCCAGAGTTATGCCCCTTTTTTGACTTAGCCTGTGGAACCTTGTGAACAAAATATCTCAAGAACCCCTGATGCTAGGATCATGAGGCTTTGCAAGATGAGAATGCCCAAGGTGTAGATGACCTGATTAACTTTTGAAACAAATTCTTGAATTTTTGACCGAGTTATGCCCCGTTTTCGACTTAGTGCATTGTAAGCCGATGGAACCTTGTGAACAAAATATCTCAAGAACCCCTGAAGCTAGGAGCATGAATATTTGCAGGAAGATACTGCCTGAGGTGTAGATGACCTGATTAACTTTTGAAAAAAATTCGTGAATTTTTGATCGAGTTATTCCCCTTTTTCGACTTAGTGCATTGAGGCCTATGGTACAAAGGTACCCTTACATGTAGTCAAGAACAATAAGAGCTAGGAACTTGAAACTTTATACACATGATCAGTATGGAAAATAAGCAGACCTGTATTTTTTTATTTTTCCGCAGGCAATGTATTTCCAGAATTATTCCCCATTTTACGACTTAGCCTGTGGAACCTTGTGAACAAAATATCTCAAGAACCCCTGATGCTAGGATCATGAGGTTTTGCAGGATGAGAACGCCCAAGGTGTAGATGACCTGATTAACTTTTGAAACAAATTCGTGAATTTTTGACAAAGTTATGCCCTTTTTTCTGCCGGTCATGTATTTCCAGAGTTATGCCCCTTTTTCGACTTAGCCTGTGGAAACTTGTGAACAAAATATCTCAAGAACCCCTGATGCTAGGATCATGAGGTTTTGCAGGATGAGAATGCCCAAGGTGTAGATGACCTGATTAACTTTTGAAACAAATTCGTGAATTTTTGACAAAGTTATGCCCCTTTTTCGACTTAGTGCATTGTAAGCCTATGGAACCTTGTGAACAAAATATCTCAAGAACCCCTGATGTTAGGAGCATGATCTTTTGCAGGAAGATACTGCCTATGGTGTAGATGACCTGATTAACTTTTGAAAAGAAATCATGAATTTTTGATTGAGTTATGCCCCTTTTTCGACTTAGTGCATTGTAAGCCTATGGTACAAAGGTACAAGCATTATTGGATGAACCTTCTCTAGAGACAAGCATATGGTTGGGGGCATAGTGTTTCATAAACACATTTTCTAGTTTTGTAAGATTTCAAAGTGAAAGTTTGTACACTATCAGACTATGTGCAGAGAAAAAGAATCATTATCCCACTTCCAGTTTGATGGAATTATGCATAATCAGCCCTTTTGTATTTTTTGTACGGTGATTTTGTATGGGCTTTGTGTCCACTCCATATCTTTTAAATCATTTTTGATTTAGACCTCAAAATATGTAAAATTATCAAGTAAGATCAGACGATATGCAGAAAGTATAAAAATATTAAGCTAAATGTCCTTATTTGTATCTTACAATAATTTTATATCTGCTCTCTAATTGTAAAACTATAAATTTTGAAACTTTGCATAAATGTAAAACATCAGCAGCAGAACATCATATATCGTGTTCATTTGTGCATAAATCTATTTGTCTGTCAATCAACTTTTTTTTATCTCAACAGAATGCATGTCACCTTAATGCTTGGAAAGATTTTCTTGAAACTCTAGTCAAATGTTCAACCTACGAAGTCAATGTACAAAATCCAGATTTTATCAGTGTACTGTGTAGGGCAGAAGTTAGAGCCATGCTTCAAAGTTATATTTTGAAAAGTAATATTTCATGTCTGCTCAAAATCCTTGAAAACCTTTTAAGATTTCTTCATAGACTTTTGTACAACTGTAAACCACCATCAGAGGATGTGCGGAGAAAAAGAACCAGTGAGTGAGTTTCTGATTTTGACAGAAATATGATCCTTTATATATTTCGGGAATACTCACTCCCTTTCTTTAAAAAGAAAAGATTTTGCTTAAATTTGAAACTTTATAAAAAGTACAAAAGCACCATCAGAAGATGTAGAAAAAGTACCAATGCATGTATTTGTAGTTTTGACAGAATTATAACTGTAGATGTATTACTTTTATAGGTGATATAGTTGTATGCCTGCAGTTACTGACAAAGTTCTAATTGTTTATTGGTTTTTTTTCCTACAATAAAGTCCCATGAGCATATAATACCTTGCTTACTGGAGCTCCTGTTGAATTTTATGATCCAGCTGGTAGTAAAGTTACAAAAAGTAATTTGAGCCACGACACGAGAAAACCAACAATGTGGTTGTGCGCCCTGCATCCGCCCAGTCTGGTCAGACTCTTCGCTAAGTACTTAAAAGGTAGCTACGGGACTGAGCTAGCTCCATGCGGACAGCGAAGACTCTGATCAAACTGGGCGGATGCCCAGGTTGATCTGAGTCTGCACTGGGCGCAAAACCACATTGTTGGTTTTCTCGTGTTTGTGGCTCATTTGTTTGTTACAAGTCTACACTTTCCTATGAATTGATTAATTGTAACGGTTGCAATTAAGATCATAGCATATAATAATTAGTGTATGTAAAGGGACAATAGGGCATAGTTTCAAGTTTTCATTACTGATTTACCTGAATTGATTGTAGACATACATCATGGGCAAGTCATTTCTAGAGATGCAAAAGTCACAACAAGTATGTATTTTACTAACAGATACCTTTCTTTCATATATCACTCTGTTGTAACACCTTGTTTGTCTTCTTAAGGGAATCAGGCTTTAATATTTTTAAAGAAGTTTGTATTTTTCTTTTACGATGCATGTGATAAACAAGCAAAAAGATAAACCAAACAAAACAGTTTTCCATTTATGATAATGTACTAACAAGAAGAAATAAGAGGATAACTGTATTGAAAATTATCATTTGGGGAGATAAAGTAATGGGTTTATTGTCCAAAATTTTGTTTTACAGAAACTCTTCAGCAGAGGCGTTTTTAGCATTAAAATGAAATTTTCAACCATAAAATGGATAGATTGCATTCCTATTTGGAATGCAGTTATTTTCATTCTAATGCACTTTTTCATATTTTACCTGTCAAAGTGTATTGCTTTGCACCCAAAGCAAATGCTTTCAGCAAGGCAGCCAATGAGAACAACTTTCAAGCTCCGACAACATGTTACAGTATATCCTGTCACCAATTTTTGACTTTATTGTTATATTCTTAAGTGCATGAGAATAACATTCAGCATTACAGATGTATCATATTTTTTTATATGCATGGTTTTGTTTAAATTTATGCATGTTTTATTTATAATTGAGGCTGTGGACTCACAAAATGGATGGAATTCACCACAATAAATTGTTCTTTTCTACATGGTTCATATAATTATTAACCTTTAAAGTGCCGAATGGCAGACAACAAAATTTACATCTGCAAATTTTCAAAAAAAAAAAAATGTTTTCAAGACCAGAGTACAAACTGTGTAGATCCAGATGAGGCAACTCATTGTGAGTCACCTCACTTGTATCTATGCTGTTTGCTAATTCAACCAGTTTCATTTTTGGCCATTTAAGTGTTAATTTATTTGTAAGGTGAGTAGTTTCAATGTTGCCATTGCAGTCATGAGATTAATTGTTGCGGCAGCATAAAATTGAGCCACATCATGTGACTTCCAACAATGTGGCATTTTTGTCATGTGATATTCAGATCATCCATCTCATTCATATAGGGTAATCAGAGACTTCACTGTTGGCTGTATGGCTTGGGCCACTTCTATAGAAGGCTGATGTGACAAGCAAAGGCTCTGATCAGACTGCACTTATGTGCAGTCTGATCAGAACCTTTGCTTGTCACCAGTGCTACATTGTTGGAAATCACATGATGTGGATCAGTTGTATGTAGTATAATTCTGCAAATGTCAGGCAGACACAGGGGCGTAGCTAGGGGCGTTTAGTCTGTACGCAAAATTATGCTTTATACTCACTGAGGGCAATGATAGGGAGTTAATCCGCTAAGATATATCAAATTTTCTGTCTGTTGGCAGTTAGCATTAAAATTATGCCCAATTAACAACTTTTCTGCATGAAAATACGCAGGTGTGTGTTGAAATTTTGTCAATTTGACAAAATTTCAATACGCACCTGCGTATTTGCGTATAGGTAGCTACGCCCTTGAGACAGACAAACTGTGTCTTACCGTTTGTTCCTGAAATGGAAGTAAATCATCATCGCTGCTAGGGATACATAGATCTATATGACATGTAAAGTAATATGTGGATAATTCCATCTATCATTAATTGTTTGATAAGCCATTTAGACCATTATTGTTACTCTGTGCTGGTGAAGGGCTATAGCTCTAGAAAATGGTTTGAATGGTGGCTTTAAATCTACTGGTTTCATTGCTGATACTTTTTGACTTTGTTCAACCACAGGTGCTTGAAGTTCTATGCTATGAAACATATCTCAATGCCGCTAAACATCTATTTATAGATGTAGGCTATGAGCCATTTTGAAGAAATGGCCAGGTGTGCAAGCTTGTGTTCGACTCCATTACGGTCTCCAATTTCCGGTGTATCAACGTCGCACAGCAACGTCAACAGGTTCTATTACGGGAAAAATAAAGTGATTCTGCGGATAACGATCTTCTTAAATGTAAAGCTTCCTACTCTGTCCTATCATCAAACAACAAATTCGCCGATCAGACTGTACCGATGTGCAAGCTAATCTGCATCTTTGTTGTTCGGAAAGTCAGCACATGTAGGCCTCAGTCAACATATGAAATTTTACGCCAACGTTATTGCGTAGTTTTGACGTTGTTGACACGAACGTCATGACGTCATTTTCATCATGTTTGTTTCAAGTTTTCACTCGTTAGAAACGTTTGGTTCAAAATTAGAACAAACCTAATATTGTAAATACATGGAAACGGTGATATACAACGACATTGGTCATATCTAAAAGAGTAATTGAATGATTTCGCTGATGTGTGATTTTCAAAGCGGACAAGCACATGCTCAACTTTGGCGCAGCACAGTAAACCGGAAACTGGACACCGTAATGGCGTCAAGATTTTCAGGCAAATTTTGAATTCAGGATTACAGCACCGCATTAACCATAACTGAACAAATTTATCATGTTTATAGATACATTTTGAAACGATGTTTACAGGTAAGAAGTTTGCTTTTGTTGGGGTGTTTCTAACTGGCAGTTTTAGCAGTCAAAAAATCGAGGCACTTTTGCTTGCATACCTGGCCATTTCTTACGAAATGACCTATAGACTGCGTCAAGTATAAAGGGTTTTGAGGGTTTGTTTTAGCATAGAATTTCAAGCGCCTGTGGTTCAACTTAACTCTTAAAAGACAACAGAAAGCAGAAAACAAAATTTGAAATCAGCAAATTTCAGTTTTTTTTTTTCATTTTTGGGGATATAAGTGTTAAAGACATGGATTGTTTTAAAGTAGAATCTTTCAAATAGTTTATCTGAAATTTTTGTAAAACACTATTATTATTGAGCAGGTGCATTGCTTATACCCTAGCCCCATTGGCAAAATGCTTCGTTTCCATGGGAAGCCAATACTCTTCAGTTAAAGTTGTTTCCCTTGTCAAAACATGGCAGCCAGACCATGGTGGAATATACACTGCAAGACAGATTTTGTCCCAGTATGGCTCATTAATCCATTTAGTTATATGAATATTGGTAAATCCTGTCGTAAAAAATCTAAAAAATGAGATACCTAACGTAATGGAACAAAAATGGAACAGTTTGGCTTCAGACAGCAGTAATTGTGTCTAAAAGATGCAGATGGAATGTCAAACAGTGTAGACCCAGATCAGACTGCTCCTGATGGAGCAGTCTGATCTGGGTCTGCACTGCTTGCCCTGACCCAGTATATAGAATTTTTATGGCCTTTGAAGTACTTGCATAAATACACTAGACTATTGAAAAGAAAAATTTTGTGAGCTTTTATTTATTCTTGCTACTGGTTTGTTAACATTTCAAATTCATACAGTCATTTGTACTTACAGGCATTGGTAGGTAGCTATTGGAGACTTCCAACATATAAATAGTGATCTGACTCTTTTTCCCTGTAGTGCAATGAATGTAGCAGATTGAGATAATTTTCTCGAAGTATGGATGGATGATTTGCAATTTTACATCCTTTTATACAATATTTCAGTCATATTAAGATGATGGGTTGGTGATAATGGACGGCTGTGTGCAATGGAACCTCATTTATGATTGAAAAGATTCCTGCCTACAGTGGAGCTCAAACCTGGGACTGCTAGCTCAGCAGGCCAGTGCTTAACCTACTGAGCTACCTGAGCTCCATAATTTCTTGATCTTAGCCAGTATCAGTAACTATGCATCACATGTGAACATTTCGGCACAATATATCTTAGTAAAATAATCAGAAAGTGATTGTAGTCAGATTCCACCGTAACAGATAACATGCTAAAATACATTTTTTTTATAAGAATCTTTTCAACCTGACATCTGGATCGCAAGCCCCAGTCTCGATCAGTCCCTTAAGTGCTGGCCTGCTAGTTGTCCTGGGTTTGAGACCCATTGGCGGTGGAAATCTTTCCAACAGTAAACAGGAATGATCCATCTTACCTGACAGCTCTGAAATAGATTAAATTGACGAATAGCGATTGGTTGAAATAAAATGAGAAAACTATCTGGATTTCATCACGTGATTGCAGGACTCAGTATTGACTTTTTTACTGGCTCACAATTTGGCTGCTTTGCATATATTCCTTTGAATTTAGCTGTTTAATTAATTATTATCTAAAACATTTTTTTTAAATAAAAATTCACCCTGGTTTATGATATGACAAGATGACAAGTAGCATATGAGCTCATATGAGCTCTTTGATATGTGAATTATGTAACAAAATTTAGTAAAAAAACTTTATTTGGAAATGGTGAAATGGGGAGTGAGTATTCTTAAAAGTTACAAGTTTTTGTGTATAAACTAAGAAAAAGCAAAGTTTCCTCAGCTTATCTGAGCGATAATTCCCCAGGCAGTCATGCCAAAACATTGGATAATGCATATTACTTTGAAGTTGATTGTCATATTATCTTCTTTTTTTTTTTAATTTCCCGACCAATATTGATTGTCATATCTTCACGTTGACAGGCTTCCCTTTTGACAAGGAAAATGAGCAATGACATGCACAAATGGTGCAGATTGCATATAGTCCAACAAAAAAGGCCAGCCTGCATAATCATGCAGTCTGGTTGGGACCTTGACTGTTTGCACACTCCATGTATGGACCTACAGGCCTAAAATGAAGACTCTAACTCGACTGCGTGGATTCACAGACTGGTTTGACTTTTCGCTGTTTTCAAATATCTAAAGCCACTTTTTTGCATGACGATGCTCAGATTATCATAAGACAACACAGGAATTTATTGGTGTTTGCACATGTCTGCTAACTTCATTATCAGTTCTGCATTAGATATTTATAAACGATCTTTATTAAGTCTTCTTTTCAGTGAAATATTTAATTAACTTCCAAAGTGAATGAAACTTTTTCTTATAATCTGGAACAATTAATCCATTTAATCTTATGATATCAGAAAATTAGTTTAGAGAGGTCAGTCAGTGAGTGGCACAACGTCTAGCCTCTGCTAGATTTAAACTGAATCAAATACCATATTAATCATATTAAACACCCCGGGGGTGTTGTCTTTTGTGAAAGGGGGGAGTTTTTTAGAGCCTAAAGTGTAGTAAATCAGTCACTGCCAAAATATCTCTAATCTCTAAGAAGCAATATAGAAAGGTGATGGGTCACTTCAAAGGAAACAACTTTACTGTTTTGCATCCCTTTTTAGTAGGGGTCAACTCTTAAAAGAAAGAATTTGCTCTGTCCTTTAAGAGCAGACCCCATTTCAAAGAGCTACCTTATCCTGCTAAGCAAACAGGAATTCATGCAACAGATTATTACATTATTTTCTGAAAAAGTGCAGGGGGGCATTTATTAGAGCAGGGGCATTTATTATGATTAATATGGTAACCATTAATGCCCCACATCTGTTTTCATTATCTTTCAGCAGACCTTGAATACCTATAGGAGATGGATGACTATCCATTTTTATGTCCTTTTCAATGGTATTTAAGTCATATATCGGGATGATGGGAGGTTGATTATGAAAGGCTGTGTGCAACCAGATGCTGTTAACGATGGTTCAGACAAAATCTCATCTCCTGGGGGACCAGAACTCACAAACCCATGTTCCAAAGACAGGAGGGTTAAACACTCAGTCATGCAGAAGCGTCTTGAAGTGTAGTAATACTATTGAATTATGACAGTTTTTCACTTCTCATGCCATCCAATTCTCCTCTGCATTTGCAGTTTCAACCCATTGTAAAATGCCCAGTATCCCTCAAAAAGGACATATACAAAGAGTGCAGACCAAGATCAATAGCTGTAGATCTGTTACCTTGAAGTCTCAAACATGATTTTACAACATTTTACCACAACAAGAGAGGTGCCATGACTGAAAAACTCTCTGTCAACCCAGCAGTAAAGTACCTTTCCAAATTAGGGAAGGATAAGACAGCCAAAGGAGAGAGATGGGCTCCGTCTTTCATAATTATGCTATGCCCAAGATACAGCGAGCATCTGACCACTAGCCCATAAGGCCACTATATAGGCTATATGGCAAACCTAATTCACCTGAACTACAACATATTATTTGAGGGAACAAGATAGTATCTTATACCCACAAGAGAATATGTATTGATTTTCTAGTATCTTGAGGCCTGGCTTAAGGTGAATAGCACAGTTTTAGGGAAGTAACTCTGCCATTTCACTTTTGCTTCCCAAGTTCTCAGTGAGGGGTCAACTCTTAAAGGATGGACTTGCTCCTCCAGGAGCAGATTTCGTCCACTTAGCGCAAAAACTGTGTATCTGCGAAAAGTCAACTTTTCAGGAGAGACAAAAAACTAATTCATGATAACATAGCATATTTATTTGCTACAACAACTAGACAAACTTCTTTATTTAAAACCCTTCTTCTTATACAAATGACTTAATATAGCAAAAACGCGGCAGTTAATTTCTTTTAAGGGCTTTTTAAAAAGTTACTAGGTTTTTGCGCTGAAAATGTTAGCGCAAAAACCTTGTAAGTGCACTTACAATAGTTTTGCGCTGAATTCTTTTGTTAAAAGTTGATGCAAAAACCTTGTAAGTGCACTTACAGTCATTTTGCACTGAAAATTTTGTAATAAATTCAGTGCAAAAAGTCAGTAACTGAAGCAATTTAATGTAATTTTACTTTTAAATGTCAGTAAAAGCATGTTTAAAGGTAAATGTAAAGGTTTCCCATAGCCTAGTAGCCTTAGGGGCAGTGGGGGTTACAGGCCCACCGTGTCCTGGGCACAGAATATGAAAGGCGGAGCCAGATACCAGTTTACTGCTGGGTTGAAAGAGAGTTTTCCAGTCGTCGGATGGCAAAACCTTGACACAATCTCACAACCTTTCGGCAATTTTCTGCACTGTAACCGAGCATCAGTCTATAACCACTTTACCACGGCGCCTAAAATGTCATAATATGTGATTTTCCACTGTAACAACAATTTGTTTCTGCTGAATTAAAGTCACCATAGTCCTGCTTGTGATAAAATGTCTCTAAACACAAATTATTATGAAAAGCACTTCAACCTTCATGGTTGGTGATAAAATGTGGGTTGGTATGTTCATATATTGAGTCATATAACTGGCAAAAAGTAAGTGGATCCTGTTTCTGGAAGATGACAAATGGCTTCACAAAATGCAATTTTCCTTTTCTGGCTCCCTGTTGAGCTATAGAATACAAACAAAAGTGGGACAATAAATGGGGCCCCATGCCTGTACATTGTATTTTTGCCATTTCATTTGAGTTTTTTACATTGAAAATAGGTCATTTTAGTTGCCAGCTAGACTGACTCAAATCATTTTTTTAAACCTTTTTCAGGTGAAACTCGATGTTTTATTTATGTAAAGGGCAATAATGAAGGTGCGTTGTTATTACAGAATCGAATGGAGATTTCTGTAAGCAACTGAAAATCAAAAAACGCATCAAATTATCATCAATAGTTTTGGAGACATAAAGAATTGAATTTGTTAATTTTATGCCATTTGACTGTCATTTTGAGGTGCCTTATTAATATTAACGAGGTCTTCGATGACGCCATCGATGAACAATGAATTTTTAAAGTTTTTAAATTGTCGTTTATGCCTATGATAAGGCATGTTCTACTACTGAAATATAAAAAGAACTGAGCGAGTGCATTCCACCATTCAAGAACGGCTTTATACTTCTTTGAAGCCCAGACTCAGCCTTTGTCTTACATATTTGAACACACCTCAGGTTTCGTCTAGCACTTAAAATTTGTCAGCATGACGTGTGGTGTGTTATTGTTGAAATATTCAGGATTGATCAATAAGCCTTTAAGGCCCCATTGGTCTTTGAGCCAAAAAATGTTTGTGAGGTATTGCTGCAAACTTTCGAAATTTAAAATGACCGTGATCAGCCAACTTTAAAGGGCAATTACGAAGAAATTGTGCAAATGCTAAAATTTTGCAGCAATGCTAGTGGGCAGAGAGAGAATCATGGTGCTGCATGAAAAAATTCGTATCTGTTCCAAAGTTATGCAGATTTAAATAATACAAAGGCCCTTTTTCCTACTTGAGTTGTGTCCCTTACATTTTGAAGTATTTTTAACCAGAATGCACTATTCTGTGATGTCACTGATGATTTTAAATTTTTAGATGAATTTTAAAATTAATTATAAATCCTTTTAATAAAAGAGTAAAAGACTGTTATCTTAACAACATTGGTTATTTGAACATTTATCATTAGCTGGTCAATCCATTGGGAATGTTTATCAACAAATTTATATTTTATTTACAATTTAAATTTAAAAAATTTAAAAATAGATTTTGATTTTTTTGTTTAACTTAGTGTGAAATCAATGGTTGTCAGAGATTGATAAATATTGAACATATTTAGAACTACTATATTCAATTATATATACTGACAAGCATGTAAATTGAAATTTAAATAATTTAATCAAATATTTAAATTTGAAAATTTAACAACTTTTAAAAATTGCGAATATGAACATTTTTTTTTATTTTTGGCAGGTGTTATTAGTTTTACTATTACTTACATACAAATTTTCACCTTGTTGTAACTTCGAAATAGAAAACAAGTAACTTTTATTATTAGTCAGCTGCATCTAAAACAACTAGCATCAATACAAACAAAATATTAGCCAACCACAAACTGTTTGTATGGTAATCATGTTAGAAGGTGAAAACCATAAACTTAAACCTGTCTTGCTTGCAAATGCTTTGGTAAGAGATTACATTAGAGAGAAAGTGCTCACATTAATGACCTTGACTCTGCTGACCATCTGCATATAGACTGTAACTTTTGAGAAAGTTTTGAATCAAATGTGGCGTGAGAACTTTTAAATTAGGTCAAAAAGTTAACAAACAAACAAAAAAAAAAACAATGATTAAACAGCAGGTAACAAGGACAATGATCAACAGTGGGCAGTCTTAAAATCTAAACAGAGAGGTAAAATTATATCAGTGTGAATCCTGTAAATAAATGTATTAATAATAGCCCCATAGGTAGAATTATCGTGGTGTCCATATCTATCATTATATGTCATTTAAGTTATACATTTAAGTATTTCAAACTCACAGTACTGGTTAACCACTTAGGAGGTCAAGCCTTCCCAGGAATAGTGTGGTTAAGTTAAGTAAACATAGCTGTTTACCGTGGACGTAAAGCAACAAAAAAGCAAGCAACAACAACTCACAAAGCTTTTCATTATACGAAGCCCAAACATATGACTAAGTAAGGGTGTTTGCTTTTGAAATACACACCAGCAACCTAAAGGCTGGGCCCCTGGGCAAAGCTAGGATCAAGATCAGGGACATAGAAATTCGCATGATATTAAAGGATCTGTGTTAAAGTTTTTATCATTTGTATATATTTGTATGAAACCTTTAATCGAAAGCTGTGAAAACTGACTGGTAGTACTTGTAAAGGGTATAGCATTGACATCTTCTGCTGCTACCTAAAGTCAACATCAGAGACTGACATTTTAATAGTTGCCTAAAAGTTGAGACATTGTATTCCTTTACACACATTTTAACAAGAGGCCCACGGGCCACAAAGCTCACCAGATCTCTAGCCCAAAATTGCTATCATGTTTGTATAGGCTTGAATTTGTACAGGAAAATACAAAGTATACAACTACAAAGTCTCAGTCTGACAGTCTGTTGAGTTGACAACAAAATACATAGCTAGTTTCCACATTTGATTGCCGTGGAAACCAAAAAGGATAATTTTCAAAGTATTTTGGTTATTTTTTTCCTTTTGGTTGCCATGGCAACTGAGCAAAATGAGCCATGTAAAGAAAAAAAATATAGAGCTGATAGAAGACCACTCAAGGAATATTTCTGAAAATGTAAGCTCAAAATATCTGCAATGGCTTAGCAATGAAGCTCATTTTTTTCCACTATAAAAATTCCATACCAAACATGTCCTTTGATCAATGACAATCGAGAACATAAAATCTGTAAAGGCTAATATGATTAGTATGTCTATGAAGTCTATGCCTCATAGAGCATATGGTTTCTGAGAATATGATTTAATTTTTTTTCTTTCTTTTTTTTTTTTCATGTTAGTTTCCATGGCAACAAATAAAAAGAGCAGTGGGCCAAAAAAAAACATATAGCTGATAGGAGACTTTTCAAGGAACATTTCTATAAAAGTTTTGTCAAAATATCTGCAATGGCTTGGCAGTAAATGCCATTTTTCAATTTTCCCCATTATAGGTCTATGGGAACTCTAAGTTGCCATAGCAACCAAACTGAACAGCTGATTTTCATAAAAAAACACAAAATTTCAATCCCCCCAGCCCAAGGATGCTACAGATGAAATATGGGCCCAGTCGGCCTAGTGGCTTCAGAGGAGATTATTTTTAAGTATTTTTTTTGTTAATTTATTACATTTTAGTTTCCATGGCAACCAATAAAAAGAGCAATGGGCCAAAAACACATATAGCTGATAGAAGACTTCTCAAGAAACATTTCTATAAAAGTTTTGTCAAAATATCTGCAATGGCCTGGCAGTAAATGCCATTTTTCAACTTTCCCCATTATAAGTCTATGGGAAGTCTAAGTTGCCATAGCAACCAAACTGAACAGCTGATTTTCATAAAAAAACACAAACTTTCAATCCCCCAGCCCAAGGATGCTACAGATGAAATTTGGGCCCAATTGGCCCAGTGGCTTCAGAGGAGATGTTGTTTGAAAGTGTTGACGGACGACAGACGACATACGACGACGACAGACAATGACGACGACGACGGACAACTGCCTATCCTATAAGCTCCCCCGGAGCCTTCGGCTCTGGTGAGCTAAAATCTTTGAATGGTCATGTGATTTGGGTTTACTTTTAGGTTGATACAGAATAGGTGTTGTCAGGCAGGTGCTGCTGAAATAAGGTCAAAGCCACAGAATTTGATATTTGAGTAGCATCTGCCTTTAAGTTTTGCAATCAGTTGTATTCTTTTGCCAGTTTTTCCGAAATCTTTGATTGATTGATTGATTGTTTTGGTTTTAACGGCCCTTTGAGACAATATTTCAGTCTATATCGGGCCGTCTCCCAGAGAGGGAGAAAGAGGAGAAATGATAGACGAGAGAAAAATGTCCAAACAACCTCCACCCGCACCTGCTGCAAGTACAGTAAGCCCTTGCCCTACAATATTCCAAATCAGTAGGACACCCCGGCACTGGAAGCTACACACAGCACCATCGAACCACCCGACCACACCCACAAAATCTTTGAATCAAGCAATGCATATATTTGATTGTAGGTTTATTTCTAGAATGGTACAGACTAGCTGACATCACCTGGATGCTGCTCTGACCTAAGGTTAAGGTCACTTACTTTGGAATCTGTAATTTGTTTGTATAATATGTATTTAAAGTTTAAAGTTTGTTATGTGCTGTATCTATAGCAACTAGCATTTCACTTCACCATTAAAATTAATAATAAACAAGACCACCTAAGAACCAAGAAGAAGGTTTCTTATTAAAGGTATACTCCCTCATTTTTTCACCATCTCCAAAATAAACAATTTTACCAATTTCATTAGATAACATATAATCATATCTAAATCCATTGTAAAAATCCAGAAAAAGTGTTTCAGTTTAACGTATTTTTTAATGAAAATAAAATATCGAAACTGAAAATGTAAATGAACACTATCGTCGGCTAATAGGAAAGTTGTTACCACGCCTTACGGTCATATGACGATACCTAGGTATTTTCTGATTCGTGCACGCGCTAGTGACGTCAGAGCAAATTAATTCTATCCAATAAGACAATTTCAGTCGCAGTCCGCGACTGTAAAAAAAAATATTTTATTTCTTATTTTAAAATTACTTTTCACAAAAACTTCTTCTAATTTCTATTGTCAAATGTACAAATGGGTCATTTGGGAGTTACTGTGACAATATTTCATGGAAACGTTTTGTAATCATAAACAAGGGCGTAAATCTTTAAATCTGTCTGTGTATACCATACTTTGTATGAGAGCAGCTGGGTGCAGTTAAGGTGGTGATAATCACTGATTTGGGGCAAAGACAAAAATCTGCATAAAACACTCAAAATACCACTGATCTTTCCAAAACTTAGCATATGCCTTCTTTATGTTGTTTCTGACAATTCAGACTCCCAAAATGCAGCATTTGTTAATGTTAAAAAGTGTTTTTATAAGGAAAGATCAAAGGGTAATTTTGTGCGCAATAATCTGAAAAAATAATATTGTTATTGAAAATATACTTAGTGCTGAGAGTTCCTTGTTGCATAATGGAGAGCGAGCTAGCAATTATTTTTTCAAACTCTTTCACACATTATCAGGCTGAGCAGATGAAAAAAGATGTGGTCTGTGTCTAAATTTTTGTGTCAAAACACACAGGTGAAACAGGTGAGACTATTTTAACAAGGTTGAACAATTCATTTACACACCAGTGATCATGTAAGTAATGTATTATTTATACTGTAGGTGTTACATAGGTATGCTTGCCTACCCTATATTTAATAAATGCTTCCAATGTACATTACCTTGTACATGGTTGAACATTTGAGAAAAAGCTATTGTTTTCATCTGGTCTACATTACAATTTGAGAAAGAGTTTGAATAAATAATTGCTAGGTCGCTCTGCATCTTGCAATAACGCACCTTCAGTACTACGTAAATTTTCAATAATGATGTTAATTTTTTTGATTATTGCGCAGAAAAATACCCTTTGATCTTTCCTTATAAAAACACTTTTTTTAAGCAGCATGTACGTCTATTTTGTATTCTAAACTGTAAAGAACAACAAAAATAAGAAGTCTGCTAACTTTCAGGGAGATACCTTACTTTTAAATGGTTTTATGCAGATTTTTACATTTACCATAAATCACCACCTTAATGCTTTTACAAGGTTTTGACATTGAATTCTCATGACAAAGTAGTGAGTAATTATACTTAATTAACCTAATACTCAGACTTATTCCTTGAAAATTTATACTTTTGTGTCTGTAAACATTGCAGAATAATCAATCAAAGACAATAACTTTTTAATTATTGCTACAGCACAAACAGAATGCTAGAGAAATGTTAGTGCAAAAACCTTGTAAGTACACTTACAAGGTTTTTGCACAAACAAAATGAAGGAAAAATTGGTGCAAAAACCTTGTAAGTGCACTTACAAGGTTTTTGCACTAAGAAATATTGCAGTGAAGATACAAGGTTTTGCATCTTATCAAATATCATTAAATTGGCACTGAATTCAGCTCTAATATTTATAAGGCACGTGTATCTTGATGTTAGACATCCATTTATGCGAAAAAGTGATTTTCGCCAAAAATGCACTTACACACTTTTTGCGCTAAGTGGACGATTTGTTCCATTTAGAGTTGTTCCGAATTTGGAAGGGCTATGTATGATGCACAGGGACCCAAACAGAGAGTCACAAAAGTTATTTCTTGTTGTAAAAATGGTGGAAAACACAGAGGCATACCCATACACTGTAATGAAATAAGATATCATGTCATTTTATTAAATCTTTAGGCCACAAAGTAACTTCTTGTTCCCTTAAGAGAAATAAAATATACTTGTATACAGATATTAAATGTATGGCTATTTATTTTTCAGATTGCCTACCCACCTGTTCAACATCGGCCTGCCTGGACACAGCCTATTGCACTTCTCACAGATGATTCTTCTTTCACCCCGACCACCACCCAGACACTTGCTGGACTTCCTTACATAACCACACCTACCCTCACCATTCCATCAGCTCATTGGCAGCCTGTAGCCCAAAACCCTGGTATTCCCCGCCCACCACTTCGTAGTAGACCTCTCAGTGCTGGTTCCCGGAGATCACAGGGATATGAAAGGTAATTGCTGTGTTTTATTATGAGGATCTTGCACAAGTGGCCATTTCATATGAAACTTACGAAACGAGTCTTCGACAAGTTTTCATAAATTTCGTATGAAATGTCCACAAGTGTAAGATTCTGTTCATCATATAACCTTTAAAATGGAATTTTAACACCTTCAAAATGAACAGTGTTTCAATAGGACAACACATTGTCGACATGGTCACTGTCAAGAATGTTACATGTATGTGCCAAAATGTTATTACACAAATGGTCAAACAATTTCTATGACACAAGTTATCCACTGAATAACAGTGACTTATATGATGAGCGTCATATATTGACTTGCCAAACTTGCAAATTTTCAGGAACAAAAACCTTCAGAAATTTTTGTTAAAACATGGTTGTAAGTTCACTTCATTATGGGCCATATGTTATTTTAAGCAATTGGCAGTTATTTCAGTGATGTCAGATTGTAGCTTTTTCATGGTCGAAAGCACATACTTATACTTTTCATTTGAAGCATTTTGAGCTACTCAGTGGTTGACTTTTTACTCTGCAGGGTCTACATAAAGTCTTCCTTTCATAAAGTGCAATGCCCTAAGGGCATTGAATAATACTGTAGGTAATAGGTTTTGCTACCTTGCTTTATTTTTCTAGAGTTTTTGATGATAGTGAGTATGGATGGTAATCCTGAGATAATTTACAATGTGCATGCATCTTTTGGCTTCTTGTTAGAACCACATCAAGAAAGTGGTTCTTAAGAGGGCCACAGCATTGTGCTTTAAGAAGGAGCAGCAGCTCTGGGGCCGTATTTATAAAACGACTTAAGTCATTGCTATGCTGTTGCTAAGGCTAAATTTCTATGTTGGAGTTTCCCTACAACTATGAAATTTGCTCTGGAGGAACAGTCTGAAAAAGACTGTTCCTCCAGAGCAAATTTCATAATTGTTGGAAATCTCCTTCATAAAAATTCAGCCTTAGCAACAGCATAGCAACCACTTAAGTCGTTTTATAAATATTGCCCCTGGTTTGGGGGACACAAAAGATGCTTTATTGAGAACAGAACTGTTATGATCCTAGAATTATCATTTACCAGTTGAATTACTGGGATCTCTGTTTTTCTCTTGCTACAGATTACAGACAATAGGTGGCAATATGCAGACATCAGCGACAGCAGGAATTATATCACCTGTACCTAGAAGTAAGTTTATTCAGTCTTACATGTCTTTGTCTTCAATGTATACATTTATACTACTGTTTGACTGACTTGGATTGTAAATGCCTGTTTGGATTGTAAATGCCTAAAATGGACTGGAGTGAACTGTATCATATAATTATGTCTCCTCCCATGTGGGAGAGACATACTGTTTAACATATAGTTGTCTGTCTGTCCATCTGTCCATCACAATTCCTGTCTGCCCAATAACTCTGAAAGCCTTTGAGATATTTACATGAAACTTGATAAAAATAAAAATTATAGCAGCCGATGTGCAGAGAACAAGTATCATAACTCCACCTACTCCTTTTACCGAATTATGCCACTTTGTAAATTTTAGTAGGGAAATCGTGTCAGCTCCATAACTCTAAAACCCTTTAAAATATTTTCTCAAACTTAATACAAAATATAAAGCATGATCAGACAATGTGCAGAGAATAAGGAATTATAATCCACTTACATTTTTCTGGAATTATGCCCCTTTGTAAATTTTAGTATGGAAATCGTGTCCGCTCCATAACTCTGAAACCTTTTGAGATATATTGGCAAAACTTAAAACAAACATATAGCATGATCAGACAATGCGCAAAGAACAAGAAACATAACTCCACCAACATTTCTTACAGAATTGTGCACCTTTTTAAATTTTATTATGGAAATTGTGTCCACATCTTAACTCTGAAACCCTTTGAGATATTTTCCCAAAACTTGATATAAATTTAAAGCATGATCAAACAATGTGCAGACAACAAGAACCATAACCCAACCTACATTTTTTCTTGAATTATGCCCCTTTGTAATTTTAAGTATGGAAATAGTGTCCGCTCTATAACTTTAAAACCATAAAGGAAATTTTTATTAAACTTGGTACAAATATAAAGCATCATCAGAGGATGTGCAGAGAACAAGAACTGTTACCACACCTATATTTTTATTGGAATTATGACCCTTTGTAAATTTTAGTATGGCAATAGTGTCCGTTCTGTAACTTTAAAGCTGCTGAAGATATTTTCACAAAACATGGTACAACTATGGAGCTTCATCAAATGATCTGCAATGAATAAAAATTAAACATAACTCCATCTTGATGGATTATGTCTCTTGGTAATTATTTATTTGAAATCATGTCCCCTGTATAACTTTCAAACCATCATCTATATTCTCATAAAACTTTGTACAAATATTAAGCATAATCAGACAATATGAAGAGAACAAGAACCTTAACTCCACCTACATTGTTTACAGAATTCTGTCCCTTTATAAATGTTAGTATGGAAACTGGTCCTCTCTATAACTTTAAAACAATTTCAGACATTTTCACAAAACTTGGTTCAAATATAAAGCATTGTCAGCTGATGTTCAGAGAATAAGAACCATACCTTTACCCTTATTTTTGATGAGGGGATGGTGGGGAGGAGGGGATTGGGAGGGGGGGGGGGGGGGGGCAGACATACGTTTTTGTTTCAAAAGACAAACATCTTGTTGCTATTGATTGTATCTGCATGATGTGTACATCCTCTTAGAGAAAAATAACCTAAAATTTATGCCTAACTGATAATCAGACCAGATGTTTTAGCCTTCGCCTAATTATCTGGACACTGCAGGTATCAGCTAAACATGCTCTGTGAACTACTTTTGCCATTAAGTCCGGTTCCCGGTTAATAATACAGGTAATTCAAGCATATAGTATATTTATCAGCGGTGCTACTGAAACCTGATTCACGGTATTAGTGCGCCGATTAAAGAACGCTCTCATAAAATACTCTAGAAAATCGCATATCCAATGATAAATTTTGTCTACTTTTATTCTAAATACAGTCAGTGTGTTTGAAGACCTATTTTTTAAGTATCACACGAAAATAAGTTTGCAAGACAACTGGAACTATTTTTTTTATAGAGGCTGTAAAACAGGGAGTACTGTTTTGCTGGTTCCCGTGCCATTACAAAATTGTTATATTACAAAACGCTTAAATCTTAACGTAGAAATCCGTTCAAAACGCCTACACAACATAACTTTTAACGAGGATTTCGATTTTTTAGATTATCTCAATACTAGGATGCGGGATGTTTATGTTTTACTTTTAACTAGAGAAAATCTGTTAACAGCGTTACCTTCACCACCTGGGGCACTGCTGCGGAATTGCATAATTCTGTATCATTTATTGGTATACCGGAGGATTATACGACCAGTTTCATCAGAAACATATGTGAAATCGATACCCCGAGTAACCCAGTTTATATAGCAGTAAGTCGGGTCGGTCGGGGTCATTTCTCTAAGAGCATGTACACAGCATGTTGCATTCAAATGTATAGTGTGTCTGTGGTTTTAATGTTGGCATTAATACTTAAATATAATGCTAACAGCGTTGCACTTACAATATGTGAAATAAATTTGTGCTTGTTTCTAATTTTAGTATGTATTGATAAAATATTAATACCTAACTTTTGACTTTCTAACAGTGATAACAACAAGAGCATGGACAACTCAAGGTACATCACAAATAATGGCCTATGCATGTAGATATAGCTGTATAATATAGATTGAGTGAATCTGCTTTACTGTGTTAATGCCTATCTTTCACAAGGTTATAATTGCACATAGTTGTTATCCATGGCACAACACAATGAAATGACATCATATTAATATTGGTGCAACATCATCAATGCTGCACCAACACTGATGCAAGGTTATTTCAAAATACCTACTGGGTATTTATCATTCATTCAGAGTTTGACTCCATATTTTCCTGCTTTTTGCTGCAATGGAATTTTCCTTCTTTGAATTCAGAAATGCCCACTTTTCCTTTCAGGATCGAGCTCTTCTGAATTTGTTAATACTTAGTGCAGAACCTGGTCTGAATTCCCTTCTGGACAGCTTGACAGTATGATCATATCAGCAGTTTTCTCAGAAATGTCTTTTCCAATCTATGGGCTCATAAAGTACATGTATTATAAATCAGAGTCAAAGTACCCAAGTCATGTTTATGAATGCACTGTATCCAGTTGTATGTAAAGCTTGGTACCAGTACATTGATCAACAACAAGTGCCCAGTAAATGCCAAGTTTGGCCTCTATATTTTAGTCTCAATATGGAATATATCATTCTGAATTTTTGTTCTGTCATATTTTATTTCATTGGTGGTTTGGCCTTTCTTTACTAACAGCATTTATTTTATGGGACAGGTTCTATTTTCTGTTTAAGCTATAGATCAGTTCTTATACTGACTTGTTGACTAATTATTCAGTTGGAAGTAAGTTGTAAATAAGGTCATATCATGAGCCTGGAACATGAGTGATACTGTAATAAACCTTTTTACAACTGGCTAACAAGCAATGAATTTATGCTATTCAACAAGTCACTGTTTCAATTTTCAGCAGTGAAAATCAAAGGCTATATACATTTCTTTTGTACCTTTTTCTGTCTAAAAATAACACCTGCCATAGTTTAATATCAAGGAAAGTTTCTAGATCTATGCCATAAACTTAAAGAAAGGTGAGATATGTATTAGAACTTTCCTTAAGTCTGGGTTGATGGTTCTTGAAAGTCATGACAGCTCTGATTTCCTGATCCTTCCCAGGGAAAATAAAAAAGTTCATAGAATGAGATATATATTGCAGATGCAGACCGTGCATTCTACTATGATTTTTCAATATAGCCCCCATTTTACCTTCGTGCAGTTGGCACTATTTTCATTCAGACTGTCTATACCTTTAAAACAGAAGCCTTCAGTTTGGTCCTCAGACCATATCTCTGTGGCTCATCATCAGGAAATTTGATTGGCTTATTATAGCTTTTGTTTTCCATCATTGCTTGATGGTTATCAATTTAGAATGTCTCTTAGGATCACAGTGGAAGAAGAAATCAGCACAACTCAAGAACTGTTTTTCACAAACCAGTTTCGGATTTATTCCTTCATCAGTGTACAAAATGGTTGATTGTATTGCATGTTACTAGGAATTAACCATTAGGATCACACAAATATGTTGTGACAGGTTAACTTTGTATGTTTGAATTAGTGAGATGTTGTCATTATCCAGATATGTGAAGAAATTTTGTGTTACACTTGGCTGAGTGCCCTGTTTTACGAATTTTTTGACCCATACCCATACTTAAATATTCACACATATTACATGAGCAAACATGGTACTCCAAGGAAACAATAGTCGACCATGTACATTAATTGTTTTCAGCAGTTTTGAATTTGCTTAATTAGACAGAAACACCAAGTTTTATGGTGATCTTCCTCGTGAAAACTGGGTACTTGTAAAATATGTTCTCATCTGAATTATGAATATGGTGAAAAAAAAACCAACTTGTATGCTTTAGCCACTACAGCACTGAGTATATATTTCACTGCACAACATCATGAATGTCAAAAGTGCTGCTATAATGTATCCCAAGCACACAATGCTGAATCAACATTTAAACAATGTTGATACAACATTATGATATTGAATCAACAATGATTTAATGTTGATTCCATAGTGTGTGCCCAGTGGGATGCTACATGTGTCATTTGGAGAGGGCAAACAGAAATAAGAAATTTATGAACTATATAAACACAGAAATTTTAACAAAGATAGTGATATACTGATTACACTTGAAGTATCTGAACATAAATTGGCCATTTCTATAATGCTGTTGTCAGTATTTATATTTTGACAAGTCAGTTTATTCTGTAAGAATATCTATTGCTGATCTGTTATATCTGTTATGAGGAGATTTATAGTGCTTATCTTTGGCACTGCTATAATTTTGAATTTCTGGCAAGATATTCAGAGTTAATATTATTATCATATTTAATTACAAGTTATTGCTGGTTTGATTTTTTACACCAAATAGATAAAATCTGTAGGGTTTGATATAATAAACCATTGGATCATATCTATTTTTTCAGCAGAACCATTTTTAATAGAATTCTACTGTTTCCATTTGGCATTGTCCCCTCCAAAATGACCATCAGTCATATTAATTCTGCTTTAAGATTTTTTCATCTTCCAGAACAATCCAAAGTAAATCAAGCTCAGTCTTGTAAGATTGGATCTAGACTCACATTGCTTTTAATTTTTTCTGAAAAAAAAAATCTGTGCCATATAGCCAAACAGATATGGTACAGGCACAGTATTGTAAAGATTGCTTGCAGAAGATAACTTGTAGTAAATGGCTAAGGCTTTGTGTATGTATGGTAATGACGATATATGTGATATATTTTCAGGTGGAGGCTGGGTGAATACAAGTACTGGTAGAAGTGCAGTCACTAGTCAGATGGCTCCCCCACCATCATCTCCTGCTGGGGTAGGAACAGACATTGAAAAGGTAATTTGTTTCGTGGGCATGTATAGCATTATAGCAGCGCCCAGGTATTCCTTGGGCTATTCGAAAATATGTGTCCGCATATGGCCAAACCTGCCCAGTATAGGACCTTAGTTACAGTCTGTTTCGGAGTCACAGAATAGCATAAAAGCATATAGGCTGATAAGTGGATAGCCCCTGTGCATTTATTAGGGAAAAAGCTTGAACTGTAGATTTATCAGAAACCATTGAAGACTATGGGGTGGTATTGGGTAACTTTAGTGGCTCTTATTGTTCAAAGATTTCAGCACTCAAGTGACTGATACAGAGGACAGTCTGGATAATTTTATCATGCTATATGCTTGTCTGAAAAAAAGAAAATTTGCTCACACCATACTTCATAGCTATTTTGCAATACTGTAAGTTTTCTACAGTATTTTCTAATGCAAGACATCAAGAACTTAAGTTAAGGAAATAGTCTAGGATAACTGTGAGACTTTTTTTGTTTAATTGGCCTAAAGGTATAATTTTAATAATATATTGTGCCAGTGATTATAGCTTCCTACAATATATTTTACCTGGGAGACTTCAAAATTAACTATTCCATAATTATCATTGGATAGGTCTCTCACCTACAGCTCTGAGACAGCTGTCTTTTAAATTTTCCTCTTTCAGGATCAGAGACTATTGCAGTTATCAGAAGAAAATTCACGTTTACGGTCAGTAGAAATGGAATCTTTCCGTAAAGACCAGCAAGTTCAGCAACTACAGCAGCAGCTGAGGGAGGCCCAGTCAGTCCTATCTCAGCAGACATCACCCAAGGTCATATCCCAGCAGGCATCTCCAAAGGTCAGGCAGCAGTCCCAGCAATCCCCACTCACTATCGGAGTGGAACCAGCTAAGTTCCAATCCCAGCAGCCTCCTCTGGTAATGGGAGCTGACCCAGAAATGACAGCTAGACTGTTACAGCTGGAATCAGAAGCTACCTCAAAGAAACAAGAAATAGAAGACTTAAAGGAACAGGTATTGTTCACCATATTTCTTCAGTCATAGTTGTTTTATTTCCCCTTCCAAAACTCTAGCTCCATAAAGTGGATCTGGATTTTTGAGATTGATAAGAAGGAGGACACCTAATCATTGAAGAATTTTGGATGATTCATTTCTTAAGATACTTGGGGTCAGTACAGAGATGGAAAACACCTTTTTAGAGCCAAATAAATTTTGTAATTCTGGTACAATGACTGATCCGACTGACCAGCTTCCAATATTTCGTAGGATCAGTTGTAATAAAACATGTAAGAACACATGCACCATTTCATATTTATTGGACGCCTGTATAATGGTGAATAAGATGATCTAGTTGATAGATTGTCATGTTCAAAGTAACATTGATTGCTTACAAATGTCCCTTGATGAAGGATTTAATGGAAACCAGGTGGGAAATAGAAATTGAAAATTAACAATTTAGAAGTTTGATTTCTTTTTCAATTTAGTTTTCATGTATGGCCAAAGTAAGAAACTTCTCTGACCTTTTCCATGTTATCTGGGAAAGGTTGTGAAAGAGTCATACAAATGTGAAAGAAAGATGGTTTACACTGTGTCAGTTGTAGTTGAAGTACTCTTATAAACTGCCTTTAGGGTGATACATGATACATTGTTATCTCTTTTATAACTGCTCTGACGTATTGATTAAATTCAGTAACATCATGAACCTGTAGTGCATCTTTAATTTTCTGAACTTTCATTTCTTTTATTAACAGTTCTTGTATTTAATCTTCTGATATTATTTCTGAGATGAAATTTTCTGTAAAATATCTTTGACAACTCCTCATTGAATAAATCATAAGACATGTCTTCCAGATTTGTAGTTAAATGATCTGCCCTAATGTGCTAGAATATTAGGACACCTAGAAACCATATATTTTCCATTTGGGACAAACGGAAAAGTAATGGGTTTTAGTGTCCCAATGCTTAAGCACATTAGGATACTCCACATGTGCTGAATACTGAGAACCTTCTCAAATGAAGAAATCCTACCATGAAGCAGAAATGTTAATCTGAGTGAAAATGTTCTAATGATTTCTTATTCATATGGTGCCGGGCTGCGTAGGGCAGTTGGTAGGGTGCCTGACTTGTAAGCCAGAGGTCCTTTGGTTTGATACCCAGTCCAGCCACTTACTTTATTTCCCCTTCTGCTGATTCAAGAAGGGCAGTTGTCAGTATCTGGTGAAAGTAAACTTGTGCACTTAGTACTGGTTAACCACTTAGGAGGTCTAAGCCTGCCCAGGAATAGTGTGGTGAGGTTAACTGACTGTCGCGACATGACCATAGCTGTTTAATGTGGACGTTAAACAATAGCACAACATTCACAGTGGACTGCATGGCCATAATTTGTGAAACAAAAACATTTAAGATAGCTGTGCACAATTTTGGTGAGGATAGCATTTTGATTTTTTTTTTGCCATGTGACTCACTCAGTTATCACATATTTGCATGGTTTAGAAAATATATCACTGTGTATATTGTTTGTATAGTTTTCAGACATACATAAATGGCCCTTAGTTATAAGAAATATAGATATAACAATGGTAGCCAGAATGCAGTTTAATATGAAAATGGAAACTATATATAATTAGTCTGGTTTGTAAATATTTAAATACTAGTGTAGATGAGCCACAACAAGCTAAAGTGTCCATGGGGTTGTTGAGGGGTGGTAGTTGGGCGATGGTGCTGGTTATAACTTCCAGTGCCAGAGAGTCCTGACTATTTGGATAAAAGTGGGGCAAGGGCCTACTGAGCCTTGCAGTAGGTGTGTGCATGGGTTGTTTGGATTTTTTTCTCTTGTCTATCATTTCTCTTTTCTTTCTCCCTCTCTCTGGGAGACAGCCCAATATAGACTGAAATACTGCCTCAAGAGTCTGTTAACCCCCAACAACCAACCAACCAACCATGGGGATTTTAAACCCGAAGTCACTGTTTAATGAATACAGTGATCTATTTTATAAGCAGATTTGCTTAAAATTTTAAAGAGTTCCTTCAAGAACAGAAAACACATTCAGAAGAAGGAACATGAGCCAGCTTGTTTATGAATATCCTTGCTCAAATATAAATAGATTCTGAAAGATTTAATAATCAGTATTTATTTGATATAATACAATGTTATATGTACAGAATACATGGTAAAGGATTCGGTCGAAGGCTCTTTGGCTTGTAGAGACCATCTCCTTATAATTTGATAATTATAACTTTAGTTATATTGTAGGAGCACTGATGCATGAGTGCATGTTGTTATTTTGGTTATTTTCAGCTTGTTCATTTACAATCGCAGTCTGAGTATGATACGGAGACACCAGCTTCTCTACGTGCTGAGTTAAATGATAAACTTAAAGAAATAAATAACCTTAGGAATGAATTGGAACGGACTAAAAAGGATAAAAACATAACATCTGGACTAGTTACTCAAATGCAAAGGGATATGTCGAATAAAGTAAGGCCACATAACAAGCTCTCTGCACCCCATATAGTCTGTTTGAATGGTTGCACCTTGTTGTTTGCTAATATAATCTTTTCACCTCCTTACCACTACACTAATAGATTTCTTTTCACCTCTGTATACATTATGTATCTTGCACTCAACACTAATAGAATAGCATTATTTTTTTTTACCAGAATGCTTAACTTCCAATCATTTCTTTTCCTTGTGCATTTACCTTTGAATACTAATAGAATAGCATGTGCTTAACCTGATCCATTTATTCCCTTTCCTTTTAATATGCATGTGTTTATGCCAGTATCTAATTTCTAATTCTCCCTTTTTGTTGAACTTTGTATGTTGTTTTCAATAATAGCTCACTTTCTTTTACTGTTTATTTCACAGGGAATAGGTATATCATACACATGTTCTGCCTTGCAGTACAAGCCGGCTTTTAAGCTTGCTTTTCATGCAGGCAGCCCAGGTTTGATTAACTGCCAGACCATCTGAGATTTTTAAATAGTCTATAACAAAGGATGCCCCATGTTGGGCACCATTTGTCACAGGTCCCTAAAAATTTCAGAAGCCTTGGTTGAACATCAAACTAGGGTTCCTTTGATCTTAAGGCATACAGTCTACCATGTCATTATAAAAGCCAGCTTTTGTCGCGACATTGTAGAGAGTTTGCCTTTAGATGCTGGTTTGATTCTTAGCCAGGGAGAGATTGTTGTTTGTGACATTTATCTCGAATTCTCATCTGATTTGTAGTTACTGGTAGCAGCTATGATTTAAATTGCTATATTCTATATTTAGGGTAGATATCTTTGATCCTTTATTGTGAACCAGACCATTTGTCCTTTCAGGTGTTGGATGTACCATAAACATTCAAAAAAAGGGACATCTAAAATAGTTCTGTAATTGTCCTAAATGAAAAAGTTAGGTCTCACAATCTAAAAGATGCAGATGAAATGGCAAACAATGTAGACTCTGATCAGACTGCTTTAGAGCAGTCTGAACTTGACCCCCAATGGTAACTCACACCTCTCTATCCCAAAGATTTTTACGGTAAAATCAGTACCGCATATTGTTGATATTTCAGGAAGTTTGTACAGATACTTTCTCAGACAGGTCCCCAGATGCTGAAACTCCTGTGGTAGTACATGAGGTGACTAGAGGAGAATAGAAGCATAAATTTGGTCTTGATTCATTTGTATAAAATTCTTTAATACTCTAGCTGGTATGAAAATAGTTGAATTTTCCAAAAAGTGCAGATCCAGATGAGGTGGCTTATTATGAGCTACCTCATCTGGATCTAAGCTGTTCACCCTCTGAATTTGAATTATCAGTATGATATAGCTTGGGAAATAAGTAAAATCCACACTTAATAACACTGGAGTTTGAAATTGTACCATATGCATTGTAAAGACAGAATTCCAATCAGAATAAGCAGCTTATAGGACACAAAGGTTTCATTTAAGACATGTAAATAAAGTTTCATGGTAAATTTAAGGTTGACATTAAAATTTAAGAGTCATCTGTTTTCATATGCTTTTAAGCTCCAATGCAGAATGTGGAGAAAAGATATACAGTCAAACATGCTTATGTGGCCATCTCTATTAAGGGGTCACCTGCTGTTAGCAACCACCTTTTCCAGCTCCCTTGAATCTTAACAAATGAACATGTAGTATGGGGTAACAGTCTTCAGCAGGCAATGTTTGGGCTTCCCTTGGATGACCTCTTAGACAGGTTTGACTGTAGTTGTGTTCTGTTTCATTATTGCTTCAGCATATTTTAACAGGAAGGAAAGAGTGTAGAGAAAATTTTATCAAATTTATGCTTCAGTGCAAATGTGGCACAAGTCGTCATTAGCTATTGTTCTTTCTCTTAGCTTGAAATCAGAATTAATCTTAGTTGTTCACTGTTTGGTATATCAATGTCTGATATGATTTGAAGTCATATACAGTAGAATTTCAGTGGCTCAACCCTGATGGCTCATTAACTCTGCCTGACTAGAACTCTTTCCTTGGTTCCTAGAGGTCTCTTTATATAAAAACTAACCCTGGATGGCTAGAACTACCCTTGGCTGAAACTAATTTTCATGGTCCCAAGCCTGTTTGAGCCAGTGAAGTTCAACTGTTGTTGTCTTTTTCTTACTGCATGTAGTTCATATATAATTTTCAACAGTGTCTGCTAAGGATTCTGTAAATACTTATAGAGTATGTTTACAGAAATATTTAAACCACTCAACTTCCAGATATATTTAAACAACTCAACTTTTCTCTACCTGACCATCTTCAAAATTGGACAACATCCCTGCTGAGAGGTGCCTTGGTCAATTTTAAAATTGTTTGGACTAAATTTCAAATCTTTGAACAGATGACAGAGAGAATTTTTCAGTTTTTAGCCTGTTGGGGTTGGAAACTATTACCTTCTGCTGCAAAGTTAAGAACTTGAACCAATTGACCGAAGCACCTCTCAGCAGAGATGTTGATAAACCTCATATCTGAAATATATGTCAAAGACTAGTTAGTAAAATAAAAATCTTTAAACTAAAATATAAACACCACCAATGGTCGTAAGATACGGTGCCAAACAAAAGTTTTGATGGCTTTCCAACAAATGGTAAAGGTTGATGTAAAATGAGACATACAGCTGTGGTAGTGCCGAACAAGCAGCTCAATCCTTTACCAACAAATGGAAATGGAGGTGATATGAATATCATGGGGGGAAAATTTTATAGAAACGAAACTGTATACACATAGTTTAGCCACCTTCTGTTTGAAAAATGCAGTACCACCATGGCTATGAATAAGAGCATTTTGGCCTCTTAACCTTAATGTTGCTATTTTTTCATACTGTTACCATCTTAGTAAAAGCCAGCTGTATGCAAATTCCTTGTTGCAAACATGTTCTAACTCTGGCAGCATGGTTCTCTTTTGTAAAATTTGGTGGTAGTATCATATGCTAATCCAACTACAAATGATCTGCTTTAAACTTTAAATATCAATGTCAAAACTTTACTTCTGATAAGTCTGTTTTTCTTAATTGAGCTCTTTTCTTACATTACTCAAAAGTTTAATTTTGTAATAACATTGCATGATAATTACCATCTCTAACATGGCAATTCGAATGCAGATTTGTAACCAATATGTACATGTGATAATAAAATTGATACTTAATTGTTGGCAGTATTTAGGTGTGATATAATTTATTCTTTTAAAACCACTGCATGTAGTATTTATGTATGCTTATTTTCATTTAAACAATTTCACAGTTAGGTATGTTTTAATAACTAGTATATGTTGAACTTGGAATAATAAGTTTCTTTTAATGTATTCTATCCTAGAATGAATGCAGCTGATATATGCAGGCTATGAGTTGTACATTGCACAAGAATTTGTATTATCTCATTTTTTTCAATGGCAGTTATAGGTTACTTCATTTATGTTTGTTCAATCTGGACTCAATTGTTGAAATAAAATCTTAAAGAGTTCCTCCAAGAGCAGAGAAGATATTCTCAAGAAGGAACGTGGGCTATACTATGAAGTTTCAGCTATCCAAGCAGCTTAAGCTTAACAAAGTCATCAGTCTAGGTTTCGATAATCTTCTGGTACACATAAAATCAAGTGTGCTAATATTCTTTGTTGAAGAAATGTAAGGAGCTTTAGCACTACAAAAGCTTGTCACATTTCTGTGGCAATAAGTGACAGTTATTTTGCATATGTATGTTTGTCTCATTTAGGAATGATGTTGTAATTTGAACAACCAGGCCTTGAACAGTATCAAGGTATAACTGCAGTTTATCATTGTTACATGTATTGCAGATATATGTTTATCATAATTTGAAGTAGCAGCAAGAATTAGTTAGACAAAAAGAATTAAGTTAACATATGAAAGGATAGATTTTTCAGTCTAAAGACTGGTATATATTACTGTAACTTATTGCAAGCAGTCAGAGTTTTATGAAGTTTTGCAGGGCCTAAAAGATTGTCACTAAACTGGACATTTCATGTCCTATATAGTGAGTAAAATGAAAGTTAAGAACATGATATATCAAGACAAAGGATCCTTATTGCATGTGTGAACAGCAATGATTAAGATCAGCCTGCGAGTCTCTACATTATCATGAATAAATAGGCATTCATTGGAAGACTCCATTTTAGAAGTGCTATTTTTTCCAGGAAGCAAGCAGGAAGTGACAGCATTGTTTCTCTTTGTAAAAATTGTGGGAAAATATGGCAGTGTGTCCATTCTCACCAGTAAGAAGAGTACAGTCATTACTGAATTTGCATTTCAGGATTCTTCTATTTCAAAGCTGACCAGAGAAATAGAAGCACTGAAGAAAGAACTGAGGGAAAGGGACTCAGAACTTAACACTATGACCATAAAGGTGGGTTAAAGTAGTTAAATAATAATTTGTATACTGTATTGACCCTACACACTACATGCTTAGAATTTTGATATATTGCTAAAATTACTATTAAAATATCAGTGAGCCCGTATATAGTACAATATAGTATGGTTCTAATTGTAAATAACACAATCTTCGAAAGAGAAATAATCTCACCTTGATTAAGTAAGTTACATTTGGGGTCTTACAAGGCTGATTTTATTGACATTAAAACCTACAGCCATTAATAATTGGAGCAGCAAAGTGGCATGTGCCCTCAATGAAAACTCAGATTAGCCTGAGCTGTGGCCCAGTCAGATCTTAGTCCTTACTGTGCACATAAAGGGAAGCTAAGATTTAAGCTAGCTCCATGCAGACAGTGAAGACTCTGATCAGACTAGGCAGATGCCCAGACTGATCTGAGTCTTCAATGGGCACTCATGTCAATTTTAGGTTTTGTTGTGTTGTGGCTCATTTCTGATGTCTTTCTTACAGTTAAATATACGATTCTGTAAGACATATGTTTCAAACTTCAGGTTAACAAATTAAAAGAGCCTAGAACTGAAGAAAGAGATGCTAGAGAAAGAGAACTGGTCAGCCTTAGACAGGTATACCCTAATGTGCATAAGTATTGGGACACTTAAAATCATTAATTTTCCATGTATTCCAAATGGAAAATTAATTGCTTTTAGGTGTCCCAATATTTAAGCACATTAGGGTATTACATCATAAAGAAATTTTTACCATACAAATTCTAAGTATTGGGGATAGTGCAGACCCAGATGAGACTCTGCTCCTAAGCAGTCTGATCAGGTTCTACACTGTTTGCCATTACACCTGCAGCTTTTTAAGAAGAATGCATTAATGCCTTCTAAATCCAGGATGTCCTGATTTTAAGACAATTAGATAATTAATTTAGGTATTTTAATTTTGAGAATTTTCATTATACAGTAACAATCTATTCTAACATGACATTAATGTTTTCCCCGTTGAATGCATAGGAATCGGCGTTGTGTGAAAATTTGTGTTACATCAAATTGTTAACATCCTGACATGCCAATTTTGCGCCTTGATGAAGTCGAATGTAAACATTTGCTTCTGCTGGCATCCACCTCAAAAATAGTTCTTTAGAAAATGTAATGAACTTGCATTTTCTTTCTTCATAATGTTAGAATCAAAATAAATTTTCATTACCCATGAATTATTGCTTATTAACACGTATTGTCGGACAGATATGAATATTAATTCACTTCAGCTTTGTCATGAATTAATATTTTTTGATCTGCCCGCCAACAACATTTGCTAATCAGCGATAATTCACGGTTAAGGAAAAATTATTTCTTAAATATTGGGACAGTAATCTGTGTAATCCAATATTCCAGGCCTTCTGAAGGGGGCTACATCATTGATAATAACTTAACTAAATTCATAATACATGTACCATAATGTGATTTTGTATTGGGACACCTAAAATAATTAATTTCCCACTTGTCTCAAATGGAAAATTTTATAATATTATTTCAGGTGTTTCAAAATCTAAGCATATTACAGTATGTATAAAGCAATATCATACTGCTAATGAGAATTTGCTAAATATTGAGGAAAATCCCAAAAAACGTTTAGTCAGGTAATTTTCAAAATTGCTGAACTGGAGACATTGCGAAGACTGTTTCATAAAGCTTCTGAGTCTAGGTATATAAACCTAATTCTGTATGTTATTAAGGCTTGCTCTGTTGAGATTTATGGGAAAAAATTATAAATGTTGCTGACATTCCCTCCTTCATGATGTTGGCTGTAAATGTTTACTTCAGTTGACATCTGACTCAAATAATTCTTTAGAAAATGTCCCACATGTTGTATGATGTTAGGATCAAATTACTGGTAAATTATAGCTGATTATAACACATCTTGTTGGGCACTGAGGTTTGGCTGTCATGAATTAATAGGTCACATTCAGTCTGCCCTTCAACTTCATGTTTGTGTTAATCAGTGATAATTCAATAGTGAAGAAAAATTATTTCATACATGAAAGTCCACATATTTTGTTTATTATAAAAGATGTAAAGTTATAACATTAATTTTACTAGAAATTCAAGGCAACAGAAAACAAAGTTCAAGAACAACAAACATTAATAGAGAGTTTACGAGAGGAACTTGAGAAGACTAAAGTTGCTCTATTTGATGAGAAAGATGTGCAGCGTAAACTTCAGTTAGCAGTTGATCAGGCAAAGACTGAGGCACAAGACTTAGAAAGGGCTGAGAGGGTAGTCAGGGTAGATCTAGAACAGTCTTCTAAGAAGGTAAGCCAGACTGGTCAGGTTAAACTAAAACTAAGGTTGGGATACTGATATGAAGAGAATGGTTATAATTCAGTGATTTATATGGATTACTGTTTTGATAAAATTCTGTTCTGTTCTCCTCTACTGAGGACTATACAATACAGAGATCTTTGTACTACCAAAGGTAGTCTTAAGTATTGGGACAGACATACCTTAGCCAGAAGAGCAGATGTGATTGGACTGCCTCTGTTATGCTCTAAGGTCTATCAATTTGTTCCTTTAGATTTGAAAAGAAAACAGGAGTCAGACTTGCAATTACTCGTATATACACAAGTTGATGCAATTTCTTTGCCTTACAGATTTTTGTCTGAAGTAGGCAGGTTTGTATTCTATCTGCCTTTAAAGTTATAAAGAGTTGCTAATTAGGACACAGACACCCCTAGAACTGGAGATAAATAAGCTGAAGACTGCATCTCGTCCCCATTCTGTCCTTACATGAGTTCCAAATTCCATAGAATCTTGTCTGATATAATTGAATAACTCGCTTTGTTTTGTGAAATCTATAAGACCTCTACAATTATGAGGAGACATTAGTTGTAGTAGGTATTTCAGCCATGATAAATCTGTTTTGAATTTTATATGTTGAAATTAATACAGTCGAACTTCGATGGCTCGAACTCGCCAGGACCACCCAAAAAAGTTCGAGCGATCGGTAGTTCGAGCCATTGAAGACCAACTCACAGGGTCCAGCCGTATGTATTATGCTTTTCTATCATAGCAATGGTGACTTCCTGTTTATTGATCGGTCATAATTAAAGCCACTCGGTGCCAGTAGAAATCTCCGATCTGGGCTTGGGGTTCTAGCGTTCGAGCCATCGTAGTTCGAGCCAAAGGTTGCAGGTTAAGCTAAAATGAATGGAAGTTTTGCCGGGACTGGAAAGTCAGTTTGACCGAAGCATGGCGTTCGAGCCTTTTGAGTTAGAACCAGTGAAGTTCGACTGTAGATATAAACTGAAATGAGAGTGACTGAAATGTGATGCAGCAACAGAAACATAACTTTAGCCATGGAGTTCTAAGAGAACAAAGTTTGAATCTGTAGCCAATCAAGAATATCAGGCACAATACCATTCTGTATTTTTTTGTATTTTTCACATAGATGGAGAGATTTAGAAACAGAGTTGTTCAAGTAACATTTTCCACCCCTGGTATAAAAGCACCTGACTCAGAGATCAGTGACGACCAGCTGCTTGACACCCTGAAGAAGCTTATTAATGAAAGAACAGAACTGCAACAGAAGCTAAAAGATATGGAGGGAAAATTAAAGATGGCTGACACTAGCAGCAAAGACTTCCAGAAAAACATGTCTGATATACGCAAAGCTGTTTTGAATGCAAAGGTAAATTGTTTAGATTAAAATGAATTGACTACTTGTTTAAATGCTGAGATAAAAGGTAGACTGATTTTTTTTTTAATTAGAAGATTATGCTGAATTCTGTCTATATCTTATATGCCATACAGTCCTTTTACCTCACAATTTAGAGTGGGTCTAGTATGCTTTCTTATTTGACAATTATTGTATAAATTTATGTGTATCAAGCTGATGACGCATATGCCATACAGTCCTTTAACCTTGCAATTTAGAGTGGGTCTAGCGTGCATTTTTGATAATTATTGTATGACTTATGTGTATCAAGCCATCTTTGCGAAAACATGTTTGGTTACTCTGACAGTGATAAGATTGCATTCAGACATCAAACAGTAAAACAACATTAGATGCCAGCTCATTTTATTTAATATGTATAATGATAGTAAAATAATCAGAATGGTTCTTTTTGAAGTAGGACAGTATCACTGTGTTAACATTTCATGACAGTATATATTGATATATCATTGCATTCATTTCAGAATCTCATTAATGCCTATAATGCATGTATTTTCTAAAGTATCTGTATTTTTAGGCACATCTTAAACAAAATGGTCGCCTGTCTGGTTCCCTGAAGGATGAGATCAGTCTTCTCCAGTCAGTGACTGTTGATGAGTCTCTGGCCTGGATCAAAGATTTTGCTGTCGGGTTATTACAAGCTGAGCTGTCCTGGGAGACTGATATAGAAAATGCTTTGGAACAGTGTGGTGTGAATACTAAACTAACAAATGATGGTATGTTTGGTTATTTCTACTGGATGACTGTCATTGGTCAAAAATGTATTTTGTTTTGAGGGTTTTAGGGTAAGAGCAGTGAGGGTTTTAGAAAATGTGAGGGTACAGGTGTTAATGAATTTGAATAAAAAGCATTAAAAGGAATGTATATTTGATTCACAGGAATACCATGATAATCTAAAAGTTGTGGTTTTCCTTATGCATATATAGATTTTAAAAGAAAAGAAAAGAAATCTTAAGGAAACCTGACATATTCAGCTACTCTGTTACATGTTCTGGTGCCTTAATTATAACCATGCTCTCTTGCAGTTTTTGTTACCAGCTCATCGCTGACACATTTTAATAGTTCACAGCAGTGTTGAAAATCATAATCATAAAGACAGATTTTGTTTTAAATCTTTGCCAAAGAAAGCAGGCATATTCGCATGCTTGGTTTGAAATTTCTTGTTAAACCAAGTAATCATAACAGAATGTAAATATTGAACTTTATTACGAAACAGCAAACAGATCAGTGTGTACTGTTTGAAATGTCTTGCAGAACCAAGCAGGCAGATTAACTTAATGATCATGCAGGACCAGGCAAACAAATCAGCCTGTTTGTTTTCAATTTTCTTTTGAACCAAACAACTGTGTCAGCCTGTTTGGTTTGATTTTTGCTGTAGAACCAAGAAAATATGAGCTGCGACCTGACAAAACCAACAAAGTGGCATGTGCGCCACGTGAAGACATAAGTCAGCCTGGACATTGGCCCAGTCTGATCAGAGTTTTCATTATGCACTTAAAGGGTAGCTAAGGGTTACGCTAGCTCCATGTGGACATGCAGAGAAGGCTATGATCAGACTAGGCAGACATCCAGGCTGATCTGAATCTTCACTGGGCACACTCGCCACTTTGTTCGTTTTGTCTTGTAGTGGCTCAATTATATCAACCTGTTGATTCATTTTTACACAACCAAACAGACATAACCTTGTTTGAATTGACTGTACTTCCAGAACCAAGTAAACATATCAGTCTGTTGTTTGCGAAGTGGGAAAGTGCTTTAGGAGAGAAAGAAAGACTAGTAAAACAGATCTCTGAGATGGAGGTGAGGTTTAAAGAGGATCTTCATGAGCAGCTGGAGTCACAGAAGACTGATGCTGAGGGCAGAATATCAGATGCTGTGGAGGCAGCCAAACTAGAAGGTATATTTAGCCTCTTACTTTCGTATTTTTATAAGAACTACAACCTCAAAGCTTTTACCATATTTGACATAATAAGTGCACTATGCACTTACTTTTTCAAAATGGCAGCAGAAACATGAAGTAAACATATCTACTAACAGGCACACATTTTAAAGAGTGATTAAGTATGAATGCAAGCAGAATTTAATGATAAAAGCTTCAGATAATGATAGTCATAGAAGGAGGAACTAGCTTTAGCGAATGAAACATAATTGTTGTTAGTTTTGCCTTCCTACTAAATGGTGGTTAATTTCTAAAGGGGAGAATTTACATTTCTAAGAGCAAGTTCTTTTCTTTAAGAATAGAACCCTTTTTGGAAAGGTTTCATTAACATGGGAAACAAACAGGAAGCTACAAAAACTGTTTCAATGTAAAATGAAAAAGAAATGAAAAAAAATTATCACAGTGTACCCATTCATTTTGAAATGGATTTTGTAGAATTGCCACACCATATGTACTTTTTATAGAGCATAAAGTAATTGCAAATTTTCTTGTGCTAAGAGATAATTCGTAGGAAGCCATCCATGATAACTGTTGGTGGTAGATTACAGAATGAATATTTGTGTGTGATATATTTGTAGTTGAGCAGCGTCTGAACCGAGCAATAGATGATATCAGGGCTATTGAAGACGAGAAGAGAGAAAATGCTGTAGCAGAAGAAAGAAGAGTGAGTGAAGAACTCAGGGCTACCATGGAGGAACTTAGAGCTGTAAGCTTCATACTCATTATGTTCTGTATTTTCTCAACCATTGGACAAGAATATCCTTTTCTAGAGGTGTCTGAGATTTTTCTACCTCAGCCTGCTATCTCAGCCTAGGCTCTGTAAGCTGTCCGTCAATCATTGCTATATAGTACAGCCCAATTAACTACACACTTAAATTCAACAAATCCACTTGCTGCTACCTGTCATATAAATTGCATGCAAAATGAAATTGACAGCCAGTGATGTACAGGAAATATCACTGTTGATTTCTGATTAGTTGACAGTCAGGAAAAATGCATGCACAAGGTGAAATTAACACACGTCAGAACTATTAATAGAAAATTAGCTTGGGAATGGCTTCAACAAGAAGTTAAGGTATTCAATGAATACTCTGTTCTATAAAATATAATGGGTGAGAAAAATAATCAATGCTGGGTTTGAGGCCTTGACAAGGAAATCTCAGGCTTGTTTTCATATTATTTAAGTCCTATAAGACTGAATAATCTGAAAACTAGCCTGAGATTTCCTTGTCTCAGCCTCAAACCCATCAAAGACTCTATTAATCTCTTATTATTTGGATAGCATGAGCAGACTTGGTAAAACCAGATCAAACTGCTTTAGACATTGAAATTTCTTGATGAAATGGTCATCTATAAATCTCAGTATTTTTGCATGTTCTTTATTTTGCAGTTTTAGTATTTGAAATTACTGGCAAGTTTTTTTTATTTTTTTGACCAAGTAAGTGTTGATAGGTATTTTCTATTTTGGCCTCTATTGTTACAAATATTGGCAAGAAGCATGAATTTAGAAGACAGTAGATTTTCGAATATTAGTGAAAATATATCTCCTGCAAAGTTTAAAAATCCTAACATAGCCTGAACTACTTTGAATTATTCTGCAACAGGTCCTTGCTGTGTTGCATGAGAGGCTAATTGCTGTCAGAAGTTGTTGCCAAACCAAAATTTATCATGTAAGACTAGAGGATCATAATGTTTGATGATGATGCATCTTTTTCTTGGAAAAGAAAAAACTTGCATGCATGTTGAAGTCAATATTCTTGGCCGGACTGTTCTTCTATTAGAAGACTGGTTGGGAGAATTTGAAGAAAACAAATGCATTTTTCTGGGATTTTATTTTCAAGAATCAAAATTATTCAGCTCTAACAGTGATTTGTTGAGTAATATTATATTATTATTGAAGTCAGTTGTAAGCATATATATCACTAACTCTTCTTACTTCCTAATATAACTAAATTTTCTAACTGATATGTCATTATCGCTGATAGGTAGCATTAAAATACTGATCTATCGCATACGGGACTGCTGGGTAAGCCGGTACTACATTGTTTACCATTACGTCACCAGGTCATGTGTTTTGCTTGATTGGTCCATTCAAAGTTGTATCAAATGTAGGTCATGACGCGTCATGGATACTCTTCAGCATGGTTATGCGTTGAAAAATGTTTTTGTCACACAGAACAGTATAATATCACATGTAATTATGTCCCCCCACCAAAGGTGAGGGGGGACATATTGTTTTCAGTGCGGATCCCGTCGGCGTCAGCATCGGCGTCGACGTGACAGATTCTAGTATGCGCGATATCTCTTGAACCAAAGAATGGAATTTCACCAAACTTGCATGGATATATCATTGGGACAAGCCCATGAGCTGATAAGATTTTGGTGACCTTGACCTCATTTTCAAGGTCACAGGTTGACTTAGATGACAATTTCTTGTATGCGCGATACCTCTTTAACCAATGGATGGAATTTCACCAAACTTGCATGGATACATCATTTGGACAAGTGTAAGAGCTGATTAGATTTTGGTGACCTTGACCTTATTTTCAAGGTCACTGTATGACTTAGATGACAATTTCTTGTACCCAATTTCTTGTATGCGTGATATCTCTTGAACCAATGGATGGAATTTCACCAAACTTGCATGGATACAACATTGGGACAAGTGTAAGAGCTGATTAGATTTTGGTGACCTTGACCTCATTTTCAAGGTCACTGGAGGACTTAGATGACAATTTCTTGTACCCACTACATCTCCTGAGCAATGGATGGAATTTCACAAAACTTGCATGGATACATTATTGGGACAACTTTTTGAGCTGATTAGATTTTGGTGACCTTGACCTCATTTTCAAGGTCACTGGAGGACTTGGATGACAATTTCTTGTACCCACTATATCTCCTGAACCAATGGATGGAATTTCACCAAAATTTCCTGGATACATGATTGGGACAAGTTTATGAGCTGTTTAGATTTTGGTGACCTTGACCTTATTTTAGAGGTCACTGGAGGACTAACATTGCAATTTCTGGTACCCACAATATCTCCTGAACCAATGGATGGAATTTCGCCAAACTTTCGTGGATACATAATTTGGACAAGTTTAAGAGCTGAACAAAATTTTGGTGACCTTGACCTCATTTTCAAGGTCACAGGAGGATTGAGATATGTGAAAATTTCACTAAAATTGATGTATCTCTTTAGCCTTTGGCTTGATTTCCACTTTACTTTCATAGATATACCTATGGGACAGTCTCAAGAGTGTACTATGTTTCGATGACCTTGACCCCATTTTCAAGGTCAAAGGCTATCTTACAAATGTGTATTTTTCTCTCTTAAAAATGAGATATCTTGAACCTGTGGATGGATATTCATCAGATTTGCATGAATGTATCATTGTGACAGGTTTAAGACATGTTTAGTAGTTGGTGACCTTGACCCATTTTTGAAGGACATAGTCTTCTATGTAGGATATCTTTAGAACCAGCGGATGGATTTTGTCCAAACTTGCATAGATATTTTATTTGTACAGGCTTTTTATTCATTAGAGGGGATGGGAAATGGGCTGGTGGGGGGACATCAGTTTTTCTCTGAAAAACATTTCTAGTATTTATATTAGACTCAAGTAATAATATAATTACAAACACTAAATATCAGTTGGTTCGTTTTGCTTTCATTTATTTGTTTTTTTTTGCTTGCTATTTTGCGAAGGAGTACAAATGAGTAAACAAGTAGGCGTATTAATTTTTATCCTCTCGAGGATAGTGATGAGTAAAATAAGGCAGTCAATCTTCGAAGAATATGACGTACGCAAGGCAATGACTGATATGTTACTTAAGAAATCACTGTTACTGCTGATCTTTTTCTTATATAATAAAATGATCTAAGGAGGATATATGTTTACTGAATACTTTTTATTTGAATTTCACAGAAATTATCAGAGAAATCGGAGGACCAACAATTGAGGTTAGAAGAAGGTCAGAAGGCATTAGGTTCACTGGAAGAATACAAAGTGTTAGAAGTTCAATTAAGAGAAGAAATTGCTCAGTTAGAATCTAAACGAATAGAAGAGACAACTAAATTACAAACTGAACTATTAGAAAAGGATAAGAAATTAGACAGTGATGTGAAAGGGTATACTGAACAAATAAAACAACATGCAGTGACTATATGTGCAATGGAAGAAAGGATCACTAAAGTTATGAAGAAAAATAAGGATTATCAGGAAGAAATAGAATCTTTAAGGAAAATTATTCAAGGTAAGGTCTCTTACATCCTGTATTTATTCCATTATTAGTTTGAGGGTATCTCCTCTAGAAAAAGTCTGAACTCTAGATCTGTATTTTAAGACAGATATAGATATTGGACTTGTTTTTGTTTTGGAAGAGAAAACGGTAATGGGAAATATTTATAATTGTTTTATCTTTCGGCAACACTGAACTCATGAAGTTTCAGTGAGGTGTCACAATCACAGAATGCTGTTACTGCCTTTCTGTAAGCAGCGGGTTGTTTTCTTAAAGGCACAATGGCCGATGATAAATGCAAATAATCATTATGAAAATTGCAAATTCAAAATTGTAACGGAGGCTAAGGTAAAGTGAGAATTAGAAGATAATTTTTGCTAATTCTGCATAAAAACATAGAACCGTTCATAAGATACATGCTGTGATCTTCCTTCCATACACCATGAGGTATACTTTGTTTCAGAATTGAAGTTAGAATTAAGTAAGAAAGAGAAACCAGTTCCACCACCTAAACCCACCATAGTTCCTGTTGTTCAGAAACCTTCACATGATGTTGTTGCTATGGAACAACTCATACTGGTTCTCAGGTAAGTGATTATTGCACACAGCTTTTCATTATTACCTTCCCATTGTCGTGATATGACTAAAATACTGTTAAAAAGGCGTAAAATTGCAAATCATCAGTCCATCCATCAGCTGATTTATTCGTCATGAGTGATACCATGAAAATTCTATGTATTGGGACAGACAGTTCGGAGCAAACAGTTTAAACTCAGATCTACACTGTTTGCCATTTCATCTGCACCTTTCTATACGCCCGTTTTGAAAAAACAGACATATTATGGCATGGCATTGTCCGTCCATCTGTCTGTCAACATTCTTGTGCACACAATATCTAAGTAACCGTTTGAGATGCCTTCATGAAATTTTGTAGGCATATATATATGGATAGGGCAAAGTGTCGCATACAGTAATGGTTGCTCCCCTTTTCTTATTTCCAAGTTATGCCCCTTTGAATAATTTTTACCCTACTAGTCTTGTGCCCGCCATAACTAGATAACCGTTTGGGATATCTTGATAAAACTTCATAGCAATGTGTATGAGGGTCCAACCATATGTCACATATAAAATGGTTGCTTTTCCTTTCTTCGTTTTGGAGTTACATCCCTTTGATTAGATTTTTAGGCTATTTTTGTGTTTACTTAGTAACCATTTGGAATATCTTGATGAAACTTTATAGCAATGTGCATGATCACAAGAGGGTGTGTCACATATAAGAAAGGTTGTTCCCCCTTACTTAATTTTGGAGTAACCTCTTTTTGATTAGTTTTTTTAGGCTAGCCCCATTCCCTCCAGAACTCCTTAACCCTTTGAAATATTTTAATGAAACTTTATAGGAACATGTATAATAATGGGGCGATATATCATGAGCATGAACCCTAACTCTTGCTCACATACTTTCTGAATTATCTACCCTTGCATCAATTTCTGTTTTACCCTGTAACTCCTTAACTGTTGAAATATTTTTACTAAACTTTATGGTAATGTATGTATTGCCAAGGGAATATATTCTGACTAAGAATGATACTCTAGTTTACTTAGTTTATGAATTATCTCCCTTGTTTGACTTTTTCATTTCTCAGCTTCTGAGCTGCTACACCCTGGAAGCTGATTTTTTGGTATACTAATAGTGTTTGATGAGTTAGGTGTTTAAATAACATTGCAGTCATTAATTACAGAGTTATTTCTCCTGTTTGTCTGCCTGTCCATCTTTCTGTAAACAATCTTGTTCATTCTGTAACTCCTTCATGACACTAAAACAGGTGTATTATGCGCCGCTTGCGAAGCTCTTGTTGAATGTATCACTGCATTGTAAAATCAAACTGTCCCATTTTAAGACAGTTACGGTAATTGTTTTAGGTATCACAATTTTTAGAAAGTTTAGAAAATACCACAGTGACACAGAATTACCTGAGCAAGAAGTGAGTCCAGCAGATATCTAGCACATGATGTTATGGCAACACATGAAGTTGCAGTCACATATGTTTTAAAACATGACCTAATAACGGCAGAAGAAACCTGGCTACTTTTACCTTTGTGACCCCGAATCATTTGCACCACATTTGGATTAGAGTGACCTTGAAAAGATGGTGGCAAAGACACATAAAGCCCTAAGAAGATGATTGGGTATGCATCTATGTTCTGTATTCTTCCACCATTTTTACAAAGGGGAACAATTTTTGTGACATGTTGTTGGCTTTCCTGTATGATGAAGCCCTTTCAAAATCGGGTCTAATATTGAAAAAAAGAACTTGCTCCACAGGAGCACATTTTTTTTTATTAAGAGTTGAACCCCAATTTAAAAGGAAAGCAAAAAAGAAAATTTGCTTTCCCTAAAAGTGTAGCCATTTACCTCATTGATGATGGCCACTTAAGCAGTTTTGAATTTACTTCCAGAAAAGAGAACACTGAGCTGAAGGGTCACGTACAGGATCAAGATGATGTGATACTGGGCTTACGTAAAGATCTTGCCGGAGCATCAGCAAGACTCTCAGACATCACAGGTGGGAATGAGACTGTTTCCTAGCAGACAGACTGTGTTGAATAAAATAGTGTATCAATGTCAAATATAATGTCATTTGGTGCTCCAGATAAGGGGCATATTTGATGATAATTATGGATAACTTTTATTATGTCTTCTTGAAAGTTCCAATTATGGATATCCATAAAATGAATTATGGATTTCCTTAATTTGAATATTGGATGTCCTTTATGTTGAATAGTGGATGTTTAAAAATCGAATTATGGTTATTTGTAATTCTAACACAGTGCACCTATAGAAGCAATTGAAAGTTACCGTGTTTTATTCTGCAACAATTCACTGTCTCGGAGCACATGAGTCTAATTGCTGACGTCATTTGCATCACTGACGTAATTTTATGACGTTTTGAGACATTAGATGGTGTAACGTCTCTTTTTCTTTCTAAAATTGCCATAAAAACGTTCATTTACCTTAGATACAGTTAAGAATATTGGCAGGAGCATGAACACGCTGGCATGAAGGTTTGGAGAGGTTGATTGAAAAGATTACCTGTTCAGCATTTATGAGTGTTAGAATCGAAATAGTTCAGCTCTGGCATTGAATTGTTGAGTAATAGTTCACTGTTTGTCGGTCAGTCGTAAGTAGATATATCACTCGCCCTCCCCACTCGTGATGTGATCTACTTTACAACTGACCTCCAAACAGTGAATTATTTCTCAACACTTCACTTTTAGAGCTGATCTATTTCTTAAATAGAATTATGGATGTTCAAAAATCGAATTTGGGATTACCAAAACTAATTTATCTTTCCATTATCATTTTGTGATATCACATCATAACATTATGTAATGGATATCCAAAAATAAATATGGATGTCCAAAATGAATTATGGATATCCTGAAATAGGGAATACATAGTAAAAATGCACCATATACTTATGCTACACAAATTTTCATGTAGCTTTTATTAGCTCACCTGACCCGAAGGCTCACAGGTGAGCTTATAGTATAGGCAGGCATCCGTCGTCTGTCGTCCGTCTGTCAACATTTTCAAACGACATCTCCTCTGAAACTACAAGGCCAATTGGAACCAAAATTCATATATAGCATCTATAGGCAGGGGGAAACAATAAGACTGTTTTTTATCCAAATGGTTTCAGAACTTTGGTTGCTATGGCAACTTAAAGTTTCCATTGACTTGTTTGGGAAAAATTGAAAATTTGCATTTATTGCTATGTCACTGCAGATATTTTGACAAATCTTTTACAGAAATGTTCCTTGAGTAGTCCTCTATCAACCACATGAAATATATGTCAGTTGCCCAATTTGGCTGGTTGCCATGGCAACCGAATGATTAAAAATAGAAAAAATATTCAAAAGTCATCTACTCAGAAACTATGCAACCAATAAAGCCCAAACTTCACAGAAAGGTCTTAGTAATGGCTTCTATAAAAGTACTGGTTTTCTTGGCAATTGCTCTAGCAGTTTGGTTGCTATGGGAACTTAAAGTTGCCATTGACTTACAATGGCAAAATAGAAAATTTGCATTTATTGCTATGTCGGTGCAGATATTTTGACAAAACTTTTACAGAAATGTTCCTTGAGTAGTCCTCTATCAACAACATGAAATTAATGTCAGTTGCACAATTTGGCTGGTTGCCATGGCAACAGAATGATTAAAATTAGAAAAAATATTCAAAAATCATCTGCTCAGAAACTATGCAACCAATAAAGCCCAAACTTCACAGATAGGATCTTATTACTGGCTTCTATGAAAGTACTGTTTTCCTTGGCAATTGCTCTAGCAGTTTGGTTGCTATGGGAACTTAAAGTTGCCATTGACTTAAAATGGTAAAATAGAAAATTTGCATAAATTGCTATGTCGGTGCAGATATTTTGACAAAACTTTTACAGAAATGTTCCTTGAGTAGTCCTCTATCAACCACATGAAATTAATGTCAATTTCACAATTTGGCGGGTTGCCATGGCAACAGAATGATTAAAAATAGAAAAAATATTCAAAAATCATCTGCTCAGAAACTATGCAACCAATAAAGCCTAAACTTCACAGAAAGGATCTTAGTACTGGCTTCTATAAAAGTACTGTTTTTCTTGGCAATTGCTCTAGCAGTTTGGTTGCTATGGTAACTTAAAGTTGCCATTGACTTATCATGGCAAAATAGAAAATTTGCATTTATTGCTATGTCGGTGCAGATATTTTGAGAAATGTTTCTTGAGTAGTCATCAAGCAGCCTTATTGAATTTATGCAAATTGCACAATTTGGCTGGTTGCCATGGCAATGGAAAAATTGAAAAACTGTTAATAAATCATCTCAAAAACTATGGGACAGATACAGCTCAAACTTTACAGAAGGGATCTTAATACTAGCCTCAATAAAAACACTATTTCTCATGGCAGTTGCTTCAGTAGGAACTTTAAGTTGCCATTGACATAGAATAGGAAAGTTGAAAATTTCATTCATAGCTATATCGCTGCAGATATTTGGACAAAACTTTTACAGAATTGTTCCTGGAGTAGTCCTCTAGCAACCACATGAAATTTATGCAAATGGCACAATTTGGCTGGTTGCCGTGGTAACCAAATGGTTAAAAACAGAAAACATAGTCAAAAATCATCTACTCAAAAAATAATTGGACGATAAATCTGAAACTTTACTGAAAGGATCTTAGTAATAGCCTCTATTGAATTACTATTTTTATCATAAAAAAATTCGGAGTGACTGGAAAACTCCGGCTACTATTTTTATTATTGTTGCCAATGTGGTTTGTTGGGATGGCAACTTAAAGTTTCCAAAGTGAGTGAGTGAACTCAGGTTTAAGTCCCACCAACAACAAGGTCATATGGAATCGGGACCTCGGTTTAAAGTCTCATCAGAAAGACCGGAGAAGCCGGGGATCGATCTTACGACCCATGGATTGGTAGTCCGGAGTGATATTCACTACACTACAGCCGCTCCTAAGTTTCGAAAGACTTATAATGGGAAAAAAGTAAATTAGCATTTATTTCTGTGTTAAAGTTGATATTTTGACAAAAGTTTTACAGAAATGTTCTCAAGAAGCAGACTTCAAAATTCTGTCATATTGTACAATTTGCCTTAGAGTTACTTACCCCTGAGTGCTGAGGATGAATGGACTCAGGTGAGCTACAGGACCAATGGTCCTCTGGTTTCACGAATAAGGTTGGGTTGAACCAGTATAAGAATTCATAGACTTGCTATGTTAGGTGTGTCAGTGTGTATGACTATCATTTCAAGAGAACAAAGTATGTGACTGTTCATAAATTTTCATAGACTTCTAGTAAATAAAACCTGTAGCTTAGATTTTAGGTCACCTGAGCCAAAGGCTGTGATGGTCCATCCATTGGCAGTAATGGGGTAGCATTTGTGCTGTCAAACAGCTTATTCTCAGCAACCGTATGGAAGATTTGGACTCTGGAGTTTTCATGTGGAGCATATGGGTGATGGGAGAGGAAAATTTTGAACATATGCCTGGGCATTCAAAGCTAACATTACTTAACCCTTTGTTGACCAATGGACTTATACATTCTTATTATTTGGATGAAACCATTTCTAGTTTTAGGGGTTTTGGTGAATGTTTTCACTTTTACTGTATTTTGCACAGAAATTCCTGTAAGAAAATATACCCTAATCAGAGGCCACATTCTGCAACTGTTTGCCTATGCCCCCAAAACAGGTTTCCAGTCTTAAAAGGGTTAAAAAACTTATGCAAAATAGCTATAGATAAAATTACTGCCAGACCAAATGGCTACACATTTTGTTTTAAAAAGAAAACTGAAGCAAAACAAATGTGTTTCTTTCATGGTAGCTGTATTCAATTTTAGGAGAATTGAGTGAGGGTCAGAAACAAGAGGTAGAGAAATACCGAGAGATGATGAGACATAAAGAGACAGAAGTTATTGAAATGAGACAACAGCTTGCTAAACTCTCAAGGATCATTGATAAACAGAAAGAAGAACTTAAGGCAGTTGAATCAGAATTAAGGTAAGTAGAGCGGGGGCCTTATTCATAAAGCAACTTAAGTCGTTGCTATGCTGTTGCTAAGGGTAAATTTCTATGTTGGAGATTACCTACAACTATGAAATTTGGTCTGGAGGAACAGTCTTTGTAAGACTGTTCCTCCAGAGCAAATTTCATAGTTGTAGGGAATCTCCATTATAGAAATTCAGCCTTAGCAACAGCATAGCAACGATTTAATCGTTTTATGAATACGGCCCCGGAACTCTGTAGGGTTGAGGATTAGAAGTGAAGAGACAGAAGTTGTTGAATTGAGATCACAGCTTGCCTAAACAGGGAAATAGGAACTTAAGGCAGTAGAACCAAAATTAAGTTAGTGGACCATTGTGAGTCACAGCTTCAACTTAATCAAATGATGTTTTAGTCAGGTGTAAATTAATATTTTGATACTGTTGATACATATCTTTATTAAGTCATTTGCAAGGCACTTAAAATTTAACTTGAAAATGATAAACATAATGTTTTTACACACTTTTTGTTGCACCTGCAAGGTGCAATAGAGGCATCTGGTTTCCATCTGTCTGTCCCACCATTTTTCCATCCGTCTGTCCATCCGTTCACTTTTGCATTGACCCTAGGTTGCAATGACATCTGCTCAGAAACTACTTCACCCATGGTTCTCAAACTTCATATGCAGCGTGACCAGAATGAATGGTTTCAGGCTGATCAATTTCAGCTAGGTTGAGCTTCCAAGAACCAGTGGGTATATTTGGCTGAAATTTTGCATGGCATGTCAGTTTCACCTTGGTTTACAAAATTAAAAACTTGAAAGAGCCAAAACAAGAAAATGACAATACTTTAAGAATCTCTGAACAGATTTTGACCAGATTGTGAGCATGTGCGACACAGCATTTCGCAGAATTCTTGTTTTATCATAGGTTTAGATTAGGGAGAGAGAAAGAGTGAGAGAGAGAGAGAGAGAGATTGAGACAGAGAGAAAGAGAGAGACACACAGAGAGAGGGAGAGAGATTGAGACAGAGAGAGAGAGAGAGATTGAGACACAGAGAGAGAGAGAGCAGTCAGGAATAGTTTCTGTTGACTCTGTGAAAACATATTTAATGACCTTCATTGATAGGCTCTCACCAAGACAGTTTCAGTGAGGGGTCACAGTACATGTTTTTATTGACAAATACTCTCATTTAATTGTTCCCTTTCAGGGGAAACAACTCTGTCATTTTCATTTTTTCCTTCCTTGTAAATAGAGTCATCTCTTAAAGGAAAGAATTTCCTAAAAAAGAGCAAATTCTTTGCTTTAAGAGTTGACCTCTTACGGAAAGGTTTCTTTTTCTAGAGAAACAAACAGGAAGTCATGAAAATGTCTCCTTTTGAATCACTGGCAGAAAAACATGGTGGTTTAGCATAACCATTAACCAGGGCCCGGTTGTTCAAAGCTAACGATATCGTTAGTTAACGTTTCGTTAAAATTTTAAACGTTAATATCTCAAATACGCCAATATTTTTTGTTGAAAAAATGTGAGAAGCTTTTGCACTGCAAAAGCTTCTCACATTTTTTCAACAAAAAATGTCAGTATATTTGGTAATGAAGTTGTAAAACACTTAACAGTTGACCTCTTAACGAGCTCGTTAGGCTAACGATGCTTTGAACAACTGGGCCCAGAACTCTGACTTTGAAATGTTTTGTTGTAGCAAAGAAAAGTCAATCACAGTGAGATATAAGTCTCAGATTGACAAGGAATCAGAGAGGATAAGAAGTCTAGAGTTGTCTCTCCAGTCCGAGAAATCAGAACAGGCTAAACAGCTCGAGCTTCTTGACCAGGAGGGCAGAATCACATCAGAGTTAACTTCACTTGGTGCTCAGTGTAGGGGTGAGAGACATGAACAAGTGATTGTTAGACAGAGGGAAGCACTCTCAGAACTGAGGGCTAGAGTTAAGACCCTCGAAACAAAGACTCCACCATGTAAGTTTGGCTTGATTCTGTTATTATAACTCTATAGAGAATTAACATCAGACTGTGTTGATTAAATAAAAGTATGGCAAGCCATTTTACTATTTATTATGTATAGTAGATATCTTATATAGTAAATTAGATATCTAATATGCCAATTAAGATATCTAATATAACATAGAAGATATCTAATATAACATATAAGATATCTTATATCCTATTTAAGATATCTGATATAGGATATAAGATATCTTATTCAATTTTTCATATAAGATATGTTATATGTTTTATAAGATATCTTATATGTTACATTAGATATCTTAATTGGCATATTAGATATCTAATATACTATATAAGATATCTAATATATTATATTAGATATCTTATATGTAAAATTAAATAAGATATCTCATATCCTATATAAGATATCTTATATCCGATATAAGATATCTGATTTACTAAATAAGATATCTTATATGGCATATAAGATATCTTATATATTGTGTTGTGTCTTATGGAAAAGTCAAATAAGATATCTTATATACCTATATTAGATATCTAATATAGTATATAAGATATCTTCTATAGGAAATAAGATATCTTATATGGGATATGAGATATCTTAATTAATTTTACGTATAAGATATCTTATATAATATATTAGATATCTTGTATAGTATATTAGATATCTAATATGCCAATTAAGATATCTAATATTACATAAAAGATATCTAATATAACATATAAGATATCTTATATGGAAAATTAAATAAGATATCTTATATCCTATATCAGATATCTTATATAGGATATAAGATATCTTATATGTTATATTAGATATCTTGTATGTTATATTAGATTAATTGGCATATTAGATATCTAATATACTATATAAGATATCTTATTTATTATATAAGATATCTTATATTTATAAGATATCTTATATAATAAATAAGATATCTTATAAAATATATTAGATATCTGATATAATAAATGAGATATCTACGTTCCATAATAAATAGTAAAATGGCTTGCCATATAAAAGCCTTACCTTCTGAATTTTATGCCCCCAACTTTGGAGAAGTTGAGGGAGCATATTGGTTTGGGCCTGTCTGACCATCTGTCCGTCCGAGCAAACAAATGGGTAGTTATGGGGCTAGGGTTAGGGTGTCTCTTATGTATTTTAAATGGGATTTATTCCGTAGACACTTAAAAAGATAGGTTTATGTGGCTAGAAAAGGGTTTAAGTGGCTATTTTTTATAATGGAAAATGACACATAAGTAAACATCCGTTAGAATGTCTGTCCATCTGTCTGTCCATCTGTAACACTTTTAAGCAGCTAGGAAACTCAAGAACCGCTTATGCTAGGATCTGGAAATTTTATATGTGGCATGTACATGAAAAATAAGCACACATATTTTTTTTTTTGCTGGTCATGTATTTCTAGAGTTATGCCCCTTTTTCAACTTAGTGCATTGTTAGCCTGTGGAACCTTGTTAGCAAAATATCTGGAGAACCCCTGATGCTAGGATCATGATTTTTGACAGGAAGGCATTGCCTATGGAGTAGATGGCCTCACTCAGATTAACTTTTGGAAAAAAATTGTGAATTTTTGACCGAGTTATGCCCCTTTTTCAACTTAGTACATTGTAAGTCTATGGAACCTTGTTAACAAAATATCTCAAGAACCCCTGATGCTTGGATCATGATTTTTTGCAGGAAGACATTGCCCAAGGTGTAGATGACTTGATTAATTTTTGAAAAAAAATTGTGAATATTTGACCGAGTTATGCCCCTTTTACAACTTAGTGCATTTAAGCATATGGAACCTTGTTAACAAAATATCTCAAGAGCACCTGATGCTAGGATCATGATTTTTTGCAGGAAGACATTGTCCAAGGTGCAGATAACCTGAAAAACTTTTGAAAAAAATTTGTTAATTTTTGACTGAGTTAAGCCCCTTTTTAGACTTAGTGCATTGAAGCCTTTGGTACAAAAGTACCTTTACATACGTTCAAGAACCGTTAGAGATAGGAACTTGAAATTTTTATGTGTGGTATGTACATGAAAAATACGCAGAGTTTGTGAACAAAATATCCGAAGAACTGCTTTAGCTAGGTTCCTTATATTTGGCATACAGTTACAGGCTGAGATGTAGATGAAACAGTTAATACCCCTTTCTGTCTTATAAATTATGGGATGAACCCTTTTTAGAGGCAAGCATAAGGTTGGGGGCATAGTGTTCCATAAACACATTTTCTAGTTAAAGCTGCCTTTGAATTATATTTGGGCCAATCATTTTTTGACAGGGTGTCATGTGTAAATGTGAAAAAAAATATATGGCAAAGACAGTTAGTTTTTAACAATTAAAGGGCCATAAATGAAAATAATTGAATTTGCAAACAGTGTAGATCCAGCTGAGGTGGCTCATCATGAGTCCAGTCTGTGGTATAAAGTTAGTTTCTCAAAGAAACCCTCTCTTACCTCCTTCACCCTTTCCTCTCTGCTCTCCCCACTCCCACTCTTTCCACATACACACATGCACAAAACAGTTTTTTGACATAAGACAATTAGAAGGTGCCCCATCCAAACCCACCCAACCAGTTCTTTGAGATATGACACTTTAAAGGTAGTCTTATACATTTCCATTCTATTTATAGTGCCAACACAAGATCAAGCTCTCCAGCAGGTGATCATGCTTAAGAAGGAGCTTGCAGAAATGAGAGCCAATCAGGCACTGTCAGAAGATAAACATATCCAGAGTATTACCTCCCTTGACCGGGAAGTTGGTAGAGCCCGAGGACTGATGTCAACAACTAACGCAGAAGCTGATATGGAGAGAAGTGCTCACAGGGAAACTATGGAGGCTTTGGATGCCAGTGAAAATTCTGTAAGATTTTCCTACAATAAAATACAATTTTTGGGTCCATAGAATAGCATTTGATTAAGACTTGCCATGAAAAATCTGAGTTTTGGGACAGATAGGTCTAAACAAACAGTGCAGATCCACGTCAGACTGCTTCTTGAGAGCAGTCTGATCAGCATCTACACTAATGGCCTTTCCATCAGCATCTACTGGATGCATTACCGCATTGTAAAATCAAATTGCTTAAAGTTTTAGGACAGTTGCAATTACTATTTTAGGCATCACATTTTTTAGATGTTTTATGATACCAACAATTTAACAAAAGGAATATCAGCATCAAAAACTCTTTCACCTTATATTCTTTATGGTAGCATTATATCCAAAGTAGTATTATGATGGCATTATTATGAGACTTTGCTGTATTTATGTAAGATTGAATAAAAGGATAGTTCCAGTCCCCATCTCCTTAAACATATAATGCAGATGTTTAAAAATGTATGCTGAACTAAACAGTGCAGCAAAAGCTAAACACTGATCATGACCAGATCCAGTAACCATCTAATGTGAGTGTAGTCTTTTCTGATAGCATGGTAGTTCTAAGTTTTATGCTTACCACTCCAGAGATTTGGGTCAGCACTGGTTGTGTAGGCATTTTTGTTACATCCTGGGCCCAGTTTTTCAAAGCATTGTCATTAGTCAAGGATTCATAAGTCTTAAAGTATTCATAAAATCATATGTGGTAATATTTTTTGCTGAAAAATTGTGAGGAGCTTTTGCACTTCCTCTTATTTTTTTTGACAAAAAAGTGGTAGTGTTTTTGCGTATAACAGGTTTGAAATTTTAACGTCTGGTTTACTAATGACCTTGTTAGTTTTGAATGTCTGGCCCAGATGTTCAAATTTAACCATACATCCTTTACAGAGGCTCTCAACTAAAATATCATTGTTCTGAACATTGACTATATCTATCTTCTATTTCAGTTTATTAGCATGCTAGGTGCAATATCAGGCTCTCTTGAGTTGGAAGGTATTGAAGGTATGAGACCTCTGGGGCATATACCCAAGGATGAGAGGGACAGACTCCTCAGAGAGAGGGAGAGGGCCTGCGAGAAACTTGTGGCCCAGATTAAGGTGCAGCAAGAACGAATACACAGGAAAGATGAGTTACTGCAAGGATACGAGAGGGATCTGGCCAAATTAAGGTTGGTTTAATAGAGGATTAGTTATTACAGATCTCATTATAAGATGGAATATTTTAGGATAATTGTAGGTATTTTTCATATTTTTCATTGGAAATATGTTGTTGCCCTTCACCTCATCAAAGTGGTTCAGATAAGGACCACTTTTTGATTTAGATTTTTTAAACAGAATTCATCCCTAATTATTTTGCCTTATCCTTAAAATACAGAGAAAAAGCAAAAAATGGTAAAACACTTTACATCTTCAACATTTAAAAACTGTTTTTTTGGCACTTAAGGGGGTTAAAGAGATGATAACATATGTTGTGGTTAAATGTTAAACCAAAAACCTTTGGGCTGTACAGATAGTGTCCATATATTAAGGTGAAAAGATACACCTACATGTTTTACCACCATACTTACAAAGGAAAAACACTTTGATGACTTCCTGTTTGCATCCCTGGATGAATTAACCCTTCCAAAATGGGGGTTAAGTATATGGAGAAAATTTGGAGTTCTTTTTCCTTTAAGCCCCCCAATGAACTGGGAGGTGTATTCTTTGATCTTGGTAGGAATTACCACCCCAGTAAGTGCTCTTTTTCTTCTTAAGCATTCAGTCACTCCTACTTCTTTGCAGGCAAGCTCAAGAATTAGCTGACAGAAAGTCAATTCAAGTTGACAGTTTAGCGGTAAGCTTATCATTTTAAATTACTTTTTTTCCTGGAGAGCCATTTCTTTAAGCTTCTCTACTGGGAACAAGGAGTATAGGTACAAAGATCCCTTTTGAGGAGGAAGACAAAACAGAAATTGGCAGAGTTGCTTCCCCTGAAATATATATATGTATTTATCTAAAATTTGCATTGTTTATCAACGTCATATATCTTTCCCAGGTGGTATCCAGGTGGTATCCATTGGCTGGTTCCATGTCACATTTTTGGGAAGAAAAACATTGGGAATATAGTTTAAGATGCAAGATGCAATCATATATCTCTGGAAGATTCTTAATGTACCAGTAAAATGTTTTTTGCTTTACTTTTTAAATTGAAATAAGTGCAATAAATATTTTTTTTCCAACATGCTACTAGAAGAGGCACGATCAATGTACATGTATTACTTTTCTGTTGTTGACAGTGGCAACATAAACTTTGCATTGAGCTTTCATATTTAGTCCTGCTTTGGGACATAGTGCAGACAGGTGAGACAGCATGTTCTGCAGAATTGTTGTTTTGGAATTGGTTGTATTCAGTTTGACTGAATGGGTCTTTGTTACGAAAAACTCTTTCTCTAGTGCTCTCATATGCATAAACTTTATAAAAGAACAGTTTATGATATCTAAATTTTCCAAAAATATTGAATTCCTTTTGGTGATTCCAGTGTACCCACTCTCACAAACAGAATTATAGATCTGTTTATTTTGTAGAATGATATAAGAAGCAAATCAGAAGAGTCTCAATACTTGAGAGAATCATTACACCGAACACGAGACAAACTGGACCAGGAGAAGAGGCTAAACACTGCTATTAAACAGAGAAAGGTATGCCTATTTTTGCATATGTTGGATTTATTATACCCTGTCTTTGAAAAAGCGAGGGAATACTGGTTTAGGTCTGTTCAGTCTCCCCTGCAGTTTCCATCACACTTTTATGTTGAGGATTACTGTGTAACTATTGGGGCCATGTTCTTCAAATTTGAAACATGTACACTGATCAGGACAGGTCCTGCTATGTGGCAGACAATTGACTTTGTTGGCGTTATTTGTAGCTGTATTTATCCCATTTTTTTTTCTCTAAGCAAATGTTTTGTAAACTGGGGAAGTCAGAAGCCACAAACATGTTACAGTACATACAATGTAAATACAACAAATTATATTGTGGCAGAGACATCAGATTTTCCCATGTTATTTGTTCTTCTGGTGTTTTTTTTTTTTCATTTTTTCTCTCCAATAGACTACATGTATTAATAAATGTTAATTTTTTTCATTAATGGTTTTTGAGAGACTTTGCAAGCTAGAAACCTCAAACTTGTTACAGTATACAACCATGACTAGTTGTATATTATATGCTGCAATAGACTTCCCTTGCTGTAAACTGAACACTGTTTATTTTAGACTTTCCACCTAGAGAATGAGAATCTACACCTAGCTCCTTCTTCCCACCGCTGTAAGCCTGATGATCCCAGGGCAGCAATAAAGAAGAAGAACCAGAGGGAAGTGCTCAAGAGAAAGAACTATGAAATAAAAACTCTCAAGGGAGACCTCACAGACAAAGAGAGACATCTGTTTGAAACACAGAATAAGTTATATACTCTGGAACATAGTCAGGTAACTAGCTCTTCAAAACTGTTACAAGACAAAATGTGGTTTAGGTCTGTGTGAGCTGTGCAGTCAGTCTGCATGAGTACTTGCCAAGTTTATGTCAATTCCCATTTGAAGTAAAGAAAGGACATTCCACTTGAGCCATGATTAAAACTTGTAGTTTGTAGCGACATTTGAAATTTCTATGTGCAGTCTTGTTTGGACATGCAAAGTTCTTTTGCATGTCCAAACAAGACTGCACATAGAAATTTCAAATGTCGCTTAAGCCATTTCTTCATACAATTTCTTTTTTGCTCAAACTCAACAAAGTCAAACATTACAAACTTGTTATTCTAGTCAGAAAATCTGGTCTCCAGTGTCAGTTTCATTTTACCCGTATACACTACCACCAAATGCTTACTGAATATTATATTGGCAATGGTGATGATTTTTGTATTGATTTGCAATTTATGGATCAATTGGGAAGACATGAGTAAGGGAAAAAGCAAGTGCACTGACTTGGGTGAAAAAAAAGAATCCCTTAAGAGCCCATCATATGGTGAGTACAGTATTTATGGTAAATGGGTACACAGTCAGGGGAAGCAGTTCTGTCTTTTTCTTTTTTGCCTCTCTTCTTAGTGAGGGTCAACTCAGAAAGCAAAGAATTTGCTCCTTATGAGTAGACCTTTTTTTGGAAAGGTTTCATCTGCCAGGAAAGCTAATAGGAAGTCACAAAAGTTGTCCCTTTTTGCAATAATAGCAACATGCATCAAATCTTAGCCTTTCACTTACAAACGAGCATTTGATTTTTTTTTCATTTTAGTATCGGTGACAGTTTGAAAAATAAAATGGTAAGGAATGTGTTTCTATAATAAACTACAATGTGTTTTCTGATAATTTCTCTAACAGCTTTAGTTGTGCAGTGTATGCTTGTGTTGTGTTTGTTCAATAAACAGACTGACATAATAAGAATTGGAAATGCACATCTCACCTCAGAATTAACCGTAATATTTTGGTCTAACCATAGTTAAAGCTTGCCCATGGAAAGTGTATATTAGTTTAAAGTTTCACAAAATACTATCCCTACCCTACTGGGTGACCTTGAATTGTAAATTTAGGATAGATATAAATTAATAGTTGAGTAATGCTAGGACAAAAAATATCATGAAGTGAATGGGTACACTCTGAAGGGAAGCAACTCTGTCATTTTCTTATGAATGGGACTCAGCTCTTTAAGAAAAGAGGTATTTTTTAGAGCATTTTCTTTCTTTTAAGAGTAGACTCCATTTTGAAAGTGCTTCATTGTCAAGTGAAGCTAACAGGAAGTCACAAAAGTTGTTACCCTTTGTAAAAATGGTGGAAAACCAGGGGCTGTACCCATTAACCATTACAAAGAGTCTGCAGCATTGGGGAGTATGAGCAAATCGTCTTTTTTGGGAGTTCAATGTCAGGTTGTCAGAGATTTTTCTATTTACTATATGGGTTCCTTTAACTCTGTATATGCTATATTGTTGAAACAAATAGGGAGTACTGTGATAAGACTGCTTGGATATGCAAGCTGATCTATTTTTACATGTTATAAGATACCTTCTTGGTTTGCAATGTTCATTACAGTATGTTTCTCACCTTACAGGAACTTGACAACCAGAGAAGGTCTGAGATTGTGGTAGAAGATTAGATGGAGAGACATACAGAGATACTGATACAGTGGACAAGATAAGGTTGATGTCATTCTGAGTAGATGGTGTAGACTGTCATTTGGGGATTTTTTCACAAAAGTTACAAATGCCAAATTTCACCAATATTTATCAGTTATAAAGTGAAAGTGATTATAGATATATGTTATGGCCACTATCAATGCAAAGAAGTATGAGAATGGCATATTTGTTGAAAATTTCCCAGAGAATGGGTTCTCTTTCTAGGGAAGCAACTTTGCCATTTTTGTTTTTGCTTCTTGTTCAGTGGCAGTTAACTCTATTAGGAAAGAATTTACTTAGTAGGATTAAATTCATTCCTTTAAGAACAGACCATGGCTTTGTTACCCAGGAAAACAAACTAGAAGTCTCAAAAGTTGTTTCCCTTTGGAAAAATGGCAGAAAAACACTTGGCAGTGTTCCCATACGCCTTGTAATTAAATTTGCAATAGAATTCCAGATGAACCAGCAATTACGAGAAAACCTCTAGCTTATCATTTCCAGCAACTCAGATTGAACATGAAAACCAGAAGAGTTATGTCCCACCTATGCCATGTTAGACCTGGGAGCTGGAACTTGAATTTAAGGTGTGAAGAAAAACTGTCAGATCTTTGTTTGTTTTGTAAATGGATTACTTGTTAGTGTTTGTTATATGTGCTGGACCATTTAATTTGGTCAATAACTGCTGAGTTATGTGTTGAAACAATCTTACATAGGCTCACAAAGTTGAAATAATCAAGAAATTAAATTAGCCCATTGCATTCTGGGTATTTTTTATGCCCCCGTGACAATAGTCAGGGGGCATTAAGATTTGCTCCTGTCTGTCCGTCCGTCCGTCAGTCTGTCTGTCCGTCCGTCCGTTAGTCACACTTTACGGTATAGAGTTTGTGTAATCAACTCCTCCCACAGTTTTCAGTGGATCTTTTTTAAACTTCACATACATGTTGTGGACATAATGAAGATGTGCATGTGGGTTTTTGTTGGAGCTAGAATTAATTTTGACAGAATTACGGCCTTTTGAACTTAGTCATTTTAGGCAAATTTTTGCATTGTAGGGTATGCAGTTTGTGTAATCAAATTCTCCCACAGTTTTCGATGGATCTTTTTCAAACCTTGCATACATGTTGTGGACATATTGAAGATGTGCATGTGGGATTTTGCTGAAGCTAGAATTAATTTTGACAGAATTACAGCCTTTTGAACTTAGTCATTTTAGGCAAATTTTTGCATTGTACATGTAGGGTATGTAGTTTGTGTAATCAACTTCTCCCACAGTTTTCAATCGATCTTTTTCAAACCTTGCATACATGTTGTGGACATATTGAAGATGTGCATGTGGGTTTTTGTTGGAACTAGAATTGATTTTGACAGAATTACCGCCTTTTGTACTTAGTCATTTTAGGCAAATTTTTACATTTGTAGGGTGAGGAGTTTGTGTAATCAACTCCTCCCTCAGTTGTCAATCAGTCTTTTCCAAACTTTGCATACATGTTATGGACATATTGGAGATGTGCATGTGGGTTTTTGTTGGAGCTAGAATTGATTTTGACAGAATTATAGCCTTTTGAACTTAGTCATTTTAGGCATATGTTTGCATTGTAGGGTAAGTACTTTGTGTAATCAACTCCTCCCACAATTTTCATTGGCTGTTTTTCAGACATTGGAGACTTGTTGTGGACACAGTGAAGATGTGCATGTTGGTTATGATAGGAAAAAAATAATTCTGAAGGAATCTTAGTCATTTTGGGCTGCATTTTGCTCTATAGGGTATATAAAGTTTGTGAAATGTTTTCAGTGGATTCTTTGTAAATAGCATTTGTGCTTTAAAGGTGCTTTAGGGATGTACACATGTCCTGTGACAGGCGCTGCACGGGGGCATCATTAGTGTCTTACAGACACAATTTTCTAGTTGTCGACTGCTGACATTGTCGTCTGCATCAAAAATCAAGAATATTTTGACAATATTGGTCTAACCAACTCTTGTACGAATGATGTCTAGGCAGCAAAGAGTTTGGATTTCAGATCAGGCCCCACACTAACCCTTACCCAAGCTGTTTGCCCAGATACCCCTAAAGGGGTACCCCAAATGGAATGGGTTAAAGAAACACATCCTTGTTTCAACTCTGTGTGCCTGTTAGGTATAAAATAGTGCATTTATAATTGATGAATTAATGTAACCATAGTTGTTTTTTGCACCATAAACATTAGATAGCTGGTGGGTATGGTTAACTAATGTGGATATGCTTACCTTTCATGAGCACCTGCTTACCACGATGCTCATTGTTCATGAACACCTTTAATTCTTTGACAGTCTGTGCTGTTAAATGATATTCTTATGACTTTGTTTACTGGTGTGAGATGCATGTTTTGTATTGTTGATGATAGTAAACACTCAGAGCAAGCTACCACTTTTACTTTTTGATTATGTTATGGCAGTTCCAACACTCGATTGTCTCCTAAATAGATAGTCAACACTCAATATCTAGGAAGTCTAAAGTTCATTTCAAACTACGGATATCTCAAAGTAAATTTTCTGGTCCCAGAAAATTTACTTTGAGATGCCAGGAGTTTTAGATAACAGGAGTTGAAATGTAAAAAAAACACAGAAAAAGCATCGAAAAGTATAATTTTAGGCATAAGAAGGTACTTTGAGATATCAATGTTTGAGATAATAAGAGTGAACTGTATATCAACCAAACTTGTGTAATTTTGCTGTAAATGGGCCAGGTTTTCTCTTCCAAAACAATCCCAAAAATCTAGCTCCATCTCCTAACATGGATCTAGATCTTTAGGATTGTTTTGGAAGGTTAAACCATCTGTCTTAAAATCGAAACACCATACTCTGGTGCACAAACTGATAGGAGTCTTCTCTTTTTACCATTTGGCTTTCTCAGATTCCACATAACTGAGCCTCAACACAACCCAAAATTTAGGCACATTACAGATTAATTGTTCATGCACATATGGAAGACGGTGATCTGCCTCATTCCAAATAAGATGTGGTTTTGGGGATAGTTCTGAGTTCAGTTTTCTTATTTCTAACAAAAACATATGTTGTGACACCTTATTAGAACCATCTCACTGAGATGTTTCTAAAGAGGGGTTACAACATAATGTTTTTATGCTAAAATATGAAAATTTATCCCTAAATTATCCCTTTTACTGCTTCATATCTGGTGCACTTGGATGACAGCGATAGCATACATTGCATACCTGTGACAGGATCTTATTTTTTGGGGAGAGAGACTACCTATTTTGGATGAAGTCTCCCTATTAAGATAAAATATTTCATTCTTTGTACATTTCTTGATTTGAAATTTTATATCTCCCTATCAAAATTCAGCATTTCCATATTTATTCTCCTTATTTGAGAGAAAACCTCCCTAATTACCCCTCAGAATATGTTTACCCCTTGGAATATGTTTAACTGTTCTTTTTTTCTCAGCAATAAAGACACTGCCTCATGAAAATTATGATTTTTGTGTTATTGTGCACAGTTGTTGTCATACAAACGTAAAATAGCATAATTATTAGTCAGTATTTCATTGCAAAAGCTCCTCTCATTTTTTAGCCAAAAATATAACCAGTCTTCATTTTATATGTACCAGAAGACTTAAGCTAATGTTGCTTTGAACAGCTTGGCCGAGGGTGCTAGCTAGAGCAAACAGTGTGGCCCATGTCATGGAGCATATGAGTTTGAAATTTTATATAAAGAATAAGTTAGTAGTAGTATTATTACAGCATTTGGTTGAGGTACCCCAAAAGTTAGTAACATTATGTTAGTTGTCATTGAAAAAATACTTAGGGTGAATAGATGCGTTTTTAGGGGAAGCAACTCTGACACATTCAGTTTTTCCTGCTTTCTCCGTGGGGTTAGAGCAGAATCTGGCTTGTGAATGAATGTTTGATATTTTTTACCAGGAAACTATTCAGGCTGTTCAGAGTGGGGATTTTCTTAGATGGTAGCTAATATCAGAGCTTCAGATAAGGGGGGGTTTTGAGAGGAATTCTGAGAAAATTTTTCTTATTTCTCAATGAAACATATGTTGTGACCCCTCAATAGAACCATCTCAGCAAGACGGTTCTAAAGATGCATCACAGCATATGTTTTAATGTAGTAATAAGGAAACTTATTCTTAAATTATCCCTGTTATATACCCCACCTTATATGGCACTGCAATATAAATTCCCAAAGGTTGTCTCCCTTTGAAAAAATGGCAGAAACTCCTGAAGATAAATCCATTTTAAAGATTTATGCTACATTCATTAAGAGACTGATAATAACATGTTGCAAAGTCATTGTCAAATCTAGATTTTTTTTATTGTATAAATTAAAAGGTAAAGGTTTCCCATAGCCTAATAGCCGTAGGGGCAGTGGGGTTAGAGACCCACTGTATCTTTGGCACAAGAGATGAAAGGCGGAGCCCATTCCTCTCCTTTTGCCACCTTATTATTGTATAAATTAGATCTGATGCACATGATTTTTATCAAACAGATTCTGTGTAAAAAGAAGTTCAAAATTTGCATTAAATTGACAAACTGTTTTTGAGGTTGTAAAGGTCGAAGTGTGAAATTGTCATATCATTTAATGTTAATGAATTGTCTTAAATTATGATGAATAGATTGTAACAGTAGTAGAATTTTTATGTTTATGACCTTAACTTTTAGCGTACTATTGTAAAAAGGTGTGTTAATGTTTACAGTCTGCAAGCTCCTGATCAAGGTAGGATTTGGAGATAATTGATCATGCTTCATAAAGTATATGTAGTCCCTCTTTAGAAATGTCTCAGTGAAGTGTTTCTATGAAGGCCATAACAAATTAAAATTGGGAGACGTGTATGAGCAAACACAGCCTTATCTGAGTTTGAACAGGACATGTTAAAGTTAAAGGGTAAACAATATTTGTATTTATATTTTTGCATGATCATGGATTAAACTGTCATTGTATAAGTACTTAGAGTGGTAGAAGCCATGCAGAGTATAATTTTGCGCTGTCTCATATTGCCTTTGTTTTTTGTCATTAAATTGTTCATCTTTGTTAAACATTTGTAGCATATTTTAATGATAGGTATTTTTAATTGATTTTTTTTTTTTGTTTTTATAAACAGCAGTAGTTGTAGGATGAGCCAAAAATGCATTTTTTCACAATTCTGTTTTCTAAAATAATGACATTTAGAGAAAAAGTTGCTGAGATTAAATGAGCTGCATTTTATCATAATCTGTTTTAAGGGGAGTTGTTACACTTTCAAGGGGAGCAACTCTGCAGGTTTCATGTTAGCCTTCTGAATGGGGTCAACTCTTAAAGGAAATAATTTGGCCCCCTTGGAAGCAAATTCTTTGTTTTAGGAGTAGACCCCCGTTTTAGAAGCTCTTCATCATCCAGGGAAGCAACCTGGGGCCATATTCATAAAGCCACTTAGGGCGTTGCTATGCTGTTGCTACGGCTAAATATCTATAAAGGAGATTTCCTACAACTATGAAATTTGGTCTGGAGGAACAGTCTTTGTAAGACTGTTCCTCCAGAGCAAATTTCATAGTTGTATAGGGAATCTCCTTCAAAGAAAGTTAGCCTTAGCGACAGCATAGCAACCACTTAAGTCGTTTTATGAATACGGCCCCAGGAGGTCACAATGGTTACTCCCTTCATAACAATGGCAGAAAACATGGGAGTGTACCTCAATACACCTGAAAGTATTTACTGTGTGTCTGAAAGCTGATATGTGGTTGCATTACCCGGATCAGCATGTGTATAATTTATACACAATCTGGGCTGCATGTAATATATATACTAAAATCAACGAGGTTCAGTCACTATACATTTCCTTCCCAACTATTATGATAATTATGCAGAGTAGTCTGCCCATGCATAGTGCCAGTTTCCATTCTCTTCAAGACAGTTTTATGATTGTGAAATTCAAATAATTTTCTTGTAAATGAAGTGTGTTTTAGTAGTCATTGTTTATTTATATGGATATGAGCTAATATTTTTGTTAGGCAATGACTGTGATAATAATATTTAAAGGTGAAAGGGTACACTTTCAGGGGAAGCAACTCTGCTGTTATCATTTTTGCCTCCTTTCTAAACAAGGGTAAACTCTCAAAGAAAAGAATTTGTTCCTATAGGAGCAAATTCTTTCCTTTAAAAGTTGACCCCATTTGGAAGGGCTTTATCAACCAGGAAAGAAAAGAAGAAGTTACAAAAGTTATTTCCCTTTGTAAAAATGATGTAAAAGCATGAAGGTATACCCATCCACCTTTAACATAATTTAGATCTAGGTTATTTTACATTTATATTTAAGAATAAGCTGATCAGCCTGCCCCTTCAGATATACAGCAAAGTAGGTAACAGTTGCGAAAGTAAGTTCTTATGAAAACGGGAAATGATATAGTTGGGGTATTGATAGTTGAGTAACTACTTTTTTATATTGTTTCTTTATTGTGATATTGTTGATATAATGTATAGAAATCCTACAGGAGGAGTCTCTAGAATAATAAATCTGTCTCTTTAGGCTTAAGCCGTATTTCTTGTTATTTATTTACCATGTTTGGACAGGAATACCTAGGGTCATCATTTAACTAAATTTAAAGTACACCAGTATCCAATACCACATACCACAACGCATGACGTTATGACGTAATTTGCATATTTAATCCACTAGGTGATTATCGTTTTTTAATGCATGGCTTTATTACACTCTCAGATGCAACGTCATATGATAAGAATAAGTATAATCGCTTTTATGATACACCAGTCTCTTTAAGTCATCCTGTATGTGTCATCATTGAAAATTCAGCCTGCATACATGTATATTCCTTTTCAAGCCAATTCATGATTCTTAAGCAAGTACCACTTCATATGTCTATTTCACTAAATATCTTAAGCTTATAATTTTTGAAAGTTCCATACAGTTTGTATGGAACTTACAAAAATCTTAGGCTGAAGTTGTTCAGTGAAACAGGTAGCAGATTTGTAGAAAATAAGGCATTTTGAGCAAGTTCAATGGTTTAATGAGAAACAATTTCAAGACGACAAACTGAACCAGCCGGTCACAAACTCTGCCTCACTGATCTTATGGTCATCTGAAAAATAAAAATTTTATTTTATGACCACTATTATGAGTCATGTGCTGGACAATAATTGCAATGTTGACCAGTTGGCTGTATTTACTTTTTTAACCTTATGCATAAACATTTTCATAATGTTATTTGGCAAGATAATGCCATGTGATACTATCTTAATTATTTCTCAGTGAAACTGCATTTTATTTTCAGTGACGTTTTGTAAAACATGATATTGACCTCTTTTTAATAATCTGAACTACAGGAAACATCTGACAAACCCTTGCTTTCTAGGTTATGATACATACTTTTTATCCCATCCCCCTCTCCCCCCAAAAAGAAGAGAAAAACCTGACAAATCTAAGATACCATTGGTTTCTGTCAAATATGGCTCTGTAGATTTAGTTACCTACTATTTCTGTAACAGTAATAGTTGCAAAGTGTGGCTTTCTAAATTAGAACTAAAATAATAAAAAAACTTGTTCTTTTTTTTATCAAATTACTAAAAATCTGGCTCTCTGAATTAAAAGGTTCTGTCATCAGTAAGAAACGTTTTTCCAAGCCTGGCTTATATGAAAATACCTACTGTTTCGATCAAAGTAGTAGAACACTCTGGCGAAGTCCGGCTCCTGAGATATTTGTCCGTCTCTGTTCGTATCTACCCTGTGGAACAATGTGATGGCATGCTCCAAGTCACCGAGGTTTAGCGACGTCCAGTGAGCAACGAATTCTGTCTCATCTATCAGCCCATTATCTGAAAAACAGAATTACCAAGGGGTTTTCATACATATGCATACCAGGAGGAACAAAGCGTTTACGACGCCGCATTGCCCGGGACTTAATGTAAGATCCTGTTCCAACATTTTTGGAGCCCTGGCCCCTAAGTTATAAAACTTTTTTCGTGCTCAACTCAGCTGAGCATGAAATTTTCTCTGCTGATAAATATGAAAATGCCAACTAATGTTGGCATTTTCATATTCATAAGCAGAGAAAATTTCATACTCAGCCAAACTGGGCAAGAAAACAACCATACTTATCAGTAATTTGCTATTTATTAGCAGGTAAAATTTCATGCTCAACTCAGCTGAGCATGCATGAAAAAAGTTTTATAACCTCGGGCCCTGAACCGTTTAGAGTGGTCACATTCACAGAAAACTACTCTAATATTAATTTTCATTTTTTTGCCTCCTTTTCAAAGTCGGGGCTGCAGGATAGGCAGTCAACTCTCTTAAAATAAATTCCTTCTTTCCAGAGTTGATTCCATGCTAGAAGGACTTCCAGGAATGCAAACAGGATGTCACAAAATGCCCTAAAGCGCCAACACTAACAATAATTGCTTGAATTCCCGAACATCAAGGAGCTCAGAATTCTCAGTATAATAACACTCGGACAATGCATTTTTTTTCAAATATTGCAGGTATAAATGTTGTCGGCTTGTGAGTTTATGAAATGGGCAGTACTAGCTTGTTTTGGCTATTAAAGCCTCATCAGTGACCATTCGTAGTGGTCTGGCAGTGAAAGTTAGAGATAGTAATAGAAAGTCTGTATTGCAGTCAGCAGGGTCACTCGTAAGGGTAGAAATTCATTTCTCACTTTAAATTCCCCGACTTTTCTCTGACGCTACCCTTGTTTCCATACCTTTTCACAGATTCAAAAGTTTTGATACTTTAACGATGCTTTATCATAAGGAATCTCTTAAAACGGGGCATTATTCTTAAAGGAAATACTTTGCTGCCTTTGGGAGATAATTCTTACCTTTAAGAGTCATGAGCTCCAAAGGAGAGGGAGATAACTCCCATGAATGGATTATCTATCATTATAGTATATCCCCGCCCCAGCACCCCCACATCTTTGCAAGCCAAGGGTACTAAGTCCACGTTGTTCTTTACGTAAAGAATAAAGTGGGCTTAGTATCGTTGGCTTGCCCTTGAGCAGAATAAGTTTTTTTCTTGTAGATTGCTATAGCCATAAGTTTCAAATTCCCTGAATTTACAAGTCCTTTCCGAATTTCCATGCCAACTACAAAATTCCCTGACCAGGAAAAGAATGGTCTAGATGTTTTACCCTGACCGTGGCAACTCTGAAAAGAGCATTTTTGTCTCTTACCGTTCATGTCAAACTTGGTAAATATATCAGCCATTTCTTGAAGAGTAAGAGAACCATCTGGGGTCCTGTTAGCCTCTGCTATCTGGAAGATCTGACGAGCTATAGGGTCATCTGGTATCGCAGGGCGGCCAGGGTGAGCCTCCAGGCTGCTGTTTATAAACGAAAGTGACAGATGAAAATGATCAAATTGAGCCGCGACACGAGAAAACCAACAATGTGGGTGTGCGCCCAACGAAGACTGATCAGACTGAGCATCAGTCTGATCAGAGTTTTCGCTGTGCGCTTAAAAGGTAGCCAAGGGTCTAGGCTACATGTTGCTTCATGCGGACAGCAAATACTCTGATCAGACTGGGCGGATGCCCAGGCTGACCTGAGTCTTTGCTGGGCGCATATGCCACGTTGTTGTTTTTGTCGTGTCACGCCTTATATGTACTGTATGTTTTGAGTAACGTTCTTCTGATGACAAGCAGCTTTTTTTTTCATTTTTGTAATGTCAATGAAAAATGGTCCCTTCCGTTTAAGAAAATAATTGACATTTAAATTAAATGCAAATCTATAAATGCCCCAATAGATTTTATTTCCCAATCTAATCTTCAGTATTTATGAAATAAGAAAACTTTGTATCCTTTCCTTTATGAAGCAAGTATAAGATTTAATTTTGTCACATCATTACGTAGAATTTTGATATTTTGAAACATAATTAGCAAAAATTTCCCCATATAGACATGGAGGAGAGTTCCGCTGTACTAGAGAGAGAGAGAGAGAGAGAGAGAGAGAGAGAGAGAGAGAGAGAGAGACCATACCAGCAAAAGCACGCTAGACACGTAAGAACTAAAATCCACATTTTCTTGCGCTCCCTGCTCCTAAAACCCTGCAACAACAACATTATTGACAATTAACTAATGATTGATGAGGTACATTGTTTTTGTTTATTTATTACATGTAACCACAAATATTGTGTAATTATTACACCAAATACATTTGAAATAGCATTTTAATTTGTTCCTGGTGCAGTGTGATTAAAAAGGTGATAGAACTTTTCTTTCTTTCTTTATTTTTGTCCGTTTGATTTTGATTCTGTTCTGTTCTGTTTCAATTTTCGCAACGCCGTTTCCGTCTGTTTCAATTTTCGTAACGACGTTCCCAAGTAGGAATGTCGTTACCAAAATTGAAACAGAACAGAACAGCAAAGGGACAAAAATAAATAAAGAAAGAAAACTTCTGTCACCTTAAAGTTTCTGGGTCGAGGATTTTTTATAAGACCCATTATTTCATATCGTCCCGTAAAAGGAAAGAGTCAAACAGTGAAGGAGCCCCAGACCAGAAGCGCAAAACGCGACGTCTGATATTGGTCTGCACTGTTTACATTAAATTAACAGCCTTTTCTATAAACTGTGATAAAAATAAGCCAGACACCTTTTAAATGAAGAATGGACATTAAATTTATAAGAATAGCAGAGTACACTATGCAAAAATGAGTTAAGTAATAGCTGTACCATGATTTGTCCGCCTGTACGAGGAGACAATCCACGAGCTTTAGTGAGTGCATTATCTCCCGTACAGGCGGACAAACAATGGTATAACTATTCTATACCACCCTTATCAGTGAGACCTTGCTCAGTTTGAAATATTTTGTTCTAAAGTTGGCGTTTTCTAGTAAGGGTGGTATAATTCACATTATATTTTATTCCAGCCATGTCACGAGAAACTTTGCCACATAGCATGCTCTATCAGCAAAGACTCAGAACAGAATATGCATCCGCATACGCTGATTTACGTCTTTGCCACAAGTTCGTTTATAAATTCAATAAATGTTATGAAAGATTTACACACTAGGCCTACATGTTAAATAAAAGGACGAAGCGCATAAGACAGACAGAAGAATTGCTGACGTCACATTACATTAGATCACAGGGTTATAATATGTATTTCATACATTCTGTAGGCCTATCGTGCTTAATTTGCTCTTATATACTGACATCATCTTTTGAATTCCTATTCTTTGTCAACCCAAGCATTTGCTAATATCTTAATGTCTAACGAGTTTTCGCGGTAAGATGGGAAAATGGAGTATATTTTGAGATAAAGCATGTGTCGCCCCCTGTACGGAGAGATAATCAACGAGCTTTAGCAAGTGTAAAATCGACAGTACAGGCGGAGGAACAATGCTCTGTCTAAATTAAAGCACGATGCCCAGTGTAGACCGTGCACGTTTCTGGGTATTTGGCTATCTGGAAATCGAGCTGTAAAAACAAATACTGTACAGATTACCTTAGACGTTTTAAAGTAATTAAAATTTAATAATCAAAAACTACCATACCTGTTAAGAAAGAACACAATGACTATCCTTTGGAATTTCTTCTTATCTCTCTCTGTGAAACACACATATGTGATAGTGTATCTAAGGTCTAGTGTCGTCTGATGTCTAGAAAAGGCATATCATCGTATGTGCCGTATTTATAATAAATATTAGAACATCCAAATCACTTATAGCGCCAAAAATGAAAATATCACATTTGCAAACAACAAAGATACAGATGAGCCGCCTCACCTGAATCTACACTGTTTGCCTTCTAGTCTTTTAATTCTCATTATCACATAGCCTGGACGATTTTTTTAAATTTGCAGACGTAAATTTGGTCTACTTTTTTTTCTTATTTTTTCGTGTTTTTTTTTTTTTTGGTTGGTTTGGTTGCGTCAATAAAGTTCAAACGAGTTGATTTTACCATCAGACGATGCGCCAAAATTGTTGACAGAATGCCAAAAAGTGCAGACCATGATCAGACTGCTCCTTAGGAACAGTCTGATCATGCCCTACACTGTTTGTTTAGGGTTTTCTATCCCAATATTTAGGGTCACTTTGGTATCTTTGCTTTGCACTGAACTGGCACAGAAACATTCAATCATTGTAATAAGTGCAACAATAAAATTCACTTTATTTTTATTCGACTTTGCAAGCGAAACGCGCAGCATGATGCATCACTTTGGACGCCAATCATTTTGCCTGCCATTGTGAACTGGTAAAGTGCAGTCGCTTTTGCGCTGCTCTTATATTTGCTCTTTTAAGGTGTATTGTGTGTGTGGGTGGGTGGGGGGAGGGAAGTGTGTGTGTGTGGGTGGGGGGGGGGAGTGGTGTACACCTCCATGTTGTTTTTCGCCAATTTTACAAAGATGAATAACTTTTATTCTTCCCTGGAAGACATGATTAAGTGTATTTTCATGATTAAGTGTATTCATGATTAAGTGATTCATGATTAAGCGTTTTCCTACAGGAAAGAATTTGCTCTGACCCCATTGAGTTAGAGGCAAAATAGAACATGGTCGGATTGAATTCCTTAAACCTGTACATATTCACCTAAAAGCTCATAGTTTGGTTCATAGCTTGCAGCAAAACTTTATTAGAAATGGAGTGGGTTTTGTCGATTTAAAGCCCACTGAAGCCTGTCCACAACGAAAATAAGAAAACAATAAATGTAAATAAATAAATCATAAAAATGCAATAACCCGATAGGCTACTCGTATCGGAGGAACGGAGGAAATACAGTAAATGTGAACGAAACCATACTGGCTGGCGACCAGTAGTGGCCGTTTTTTTTTTGTTACTCTTTTTATCTTGTAACGGACATACAGTGATTAGTGATTCTATATTTTGGTTAATAAACTAGGGGTAACTGTCGTTATAATACTGATTTAATTTTTGAAATAGACTATAACTTGTGCCTGTGACAGATCCTCAAACTAGGTCACCAAAACGCACTGAAATACGAGCGTGGCGTACCAGTGATGGCCGTCACGAATGCCATGCGTTGAATGGTGCATTTTTCAAAACCTTGTTGTGGATTTAAACTTTGATGATATGTCATTGTAAGTCTGTGGTCTTTGTCAGAGTTTAATAGTAGTTTTAGCGCGTTCAGCACAGATAGAATATAAGCAACAATCAGAAATGGACTTTAAAACTCTGACGTAGTCATTTCGTAAGCGCACGCTACATTACGTCGAAAACAAATATAAATAATGGTTACAGGTGTGCTGTCATTTACAAGAATTTAGATGCTTTTTTGCAGGCTGGTTGCAGGTTATACATTTTTCGTCATAGGTAATCATTGTTCATGTTTATTTCTGTATTCAATTATGTGTGTAGCAAGGGTTGTGATCCCCGGCAAAGCAATAATGTTAGTAGGACGGTAGCTTTGGGAAATTGTTAACCTTTTGCCTTCCGGGGAGATAATTTAACCAGTCTTTTTGTGGGAGTTCCTTTTGTTTCCTTTTATAAAATGGCCAAATATGAGACGGATCAAATACGTAATTGCGCGTGCAAAATGCAAACGGCCACCACTGGTACGCGGCCACCACTGGTCGCACGCCAGTAGAAATGGCTCAAAGTTTTGTAGGAAAGAATGTGCAAAGCCAATCAAAGTTAGAAATGTTTGTTTTTATATTGGTATGTCCCTTGCAACAATATTAAATGAGCCGCGACACGACAAAACACACAAAGTGGTATGTGTGCCCAATGAAGACTCAGATCAGACTGGGCGGATCAGCCTGGGCATTGCCCAGTCTGATCAGAGTCTTCGCTGTCCGCATGAAGCTAGCTTAGACCCTTTGAGCGCTTAGCGAAGAGTCTGATCAGACTGGGCGGATGCCCAGGCTGATCTGAGTCTGCGCTGGGCGCACAACCTCTTTGTTAGTTTTCTCGTGTCGCGGCTCAGTTCTTAATTATTTCTAGCAGGGATTTCAATATTAACACTCATTTAAAAGATTGGAGGAATAGAGGATCGAATCCGCGACCAACAATTTACAAGACTAGTGTATCATCCCCTCCACCACGGTCACATCTGCTTAGGATCTGCATTGCCCGTATTTTAGCTATCGTGTGATGTTGGACAGCAATCAAAACATAAAACATTTTTGTCTCAGTTAGAAGGACTGTAATAAATCCATGCACTGGGATACGCCTTGTCCACTATGTCTATACAATAAGGCCTTCTTAACAGAATTGTCGGTTGACCGACAAACGGATCAGACGGCTCACACAGAAGCAGCTTATACAGGAGCAGTCTGTTCCCTGCCAACACTGTATCGCTGCTGAACAAAAGAGCAGTGTGGCGTTTCTCAAGCTTTTCCGAAACATAAACTGATAACTTATTCAATCTACAGTTTAGAAAATGTCAATTTCATAAAAAAATCCTTCCTTTCACGACAAAACGCTTCCAAAAAAAGATCTACTCTGCATCACTGGGTATAAACCAGTCCGCCAATATTCGCATCCTGCAGAAACTGTCCGTCATATCTGGCTTCCACCGAGACTGAAAACGCGATCTCTTGCTTCCTGCAGGGACTATTGTCATTGAAAAATGGCTTCCTGCAGAGACTGTCCGCGTGACTCTGCTCCCTGCCAAGAACAGTCTCGGCAGGAAGCCATTTATCCTGTACAGAAGTCTCAGCCAGAAGCAAGAGATCGCGAACAGTCTCGGTGGAAGCCAAATATGACGGACAGTCTCTGTAGGAAGCGAATATTGGCGGACTGGTTTATACCCTGTGTTCATTGTTGTAAATAGTTACCTTTAACTGAGAATTGATCCCTAAAGAGAGGCAAAAATGAAAATAGCAGAGTTGCTTCCCCTGAAGATGTACCCGTTTACCCGAAGAAAATTTATTGGAATTAGGTTGTCTGAAAATTTAGGACAGTTGCGGTACCCTTTGTTGTAATTAGTTCAAACATTCAATTTTTACGTTACATTAATTGATTTTCGCCATCGTTTAGTGATTCTCACAATCTGGTCAACCCACTGGTCATCCATTTTGGTCGCAAAATCGTTATTTGAATAACTTTTGCTTTTGTAACAAACAAAACAAAATTAATACTGTTTCCGAAATGGACATTACCCGAATCAACTAAATACCACAATTAGCACTGGTATTCGGACACCCAATCCAGTTTCAGTATTTTTTTTTATTTTTGAACATCTGACTATGTGTTTTTACACTTCCAAGAAAGAATGGCACACCGTGCAGACCCTGGTCAGACTGTTCCAATGTGAACTCTCTAATCTGGCTACATTTTGTTTTCCGAGACTCGTTTGTTTCATTGTAACAAGTATGATCATAATGGTTTTACATGAACCGCGACACGACAAAACAAACACAGTGGCATGTGCGCCCAGCGAAGACTCAGGTCAGCCTCGGCATCCGTCCAGTCTGATCAGAGTCTTCGCTGTCCGCATAGAGCTAGTTAGACCCTTAGCTAGCCTTTATGGGTAAGCTAGGATTATGATCAGATTGGGCGGCTGCTCAGGCTGACTAGAGTCTTCACTGGGTGAACAAGCCACTTTGTTGATTTTTTCGTGTCGCGGCTCAAATATTGATGAAGCTGTTTGTTTTCAATGTGGCGTCAATATCTTCAGCTGAAACTCTGTGGAACACTAGTGACATCAGTTGAAATTTCAGGCGTATACTAGTATGTTGGAATTACCTTCATATTTTGCGAGTTTTCTATTTATATCAGGTAAAATAGAAGACAGTTTATATCTTGCATATCCCAGTAGACACACATTGTTGAATCAACATTGAATAAACTTTGATTCAACGTCTTGACGTTGAATCAAGGTTGATTCAGTGTTGATTCTTGACGTTGAATCAAGGTTGATTCAATGTTGACTGAACTTTGTGTGCCTGCAGAGATGATGCTTGCAACTTTGGCATGTCAAACGTAGCATTATTCGATATTTCCATTAATTAAATTTATCATAATAACGTCGCTGTTATTCAGTGGATAACGTCGTGCCATAAAAAATCGAATGACCACACGTGTAATAACAATTTGGCGCACGCATGTAACGTCATTGACAACGGGCGTGCCAACAATGCGTTTTCTCATTGAAGTAATATTCATTTTGAACACGATAAAATCCCATTTTAACATATGACAAACAGAATCTTACACTTGTGGTCATCTTAAATGAAGGTTATGAAACTCGCCGAAGGCTTGCTTTATGTATTTCATATGAAATGAACACTTGTGTTTTCAAGATCCTCTATTTCAACATATTATTCATTATTTTTCCATTAGTATTTTTAAAATCTTTGAGTATTTATTTTTACAGTCTATTTAAGCATCTAGATTTGACTATCTTTAACATATATTTTCCATACGTATATTCTCTGTTCTGAATTTATGTTCCAAACAATTTTATTACTGTTTTGTATGGTGTTACTTTATTTATCATGTTTTTATTCTCTACTTCCACTTACATTGCATTGCAGCAGCATATTGTACAGTGACTGCTCAATCTAGGATTTGATTTCTAACTGCCTAATTATTTATTTCTGTTTACTTATTTATCTAAGAGAGAGAGAGAGAGAGAGAGAGAGAGAGAGAGAGAGAGAGAGAGAGAGAGAGAGATTTGTGTACCCCGTAACTGCGTTCAAATTACCGTTTTAAAGGAATCACGAAATGCTGAAACAATGAGACAACATAAAAATAAATGATAAAAATAAATAAATGTATAGGTAGCGATATGCACATAGTAATAGAAACAGTTTGACAGGAAATTAAAATGAGCCGCGACACGATAAAACCAACAAAATTGCACGTGCGCTCAGCGAAGACTCAGTCCAGCCTGGGCAGTGTTTGCTGTGCTTTCAAAGGGTAACTTAGGGCCTAGGCTAGCTTCACGTGGACAGCAAGGACTTTGGTCAGACTGGGCGGATGCCCTGGCTGATCTGAGTTTATGCTGGGCGCATATGCTACTTTGTTAAGTCATGTCGCGCTCAAATGTCTAGAAAAACGCTAATAATGATAATTTTAAATTAATCAGTTTAAAGCTTAATCAATTATCCTGCGAAATTTAAATATCAGGTCAGTTGTTATTTTACAGGTCCATATCCCTCAAGATAATGTTTACCCCCTGCCGCTGCACCCCTCCCCACAAGAACTGGATAAGTTTTGAAAATATTCAAAAAGTTATATGCCGGTATAAAGATTACATTTTTCAGACACAGAACCAATACTACTGGTCAGTCTACAACTATCATACGTATCATACCATTTTTACTTTCAATGAAAATATTTGGTTCTAAACAACAGCAAGGTGTTCAAATTTTCACCAAACTCTAAGAAACATATAAAGCCTATATTACAATATATTATCAGAAAATATGATTACTGTTCTTGAATATCCACCTATCTATATCACGTTTTCAGAGCCAAATATGAAATGCCATTATTATATTTCAAATAACATATTACAAAATTGACTGACATGCTGCATGTTGTTTACTAATATTTAACACAAAAACCAGAATTAGTCCGCATGCAGCATATCATTTTTAGAAAAAGGTATTGGTTATGGAGCCCCGGTTCTTCAGCAGGTCAAGCGCTAGCCTGCTGATCTAGCAGTCCCGGGCTCGAGACTTTCTGGAGGCAGAAGTCTTTCCAACTGTAAACGGTGTTCCATTGCACATAGCCTTTCATTATCACCCTCTCATCGTTCTGATTATAGGCCAGCGACTCAAACGTAGGTATTCAGACAAGCAGAACCTTAGCCACTTAGCTACCCTTTAAACGCACAGCGATGACTCTGATCAAGCTGGGCGGATGCCAAGGCTGATCTGAGTCTGCGCTGGTCGCACATGCTACTCTGTTGGTTTGGTCATGTCGCGGCTCAAATCTGTAGATCACGGCGAATCTCACATCCAGCGAGAAGAGACGCCTGAGGATGTAGAGTTGTAGAGACTGAGCTCAGTCTTCGCTGTTCTCTTTTACTGACTGTGGCATTAAAAAGGGTACCCAACGACATATGTCGTTAGGTACCCTTTATCACGGCACAGTCCAGGTGATGCTGACCTACCCATATTTACTGTGTACATGTATTTATTTTCAGCCGCCTTGCCCGGACTGACTCACGGGTCTCAATACTACGCCCAAGTGCAGTCTACTGTATACTACGTACCAGGAGGCACAAGTACGTATAAATATATATATATGTTCATTTACAGCTTACATTTCCACAGTATCCGAACTCACTGTACCATCTCTTCCGGTTTTCATAGCGTTGAATCGAGAGTACAAAGTTCGCTTATAACAAGTAGTCGGAAATCATTATATTTTGAGATTTTATCCTGAATCTGCTGCGTCATTTATAGTTTTTCAGCTTCGAAGATGTAATGAGGTAAGTTTAATATAATTTGCTCTTCGGTCTTTTACTTTATTACCATGTACAATGAAAACCTCATGGCCGTCACAGAAATTTTATTCCGAACAGCTTAATTTAACACGAGTTTGTGTCGTGTAAAACCTAGCTATCATCGTATTATCAAAACAAACAGACTGTAGATTGATAACGCCTTCCGTTTGTTTTAAAGATTTTTTATAAAACATGTAAGAAAAGGCTCAAAATGGTTTTAGAATCATGCCAAGGGCGACTTGAATACTGTACCGTTTAATATCCACCCATACACGACATTGTACAGGGCAATAAAGTAAAAGACCGAAGAACCAATTATATTAAACTTACCTCTTAACATTTTCAAAGCTGGATAACTATAAATGACGCAGCACATGCCGGATAAAATCCCAAAACATAATGATTTCCGACTACTGGTTATAAGCGAATGTTTGTACTCTCGATTCGACGCTATGTAAACCGGAAGAGCTAGTACAGAGAGTTCGGACTCTGTGATTTTAATGAACCTATTAAACCTGTTGTAGTGATCGATGTTGTAAATAATGGAAATCATCTTGGGGCTTTTTTTCTAGAAACCATAACCAGATATACACAAGCAGACAGTATCTTAATGGCCACACGACCTCGGCAAAGAATGAGAATGGGTTGAATCTGATCATCAACATAGAGTTATTGCCCCTTACTTAGTGACACATGCTGTATGTCTACTTTCATAAGCAATCATAAGCAAACTTGCCGACATGTTTATGGCTACAAATCTCAATCAAATGACAATATGGGCGAAACAGGACTATATACTAGTCAAAATAAGTTCCGCCGCATTGACTGAAGCATCTCTTTCTGAAAAGGTATCATAATGAATCAACTTAAAGAACCATTGTAGTACTGATATGACCTTTTTATATGGCTAGACAGACAGGTTTCAAAATTTTGATATAAACCGACAGTTTGCGCAACTTCCAATTTTAGTATGGGCTATTTCTAATTTCCCGAGATTTCTCATGAAAAGAACCGCCTTTTCTTTTGGTTTTACTCTCATTTTCTGATCTGCACTTCTTAGACGCATTCATTGGATTCCAGTTGCTTGATATACAAAAGAAAAGCGGAATTCAAAACGGTTTTTCACGAAAAGTTCTCACGTCTAAATTTCAACGTTTAGGCAGAAAAGCCAAACTCTCTGAAGTTGCAATGGCATTGTAATAAACATTTCAAAACTGCATACCTGACACAATTTTGAAATAAACTGATGCATTCTCATTCAAAAATGTTGCAAAGAAACGTATTCACATGTCCAGGAAAGCAGAACAAAAATTTGTGACTGATAAGCCCATAATCTGAAAATCAAATTTCCTATAGCTTTGATTCAAAGGGAGGTAATTTACAGTCTCGCTTATTTTAAGAGGCCATGTTCGCCATTTAAAAGGTTGTTCAAATTTGATTTAGATGTTTCTAGAATAAATGATGTCTTGAGAATTTAATGAGACAAAAATAAAGATACTGCGCATGCGCAGTAAGTGCCTAGTCGCAGTTTCTATGGTTTATTAGGTATGCGAGGTAACTCTGTACACGCAAGCAGGAAACTGAGACATTAAAAAGTTGTCCGTGGATCAATGTTGTGGCAAGTAATTAAAAGCAAAATAATTTGAAAATGTTATATTTAAATCGGCTATATCATGATTTGAAATTGCGGCGGAATTTGTTTTGACGAGTATACACCATAGTTACTGTTCCTTATTTAGTGAACAAGAAAATATTTGACAGAAACAGCCATATCATTCGACTTGCTATAGGTCGTTTGTGAAAAAGTTGAGGGCAAAAAAATGATATAATTTCTTTACTACTCAATAAATTTTCATGAAACTTTGCATACTTTAATCTATAACCCATAGGAACTCTAGCGAGGAAATCCAGAATTTTCTGATCAGTGAATAAAAAATCGCCAGATCCACTACACGTTAAAAATGTCCCTAATCTCTTTGAGATCGTACGCTTGATTGGTGCAGCTTTTGGAACAGCCACTGCTGCACAGACTATTAATATGCATGCCTGAGATGGGCATTTACTCCCTATTAAGGAGAAATATATAAGAAAATCCTTTTCAAGTGATTGGTCCATTATTGCTAAATTTACCTGGTAGTGAGTGAATACATTTCAGACCACGTGGTAATTTGTGAATGAATAATAGTATTAGTATAGTATAGTAATAATGGCTGTTGTATCTTTATGGTTACCTCCCATGTAGAAATAACATAACATTGTGAAGAAAAATGATAACAATTAATTAACTGTTTTATATAAAGGTGAAAAATTCTGAATTTCCTTGCCTGACTTCCTATGGGTAATAGATTAAGGTATGCAAAGTTTCATGAACATTTATACAGTAATAAAGAAATAAGATATTTTTTTTGCCCTCCATTTTTTTCACAAACGACCTGTATATCATGTTCTTGGTATTTTTTCACAAAGTGCTCATGACTGAGGTATTGTTATCAGTCACTAACGCAATACGACACTAAAAAAGCTAACGTTGTTGCTGTCCAACTTTAAGATGGCCGACATGACCAAATATGGCAAAATCATGCACAAAGCCTCTTTTCCAGAACAGGACCAGTTCAGTTGATTATTTAAGTATAAGCACTCCTCCTTATGCATATGCAAAACAATGTAGAACTTTTTGAGCTTCTTGTTGAGCTATAATGCTGATTTTTATATATGAGCTGCGACACGACAATCCCCAACCAAGCGGCATTTGCGCCCAGCAAAGACTCATATTAGCTTCGGCATCTGTACAGTCTTATCAGAGTCTTCGCAGGCCGCACGGACCTAGCTTAGACTCTAAGCTACCTTGTCCCTGTCTGCGCACAGCGAGGCTCTAATCAGACTGGGCGGATGCCCAGGCTGATTTGAGTCTACGCTGGGCGCACTTGCCATTTTGTTAGTTTTGTCGTGTCGCGGCTCATTGTCTCGCCTGCGAAGCAGAGGCGAGACATATGTATTGCTTTTCCGGTGTCGTTGTCGGCGGCGTCGGCGGCGTAAACTTTTGTCGAGTTTTTGCGTTTAGGTCATTTTCTCAGAAACTATAAGGGCTAGAGCCATGAAACTTGGGTCATGCATACATCTGGAAGAGTACAGCTGAAAGCCATCATCAATATTGAGTCTTGACCTAGATTTTACGGCTGAGTGACTTTGCAATTTTTTGTCGAGTTTTTGCGTTTAGGTCATTTTCTCAGAAATTATAAGGGCTAGAGCCATGAAACTTGTGTCATGTATACATCTGGAAGAGTACAGCTGAAAGCCATCATCAATATTGAGACTTGACCTAGATTTTACGGTTGACTGACTTCGCAATTTTTTGTCGAGTTTTTGCGTTTAGGTCATTTTCTCAGAAACTATAAGGGTTAGAACATGAAACTTGGGTCATGCATACATCTGGAAGAGTGCAGCTGAAAGCATGCATCAATGTTGAGTCTTGACCTAGATTTTACGGTTGACTGACTTCGCAATTTTTTGTCGAGTTTTTGCGTTTAGGTCATTTTCTCAGAAAGTATAAGAGCTAGAGCCATGAAACTTGGGCCATGCATACATCTGGAAGAGTAGATCTCAAGGCCATCCTCAATATTGAGTCTTGACCTAGATTTTACGGTTGACTGACTTCGCAATGTTTTGTCGAGTTTTTGCGTTTAGGTCATTTTCTCAGAAACTATAAGGGTTAGAACCTTGAAACTTGGGTCATGCATACATCTGGAAAAGTACAGCTGAAAGCCATCATCAATGTTGAGTCTTGACCTAGATTTTACGGTTGACTGACTTCGCAATTTTTGTCAAGTTTTTGCGGTTAGGTCATTTTCTCAGAAACTATAAGGGCTAGAGCCATGAAACTTGGGCCAGGCATACATCTGGAAGAGTAGATCTCAAAGCTATCATCAACATTGCGTCTTGACCTAGATTTTACGGTTGACTGACTTTGAAATTTTTGTAGAGTTTTCGGGTTTAGGTCATTCTCTCTGAAACTATAAGAGCTAGAGCCATGAAACTTGGGCCATGCATACAACTGGAAGAGTAAAGCTCAAAACCATCATCAATATTGAGTCTTGACCTACATTTTACGGTTGGCTGACTTTGCAATTTTTTGTCAAGTTTTCGCGTTTAGGTCTGTTTCTCAGACACTGTAAGAGCTAGAGCCATGAAACTTGGTTCATACAAACATCTGGAAGAGTAACTCTCAAAGCCATCATCTGTATTGAGTCTTGACCTACATTTTACGGTTGACTGACTTTGCAATTTTTTGTCAACTTTTTGCATTTAGGTCCGTTACTCAGAAACTATAAGGGCTAGAGCCATGAAACTTGGGTCATGCATTCATCTGGAAGAGAAAAACTTGGACTCATCATCGATATTGAGTCTTTACCAACATTTAACGGTCGGCTGACTTTGCAATTTTTTGGCAAGTTCACGCGTTTAGGTCTGTTTCTCAGAAACTGTAATGGCTAGAGCCAAGAAACTTGGTTCATGCACACATCTTTGCTGAGTGAGAAAGCGCCAGCAGGCGAGACGCCGCATTCCGCGGAATTCTTGTTTTTTTGTCTGTGAACTATCTATATATCACTAAGTTAAATTTGTGAACTTTCTATGCAAACCTAATCCCAACTTTGGTTGCTGTGGCAACATGAACTCATAGTTTAATAAAAGAGGAAAATAGAAAAAGATGAAACAAGTTTAAAGCAACGCATCCTTTCTTCAATTTTTTACCATTAAGAATCAGCTAAAGGCAGTTTAGTCCTAGCCTCAGGTAAGCGATTCAAGATCATCTTGGCCCTCTTCTAAATTTTATTGTTACAGGTGCGGTTGTGTTCGAGTCGCCTGGCCAAGAAACTCTCATCACAGATCATGATGATTTTCTGCTCTTACTTGGCACAGAGGTGGACCCGCTCGCCACTTGGAAAAATAGTAAGACGTTAAAAACAACAACAACAAAAAAAGCAGACGACAAAAATACGTCTGCAAAATTTAAAAACTGTTTGGTCCAATCTAAATCATATTAAAAATTCAAAGACTCGAAGGCAAAGCTGTAGATACAGATGAGGCAGCTCATGATGAGCCGCCAAATCTGGATCTTCACTGTCTGCAAATTCAACTAATTTCGGATTTTGTTAATTAGTTGACAGAAGCGTGAAGCTCAGTAAAAGCTGTGCTCTTCGTTTAGTCAAGAAAATAAAAGGAAAGAAAAGACAAGAAAGTGGCTCAGGACCAGAAAGAGACATTGTTTTGTTATTCTTCGGCATTAGCGACCAGCATTAGATTTTGCAGAAACTTGATTATGTTTAATGCATTATGTTTAATGCAAGAGTTATCGTTTGCTAGACCCTCAAAGTGAGTATGTGTGCTTTCAGGGACAACTCTGCTTTTCCATTTTTCTCCAGTTTAAATTGGGTCAACTCTTTGAGTAAGGTCGCGTTTACACGAGCAAAGTTCCTATGTCACAGAAACTTTAACAAAGAAATATGACAAACATTTAGCGTTTACACGGAGCAAATTATTTGTTAAAGAAAATGTGCCATAGAATCTTTGTCACATAAACTTTGGCAATGAAATATTTGCTGCAGTGTTCACACGACCAAATATTATTCGACAAAGTTACCTGCAGCTATGTAACAAAATCTTTGTCACATTTTCCACGCTTATCGCCTATCTTTAGCAAAGTTCTCCGTTTAGGCCGCGTTTACACGAGCAAAGTTTCTATGACAAAGTAGATTTGCCACAGAAAAATTTGCTCGTGTAAATGCCAAAGTAGGACAATGTTTCTTTGACAAATATATATGGTTAAGGCCGCGTTTACACGAGCAAAGTTTCTATGTCACAGAAACTTTAACAAAGAAAATATGACAAACATTTTGCGTTTACACGGAGCAAATTATTTGTTAAAGAAAATGTGCCATAGAATCTTTGTCACATAAACTTTGGCAATGAAATATTTGCTGAAGTGTTCACACGACCAAATATTATTCGTCAAAGTTAGGGCGCGTTTACACGAGCAAAGTTTCTATGTCACAGAAACTTTAACAAAGAAAGTATGACAAACATTTTGCGTTTACTCGCAGCAAATTATTTGTTAAAGAAAATGTGCCATAGAATCTTTGTCACATAAACTTTGGCAATGAAATATTTGCTGCAGTGTTCACATGACCAAATATTATTCGTCAAAGTTACCTGCAGCGATGAAACAAAGTCTTTGTCACATTTTCCACGCTAGTAGCAATGTTCTTTGTTACATAATCTTTAGCAAAGTTCTCCGTTTACACGGACAAATTTAATTTTATCGAAGTAACTTTACCATATATATTTGTCAAAGAAACATTGTCATAGTTACGCATTTACACGAGCAAATTTTTCTGTGACAAACCTACTTTGTCATAGAAACTTTGGTCGTGTAAACGCGCCCTTACCTGCAGCAATGAAAAAAATCTTTGTCACATTTCCCACGCTTATAGCAAAGTTCTTTGTTACATAATCTTTAGCAAAGTTCTCCGTTTACACGGACAATTTTAATTCATCGAAGTAACTTTACCATATATATTTGTCAAAGAAACATTGTCATATTTTGGCATTTACACGAGCAAATTTTTCTGTGACAAAACTTTGCTCGTGTAAAAAGCGGCCTAAAGAATGGCTCGGCTGGGAGCTAATTCTGTCCTTTAAGGCCGCGTTTACACGACCAAAGTAGCGCACATGCCACATGCCTTGATTTGTCTAGTTTTGGCGCATTAATTAGTTTGAGAATGTTTTTTACCAGGGCTCCACTGTACGAATGTCCAAGCTACCATTGATACCGATGGCCTGTTCTTTGGAGTGTCTCTGACAAGTGGGCTGTGGCCAGGACTTGGTAACGTCAGTCTAGATATACTCAATGATCATTGGTCCTATAACGATAATATAGAGGCTGCAGACTCCTGTATGTCTATACACAATGTCAGTATGTCGGGCGTTTATTCGGTGGAGATGAACTATGGGGTCTGGAATTCTACAGACTGGTGTCCTCAGGTCAAAGATTCGTGTTTATCTGGCTACCAGTTATTTGACACAGAATACAAGAATGCGTCCACTCCAATGATTTCATACGCCGACAAGACACTTGAGGTAGTATGAGTATGAGGCTTTATGAGCCGCGACACAACAAAACCAACAAAGTGGCATGTGGACCCAACGAAGACTCAGATCAGCCTGGGCGTCGACCCAGTCTGACCAGAGTCTTCGTTGTGAGCTTAAAAAGTAGTTAAGGGTCTAAACGACCTCCATGCAATAGCGAAGACTCTGGTCAGGCTGGGTGGATGCCCAGACTGGACTGAGTCTTTGCTGGGTGCACGTGCCTTTTTGTTGGTTTTCTCGTGGTGCGGCTCATATGTTCTGCTCAAGTTAAGAAATCTATACAATTCCGAAATTGTCCTGTGCATTGTAAGAATTATCACTGTGTCCGGAACTGTACCGGTACAATTCTGGAATTGTGCAAGGGATTCGGTTGGTTTATGGTCAGAGAAAATGCCTCTGCCAAGTTGGGCTCTCTGGAACAGAGTTAGAATCGAATCTTTTATTGCAGAGAGGGAGAGATATGGCCAAATAATCACAGTATAACTTTCAAATGAGAAACCCTCGTGAGTTTTCTTACTGTTTCCCTTATTTGTTCTTTTTAGAACTGATGAATCGATTATGACCAAAACATGCATAACCCGTCTCTTTGTTTAATATAAAAAACCCAAATAATTAACAATTATAGCAACTCATACTATCTATCACTAATATGAATAAATAAACTTGTTAAGCATATAATCCTACTTCTAACTTTGTCCCTATTCTCACTTTGTGCAGAGGCAATTCCGAATTCGTCTTGCGCAAGGTAAGAATTCTCACTTTGCGCAACAAAGTGAGGATTCCCACTTCGCGGAATTCAATTCCGGAATTGTACTGGTTGCTTCTTTGCGGAGAACATATAAATGTATATAACCGTTGACCTTTGAAATAAAATATTCTCAGCTCTACTGGCCCTTAAGTTTGAAACGATTGCAGCTATTTCCCAAACTCTTTCAGAACAAACTTGATAAGAACATTAGCATACCCTCACAAGACCTGTAAACGCGTTGTTTACTTTATTATATTAAATAATTGAGAAAACCAACAATGTGGTTGTGCGCCCAGCGCAGACTCAGATCAGCCTGGGCATCCGCCTAGTCTGATCAGACTCTTTGCTAAGAGCTTAAAAGGTAGATAAGGGCCTCAGCTACCTTCATGCGGACAGCGAAGACTCTGATCAGACTGGGCGGATGCCCAGGCTGATCCGAGTCTGTGCTGGGCGTACAGCCACTTTGTTGGTTTTGTCGTGTCGCGGCTCAATTATATGATACAGTGCGCTGCGAACATTTGAGAATCAGTATTACACACACACACCCGGTTAACTAATTTTTCAAGGATGTTACGAAACGAAAAAGAGCTGTTACGAAACGAAAAAGAGTCATGCTTACCAAAAAAGGACAAGGGCGTTTCGTAACCATGACTCTTTTCCCTGTCGTTTGGTAACCATGACTCTTTTTCGTTTCGTTACAGATCTTTTTCGTTTCGTAACATCCTCGAAAACATAGTTAACCGGGTGTGATTCAGGTAACAGACAGAAGGCAAGATGAGTGTCGAATCTATCAATGAGTGCGTTCAGAATTCTTCTTTCGGCTACCGATGGTGGCTGTAGTGGTCCATGGTAGCCTTTATTCAGGTTGTTTGTTTGTCGGCCACATGTTCTAACGATACCTAAAAGCTATGACAGTTTCGGTTGGTTGTTGCTGACTTACTTTCAAAATGGCTTCTAGCATCTGGATGCAAGTGTATATCGGGCCAATCTCCACACTGTAAAAATTTCCGTAGAGTTTACGGTTGGCAACCAGCTGCAAGCCCATTTCCCATTACTTTTACGGGCGTTTGCCTGTAGAACATTGTTGGAAATTACAATATGGTAATGTTATGTTTACTGGCCGCATTCGAAAATTCCTTTAAAGGGCAAATGTACCAAAGCAACACCTGTTCTACTCTATCCTACTCTGCTGAATAATTCCTGCCTTTTTTACGGGCGCCCGTAAAAATAACAGGAAATGGACTGGCAGTTGGTTGCCAGTTATTCTACAGTAAAAACTACGGATTTTGTTTACAGTGCATGACCCCACTGATGTCAGTTTTAAAATTGGGAGGAGCAGCGGTAGTGTTCACGCTGGATCACCACTCCAGGGATCGCAAGAGCGATTCCCCGCTTCTCCGGTCTTTCGGATGAGACCGAAACCGAAGTCCCGTCTCCATATGAACTCGTTGTTGGTGGGACGTTAAACCCAAGTTGACTCACTCACTCACCTCAATTTATGCAAAGCAAGCGTTTCTACAAATCGCATGTATCTGTTTCTGATCGAAATTACTTCAGCTGAAGTAACCTATATGATAATTGGTAGCCGATGGTACCGACGGCCATCGAACTCGCCCAGAATTCGGTCACACCATCGGTAATTGCTTGTGTCTGACGAAGAGTTGATAAATACCGTGGTGGCCAATGGAAGACTTCTGAAGGCATCCTATCAGTAATATCTGTGGATCTGTGAGTGTGACGTTGATCTATTCACAACACATACTGTGGCATTAGACCTTGAGGTGACCATAGACCCCCCTCCCCCCCAGGGGGAATTTCGGACACTATGATTTTCTGAAACTACATTATATAAGAAACAAAATGACACATGTTAGCCCTCTGTACGTTGGGGCATTAACGTGTAACGTCAACGTTACTTACACTACCCAAATTTACATATTCACGTTATAATAGAAAATACACATTGGTATACAAATGTTAGTATTCGCCCTAAATAATGTTGGGTTTTGTCTGCTAGTACATAAATTGCTGTTTCAAGGTAATTGACATTGTCAACGATAAGTTGACTAACCCGTATAACGTAGTTTACGTTGTATTTGAGGTTTTTCCCCTTCAGTGTCTAAATACATGTAATATAAGGAGAAAATTGTAAGAATGAAGTGAAGAGAAAAGTAATTGTTATATATATGTCTGTTTCAATAGTCTGGTATAAAAAACAAACAAACTAAAGTCCTACAAAACTCATCAGCAGTCACGATATATATGTAACGTATATAACCACTACAAAAATTCGAAAAAAAAAAACAACCAAACTAAATCTCTGAAATGGTGGACTGAAGTTTATACGTGCTCCATCAATCTTCTTTGATTCATGCACAGCTTAGATAAGTTAGGCAGCAGTTAGCAGTGGATATATTAAATGTGGACAGAAACTTATTTTTGAAGAATTTAACCTACAAAATGACGAGAAAAGCTAAGAAAGCCAACATCAGCTGCATTTCGTTTTTAATATTATCTATATTATGTCTTAAGTAGACACTGTTGTATATGTAAACATGAATAAACGCCCATTTTATATGTGCTCAAACCATAAAAAAATCATTGGATAGTGTATGTTTAAAATCAATCTAGCAGTAATGTTACGTTACATAATTGTAATATGTCGGGGGATAAGATTTTTGAGTCATCTGTTATCAAAAATTTAGTTCCCGGGCAATATGAATTATTCATTGCTGTAGTATTAGCTTACCACAGGTAGTCAGATGGCAATTTAGCTCTTTGAAATACACAAAAACTCAGCAAGACCCACATAGATTGTTATAGCTGAAGCATTTCGACGTTGCCTTCAATTCAGTTTCACTTAAAAGTGACTTCATAAAGATGATTTTTTTTTAAATTTTATGCATAGAATGAAATAAGTAAGAGTTGATATATGCTGCAACTGATTAATATTTAGGTTCTCGTCATGATGGGGATAAAACCAATTTCGCGACCTGTGCTGTTGGCTGAGCCATGCAATTACCCAACATACAAATATGCAACTGTGACTGCCAGCCGAGGCAATCAAAAGCAGTACCAACTCTCCCAATAGGGATAAACACCATTTTTCTATGCTGTCAGTCGAATCGTCAGCCACGAGCCTCTTTGCACAGTAACTGCTTTACATAGATTAGCAAATATGTGTGGCTCCCGTGATCATAACTTACATATTAATTTGTGATCTACATGATCTGTTTATGCAGCTCCCGGCCATCAAATACATTACAAACTATTAACAATGTGAAAATTTAAGGCTGATAGAAAGTGACATACTTTATAACGCATACATCATTCTGTCATCAGCTTGTTCAGGAGTTCTATTTTTCATTATGTTGTTACAAATATTTAACTGGTTAGGTAATTTTGCAAACCCCATGGTTTTATTCCCACTTGTTGTTACTATCACGGACTAAAGGTGTTACGAAATACAAATTTCAGTCAGACAATTTTTCAATATGTAAGCAACTAAAATTGTTGTTTGGATATTGCCAAAATGCTGTATTCCCTAATAGAATTTAATACATTTGGACAAAGATGATAAGATAAGCAGTAAGATGTCATAAATAAGCAGTTTTCAACCATATCTATTGCTAAAAAGTAAACAATATGGTAATACAAGGTCACAGAGATCAAATGCAGTAAGTTATTTAGGTTAACCCTTCCTTGGCATGTATAGGTATGCACTATTTCTATTGTTTGACTATTTGCTCTTTAGAAATACTGTTTTGCTAGTTTAGGATATCGGCAATGAAGAATCCATAAACTCGCAATGAATACGTTGTATACGTTACTTGTTCCGCCTTTCTTTTCTTTTTTTCTTCTCAATATTATGCTGCAAAGCATAGCTACAGTGTAGGCGAATACATTCTGAAGGAGAACAACTAAGATTTGCTCATAGATATCTGAACAGCGAGGACTAACATTAAAATATTCTGTCGTTTTCATTTGCCATTTCATTATGTGTGCAGAGCTACTGGAACACTGTCCCTGAAACATTTTTGTCCAACTAAACGTATCTTTATGTTCTTTGGTGAATAGATGCTTTAATAGATGGTTGAATGTAGTTAGATTCTTTAAGAGATTATCCAAAGTATTTAGACTTTAAAAAGAAAGAAACAAAAGCATAGAAATATAGTTCATCTTAAACATAGCATTAATAGATTGCTAAAGTATGCTAGTAAACTGCCAGTGTCTCTTTTCTGTATTAAATGTTTCTGATACTATTCTCCCAAACTCCTGGTTGACACATTATTGTTAAATACATAAATAAGCTAAATAAAGCAATGTATTGTCACTACCATTAATTATTTTCAAAAGTTTGTTTCTTAACAGTAACTCAGCAATGTTGTTTCCCTTGGTAACGTAAAATATAAGTATACCCTGCCAGCAAATATCTACATTAGCTTTGATGCAGAACTGTATTTGGCTTAAGTCTTCAAACTTCAGGTTTACTGTTCTGCTTTATAGTTTTTTCAGTGTGCACGTAAAAACTATACCAAATCCTGTCAGTAAACAAGGTGGTACTACATTGGCATTGTTAATTACTGATTACTTTATAATTTTATACTAAACACGTCAAAAGCGCTTAGCTTTTAATGTTATCATACTGATTGTATATCATTTTATTCGAGCCCTATATGCAAAATCTATGCTGGCTTAGCTGCGGCTTTATCTTTTTTTTTTTATCTTTTCTGGTGTGGTATTTTGTTTATTTTTTTTAAGTTGTATATAACAAAATTTAACGTATGTTACTGTCTTTAGAACTCAAGTGTACAAATTGTAAAAGAAACAAACTTGGCAACGCCATTATGAAATACTTTTACCTTTGATATAATAACAAAGTTGCCAGCAAAAAAAACCCATTTTACGTGTGCAGAATATATCTATGCCCTTAACATTACAGTTTGTAGTATACTGGTTTTAATCACGTATAAAACACACCTCATGAATCCCTAAGAGAAATAACTGAGAGAAGTGTTGCTAGGTCCAAGTACACAGTATATCATAAGAACACCCAGACTTATATATGTTATTGTTTTTTTATGTGACAGTGGGAAAAATCCTGATTAAAGGTATTATAGTGAAATATTTTAAATGTTAATGTTATTTACGTTACTTCTAGTGATGACTTATCATAGAAAATAAACCAGAATGCATTTTTTCTTTTATATTTAAAGATTCTTTCATGAAGAAAGTGCTACCAACGAAAATAAAATGATTCTATCATCAAATTATGTGAGTTTAACAAAATAGCCCTCGGTAACGTATATTATCGATCATTATGGCCAACTAAAATGCGTTCAAAATATTGTGGAACTGTTCCTTGCTGTTTAGATAGGGTGGCATATTTAATATTACCTTTTCCTATTGTTTTTCAATTCATACAGTGTAGTTCAAGCACTTGAATTATACAGAAAGTGATAATTGTAATATGGAACATTTATAAGGGGGTACTGTGTTAAACATCCTATTTCTCCCAAAGTATACAAGATAGGATAATAATTTTTGCAGATCTGAAAAGATCAATAAATTGTCTTTAATACAGTAACAAAGATATGGTCTAATAATAAAGGAGTAACTTACAAAAAGAAAGTATTTTGGATAGAAATAGCAATTTTAATGGAGTGTAACGACAAATGTCACGTATATGACACCATGTGAGCTAAAGTGACCTGTCAAACATCATAACTTTTAGCTACTGAATTGTTCTATTAGACTCTACTATACTTTTAAACATAGGAAAGTGATTTCTATTTTTTTATAATTTTTTATTATTTTTATTTTATGTTTATTTTTTTAATGGGTAACGTTTGTAACAGGCTGTTACAGCTAAACGCCCCACTCACCAGAGGGCTAACATGCTGCAAAATACTTCTAGGATGCTGGGCTTTCAGAAAAGTATGGTCTACAAAATTCCCCCTGGGGGGGGGGGGGGGGGGGGGGGGGGGGGAGGTAAACCATTTCTGGCTCATGGCCTACATATGTCACCATTTAACCAGTAGACTTTTTCTCGGATTTGCTTTAATGTTAGGATTCACTTCTAAACGTTTTTAGAATGAATGGTAAGAACTCAGTGTAAGTCATGGAAAATAAAATAAAATGCACACACTTGTCAGGATTCACTCCTAAACATAAAGCTGAATCTAAGAGTCACTTCTAAACTTAGGATACTTCTAAAGTTAGAAGTCAATCCTATCAAATCCCTGCAAATTGCTGCAGATTTCTATTTTTCAATAGTGACTTTCTAAAGTACGTTCCCAAATTTATCTTATACAATTAACTCTCGATATCTAGAACCCGGATACTCAAAATACTTTTATATTAAAGAATATAGTTTGGACACATTTCCCATCTTTATTTACAATTTAATACTTGCTATCTCAAAGTACTGATACCTCAAAGTAAATTTTCTGGAATCAGAAAATTTTCTTTGAGATATCAGTAGTTTGGGATGAATTTCGACTTTGAGATATTGAGAGTTAGCTGCATTTCATGTTCTGTCTCTTTCAGATACGACCAGACTACGACGCTATTTCCTGTGGAGGAAATGAATCATATAACTGGCGTATGTTCCTGATTAACGACGATATAGCCCAGCCAGTAGTAGTCAATAATCCAAGTAGCAACGTCCTGGAGATTCCTGATCAGACCTTGGCTCCGGGATTGTACATTGTTGTTCTCGAAGTTTATGTCGACCTTTTCGGTGCCAATGAAACGCACGACGAGGATTATCTATACGTACGCGTCATTCTCCCGGAGCTAGTTGCTAGCCTAAAGGGAGCAACAACGAGGGAATCAAACGGAAGTGAGGTCATTGTGTTCAACGCCAATGGGTCATATGACGCAGTGATTGGTTCCCCCGTTACAAATGAAATTCTGACTACAAGATGGTCAGTGTTGAATGTTTCAGGACTAACCTTCGTGGAGCTGATAAACTGTGTTGCCTCGTTCCCAAATTGTGCAGTTCTGGAATCTGGTCTAGTTTCCTGGCATGATATTTCAGACGTGCACCAATCCTACTTCCTGTCTTTGGATGCGAGTATTTTTCCAGACGACAGTTCGGTTTTTGTGATATTTTCAATATTAAGAGGTTCCCGTATCTCTTCAGCGATACAAGCTGTGTACATCAGTGCCAGTGTGTGGCCTTTGTCACTGAGGTAAGATTACCGTTAACCCTTTGTTGACTAGTGGACTTGGCCATTCTTATTAGTTGGATGAGTCCATTTCTAGATTATGCGTTTTGGTGGCTGTTTTCACTTCAAGTAATTGTATTTTCCATAAAAATTCCCGAGGCAAACAGTGTTGACCCTGTTCAGACGCCGCGTTGTGTGGCGTCTGATCTGGGTCTGCACTGTTTGCATATGTCCCCTGAACGGGTTTCCATTCTAATTGGTTAAATTCTAGTTATTGTAACAGATAGGTCGAAGAAAACAGTGCAGAACCAGATCAGACTGCTCCTGGAGCAATTTGGTTTACATTGTTTTTTATGATGGGATAAAAAGAGAGAGAAGGCTGATATGGGAGTCGAGGGCTGATATGGGCGTCGAGGGTTGATCGGGGTATGAAATGAAAATTGCTATATAATTATTTATCTATTTATTGTGACCAAAACTTTCCTGTTTGATAAATGTAAATCATGTTTCTAAAGACCTTTCCAGGGTATGGCTCTTTCGTCCTAGGGATGATATGGGTCACGTGGGGTATGATACGGATGATATTGGGTGTTCTCCCTAAGGAGTGATATGGGTTTTGGCTATTTTTGGAGGAGTGATACGGCCTTCGAGATATGGGTCATGTTGGGTGTTATACGGATGATACGAGTTTTTCTCCCTAGGGAGTGATATGGGTTTTAGCTATTTTTGGAGTGATACGGCCTACGAGATATGCAGTCCTGATACGTGCATGAAATTCTTGCCTCTATCGCATATGTAAAAAGAATGTATTTTCTAGTACATATATGATAACGTCAAACAATCGCGATAGTAATGGCGTTTATTATATACCTATCAATGATACACCCTTTGAACTGCCTGTTTTCTGGCCATCTGATACAGAGAGCCGTATCAAACTGACGTTTTCTGAACCCGTATCACTATCCTTTGAAACGAGGCTATTTCTGAGTTCCAGCTTCGGGCGCGTCATTTGTTAACGTGCATCGTAGAAACGAGAATCAGAGAAACGGGACTGGTGACGTAACGTCAACAAACATGTCAAATGGCGCGCTACGACAGCTCAGTCGGTAGCGTTTGTCTCACAACTAGCTTCAAATCTCTGCCGCGCCGGTTCGAATCCGGGTCGATGCATTAGTTCTGGCATGAATAGTTGACTGTTCTATAAGGTATACGAGGGGTGTTCGAAAAGTTTTGCAAATGACGTAATTTCTCAATAACCACCTAACAGACAGAACTTCTGATTGCAGAAACACATAAAAGTATAATATGCGTTGAGAAGTCTGAAAAACCGGTGCATTTTTTTTAAAAAGGTTGCATTTTTATCTTCTTTGAAAGAGGTATACCCTAAAGACACTGCAAAATTTTACTTTAGTAGGCCGTAATTTATATATCAGCAGTCTTTGATTTTTCTTTATCTTTGTTCATTAAAGACAATGCCCAGACAATGCTGTCCTGTAAATATCGCGGAAATTATTTTTAATATAGGTTCCCTACTGGCCCGGAAATACGGATTATCCGTACTTTATGTTGTGGCAATTTCACACTTTCTACCAAAATTTGATGATTTTGTAATGAAAACAAGTGTATTAGCATTCAAAATCTTGTTAGCAAGAGCATTTACATGGGTCAATGAAAACCTGTCAATAAATTCAAATTACTACCACAAACGAAGCGTCTGCAAGCTTTCAAAAATGACGTTGACGTAAATTTCAGTAACGTCATTAGAACTGCGCATTGCTTTGCAAGGAATAAATCGATAAATCTTGCAACGCTTTTAACTTGTGTATGGATATTGTAGAAAACGATGGACAAGAAATGACAAAAATTAATTTTGTATTTACAAGGATATTCGACTTGAATGCGTAACACTGAAAAGATTTTATATATAAAATTAGCCCAGTGGTATGACTGGGACCTATTTAAATGAGTTGTAACTCAATAAGGAAAAGTGTCTTTGTATAGTGTTTGGTATCATCTTAAAGCCAAAATGCAGTGCTTTTAGTAAATGCAAAGCAGTTGTACCCAGCTTGTCCTTAAACAAAGTCATGAGGCCATTTGCAAATCTTTTCGAACACCCCTCGTATAATAAACAAATTATTATAACAGTAACTTGATCTGGCGTACTGTATCACGTCTCGTGGATGAGCTCATACCATCGGATCACCCTCGACGCAAGCGTCTCGGGTGATCTGATGGTATGAGCTCATCCACTCGACGTGATACATTACGCCAGATCAAGTTACTATTATAATAATGTGTATAAACCCGACGTTATAACGTAACGTTGCTTCTTATTGGCTGACGTCTAGTTTTACGTTGCCGTAAGTGTAGTTTTGGGTGCAAAGAAGTATAGTGTAAAAGGTGAAATGTAAAAAGTGAATTGGAAGGGAGGTAACTGTTTTGGAAATTGTCAGTTAGGGAGGTTAGTCGTCAGTTTTATGGTCGGAAATTACTTATAACAATGCGTCGAAGGCAAACGTAATTCGCGACCATAAAACCGACGATTTACCTCTCCGAATGACAATTTTGATTACAGCTATCCCCTAAAAAGTTGTTTTAGGTGTCTCAAAATGTAGATTTTTACGGTATATCAGTAGAACACTTAATGAGGTGAATGGGAAATGTTTCAGGGGAGGTAATTCTTATAGAGAAGAATACAAATATCCCGTTTTATTGGGAGGTTCTATTACAGGAAAAACTTCATCGAATAAGGAGAAAATTCTTGAGTTTAAGATTGGCCACAAATTTGGAAGGGAAACGTTGCCATGGAAAGAAACAGGAAGTCACAAAAGTTATTTTCCTTTGTTGAAATGGGCCCAATCATGATTGATGTGGACTGACTTCATTTATTAGAATGTGTAGTTATACTACACTGCCAAAATTTATTAAAAAAAATATTACCAGCCAATATGAACAGTACTGATGTGATATTGCTCTCGTACAAGGCATGAAGATGCAGCATAAATCTTATTTTACAAGTCAGCAAAATGAAAATTTATTGCATATGATACCATATTCGATAACAATAAAAAACACAACAGCAACTACAAATGTCGTTTTTATGCATGCTGCGCTGTTTGCACTGATCGCGACACTCCACGATCTGTATGAAGTTAATGTTGTTCTGTGTTTCATTCCAAAGCTGTCTGTTCAACTGTCGGTCCTCAGCCAAGGGTAAGATGGCCTATCAGAAGTTAGAGCTTGATCTGTCAGGACAACAGGGGACAGCCAAGTACACATGGTCGGCTTGGAAGATGGTTAATAATACGTTTGTGGTAGATTCAGCAATGACAAGTCAACTAGGTAAGTGAGGCCGTCTTACCACCCATCTACGTCAGTCAGCATATACACAGGGTATAATCGATTCCGCCAATTTTCGCTTCCTGCAGAGACTGTCCGTCATATTTGGCTTCCGCCGAGACTGTCCGCGAACTCTTGCTTCCTGCAGAGACTACTGTCCTCGAGAAGTGGCTTCCTGCCGAGACTGTCCGCGTGATTCTGCTTCCTGCCGAGAGCCTCGGCAGGAAGCAGAATCACACGGACAGTCTCTGCAGGAAGCCATTTATCATGTACAGAAGTCTCGGCAGGAAGCAAGAGTTCGCGGACAGTCTCGGCGGAAGCCAAATATGATGTACAGTCTCTGCAGGAAGCGAAAATTAGCGGAATCGATTATACCCTGTGATATGGTGGTATCGGAGTGTAGTGGCAGTATCGGCTTCACACACGCAGGTCTACACGCAAATGCCTGTGATGTAACACACTGTCTCTGTCTGTTCTGGTTGATAGATTTTCCATCTTGGCCGATTTTTTTTATTTTCACCATCTTATTTTTCACGGTCAACATAGCAGTTGAGAAACCATAAAACAATAGAGGGAGGAGAGGGACACATCTGATCGGTTTTAATTTCTCTGAAAAACACATAGTATAATGTATGAGAAAAGTCATAAAAATCCTCATTTTACTTTGAAGGCCCTTGTTATACTAGTTAGGTCCCCACTAAATGATGTCAGCAGATGTCTATAGTAGTGATTTTAGGTATAGGTTCAAGGTACACGCCAGCGTATTTTATTTTCAAATAAACACACAAAGACAGAAAAAAATAAAAAATAAATTGTTTTAAAGTACATGTATGCAAAACAGAATTAAGACTTGTGCAATTAATACTCAACACAAAAATCTTTGAGGTAGAGACGGCATATAAGGGGAAAGTGCCTTGAATTGTCTTCTTGAATAGTCACGAATTTTTTGTTGTCATAAATTGATTGACTTACTGTACTGGTATATAAAAGCGATTCTACTGCATGTTTTGAATGTTGTAAATAGTGGAGTCAGTAACTTTGAAAAGGCACTAATCTCTTATTCGGACATTTAGTTCACAGGAACTTGTTTCACAGAAAAAACTTACCCCCTATATCACTATGAGGCTCACATTGCATGAAACGAGTGCCTCTGATTTAGTTCTTTCCAGTCAATGCATGTAAGAGGTCGATTGAAGAAAGAGCTTACAATTATTCATGATATAGTTTTACCCTAACCATGATTACTGAACATGTCTGGTAACGACATTTGTGGGAATCTTGGTCCACGAGATGTAGACCAAGATTCCAACAAATGACATAATATGAGCCACGACACGAGAAAACAAACAAAGTGGTTTTGCGCCTAGTGCAGACTCAGATCAGCCTGGGCATCCACTTAGTCTGATCAGAGTCTTTCCTAAGCACTAAAAGGGGAGCTAAGGGTCTAAACTACATTCTTGCGGACAGCGAAGAATGTGATCAGACTGGGCGGGTGCCCAGACTGATCTGAGTCTGCGCTGGGCGCACAACCTCTTTGTTGGTTTTCTCGTATCGCGGCTCATATAAGGGATGCGTATGCTGATGATATGGTGATGACGTATGGTGATTCGATTCATATTTGTTTATGCAGCCATCTACAATAGAACAATGCTTGCATCTAAGAACGGTATAGAGGAAGGAATGACGTATTTGTTTAATGTCCTAGCGTTGTTGTCAGTGGACGGCAAGAATTACCGGACCCGGGTGGGGTACGTCAGGACTGTCAACTATCTACCCTATGGAGGTACCTGCGATATAAATAAATATTCAGGTAATGTAGGCCTAGAAATAAACATCATACGAGCTTTAGCTTGACAAACACTGCCTTAAGACATGAGCAAAACCTTGACTCGTTTCCATTAAACGGTTGAAACGGCGCCGGAATACATCGCCACATAATCGGTTATTTGGTATTGGTCTCTAAATTTTAACAATCCTGAAAAAAAAAGACCTAGACCACAAAATATACATTAAGTCAAGTTTTTAACTTTGTAGTGATATAATTCTCAGGCGCCATCTTTTATTATTTTCTCAAACACCTCTGCACAAGTCAAAACGTTGAAACAAGAAATACGTTTCACTTCTTTCTCGGCAAGTTTGCACCAAGATGTATTTTCATGGTTAATGAAATAAAATAAACAAGAAACGCCGATATTACTAACTCCGACAGTAGCTCAAGTATGACAAAACGTCTCGATAAATGCAATGTCTTTTGATACAAAAAGTAGTAACATCGCCAACAGTCTCCGCTTTCCGCACCAACTCATTTTATTTTGCGGGAGAGCCGGGAAAATTCATAAGGAGTAGGTATAATCGACACCTACACACCATCTTAAGGTCTCAGGGGTGAGTAAAATTTGGCAATTTTAGTCCGTGGCGGCAGACAAATTTTGAACTATTCTAAAGCAAATGAAATATACTTTAAGCCAAGTTTTCACTGGTTATGTGTTTTTTGACTGTGAACAGAAACTAAATGGAGCATAAAACATGTACATCACCATACTTGGAAACTGTTTGGGCAACGGTTACATTACCCACCCACCCTGTTTGTTCTGCTAAAAAGTGGCATACTGACCAGCAGCATATCACATTCTGGAGAAATACCGGCCGCTGGCATACATCTCCTTTTGGTCCTCAAACAAATACCTTTAAAAACGCAATTATCAAATGGGGTCTTCACCATGGAATTTTTTCAGTATTGCACAAAGAATAGCAGGTCCGTTTTCATCAGGAAGTCGTCTATTCTGACAATGACAAGTGCTCTTCAATTTGGAGATTCCCCTGACAATGTGAGCCATCAGAAATTTTCGTACTCTACTCCAGCTGACATAATTAGTCTTCCCACCAACTAACAAATTAAAGAAACATTCAAATACAGGTATCTCATTTAAGTAGAACAACCATGCTATTTTTAACCCGTTATCTAAAAGTATGATTTTTCTGAACACTGCCAATACGAAACTGTCCCCTGAGTTAGATGAGTACTCACTACTTAACTTTACGTGCCAAATAAAAAGGTCAAAGTTAGGTAAATTGCTTCTCGCGAGAGTGAATTGAAGTGTATACTCTATCCACAGGAGATGCAACTACAGAAAGATTCAGGGTAATCTGCAAGGATTGGATGGACGAAGGAGAGAGAACTTCACGTGATCCAGCAGTTGACAGTATAGCGTACTTATCTTACGCTGTTGTGCAGACAGCGATAGGGGCTTATATAGAGGAAGAAACGATTGCTGTTTCTAGTAAGAATCCAGCTGGCACATGGAGTCGAAATGACGTCAGTATGACGTCATTTCGGTGTCAGTTGTCATTTCGAAGTCAATGACGTCATTACGTCGCATCGACGCCAGTATGATGTCATTTCGACGTCATGTGTCTGCTGGGATTATATTATGTTGTATAGGTACACCTCCATATTTTTCATCAATATTTTCAAGATGTCTCTGTCCATGTTACAACTGAACTAATACTTTCAATAAGTGTTTTGAATTTAGGCGTTTGACTGTCGACTCTAAGAACAGGTGCTTACAAGCTTATGCGCTGTGCATTGACATTTTCTCTAGTATGCAAAATATTGTGGACTTCAGCTGTTCGTTTGGATCAGCCTGTGCATCTTTGCAGTCTGTCTATTTATCTATAGATACTGCCACAACCCCGTATGATCAGAGTCATTCCAGATTCCACCAATACATGCAACTTTCCATACTACTGATGTAATTTCTTGTCAAATAGAATTTTGCGCTGCAGCTTGTGCATAATTCAAACAGTTTATGTTTTATTTTGGTTAACGCCGCATCTTGCAGAAATTGCTGAAACTGTTACTCAAAACATCTTCGTGGAAAACCAAATGAACAGAACTAATGCCTGTTTATTATTTATATGGAATAGGTACATGTATAATATTTATCTCATGATTGAAATGCACAGGGAAATCAACTTTAGGTTACAACAGCAGTGTTACCAGAGTGCATTTTTTTTTAATTTGTCTTTCGTACTGCATTGAAAAAGTCCTATATGTATCAGAAAAATGGAAATTTGGAAAGTCTATCTGCTCGTGAAATGAAACAAACAGAGAATTTGATAACCATGTGTGAGTTTCAGCAATGCTGAATATTTTCATACTTATGTAGACTTTTTGTCTCGTGCCCGACAAAAGACGATTTCAAACTGGCAAATGCCTCTTTTTAAAGCTATGCAAGTAACTGGAAACTAGAAATGTGTCCATACGACACGGATGCCCCCGCCTAGTGCCCTAAGTAATATGGCGCCTTGTTTAAGGTGCAGGCACTTGTAGCATAACTAGGTTCACAAAGGCAGACTTCTGTTACATGTTTTATTGTTTCCCTTGGGCAGATGTATTGTGCTTCTTGGATCAAGAAAAGTGGTAGGGAGGGGGGGGGGGGGGGGGGTTGGAGGGGGATGTCATGACTGATATGTGATGACATTCTGTATCTTATCGCAGAAATGGATGCCATGCAACTTTCCAAAAGAAATAGCCCACAGACAAGTAACTTTTCAAAAACTAACAAACGGAAACCATTATTGTATGAATTGATGTCGAAAAAGGGCCATAACTCCCACAATAATCGACGGATTTTGCCCAACATCGAACTTGACCTGTGTTTTATGACTATATACCTGTGTATAAAATATGAATTCAATACACCAATGCTTTCAAAGGATATCGAACGGAAACCAGTTTTTCATACAAAATGAAGTTGAAAAAGGGCCATAACTCCCACAATAATCGACGGATTTTGCCCAACATCGAACTTGACCTATATTTTATGATTATATACCTGTGTATAAAATATGAATTCAATACACCAATGCTTTTTAAAGATATCGAACGGAAACCAATTTTTCATACAAAATGAAGTCGGAAAAGGGCCATTACTCCCACAATAATCGACGGATTTTGCCCAACTTCGAACTTTACCTGTGTTTTATGATTATATACCTGTGTATAAAATATGAATTTAATACACCAATGCTTTCAAAAGATATCGAACGGAAACCAGTTTTTCATACAAAATAAAGTCGAAAAAGGGCCATAACTCCCACAATAATCGACGGATTTTGCCCAACATCGAACTTGACCTGTGTTTTATGACTATATACCTGTGTATAAAATATGAATTCAATACATTAATGCTTTCAAAAGATATCGAACGGAAACCAGTTTTTCATACAAAATGAAGTCGAAAAAGGGCCATAACTCCCACAATAATCGACAGATTTTGCCCAACATCGAACTTGACCTGTATTTTATGATTATATACCTGTGTATATAATATAAATTCAATACACCGATGTCTTTAAAAGATATTGAACGGAAACCAATTTTTCATACAAAATGAAGTCGAAAAAGGGCCATAGCTCCCACAGTAATCGACGGATTTTGCCCAACATCAAACTTGACCTGTGTTTTATGATTATATACATGTGTATAAAATATGAATTCAATACACCAATGCTTTCAAAAGATATCGAACGGAAATCAATTTTTCATACAAAATGAAGCCGAAAAAGGGCAATAACTCCCACAATAATCGACGGATTTTACCCAACATCAAACTTGACCTGTATTTTATGATTATATAGCTGTGTATGAAATATGAATTCAATACATTAATTCTTTCAAAAGATATTGAACGGAAACCATTTCGTACGCTACGTACGTACGTACGGACAGGGGTTATACTATATGCCCCCCTCCATTTTAAATGGCGGGGGCATAAGAAATGGCATACTTGAAGTAAAATTCAGCAACAATTATGTTTTTGTGGCTAGATCTTGAAAATGATTGGTCAGTGTATCAGCCGGTGAATTTAAAACAAAAATAATATTTTGGCAAATTCATAATTTTAGTTTAAACTTTTTCTAGTACTGTTGCATGCATAAATATAGCAATATGTGTCGGTTAGAACTGGAACTGATAGACTAGTTATAGGCTATTTGAGTGGTTTGATATTCAGATGCATTTTAGTGCTGATTCTCGGGATATATACCGAGTCACAGAGCTTTTTGAACTTCCCTCGAAGTATATAGGGAAAAATGAATAGTTCTTTCTACGCAGATAAGGAGGCTGATTTGAAACTTCACTTTTCACACAAACCGTAGACACATTTGAGTCGCGACATGACAAAACAAACAAAGTGGCATGTGCGCCTAAGAAATACTCAGTTCAGCCTGGGCATCCGCCCAGTCCAACCGGCGGCTTCGCTGTCCACATGCAGCTAGCTTAGACCCTAAGCTACCTTTTAAGCGCACAGCAAAGACTCAGTTCAGACTGGGCGGCTGCCCAGGCTGATCTGAGTCTTTGCTGGCTACACAAGCCACTTTGTTGGTTTTGTCGTGACGCGGCTCATTTTCTGACGGCATATCTCATTGGCCTGTTCTTTCAGCGTCCAACAAGATACTGTTTTATCTGAAGCCCGGTGACCCAAGTGATGACGACATGACAAACGTAACAGTACAGATAATTGACATGTTTGGAGATGCAGCAACTGTTAATTTCACAGTGCAGGTGTGTATACATGTATATTTCATTCCTAGCAAGGAAACACTAGCAGTTAGCATTTATAAGCCTGCCATTTTTCCTAATCTGAGCTTTCTCTGATATTCCAGTGGCTTTTCCGTATTTTGATGTTTGCCACTAAATGAGCCGACACATGACAAAACGTACAAAGTGGCATGTGCGCCCAGCGAAGACTCAGATCAACATGGGCAGCCGCTCAGTCAGAGCAGTCTTCATTGTGCGCTTTAATGCTAGCTAAAGGTCTCAATATGGAACCTTTGAATTAAACTGCCTTTTATTTAAGACTGAGAATGTAAGCAAACATTAAAAGCTCCGACCTGACTGTACCATGCTGATCAAAATTATCGTTTGCTGTTCATGACTTTTTATGCCCCCAACTTCGGAGAAGTTGAGGGGGCATATTGGTTTGGGCCTGTCCGTCCGTCTGTCCGTCCGTCCGTCCGTCTGTCCGTCAGTCAGTCCGTAACGCTTTTTGGCAGCTGGGAAACTCAAGAACTGCTTTTGCTAGGATCTTGAAATTTTATGTGTGGCACATACATGAAAAATAAGCGCAACCGTATTTTTTCTTTTTTCCGCCGGTCACGTATTTTCAGAGTTGTGCCCCTTTTTCGACTTAGTCTATGGAACCTTGTGAACAAAATATCTCGAGAACCCCTGATGCTAGGATCATGATTTTTTTGCAGGATGACATTGCTTAAGGTGTAGAGGACCTGATTAACTTTTGAAAAAAAATTCGTGAATTTTTGACCGAGTTATGCCCCTTTTTCGACTTAGTGCATTGTAAGCCTTTGGAACCTTGTGAACAAAATATCTCAAGAATCCCTGATGCTAGGATCATGATCTTTTGCAGGATGACATCGCCCAAGGTGTAGATGACCTGATTAGTTTTTGAAAAAAATCGTGAATTTTTGGCCGAGTTATGCCCCTTTTTCGACTTAGTGCATTGTAAGCCATGGAACCTTGTGAACAATATATCTTGAGAACCCCTGATGCTAGGATCATGATTTTTTGCAGGCAGACATTGCCTATGGCGTAGATGAGCTGATTAACTTTTAAAAAAAATTGTGAATTTTTGACCGAGGTATGCCCCATTTTTGACTTAGTGCATTGTAAGCCTATGGAACCTTGTGAACAAAATATCTCGAGAATCCCTAATGTTAGGATCATGATCTTTTGCAGGATGACATTGCCCAAGGTGTAGATGACCTGATTAGTTTTTGAAAAAAAATCGTGTATTTTTGACCGAGTTATGCCCCTTTTTAGACTTAGTGCATTGTAGGCATATGGGACCTTGTGAACAAAATATCTTGAGAACCCCTGATGCTAGGATCATGTTTTATTATGCCCCCAACTTCGGAGAAGTTGAGGGGGCGTATTGGTTTGGGCCTGTCCGTCCATCTGTCCGTCCGTCTGTCCGTCCGTAATGCTTTTGGCAGCTGGGAAACTCAAGAACCACATATGCTAGGATCTTGAAATTTTATATGTGGCATGTACATGAAATATAAGCAGACCCGTATTTTTTATTTTTTCCGCAGGTCACATATTTCCAGAGTTATGCCCCTTTTTCAACTTAGTCTATGGAACCTTGTGAACAAAATATCTTGAGAACCTCTCATGCTAGGATAGTGTAATTTTGCAGGGAGACAATGCCCAAGGTGTAGATGACCTGATTAACTTTTGAAAAAAAATCGTGAATTTTTGATCGAGTTATGCCCCATTTTCAACTTAGTGCATTGTAAGCCTATGAAACTTTGTGAACAAAATATCTAGAAAACCTCTGATGCTAGGATCATGATTTTTTGCAGGAAGATATTGCCCAAGGTGTAGATGAACTGATTAACTTTTGAAAAAAAAATCGTAAATTTTTCACCAAGTTAAGCTCTTTTTTGACTTAGTGCATTGAAGCCCATGGTATAAAGGTACCCTAACATATAGTCAAGAATGGTAAAAGGTAGGAACTTGAAACTTTATACACATGATCAGTATGGAAAATAAGCATACACATGTTTTTTTCTTTTTTCCGCCGGTCAAGTATTTCCAGAGTTATGCCCCTTTTTCAACTTAGCCTGTGGAACCTTGTGAACAAAATATCTCAAGAACCCCTGATGCTAGGATCATGGCTTTTTGCAGGATGACATTGCTCAAGGTGTAGATGACCTGATTAACTTTTGAAAAAAAAAATGTGAAATTTTGACCGAGTTATGCCCCTTTTCAACATAGTGCATTGTTACCCTATGTTAACAAAATATCTCGAGAACCGCTGATGCTAGGATCATAATTTTTTTGCATGAAGATATTGCCCAAGGTGTAGATTACCTGATTAACTTCCGAAATTTTTTTTTTAAATTTTTTACTGAGTTAAGCCCCTTTTTCGACTAAGTGCATTGACGCCTATGGTACAAAGGTACAAGTAGTATGGGATGAACCTTCTTTAGAGGCAAGCATATGGTAGGGGGCATAGTGTTTCATAAACACATTTTCTAGTTAAATCTTTTTTATGCCCCCGTGACGATAGTCAGGGGGGCATTAAGATTTGCCCCTGTCTGTCTGTCCGTCCGTCTGTCTGTTCGTCACACTTTATAGGAAAGAGTTTGTGTAATCAACTCCTCCCACAGTTTTCAATGGATCTTTCTCAAACTTTGCATAAATGTTGTGGACATATTGAAGATGTGCATGTGGGTTTTTGTTGGACCTAGAATAAATTTTGACAAAATTACGGCCTTTTGAACTTTGTCATTTTATGCGAATTTTTGCATTCTATGGTATAGAGTTTGTGTAATCAACTCCTCTCACAGTTTTTAATGGATATATTTCAAACCTTGCATACATGTTGTGAATGTATTGAAAATGTGCATGTGGATGAATTAATTTTGACAGAATTACGGCCTTTCGAACTTAGTCATTTTAGGCAAATTTTTGCATTCTAGGGTATAGAGTTTGTGTAATCAACTCCTCTCACAGTTTTCAATGGATCTTTTTTAACCTTACATACATGCTGTGAATGTATTGAAGATGTACATGTGAGTTTTTATTGAACCTAGAATTAATTTTGACAGAATATTGGCCTTTTGAATTAAGTCATTCTAGAGAAATTTTTGCATTGTAGAGTATGGAGTTTCTGTTATCAACAGGCTCCACAGTTTTCAGTGGATCTTTTTCAAACCTTGTCTACATATTGTGGACATATTTGAAGATATGCATGAGGCATTTTGATAGATCTAGAATTAATTTTGACAGAATCACAGCCTTTTTAACTTAGTCATTTTGGGCATTTTTTTACATGGTAGGGTATGTTTTCAATGGATTCTTTGTAAGTGCTTTATGGATATACACATCATGTGACAGGCACTGCACGGGGGCATCATTAGTGTCTTACATATATTATTTTCTAGTTTTTGTTGTTTCTCTTCGACCCCTACAGTCCGTACCGATAATTGATATCAGTGCCATCTCAGCGGACGAGGCTGGAGCCACCGAAGTTCTAGACTATATGAAAGTTGTCAGAAGAAGAATACGTAACGAACGAAAGAAAGGTTCTGCTGATGACGTCATCTTGTCTATTTTGACTTCATCTGCAGAGCAGTTAATACGGATACCGGTAAGCCTTTCAGGCATTCATATGTTAGCAGTTGCTTAAATGAGCCGCGACATGACAAAACTAACAATGTGGTTGGCGCCCAGCGAAGACTCAGATCGTCCTGGGCATCCGCCCAGTTCGATCAGACTCTTCGTTAAGTGCTCAAAAGGTGGCTAACGGTCTATGTTACCTCCATGCGGACAGCGAAGACTCTGATCAGACTGGGCGGATGCCCAGGCTGATCTGAGTCTACGCTGGGCGCACAACCACATTGTTGGTTTTGTGGTGTCGCAGCTCAAATGTTCTTATGTTCAGTGTACTGTTTTTCTTTAGTATATGCCTGTGTAACTGAAAAAGAACATGTAATACATGTCTAGGTCAGTATCCAATTGAATTTTTCAAAGTTTAGTTTAGTTGTTTACCTGAACGGTATAAAGCTAAAAGACTTCTTTTCCGAAGACGCATTATTCGTGGAGATTAAATGTCATATGGTTCTCTGAAATACAATTTAATCTGGGTGGCCACCGTTACTGAAATAGCAAAATTTCTACAGAACCACGTAACAGTATATACAGTTTGCTGATGTTTGGAGCGAAATAGAAACCATCGGTTTTGACCTACAGAATCGCTCGGGACAAATCCAAATTGGGAGGGCCGAATCGTCATTTCTAAATCATGAGATGTTGCGGAGAGAGTGGCTGACGGATATTTTGTTTAAAAAAACCCAACCAATCATGTTTGTGTTACATGTGAGAGATATGCATGCCAACTCTTCGTTTGATTCCCAAAGCAGGTCATGTTGGTTTATAACATTAGGTCTATATAGCCATGCTACCGTTTTGGTTTCTACCAACCCGAAAAGCGTTTTTATCCTATAAATGAAGCTTGTACAAATGCCCCACACAGTTGTTTCTGCAAATATTAGATTTATGATAGCTCATGCATTGCTTGCAACAGCTACTCTAAAAAAAGGTATAATTTGCCAGTAGGAAGATCACATTCTTTTCTCCATAAGTACCTCCCTCTGGCAACACAGATCTACTTACCCTTGCAGTAATATTATTCTGTTAAAGTGGTGTTTCCATTGTAAATATGGCAACCGAACCTTTGAAATGTAACTATTATTTACATAGCCTGGTATTGCACGTTTCCGGTCGCCATGGCGACCGGAAGCGTGCAATATCAGGCTATGTAAATAATACTAGTTAAGAGAACACAAGGTTGCGGATATGACAAGGGCAAAGAAACAGACGCCTACATTCTGGAAACTCCTGAATGACTGAAAGTTCGTGGTGTTTTTTTCTATGCACGAGTTTCCTTGCAATTATATTGCTTACTCAACATTCTGATGTCGTTTGTCGTATTATCATAAAGATATTTCCCAGGACGCTCATGGGAACAATTTCTATAACAGGCACCTCTTGTCACCGAGTACGTCTATGGTGTACCAAAAGGGTCAAAAGCACCGATAAGGGTCGAACCGTATTTTGAAACACGGGTCGACCCGTATTTTTACGGAGCGACCCGTAAATTTACGGTTCGACCCGCATTTCAGATACTGATCGACCTGTAAATTTGCGGGTCGACCTGTATAATAAAATACGGATCGACCCGTGTATCAACGGGTCGACCCCTATTTTATGGGTCTACTTGCGTTTACGGGTCGACCCGTACATGCAAGTAGACCCGTAAAATACGGATCGACCCGTAAATATACGAGTCGACCCGCAAATTTACGGATCGACCCGTATCAAAAATACGGATCGACCCGTATCGGTGCTTTTGACCCTCTTGGTACACCATATACGTCAGTGTTCGACTACAGCTATCCATTCTGATTGGAAGTTGGTCGAGGGTTTTTCTAAATCGATATCGTTCCCTGAACAGGAAACTTACACGAACCTATATCCTTTGAGGCCATTTTTAAGATGACCGACTTGGAATTCTAAGACAGGAATATGTTTTTCATCCATTTCGTCGCTGTATAAACTCTAGCGAATCACTCACAACTTAACATAAAACCCTTTGTGCTTTATTTGCATTGTTAGTGATTCGCCAGCCTTCACATATCGAAAAATTCCATGGAAGTAAAATTAATCTCCACATTATATAAAAGATCTTACATTCGTTCTCCAGTATTATTGAATTTATTAAACGAGTTGGGGAAAAAGATAAGATGCGAGGCTATGCCGAGCATCTTATCGTTTTTCCCCAACGAGTTTAATAAATTCAATAATACTGGAGCACGAATGCAAGATTGTATTTATCATATGACACTAAAATCGCATTTTATAGGAAATTGGTACTAAATTGTCGCGATTTAGCCATTAGAAAACGCGACATTTTTATGGGCGTCAACGCATAACTTTAAGACGTTATTTGCATAATTAATCCACAAGTTGATTATCGTTTTTAATGCATGGCGTTATTACACTCTCAGATGCGACGTCATATCATAAAACACAATAATCAACAGTTTGGGCCACAGCATGTGATTTCCAACAATGTGGCATTGGTGACAACAAAGGCTGTGATCAGAATTCACATAAGTGCAGTCTGATCAGAGCCTTTGCTTGTCACATCAGTCATCTATAGCAATAGAGCAAACCGTGATGTCTCTGATTACCCTGTATAAATGCGAAGGATGATCTGAGTATCACATGACAAAATTGCCACACTGTTGGAAATCGGATAAAGTGGCTCTTCTATGTTTCACAGCTGCCGAGGAAGCCGTCAGAGGTGGCTAAGACCGTTGATGGAGAGGAAGGTGTATTGTTAGATATTGACCTGGCTGATACCAATACCAGCCAGTCTATCTCCTTCAGGGAATATTATGAAAGCTCGATTAGTTCAGAGTTAGATCGAGCTACTTATGAAATACAACAGGTAAGTGTATACTAATAGAAATAATAAAAAACTTATAAAAACTGGGACACCAGAAAGAAAATTTCCGAAATTGTCCTAAAAATGAAAGAGCTTGGTTTAACAATGCAGTAGGACGTCCAAAGTATGCACATAGAATGACAAACAGTGTAGATCCTAATCAAACTGCTCCGTCTGACCTTGGGCTGCTCTCATAACCTACTCGGGAACAAAGACGGTTGCAATGGCACATGTGTCATGCAATATGTGACACTGTATACCTTTGCGTGGCACACACAGGAAAATAGTATGATTTCAATTTTTGTAACAAATGTCTCAGATATTTATCAACGGATCATTTATTTTTTTCAGTCGCCACCTTAAAAGTTTCCTTCAGAGTCCTATAAGAGTAGTTTTTAAAGATACCGTATTAATTCTATTTAACGCCCCTGCTCTTAAAACGACCCATGCTTCTTTCCCAAAATAAATGCTATATGTTCCAGGTATAGATTCCTGTTTACTTCTCTGGATGAGTTAGCTCTTTGAACTGGGGTCTACTCTTAAAGGAAAGAATTTGCTCCTAGAGGAGAAATTCTTTTCTTTAAGTGTTTACCCCAGCCCTACTGAGAGGGGAGGCAAAATAGTAGAATTGCTTCCTCTGGATGTATACTCATTCATATTTAAACTGTATATTAGAGGTATTTTGGCATTGTCCGATTTACTGCAAGATTAGAGGTATTTTGGCATTGTCCGATTTACTGCAAGTTAGGGTATTAATAACGCCCCCTTTCGTAATATGTAACAGCCCCCCGCACCCCCGCCGGGAGCGTTTAATAGGATTGATACAGTAATTGCCAAATATTTTCGGTTGGTTCTCCGGGAAACTTATGGTGCGTGTCTCATCCATTTATTACAAGCCCATAATTATGCTGCTATGGATAAGTAAAAAGCAACTCCATGGGCCAGTATTATCATCAAATAGTATACTTATACCTTATCTACCTTACCTTCGGTGCCTGTGAAATATTATCAACCCCACCCGCTCACCCCTTCTTCCCATATTAATTACCACTTGTCCCTTACCTTCGGTGCCTGAGAAATATTATCAACCCCACCCGCTCACCCCTTCTTCCCATATTAATTACCACTTGTCTAATTTTTGAATTTGGCCGGATCTGTAATCCGGTAAAGAAATATTACAGAGAGAGAGAGAGAGAGAGAGACAGAGAGGGAGAGAGAGTAAAATAATCAAAAACAAAAAAAAAAGCGAAAGGGATACTATCACATTCAGACCAATTTAAATGTAGATCTTGAGAAGACGTCTCAAAAAAGCGCCGTACCTAGGTCTGTACTGACATCATAAAATTATACAGCACCTTATAAGACGGTTCAGAAAATGCCGTTTATATTTTCTCAAAGAATGGAATAATAAATTTGTTTATATTTCAGGCATTCGAGTATCTTTCCAGCGAGGCATACGACATTCTACTACAGACAGTAGTATCTGGGAGTCGGTCTACTGACCAGCGCTATCTCAACCAGCTAACACAATGTTTCACGAATCTAATTGCTATCAGAGAATACGCCAACACTGTCACCAAGGTAAGGTTATCAGCAACTAGCGCTATCCCAACCACCTCATACATCTTTTCACTAATTGCTGTCACTGAATACGCCAGATACTGTCACCAAGGTAGGGATGTTAACTAGCGATATCTCAACATGCCAACACGAGGTTTCTCATCATAATGGCCTTCAGAAAATACGCCAATACTGCCTTCAAGGTGAGGCTACTGACCAATGCTGCCTTAACATGTCCACACAAGGTTTCACATTTTGCCTTCAGAAAACACGCCAGTACTGTTACAATGGTAAGGCTAATGACTGAGTAAATCTCAATCAGCCCACGCAATATCAAACAAATTAATTACTGTAAAGAATCTGCCAACACTGTTACTGACCAGCGATATCTCTAGTAGCTCACAAAATATTGAAATATTAAACAATGTGTACTGTTAGAAAATGCGCCAGCTCTGCCACCAAGGCAAGGCTACTGGCCAGCGATACCTCCATAAGCTCACACAATTTTTTTTCGTTACTATTGCGTTCAAAGAATACGCCAGTTATGTCACCAAGGTAAGGCTACTGACTAGCAATCACTCCGCAAGCTCACACAATATTGCACATGAATATTGCCTTCAGAGAATACGGCAGCTATGTCACTAAGAAAAGACTGGTGTCTAGCGATATATCGCCAAGCAAACACAATATTTCACATCATTGTTCCTTTAGAGAATATACGATTACAATCACCAAGGTAAGGCTACTGACTAGCGATATCTTCACAAGCAAACACTATGTTTCACATCATTGTTGCCTTCAGAGAATACACCAGTTCTGTCAGTAAGGAAAAGCAAGTGGCCAGCCATATATCGTCAAACTCACATGACGTTTCACATGATTGATGCCTTGAAGGTAGAGCTGCCGCCGCCGTCTGCGGACCAGAGATACATCCACAAGCTCACACAGTGTTTCACATCATTGTTGCATTTAGAGAATACGCCATTACTAACACAGAGTTTCGGCTTCCAGGGCTATCTCAATCAGCTCGAACAAGGTTTTACATTTTTATTGCCTTCATAAAATACGCCAGTACAGCCCCCAAGGTAAAGCTGTCCATCGACAATATCGCCACCAGCTTCAACAACGTTTCAAATTCCTGTTGCCTTCAGAGAATACGCCAGTTCCTATCATAAAACCAAAGTAAGGCTATAGACAAGGGATATCACAACAAGCTCTCAAAATATTTCGTATCCTTATTTCACATAAATAGTCATCTTTTTCAGCTCGCACAATGTTTTACTAACCTCATTGTTGCTGTCTGAGAATGCCGGATTATTGTCAAGTTTGCTGGCCGGCGATATCTCAAGTAGCTCACACAATGATTTGCTAACCTAATTTCCGTCAGATAATTAACCAAAACTGTTACCAAGGTAAGGCTACTGATATGTTTACCAGCCTTCACGATATTTGAGAAACATTGTCAGAGAAAACGCCAAAACAGTCACCAGTTACTCATCTGACATATCCAGAGAGATTAAAAACTCTTGGACTTCCATCGCTTGAGTACAGGAGAGAAAGATCCGACGTTATTGAAGTTTTTAAGATCATGAACAAAATAGATGACGTCCACACTAACAGGTACATGTTTTAGCTTTAAGCTACATTTACATGTGGTAGTTTCCTTGCGTTCCCATTTCTAAATTTAAAAACTGTCTTTAACAGAACTATGTGGTAGCAGGACTAGACATACTGGGAGGAGCTTCAGGAGATATCTGGGTGGAGACTGACGGTCTGTCAGCCGAGGAAGAACAAGCAGAGAACTGTAAGAGAACCGTTATCGCTTCATGTATCCATTACAATCTTGTGATCTAATTCAGACGGGTCCAATTTTAATATCAGGGATGTCTGGTTGGTCTTAATTATAGTTATTTTCCACCAGAAATTTCTGTATTTACTGCAAATAATATACACCCTTATCAGACGCCGAACTGGCATTAGAGGCCTAAGATATTTGGCGACAATATTACTGAATACTGACAACCTCGAAATTAGAATATACAGTGCTCCAGATAAGAAGGGGTAACAAAGATAATTTAGGGATAATTATCATTATTTCTCCACAAAAACATATTTTGTGACCCGTCATTAGAACCGTCTCGCCGAGACGGTTCTAATGAGGGTCACAACATATGTTTTCGTTGAGAAATAAGAAAAATTATCTTTTAATTATCCTCAATACCCCCTCTTATCTGGAGCTCTGAATATAATTACAATATACATGTATATGACTCTTCAAAGTTGATTTATGGGTCTTCCAGTTCTTTCTCAAAACATTCATGTTCACGCTTATGTTTTGTGCTTTAAAACTGAGCACATTTATTTTGCTTACAAATTTTAGGACGCTTGGGATATTGGTAATGCCAAACTTAGTTTTAATTCCGGAGTTCAAAATGAAAATTGGAACATATATGTCAGCCAACTGTTGCCTGATTCTAAAGTTTCTTCGAATAAACGTAGTGTTAATGTTCTGTACAAGGAATGTTTTCATGCAAAATGTTCCCTAATACTGGCTGCCACAAATATGCCTAATATGCAGAGAACATTTTTTGTGACTGAAAGTTATGTAGCGACTACAATAAACGTCTTGCTTAGTAAAATACACGAATACACAGAATTCCGATTCCCTGATTCCTCTCACTTAGAAACACGCATAAATTTCTTATAAGAAGACAGATTTTGAAAAATAAAGCAACATACTTGTTCGGCTATGTTGTGTAGTGTTTACAAATCAGTTTGCCAGTAAAGTCATAGTTATACAACTGATCACGTGCAAGAGCATTTTAATGACATTTACCATACGGATAAATCTTTAACGGTGTAAAAAATGATTCAAAAAATGAAAACCGTGAGGTTTTTTTTTATTTTTTGGTAGGTATATGTTCACCGCTAATGATGCCTATCACTACCAGCAGCCACGTTTCACTGTTAATTTCACGCAGTCACTGCTCACTGCTGACAGTGTGTCACTCAGTTACTGGTGAAAGTACTGGTTAACCGCTTAGGAGGTCTAAGCCTGCCAAGGAATAGTGTGGTTAGGTTAACTGACCGTCCCGACATGACCATAGCTGTTTATCGTGGACGTTAAACAATAACACAACAACAACACTCTCAGTTTTGCCACTCTCAGTGGAGAGCAGTGACTGCTTGTAGTGAAGATCTGACTGACAGTGACTGCCAACTGCTTATACGGTTTCCATTTTGTTGCAGCCATTATTGATATGACAAGCGGCACTGTGAACACTGTTGTTCCTAATGATTTAAGCCAGGCAAGGATAGTTTATAACATGGACTCAGCGAGAAATCAGATAGATGATATGGTTGTTATTGCTGGGGAGAACATGACCGATGCTATCAACGACGCTAAGATATCCCCCAGCGAAAGGGCTTATCTGTATCTTAAAGTACAAGAAAAGTTGGAATATGACCTTGACAGTGTTCGTGATCTGGTAAGATGTTGTGCAATTACTTCATACCATTAGGCAAATCAAAACATTCAAATAGGAATTATCGAACAGATTTCACATTTCGACGTAACCAAATAAACCAAGCATTCTTTTGATATTTTTTGTCCAACAAGTCCACGTAACAAATGCTGACTTCAGGCATTTGCGAAGAGTTCATGTTCCAGAGATAGCTCTATGTTAGACTGAAGAAACATTATTAGATTGACGACTATGCTTTCCATTCATTTTGAAGAACAATCAGCAAATGCATCTTCACTGTTCTTTCTTAGCGTCATGCCGTTTTCATCCTAGCCAATCTTAACAAGGTCAGGCTAAAACAAAATTTCAAGCAATGTAGATCACGATGAATTGGCTGGTGGTCAGCTATCTCCTCTGGACTTATTCTGCTACCTTCTTTGTCTGTGATTTATTCTGTAAAGTACCTAGAGTCTAAATACTGCAGATCTCCATTTTCAGATGGAGAACTGTTTTCATTTTAAGGCCATAACATTGTCACACACCGTCAAAACGATGTCATATCGTAGCGATTCAACGCCAAAATGAAATTGGAGGACACTCAATATCAATATGACATAGTTACAAAGCCGATGCGATGTCACGTCATGACGTCGATTTGACGTTGTTATCCTTTCTTGGAAAGAGATGAAAGTGTTAAAACTGAGCTTTGATTGTTTCAGGCGAGATCATCTGCAGCTTCCATTGTCAATGTTTCTAGAAGTATGCTGAGCACTACAGATGTATGTCTGTCTTGTACTAGAACAGTGGGAACAGGGATAAACAAACAGAGAATTGTGTCAATGACGTCATCCGAGCTAGGGCGTACCACCATGGAGCTGAATACGGCATCTGTACAGCTGAACAGCTTAGCCAGTGGTGGTGACAGCGTGCAAAATGTATTGGTAGGTGGATTTGCTGTACTTACTATTGCGTATGCTTTCTGACATAAATTGTTCGTTTAAAAGCATGTACATGTATTAGTTACAGATGTTAATAGATATATAAAAGTGACGAAAAGCATGCATACATAAGAGACTAGAACAGCCTTTCAAAATGTGTCACCTTTATATACAAAATTTACTGCTTCTAAAGAAAATGCATATATAGATCACTGAGAGCATTTACAGGTTGAAAATACGATCTCTCGGGTTTTATTCGTGTACTGGCAGGGTGCATATAGTAAGCTTGTTCTGTTTATAAATTGTTGAAATCATATGGGTTATTTGGATCGAAAGCTTCTTTATATGAGCCTCGACAAAATTTGGTATAATGTAAACGCAGCAAGATTACAAGAAACGATAATCATGTAATTCTAACTTTCTACAGAGAACAATGCATTCTGACATAAACGAAAATGATTACTCATCGTAAAAACTTCCAAGTTTAAAATGATTGTGGGGAACAACTGCGCAAAGCGAACATAGACGTAAATGTCGATAAAGTAACGTTTTGGGGAGAAAAAAAAATCATTGTAATGCACTGATCGAAAGCTTCTTTTTACGAGCCTGGACAAAGTTTGGTATAATGTAAAAATAAACGCAGCAAGATTACAAGATCACATTTTTACATGCCTGTTATATCAGTTTAACGTTTTATGAAGCTTAAACATTTTTACTTCTATAAACATTAAAACGAAATATGCTTTTTCTTTAAAATGTGTGTTTTGAGTGCATTTGCTTTTGCGATGGCTTTGCAGCGGTTCTTACTGAAAATCAGTTTAAATTTGGTGTCTTTTTTTACAATGCTATATCATCAGTTTGATGACAGAATGCAGGTTTTACGCTGAAACTAGTAATAATATAAATAACATCAACAGCTTATGCTATGAAACATGGCCCTTGAGCAAAAACATATGAGAATTACAAATGATTCTATCTGGTTTCGTCCTATAGGCAGGATTGAAGTGGTTTACATAACCTTCTTCAGGGAAAGCTTGACCAGAGTTTGCACTGTATACTCTGTTTCGCTTTCTCCTGTAAATTCCTCAGATTTAAGATCAAACTACATCATATTTACAAGCACAGACTTTCAATCGGGAAGCTTGTCTGGCTAAGGACTGCTTGTGAAGTCGCTGACATCTAAAACTTTGTCAACTTATTCACAGATGATGACGCTAGAAAAGAACATTTTCATGTATGATTCTGACGGTACCTCCTCCCAGGTGGTTGGTGGCGTCATCCACCTTGAAATGAGTGACAACAGTCAAGTACAGGACACTGTGACATTTAAACAGTCTGTAGACTCTGTAGAGCCGGAACTCATTACACCTGTGGTCTATGCAGAGGACGTATCAAAGTTTTCCCTACACAAGTTCATATATAGAAACACCAAAGATGACGTATGTCTTAGGGTTCAGCCAAATACAAATGTTGTGAAAGAGTACAACCTGTATATCAGATTCTCGGAGCCGCCAACTATTCTAGACTACAATGTTAAGGCTTCCGTATCTGGAAGTTCGAAGTGGCTGACTTGCATAGAAGCGTCAGAAATGAATGGGCACATAGGAATGACGTACTTGGGAGTTCAGCCAGTATTCATAAGGTATTGTAGCTATTAATGAGGTCTCCCAAAGTGGGTGATGCGATTAGACTATAATGAAAATGAATCAGTAGTTTACCAATTCACTGCAAAATTTGTAATATTTTCAGAAAACATGTAAATGCTAGAAAGTCTACTATTTTAGGACTTGTGAACACCTCCTGAAAGATGAAAAGCAGGAAGACTTTCGAATTTCAGATGTGCAAATTATGTTTTCCTGATTTAACCAGTTGTTGGTGTGGTTTCTAGAATCTGCGTTGTTATCCCCCGCCGAAGGCGGAGGGATATAGTTTTCTCCATGTCCGTCCGTCCGTCTGTCTGTCCTTCTGTCTGTCCGTCCGTCCTTCCGTCCGTCCGTCCGGAGCCATAACTAAGTAACCACTCGACGGAATTTAGTTATCAATGAATAGAATATCATGAAACTTATACTAAATATGTATCACTGTATCACATTGGTGCCTCTTACTTTTTGTCGGAATTGCTTTAGTAAGCACTGAGTTATTGCCCTTGAATTGGTTTATAATCAACAAATTGAGTAATAACTAAGTTACCAATGGTTAGAATTTCATGAAACTTAAAATAATTATGTATTTTCATGACACAGCAGGGCACATTAAGTTTTGTCATAATCACTCCAGTAGAGCATGATTTAATGCCCTTGAAATGATTTAAAATCTACAAATTAGCCATAACTAAGGTATCGGTGAACAAATTTCTTGAAACTGAATTAAAAATGTATCATCATAGTGCAGTGATGCTGAGGCAAGTGTTTAAGAACAGCTTCAGCTTATGCCTCACTTATGTCAGATTTATTGCCGTTGATTTATTTACAATCCACAAATTCAGCCATAACTAAGTAACCAGTGAACAAACTGTATGTAACATAAAATAAACCATAAACAAATCAGGGCCTTTTCGGCGGGGGATATAAATTCACAGAATTTGCTTGTTTCTAGTAAATTCTGTTTAGAAAACATTATTCTCCTACTTCGAGGGATTGCATGCGCTCACCTTCCGCAATCTAGAAAAAAATGTAACGTAAATCTCATTTCATTTCATCTTTAACTGATTATACCGAGTCGAGCTAGGAAATGTTACACGGATTCTAACTATAACATAAACGCAATTGTCGACAAAAATGCATTAAATTAACCACTTTATTATTTGACTATATACTTAAAAGTATTCAAATACTGGCTGCTTTTACAGTGGCAGCAATACTACCTACCCGCAGTATGAGTTTACGTTGGTTACTGTGGCCTGTTTGAACTGGGAGGAAAGCTCGGAGACCTGGCGAAACGATCAGTGCAAGGTATCTATTTCATTTGAGCAGATAAAAAAGATTAACCGAAGTCTCTAAACAGTGTGCTAATTCGTGCAATCTAGCTGGAGCCTTCGTTTACTGCAAATTTCTCGGCGTCCATACAGTCCACATATGTGCATGCTACTCATTTCACACTAGCATTTTCTATGATTTTCTTACACAATATAGTTAGCTTAAATTTTATCAGGCTTGGTTGATTCTACCAAACTGTGACATTTATATAGGTTTATGTGTCTTTCCTGATGTTTGATTGAAGCAACAATATTTTATCATAAATTTTCCTAGCATAGTCTAAAACTAACAAGATGCGAAGTTGTTGTAGATTCAGTTATGTATATACTAGTAAGGCCAAACAAATATTTCGCCGTCATGGGTCTAAGGACCTAAATTATTTGAGTGCCCCTCCATTTTCTGCGGTTTGTTTATAAGGAGACAACTTTTGTGATGTCATATTTGCATCCATGAACCAAGACTCCTTTCCAAAATGGAGTCTTCTGATATAGAAAAGCATGCGCTTCCGTGGGAGAATCTGCTTTTCTTTTAGAGTTCACCACAATAGATGAGGGACACACAAATAAAAAAAAAATAAAAAGAAAATGACTATTTCTCAAAATAACATACCGATTCACATGAAACGTATGGCATCAGTGGTAGACACACAAATATTCAACGCATTTATACCCAGCGGACGTTTCTGTTGTTATGCAGCGGACGAATCCATTTGTCATCAAGGGATTAGTTTGTATTTTATTGTTTTTATTTCATTTTAAAGACCTGGATTTTTGTCATTAGTAAGTTATGTAATCCTTATCTAATCCAATAAACAATCTTCTCTGGCTAGCCAGTCTTCTCTAGACCAGTGTCCCAGCAGTCTCTTTGGGAGGCCCAAAATGGGGAAATCAATAACAGAGATACCTTGATTTAATTACTTGCATCAGTATTCTTCAAAGTTAGATGTAGAAAAACATTTTTGATACATATATTCTGGTAATGTTTACAAAATCTTAAGTTCACATCTTTCCCTTTTCACAATTAGAATTCATTTTAAGAGAAGCGAAAATAAAATTATTTACTCTGTGGAAAAAAAATATTGATAATTATAAATCCATAATTGACAAATTACAGTCTATAACCAACAAACACTACAGTGTCAGTTCTTGTAAAAACAAATGAACTTTGACCAACTCACTGTTTTCAAAAGGTGTCAAAAACATATATAATGTCACCAAACTGCTCAAAATACAGGTTTTGCAATTTATGTAAACTGAAGTCTTTTGGGTCTCTGAAGTGATCCTTGAAACAAAATTTCATCTTCAAATCTTGCATATTTTCTTGTTCTTGAGATTATAATAATGGCTAACCCATTAAATTACTGAACACTTGACTTACTTCACAAAAAAAAAAAAAAAGATAAATAGAAATTATATAAAAATAAGTGAATAAAATATAAGAAAGTAAAATTAAAAAATAACATATCAAAAATATACAAAAAAATAAAGAAGTTACTTAGTGATAATACATGAGAATATTTGTGAAAAGTATTCAATTTTCAATTAGTTTTTTTTTCTTTCCTCAAGTTCTTTTTTTTTTTGCCTTTCTAATTTTTTTTTTGCCTTTTTTTTTTTTTTCTTTTCTTTCTTTCTTTTCTTTTTCTTTTTCTTTTTAAATTAATATTTGAGTATTCTTTGACTGTTAATCAGCCAATTATATTTTACAAATTATAGAAAATATTGTTCTGATCTCTTACATTTTCACTGATGCATGAATTTATCCCACAAGGGCCCCTCAGGCAGGCAGTGATTTCAGCACTGCATTGTTTTATGACCCATTATAATGAAGTGATTAGGAAGTGCCTTTGATTTTCTTATCACTTGTTTATTGGAGGGGATTAGTTTGGGGGGGTCAAAATGATAGAACAAAATCCGGGCCTTTAAGGCGAAGTATCCATTTGTCTTAAACAAATAATGTAGACCCTGATCAGATGCCGTGCTTTGCGGCGTCTGATCTGGTTCTGCATTGTTTGCCCATGTCCTTTTTTGGGAAATTAGGCCTAAATGGATGAAAATGTATGTGTTGGTTTGATAGGCGTTTAAAAATGTTGCTCCAGACTTCATACTAATAAAATATTTAAAATAGAGTCCCTTTGCATTTACAGTTGGAATGGAGCCCCGATGAAGATAAGGTCCAGTGTGTGTGTCATCAAATAACCGACCTCACATTTGCCAACTCTTTCTTTGTTGCACCAAATACAATAGACTTTTCCACGGTGTTCTTGAAGTTTTCTCCTCTCAGCCAGGCTGCAATCATAGCAACTCTTTGTATTGTTTTCCTGGTCTACTTCCTGGTTATGATATGGGCACGCCGCCATGATAGAAGAGATATTCATAAGGTAAGCATAACGACAGGACTTCTCATAACGACAGGACTTCTCCGTCAGGGGGTCTGGTTCCGAGCAATAGCGTATGTTACCTATACGGGTAAAGGTGTGAAAATTTACTCAACCAATCAGTGGACCAGAATTATCAGCTATGGTAATGTCATTGGATGACTGGAGGTGTTGACACTATGTGAAAAAGAGATGGAATGCGATTTCTGTACTGTTCTGTTTCGATTCTCGTAACTACGTTCCCCAAGTGGCTCAGCGGTACGTAACCGTAGCTGCACACCCCTGCCGTGTGTGCAACTATGGTTACGTACCGCTTAGCCACTTAACTAAAGTGGACACTTTGGAAATTAATCCTCTTTAAATAGTACCACTTCTGTCTTTAAGGTGTATGGTACACCTCCATGTTTTCCTCCAGTTTTACAAAGGAGAATAAAGGACATCCACGATTAAGGCGAGGATTTTCCCCATTCTGTCGCAGATCTGAATTTTCAGAAGTATAAAGTGTGCAATTTTTTCTTAGCAGAGCTTCAACAAATATGTAAGCCGTATGAAATCAGATTATTTGTGATTCAGACCCAAAGACATGGGGAGATAATCCAGTCTGACCATACCTACCCTAAATTCAAGGTTTTCGCATACTTCATTCTTTGAGGTAATAAAAATATTCAAATTTAGTCATTCATTCCATAGATTTTTCTCATAAATGCATGCTAAATACATGCATATAACAATACAAAACAATGATTTTCTTCTTGTTACGCCTGATTGGCATTTAACATTCAAAACCGTAGTTCTGCTTCCGGTCAAAACGGCCAAAAGAGAACGCTTCACTATAATTAAAATACAAGTACTTTCCCCCCCGTGACCCAGCATTTCCTTCATGCAGCAGACTTATGCGATGCAAGTACGCAATATATATGAGTGGGAAGCTGGGTCACGGGGGTGGGGGGGGGGGAAAGATACTCAGGAAGCCAACGAAGAAGAATGGTCAGCAGTAGCAGTGTGATCTTCAAGGATTATATTGTGTACTACGACCTTGAAATGAGGTCAAGGTCACATACATATAGTCGAAACTATCCAGTGTTGTCTGTTCTGTAAGTATTGTGAGTCAAAAAGGGGTAAAATGTATACAATAAGTCATTATTTCAACGATCAATTTGAGGATAGTTTACAATTTATCTCAGCATTGACGTCAACGTCAACGTATGTTTAACGTATTTTACATAGACAAAAACATTCGAAAATTCATTTGTCATGCAAGTTACATTTCATAGTCATGAATGCAAAGCAGAAGTCAGTGATCCGTATAATTTTTTAATCATGGGGAAAATTCACGCCTTAAGCATAGAAGTCCTTTAGTGCTGCTTGCTTCGCAGGACGAAATCGCCCTTTAGAACTGGATCAACTCTCAAAGGAAAGAATGTGGCCCAAGAACGGCAAATTGTTGCCTCTAAAAAATGATCCCATTGAGAAGGTAGACAAAACTAAATAGTAAAGAGCTACTCCCAGTACAAGTGTTCCCATTACCCTACATTGTAAATATGAACGAGAACTAAAAGTAATAACTAGACCGACTAGCACTTTGCCCGCTTTGCCGACACTCCTTCTGGTGGTGACAAGGTTTTAGCCACTGGCCTACCGAGTCTTCACTCAGCTTCAATGATTTCCAGAAATGGAAAAGGCGCCTAATGATTGTGTGCAATCGGATCAGTCTGACTATTCATATCAACAATGTATACCGGTATTTATAGAGGAAATCTGCGAAACGCCCTTGCATAATGGCGAAGGATACACCTTTATTTATACAAATCGAGTGTACTCGTAAAAGGAAAGAATACGCTCCTTTGAGACTTGGTCCCATTGAGAAGGGAGGCAAAACAGAAACAGGTTACAGCTGCTTGGCCTGAAAGTGTACCTATTCACATTATACGTGTACCATCCCCATATGTCACCTCTGCGTGTGAATACATGTCCACATTTTCTAACATAAAAGGTGACAACTGATGTGTCCTCCCGTTTGCTTCGCTGTGCGCAGACATCTTTCCCAGAGGGTGTAACTCTTAAAAGAAACAATATGCTCCTAGAGGAGGAGTTTCTTTTCTTTAAGAGTTAATTCCCATAGGAAAGGGAGACAAAAATGAAAATGGCATAGTTGCCTCTCATGAGAGTGTACCTATTTACTGTTATTACTAAATTTAGATTGCTTCGATAGATGGACGACGCGAATTTACGTCAATTTTAATGGTATTCCAGTCATATCAGGACGATAGGGAGGCTGATAACGAAAGGCTGTGTGCAATGGAACCTCGTTTATAATTATTTCGAGCTCCGTTTCTTCATATTAACTAAAATTTCGTCTTTCATCTAATAATTCAGTTTTCTTTGTTTCAATCATGACTTGGACATAAAGTAACATGAAAGTTGTTTTTGACTTTCTTTTTCGACGGTCTGACCTTTTTCCTGTCAAGGACGTATCAACTGTTTAAATTTCTTATTGTATATCATTAGATGGTGTAACTATCGTTTTTACTCTCGTCTTCGAATTTGAGAGGGGACGGACAGATCCGGGCCAGGAGGCTCATCTGATTATTTAATCCGTAGACAAGTCTGATTTGGCTCTTCACTGCTGGCACACACATGTTCATTGTCAGCAAAACATGGGCTCTTTAAAACTGAAATACCGTTGTAAAGAATGTAAAACACAGTTTCTTCCATCCATCCATCCATCCATCCATCCTATAAAGCTGACTACCATAACATCCATCCATCCGTCCGTCCGTTCGCCCGTCCGTCCATCCGTCCATCTGCTCCCCCGTCAGTCCGTCCGTCGGTCGGTCCGTTCGTCCCTCCGTGTAATCATCTTTCCATTCAGCCATCTCTCCATCCATGACTTCTACCGGCACACCTGCTTAATAGTTTTCATAATTTGTTTAAGTGGGGAGTGCTTCCACTGGTGGACAACTATCCAAGTGATCAGTATATCTACATCCTAAAAGTCTACACAGGAATTCGGCTAGGTTCTGGGACAGAATCCCGGATATCATTTCGTCTCAGCGGAGACCGACGAGATACTGGGGTGAGGCAAATGAGAGACGGCGTCAGGAAAGTAAGAACAAACACAGATTGCGTCAATTATTCCGTAATAAACTGTGCGTAAGTCTAATTGCTGATGACGTTTATATGCAGTTGCGGCGATCTTGGAAGCATTTGACACTGGCATTTGACAGATATGCATCTATTTTCCGACAGAAAAGTGTTGGAATGAAATGTATATATGTCACGGCAAACTGTCTAGGTGGCATTATTCGGGTACTGGGTGAATGTGAAAGAGATTTTTTAAATCATTTAAATGCATTATCGGCGATATTTTGCCTGATAACGTTTACAACTGACCTAGAAACTAAGTTAAATTTGATAAATGAGGAACAGTATTAGTAGGATAAGTACATTTCTCTCTCAGGAACGCAGACAATCTAATATTGAAGCTTGTTTCTTCAGAAACAAAACCTAAATGTCTAAAACGGCTGCAACTATAAAAGCAGATTCACTTTTTTTATGCTTGTTTTATAGGAATTCGAGAAAGGAAGTGTGATGCAGTTTATTATGAGCACTGAGAGCTCTCTTGGACTATTGACCCACTTACGTATCTGGCATGACAATCGAGGGCGGGGCGAGAAGGCATCATGGTACCTCAGCAAGATTGTCGTCACAGATTTACACGACCAGTATAGGTATAGTCAGAATTCTGTATTTGTGATGTATGGGTACACCTTCATGTTACCCGCCATTTTTACAAAGGGATACAACTTCCATGACTTCCTGTTTGCTTTCCTGGAAAAAACATCAAGCAACTAAAATTCAAAAGTGTCGCCGTATCGGTAAAAGCTCACACATTTCAGATATCTCAATAGCCAAGTAGGACATAGAAAAATGACTTCATATTCAACAAGAACGGGCTTATTTTCTATTATCATATTACATATAAGACATTAGTATTTGCAAAGGTATTGCTCTGACAGTCTGTCTTTTATTACCGTTTATGTAACGACTACATATAGAAGCCGACTCTGTTGAAAATACACCTGTATTTTTTTTTAGAATTTTGTGAAACCTTAAAGCCTAGCTGTTGTTCAGATCCCAGATCCAAATATTCTGTTCACAAAAGTAGGGGATATTAACATAAAAAAATTGTATAACTTAGAAAAAAAATCAAATCCATCTGAAAAGACAAGTTTCCATCATACAAATATTCGAGAAGTCATTTAGCTTTACAATTTGGATGGTATATCCTGTCAAGTGATCTGTATGCAATTCGTTTTAGACAGGGGGTCGACACCCAAATTTCACACGAATCTGATATGGCAACGTGTCTTTTTCAGATTACAAAATTTACACACTCACCATGATTCATTTAACAAGCTGAACATTGGGTTTACACAGTTTCGTCAAAATAAAGAGTGCATGCCATAAACGTCTAAATTTTACGGTAACTCGATGTACCTGTCAGAGTTTTGTTTTCTGTTTTTTTTCTTCTCAAAATGACAGTTTTAAAGAAGAAAAAAAAATCTTTCAGCTTACGAAGCTTCAAAATACATTGAAAGGTTTGGTTGAAAAATTTGAATGAATTTTTGTTCGAATTTTGCCACATTATGGTCCTGACCCCCTGTCTGAAACATATTGTATGCAGATCACGTGACAAGATATATCGTCCAAACTTTCATGAAAAGTGTCCAAACGGATATTTATCTTATCGACACTTACCGTTTTATATGGATATTACATTTGGTGTAGATGCTACAATTTTTCATAGCTTAATATCCCCTACTTTTTGTGAACAGTATATTTTCTAATAAAATAAAGGCAATATCATATGCAATAAATGCTTCAATAGCAGTATTGTCTCTGTGCCTTAAAAAGTAATTTTAAATATGCTGCCAGCTTTACATTTTCTTCAAAATATTGTCTTTCAAATGTCATCTTATTTTGCGGTTTTGCACAACATTACAGTTTGTTTTATTAAAATGCAGATAACACCAATAGTTTAGACTGAGAAATATTGAATCTGTCACTTAGTCGGTCAATGACGAAAATTAAAACGATGTAAAGAAGAGGGAAAATTTGTGGGTAGAATGGTGTAAAAATTCACAACAATTTCTTGACATCCTGTATATTGTGGCTTCTTAGTATACATTTTAGACACATTATAATTGCAGTTCTAATGAGGGGGTCACAACTATATAACTCTGAAGCTGGAACAGACATAGCCTCATAAGTTTCATCATGAACATCCGAACCTGAGCTTTCATTTTAGCTCATACTTGGACATGTCATTAAACACGGATCAATACAGATTTTGGCACGTTTTGATTTTAAGTTCCAGGTCTGTAAAGATTACCACATATATTTTCTAAAGATGACCGCATATATTTTCTTACATTTTCAAAGACAGAATTTGTTCATGCACGCGCCTTTCATTCCAGCTATACGTTTATTTGCGAAGACTGGCTGTCTGTAGAGACCTCGGACGTTTCACTAGAAAAACTGCTGTTTGTTGCCGATCCAGAATATCTACAATCCTTCCACCACAGGTTCTCCGTCAGAACAAAGGAACGACTTATTGATGGTCATTTATGGACATCAGTTCTTTATCGACCTTCGTTTAGTAACTTTACACGTGTTCAACGTGTTACATGTGCACTGATGGCGTTAATGTTGAATATGCTGGCTAATGCGATGTACTTTAATCCTGGAGACAACTACGAAACCCCATCACAAGTACAGCTTGGACCTTTAAGATTTTCTTTACAGCAGGTATGATGAGCTGTAGCAGCTTAAAAAGCTAAAAGGCTATAAAGCTATAGCCCCGAACAGCGCTCCGTTACTGCGGCTAAGGATCCGTTCCGCTGAGTTAAAGGGAATGAACGTTGTTACGATAGCTGAAGTGCACACACGTGCTAACGGTTTATCATAACCTAGTGGGTCGCCATAACTTAGGCATAGTTTAAAATACACCTACGGAAGTTTGCCTTTGTAAAACTGTCCATTACTTCCCAGTAATGACCAGATGATAAAAGATTAATATACACTGTATACAGAGTAGAATTCATCCTCATGTACATGAGTAAAATACAAATTTCTTTTCAAGTTACGACGTCTTCCTTTATGTGTATTTTAAGTAGGAGAAAGTCGTCGTACCTGTCCATTCCTGAAAAATAATGGGACTAGGCCCCGGGGCCTAGTCTCCATCATTTTTCAGGAATGAACAGCTACTCGGACTTTTTCCTATGCATAAAGAAGCATTAACGAACAGAAACTTTTTCAACAACGTGAACTGCTGATTCAGAAATGTAACTACTCTGGCAATACTCCTCCTCATTCACGGAACAACTGCATCAGTTGGATTATTTTGAATGTTATATTGACAAAACGAAGCTTCATAAGAAGTTGTTAAGTGTATAACAACATACTGTGTCGTCGTTAAATACGCATTTACATTTTTATCATCATATGGATAACACGAACTGAAGCAAGCAAGTCTAGCAATGAAGCAGTGGGGTAAAGAAAGAAAACCATTTCTATTATAACTGTCCTTTTATCTCGCGCAAACTGACTGTTGAATTTGCGCAGTGGATGTATAAATCAAGGATAATGGATTCGAGTCTTGCCAAGGTTATGAGTTTTTCTAGCCCCTGGATTACTTTACACTCTGTTTCATCTCACCCGTTCGCTAACTTGTCCTGAATTAAATCACTATAAGTTTCGACCAGGATGGGCCTACTAGTATTATACCAATCAGAAATGACAGTTGTTCATGAAATTTGCATAGCCTAAACAAACGAGGACGGCAAATGGGTACACTTTTCAGGCGAAGCAGCTCTGTCAGTTTGATTTTTGCTTAACACTTAAGAGAAAAGAATTTACTCTCTAGGTGGACCCTTCTTTGAAAGCGCTTTGTCCTCCGGAGAAGCAATCAGGAAAACACAAAAATTGCCTTCCTTCGTGAAAATGGCAAATCAATATTGGATGTGCACCCATACTCTTTAAATTCATGTAAATAATGTGCTGAACATTTTCTACTACAGGTTTTCGTTGGCCTAATATGTGCTGCTGTCAGTACACTCCCAACTCTCTTGGTGATCACAATTTTCAGCAAGTCTCGTCGGAGAGTACCAGTCACCCACACCAGCAATCAAGCCAATGTGTTAGTTGATCTACAGAACCAGGATCAATTAACTATGGATGATCAAATAAAATTTCATCATACTCCGAGAGCGAAGACAAACCTCTGCGGTTCACTGTGTAACAATACTTTGAATTGTAATGAGGAGATAAATGAAAGAGACTATGCACTTTTGACAGGATCAAATTATTCAAGATGCCAGCTGCCATTTTGGTTTGCTTTATTTGGGTGGTTTCTGGCTGTAGGTGAGGCTTTGATAGTAGATTTGTTTTACATTTTGCAGGAAACAGTTATTTTCAGTATTCTGAAAATGTTTTCTTTTGCCATCGAATATCTTTGAAATAAGTATCCATCTACATGATGTATCACAAAATATTGCCGGTTTATTCAGACAGTTTGTAAACTTAATCCACTATTGAAAAGTAGTAAAACGTCATTAGCATACGCAAGACCTATACAACTATGTATGTAAGTAATGCTTTCTAACGACACCTGATCATCAAAATATATTTGTATCCTAATTAAAGTGCGTAGAGAAACTTAGATTTATGAAGAAACACCGGTTGGTTGGATGTGTTTATAATGTCTACCGCTAGGTGATGCAAAATACTAATAATATTTATAAACGATTTACCGCTACGCAATATATTACAAAGAATGCTTACCCCAATACAATATATTTCAGGGGCAATAGTGACATCGGGGTTCTTTCTCCTATTATACAGTATACAGTGGGGCAAGCAGAAATCTGAAGAATGGTTATCTACTTTCTTACTCTCCATGTTGGAGTCTGTTCTTATCATTGACCCGTTTCTGGTAAGTTATATGGTATATGCCCCGTTTATATAGAGCTTCTCTGATGGTTAACATTGATTATAGAGACAAATTCATTAAAGCTCTAAACACTAGTAAGCGCTTGAAAACTGTTTTAACAGGAACACTTAGAACACATTTAATCAGTTTTTCATTACCAATCAAATCAGTTCTTCTCTGATAAGTTTCATGGTAGTTGGTCTTTTTTAAACATTGTACAAAAATTTGCATGTAGCATTTTTGGTCAAATTTGATGCATCTTTATGAATGGAATTGTGTAATCAACTCTTGCTGCAATATTCAAACTTTGTTTAAAGGATGTACATATAATAAAACATGTTAAAAGCACTTTTAAATAAGTGGAAATAAAGTATGTTTTAACAGTAGTATGATCGTTTGAACGTAGTCATTGTGAATAACTCCATTGCACTATGCAGATACTTTATTACAATTTGCATAAACAAATCAAAATTAAAGATGTGCATGCCCCTTTTTAATAGAAGTAAAATTGTCAAAATTACAACCATTTCAACATAGTCATTTTCAGCTTTGGTAGCAAAGTTTTAAATCATACCTACCACAATAGATTATTTCAGAACTTTGAAAACACTATTGCTTTGATACGCAGCAGTGCATTTGGCATATTGATGAAGATGAAATGAAGCTGAGAAAAGACATTGTGAGAACACAGATGTAATGACAATCTTTGTGCCATCATTCTTTTCAATGCTATGCAAACATTGTTGACATATATGGGAGATATGGATGCAATTGTTTTTTAGATAAGATTAAATTTGTGTAATTTTGAGAATCAGTCTTACAGGAAAGATAATTGAAAAAGTGGTTTGCTGAGTATAAACGATTTATTGATCTGAACTACCGAGTGACAGGCTCCGAACTGGGTTATCGTGTTCGCGTATCACAGATACAATTTTTTATTATTTTCTTTAAGCGGACACGCGAATTCTGGCACAGAGTGTGAAGCTGCAACTTATATTCTACCTGTTGTTCAATATGTATCTTCCAAAAAGAAAATAATAAAAAAAAAAAAAATAGCTCCTGGCACCGTCTTATGTTCGGTGCTGTTTAATTTATTGTTCTCATTTTAACCCTTCTATAATAAAAATAGAAAATAGGTAAAAATAGTTGTTAAATGTTTTTCGTATAATTTGCTTAGTCTGTTGTAACCCTTCTGTTGGTCTAAATTATTTAGTTCAATAAAGATAGCTGAGTTGCCACCTATTTGGGAAAGAGCTGCTGACTCGGCTTATCACTTGTAATTTATTGTTTGTTGGGATGTCTTTGTCAATCTTTCCCTTTGATGTTGGGGATAGGGTTTGGGATCTGATTCAGTCAGTTCCTGAAAGGTAGTTACTCTTTAAATTTTAAGCATAGTAATGTCGAAAAGCAACTTTTGGCGACAACATATATATGAAAGAGATCGCATACAGACACGCAAATGGTTTATTAAAGTCTCATTTTCATACATTTAAGACGTAATAAAGCAACATAATCTAAACATTTAAGTTGAGTTACAAGAGATTAGTTTATCATTATCGAAAGAATGATCGTTAAAAATCAGTACCGGGTGATTACCGGCTCTTCTTTTACCGAAAAAAAAGTTAACACAACATTGGAAATATACATGTAATACAAACTGATGGTGAATTATATTCTGTGACGTTTATTAGCTTGTATCTTTCCTGAAAGTCTTCACAGTTGTATGTTCTGTCTTCAAACAGTTCATAAGTTTTGCATTATACATGTATATGAATAATGACTAGATCAGCTAGTATAATATTGATATGGTTTGCTGAGTTTTCAGTTTGCAGAAGATGTGTTAAAGTGTTAGGATTTTACTTTAGTATGGCAACCCTCAAGATACGAGGGGCGTTCGAAAAGTAATGCGAATGGCTTCATAACTTGGTTTAGGGGAATACTGGGTACAAATGCTGTGTGTATGCTGAAAACACTACATTTTGTCTTTACAATGAAACCAGACGCTGTACAAAGACACCTTTCCATATTGACTTACAACGCATTTTATTAGGCCCCAGTCATACCACTGGGCTAATTTCATATGTAAAATCTTTTCAGTGTTGGGCATTCAAGTCAAATATCGTTGCAAATACAAAATTAATCTTTGTCAGTTGCTTGTCCATTGTTGTCTACAATATTCATACAAAAGTCAGGAGGGTGACAACTGCTATCGATTTATTCCTTGCAAAGCAATGCGCAATTCTTATGACGTTATTGAAATATACGTTAACGTCATTTTTAAAAACTTATAGAGGCTTCGTTTCTGGCATTAATTTGAATTTATTGACAAGTTTTCGTTGACCCATATAAATGCTCTTGCTGACAAAATTTTGAATGCTAATACACTTGTTTTCATTACAAAATCAGTTAGTTTTTGGTAGATATGGGGAATTTGCTACTACATAAACCGTATTCCCGGGCCGGTATTGAACCCAGATTAAAAATAATTTCCGCGATATTTACAGGACAACATTGCCTGGGCATTGTCTTTAAGTAGCAAAAATAAAAACGAATCAAAGACGGCTGATATATGAATTACGGCCTACTAAACTAAAATTCTGCAGTGTCTTTAGGGTATACCTCTTTCAAAGAAGTTAAAAGTGCGCCCTTTTTAAAAAAATATACCGTGTTTGCAGACTTTCCTACGCATATCATAGCTTTATGTGTTTTTGTAATCAGATGTTCTTTTTTTATGTTGGTTACCGAGAAATTACGTCATTTGCATTACTTTTCGAACGCTCCTCGTAATTGTCGATGTGCTGTTGTTTAAAGATTAACGTTCCAACACATTTCGTCGTAGCAATGAACAGCATTAGTGTGTGCTAGTTTTTATCCACCATCAATTATTATTGATGCTGGATAAAAGCTGATAAACACTGTTGCTGTCCACAAGAAGAAAAAGCCATCCCATGCATTGGACTTGACACGTAATTTTAGCAACGCTACATAACGTTAGTGATTTGAAGAAAGAGGACTCGCCAGCTGTATTCTGTCGTTTAAGTCCCTGGTATATAGGTATGATCTGCGTACAACAACTGAACATGTTTTGAAAACCTTATTATGTTAAAAATCATCATTCGTGACAGACAAACGGTAGCAACATATAAATAAGAAAGAAATTAACCATTACTCGTCAGAGGTATTTTTCATTGTTTGAAGCTATTGTGTATGTTTGGTTAAATGTATAGGTCGTAGACAATAAAACCACAAAAGCTATTTATTTATGATATGCTGTCAGCCATCTATACGAGTTTTGAATTTGAAAATTTAACAGGCATATTGTTCTGTTACTGATTACGCATACAGAATAAATGTTTCATTTTGTTTTCGTATAAACGTGTGTATTAGACAACCAAAATGCATGGTACTGAATCAATCATCTTCGCAAGCGAAGGATACTGAGTCCACATCGTTCCTTGCGCACGTGTAAAGAACGATGATCGTTCCTCACACACGCGTACGGAACAATGTTAACTGAGTATCATTGGCTTGCGAAGAGGCGGGTAAGTCGACAGTATAGGTGCACTGTCAATTTGCTACCGGTGAATGCATGTTATGAACTTCGCAATAACAAATTTACAGTAAGCAACGCCTTAAAACTAAGTGTATCCGTTTATATAATATCTTCTGGCACTAAATGGATTATTTCAGATTGTTTTAGTGGCATTTTGTTTTGCTCTGGTGTATAGATCCCTGATGAATGATGATAATACGAAGATATATTCCAAACTTGAGAAGAAAAACATCGCAGCAAATGAAAGTGAGTTCCCATACTGAAAAATATTCCGAATAATATACATACTCCAGTACGAAACACATTTAAGAATGCCATAAGGAATGAAATTAATTTATACCGTATTTGAAACTTTCGAGCTCACTTATATGGGGTATCGTGTACTTGAATTGATATAATTTGGCTTTATTAGAGCGGTGGCACTGACTGGGAAATAAACGTTAGCTCCTGCTGACTTGCTCAAGATTTAATAGAAGTTATTCATATGATGATCGAAGTAAAATGATGTAATAGATATGTCGTCGTCAGAAAACGTTTTTAATCATTCTCGATCTGTATAAAGGCATGGCGTGAAAAGGAGTACCCAATCATTATACAGTTCTGCTAGGGTTAATGGTTAGAGCTCCCTTTTTTCCACCTTTTATATACAGTGGACCTTCTTTACAACGACGGCATTTGTTTCCCAACATGTTGACGTTAAACTGAATTTGCTGTTATAAGGAATACATAGTTTGAACAATAAACCTATTGCGTGCAAATCAAAATGACGTTGTAAAAATTTTGCTGTTGTAATGAGTGCCATTATAATGTGGGTTGGCAGTAAAAGAATCATTGTGAATCCAGGTTTGTTTTCCCTGAATGACGAAGAATTTCAAATATAGGGTCTACTCTTAAATCAAAGAATTTGCTCCTCCTTTTTTTAAGAGTTGAGTCCTATTTGTGAGAGAGGCTAAAATGAAAAGAACAGAGTTGCTACCTCTGAGAGTGTGTACATTTACCTTAACACCATTAAAATGAGTTTCATAATAAGTGTATTTTCTCTAATTTGTTGTGATCATATGGACACTAGGCATATGACATGTATACATTTTACTATTGTGTGAATGAGTACACATATGTCAGGTTAGATTTCCAGTGGATAAACAACTTTTAAACTGCGTTGACGACATATCGATATTTATTTGACATTCTAAAGCAGTTACGTATGTAACGCGACTTCTGATTGAATAACGTCAAAAATTAAAAAAAAAACGTCATTTCAAAACGTCCTTTCTCATTGGTTGACGTCTGGTTTTACGTCGCTGAAAGTGTTTGCTCTGGGTGCGAAATTGCACACTTTTAAAGGTGAAAAAAAATGAAAAGTGCAATAGAATGAGAATAATTGTATTAAAAATTGTCATTTGGGGAGGTAAATCGTCGGTTTTATGGTCGGAAATTTCCGACCAAAAAACCGACGATTTACCTCCCCAAATGACAATTTTGAGTACAGTTATCCCCTAATTATGGTGCACACAATGCTCAAACAACTTTGCTTAACATGTGCTCTCTGTTTTTTTCTTCAAGTTGAAGCTGTATATTCGGAGCCTCCACTAAGATTCGGTGAATTAGAAGAAGCTAAGAGAAAGCGTTCAACAGAGATAAGAAAGTGGACAACAGTTAAAGAAATTATTTCCAATATATTCTGGCTCTGGATATTGTTCTCAATAAGCTACAGTAACAGAGATGACAGGACAAATCACCTACACGAGCGGATTACGAACATGATGAACAGACAGCCAACAGTCATGTTTAATAAAGTAAATATAAATCAATACATAAAAACAATGATATTGAGTTATTGAACTGATACTGGGGACAATTATGCCAGGCCCCGAGGTTATAAAACTTTGTTCGTGCTCAACTCAGCTGAGCATGATTTTTTCTCTGCTGATAAATATAAAAATGCGAACTAATAAACTAATGTTGACATTTTCATATTTATAAGCAGAGAAAATTTCGTACTCAGCTAAACTGAACAAAAAAACAACTGGACTTGTCAGTAATTTGCTATTTATTAGCTGGTAAAATTTCATACCAGTAAGGGAAATTACCGAATAGTATTTCGATAACTGTTTTAGTATATAGCTATTAAATATTTTTGCCCGATTTCAAACGTTACCAACATATTCCTTAAATACTTTGAATTTAGAAAATCAAAGCGAACGTATGCATGTTATATATTATTTGTTCGTGTTTTATTTATTTCACTTTTCTACCAGTGTCATATATTTTGGTTGTTTGGAGACACAACGATGCAGATAGAAAACTATGCAGTGACAGAATGCTGACAGAGAAGATCACACCTAGATCTTTCCCCTCAAAATTTGCTCAGATCTGTGCTCCCTAAAATTTTATTTCATCAGGCTAATCAAAACAGTTTTACAGAAAAAATGCAAGCCAAGAAACACACTTAAAAGACATTTAGTATTTTTTCTGTTTTCTAGCTTCCTTAACTTTTTTCCGTCATTACGTTGAATATATACTGGTAGTCGGCTCCCTCATGAAATTTGAGAGGTTACAAAAAATTAAGGGGGCAAATATCATGATTTTCGGGGTATTCGGGGAAAGATGTAAGTCTTATATGAGCATCATTATTACCTGGCCTCTTTCCTTTAAGTGTGAACAAAATCATTTATAGTCATGTGGATATGAATAGTTTTGTTCATTTCTGTTTTTAGGAAAGAGGCTAGGAAGCTATATTGTCATATATGAGTGATAAAAAATATATTGTCATATGACAATAAAAAAAATATTTCTCAGATTACAAACACCTCTGGATTTTACAAATGGCTGCGTACAACAGCCGTCCCAGCCTTACTCCCGCTTGAAGATTTCAACGGCGATCCATTACACTGGACAATACAACAGTATTTGGATGACCTGAGTAACTACAGACTAGGACCACCACGGCTGAGACAACTAAGAACTAAATCTGGTGAGAATAATAGAATCTATGGTGGGGTTTAGACCGAAACAAGGAAATCTCGGGCTAGTTTTCAGATAATCTAGTATTATGCGAGGCTTGCCAAGCATAAGATTTAAATAATCTGAAAACGTGCCTTAGATTTCCTTGTTGAGTGGATTCGTTGAATTTAAGTGTGTTTTTAACTGGGCCGTACTATATAACAATGATTGGCATTTTGAGACAGCTTTCTTAGCCTAGGCTGAGATAGCAGGCCGAGATAGAAAAATCTCAGACACCTCTAGAAATGGATATTCTTGTCCAATGGCTGAAAATATGTACACTCCATAGAAATGGAAAAGCTACACTCTTTCAGTAGAATATGCACGGGATACTCTTTTGGAGGTGAACCCAATTACCCTTAGATAGACAGTTGCCTCTTTTTTCCATGTTTTATTTCGTTGAAAGTGGGGAACACCTTTTTTATATTTACCCTGTTTATTCGGTTATAAGATGAGATTTCCCTTGCAAAATTATCCCGAATATGTAAATCATCATTGTGTAGTTAAGACTCTTTCACAATCTTACAATGTTGTATTGAAGACTGTACCCAACCACCATAGGTATTTTACTTCTCCAGCCATCCCTATGGTGGCTGGTTTGTGCCATTTCGTCTTTTCGTCTTTTCGCCGCGAAAAGACGCCACGCGAAAAGACGAAAAGACGAAAAGACGCCATGCGAAAAGACGAAAAGACGAAAAAACGCCATGCGAAAAGACGAAAAGACGAAATAACGCCAGGCGAAAAGACGAAAAGACGAAACCCGCCACGCGAAAAGACGAAATTGCAGCGCGAAAAGACGAAAAAACGCCATGCGAAAAGACGCCATTTGAAACTCTTAAATTGTCGTCTTTTCGCGTGGCGTTTTTTCGTCTTTTCGTCTTTTCGCGTGGCGTCTTTTCGTCTTTTCGCATGGCGTTATTTCGTCTTTTCGCGTGGCGTTATTTCGTCTTTTCGTCTTTTCGCGTGGCGTTATTTCGTCTTTTCGTCTTTTCGTCTTTTCGCATGGCGTCTTTTCGTCTTTTCGCGCCGAAAAAACGAAAAGACGCCATGCGAAAAGACGAAATAACGCCACGCGAAAAGACGAAATAACGCCATGCGAAAAGACGAAAAGACGCCAGGCGAAAAGACGAAAAGACGAAATAACGACACACAAATACCCTTTCATTGATAACTGTATTGATTCCTAATACTAAGACAGATTTGTCTGAGTAAACAATATAGACGCATATCAGACTACTGCAAACGCAGCTACAGAAGCAGTCTGATCGCAGAATTTGCCACTGAAATGCTTTTTTATATATCTTTTTGACAGCTAAAAATTGTAACGATAGACTATAAAATTAACGTGGGGTCGGCAACATTTTGGGTCACTATGGTACCGTTTAGATTGAATAACAAATTTGTGCCTTGTTGACTGATATCAAACACAGATTTAATCAAGATAATCAGTATCTAGCAGCAGTCTTATGAAAATTAGGATGGATTTATTTTATCCGACAGAAAAATAAAAGTTGTTAAAAGTGAAAAAGATAGCTAAAAGTATTAGTATGGGGTCGGCAATAATTACAGTTATTGATTAAAATAATCTGGGCCATGTTGACTTAAAAATTAGCAGACGCAAATTTACTCATTCAGGAGCGTAGGCAGACCTATTGCGTTGTTGTAGCAAGCATTTTTGAGAAATACAGTCAAACCTGTCTTAAGGGGTCACCCAAGGGAAGGACAAAAAGTGGCTACTTAAGACCCCATAAAACATTTCATTTACACTGTATTTTGGTTCAAATGACCAAGGTGGCTGCTCAAGACAGGTGATCCCTTAATAGAGGTAACCACATAAGCAGGTTTGACTGTATAGCTGAATGTATACACCTCCAAGAAAGATCTCTCTAATATTGAACATTGTGTCCCCTTCTGTCATATTTACAAAGGGGGTCAACTTTTGTGACATTCTATTTGCTTTCCAAGATAGGGAAGTGAAGCAAACAGAAAAAATAGATTCTTAAATAGGTCTACTTTTAAAGGAAAGAATTTGCTCCTAGAGGACCAAATTCTACTTTCAAGAGCTGACCCTCCTTAAGAAAGGATGCAAAAATGCAAAATTGCTTCCCCTGAGAGTGGTCCCGTTCACCTTAAGCACAGATGCAAGTATGTTGAAACCAGTGTCTCCATGCATCCTACGTAAAAATAACCGTTTTTTTTATTTTTTTTTTATTAAGTTTGAACAAGTAGATTTTCATATCTGGAGCTGTATCATAACATACGCAGAATGGTTACCAATGCAGAGCCTGACCAGACCACTCTTTTCCCAGGACACATATGTCCTAGGATTTAGGATCATAATGGTAACATGGTCCAAATTTATTACTAATCTACTATTTGCTTGTAATGTATTTTTTTAGTAAACTGTGTTACAAACTGAGAGATCGAGAGAATGGGGCAAAACGTCCCACCAATGCTAAGGTCATATGAAGACAGGACCACGCGGTTTAGAGTCACATCTGAAGGACCACTGAGGCGAGGGTGTGTGTGTGTTTGTGTGGAGGGGTGGGGGGGGGGCGGTCGAACTGACTGCAACCGCTGGTCTAGTCTAGCCTATCCCATAATCTTGTGCGGTCGTTGGGGCACCACAGATGACTCTAAAACACTCCTTTTCCACCTAGTCCTGTCTTCAGCTGCCCTATTTGAGCTAGCAAAATCCATCCCTGCCGTTTAAAGAAGACTTGAAGAGGAAGTAACAGTAGTTGTGCCCCTTTGTAAAAAAGGCGGAAGGAGGCACATTTTCAATTTAAAATGGATCTCTCACAGAGGTGCATTCAGATTAAAAATACTTCCTATAAGAAAGTGTTATAGCTTGAGCTGCAGCTAAATGATACCATAATATTCTTAAATATTGGGACACATAAGCCAAAGAGAAGTCTAATCAGGCTCTGCTCTGTCTGCGATTGGCACGTCTTTAGAAAACTATAAACTTGTCCAAATTTTGGATTAGTTGCAGTTAAATGTATGTCAAATTAGGGAAAATACCGTATCATTATTTTTTCATACAGCGAAGTACAACAATGTTTCAATGTTTGTATTCCATAGTTTGAGAGAGATTACATGGTCAATAAGTGGTTAATCTTTTAGGCAGTTTAAGATCAAAATTAAGATAGGATGAAATTTGTTTGGAGTGTTTTACTCCAAAACATTAGGACGGCTCATTTTCTTTTCTGTCCGTTCAGTAGAAATACCATAATGACTTCTTTCCTCATATTTTTGGTAATGTTTTTAAAAGAAGAGTTTAGCGACAAAAACTGCAAACCGTGATTAGTACACTTCTTTACAGATTGCATTCTGATCAGGGTCTACACAGTTTAAAAAAGAAACACCTGTCTAAGTATTCAGAGTATTAACTGCATTTAGAATAGGATATATTGATATATCTTAATGCAAAACACGTGATGCGAAAAGACGAAAAGACGAAAAGACGTCATGCGAAAAGACGAAAAGACGAAATAACGCCACGCGAAAAGACGAAAAGACGAAATAACGCCACGCGAAAAGACGAAAAGACGAAATAACGCCATGCGAAAAGACGAAAAGACGAAAAGACGCCAGGCGAAAAGACGAAAAGACGAAAAAACGCCACGCGAAAAGACGACAATTTAAGAGTTTCAAATGGCGTCTTTTCGCATGGCGTTTTTCCGTCTTTTCGCGCTGCAATTTCGTCTTTTCGCGTGGCGGGTTTCGTCTTTTCGTCTTTTCGCCTGGCGTTATTTCGTCTTTTCGTCTTTTCGCCTGGCGTTTTTTCGTCTTTTCGTCTTTTCGCATGGCGTCTTTTCGTCTTTTCGTCTTTTCGCGTGGCGTCTTTTCGCAGCGAAAAGACGAAAAGACGAAATGGCACAAACCAGCCACCATACATCCCAAGCTATTCATTGGTCCAATTTTATCAGCTGTACTACCTCACACAGAGCGTCTGCTAATGCTCTCTCCTTATTTTAGAAAGCAATAAAATACCTGTCTAGAGAGAAAGTGTATAAACTACCCCAGACGTTGTTTTCTTATAGAGCTGAGAATAGAGTTTTAAAGAAGAGTTTGCTTGTTTAATTGGCGTTTTTTTCCATTATTGTCACATAACTTTCACTCACATACATGTATTTTTATTTACGGTATTGTTTCAATTTCGACTTCATGAGTCACGTTTAAATGCCAAAATCTTGATCAGACTGCTCCTGTGCCCCGTGTCTACACTGTCTGCCCAGTCCCAATATCATATTGTTTTACCTTTTAACACATTTTTTTCTTATGGCAATAGACTTTAATGTTTAAATGATATTCCAAGACGGATCCAAGAATGATATTCTAAGACGGATCTAGATATTCATGATTGTTTTGGAAGGAAAACTCCAGTCTCATAACTGACTGAATACGGTATCGTTTGCTTTCAGAGCCGTGCAGTATACCATTCATAGACACTGATGTCTGTTATCGTGGTTACTCTATGTGGTCGACAGAAACTGACGACTTCTGTCTAGAATGGCGGAATCCACCTTGCCCAGGAGAGGAAGAAGTTTATAATCACTCTTCAGCCGCATGGAAATATTCTAAAGCAGACCCCTTCTCTGGAATCCCATTATTTGGTCACATGACCTCATACGAAAATGGCGGCTATAAAGCAGATTTAGACGTGAACAGAAACATCAGCGAACTTATAATAGATGAGTTATATGCAAGTACATGGATAGACAGAAGAACAAGAGCTGTGATTCTCGAATTCACTATATACTGCGCAAATTTGAACATTTTTGCATTCAACATGTTTATGGTGGAATTTCCTGAGACTGGTGGCGCCCTGCCGTCATTTTCTGTACTTCCGCTACGTGTGTACCAACACATCGGTTCTCTTGGTACTTACGTTATATTTTGTGAAGTTGTGGGCCTCCTTTACACTATTTTTATCATCATTAGGATCGGTCTTGGTATCTTTGAACATAAATGTAAGTTCTATACTCAGTTCTGGCTGCTGTTTGACATTGCCACTGTGCTCTTTGTTATATTTGCTGTTGTTTTCTATTTTATTCGACTGTATACAGCAGAAGTAACAGTGTCAAAATTCCTAGAAAATAGAAGAAATTTTGTTGACTTTTATCAGGTTGCATTCTATGATCAGTTATTGGTGGTATTTCTGGGTATTCTTGTGTTTCTGTCAACTATCAGATGTTTAAGGATCCTTGAGGGTAACAAACATGTTTACACGGTTGCCAAAATCTTCTCCAGACTAGCTAATGATCTGTTATGGCTTGGAATAATGTTGATATTTGTGTTTGTAGTGTTTGCGATCCTCGGCTGTTTGTTGTTTGGCACAAAGATTCTCTCTTACATGAGTATTTACAGATCTTTATCAACTTTGTTCCTAACAACAATTGGCAAAAGTAAATTCACAGAAATTAATGAAACTGATCCGATATTAGCAAAGATCTATTTCAGTATATTTGTTTTCTGCGTATCTCTGTTAATGCTGTCCGTGTTTTTGTCGTCTCTGTGTGCATGTATTGAGGAGATTTCCCAAGGTCCACAAGCGAAAGTTGATGATGTATTTCTTATGGCATTAGAACAATTCCTCAGTCTCTTTAAAGGAAAACAGTCTGTAATGTCCCCTGAACGACCAGTTTCCGAGGTTGACAGTTATTCGATTTATTCTATGGACGACACGTGCACAACGTCTGGTCTTACTTACACAAGTTCAGATCTGACAATACAGGATTTAGACTAATAACACGGAATTAAAAGGCTTGAGAATAATAATTTGTTTGAGAAAATCTGAAGTTTCTGTTGAAATAATTTCAGTTTTAATGTCATTGAAAAATTGGTGGAGAATGGCATACATATGACGTCATATATATGTTGCCATAGCAACCACGAGTTCATATTGATGTCTAAGTGACGGTACCGAGAAGTCATTTTGTCAATGTACTAAGCACAGCATTTGGTAATTTCAAAGTTGCTATGGTAGAGGATCCATGATGTCATCTCACTTATAATTCGAGAGGAGCAAGGAATACATTGCATGCCATGCTTCTCTCAAATTATAAGTGAGACGCTGCCTCGAATTCTTACAACAGAAAAGTGTGATTTTCTCACACTTATGATTCAAATTCTCAAATAATTTAATTGATCTGACGTGGGTTGGGAGCCAATTTAAAGCATTATTGAACCGTATCTTGGAATCAAGCGTAAAATGAATTTTGTGTTGTGTTGCATAAATTTATAAATATAGTAATTTAAAGTCTTTCTTTAGGATATCGTGTTTATTCTTTGGCAGTCCGTTTTCCTGTCTGTGCGTTCGTCTGTCCGTCCGTCCATTTTATGTCCAGCTACTTTGTTACTTTTCGATATTTTTTCCCTGCTTTCTACTAGTTCAGTACACAAAATGCTTGTTTATCAACCTATTCCCAAAAGAGAAATGGGCAAATACTGCAGACCAAGATCAGACGCCGCAAAACGAGGCGTCTGATCAGAGTCGATATATTTTGCATAAGACAAATGGATATAAAATAACAAATGATTAAAATAAAAACTAAACCAGACACCTCTTACAGTACAAAATTACGCGTCCAGTTTATAAGGACAGGCATAGGCATAAACGGATTAATACCGTATACAAGATAATTTTCGCGGTGTTCCATTTTTCGCGGCATTTCGCGGTCACATAGAAATCGCGAATATTAAAATCGCTAGATAATTCCCTGTTTCTTACTAAGTATCTTTTGTAGACACAGTTTTCATGTGTTTTGTTTCTATTTGCTTCGGTATTTGCTGGTACTTTTCACTCGAGCCAGTTCTTTCATTAACCTGGGGCGACCCCGTCGCAGGTTAATGAATGAACTGGCTCAAGTTAAAAAGGAGTAGTTTTGCTTTTCGCGCATGTTGCTAACCGCAAAAATTAAACATCCCGAAAATTAATGTTTATGTTTTTGACCCTTAACCGCGAAAATTTGAACCCGCGAAAATTACCGCGTATACGGTATTCACTCCGTCTAGACGTAAGCTGACATTTTTTCTGTGATTTGTTCAACCTTGTTACTGAGTTACAGCTGTTTGTCATTAAAAAAACAAACCTGCTTTACCCTACCGGCTTCAGTAGAGCTACATATGACGACATACTGTAACATGCGCCCCAGATTCATTAATTTAGATGTAAATCGACGGCGCTTTAATGTAGCAAAGCTCTAAATCCATTAACTTAACAGTAGATATTTATTAGATAAATTCCCGGAATAATTATTATCATTGCATAATGTATTGTTTACTATTGTCTCTGTAGCTGAAAAATATTTTAGTTAAGTGCTTAAATTCCGTAATGAATAATTTATATATTTGCATTTTTCCATTTTTTTTTTTTTCAATTTTCAATACCATACTGCGACATTAATCAGTTCCAATAGTTATCCAGATACTTTAACTGTCAGGCGAAGTGTTCAAATTTGTCAACATCGCTAAAACCTATTTAGATTCTCATATTAAAGGGGTCATCTGATCGGGTCCATACGCTTCCCAGACGACACACAACGTTGAATCAATGTTGATTCAGTGTTGATTCAACGTCATAGCTATTCAACGTTGTGTTGTTAGTGGGTTTCTTCCAGTATTTAAAGTCAGGCAGCAAATGCGAACTGCCCATGCTAAGACCATCCTTACTCATGTGCGGGCCGATCAAAACAGTTTACAATGTGTGAGAACGCGCAATCCCAAACGCTTGCAAGCAAGTGGCTTTCTTTATGAAAGCCACTTGCTTGCAAGCGTTTGGGATTGCGCATATGATTTGTTTTGCTAGTAAATGGAAGCTATACTGCAAACCTTTGGAAGAGATAACTGGCAGAGAGTGGTAGGCTAGTCAAAAGTAACCCAGTATGTTCTTGTCATTTGGGACTATTGGAATCATAGACTGTATTTATTACGAACCGAAGGCAAAATTGATAGTCCATCACCGTCCATCCGTCTTCCATTCGTCCATCTTTCTCTCAGTCCGGAGCCATAACTGACGCCTCAGCCAAGATCAGATGACATTTTATAATTTGACTTATGTTATGCACTTGCATATCAAATTTTACAGGACTGAGATACATTAACTACATTGCAAAATGTCGGAAACAAGCATCTCTCACTGGCCTTAAAATTTCATGTTGATCGGAATAGCCATTTCTTTACAATAATAATTTAGATAGCCAAAAATAGCCAAAAAACAAGTGTTATGCTGTTTCACTTGAAAAAGCATACTTTTTATGACGGAGACAGTTTTAATCAATCCGTCATGCACAGTTAAAATAACATTTGTAAGAAAGCAAATTCTTTACCCTTTATTACGCAGTTTATTTGAATGGGCTACGTCATTTAGTCTTGGAGTTATAGCAAAAATACTTAAGCTGCTGAAGTGTGACGCTCTGATGTATTTTGAAATATCAACAGGAGCTGATCTCCCAGATAATTAAAACTGATATCCCCTGTACTTATAATGTGCTATAAACAATCCACAGACATTCTTTAATAGTAAAAATGGCCAATATTATGAATAGAAATTATCGTTGAGTAAAACTTTCTATTTCAAATAACCATGTGAAATGTCACGAAAAAAGTGTCCTGTCCGTAGACACCCTTTTCTCTGTGAGGTAGCATACGTCTGGAAAAAAAATTATCATGGAAGAATGGACTCTTTACTACTGTTGATTGTTCCATATAAGACATAATACCACCAGTGAAGACAGAGCAGCAATAAGGAAAAATTGTAATTTTTGTCTCGTCCGTAGATTTTGTCCTGTCCGTAGATCAACAGTAGTTGGATAAACTATGACTGGTAACCACCAATTTTCCACCTGCTACGCATTTAAGTTGTTAAAATGATTCTATAGACGACTATTTAAGTAAAACTAAACTATTTCTTTGAGGATAAGTGCATTTCATTACACCCCAGATGTCCAGTTTGTCAAAAACAGAGAAGTCAAAGTCCTGTTTCTGAAAACATTCAAAAAGTAACTTATGAAAAATGTATAAAATACCCTTATAAAATCCGTCTGCTTATTTTTCACAACTATGAAAAGTTAACTTTAAACATTTAATGGCTTTAAAGTTTGCATTATACCTGCATTCTAAGTATCATGTTGATCTACGGACAAGACACATTGGACAGGATGTACCGTCAGTGGTATATTATTGCTTACAGAATATTTTTTTTTTATATGGAAACATTGTCTGTAAGAAGGGAAAAGCCTTATTGTCTCTTTCTGAATGCTGTTTTAGCGTCATACCTCCAACCTTATAATCCACCATCATATCCCCCACATAAGCCAATTATATTCAGCTCCTCATTTGTTAAATATACCATGACGTGAAGAATCTTGTCTACACCAGATTAAACGGTCATTTGTAATATTTATATTGAAGTGCCTAATTCTTCAGTAGAAGATATCTGAATTCTCGCGAGGTAGGTAAGCCATAAAAGGTTGGATTAATTGGTCGCAGATAGGTTTCCTGTAAGTAGATTTTACCTAATTCAGTTTAAATCGCTTCCCTTTCCTCTTATGTCATCTGCTGCAAAACAGGTCGAAGAAATTTGGTATTATCCAAACCTCTGCAGCAGAGGATTTTTTTATTTCTATTTACTCAATCAGCTATCCCTGTTATGATAATTACAAACGTTGTCTTAAATATGTCTTGTCCATAGACATGTATGGCTGCCCCTTTGAGTTTATACCCATTTAATAAAGATATCTATATTTAAGATGCAGATATCTCCTTTTACATATCGGATATCTACATTTACATGCAGAATCTGTATTTCAAATACAGATATCTGTATTTAAAATGCAGACATCTCTACTTGGTTATTAAATAGAGATATCTGAATTTGAATTAGAGACATCTGCATTTAAATTACAGACATCTGCATTTCGAATGCAATATGTCTTTTTTTATATCACAGATATCAGTATTTTAGAAACACAGATATCTGTATGTCTAATAAAAACAGATATCTCTAATTGAAATAAAGATATCGATAATTATCTTTTAAATGCGAATATCTCTTTTTATTAATCTGATTATTTCTAATATAATTTCAACAAATAATCAATAATCCTTTGCTCAGGGTTTTGAAATGCTTGAAGTTGCCTGACTAGAGCAGGATAAAACCCGCTTCCTCCTGATCAACAGTCAAACACACAGCCAAACGAGCTATCGGACCCTGTTGGTTGGTTGTTTAACATCCCAGTAAAACAGCTATGTTCATCATAGTTATGGTAAGAGGCCTAGTGAATCTAACCACAATTTTCCTGGGCAGGCCCATCATTCCACCATTCACTGATACCTGTTCTACTTAAATAAGAGGTATGGACAAACATTTCTAGTTGCCGGACTGGAGTGGGATCGAACCAGGGCCTCGTTGCCAGTCGAACTTGCATCTAGCTTAGCTACTTGGCCCATTATATTTGGCCTGGCCTTTTAATAAAACTGGACATAAGATAGGATCATTCGTGTACAGTGCAGCAAATATGGATTTATCTATTTCGACAATTTATACAGATATCTGTCATTGAAATGCAGATATCTTTATTCAAGATTCAGATATCTGTTTTGGTAAAGAAATTCAGATAACTGAATTTCAAATACAGATATCTGCAAGTCAATTACAGATTTCTGTATCTCAAATGCAGATATCTGGAGCTCAGCAAAGTAAGAGATATCTCTTAAATGAAGGTATCTATATCATGATAAAAATACAGATATCAGCATTTCTCGCGTTTGAGATATCTCTATGTTGATTACAGATATCTGCATTTAAATGAGAAATATATATAATTACAAAAATACAGACGTTTGTATTTAGCAATGAAGATATTTGTATTTGAAATTCAGATATTTTGCATAACACGGGTAAAAACACAGAATGGCCGCCATAGACATGCTGTATTGTTAGAAATTATTTATTTCCATTAATGTTCATATTTTATGAGAGTTTTGGCATTATAAACTTATCAAACCCAGTTTAAAGTTAAAAAGTGAAATCCACAGAATTCTTGGAATTACAATTTTTACTTGAAATATGTCTCGTCCGTAGACATGTTGTGGTATCAGAAATAGTTATCTGTGTTATTGTTTCAATTTTCAGTGTATTTTGGCCAGTGTTTTTTGTCAGTATGTTACGGTTTTTGACATTACAGTATTCTCTGTTGGCATTGTTGTTCTATTTTCTTCCTATGAAAGGAAAAGTGAGTTCAGAACACATAACAAGATACAACAGAACACAATATTGTAGTTTATTTTTCATATTCAACAAACAGATCTTTTGGTGACTATATGAAGTAAATAATATTGACTTTTCACTTACTGGTCTGTTCTACAGCAGTTTTATAATTTAAGTATATATATTTTGTAGTGTTTCATGTAAAAGTCAAAAGTGTCCTGTCCGTAGATATTTTTTAGGTTATTTTGGGTTCATTTGTTTCCTTGAATTTATCTTGCATTTCATTTTGCAAACATACATAAATGGCACACCACCTGAAAGCCATTGACTTAAGTTTTCAAAATTGTAAATCATTTGAAAATCAGGTGACCCACAGAGAAACTGGACAAAACAATACAAGGTATATCCCCTAATTATGAAAACATTTTCATTTATTGAAACATGAAATAAAAGGAAAACAATAGTATTTTTAGCTTTTTCCCATATAAAACTTTCTCTGTTGGTATGTTGTTGTATTCATAGTAAATTATTAGAATTTATTCTTTTTTAAGCTGATTATGAAATCATTAAAAAAATGGAGTCTGTGTTCTTTTTACGAGTCAAATACAGCCTTTTTAACAAAAATGAATACCAGAGTATAAAATGTTATACGTGGCATTTACATTTTCTAAAACTGCAACATTTGTAGATTTCAGAAACAAAAGAATTAAGTCATTCAGAAACCCTTGAAAAATCGCCTCTGGTGAAACATAAAATTTCATCTGATCTTGGCTGAGGCGTGAGTAACCATGAAACAGAATTTCACGAAATTTATTATGAATATTTCTCACTATAACGCCGTGATGCATGTCAAGTTTCGTCAGTAAATGCACGAGTTATTACCCTTCAATAGGGCCTAATTAAAATAAATGAAATGAGCCATTTCTAAGTAACCAACCGTTGGAATTTCATGAAACTTAAAATGAATTTGTGCAATCATAACGCAGCTGTGCACATAAACTTTCATCGGAATGACGTCAGTAGTGCATGAATTACTGCCCTTGAATCAGTTTAAAATTAACAAATTCACTGATAACTTAAGTGATTAATCTATGGAATTCTATGAAACTTATACTTAACATATATCACTTTGACACGGTGATTTATGTTGATGTTTGTCAAAACCACTTCAGTTATGCATGAATCACCTTTCTTGTTGCTCTTGAGTTGATTTAAAATCCGCCAATTTAACTAAAGTACAAATGAACGAAATGTCTTGAAATTGAATATAAACTATGTATCATAGTGCGGTGATGCTGGAGCAAGTTTTCAGTAGAATTGACTCAGGCTTGAGTTATTGCCTTAGATTTGATTTAAAATCCACAAGTTCAGCCGTAATTAGGTACCCAGTAACAAGAGACTTATGAGACTTAAACCAGAAACAGATCAAGGCCCAGAATAACAATCGTTCCTTTTAATAAGTTAAGGTCCAGTTTGCTTCATTAAGGTCATGTATGGGAAAATGTTTAAACAATAGATTTCGCAGATGGCCGTCTCAGTAATGTGGACCTGATGTTTGGTATACATCTTTGTTTTATGTGAACTATGAAATTTGTTAAGACGTGATACATACACATTATTATAATAGTAACTTGATCTGGCTTAATGTATCACGTCGAGTGGATGAGCTCATACCATCGGATCACCCGAGACGCTTGCGTATGAGCAAGCGTCTCGGGTGATCCGATGGTATGAGATCATCCACTCGACGTGATACATTACGCCAGATCAAGTTACTATTTGCTCATACGCAAGCGTCTCGGGTGATCCGATGGTATGAGCTCATCCACTCGACGTGATACATTACGCCAGATCAAGTTACTATTATAATAATGTGTATATACTTTTACATCTTTACGGTAAGGACTAAACGTGTTTCCTTATTCAAGGGAAACAGTCTGGGCATCAGCTGGTACAGAAAATATTGCCGACTATGGAGTAAATCGCCACTTAAGCAGATGACAAAATTTACGACCGCAAAAATGGCTCCTTCAAGATATATCATATTGAGAGTTCAAAGACGAATGGACAAACAATGTCGTTCCAGATTAGGTGGCTCAATGCCGTTTGCAACTTTAGCAGCAATATTCGTTCTTGGCGCTTTAAAAATTAGCAGAAACGTTTTTTTTAACCTAGCCGAATAATTAATTTGATTAAGCAGTCAGGCTCACATGTATGGAAGCCCTGGAGGGACTTCTGACTTCATCACTTCACACTTCAGACTTCACCACTTGATCACTTCAGAGTTCATCACTTCATACTTCACACTTCTAACTTCATGACTTCACACTTCAGACTTCATCACTTCAGAGTTCATACTTCATAACTTCAGAGTTCAGACTTCAAACTTCAGAGTTCAGAGTTCAGACTCCATACTTCAGAGTTCAGACTTCATACTTCAGAGTTCATACTTCAGAGTTCAGACTTCATACTTCAGAGTTCAGACTTCAGAGTTAAGACTTCAAACTTCAAACTTCAGAGTTCCCACTTCAGAGTTCAGACTTCAAACTTCAGAGTTCAGACTTCAGACTTCATACTTCAGACTTCAGAGCTCACACTTCAGACTTCAGACTTCAAAGTTCAGACTTATGAGTTCAGAGTTCAGACTTCAAACTTCATACTTCATATGAGGGGGGATAAAAAATACGTGGACTTTGCTGTCGCGGAAAGCATAACGCAGTAATAGTATTTTACTCATACCGCGGAAAAGTTCTTTTAGCTGCTTTATGTGAAATTTTGAAGAAATTTCACTGAACAGTATGTATTTTCTTTTATTTTATATACGTTAGGTACTGCTACAGCGGAGCACCATATTAATGACGATGGCGTTTTGTCTTTTTTTAACATTTCAGTGGTTCTTTTGTTTCTCTGTTTTCACAAACTAACGCCCTCTTTGCAGAATTTTCATAATTATGACCAATTCTAGACACATCAGCATGCAGTATCATTGTTGTGAAGAATTTCATATCGTTCTCTCCTCATATTTCTATTCTATTCTATTCTATCCCATAACCTTACTAGGTCGTTGGGGCACCACAGATTACTTCGAAACAATCCCTTTCCACCTTGTCCTGTTTTGAGCTGCCCTAGCTGAGCTGGCAAAATCCATCCCCGTCCACTCTTTAATATTGTCTTCCCACCTCTTCGTCTGTCTACCTCTTCTTCTTTTTCCTTTCACTATGCCCTGTAGAATGGTCTTTGCTAAACCAGAAGACCTTGAGACGTTCATAAATCCAAGCCAAACTTTTGCTTTCAATATCGTGTCAACGTACCCTATATTTGCGGTGTATGTCAACTGTACTCAAAATTGTCATTTGGGGAGGTAAATCGTCGGTTTCATGGTCGGCAATTTTGTTTTACGGCGACGCACTTTTCACATTTTCACCTTAAAAAGTGAGCTACTTTGCACCCATAGCAAACGCTTTCAGCGACGTAAAACCAGACGTCAACCAATGAAAATCGACGTTACGTAATGACGTCAGGTTTCCGACAGTAATTCGCAGGATTTACTGTCGCAAATTTTTGACGTTATCCAGTCAGACGTCGCGTTACATTCTATTATATTCTATTCTGTCCCATAATCTTACTAGGTCGTTGGGGCACCACAGATTACTTCGAAACAATCCCTTTTCACCTTGCCGTGTCTTCAGCTGCCCTAGTTGAGCTGGCAAAATCCATCCCTGTCCATTCTTTAATATTGCCTTCCCGCCTCTTCTTCTGTCTGCCTCTTCTTCTTTTTCCTTTCGCTGTGCCCTGTAGAATCGTTTTGATGAACCAGAAGACCTTGTGACGTGGCCAAACCACCTTAGTTTCCGTTTCTTGACCAGCATCAGGAATTCATCATATTCTCCAATGGCTGCTTGGATCTTCCTGTGAACCTCCTCATTGGTTATATGGTCCTTGTATGAAGTGTTCAGTAACCTTCGGTAGCATCTCATCTCAAAGGCCTGCGTTCTTTTCTCTAACTCTGCTGTCAAGGTCCACGATTCACAGGCATACAGAAATATGGAAATGACAAGGGAGCGCATAAGTTTCACCTTTGGTCCAAGAGATATATCGTTATCTTTCCAGATTGGTTTCAACTTGGTAAGAGCTGAAGTAGCTTGTGCAATCCTTGAGAGAACCTCCTGTTTTGAGCCATCATCTGAGACAACTGCTCCAAGGTATTTGAAGCTTGTTACGGTACCCAGCTTCTGCCCATTTACCTTGATCTCCCTCTGGATGCCATCTGCGCTGTTCGTCATCAGTTTGAAACACCGCGTTACATACGTAGGTGCATTAGAATCCAGGTCTACAACCCTTTAATCAGTGCCAACATCAAATAAAAATAGCATAAAGGGATCAAATAACATTAAATTTGAACTGAATGCTCTTCAATTCTTCAATTTTTCCCATTTTTTTACAATTATATACAAAAACTGGATTTGCATAAATACGCAGTATAATGTTTGACGTCATTTTGTCACTCATGTATGGCCCACATAGCATCTTTTAGGCTGCTTATGCAAGCATACCACCTTTTGACGGCAATAATAGGCGGAAACTATAAACAAATAACATACAAAATATCAAGCATTTTACTCTACTGCAAATATTAGATATGTCCAAATAATTTGAAATAATAAGGCAAAGTTTTATCGTACTCCGCAGTAACGTCGTAAGGTTACTATGACGACCCATAAAGACTATTTTCCGAATATTGACCGTTAAAATAAATACATCACTGGATAGATGAAAGGCGAATCTGTATTTACTGCAGATTTAATGGGGTTACTATTAATGATAACATTTCTACAGCAAAAGTCACGTATTTTTTATCATCCCTCATACTTAAGAGTTCATACTTCAGAGTTCTCACTTCAGACTTCTGACAAAACAACGTAAAAGCATACTATAGCCAAAATGGCGAGTCCCGCACTATTCGAATATCCTAAAAGAATAAGTATGAAGTCTGAAGTTTGAAGTCTGAACTCTGAAGTGTGAACTCTGAAGTGTGAACTCTGAAGTATGATGTCTGAACTCTGAAGTGTGAACTCTGAAGTCTAAAGTCTGAACTCTGAACTCTGAAGTCTGAACTCTGAACTCTGAACTCTGAAGTCTGAAGTCCGAAGTTTGAAGTCTGAACTCTGAAGTCTGAACTCTGAAGTCTGAAGTATGAAGTCTGAACTCTGAAGTCTGAAGTCTGAAGTGATGAAGTCTGAAGTCTGAAGTGATGAAGTCAGAAGTCCCTCCAGGGCTTCCATACACATGGTATAGAAAGTGTGAATATTTTTCACAGTGACCTTTACAAGGTTTTTCTATACTATCATTACTACCACATGCCAGACTCCCATAATAGTTTGATAATCAGATAAAGTTGTCAAACTCTTTGTATCCTTGCAGTAAAATAAACAAAAACTGCTTAAACTGCAAACATATTATAGGGCTAAATAAATACCAGCACTTTATGTACTGTTTCAATCACAGTCTAGAATGAGTGATGAGGTCAAACAGAATCTGCTGCTGTATGTGTGGCCAGTTGCTCTTGTGTGCTGGAGTGTAAGTGTTGAAACAGTAGATGACCCATAAGCTTTATAGGAGTTCATACCCAAAATATGTGCGAATCGGTAAAAATCGCAAAGCACGGGCGAACATCGTATACAGCCAATGTCTACATCGTTTGACCTATATTCATGAATAATGTCCCATAAAAAGGAAGATTGACAAAAGTGCAGACATCATCACGCGGCGTCTGATCAGGGTCTGCACTATTTGAATAAGAGAAATGGGTATTTCTTTTTAAAATAAAAATAAACTCAAGACAACTAGGTCATCTAATCACAACCTTGAATTAAAAATGAATCAACGTTGATTCAACGTCATGACGTTGAATCAACGTTGATTCAATGTTGTGTGCCTGCTGGGTTGAACTTATAAGGATACAAGAATCCAATATGCATAGATGGGTTAACACTGGCGAAACACTGTATTCTGTCGCTGCCTTTTGCAGATCGGTCTTTACGCAAAAGGCAGGGACAGAATACGTCAGTTTGTCCGTGTTAAACGACCGGCAGAGTAGTCAGTGCTAAGAGGAACTAGAAACAGACGAATACAATATTTGTTTATGATGGACGGTGTTTGATTGTTTTCATCGATTAGCCTATATTTTATCCCTTTCATCCTACGTTATCAGCAATTGAACTGTTCTCTAATTTACCCCCGGGCCTACTTCGCTTGGGGCTAAATCCGCGGCTATAGCCGCTGTTCCAATAATTAGTCAGTTCCCGTGTAAAGCATCTTCCAATCAAATGTTAGCGACCATTTTCGTGATCTTCCGACTCGGTTTGACACATATTCACTTATTGGTCAAAATTTCTCATCCGGGTATTTTTGGGCTATAGCCGCGGCCATTCTCAGAGGTATGGTCCGAGCTATAGCCCCAACCGAACATCAGTGCTCGGCTATAGCCGCGGAATTAGCCCCAAGCGAAGTGGGCCCGGGTTTCTATTGGTCTTGTGTTTGGGATCTTATTTAGTCCTTAATATGGAAATCAAAAAGTCGCTTAAAAATGGATTTGGCTGCACCCCTAGAGGGACAAAGGTTTCTTAGTCTCATTTGAAAGCTAAGAATGTGCAGATTTTGATTCTGTTTGTCTTCCGCTTGTACATGTGTCCGTTTGCGTTTTAGACAACCGGGAACGGACCCACCCTCCCGCCAGCATAAGCGATTTGTCAACCATAAAATTGACACCATACCAGGGCAGATATATGAAAACATTGTGCATTTATTTGATAAAAGCATTGCATTTGGCACAATGCTAGACACAGCTATTCTAAGCATTTTAAACATGGATACAAGGCTAGAAAAGTTTGTTCATGGCGGCCATCTTGAATTTCAAAATGGCGGCGACTGAAAATGCATTTTATGGCAAACACAATTAAAGATTATCCAAAATGTTAGTTTTATTTTTCTGTACAGGTTTATTTTAGCTTTCAACATGATGTACTTAATTTTGTTTGCTATTTCAGCTTTTGTGATCTATCTATGCTACTGGGCGTAGACATGACACTATCAATAATCATCAGTTTTATAGGTATAGATGGTAGTGAATGACTTTGTCGCTCCACATGGTGGACAAAACTTCAAAAGAAAACACCGTTTTGCAATTACATTGTTTCTACAGTAAAGAAAACTTGTTTACAGGATAGTAACAATGATTGTTTACAGGATAGTAACAACAATCATTTAAGTTGTTTCATTTTATTTGTATAATATTTTACATGCCTAGCTTTATTACATGCCTAGCTCACAAATTTTAAAGGTTGATGGGTCGAGGGATGGAGCTGGGTAAATTTCAATGCCGGTATGTCCTATAAATTTGGATTACAGTAGGACACTAGCCTACTATGCTTCTACTAGGTGCAAGTGGAGGTGGTTTGCATATATTTTCTCATGCCCATAATCCCTTTTCTTTCTCCCTCTCTCTTAGAGACAGTTCCACATAGACTGAAATACTGTCTCAAAGAGTCGTTAAACTAAAACCAACCACCCAACTAACCGAGTTATGAGAGGCAGAAAACATTATTCATTCCTGTTATATATTCCATTTATTTTAATACATAAAGCAGTATGAGGTTTTAAAAGTAAAACCAATCATATAAGCTGTGTAACGTAGATAACAACGGTACAAATACAATTAACCAACCAGGATCTCGGGATTTCTAGTTTAGGTTCTCACTGAACATATACTATCATGCATTTTCAAATCATACCTTACCGACAGAACTGATTGACACGGTTTAAATGAGAGTTATGTAGCACTTACAAATCAACTGAATCGAGAATGGAATTTATTTTGTAAGAATTCATACAAATTTGACGATGGACTGTTAGACACAGATGAAATTTCGAATTATCGGTAGTGTTTCTTCATTGTGATCATACTTAATCATACGTAGTCCGACACAGACGACACTATATCGAGGTACGAACTTTATATGTCTTCAAATTATAATAATCTGAGTTAGTTGGATGTTAAATGGAAGTCTAGCAGTAACGTTGAGAAACATAGTTGTTGCCTATATATAATTACATTTAGCTTCAATGGTCCCAGGACAAGATGTGTAAAATTATTACAAAGGGTCATTTGCGGCCCACAATCAACCTTTCAGTGCTTCATTATAACTTCATTAGACTCAATTCAAATACATGTATTATAATTAGATCTTGAATAGTTCAAACATCGTAACAAGACACATGGGGATCTTTAAATATGAAGTAGTTTGCTCTTACTCCTTTTCAAATGTTCCACTATAGCAACATTACTAAAACAAGCCTTTAAAACAAGCATTTAAATCATATTCAGCAAGTACATATATTGTACATTTGGCTTTAGTAAAACGTTTACCGTGTACCTTCGGAGCAGTAATCAACGTTACCTGTTTATGTAGTCCTCGTCATTGATACAGCAGCATATTACTGACATGAACACAACCAGTAGCAAATATTTTAGATTTGAGTCTGTAAACTTTGAAGCTTAGAACAGAACTTAGAGTTTCCAATCATCCATCTGTTCCCGAGCTTTATTTATCACCATCATATTACCTTCTTACTCTGACCAGGTTATTTTCATGCCTGTTGCTTATTCCGTTATGCTTTTATCAGTGCATAAACTGTTATGAAAGACAGATAACATTCAAACAACTTTCAATACATACATTGCTTCATTATTTGTTTGGATATAGCCAAAATGTTGTATCATCTGTACTTGTTATGTCTGGCAAAGGATGCTGTTTATATGCAGTAGGACTTTATAAATGATTTATTCCAAAATGATTGCAACAAAATCGGCTGTTTAAGGCGAGATAATAAGAATAACACTTTGTATAAATCCTTGATAAGTAAAATCATCAATGACCTATATTATTTGTTTAAGGCTTACTCAAAATGCCATATTACTACACATTCGGTGGGATGTATCAGTGAATTGCCCGACAAAATTGTTATAAACGTTACCCGTTGCGTTTTGCCGCCCTTTCTTCACTTATCATGCTCCAAAACATTATAGGAGAAATAGACAAATGAGCTTGGCCGATAAATCCCTTACCAGCATTGTCCTAAATTAATATATTCTGCCCTTTTTCATTTGAAAATGCACATTGATTGAACCATTGAAACAAATCCTACTACTGATTTTTAACATGAAATAAAATAATAATAATTAAAAACAAAACCTTTGTCAATAAAAAGAACACAAGGTTCCGTGCTTTAGTAACACTTTAAAGTACTGTTGAAAAGTGTTTGTAACAGGGGAAAAAGCAAAAGTAGCATTATGGGAATTAAAACGAATCATAAAAGGAAATATTTCTCGAGCCCAGCTCCAGCTTGCTGCATAGCCGATTACTCATCTCCTCATATCACTAGTACAGTAATTTCAGTTTCATGTCTCTAATATTTTACTCCAGCAGTTCTGCTTAACTGAGACATCAAAGTAAGGACATAAATAGGTAAAAAAGAAGGTTTCCCATAGCCTAATAGCCGTAGGGGCAGTGGGGGTTAGAGACCCACTGTACCTTGGGCACAGCTTTAAAAATAGACATAAATAGACAATTCCATATAATCTTTGACATAATATAATTATTTCTCGATTTTATCTAAAAAATTCAGTTTAGCAAGAACATTTTCCTTCGTTACGTAAACTGTCCCTATAATCTTAACAAAAACAAACGTGCCCAACAAGCAAATGTTATACTAAATTCAGTCAAAAAGAAAAAAAAGTTTAAATGTAAGTTAGCATTTCTCTTGTCAACAGTGTTTCGCTTTGCATGCTCTTAAAATCCAAATCATTTCATTAAACACTGTAACAACTTGAACATGTATTGTAGATTACCAGTCGAACTAGGCATTTGTACATGAAAAATTCATGCACAAAGCTGATGAGGCAGTTTCCTTACTAGACAAACGGCTTACTGTTTGTCATTTGATTTGTTCCCTACATGAAAAAGTGCTAACCTACGACTACAGTGACTTTTTGTAATGTCTTTGGTTTGTTTTTAAGACTAAATATCAAGTATCTTGTGCAAAAAAAAAGACAGCAAATATACGAAATATACAGAAATGGGAAAGTACAACAGTAAAATTGTTGATTTATGCAGCAAGAATCTAGAACACTACAAAAATCTGATTGTGTTCAGAACTTGTCCAAGTTATCAGTATAAGATTGGCATATTCTTTTTTGGTCACATATAAAACACACCCAGTGACAACGTAAACCTAAATTGTAAAAGTGTCACAAGTCTGAATCAATAACAGTTAATAAAATTGGTCAGAATATAATATGAGGTTTTAAAAACATTTGGGAACGTTGATAAGTTTACTGGAATGTAGAAATATGAAACATTGTTATTTACGTGACCTCCATAACAAAAGAAGCAAGCAGATTGTTTTTTTTTTGTTTTTTTTTTTCAATTCCTAAAGATAGCGCAATGGGTAAATGCTTTTAGGAAACAAAACAAATTGATTTAGCTGCTATGACTTAATAGAATGGAAATATTCACAAGTAAATATGTAATTTACAGGCACATGCTTAAGCAAAGCAGTCAGAGGGTTAACAGATGTTAGTCAACATCATTCTGACAGGTTTTTCTGCAAATACTACTTACTAGAGCTCCGCCTTAGAGAGAGGAATAAGTTACCAGCTCTAAATATACATGAAATGGGCTCTGATTAGTCTTTACAACATTTACATATTTGCATTTTAGTTATATTGACGACAAAAAGGTGACAGAGTGTACCTTTACAAAAACGAGTCTACAACCCAAACGGACGCCTCCACAAGTGGAAGACAAGCTGATTCTGAAAGCTGACATTCACACCTTTAAAATGATACCATAAAACCTTTGTCCCCTCTGGGGTGCAGCCAAACGAAAATTTAGTTGGGCCATCATACGGACTAATTGTAACTCTTGTACTTATCGAACTCACAAAAAAGGAAAGAAAATCACTAGCAGCAGCACATCTTCTATTTAAAGAACAACCTTACTACAAAAAGACAGCTTCACTGAGAAATTTTGTTGATTTTGTAAACACTTCGGCCAGTTGTCTTTCGTTTATATTTTGGTGCACTTGGTCGAAGTATTCACGCCATCTACGACATTCCACGTGGCCTCTCTTCTGGCGAAAGACAGTCCTAATGTGAATACTGGTGTCGATTGCAGTCTGTGTGTTTCGAAAAGTTAAAAGAGATATTTCTTCGGTAGTTCGGATAGAGGACTGTCTTTGATCGATTTGTCGCATGCCCAATAATGATAGGTTACTGTCCATGTATTGCTACTTTACGTGTAAGATTTTAAGTGGAATATTCGGAGAGCAGTTGCTAGATTGTTTCGATTTATCTGACTCTCGGCAAAGGTATGTAGCTATTTGTCTGAATTCCCCGGACATTAAGCAATAAAGAATAAATGCTGTAAAATAACTCACATACAACACAATATCGAATCCAATGGAAGCTGTCTTTAATGACACGTAAGAAAATATAAATTTTCCTGTTGAGATTCCCCAGGCATAAAATCCAAGAAACACTGCATCTGAAAGTTCCACACAAAATACAATGGATGATATGGATATGACGAAAACGCTTATGCTGCGCCTTTCTGACCGATGTCTTGATTCATTGACGTTCATGTGTTTTGTGGCGATATTTCTGTTGCGTAAAGCTTTCAACATCAAAAACACAAAAATAACTATCAACAAACAAGGTATCAACTGAGTTACAGATATTCTTATCCACGCAAACAGACTTTCGTAAAGCACGGGATCCTCTACCCAGGACAAATAGCTGGACTGGCACGTTTCTATTGTAAACTGTGGAGAAATAGAACTGTGTATCTTTGTTTTCGAGAACTGTGTATCAAAGAATGTACAAGCATGCAAACTCAAGGAAAGAGACGTTACAACTAAAACAAGAGCTATCGTCAGTTTCACATTAATATATTTTTCAGCAAGAAAAGGCAAAGCAACACAGATATATCTCTGTATCGCCAAGATAACTGTAAACCAGGTGGAGGCTGCGTGGGATATTGGTGACAATCTCTCCAACACAAACATAGTGCGACATGAATTAAATGGCAATAACATGTCAGTCTTCCTAGTTTCACTGTAGAGATAGGTAAGTTCGGCCATGGCAAACACCATTGTTAGAGCATCAGCTGATGCAATAAACATCAACAAGAGACAAGAAGCTCTGCTCATAGATGATCCAGATCGCATCCTCTTTCCTATCACCAGCATGAAAACAATCGTTGTCGTCAAACATACACTAATTATGGCAGGTGTAATGTATTTATACGATAATACAGCAAACTGTTTGTTGCCATATATGTTGATGTTATAATTAACGTTTGTATGGTTAATTGCGACCATTTCTGTAAGCATGTTAGTGGTATCGTTTTTTGCAACCATTTCAAAAAGCATATCAGCTATATCTGACGTTTCATTATTTGCAGGCCTTTTGTTACCGTCGCTATTTTCAATACCAGCCGCCGGAAAAATATTTGAACTAGGTGTGAGGATTTTTACTGATATCGGACGTACTAAACCTTGATTGAGCTGACCCGGATGAGCTGTTGTGCCTCGCAGAAAAGCCACTGGAGGTAAATCAGTGAATAATCGTCTAAAAGATGATACACTTTGACTGTTTGATACAGATTCTAGAAGAAAAAAGCTTGGTGTTTTCAAAGTTGACTCACTCTGTCTGCTCTTCACTGTTGGAGTTACGCTTGAAGTAGGCACTGATAGGTCTGACATTTGATGGCTACTAGGTACAGATGTAGATCTGTTAGACTCTGTGTGAACGGCTGAACCGGTAGAATGCGTGTCAGACAGAGTATTAGTGCCATTGTATATCCTGCCTGCATGTTGAATAGCCTCTGTAATAGTTTGTGTTGATGCTGAAGTTTCAGTTGATGAAGACACAACAATTTTGGAAACAAAAGCTAGAGCATATATTATGTTCATCTGATCCATTTTTCTGCCCAGTAAATCAGTATCGTTGGCTTAACTTAGTATTCTTGTTTATGCTGACTATTCCAAGTGAAGGAGTAACATGTTTTAATCCATTCTGGTGAATGTTTTATAAGTAATAATATCCCAGCAGGTACACAACCTATAATCAACATTACATCAACGTTCATTCAACGTAACAACTTTGAATCAAAGTTGACACAATGTTAATTCCAGTTGTGCGGCCTGTGTGATAATACCATATTATTTGTCACATTCAATTCAGTCGGAGCTATTTTTTCCGTGCATCCTTTAAAATGAAATGCTCAGGAAAACAACAGTTTAGCTGCTCCTATTCTCATTTGTAAACGTTTAGGACTTCGTTTAGTGTTAAAGTATTTTTGATTTGGGCATAATGCATTTAGCGGTACGAGTCGTTTTGTAGCAGATCGAAGGCTTTTAGTTAGATTAAAAGATAAATGTGCGTCGTGAACAAACCTGACTTGGTGAGATCCGCCGACTCAACTGTTCCGCCTGTTCAGGGCATATTCTATCGCCCAACAGTTACATGGAGCGATGAAACTATAAAAGCACATGTGCCCTGTGGTTTGCGGGTGTTTGCAGTCTGGTCTGAACATAAGAAATTAGCATTTGCCTTTATGCAATTTTTCACGAGAGTCAAAAATTAATGCTTAATGGCCGCTTGATTACTTAATCGTTTGAGATTGTTTTTGATCAGAATATTTTTCCATGAATTTTCATTATGAGATAGCATGTTTATGATCTTATCCGAGCTAGGCATACATAGGCTGACATGTACATCTGTAATCAGTAAGTGTGTGTGTGTGTGTGTGTGTGTGTGTGTGTGTGTGTGTGTGTGTGTTTCATAAATGCCCCGAGACGGTTTTCTCACTGCATATTGATTGGTCTGAACGACTTGTGCGGGCGAGTGTAATGGTTGGAGTTGGATGGTGGGCCAGACAACCATTCCAGGGGATACATGTTTGGACTTTAGCCAGGCTTTGAAGAGCCACGATTTTTTGGTCGAAGTGGCATTTCCATTGATACTCTTTTTCATGCATGCTTTTCTGGAAGAAGGTGCTTTTAACCGGTTCCATATAACAGCGGCTGTTTACTTTTAAAAAATCTGCATGACATAGTAGCGATAACGCCAAGCATACGTATGCTCCTCCTTTATAGAATGAGGGACGAATGGAACACTTTTAAAAAATACCTGCTTCTGTCAGAAAAAATTACGCAGATTTACTGACCGTTCAAAAGCGGTTCTTCTGCTTTGGTTCTTCACTGTTACTTATTCTTTTGTCCATGTTGGTACTTTCGTTCATCTGCTGTTCATCTACTGTTTCAGTGGTGTTTTAATTAGAGTAGCTGAATGACCACCTGTCTGGGAAAGAGTTGTTCATTCGGTTTCCAGCGTGAGCCTTTTGCGAATTGTTGTCAAGTTATGTATATGAGCCGCGACACGACAAAACCAACAATGTGGTTGTGCGCCGCGCAGACTCAGATCACCCTGGGCATCCGCCCAGTCTGATCAGAGCCTTCGCTGTCCGCATGAAGGTAGCTTAGTTCCTTGGCTACCCTTTAAGCGCTTAGCAAAGGGTCTGATCAGACTGGACAAATGCCCAGGCTGATCTGAGTCTGCGCTGGTCGCACGACCACATTGTTGGTTTTCTCGTGTCGCGGCTCATATACTTCTTTCCATTTTGGCTTTGCAGGCGGGATATTGTATCTGCATGCATTAGCGCCTGAGCATTGCCTGTCTTGTTTCGTTACTAAGAATTGATTATTCCCTACATAATTTTCACAAACATGTATACATTATAATGTGTTTGTTGAGTCAATGTAACTGAGACTATTTCGTATACAGACTCATCTACGTAGTCTGGAAATACTGATGCTGGGTCCTTATAGGGTTTCACGGCACAGAACTTCAACCACTTGTCTAAAAAGCTTAAACTATGACAATAATAATGGAAGGTATAAAGATATAAGGGAAATATATTTTCCCGTTGAAATTAGGCAGAAACATAGCATTTAAAAGTTCCACACATTAAGTAGTCAGTTTAGTTATAATGGCGTTCTTCAGACTTGAGTTTTTGATTCGGTCACGTTCACGTGTTTAGTAGCATGTGTCCCGTTGCGCTAAACTTTCAATATTAACTAAATAAAGAGATACGTTTAGATCAAAAACAAAACAACAACAACACAAAAAAAAACATATAATCCAATATTATTTAAGAAATAATGTAATAACCAAGTAATAGATATATCCATTCTTTTAATATGTAATTAATGTCAGGTGTACATGATAATTGACGAGCCCTTTGGTGCAAGTCCAATTATCCTGTACCCTTGACTTTACCAATATATATAAAAAGAATGGATATGTCTGTTTTAATCCACAGCATTTTTTAAAATTTCAACTAAAACAAATAACTAAATATAAAACCAATAAAAACTTACTTTATTTTATTCATTTATTTTATCTTATTTAACCTGCATTACCCGGTTTGAAACAATGGACCTTCCTGCCTAATGCTGTAAGGTACTCAATTACTCAATTACCAATCAGAAATGGCCCGAGTGATCAAAGGGAAATTTGAATTAGACTATTTTCCAGATTTAACATTATACACGAGGAGGGAAGTCCAGAAAACTAGTCTGCAGTTTAAAAAAAGAGGACCAAGAGGCCCTGAATCGCTCTCCTGAGCAAAAAGGCTAAAGGTCAACCTAGGGTAATCATTTGAACAATCCTGATAGTTTGCAACAATTTCCAAATGGTTCTGAAGAAGAAGATTTTTTAATATTTTTATGTATTGCTATGGTGCAAACCCAGGACCCCCTGGGGTGGGGCCGTCATTTGAATAATCTTGGCAAAGGACCACTAGGCGATCTACATACTGCTAAAATTTGAAGCATCTGAGCCAAGTGGTTCTGAAGAAGAAGATTTTTGAATATTTTCTATGTACATATATTTCTATGGTTCAAACCCAGGACCCTCTGGTGCGGGGCCATTTTTGACCCTGGGGCCAGTCTTTGAACAAACTTGGTAAAGGACAACTAGGCAATGCATCATACTAAATTTCAAGCATCTGAGCGAAGTGGTTCTGAAGAAGAAGAATTTTGAATATTTTTCCATGTATTGCTATGGGTCAAACTCAGGACTCCCTGCAGCGGGGTCATTTTGGATCCTGGGGCCATCATTTGAACATACTTGATAAAGGACTACAAGGCAATGCTACATATTAAATTTCAAGTATCTGAGCCTAGACCTTCTTTTAATATTTTTCTATATATTTCTATGATTCAAACCCAGGACCCGCAGGGGCGGGGCCATTTTAGACCCTGGGGTCATTAGTTGAACAAACTTGGTAAAAGACCACTAGGTAATGCTACATACCAAATTTCAAGCATCTATGCCAAGTGGTATGAAGAAGTAGATTTTTGAATATTTTGCTATGTATTTCTATGGTTCAAACCTAGGACTCCACTCCATGTCGCGGGCCATTTTGGCCCTGACGCCACCATTTGAACAAACTTGGTAAAGGACTACTAGGCAATGCATCATACCAAATTTCAAACAGCTAAGCCTTGCAGTTATGAAGAAGAAGTTTTTCGAATATTTTTCTCTGCATTTCTATGGTTCAAACCTTGGACTCCCTGCCAAGTAGCTATTTTGGACCCTGGTGCCATCATTTGAACAAACTTGGTAAAGGACTATTAGACAATGCTACATATTAAAATTCAAGCATCTGAGCCTTGCGGTTCTGCAGAGGAAGATTTTTGAATACTTTTCTATGTATTTCTATGGTTCAAACCTGGGACTCCCTGCCCCGGGGTCATTTTGGACCCTGGGGCCATCATTTGAACAAACTTGACAGAGGACCACTAGGCAACGCTACATACCAAATTTCAAGAAGCTGAGCCAAGCAGTTCTGGAGAAGAAGATCTTTAAGTATGTTTTAGTTTCGAACCCAAGACCCCCTGCCCCAGGGCCATTTTGGATCCTAGGGCCACCATTTGAACAAACTTGGTAGAGGTCTACTAGACAATGCTTCATATCAAATATCAAAGCCCTAGGCCTAGCGGTTTCTGAGAAGATGTCATTTAAAGCAAATTGTTGACGCCGCACAACGGACACTGGGTGAGCCTATGGCTCAGGTGAGCTTAAAATTCTGTTGGGTAAGCTCTGTTGTTCTTCTTTGTCAGAAAGAAAATGTTTGTTCAGGATATTCATTAATCTCACTTTGCTTGGGTTATCTCAATAACATATGTTTTAATGCTCATTTTTCAATTACCAGGTATTTTACAGATTTTGCTATTATAAAACACACAGACTAGTTGTTTGGTAAAGAATAAGGTTTAAACAATATCTCTCATAGTAGCACATTTCTTTTTCTGCTGAGTATACATTTGTGTTTTTAACTTGACACAGCAAGCCATAAAGTCATAACAATCCGTCAAAACACAACAAATATATTGCAATAAATATATTGCTTAGCTATAACTAAGGTGAGTGGGCACACCTGCTTGCTTTACCGCCTTGTTTACCCATGGGAATAATTTTTGTTACTTTCTGTTTGTTTGTTTCTTTCCAAAAGGGGTCTACTCTAAAAAGAAAGATTTGCTCCCAGAAGAGACAATTCTCTTCCTCAAGATGTTTAGTTTAGTTTAATTTATTTATCAATACAGAAAGTTTCACAAATGAAACATACAATATACAGTGAGTGAAATAGAAGAAACCAAAAAAAAAAAAAAAAAGAAAAAAAACAACAACAAAAAAAAACATGACACTAACAATATACTAATTAACGCTAAGTTCAATTGAGGGAGACAACCATATCAGATAACACATTTTAAAAGTTTTTACAATATACTCCCTTCCACTATTTCAAAATAACAAGTGTCAACTCGGATACCGTGCACAGACCAGTAAATAAATTAATTAACTTAGTTAAGAGCATAGTAGATCTAGATCTATGGTAGCACTACAAATATTGTTAAGATTGCGATAATAATTAAACTCAGAAATTCAGTACACTGAAGCCCAACAGTCACAACAAAATTGAAACAGTGAAAATAATAAAATCAGATAAGAGGTATGGGTAAAATGGTAAATTAACCTCGTAGTTAAATCATTAGCTAATTATTATGTTATCAAAAGCGTACAATACACTTGTCTCGCTTATTAAAGCATTGCAAAATAAAACGTGACACAATTTTACATACTTTAACATTTTCATTACTCAAGAGCCAAATAAATTTTTGTTGCAAAGACAGAGACTCAAAATTTTTATTATCTATGTGACTTAAGAAGATTAATCTTTCATGTAAATAATTAGAACATTCTAATAAGAGGTGTTGTTCATCTTCAATTAAACCACTGTTACACTGCCTACATATTCGGTCACATACTGGGGTTTTAGGAACTGTATATCGGCCTCTTTCAATCTCTAACATATGAGCACTGATGCAAAACTTCGATAGTGCTTGTCTTTCTTGAAATTTAAGGGAGTTTATATAAGATTCACATGCAAAGTGAGATTTAAAAGTGGCATATGTGCGTAATTTATTTCCGCCATTTACATCTGCTGCTGCTAATATCAGACTGCCACTTGTTTTCAAATCTTTGTTTCAGTTTCTTTTTTAAGCAAAATAATGTTGTTTTGTTCAGTAAAAACGGGTTGTTAAACACATTAACCATGTTAAGGTGGTGATTTATTGTAAATGTAAAAATCTGCATAAAACCATAAAAAAGTAACATATCTCCCTGAAAGTTAGCAGACTTCTTATTTTTGTTGTTCTTTACAAGTTAGAATACAAAACAGACGTACATGCTGCTTAAAAAAGTGTTTTTATAAGGAAAGATCAAAGGTTAATTTTGTGCAAATAAATCTGAAAAAATAATAATGTTATTGAAAATTTACGTAGTGCTGAAGGTGCATTATTGCATAATGAAGAGCGTCCTAGCAATTATTTATTCCAACTCTTTCTCAAATTGTTATGTAGACCAGATGAAAACGGTAGCTTTTTCTCAATTGTTCAACCATGTACAAAGTAAATGTACACTGGACGCATTTATTAGATATAGGGTAGGCAAGCATACCTATGTTAACACCTACAATATAAATAATACATTACTGACATGATCAGTGGTGTGTAGATGTAATTGTTCAACCTTGTTAAAATAGTATCACCTGTCTCACCTGTGTGTTTTGACAAAAAAAATTGGACACAGACTGCATCTTTTTTCATCTGCTCAGCCTGATAATGTGTGAAAGAGTTTGAAAAAATAATTGCTAGGACGCTCTCCATTATGCAACAAGGTACTCTAAGCACTAGGTATATTTTCAATAATGATATTATTTTTTCAGATTTATTCGCAGAAAATTACCTTTTGATCTTCTCTTATAAAAACACTTTTTAACATTAACAAATGCTGCATTTTGGGATTCTAAATTATGAGAAACAACATAAAGAAGGCATCTGCTAAGCTTTGGAATGATCAGTGTTATTTTGAGTATTTCATGCAGATTTTTGTCTTTGTCCCTAATCAGTGATTATCACCACCTTAAGGTGGTGATTTATGGTAAATGTAAAAATCTGCATAAAACCAGAAAAAAGTAACATATCTCCCTGAAAGTTAGCAGACTTCTTATTTTCGTTGTTCTTTACCGTTTAGAATACAAAATAGAGGTACATGCTGCTTAAAAAGGTGTTTTTATAAGGAAAGATCAAAGGGTAATTTTCTGCGAATAAATCTGAAAAAATAATATCGTTATTGAAAATTTACGTAGTGCTGAAGGTGTATTATTGCATAATGAAGAGCGTCCCAGCAATTATTTATTCCAACTCTTTCTCAAATTGTAATGTAGACCAGATGAAAACGGTAGCTTTTTCTCAATGTTCAACCATGTACAAAGTAAATGTACACTGGACGCATTTATTAAATATAGGGTAGGCAAGCATATCTATGTAACACCTACAATATAAATAATACATCACTGACATGATCAGTGGTGTGTAGATGAAATTGTTCAACCTTGTTAAAATAGTATCACCTGTCTCACCTGTGTGTTTTGACAAAAAAAATTGGACACAGACTGCATCTTTTTTCATCTGCTCAGCCTGATAATGTGTGAAAGAGTTTGAAAAAATAATTGCTAGGACGCTCGCCATTATGCAACAAGGTACTCTAAGCACTAAGTATATTTTCAATAATGATATTATTTTTTCAGATTTATTCGCAGAAAATTACCCTTTGATCTTCTCTTATAAAAACACTTTTTAACATTAATAAATGCTGCATTTTGGGATTCTAAATTATGAGAAACAACATAAAGAAGGCATCTGCTAAGTTTTGGAAAGATCAGTGTTATTTTGAGTATTTTATGCAGATTTTTGTCTTTGTCCCAAAACAGTGATTATCACCACCTTAAGCTCTTTAAAAATCAAATAAATACAAAGCAACCAACAGTTATTGTCATTTTCAAACATGCTATAGTTTTCTTTCAAGGCTTCGCTAAGTTACATGTCCTGGGAAGAGTCCACAGTGTGTAAATGAAGCCAATATTTGATCATTAAAACAATAGCATCAATGTAAAGTGGATATCTGCCAAGTTCTCCCAAGACTGCAAGATTTGAGGCCTTCTTGTTTACCCCAAGAATAAACTTACACAGCTGAGTGTTAAGTTTCTCAATGATGTGAACCCTCTTGTATATAGTCACTTAGAAGCCAGAATCAGCAGACTCGGTTTCATGAGCCTTTTCATCAGCAATCTCAAATTTAACGCTGTTTACGGTTTTTGCACATAGTTGAGCACTTCGCATCAGTGACAGTTTTATATGCAATATATTATGCAGTTCTCAGCATATTTTCATCTGTATTTGTACCCAGCGGGCACATGACGTCGAAGTGACGTCGCATTGACGTCGATGTGACGTAATTACGTCGCATCGACGTCATTAGGATGTCATGTGACTGCTGGGTACGCACCCCTCATCTGTGGTCGGCCAGAAGTCTGTCCACTGGGCACGTTACTTTGAATCAAATTATTTGATTCAATCGCGACGTCATTACAATGAATCAACGTCGATTTAATGTTGGTTCAACGTTGTGAGCCGGAGGGTGGCTATTCCGCTTGTATTGCCGCGGTGTTTCTCTGTATGCTGCGCATCTCCCGTTTCTTAGACCCCGCCTACATGCGCACGCAACTCCGCCTCACTGCCTTAGCAAGCACGATTAAGTGACGTACAGACAACGAACATTATGCGGTGCCTGATATGAATACTCTCGCCGTAGCTTCCAAATTACACACAAATGCTTAAACTAAGCGAACGACGACGACAAAAATGCGCAATTTTTAATGATAAACATAAAAGCAAAACAAATTTACGTCACTGTCGCCGCTGTCCTTACTGTTCTCTAAGCCACTTGACATATTTCTTTAAAATGGATGAAGAGCTTAATTAATAATTGAGCCGCGGCACGACAAACCAACAAAGTGGCATGTGCGCCTAGCGAAGACTCAGATCAACCTGGGCCACGCTTAAAGAGCAGCTAAGGATCTAAGCTAGCTTTATGCGGACAGCGAAGACTCTGATCAGACTGGGCGGATACCCAGGCTGATTTGAGTCTTCTCTGGTCGCACAACCACTTTGTTGGTTTTCTCGTGTAGCGACTTAAGGTGGTGATTTATGTTAAATGTAAAAATCTGCATAAAACCATATAAAAGTAACGTATCTCCCTGAAAGTTAGCAGACTTCTTATTTTTGTTGTTCTTTACAGTTTAGAATACAAAATAGACTGACATGCTGCTTAAAAAAGTGTTTTTATAAGGAAAGATCAAAGGGTAATTTTCTGCGAATAAATCTGAAAAAATAATATCGTTATTGAAAATTTACGTAGTGCTGAAGGTGCATTATTGCATAATGGCGAGCGTCCTAGCAATTATTTATTCCAACTCTTTCTCAAATTGTAATGTAGACCAGATGAAAACGGTAGCTTTTTCTCAAATGTTCAACCATGTACAAAGTAAATGTACACTGGACACATTTATTAAATATAGGGTAGGCAAGCATACCTATGTTAACACCTACAATATAAATAATACATTACTGACATGATCAGTGGTGTGTAGATGAAATTGTTCAACCTTGTTAAAATAGTATCACCTGTGTGTTTTGACAAAAAAAATTGGACACAGACTGCATCTTTTTTCATCTGCTCAGCCTGATAATGTGTGAAAGAGTTTGAAAAAATAATTGCTAGGACGCTCTCCATTATGCAACAAGTTACTCTAAGCACTAAGTATATTTTCAATAATGATATTATTTTTTCAGATTTATTCGCAGAAAATTACCCTTTGATCTTCTCTTATAAAAACACTTTTTAACATTAACAAATGCTGCATTTTGGGATTCTAAATTATGAGAAACAATATAAAGAAGGCATATGCTAAGTTTTGGAAAGATCAGTGTTATTTTGAGTATTTTATGCAGATTTTTGTCTTTGTCCTAAATCAGTGATTATCACCACCTTAATTAATATGCATCCCATAGATTGTTGAACTCATTCGCTATGTCAGTCGAGGAAAAATCTGTCAATGCACTAAGAAGGTACGAAGAGCATTTTTATCCCCTCGCACGATGTTGTGGAGGGGATATAGGGCCTGTCCGTATGTATGTATGTATGTATGTATGTATGTATGTCTGTATGTCTGTATGTTCAACTTTTGTCATCGCTCTAGCGCCTTCTTTTATAACTCGCTTTTGATATAACTTCACACAATTACTGGGTACGACATTACCTCGATTGAGTTTGCGTTTCAGCATGATAGGGTCAAGGTCAAGATCACAGTGGCTATTTTTAGAAAAATTTTGTCATGGCACTGGTGCCTTTATTAATAGACGAATTTTGATTTAACTTCCCACAAAGGTTTAGTATTATCTTGGATAAGTTTACGTTTCAGCATTATAGAGCCAAGGTCAAGGTCACAGTGGCTAGTTTAAGAAAAACTTTATTATCGCTCCAGCACCTTTATTTATAGATCAGTTTTGATTTAACTTCACACAACTGTTCAATTTGACAATGTCTTGGACAGATTTGCATTTCAGCGTTCTAGGGCCTAGGTGAAGGTCATAGGTGCTACTTTTAGAAAAGAAAAACATTGTCATTGCTCTGGCCACCTCATCTACAGATCAGTTTTCTTATAACTTCACACAAATGTTAAGTATGAAAATATCTTGGGTAAGTTCGCGTTTAGTGGTCTGTGGTGAAGGTCAAAGTTTCAGTTGCTATTTTCTAAAATGTTAAATTGGACAATACCTTGGACATATACATTAGCAAATGATATCCATCCTGCGATGAAATCAGTATGATAAATGGTCCAATGCGAAGGGATTGTATCGCTTGCGATGCCTTGTTGTCTTAAATATTTGGTCGTCTGAATCGGTTTAGATTTTATGCTTATAAAACTATGACTTTCCGCCATTTACAAAGGCAAACACTTTTTTCTGCTGTTATGTTTGCTTCCACGGGCAACAAATCCCTTACAAAAGAGGTCACTCATTATTAGATGACCTCCATTTGCAAAGAAATGGTAGAGTGTAACTAATGCCCCAGACACACACACACATTACGGATTGGGCGGATAGTTGCGGACTTTAAATCCACACAATTTGTGGGCGTGGTCTCTCTCCATATCTAATCCGTATCGTATCCGTGTGGTATCCGCAAGGTCCGCAGGATATGCCATCAAATTTTGAAAAGTTTAAATATTCAGGCGCGGACGAGTTAACCATAATGATCCGTAACTGAAGGCATTTATCCGCATTTATCCGTATCTAATCCGTATCTCGACCTATCGTTCCGCGGTCCACCCCAAATTTGTGGACAAATACGGTTTCATGCGGATTGTTACGGTTAGTTACGGGTCTCGTTCTGCGTATTGTTACGGATCAATGCCCCAGTTAGATTTGCTGTTCGAAATTATCCTCACCAATACGTATCTGTCAGTATTGAAGTGTAAGTTATCCGTATAGAAACGTATCTGAAGGTAAAAGTCCGTAAAAAAACTCCGAACGAGACCCGTAACTGACCGTAATTGAAGGTAACGATCTGCGCGAAACCGTATCAGTCTACAACTTGGGGTTGGGCTGCAGAATGATAGGTTTATATACGGATTAGATACGGATAAGATACGGATAAGATACGGATTATATATGGATAAATGCGAATGAATGCCTTCACTTACCTTTTGTTACGGACCAATACGGTTTACCCGTCCGCGCCTGAATTTTAAAAATTTTCAAAATTTGGAATCGGATCCTGCGGACCCTACGGATACGATACGGACAGTTACAGACTCTGCGGATGCGATACGGACCTTTACGAATAACACCGGACAGATACGGATGGGCCATCCGCAGATGCGATACGGACCATTACGAATAAAATCGGACATATACGAACGAGCCATCCGTAGCATCAACAACATCTTTCCGCATGTAGAAGTAACAGAAGGTAATAGTAATGGAAGGTAAGTAGTACGTATACATTCGTATCATCTCTCATCGTATTGATTCAAAGGGAAACTATCTGACCGCAGACATCCGCATTTATCCTTAATCATACGTATAGGTAACTGTATCCGTAAATTAATCAAGAAAATAAGCCACGCCCACAAATTCTGCGGATTATTGTGGGTTTTAATCCACAACTATCCGCCCAGTCCGTAATGTGTGTGTGTGACTGGGGCATAACATTCACCTACATATTTTAGTTCTGTGAACTATATTTATCCGAAGCAGAAATATTTATAACTGTTGACGGTCAGTAAAGATGCTCGAGAGCACTAGTGTAGTCGCTGAACAGACAGCAGGGTTATGTAGGTTGCTTTCGAAAAAGTAGAGATCAAAAAATCGATTTAATTTCTTTAATACTGAATAGATTTTCATGAACTTTTGCATACCATAATCATAATCCTACACGAACTCATGCTAGGAAATTTAGAATGTTTTGACCTTTGAATAAAAAGCTACTCTATTAATCATTACCAAGTTTCCTCTCAGTTTTATGCCACTCTTACACATGAGGTAACAATAATGGTACAACAGCCATTGTTGTTCTAAAGTTACTATACTAATACTTTTAACCATGTGATCTGAAATGTGTTGACTCACAACTGGGTAAACAAGAGGCTTAAATTTAATGGACCAGTCACTTGAAAAGGATTTCCATATGTGTTTCTCCTATATATAAGTAAATGTCCATATAAGGGATGTACATAATATAGTCTGTACAACACTGGCTGTTCCCGGCAAAAACTGCACCAACTAAGCGTAAAACTTCAAAGATTAGGGATAGATTTTAACATGTAGTTGATCTGAATTTTTTTTTTATTTAACTGTCAAGAAAATCTATGTGTCCTTGCATGAGTTCGTATGGGTTAAAGTTTAAGGTCTGCAAAGTTTCATGAAAATTTATTCACTAGTAAAGAAATTAAATCGATTTTTTGTCCTCCGGTTTTCCGCAAACGACCTATACACTCTTTGGTAAGAGACCTGTCTATCACACCTAGAAATCATATGGTAACGTATATAACAAAAAGTGCATGACTAACATTGTGGTTACCTAGAAATCATATGGTAACGTATATAACAAAAAGTGCATGACTAACATTGTGGTTACCTAGAAATCATATGGTAACGTATATAACAAAAAGTGCATGACTAACATTGTGGTTACCTAGAAATCATATGGTAACGTATATAATAAAAAGTGCATGACTAACAATGTGATTTACCCTGGAAATATTAAACAACAATCAAAAGTCATGTAGGTAGTCCCCAACAGTCCAAGAAAAATCAACCACACCACGTGACACTTGCTTTAAAAAGTTGTTAGCAGTATACAAAGCCCTCTGTGGCATACTTTGCACAAATCTGTGTTGATATGGTTGCAAAGACTTGTCATGATAAACCAAGTAAAACACACCCTCTCCAAAACCGTACTGAAGTTCCTTGTTTAACGTAAACACATCCGGGGCTTTGCGGCCATCTTGAATAAACACCGGAACTATTGCACCATTTGGACTTCTGTATTCGTAAACATCGTAAAGCTGTGACATGTCGCCGCCTACTCCAAGAAAACTACCTTGTTTCCATTTTATCTTTATTTGTTGCACAAAACTCTTCTTCTTCAAAACCATCCCCTTCATGCAGGCCATTGCTCCTGAAATGTGTAAAACAGTGTTTTAACTCGAAAAAAGCGCTAAACTGCTGATAAAAAATTTACGTACAATTTCAAACAATGTTTCGTACAATCATATTGAGAATTCAAACATTAGAAAGCAAATAGCGTAGATCCAAATGAAGGGGTTCATTATGAGATTGACAGACTTAATACATTTCATGATTCATGCCGTTAAATCTTGATACTACTTGTACAGGTGTCCAACGACGCTGAGGAGCGTTGAAGTCGCGTGCTATAGGTCTTATACAAATTTTAAGAACAGGTCAGAAGCGTAACCGACAAGTCCACTTTTTGCTAAGGTTGACTGCCCATTTGGCACAATTTAAGCCTTTTCTGCTACAGCTGACTGCTAATTGATATAACACCTTATCATGGCAGCTTTAATATAAAAGAAGACCTCTGCCGCAGATGCCATTGTAAACCTAACTTAAGTTGAGTTAACCATCACTGATTTGACTGTCATCAATTTGACACTAAGGTGCTGGCAGGATGGGAAATACTGCTGCAGACCCTGAACAGTCTGGTCTTGGTCTACAGTATTTGCCCAGACATTCCTGTCCCAATATTTAGTGAGGTGGTGGGAGTTTTACAGATCATTTTGGGAACATTTATTTGCTTGTAAGACCACATTCGCACCTGTGTTTATATATCACTTTGAGTTAAAACCCAAGTATATGCATGTACATGCCATTGGTAAACAGTAAAATGAATAAGATGAAGAGGGAAAGATATCTGAATACAACTAGGTCTATGCAAAGAGATATATTAATAAGCATCAGTTCTGGAAAGCCTAAACTGCCATGGTGAAAGCCAGTCAACAAGTTCTTATAGTTTGAAAAACTGTTTCTCAAGACCTTCAGTATTGCTTATATGCCCTTTATTCAAGGTCTTCTGAATAGCTGTTTTAGGTCCAGTTTCCACAAATATCTAGATTTAGTTAAGAAACCAGTTCACAGTTCAATTATTTCAACATCAGAGCATTTTTGGCCTTATCCATGCTTTCATTTTAAGGAGTCATAGGATGGCTTCTAAGCATGTATTTACGCACAACTAGCCAGGTAAGAGATTTTGAACAGTGCATTGATTGCACATGCGATAGTATGCTAAATCATACAGGTGTGACATCCCTTATTCAGTGAATAAACCTTACCACCACTGAACTAGAAAGTGTAAACAGTTTTTAAAATTCGTAGAAGAGCTATACATGTAATCATTCGCTTTTAAACATTTGGACACAGCCGCAGGCATATAATCATAAAGAAACTGAAAAATCATGATGATGACAATAATAATAATAATAATAATGATAAAGAAACTGAAAAATCATGATGATGACAATAATAATAATAATATTAATGATAAAGAAACTGAAAAATCATGATGATGACAATAATAATAATAATATTAATGATAAAGAAACTGAAAAATCATGATGATGACAATAATAATAATAATAATAATAATGATAAAGAAACTGAAAAATCATGATGATGACAATAATAATAATAATAATAATAATGATAGTAATAATAATAATAATGATAATAATAATAATAATGATAGTAAAATAATAATAATAAAAAAGAAGAAGAAGAAGAAGAGTGAGTGTGTGAATGAGTGAACTCGGGTTTAACGTCCCACCAACACCCAGGTCATACAGATACGGAACCTAGGTTTAGAGTCTTATGCAAAAGACCGGGGATGCGAGGGATCGAGCCTGCGATCCCTGGATTGGTAGTCACTACACTTCGGTCGATCCAAGAAGAAGAAGAAGTACGATAGTCTTCTGTTGAGGACATGCAGTTATTCACGCCTATGACTTCTGAATATTCCTAACGTGTGTTTTCATAAACTAGAGTCAAGGGAATTTCATTGATTAACCCTTTTAAGACTGGAGACCAGTTTTGGGGATATATGCAAACAGTGTAGACCCAGTTCAGGCGCCGCAGAATGCGGCGTCTGAACAGGGTCTACACTGTTTGCTTACAGGAATTTCTATGCAAAATACAAAAAAAGTACAATAAAAATACAATAAAAATGAAAACAGACACCATAAACCCATAAGTCTAGAAATGGACCCTTCCTAATGATAAGGATGGACAAGTCCACTGGTGAAAAAGGAGTTGTGGCAGTAAACGTTTTACGAGTTGTAATAGCGAATCAGATCTCTTTGAGAAAGCAAAACTTCATACAGTTTGCAGAAGTTTTCTCCAACCAAAGCATCTGCTAAGGCAAGCCTATGAAAGCGCCGACGGGAAATGCCAGCTGAGCTACGACCTACACCAGACGTCACCAGAGACTTCACTTGGCACAGTTTTACTTGAATTCCAGGGGCCGTATTCAAAAAGCCACTTAAGTCGTTGCTATGTTGTTGCTAAGGCCAAATATCTATAAAGGAGATTTCCTACAACTATGAAATTTGCTCTGGAGGAACAGTCTTACAAAGACTGTTCCTCCATGGCAAATTTCATAGTTGTAGGGAATCTCCTTCAAAGAAATTTGGCCTTAGCAACAGCATAGCAACGACTTAAGTTGTTTTATGAATACGGCCCCAGCTCAATATTGATCAATGTTGATTCAACGTCGTCATGAAGTTAAATTAAGCGGTTGGTGGTCAGTTTATAGTTTCGTTGATTTTGATATATCAACGGGACATGTTTTTTTATTCTTTCCTTTTTCTTTTTGTATGAAGCCTAGGTTACAATTGTTGCATACAGCAAAATAATAATCATACTTACAGATATTCATTTAAAAAGCTTCTAGGAATGTCCAGGCTAAAAGAATTTGACACTTTCAAAACAATTTAAACAAAACAAAACAAAAGAAATGGTCTTTCACGCATCAACGTTGTTAAAACATAACCAGTACAAATTAGCCCGAGTAAATTTAGAACAACAGCCGGAAGGCAGATATATAATATACTGCTCAAAATATGTAGTGGGCCGACATGGGGAGTCCCTATGCAGTAACGTGACGCGCTTTATATGAGTAGGAGAACAGAAATAAATGAAGTGTGGTACTGGTCTTATGATGATGAGTCGTATATCAATCTGCCCGTCCGGATACATTATTAATTTATATAGTGTCGGTTTAATGTTTCATCCGTTTGAAATGCTTCATTTTTTATTTGTTTATTTTATGATGGTAATAATAAATAATTATAATGAGAAGAAGAAGTAATAATTATAACAATAAAATAATGATGAGAGGAAAAACTGCTGCTACTACTACTACTACTAATGATAATACAGTCTACTCCCGATATCTCGAACTTTGATATCTCAAAATATCTTCTTGTATCAAAGAATATATTTTCTATTTTTATTTACATTTGAACTCCTGTTTTCTCAAACTACTGAAATCTCAAAGTAAATTTTCTATTTTCTATTCTATTCTATCCCATAACCTGACTAGGTCGTTGGGGCACCACAGATGACTTCAAAACAATCCCTTTCCACCTTGTCCTGTCTTCAGCTGCCCTAGTTGAGATGGCAAAATCCATTCCTGTCCACTCCTTGACATTGTCTTCCCACCTCTTCTTCTGTCTACCTCTTCTTCTTTTTCCTTTCACTGTGCCCTGAAGAATTGTCTTTGCTAAACCAGAAGACCTTGAGACGTGGCCAAACCACCTTAGTTTCCGTTTCTTGACCAGCGTCAGGAGTTCATCATATTCTCCAATGGCTGCTTGGATCTTCCTGCGAACCTCCTCATTGGTTATATGGTCCTTGTACGAAATGTTCAGTAACCTTCGGTAGCATCTCATCTCAAAGGCCTGCGTTCTTTTCTCTAACTCTGCTGTCAAGGTCCATGATTCACAGGCATACAGAAATATGGGAAATGACAAGGGAGCGCATCAGTTTCACCTTTGATCCAAGAGATATATTGTTATCTCTCCAAATTGGTTTCAGCTTAGTAAGAGCTCAAGTGGCTTGTGCAATCCTTGAGAGAACCTCCTGTTTTGAGCCATCATCTGAGACAACTGCTCCAAGGTATTTGAAGCTGCTTACGGTACCCAGCTTCTGCCCTTTTACCTTGATCTCCCTCTGGATGCCGTCTGCGCTGTTCGTCATTAGTTTGGTCTTCTCAGCACTGATCTCCATCTTATACCTTGTGCAGGTTTGGTCGAGACTTTCAACTAGAGCTTCCAGTTCCTGCACTTCCTCAGCTAGAGCATCTATGTCATCGGCAAACCGCAGATTGGTAATGTTTCTGCCGCCTACGCTAACCTTTCCCTCAGGTTCTTCCACAGCATCAGACATTATCTGTTCAAGAAAAATGTTGAAGAGGGTGGGTGACAGAAGACACCCTTGTCTTACTCCAACTGTTGTTCTGAACCATTCTCCTGTGCTGCCATTTATCAGGACTGCACTTGTAGCCTTGTCGTATAGCTGCTCAATGGTGCGAACTAGATTTCTAATACCAGAAAATTTACTTTGAAATATCAGTAGTTTGGGTTGAAATTTGACTTTGAGATATCGAGGATCGACTGTAATTAAAATAATGATAATAAACATCATTATTATCATTAATATTATTTTTTATGATTATTATGTCATGCACAAGAATGTGTCTATTCTTTTTCCGGTATCTACATGTATTTCTACATGTATTTTTATGTACATGTCTTTATAATAGATTCTTCATGATAGTCAGTCATGTAGGTAAAGCGCGGCTGCTAATCTTCACTATCACAACTCCAGAACTTTTTCTTTTATCTTCAAATAGCGAAGAATATAAATCAAGCGTTATGATACTACATTTACCAGCTTTCGGTGCAAATTATGGCAATGGGCCGTTTACAATAATTGAGCCGCGACACGACAAAACCAACAATGTGGTTGTGCGCCCAGCGCAGACTCAGATCAGCCTGGGCATCCGCCCAGTCTGATCAGAGTCTTCGCTGTCCGCATGAAGGTAGCTTAGACCCTTAGCTATCGTTTGAGCACTTAACATAGAGTCTGATAAAACTAGGCGGCAGCCCAGGCTGATCTGAGTCTTCGCTGGGCGCACAACCACATTGTTGGTTTTGTCGTGTCGCGGCTCAATTTTTGATAAACGATCCGTTTCGTTAGTTGATCTCCACAATCGCAAGATGTACCAAAATTTTGAAACTATGGAGAGCTATGCATAGACTTAATATTTAAAGTTAAAATGTATACATGCATTATCGTAAAAGGGGTGAATCACCTTGCCATTTCAAACGGCAAACAAATAAAGTCAAGTTTTGGTATTTGGCAGGGTGTCTTTAGATGTGATAGGTTTTCTAGTATGAGTGGTACAGGCTGTCACTTTGGACCCATCCCGGCCTGATACAAGTCCGCATAATGGCCTGGATGGTTCAAACGATGACAGCATTTTAGTAAGCTTGAAAAGGTTAGTTTGGAATAACTTAGATTTTTCAGGGGAAATTCTATGTAAAATAACATACAGTGCGTCATAACGTGTGACCTTTTGTTCAAGCTTTGCTTTCTGCACTGGTGTTTCTTATCATTTTCGAGAAAACAATGCAGATTTTCTTTCGTTTGAATTTGAGTTTTGCTTTCAAATGCTAACAATTTGTTTCTCACCAAAACTGAACACGCCTACTTCCAAGGTCGAGATGTTTTAACTTAACCTTTATTGTCTTAAATAGCACAACAACTTCAAGTACGGAAGCGTTCAAAACCACGTATGTGTTCTTAAGATTCATGGATATACTTTCAAGGGGGTCACTCTGACTTAGTTAAATTTGTTAACCACCTCACTTGGTTAATAGGTACTTTTTAAGGGGAAGTAATTCTGTCATTTACATTTTTGGCTTCCTTCTAAAGGCATTCAACTCTTAAAGGAAAGAATTTGCTCCCTTAGGAGCCATTTTTTTCCTTTAAAAGTAGAATCCAATTTAAATGGGCTATTTGATAATGGGAAGCAAACGGGAAGTAAAATAAATTCTTTCCCTTTGTAAAAACGGCTGAAAACACGGTGGCGTACCCAAGGGCGTAGCTACGTATACGGCAAATACGCAAGTGCGTATTGAAATTTTGTCAAAATTGACAATATTGAAATTTTGTCAAAATTGACAAAATTTCAAAACGCACCTGCATATTTGTATGCTGAAATTTTATAAATTAGACAAGATTTCAATACCAATCACCAAAGTGGCTGAAATACTCGCTTTCCTTTCAAGAAGTAGAGCATAAAACATGGTTGTGCGTATCATGAAATTGCCCCTAGTTACGCCCCTGGTACCCATTCACCTATAAATGCACTCTACAGAAAGAATATATACCATTTAGAGTAGAGCCAAGGGGATATGGAGTCGCCTACAAGGGAAGCGAATCTTTTTAAGCTACTGTTGTCACCCTTTTAACAAAAAAGTTGTCGTATCGTGGCGCTGTGCCCATACACATTAAAATCATCAACCATTTAGGCATGATATAATATTACAATGCATTCGGGAGTTTTTATATAAGTTCCGGATGCATTCGAAAGTATGCCGTGACATAATTTGTTAGTTCTAATTGGACACGAACGGGCCTCCGTGGCCTAATGGATAACAACGCTGACTATAAAACTTTACGCTTTCTCACTGCTGTGAGTTCCAGCCTCGGCTGCGCACATGTGAGAAAGCCAAGTACTGCTTACCGTAGGTCAGATGCTTTTCCCCGGGTCTGGCGGCTCCGGTATTCACCCATCTCTGCTAAAGGACCGTAAAACTCATATTTAAAAGAAAAGAAAAAAAAAAAGAAGAAAAAACAAAACACTCTGCAAAATTACCTGGGTTAAGCCGAGCAATACACAGGTATTGTAGTTCACAATCAGGTATTCCTCGGGCAACTCTGAGATATATAATTGAGCCGCGCCACGAGAAAACCAACAAAGTGGTTGTGCGGCCAGCGCAGACTCAGATCAGCCTGAGCATCCGCCCGGTCTGGGCAGAGTCTTCGCTGTCCGTATGGTGGTAGCTTAGACCTAGACTCCTACAATTCTCCTACTTAAAGCATATATATTTTTTTTATATTTTGCAATCTGAAACAAGCTTCAGCTATAGATTGGCTCGAAGTCTTATTCAGCTGCCCTTAAAACGGTATCAGAGAGGCATATTGCGGAATATGAGACTGAATATCAGTCTAGCTTAGAACCTTAGCTACACTAAGCGCTAAGCGAAGAGTCTGATCAGACTGGGCTGATGCCCAGGCTGATCTGCGTCTGCGCTGAGCGCACAACCACTTTGTTGGTTCCCTCGTGTCGTGGCTCAATTATATCTTGGAGTAGCCCGAGGAGGAATACCTGGGTATTGCTCGGGCTAACCCAAGTAATTATGCCGAACGTGCCCTTTGTATTCTACTCCATGCGGGTAAAACCAATTTCTCTACCGGTGCTGTCGATCGAGCCAGTCAGTTTTCATGCATGACAAAGTGGCTGTCGACCGAGACAATCGACAGCCGTATCAGCTCATGCGACAGCCCTTAACAATGCTTACGACCAAGTTCTCAGTCGACAGCAGCTTTGTACAGTTCTGGATCAGTCGACAGCACAGGTAATAGACCTTGAGCTGACCATAGACCCCCCTCCCCACCCCAGGGGGAATTTTGGGCACTATGATTTTCTAAACTACATTATATACGAAACAAAATGACACATGTTAGCTCTCTGTACGTTGGGGCATTAACGCATTATATAACGTGTAACATCAACGTTAATTACATTACCCAAATTTACATATTCACGCTATAATAGAAAATACAGATTGGTATACACATGTTAGTATTCGCCCTAAATAATGTTGGGCTTTGTCTGCTTGTAAATAAATCGCTGTTTCAAGGTATTGACACTGTCAAGGATAAGTTGACTAACCCGTATAACGTAGTTTACATTGTATTGGACGTTTTTTCCCCTTCAGTGTCTAAATACATGTAATATAGGGAGCAAATTGTAAGAACTGAAGTGAAGAGAAAAGTAATTGTCATATATATGACTGTTTCAATAGTCTAGTATAAAAAAACAAAAAACAAACTAAAGTCTTACAAAACTCATCGAAATCTAAATATAGATCATCTTAAACATAGCATTTATAGATTGCTACAGTATGCTAGTAAACTGCCAGTGTCTCTTTTCTGTATTAAATGTTTCTGATACTATTCTCCCAAACTCCTGGTTGACACATTATTGTTAATTACATATTATGAACTAAATAAAGCAATGTATTGACACTGCCATTAATTATTTTCAAAAGTTTGTTTCTTAACTGTAACTCAACAATGTTGTTTCCCTTGGTAACGTAAAATATACGATAGTCTTACAAAAGTAAGTATACGCTGCCAGAAAATATCTACATTAGCTTTGATTCAGAACTGCATTTGGCATAAGTCTTCAAACTTCAGGTTTACTGTTCTGCTTTATAGCTTTTTCGGTGTGCACGTAAGACCTATACCAAATGCTGTCAATAAAGAAGGTGGTACTCCATTTGCATTGTTAATTACTGATTATTTTATAATTTTATACTAAACACGTCAAAAGCGCCTAGCTTTTAATGTTATCAAACTGATTGTATATCATTTTATTCGAGCCCTATATGCAAAATCTATGCTGGCTTAGCTGCGGCTTTATCTTTTTTATCTTGTCTGATGTGGTATTTTGTTTATTTTTTTTAAGTCGTATATAACAAAATTTCACGTATGTTACTGTCTTTAGAACTCAACTGTACAAATTGTGAAAGAAACAAATTGGGCAACGCTATTATGAAATGCTTTTATTTTTGATATAATAACAAAGTTGCCAGCAAAAAAAAACAAAAACAAAAAACGTTTTACATGTGCAGACTATGTCAATGCCCTTAACATTACCATTTGTAGTATACTGTGTTTAATCACGTATAAAACACACCTCATGAATATCTAAAAGTAATAACTGAGAATAGCGTTGCTAGGTCCAAGTACACAATATATCATAAGAACACCCAGACTTATATATGTTATTGTTTTTTATGTGACAGTTGGAAAAAACCTGATTAAAGGTATTATAATGAAATATTTTAAACGTTAATGTTATTTACGTTACTACTAGTAATGACTTATCATAGAAAATAAGCCAGAATGCATTTTTTCTTTTATATCAAAAGATTCTTTTATGAAAAAACTGTTACCAACGAAAATAAAATGATTCTATCATCAAATTATATGAGTTTAACAAAAATAGCCCTCGGTAACGTATATAATCGATCATTATGGCCGACTAAAATGCGTTCAAAATATTGTGGAACTGTTCCTTGCTGTTTAGATAGGCTGGCATATTCAATATTACCTTTTACTGTTGTTTTTTAATTCATACAGTGTAGTTCAAGCACTTGAATTATACAGAAAGTGATAATTATAATATGGAACATTTATAAGGGGCTACTGTGTTAAACATCCTATTTCTCCCAAAAGATAAAAGATAGGATAATATTTTTTGCAGATCTGAAAAGATCAATAAATTGTCTTTAATACAGTAACAAACATATGGTCTAATAATAAAGGAGTAACTAAAAAAAAGAAAGTATTTTGGATGGAAATAGCAATCTTAATGGAGTGTAAAGACAAATGTCACGTATATGACACCATGTAGACTAAAGTGACCTGTCAAACATCATAACTGTTAGCTACTGGATTGATCTATTAGACTCTACTATAACTTTAAACATATGAAAGTGACTTCTATTTTTTTTTTATAATTTTTGATAATTTCTATTTTATGTTTATTTTTTTAATGGGTAACGTTTGTAACAGGCTGTTACAGCTTAACCTTCCACTCGCCAAAGGGCTAACATGCTGCAACATGCTTCTAAGATGCTGGGCTTTAAGAAAAGTATGGTCTACAAAATTCCCCCTGGGCGGGGAGGTAAACCATATCTGGCTCATGACCTATCTAGTCTAGACCATGATCTTGCAAAATTGTTGGGGCTCAACAGACGATTTCGGAACAATTTCTTTCCATCTGGTCCTGTTTTAAAATGCCCAAGTTGTGCTGGCATAATCCCGATGATCCTTGTCCAGTCTTTAATTTTGTCTTTCCACCTGTTCTTCTGTCTACCTCCTTTTCCATTCATTGTGTCTATCTTCTGTCTACCTCGTTTTCCTTTCTACGTGTCCTCTAAAAAAAACATTGAGAATGAAGGTCAATCTGGCCAACTCTTAATATTAATACTAAGGTATACTTTCTAAATGCCTGTATAACATGTTATAACACTTGACTTTCCGCAAGCAGATAGTGGCTTTCTCACTTATGCGCCGAACGAGGCTCCAGCCCACGGCGGTGAGAGACCTAATGCCTAAGAATCAGCGCTCTTATCCACTAGGCCACGAAGGCTCTGAATTCTGGTTTAAAGCAAGTCAATAATTTTATATGACATGAACCACAAATACATTAAAGCTTCATGCTCCAAAATTTTATTGAAGAATACAGCACTTTTCAGGAAACTTTTTGATGGGAACTTAGTTGTTCATAATAATTCTAATAAGATTTGCTTCCATCAGAAGTCGTGTAAGTAGTCTCCAACAGGCCAAGCCAAATCTAGCCAACCCCTTGAGACCTGTTTTAAGAAGTCATTTGCAGTGTACAAAGCCTTCTGTAGCAGACTTTGTACAAATCTATGTTGATAGGGGGTTTGTACTTTGTCATGGTACACAAGGTAGAACACACCTTCTGACACCCCGTATTGTAGTTCATGGTTTATCTTCAGAACATCCGGGGATGCCCAGCCATCTTGAATAAACACCGGCACTGTTGCACCATTAGGACTTTTGTATTCATACACGTTGTATTGTTGTGACATGTCCCCTCCATAACCTAAGAAACTTCCTTGTTTCCAGTGTATCTTTATTTGTTGCACAAAACCTTTCTTTTTCAATGACATTCCTTTCAAACAAGCCATTGTTTTTCTGAAACACAAATAAAGAAACAGAGTGACTACGGAAGGACATAAAGCGAAGAAAACAGATGAAATAAAAGTAAAAGAAAGGCAATCAAGAAACGAAATATATACCACAAGGCTTAATCAGTTGAAACAAATGGCGTGTGCAAAACTCATGCTTGAAATGATGAAACCAAAAGACGAAACTATTACCTAGATATGAGCGCATGAATCTCCTTAAATACAATTTTCTGTGAAATATTATGCTCAGCAAAAAGCAATTATGTATTTGTGTAGGAAAATAAAACACATAAAGTACTTGAAATAAAATATTGTCCTTTCAAGACGCTTATATTGAGTCAGACGTAAGCTGCGCATATATGGGATCTCGTATGCAGAAAAATTCAAAATTATGATAACGGATAGCCTTATTTGGTCCTTCCTCTTAACTGTCATCAGATACTCCTTATTATCTGGGTCCGTATTCATAAAGCCACTTAAGTCGTTGCTATGCTGTTGCTAAGGCTAAATTTCTTTGAAGGAGATTCCCTACAACTATGAAATTTGCTCTGGAGGAACAGTCTTACAAAGACTGTTCCTCCAGAGCAAATTTGATTTTCATAGTTGTAGGGAATCTCCTTTATAGATATTTAGCCTTAGCAACCGCATAGCAACGACTTAAGTGGCTTTATGAATACGGCCCCTGGTGGCCTACATATTATACATAACACACAGGCCCAGATGGCGGGGCTGAAGCCCCAAAGCCCACCCCCTGGATCCGGGGCTGATCAATTAATGGAAGTGTTTCATCGCCTAGGGAAGCAAACAGGGGCCGTATTTATAAAACGACTTAAGTCGTTGCTATGCTGTTGCTAAGGCTAATTTTCTATGAATGAGATTGCCTACAACTATGAAATTTGCTCTGGAGGAACAGTTTTTTAGACTGTTCCTCCAGAGCAAATTTCATAGTTGTAGGGAATCTCCTTCTTAGAAATTCGGCCCTAGCAACACCATAGCAACCACTTAAGTCGTTTTATAAATACGGCCCCAGAAAGTCACAAATATTATTCCCGGTTTACAACAGGGCGAAGCGAATTGGCGAAACAACAAAATAGTTTAAACATACAAAATGTTTGTATGAAAACTTAGTTTGTTTTGTTTATTTATTCATCTATTTATTGGCATCCACAAAATTTTAACAGCACGTGCAAGATAAGAAATCCTTTGATTCTGAAGTGCTCAGGGTCTAAGCTACCTCCATGCGGACAGCAAAGACTCTGATCAGACTGGGCGGATGCCCAGGCTGATCTGAGTCTGCGCTGGGTGCACAACCACTTTGTTGGTTTTCTCGTGTCGCGGCTCATATATTTGCTCCGGGTTGTTTTTGCACAGCCTCTCGTCCTCCGTAGTTCAGTTTCCCTGGTAATACGGTGTAAGGAAAATATTCTACATGGTGGAATTTGCTCCCCCTCCCGTACTAATTACAGTGAGGTTCAAATCGGAAACAGAAATGCGAGAATCTGTTCGAAATAACCGCCAGAGAATAGATGCTAGAACCGTCCATCAGTCTCATTTTTGTGTTTGGGAAAACAAGTAGGGATTTTGTGTTTCCATAATTGCCAAACCGGTATACATGTATTTGTTCATGCTTGTGGGCATTCGTTTGTATTAGGGACGATCCACTTATAATCAGATGGTGGTGGTGGTAGTGGTAGTGGTGGTGGTGGTGTGTGTGTGTATGTGGGGGGTACATTTGTGGGGGTCGGATTTTTTTGTCATGTACTGTGGGTGGTAAGTTGGAAATCAATAAGCCTTGGAGGAGGTGGGGGCTCATATATATATATATATATTGGGGGCGTCAGAATTCTTCCATCAGTCTTTATTTTTGAAAAATGTCTCAGCTTCTGGGGGCTGCGCCCAATCTCCCACTCCCCTCACACACCCATTACTCCTTCCATTTCAGACTCTTTTCTCTCAAATTCAAAAACTTAAAGACATTTATGGAAAATGACACACAAAACTTTGGCAGCTTCTATCCAGAAACAGATATTTTCATTAATTTGCATGTAGAACAGGATACAAAAACGCGGTGACGTCATCGATAAGGATTTCCAAGGTATTCCCCCACACTGGTTGGCAAAAAGTCGATTATCAATCACGCTATATTGAACGTTTATTGGGTGATATTTAACTATGTAATTAATCATGCCGTGTATTTTGCGCATTATGATGCATATTTTTATATAAATGATAACGCATAGAAATGTGGGTATTTTAGTGTGAAATATTGTTTTATTCTCTCTCCTAATTCATTTAAATTGGTTCCACATGAAGTGCATTTAGATGTACGTTTTAGCATGAACACTCTAAAATAAGGTGTCTGTATCTGGTGTACATTTTGAAATTAAACCGGTTGTTTATTGTTTATAATGAATGTATCCGGTATTCAGCGGGTCTTTTGATAAGGAATATCTTTAATTATCATATTTCATATTTCAAAGAACGCCGCGGGTTTCCTACAGTGACAATGTCATATTAACTTGTATAATATGACCAACTGTTTTTGGCGGTGTGGCTAATTTAAATATCAATAAAACTCGATTATTATAATCTGATATTTTAATATTAATATGCTTGCCCGCTTATAAAATATAAAGAGCAAACAATGAGAGAGAGAGAGAGAGAGAGAGAGAGAGAGAGAGAGAGAGAGAAAGGAGATAATGAGAATTTATTGTTTAGATGTCATGAGCTCGGACTAAATACTATGGTAATTACTGCATTTCAAAACAGAGAAGATTCTCTGTTTATATATTATCCTTTACCGTTTTATCAAACCATTAGAGAGAGAGAGAGAGGGGGAGACAGAGAGAGAAACAGACAGAGTGAATTTGTTGTTCAGATGTCATGACCTCGGACTAAATAATGTGCTAATTACTGATAGCAATTTCAAAACAGAAGGTTCCGCGCTCTGCTTATACGTGTATATTATCCTTTACCGTTTTATACCATTCTCTTTTGAATCGCAGTCATGAAAACAAATTCTTTTACTTATTTATATTTTACATTTTCTTATCCCTAAATCAGATCAATATGTTTTATTAATTTTGCATTACTTCTCGTTGGATACAAGTTTCTATATTTTATTGTCTTTCATTTTCTATTTCCCGTGTTCTATTTAATACTCACCTTGATTGTCGAAAAGGTTTAAAGGTTAAAATACTGATCTTTAGTACCTCCGATTTATTGTATTTTTATTTCATTTATTTATTTTTCTTTTTAAGTCAAAGATATTAAGAGAAATAGTCCTGTTCCGAAGCGAGTCAATGTATGTCGAGTAATTAAATAACTTTAAATAATATTAAATAACTCTTTTTTCGCGCGACAAGCGATTAAAACAATATTTGCACTGGTTTTATTCGCAGCTTTCTAAACTATATTTTACGCATTTCAGAGGTTAATCTTCAGCAAAATCCCATAGAAGACCACTGTCTGTCGCTATCTTTTTGCCAACCAATCTACCCACGTGATAATCCGATGACGTCACTCGGGGATTCCCGTTATCTCCTATAAAATCATGTCGAATAGATGATTTTGTTCTCAATTAAGTTTAATGTCTGCGTTTGTGATATTAGCTCTCCGGGTGCCTTGTCATCAGCAAAACTACTGTGGCTTCAAGGGGCTGCGCCCCCAGACCTACGCCCTCCCAAGTAATATTATTAACATTTTTATTGAGCATTCGACAACAGATTTCAAGATGTTCTTTGGGAGCAAATTCATTCTGTGACTTTAAGAGTTGATTCTCATTGGGAAGGGTGGAAAAATTGCAAATGACACTGATCCTCCCCCGAATGTGCATCCATACACTTTAATTTGAGCGTCAGCTAATGACATTGAATGTCACAAGTCTAACAGCGACGTCAACGCGCAGACGCAGCGACGTTACTTAGAACTGAGATGCATTATGGGAAATATTCACCTAGCAACGTCATTCCAGAAAGCCGATTAATGTGTTAAAGCAGCAATCAAATTTCATGAGAATGAAAATTAAGGATTTTCAGACCTCGGTTACATAAGAGCCGATGAAGAAAGAAAAGAAGAAAAAGAAGAAATCTTCACAGACAGATTGTGAAAGTTCTTCTACAACAAAGGATTCCGTAAGTTGACTTTATTGCAGTTCTTAAAAGTTGTATTGAATTCCCTGCGTGTATGTGTGTATCATGAAAGAGCTTAACAAAGGAGCCGACCGTCAGCGTGCGTGCGTGCGTGCGTGCGTGTGTGTGTGTGTTGATGGATAATATACGCACCAAAGATAACATTATTCATTTAAAAGTGAGATTTTTTTCTATATTTTCGAAAATATTAGATCTGAATTGAAACTGGTAATTATATTTTAAGTCAGTATACGCTAATTTATTGCTATCCTTTTTTTTCTCCCTAATGAAAAAGGATAGAATGGTGCTTATGTTTTTTTTGTTTTTTATTTGGCTTAAGAGAGGCGCCGTTGTAGAGCGGTTAATTGTTGTTGTTTTATTGTTTTACGTCCACGGTAAACAACTATGGTCATGTCGGGACAGTCAGTTTCCCTAACCACACTAATCCTGGTCAGGCTTAGACCTCCTATGCGGTTAACCAGTACAAAGTGCATATACTCTCGCCAGTAGCTGACAAATGCCCTTCTTGAATCAGCGGAAGGAGAAACGAAAGTATGCGGCCGGACCGGGTATCGAACCCGGGACCTCTGGCTCTTGAGTCAGACGCGCTGCCGACTGCGCTACGCGGCCCGGCGTAGAGCGGTTAGACACGCTCCTTTATGGTGCAGAAGGTCGCGTTCGGCCAGCCGAATGGAAAACTCTGTCAACCCAGCAGTGAATAGGTACCTTTTTCAAATCAGAGAAGGATAACAAAGCGTTCATACCATTTCATAAAACAGACTTAAAACAGAAACAAGCAATGACATTTAAACGCAATACTGTACATGTATGTCAGTTTCATATTTTGCATGCAATTTCTGTGACAAGTGACACTGTTCAAATTAATATGATTGGGCTGTCTTAAAAAATAACCATCAAAGGAAATGGCAAATCCCCCGACCGAAGACCCCCATGGGCCTTGGTAAAAAGGTTGCACTTCAAAACACATATAAGTAATATGTTGTCATACTTTTATGCTTCTGATTGACATTATCTGTTTAACAGATGCATGATTATCTGATTATCTATCACTCAGACTAAAACAGTATGTTTGAATGTTAAAAAGAGGTAAAATCTCAAACAGCCACCATGTACACAAATGTATAGCATATGATACACTCAACTTTCAAAGTGTGTGAATAACTTCTAAAGTACAAGCCCTGCAAACCTAATTTTGAGCTCTCTAGTAAGTGAATTTGGACAAAGAATCAAATATGGAATTTGTGTTTTTTCTTTTGTTGTTGTTGTTGGGGGAGGGGGGTGGGGAGGGGGCGCACAGGAATGTGGAGGGATCAGAGAGAGTTAGGAACACTGATAAGATAACACAGTATGATCATCAATATTCTAAAAGGTATATATTTATTAAAATTGCGGAACAGGCTAGATTTATACAGATATGGAGCAGAGACCCAAACTGCAGCTCAAACTACCAAAGGGAAATAACTCACTAAGTATGAATGCAAGAGTTGTCTTTCACATATGAGACAAATTTTCATGACCAGTTCTGCATATCTGTGAAGTATCATGAAAATATTTCAAACGGTATTCAAGTTATGGAGTGGACGCCTAAAACCCTCAAAGGGAAATTACTCAAAAAGTAAGAAAGCAAGAGTTGTCATTCTTGTTCGCGACAAATTGCCATGACCTGTTCTATATATCTGTGAAGTATCATGAAAATATTTCAAGTTATAGAGCGGACGCGAAATCACACATAAAACCATCAAGGGGAAATAACTTAAAAAGTAACAAAGCAAGAGTTGTCATTCTTGTTCGCAACACATTGTCATTACATGTCCTACATATCTGTGAAGTATCATGAAAATATTTCAAAGGGTATTAAAGTTATAGAGCAGACACGAATCTGCCAAAAAATCACCAAAGGGGAGATAACTAAAAAGTATTATAGCAAGAGTTACCATTCTTGTACACGACACATCGTCATGACCTGTTCTACATAACTGTGAAGTGTCATGAAAATATTCCAAAGGGTATTCACGATACAGAGCGGACAAGAAAATGTTAACCGACGGACGTACGGACGGACAGACGGACCGACGGATGCCAGGCTCATCGCTATATCCCCCGAACCTTTCGGTCGGGGGATAAAACTGACTGACAGTCTGACGTAAAAACGCTGCCAGTGGGGGTGGTCGGAATTTTTTTTTGGTGATTGAAAATAATTAAGCCACGGAGCAGCGGGGGAGGGGGAGTCATATTTCATTTTAGGCAAATGGGGGGGGGGGGGGGGGGGGGTTCAGAATTCAAAATTCTTCCATTAGTCTTCATTTCAAAAATATGTCTTAGCTTCTTGAGGGCATAGCCCCCCCCCCCCCCCCCCCCCCTCCGCCAACAGAACCTGAGGCATTTTCAGATTAGTTCTGTTCTTCAGACTTATCTTCAAAAGATATTTGCAAAACATAAACAAGAGCTGTCACTAGACAGCATAGCTCGCCTGAACTGGCGCTTGCCCATCATGAACACCAAGTTCTAAGTGTGTGATCTTGACCTCCACAGTCAATTAGGAAGGCGATGCTGCTATCATGTAAAACTCTGGAGCAGTATCTCTCATCAGTCTTGGTATAACTTTACATCTAGGCAGTGTGGAACTAGAAACCCTCAGCCTGTGACCTTGACCTAAAGGTCAATGAGAGGTAAGGTTGGTACTGTGTAAAACTATGAACCAGCATCTAACAGAATTCTTGGTATCCACTTGAATCCACCCACACATTAAGAAAACACTGTGCCTTTAGGGACTTTTAACCAAATATTTTAACGAAACAATTATAAGTCCATGACCTTGACCTCAGTCATCAGGGGGTGAGGGTGGTACTGCATAAAAAATTAGGCCATTACCTAACATCTGTGGAAGTATACAGGAAATCTATCAAAGGGTTAAGTAGATTCAGCCAAGAACGTCTCAGATTTCAATATAAAATTTCTAAGTCTATGACCTTGATCCATATGTCATGTTCGGGGTGGGGATGGTGTTGAATGAAATTTTAGACCATTATCTATCATCATACAAAATATAATTCTAATCGATCAAAGGGTTAAGAAACTTTGAGATCTTAAAAACTTTAACGCAAAACTTTACCATAAATTTTCTAAGTTCGTGACCTTGACCTATTGGTAATGACCAGGGGTAAAGGTAGTGCTGGATAAAATTTTGGGCCAATATCTATCATCATACCAAATATAATTCAAACCAATTATAGGTTTTAGGAACTATGATATCTTAAAAACTTTAACGTAAAACTTTAACATAAAATTTCTAAGTCCGTGACCTTTGACCTAGTCCGTGACCAGGAGTGGGGATGTTATTCTGGACCAATATCTATCATCATACCTTATATAATTCAAATCGGTCAAAGGGTTTAGAAACTATGAGATCTTAAAAACTTTAACGTAAAACTCTAACGCCTACGCCGCCGCCAACGCCGATGCCAACACCGACGCCAGGGGTAGTACAATAGCTCTTCCTGAACTTCGTTCAGGCGAACTAAAAATTGCCCGCTTCATGTCCAGAAAAAAATATTTTCAATGATTTGCCTAGCCAGTAGAAAAGTATAAATCAATCTATGAAATCATGTCAATCAGTAAATATTATGTTGTGGTTGAGACATCAAATATCCAGGTGCCTGGCATCACCCCTGGCTGCACCCAAACCTCCCTTCATACTATTTGCCACCTTTGAAGAGCATTTAACATTTAATGAACCCCTAGACCCAAACCCCCATCCCCCTTTCATACTATTTGCCACTTTTATAGAGCATTCAACATCAGAAATTCGGGGTCAATGTAGGAATAAAAAGTTAATGGATCGTTAATTTGTATAGATAATCAACCCGTAAAACTGAGAAAATGTTCATGCCTTCCATACGTTTGACTGAAGTCAGTTTAACATAAAATAGATAATATAGTCATTGTCGTGTGAACGTTGGGTTGTTGTGTGATGGTGGCGGAGGCCATTAACTATTCTGTCACCTACCTAGGGGGAAGGGATCAAATAAAGTTTCTTGTCAGACTGGGGGAGGGTAGGGAGGAGGGGGGGGGGGGGGGTAAAAAATTGCTGAATCATATAAAATTGTACCCCCCCCCCCCCCAAGCTACCTTATAATGAATGACTTGTCCCTAACAACAGAAAATGTCTTATGCCAAAAGGAGTAAAACAAAACTAAATACAACACGGAAACAAAAGAAAACTGGTCCGATTATTTAAATATATAGATGCAACTTATCGTTTGGCGTAAAGCCACTTGGAAAAATTATTTTCCCCAATCTCTCCCCCGTCTGAGAGAGATAACTCTGTCACCATCGAAATAGTTTCACTAAACTTTAATACAAATATTAAGCATCATCAGACGATGTGTAGAGAATAAGAAGCATATATATCACCTACATTTTTTTACGGAAATATGTTACCTTGTAATTTTTGGTATAGAAATCGAGTTCGTTCTTTAACAGATAGTGAGAACCGTAACTCCACATTCAGTTTTAATGATGGGGTGGGGAGTACTAATAGCAGACAGGGGCGTAACTATGGGGAATTTCATGTTACGCACAAAAATGCTTTTTTATCCTTTGAGGGCCAGAATATGAGTTTAGCCCAAAAGATAATTCAGGCATTCGCGTCTGTCTACAGTTACTAATGAAATCTTGTCCAATTTACAAAATTCCATCATCATCAAATATGCAGGTACGCGTTGAAATTTTGTCAATTTAACAAAATGTCATTACGCACCTGCGTATTTGTGTATAGGCAGTTACACCCTTGGCAGAGACTTACAATGCCTTTTATTAAAGGCCCCATTGCTCTATCAGCGTGAAAAAAATATCAAGAGGTATCGCTGCAAGCTTCTCACTACAGTTTCGTAATTGTAAATGACCGTGATTATCCAGCTTTAAAAAAATCAAACATCCTTGAGTTTCACATAAAAACGGTTTAAAAACTTATCTGGGTCATTTTAGTTGGCAACTAAAATGACCTACTTTCGATTTCATGAAATGGTAAAAATACAATGTACACGCGTGGAGTCCCAATCACTATCCCGCCTATGTTTATATAGCATTGCTAGACGGGAAACCAGAACAGGAAATTGTATTTTGTGGAGCGTTTTGTTATTTTTCAAAAACTTGTTTTCTCTACTTTTTGCAAGTTATATGACTCAGTATATGCACACCGACCCACAATTTATTACCAAACGTGAAGGTTGAACCGCTTTTTAAAATGATTTTAGTTTAGGCGTTTCAACCGCTGATAGGACTACGGAGACTTTAAAAGTAAATGGTATTATTATTATTATAAGAAGCAATTCTAGTGATGATAATAGTTATAATGATAATAAAATTATTAAAAATATATTTACTCTCCCGATTTCTTTTACAGCATGGTACAAAGATCAACCATGAACAGAATCCCGATACCCCAGAATGCACCTGCTTGACAGAGCCACAGAGAAGCAAAAGGTTTCTCCAGTGTTTTAAGAGGACAGACACACCACCAGACTGTCCTGTCCATTCAAGCAAGGATAGCACTGTGGGTAAGGAGCCTAAATCTAAAGAAAAACAGGAAGATACCACCAGACAACCAGGGCTCGTCAGGAGAATTGGGCGGTGGATACTTAAAAAGGTAACCAAGGGTAAGAAGGAAGAAAAGTTTCCTTACGAACTCCTTGAGTCAAGATCTGCGAGTGTCTGCTTAGATATTGAGCCCGAGCCCGAGCTTCAGATAACTGGCAAGCTGGACCTTGGGTTATACGGACCAGAAGAGTTTTTACGTAAAAGTACAACTACTGACAACTGTGCTGAGCCAGAGGACATCGTTGTGACAACAGCTGTTGATGTCAGCCCGAAAACAAGCAGAAATACGGTGATGTCTCTTAAAGACTTGTGCTTTGCAGTTGCAGATAAAACCAGTTGTAAAACTGCAGATATAAATGAGAGTAAACAAGATATTGTTGAAGATGTAGAACAACCAAAAGAAAAGAAGACCGAACTAGACAAAAATGACATGGAGCCAGAATGTGAAAAAGGTACAGTAATGTCTCAAGCAGCAGTAGCACACTCTGATGCTTTGAAACAAATGACTGATGACATCACAACTGATCTTACAGAAGAGCAAAATCATCAATACACAGACAACCCAGAACTAGACAATACAAGCGAAAGTTCCGACGACTACGTGCTGATGACTCTAACTCAGCTTTGCAAAAAAGTAATCAGCAATATTGAATGTGAGAAAAACACTGATACAGACGCCACGGACATAGTAACTGCTGAAGCAGCAGTAGCACACTCTGATGCTTTAAAACAAATGACTAATGACATCACAACTGATCTTACAGTAGAGCAAAATCACCAAGACACAGACAACCCAGAACTAGACGATACAAGTGTAAGTTCCGACGACAGCGTGCTGATGACTCTAACTCAGCTTTGCAAAAAAGTAATCAGCAATATTGAATGTGAGAAAAACACTGATATAGACGCCACGGACATAGTAACTGCTGAAGCAGCAGTAACACACTCTGATGCTTTAAAACAAATGACTGATGACATAACAACTGATCTTACAGAAGAGCAAAATCATCAAGACACAGACAACCCAGAACTAGACAATATAAGCGAAACTTCCTACAACAATGTGCTGATGACTCTAACTCAACTTTGCAAAAAAGTAATCAGCAATATCGAATGTGAGAAAAACACTGATATAGACGCCACGGACATAGTAACTGCTGAATCAGCAGTAGCACACTTTGATGCTTTGAAACAAATGACTGATAACATCACAACTGATCTTACAGAAGAGCAAACCCATCAATACACAGACAACCCAGAACTAGACGATACAAGCGAAAGTTCCGACGACAGCGTGCTGATGACTCTAACTCAACTTTGCAAAAAAGTAATCAGCAATATTGAATGTGAGAAAAACACTGATATAGACGCCACGGACATAGTTACTGATGAAGATATAAACCTCGAATGTGACGCCAACAAATTGTTGCCTTTGAAAGACCTATGCACAGCAGCCCTTCAAGCCCCGAATGCTAAATCAGTTGGCATGATTGACACCAAAAACGACGGTAGTAAAACCAAAGGCATAGGTGAAAGCAAACAGGATACTGCTTATGACGAAACTCATCCTGTAGAGAATAACACTGAACTTGGTAATGATGAGAAGAAGCCTGAATGTGATAAAATCGCAGTGAGGTCAATGAAAGTAATTTGCGAAGCAGCAGTGACATATCCTGATGATTCAAAACAACACACCTATGACACCAAAACCGACCATACAGAGGAGCAAGACAGTCACAACAAGGAAAATCCCGAACTAGACGATATAAGTATAAATTCCAAACTTGATGATGACGTACTGATGACTTTGACACAGCTTTGCACTGAAGTAGTCATTAATGCTGATTATGAGAAAACCACAAATAAAAGCAGCATGGATAATGCAAAGGTCGTCGACCTTTTCACTGAATGTGTAAATCCCGAATGCGACGCTAAAGAAATAATGTCTCTAAAAGACATATGCACAGCAGCAGTCAGAGCTTTTGATGCTAAGAATCCGGGTGTAGTCGACACCAAAATCACCGGATGTAACATAACAGACATTACTGACAGCAAACAGGATCTTGCTAGCAAAGAAACACAATCAATACTGAAGAAGACAGAACTGGACAATACTGACACGAAGCAAGAATATGGTCAAATTCAAGTGACGTCTCTAAGAGAAATTTGTAAAGAAACACTGACACACCCTGATGTTGAGAATTACAACACTGAAGACACCAATCATACAGACGAGATAGACGATCAAGACAACCACGACACAAATTATCCCGAACTAGACAATATAAGAGTACGTTCTGAATCTGACGATGGTGCGCTGACAACTCTGATTCAGCTTTGCACAAACATGGTCAGCAGTGCAAATGATAAGAAAATCATTGACACAGATGACAAAGACATTGCAAATGAGGCAATAATATACACAAATAATGTGAATCTCGATAACGAAGCCAGACAGTTGATGTCTCTAAAAGATCTATGCACAGCAGCAGTTAAAAATGCTAACACAGAGGGTGAAGTCGACACCGTAAAATCCTCGGAAAATGGTAGAAAAGCTAAAGATGCTACCAAATATGGTAATACAGGAATGCTGTCTCTAACGGAGATATGTAAAGCAGCCATTAGAAACGAATGTGGTCTGAAGACCGGTGTCACAGATAAGACATCAGAACAAGTTCATATAGAATTACTCTGCAAACCAAATGACAGCAAAGAAATCAATGTTGAAAATAAACTGAACTTTGTTAAAAACACTGCAAAGACTTTAAAGGGCATATGTTCAATGACTATTGGAAATGCTGAGGATACAAGGGCCAGGAATAATGATACTCCAAAGGAGCAGAATTATGAAAAAGACAACCAAATGTCAAAGGAGCTCCAGCCTAATAACTACGACTACAGTGGGAAATTCAATAATGCATCAGCAAAGTCTCTGAAAGAGATTTGCATGGAATTTATAAGAAATTTTCATGACACAAAAACCAATCTGTTCAGTGCAACAGAGAACCAAATCTCTGATTACATCTCTGATAAAGACTCCAGTTATATGAATGAGTTCAAAGTAGAAAACATTGAAGTAAACCGAACATATTACAGAAAGGAAGCAAAATCTTTAAAACAGCTTTGCAGAGAGGTCATGATATTGTCTGATAAACCAGTTAATCACGACATAAATTTCAAGTCAAGAAGTGATTTAGTAAGGTCTCTAAAGGAGCTTTGCAGCGCAGCAGTCGGTATTACCAATGAAGAGGAAAAGGATACAAAAACTACGAAACAATTCCAGTTCTATCAAAAAGAACACCAAGAAGTTTATATTGAACGAGGACATGTTGGTACCAAATGTGACAGAACTGAGGCTAACTCCTCAAAGGATTTTTGCATGACAGCAGTCAGGTATACTAATACTAGCGATGCAGAGGCTGGGATTGTTGATACATATACTGACAAAGACCACGCTCAGGATACATATCCGGAAGAATCATATAACTATGGCCCATATAATTCAGATGTAAGTCCAAAATCTGATAATCCTTTAACGCAAGAGCCGAGCTACGGTACCTTCGGAACTGGTGTAGACATTGACACTGTTATGCAAGATATAGATGATGACTATGTATTAGTCGACATACGTTGTGATAAAACAGTAAACTTTGAAATTGACCAAGAAAGAGGCAAAAGCAAGTCGAAGTGTAAACAGGAAGCTCAGCAAATGAGCATTAATGGTGACAATTTAAACATGGTGATTGCTACAGACATGGGTAAAATTAACGAACCAAGGCAAAACCATAGTAATAAAATTACCTACCAACTTTTGACTGACGATAATGCATTGGAAAGTGTTGAGAAAGGAAACATAAAAGATCATAGCGATGCTATTACAGACCCAAAGGTGATAAGTGATGAAGGTAGCAATAACACTAATGAAGGCATGCACATTTCTAGCGATCAAGACAAATTCAAAAACATTACACCTGATTGCGATAAAAATAATCTCGACAATGCGGAAACGGTGGTTGAATATACTAGTGAGGAAGAGACACAAAATCAGATTCAGAATCAAAATCAAAAGGAAGAAGTAAAAACTATTGATGATGAAAAGGAACTGCTGCCAATCGGCATCTGGGTTAAAAAGGGGAAATGGTGTCATATGGAGGATATGAAAAGACAAAAAGAGACTAATGGTGACTTTATTGTGCATAAAGCTAAAGAACTCACACCAAAAAATGACACGAAAGCAGGAAAAATTCATGATGATGATATTGAAAGGCTGCTTATGGACACATGGGTGAGAAAGAGAAAGGGGAAAAAGGTTGACAATATAAAAATGCAAAATCATGCATTCGATGTCCCTACAGAGGAGAATTATGAATTGAAGCAAAAGAATGATTCTTTTGATACTGTGGCGAAAAGACAATTTAATCCTGATTATGAAATTGTGAAGCTGCCAATGGGCATTTGGGTTAAAAAAATCAGGAAGAGTTGTGTTGATAATGTAAAGGCGCAAAATCAGACTAGTGGCAGTTATTCGAACCAGTTTAATGTAAACGATGATGATGAAGCAGATAGGCATATTGTCAATACTGAAAGCAAGGTGGGTAAAAAGCACACAAATGCTGACGATGAAGAAGAAGAAGAAAAACTAACTATGGCTATGAATGTTAGTAAGGATGTTATGAGAGACATCCAGCTTGCTGAAGCACAGTCCGAAAATGACACTAACCAGGTAGAGACTGTTGATCAAACACTTGTACATGATACTGCTGAAAGAGTCCAAAAGACAGAAAATCACAACTCTAAAGAAACCACTCAAGATCTAGCCCGCAACAAAGAAAGCAAAGGGACTGTTTGCAGAACCAGTCCAGAAAAAGCTATTAGGTGTGAACATGATGATGAAGCAGATTGCCAGCTGTTTACTAGTGGCACTGATATAGACAAGGCGTATGAAGCCAGACAAGCACTTTCTGATAATATAGATATAAGTCAGATAAATGATATGGATAAGAAGGACGGAAATGGTATGACAAAGAGCAGTATTGATGATCTAAAAGACACTGCGAAGATCAAAGCCAGAAAGGACAAATTTACTGAGAAGTTACCCGATAATAATGTTGAACAACATATATTTGATGAAAAGGGTGAAGCTGATGATGATATAATATACAGTGACATGCCTAACAAAAACGAACAAGTCCTTGACTCTCTCAGTGAAAAGCAAGGAAACAATGAAATTAAAGTCGGAAATGCTGCTATTGCAAATAAACGTATACACAATGAGGACACAAATCTTATGAGAACACAACAAAACATTGAAAACAAAGCTTCACCTACATCTAAAGGCAAAAGGCAGATGAAAGCTGCTAAAAAAGATACAAGCAGGGCCAGTGATACAAAATATGACACAATGATAGATGAAGTAAATAAGACTCTCGATGCAGCAAGGGCAATGGTGGATGGTGTAAGAAAAGGATATGGCATTGGCAGCAAAAAGTACAGATTTGAGTCAGTAATGGCATCAACAGATGACAATCAGGATTACCAAGAATCGTTTTTACCAGTAGAAACACTCTTTCAACTCACGATGGATAATTACAATGATAAGAGGTTCAGAACCAAAAAGAAATGGAAAAATAAAGTCAAGCTTCAGTGTCAAATGCATTACCAAATCAACATGGATGAGGAGATGACTGCTACTGAGCAACTTACAGATAATGCACATACTCTTACTGATAATGTACAAACAATTACTGACAATGTACAAACGTCTACTGACAACTGTCAAAAACTGCCAATCGTTGATGAAGAAGGTATGAGAAGAAGAAAAATGACAAAATCTAGACAGATCAATTCACGCGGTGGAGGGAAGGCTAGAATAGCCAGGGAGAGCGATAGTAGTGCAAGTCAAAGCAGTCAAAATATACTAGAGCTGGGCATTGGAGCCAAGCCGAAGCCAAATTCGAGGAACAGTGTGAATGAGAACATGATTCGAGCTGCCATGAAGAAACTACCAGATGGTGTGTATACTCTATTCTTCACCTGAGAATTTGCAAGTTACATTAATTATGAATAAAAATCCTCTTGAAGCAAGGAACGCATCAGAGAAACGAAATTTTCAGGGTAGGATTTATTGAGACTGTGTGTCTGCAGTAATGTAATGTTGCAACATTGTCCACACACCCTCAGAGGCATTACTAGGGAGAATTACAGGTCATGCACAAAAATGTTTTCTACCCGTTGAGGGTATAAGAGTTTAGTCAAAAAGATATTTCATGTAGTCGCGCCTGGTTCCAGTTACTACTGGAATCTTGTCCAATTAAAAAAATCCAGCATCATCAGATGTGCAGGTGCGTGTTGAAATTTTGTCAGTTTGACAAAATTTCATTACGCACCTGCGCATTTGCGTATAGGAAGTTTCGTCCTTGAGGGCAAGAATAAGAGTTTAGCCCGAAAGATATTTCATGTAGTCGCGTCTGTTTACAATTACTATTGAAATCTTGTCCAATTTACAAAATTTCCGCATCATCAAATATGCAGGTGAGTGTTGAAATTTTGTCAATTCGACAAAATTTCCATACGCACCTGCGTATTTGTGTATAGGCGGTAATGCCCTTGCACCCTCTCCAAAAGTATGCGAATCTACCAAAATTTAATCTTTTAGGCATAAAGCCCTAAGATCTTCTGGACTCAGGCTGTGGATTTTTCTAGGGTCATTATGTTAAACTTCGTGGCCTAAGGGTTGTTTTGTGAATCAATATCAGCTGTTTGTGGCTGTGATAAAGAATAGCTTCTCTTAGCTATCACTTTCTCAATTTGGCAAATGACACATGATGTCATTTGCCAAATTGAGAAAGTGATAGTGCCATTTTGCCAAACATTGAGAAAAAGATAGTGCCATTTGCCAAAACTGTGAAAATGATATCGCCACTTGTCAACTTTAGAAAGTGATAGTGCCATTTGCCATGTTGAGAAAGTGAAAGTGTCATGGAAAAGATATACTTATTTTTGTGTAAGGCAAATTTTTCACCTCCCCTCCCCCTTCCCTTCTCCTTTCCGTAAAATGCAGCTCCCTCAGCTCATTCAGCAGGATTTTGTTGGTATATTTCAGACTTTATTTTCACCCCTAAAATAACGAAGCCATCTAGCACAAACCAGGCATCATCTGAAGAATCAGGACCTGTTGACAGGCATCAAAAGACTGAAGAAAATCATACAGGGACTGAAGGTAGGCCACAACAAGGTAAGTTCTATTTCTGGAAAATTTTATTATAAAACACGCAAGCTGGAAATGCCGAGATCCGCCTCTGCATCTTTGAGTACACTGATCATGACTACCAATGGGCACACAAAGTTGAATCAGTGTTGAATCAACCTTGATTCAACGCCATTAGTTGATTCAATATTGAATCGACATTGATTCAACGTAATGACGTAAAATTGATCCAACTTTGTGTGCCAATTGGAGAAATCCATTTACAAAGCAAGCCGCTGGGCACACAATATTGAATCGACATTGAATCAATGTTGATTCAGCATCATAATGATACCTCTCGGCACTGCAATAACGTCAATTCAATGATGTGTGCCTGCTGAGATATTTTTTAAACATTTTAAGGCAAAATTTGACTGCTGGAGGGAGGTGACTGTCCTAAAGGGGTCAGTCGTATATATAGCTGCACGTTAGCTATTAATTCAAAGTTGACTGTTAGAACGTGGTGGCTTTTGTATTGAGGTGGGCGACATGGAGGTCAAAGTACTATTTAGTAGGCGAAGAGAAAATGCTCTGATCAGACTGCAATGCTGCACTGGCACATCTTAGTATTTTCTTCATGCAGCTGCCAACTTGTAAAATTTTGAGTCCAGTGCCTTATTCAATTGAAAATGCTGTTATCCATGTAGACGGATTTCTGTCTTAAGGCGTATGGGTAGCCCATCAGGGAAAGAAACTCCGTCGTCATTTAAATTTTCCTTCCTTCCCGATGGGGGCCAACTCTTGAAGAAAAGATGTTGCTCTCCCGAGAAGTTTTTTTTTTGCAATTAAGGGCGCGTTTACACGAGCAAAGTTTCTATGACAAAGTATGTTTGTCACAGAAAAATTTGCTCGTGTAAATGCCAAAATATGACAATGTTTCTTTGACAAATATATATGGTAAAGTTACTTCGATAAATTAAATTTGTCCGTGTAAACGGAGAACTTTGTTAAAGATTGTGTAACAATGAACTTTGCTATAAGCGTGGAAAATGTGACAAAGATTTTGTTTCATTGCTGCAGGTAACTTTGACGAATAATATTTGGTCGTGTGAACACTGCAGCAAATATTTCATTGCCAAAGTTTATGTGACAAAGATTCTATGGCACATTTTCTTTAACAAATAATTTGCTCCGTGTAAACGCAGAATGTTTGTCATACTTTCTTTGTTAAAGTTTCTGTGACATAGAAACTTTGCTCGTGTAAACGCGCCCTAACACCATTTTGGAAAGGTATGTCCGCTAGGAAAGCGTCAAAGTAAACAAACATTAAATTGCGATCTACTAATGGGGCTTGCCATGCGAGTATTACAGACACATATTGACTCCACAACAGTTGTATAAAGTTGCTTCCTTTAATAAAATGGTTGAAAAATATTGAGTTCCCATACGCCTTAGATAAAATATTAAAGATCACTTACATTGTATGTTTCCCGATTATTAGAATTGGCAGTTGTCGTTCAGTCTAATACTGGTAAACTAGAAAATAAGTGAAAATAAAAAATGATGTACAGGGTCCGAGGCTTTCAGAAATATGCGATGGCTTTCATTCATGGCTTTCAAAAATATGTGAAATTTATCTTTATTAACATTACACGTGTTACATGCTTATTGAGATACCTGCGTCACTGGTTATTTCCACATGGCCAGTTCTAATACGTCAGGTAGCTCAGTGATTTAAGCACTGGCCTGCTGCTGTAGCTGTCCAGAGTTCGATTCCCGCTGAAGGCTGGAATCTTTTCAACCGTAAATTGGCGTCTATTGCATACTGCCTTTCATTATCATCCTCTCATCCTCCAGAGGTGACTGAAACACTGTTGAAAAGGACGTAAAATCGCAAGTCATTCATCCATCAATCATGATTGTATTGTATAGAGTTTAGAAAGTGACATGATTTGAAAAAGTTGGCTTCAATATTTAATACAAAGGCCAGAAGTCAATAAAAAAAATTAGGGTTAAGTCAAAAATGTGCTAACTTGCTATGTACAGCTATTTGATCTCATTTACAGTTTTAATGCTAAAATGTATATTGAGACCTTTCTTAGTAGACTAAAAATGCCTAGATTATAAGGTAAGTTTTCTTACATCATAAAACTAAATTGAATTAGCTGAGAAAACTTATTTGTCAGAGAAACTACAATAACGTATAAACAAACGGCAGTATGTCTGAGATACATCCAAGGGTCAAAAGTAAATCCACAAAAGTAGTTTGCCATAGACTTAAGTGCAGTTTCGTTTTTTTTTTTTTAATGATAGTAATTCTGGCAGTTTTCATTGAGCAATCATCAAACAACTACTATGAATAGAAGTGAACAATGCAATATAAGTTTTTACAGAACTCGGTTATGTCTCCTCAGTTTCAAGATATAACAAAAAAATTTAAAACAACCAGTCTCCATTGACATTAACAATAGCGTAATAGCGGCGTCAAGTAAAAATTGACTAAAAATTCAAACATAATGATTAAATTTATACTATTCGAGTACAGGATGAACAACTGTAAATAAAAGTAAACATTTCTTGCATTATTTATTTACCTTTCCACCAGAACTTATACGTTGGACAGAGCTGACACAAATTAATTTCCAGTAAAGATGAAAATACACTAAAGTCTAGGGAAAAATTAATTTTGTGGAATTTCTTTTGACCTTGACTACACAATGGCAGTTTATTGATATGTGTGGCAATTTATTTATATGCAGAAGTTTCAACATTGACATTTATCTCAAATTGCAAACAGTTCAGTATAGTGTAGGTTGATAGATTTTGTTCAATAATTTGTGAGACAATTTAAAATCATTAACGCACTTAAATAGCAGATGACACAATTGCCTGCAAACTTGCAAAAGATGTTTTGTTCAAGCTATATCATATTGAGACTTCAAAGACACTATAGAGGGCAAACAGTGTAGATCCAGATACTTCCCATATATTATATTGATGATGATAATTTTATTATTTCATCACATTCTTGGCGGAGACTGACAGCAAACCATGAAAATTTTATTGGAATTTAAATTCTTGTGTTGATCTGAGTGCTCCAACAGGCCATTTGTCATTTCATGGGTGTCTATTTATTCAATTATTTTTGATAGTTTATGCAAACTGTGTAGACCGTGATCAGACGTCGAGGTTTGCGGCGTCTGCTCTGGATCTGCACTGTTTGCCTATGTCTCATTTATTGGACGCTAGCCATAAGTCGCTTTGATTTTAATAGGCCACTTCAAGGGGTAGCAACTCTTGTCGTATTAATTATTTTCCTCTCTTCTCAATGTCATCTCTTTATCTGAAAAAATTTCAATTCATTATAATTATACAGAATACATTATTTTTTAGGGAGTGAGAATGACCCAGCAAAAGGAGCAATATTACCTTCCGAGTCCTACGTGGAACAGAACTCCGGTATGTATTACAACAAATCATTACTTTTGTTTTCCAAGTTCGAATAGTTTAGTTTAAACAATATTTTATTCAGATAATTCAATACAAATGTAATCACACAATAAATTTACAGCGGGATTAGATAAGCTGTGCAACTTATAGACATCTTCGCCCAAGTGCAGAACAATTTATCTTAAATAGTTGCAGATAAAATTAAAGCACAATTTTTTAACATTCTCAATATGAAAAGAAGGAAAACGCAGCCCTGCAAAAAGTAATGTATCATTAATAATTCATGAACCATTTTCATGAATTGTTAATGAATATCAAGTAGCAGCTCATGAAGTATTACATCATGAACCAGATAATTAATGAATTATCCAGTTCATTAATTAGTTCTCGAACTATTTTCATGAATGGTTCTTTAATAGTTCATGAATTGTTCATGAACCATTTGCATTATTAGTCTATATATGACAAATGGCAGTTCATGAACAATTCATGTGCCAGATAATTTATGAATAATCTAGTCCATCAGTTAGTTTTTGTACTATTTTCAATGGCAGTTTATAAAAATCTGGCTTACGAACTGGTCATGAACCAGATAGTTTATGAACTATGAGTTGATGAAGAGTTATTGTATCAGATAGTTCATGAACTATTCAGGAATGACTGTTTAACAATGACCTTTTGTAAAATCAGTCAAATACTAATTGAGGTATATTCAAGAGAAGAAGCAGCAGGCTTTTACATTGGCAGTATATTTCACCAGTCCATTTCTATATCTAAAAATAATCATTTCAGTCTCTAAAAAAACTCAATTAGTTTTCGTAATATCGACCACAATTTTTTCAGGGATTGAGGACCCAGCAAAAGAGGCAGAATTATCTCCCGTATCCTATGTGGAACATAAATCCGGTATGTGAACTCCCATAATCTTCTGACAGAAACTGATAAAAGTACACACTCACTCTATAACTTTTCATTTAACCCATTGCATTCTGGGTATTTTTTTTTCGTCTGCTGAAATTGTCGTCTGCATAAAAAATCAAGAATATTTTGACAATATTGCTCTGACCAACTCTTGTAGAAATGATGTCTAGGCATCAAACAGTTTTGATCTCAGATCAGGCCCCACGTTTGTGGGGCCTGATCTGGATCCAAACTGTTTGCCCAGATACCCCGAATGGAATGGGCTAACCAAGTACATCAAATGCATGATGACATTGCATAATGTAATAGGTCAGGGTAATTAACTGAAGCCTCTGAACACATAAGAACAAGCAGAGTCGGCAGCTCTCTTATAGGCAGAGTAGGCAGCTTCTTAGAAGGCAGAGTTGACCACTCTCTAATAGGCAGTGTAGACAGCTACAAGGAGTAAGCACGATAGGCAGCTCGGTAGGCAGCCAATAGGCTCTCATCAGTAAGCAGCTCCTTTCCTTTAAGCTGCTTATAGGCACCTTTCTATGTCTACCTACCAGTCTTTTGTTTACTCCATATAAGGAGTAAGCAGCTTCACATTGGCATGGTAATTGTCCCACTGACAGCCAATAGGCAGCCTACTGAGTGACCCATAGGCAGCCTATAGGCATTGACAGTAGGGAGCTCCCTATATTTTGTGTATGGGTATCATTGAGCACTAGTAACCCTTGAGGTCGCTCATGATGAGCCACCTCATCTGGATCTATGCTGCTAGGAAATTCATCTATTTTCATTTTTAGTGCAGTAAGGGTCGAAAGTGAAAGAGTTTGTAAAGGAGAAAGATCATGTGAAAGCCTTGACCAGGCGAACATGCTATATGCTCTGGATAGGAATCTTTGATATCTGATGACAAAATTAAGCAGTTGCTATCAGGATGTAGAGGAACTTACACGAGTTGTCATTTCATAATTTATGAAATGACAACGAGATTCTGTTTATCATATGACCCTTTAAAATGGGATTTTATTGCGTTCAAAATGAACATTATTTCAATAAGAAAAGGCATTGTTGACATGGACGTTATTAAGCGTTAGTACACGTGTGGCAAAACGATTTTTATGACACGTTATCCACTAAATAACAGCGACGTCATGTGATATAATGAAATTTTATGAGAGATTTGACAAAATGACAAAATTAATTAAGACTGTCACCAAGATCTCTAGTAAGCTCATCTTAAAACCTCTTCTTGTGTGTTTTTGAGCGAAAACCAGACATAACATGTATAATATATAAAGGATCTTACACGAGTGGTCACTTCATATGAAATTTATGAAACGAGCCTTTGGCGAATTTCATAAATTTCATATGAAATGCCTACGAGTGTAAGATGCTGTTTATCGTATGACCCTTTAAAATGGTATTTTAACGCCTTCAAACTGAACATTATTTTAATAAGTAAACATATTGTTGACATGGACGTTGTCAATGACATTATGTGTATGCCCCAAAGTGTTATTACACGTGTGGTCATACCATTTTTATGACACAACGTTATCATATGATAGAGTGGGACGGCTCATCCGGGAACTTCGAGCGTAACCAATAGCAACCACAGCCGGAGGTGAAAGCAATCGATAGTCCGCCATTTTGTTTACGGCAGTTGATATTAACCGCCATACAAACAATGCATAAATAAATGGCATATTATAAGAAACAAGCTCATAAAATATTTTTATTTAATGTATAAGAAGGCAGATAATTCAGCATTTCATATCTGATATGTATTTTATTAACAATGTCCGTTGAGTATTTATTTTATCGCACTGATTCTGACACATTTCTTTCGCGGTCTGTTGACCTCTTGAGTCTAAAGGGTACCCCGATTTAAATTGTATTAAGTATCATTAAATCAGTCCTTTCCAAATATTTTTGGTGGAAATAAACAACAATAAATTAAAAAATTAGATCTTTGTTAATTTTTTTGACAAATTCGGCTCTTTTGGGGTGTTAGGTCAACTTAGGTGACCTCTTGAAAAAAGGTCATTTTTGAGGTCGTATCTCCGTGTTTTCTGGATGAGACCACGGTAGATTCTCTCGGTCATCCCCCAACAAGTGAAACGGAGTGTGAATTTAGAATTCTACACATTTGCGCATTTTCGCGATTTCAATGAAAATAAATCTATTGGACTATAACAGCACAGTAACGGAACACAAGTTGCTGACTAGCGAGGATGTGTATTGGCTTAATACAGTATGTGTTTTCGCATGCCTCTGATTTGCCTCTTGTAAATAATTTTGATGGAATATTTTATTGGGAATCTTAAATTCTAAATTTAGCACCGCACAAAACGACATTATGGCTAAATATTACGTGTCGTCTTGTGAAGAGATAGATAGAATTTTTTATATTTGTGACCCTCTCGTTTTCAAAGTAGAGTAAATTTTTATTTCTTGATCAATTTTAATGACGAAAAAACACCGTTTGTTTTGTCTTCGATTCAATCGGTATATATGTAGCAGATTAAAAAAGTCTAGGTATTTGAATAAAAAAACGTCTGCCATTGCTAAGAAAGTGTCAACTTTTGACAAGTGACATCTTGTGTATTCCATACTCGCATAGTAGATCTATGACATATCGGGTATTTTACTTTCTTTGCTGAAGTTTCCATTCCTACTTTCGCTGAATACCCGATAAATGAACATATAGCAAAAATGAAAAAGATAATGTCAGAAAAAAATAAGAATATAAATAATAAAACGATGCTAAATAGGAGAACCAAGTTCTAATCAACTAGTGTATTCCACGGATATATGGAAAATCCGATGTTTTTATTTGATTCGTGACAAAATTGCATCTGGCAAACATTTTCTATATTTTATTCGTCATAAGAATAAGTTTAATTGGGATATCAGAGATTATCCCGAACTATAAATAGAGAAAAATATAGGAAAACATAGCACAAATAGCGGTTGCTACGATGTTTGTTTTCACCTCCGATGCTCGTTGCTATGGGCTGTGACGTCATCCCGTCCGATTCTATAAGCAGATTTTGTGGTCAAAAGCATATTCCGCTTGCTTGATTAAAATAGTGAGATTTGAAAAATTTACAAAGGAGCATATCTTAGCCCTAAAACCCTTCCAGGTAAAACTGAAAAGTATGTTTCAACTCTTTTCTTGTGTTGTATCTATTGACAACATTTGAAAGAAATCTGTGCAAGTTTGGGGCATTGTGGAAGGACAAACAGAAGGGCAACATGAAAATAATACAACTGTATATATACTCTCTAAAACACAGTTTGCTGGGACATATATAAATGAGCCGCGGCATGAGAAAACCAACAAAGTGGTTGTGTGCCCAGCGCAGACTCAGATCAGCCTGGGCATCTGCCCAGTTTGATCAGACTCTTCGTTAAGTGCTCAAAGGATAGCTTAGGGTCTAAGCTACCTCCATGCGGACAGCGAAGACTCTGATCAGACTGGGTGGATGCCCAGGCTGATCTGAGTCTGCGCTGGGCGCACAACCACTTTGTTGGTTATCTCACGTCACGGCTCATTTATATATGTTGGTTTTGTTGTGTCGTGGCTCAAATACAAAAGACTGATGTGACCTTTGACCTATTATGTCATCTGTTTACAGACACTACAGTGACTGAAACCCCACCTAGACAGACAAGACAGCGACCACGTAGAAAGAAAATACGGAAGCGTAGAAAAGCAAGATGGTATTAAATGAACTTTATTGATGGCCATGTATCCTTATATACACCTGTTTAAAATGTTTCTAATATGTACTATCTGCAAAAGAGAAAAAAATAATTAAAAAGAAAATAAAACATGCAAAAAAAAAAAAAAACAAAAAAAAAACATAAAAAATGAGTTAAACATTGTTGTGAAATTTAGTGTATATGTTATGTGTTTTTGTATGTATCTTTAAACTTACGTGTGTTATTCTGTATTGTCTTGTTTTACAATGTCTTATTTATTTTTGTAATACTGCATGCTGTGATATTTAACTTTAACTCTTTAAGCACCAAAAAGCAGATGACAAAATTTACGTTTGCAAAATTTAAAAAAATGCCTTGTCCAAGACATTATATATTGAGAATTCAAAGACTAGAGGGCAAACATTGTAGATCTAGATGAGGCGGCTCATTATGAGCTGCCTCATCAGGATCTATGCTGTTAGCAAATTTAGCTATTTTCGTCTCTGGTACTTAAAGAGTTAAATTGTATGTACATTTTAATTGTGCCTGACTCACAGCTGCATATCTCACAATCACATCATTTGACAAAACCATGATAAAATCAGTCAACTTACAATGGCAGTGTAATTCAACACATTTTATGTTCATACAGGAATTTAAACTTCAATCAGCCAGTGCATTTTCAGGCCAATATTCAAATTCTTTATAATAAATGTTGTTATTTTGGAGATCATCTATAGTCTTTTAATCTTTTAATTCCTCAAAAACTTTGAATAGACATTGTCTTAAACTGCAAAACTTAAAAGGAAATGCAATGCACATTGAAGAATTTTCACAGTGTTACAATGTTGTGATCGTGGAGATAACCAGCTGTGATGACTATTTTGTTGCATGCTGCTAATTTTTGTCAACGGTAAAGCCCTACTGGGCTCATATTTTCACGTCTGGTTATGTTCAATGAAATTATAATTTTCTGTGTCTTTATATAAAAGCTATAACACCGTCAAAATTAATATATGAAAACTGTAAAGTTTATATGTAAAGACACTGTTACACTGTACATATATGTATTTAAATAATAAAATGTTTTGACATTGTTTATTCTTATTGCTGTATTATTTCTGCAAAGTGAGGATAACTATTGTATTACGTGCACTCTGTCTGTAAGTTACATCGGACTCTTGTTATTTTTTATATCAGTATTCAAATATTTTAAAAAGTCCAAGATGACCAGAAATTAAACCAAGATATCAGTAGATACCCCCAACCTTATGCCTTACAGTACAAGGGACAGGTCACTGAAGGGAATGTTCTGTCCTAAAACAATCGAACGGAAATCATTCAAAATTTAATCTGTCCATTTACTCATCATCTCCAGTCAGCTGACCATGTTTTAAGATATTTTGAGATATCTTGCTGACAAGTCTTAAATGCCGAAATTTTGTAGTAAATCAGCCACTGCCAAACATCTCTAATAAACAGACAAGGGTGAAAATGTAGACTTGCAGAGGAAGCAACTCTAATATTTTTGCCTCCCTTCTCAAGAGGGGTAAACTCTTATAGAAAAAGAATTTGCTCCTCTAGGAGCAAATTCAATTCTTTAAGAGTTAACCACATTTCAAAGAGCTGTCTCATATAGAGACCAAATGGAATACATGCAAGTCAATATTATTTTTGGTAAGGAAACAGGGGATTTATTAGAACAAGGGTGTTTATTAGTTTTAAAATGGTACTTTAATATTTACTACAAGATGGCATCACAGGGCCAAAGGATGAGATGGAACACCACAATGCTAATTCAGCCTAGCATGATGGCATATCATAGCAAGATCAGTTATACATCTGGTAACCCTCACCATTCTATGTTTACAAGCCAGGCCAGATATAAAGAAACTAACATGATATTCAAGTTTCATTTATTTATTTATTTTGTAGTGTTTATGAATCATTTTAAAAGCTGATTTAGAAAAAAAACAATGAGGTAACAATTGAGGATTATTTTGACTGAACTTCATGATGTCTCATTTATGCCATGGCATAATTTTGGTGATGCCTTTCAACAAACTGAATGCCAAGATCACAAAAACGTCAATTTCAAGCTAATCAAGGCCTGAGATGGATCAAATATGTATTGCCATGAAAATGTTTGCCCAAATGCACTGTAGACTTAACCTGATATCATCAAAGCACTTTCATTAGTCACTACCTTAATGTGCTTCACTATTGGGACATCTAAAAACCATTAATTTTCCATTTGAAAAAAAATTGGAAAATTAATGGTTTTAGATGTCCCTGAAGCACAATTGAGTATTTACAAGTGATCACGCAACACTGGAAATGTGTGAGCTTACATCTATGCAGTGTGTCAAGTTCTGAGATGCATGTACCAAAATACCCCCTGACAATAAAAGCTCAACAAAAACAATAAATAGCACATAGAATAACAACACATGTAACAAAATATATGACCCGTGACACGGCAAAGCCAACGAAGTGGCATGTGCTGCACCCAGCAAAGCCACAAATCAGCCTGGGCGGATCTGAGTCTTCCCTGAGTGCTTAAAAGGTTGCTAAGGGTCTAAGCTACCTCCATGCTGACAGGGAAAACTCTTATCACACCAGGCGGATGCCCAGGCTGAACTGAGTCTTTGCTGGGCACAATGCCATTTTGCTGGTTTTGTTGTTTTGCGGCTCATATATTGCAATAAAAAGTATGGAAACACTGCCATGGTTTTCCATTATTTTTTTCACAGTGAGACAATACTTGTGGCTCCCGAGTTGCTTCCCTAGAGGATATATACCTTCCAAAACGGAGCCTACTCTTACAGAAAAGAATTTGCTCCTTGAGGAGCAAAATTCTTTCCTTTAAGAGTTGATCTCACCAGAAAAAGAAAATGGAAGAGCTGCTTCCCATGAAAGTGTACCCATTCACCTTAAGCACCTATTACGGTAAATATAAGCAAATTGGAAACCCGTCAAAATCATCAATTACTGTCAAAAATTGTGTTCTGCCAAAGTCAATTTTTTTTTTTATGAAATTGGCAACAAAATAATAACATATAACAGAGAAATACATTATCTGAGAATGAATTATAGGTTTGAAAAAATCAAACCTTTCCATTTTAAGAATTTCAGGTAACATCTCACTTATAATTCGAGGAGCATGGCATACAATGTTTGCCATGCTCCTCTCAAATTATAAGTGAGATAACATCATAGATCTATTACATAGCAATTATGGAATTACCAACTGTTGTGCTTCATACCTTGACAGAATGTCTCGATGAGGTCACTTAGCCAACAATATGAACTCTTAGTAGCTATGGCAACAGGCATATCATGTCATTGGTTCCGGAACAAGGCAAACAATGTATGCCATGCTCAAACAATTTTTCAATTACATTACAATCTGAAATTCTTTCAATAGAAACTTCATAGTCTCTCAAACAAACAAGGCATCGCAGGCGATACAAATCCCCTCACACAAGACTACTTGCTCGAGATATTGTCATACCCTACATTTGTGTGAAGTTATGTCAAAATCTGCCGAGAAATGTAGGCCCTAGAGCGATGACAAAGTTTTTCTAAAAATAGCCACAGTGACCTTGACCTTGGGCACAGCACCTTGAAAGTCGAACTTGCTCGAGATATTGTCATGCCCTACATTTGTGTGAAGTTATTTCAAAATCCGTAGAGAAATATAGGCACTAGAGCCCTGACAAAGTTTTTCTTAAAATAGCGCCAGTGACCTTAACCTTGGGCGCAGCACCCTGAAAGTCGAACTTGCTCGAGATATTGTCATGCCCTACACTTGTGTGAAGTAAATTTCAAAATCCATTGAGAAATGTAGGCGCTAGAGGGCTGACAAAGTTTTTCTTAAAATAACCACAGTGACCTTGACCTTGGGCGCAGCACCCTGAAAGTCGAACTTGCTCGAGATATTGTCATGCCCTACACTTGTGTGAAGTAATTTCAAAATCCGTTGAGAAATGTAGGCGCTAGAGGGCTGACAAAGTTTTTCTAAAAATAGCTACAGTGACCTTGACCTTGGGCGCAGCACCCTGAAAGTCAAACTTGCTCGAGATATTGTCATGCCTTACATTTGTGTGGAGTTATTTTAAAATCCGTTCAGAAATGTAGGCGCTAGAGCGCTGACAAAGTTTTTCTAAAAAAAGCCACAGTGACCTTGACCTTGGGCGCAGCACCCTGAAAGTCAAACTTGCTCGAGATATTGTCATGCCCTACATTTGTATGAAGTTATTTCAAAATCCATTGAGAAATGAAGGGGCTAGAGCGCTGACAAAGTTTTTCTAAAAATAGCCACAGTGACCTTGACCTTGGGCGCAGCACCCTGAAAGTCGAACTTGCTCGAGATATTGTCATGCCCTACACTTGTGTGAAGTTATTTCAAAATCCATTGAGAAATGAAGGAGCTACAGCGCTGACAAAGTTTTTCTAAAAATAGCCACAGTGACCTTGACCTTGGGCGCAGCACCCTGAAAGTCAAACTTGCTCGAGATATTGTCATGCCCTACACTTGTGTGAAGTTATTTCAAAATCCATTGAGAAATGAAGGAGCTAGAGCGCTGACAAAGTTTTTCTAAAAATAGCCACAGTGACCTTGACCTTGGGCGCAGCACCCTGAAAGTCGAACTTGCTCCAGATATTGTCATGCCCTACACTTGTGTGAAGTTATTTCAAAATCCATTGCAAAATGAAGGCGCTAGAGGGCTGACAAAGTTTTCTAAAAATAGCCACAGTGACCTTGACCTTGGGCGCAGCACCCTGAAAGTCGAACTTGCTCGAGATATTGTCATGCCCTACACTTGTGTGAAGTTATTTCCAAATCCGTTGAGAAATGAAGGTGCTAGAGCGCTGACAAAAGGTGAACATACGTACGTACGTACGTACGTACGTACTTACGTACGGGACAAAACCTATATCCCCTAACCACTTCGTGGTGTGAGGGGATAATAATTATTCTCAAGTGATTTAATTCCATGTTTTATTTGTTTGTCTTATCAGAATTAACTGATTTGCCTTTATCTACCATTATGGGTCAAAGACCTTTCAAAAAAGATAAATACATGTACAGATGTAAAATAGTGGACTTGTAGTATTTGTTTTCCCATGAAACTTACAACGCAATAACAGGTGTGGGTTGACATTTGAATGGTGTGGGAACTTGAATTTTGATATTAATTGAACGTATAAGTGTTTCAACAAGTGTCAGGCTTGGCACTTGTTGATAAATGTTACTGAAATTAGAAAACAATTACACAAGCTGTATAAATGTTTACGTTAGTTTTGACAGTTGGAAACTCATATTTTCTTGATTTTGGAGATTTGCCAATATTTTAACATTTAGGAAATTGCGTTGTTTGCGTGAGCATGAGTCATTGTATTGTGTTTCTATTGGTTGATATGATTAGTAACTTACATATGTAGAGGGCGCTGGACACCATTTCATAAATCCTGATTGGATACTGATGAGGTAATCAGGGGGCGCGAGTGTAAGTTACAGTCATGTGACCTTCTAGTATATATATGAGAGAGTTAGTTTTTGTGGGGAGTTGCTAGTTCTCTGATTTTGTGGAAGTTTGGTTTTAAGCTTGGTTTTCAATTGAGAACTTGAGTAGTAAAACATTAAAATCATTTAAAAAGCTATACGATCAAATTTATTATCATTTGAAATTCCACACTGGGACAATACAGTTACGAGCGAGTGACCAATCATCGCCACTACACTACACAGAAGAGGTCAAGACAAAATTTATCACAGTTCAGAATCATACCAACAAACAGTTGGTGGACAACAGCATTTGCTTATCTTGATGCTGCAATTTTAAATTTGTTGATTTTCCACCTTGAACACTAGATTTTCTAAATATGAAACATGTCTTTAAATGTGACATATGGAAATAAGTCAGGCATTAGAATATTTTGGACACCCAAATTTTGACCGGAAATAACTTTCCAACGACGTCCAGGTTATGGCAGTTTGGGTAAAGACAATCCAATGCTGTTAAGGTTTTTCTGGACAAATAAGATTTGTATATTTTTCAATTTACCAAATGCAATAGTTTAAAATGTAAATAGAAGGATTTGAATGTTACTTTTCAACATTCATTGGGTGATGAGCTAGCGGCAATCGCTTATTATAATAATAAACTTCATGAAGGGCTTTTACCAGCTTCATTACCCAATGAACATCAAAAAGGAAATGAGCAGCCACACAACAAACCCAACAAAGTGGCATTTGAACCTTGCGAAGACCAGATCAGCCTGGGCATGCCCCTTTGTTGGTTTTGTCATGTCGTGGCTCAAATTTCAATTCTTCACTGAATCTGACTTGTTGACATACATCAAATGATGAAGCTAGTGGAAGGAGCTAAAATTCCATGAAGGGTGAAGACCTTCACTTTACACCTAAAACCATATGCGATTCATTTTACAAATGATAACCAGGGGGTCATGAGGCCCTAAATCGCTCACCTGAGTAATCTCAACTGCTGCATATCAGTTTCAATGTCATGAGCCATTCGAAAGAAGAAGATTTATATGGATTTTACAATATATGGGCATGTTGGACTTCTTGGTCATATGACCCGAATCATTCAAGCATATTGTTGTTTCCCTGACTCATCAGGTGGTTCCATATGACATTTTGCTTCTATCAGCTCAGTCATTTCATTTGGTAAAGACGTATGAAGCTCCTGAATTTGAGTAAATGTGGGCAAAGGTCAGAAATCTTCAAGCACTCATAAATTTAGTAGGTTGGCTGAAATTACCAAAGTCTTCAAAAATATGTTGTAGCATTTTCACATATAAAGCTCTAGGAAGCAAACACCTGACCTTGCTGTAAAAAAAAAAGGTCAAAGACATTGCAAGGTCATCACTTGAATAAATTTGATAGAACTCCAGTGTCAAATGCTATATCCAATGCAGAATATTTTTAACACTAAACTTCCATGAACTCTTATGATCTAGCATTTTCTCATATAAAGGCACCAGAAAGCAAATCTGACCTTCCCATTAAATAGGTCAAGGTCAACCCAAGCTTATTACTGGAACAATCCTGGTAGTATGGACTACCCTATAATAAATAATAAGTTTAAAAGCCATCTGTCAATTGGTTTTTGAGATGTCTGAAAGTGTCAAAATAAGACAGACCTGGAATGACCTTTACCTCTTTTACTAAAAAATCTTCATGTACAGTAAAACCTGTCTTAGTGGCCACCTGTATTAAGCAAGCAACCTGTATTAAGCAAGCACGTATTCAGTTCCCAAAACAGGCCAATACATTGAAATATACCTGTATTAAGCAAGCACCTGTCTTAAGCAAGCAGTTTTTGATTATCCCTTTGGTGCTTGCTTAATACAGGTTGGACTGTACTCATTAAGATGACTACTTATACCAATTTTTATGCCAAAATCTTCAACAATTTCCATGATATCTTATGTCCTGTTGTCACAAATTTGGTGTTATGATATAATTTGTTTTAATATTGTTTGTTGTTGTTGATGTATTAACATCCCTCTGGCCGAACTGTCTCTCATGTATGATGCTGGTTTCCCTGGTATTTTTCTTCACAGGTACAAAAGCTCTCCGGTATATTTATTTATCCACTAGAAATATGATTTACTGCTCAGATAGTAATTCCCAACAGTTTTGATATACACCGGAGTTATGACTCCACTTCTGGATCAGAATCTGTGAAATAACAGCTTTCTGATTTGATTATACCTCTTTCAGTTTCTTCATCTTCCAATTTCTTTATTCTTTCTCTTATTTCATCTTCCACCCTCACTACTTTCTTAACTTCTATATCAGCATTAGTTCCTCGTCCAGAATCCTGTTTTAAATCTTTCAAATTGTTTGTGATTCTAGTATTATCTCTCAGTTTCTCAGCATTAGTATAAATATCACCAGTAGCTTCTTTTACATGACTAGGGGTTGCTTCAACTGGTGTTGGTTCTTTGCTAGAGAATTCACTTTCACTAGATGTGAAATCTACTGAACTTAATGAATTTCTCTCAGGACTCACATCTTTAATTGCACATTCTCCCTTAGCCTCATTTTCAGCTCTAACTTGCTTGTCAATAGCTTTATTATCAGTTTTGTCAACTTTGATATCAAGACCTGATATATGACCTTTATCCTTGGAAATTACTCCACTGACTGATCTACTAATAGGAGGTAACTCACTTTTAGCAATTCCACCTGTCAGAGGTTGATTTGTATCTAGTTTTTCACCTACTGCACCCGAGTTTCCATTGTGTTTGTCTCTAACAGGATTAGTTTTTTTGCCATCGTCACTTTTGGATTTGTTACTTTCCCTGACTGGATTATATTCATCACCATTACCACTGCCCACATTGGAACTGTGGGATTTAGGAATGGTTGTTCTACTCCCAGAATTTGGTACTGTTGGTTTCAGTTCATCTTTAGTCCGAACACCTACAGCTTTCATAATGATATCCAGATACTTTATATAATCACCATGGCCATCAATCTGAAGTTTGACAAATGAAAACATAACAGTTTGTTTGCACAGTCAGGCCTCAGATTTCTTTGCAAAAGAAGAATTTTTTAATTAAACTGTAAAATCATACACATCTTGCCATAAATCTTAGAACTCCTGCACTAATTATATACAATGTATGTATCTTTATGGCACAACCTTTAAGGATTAGCACTGGTTTGCCTGTATGAAGTGCTCCACTCAAGGGGGATCTTCTCTTACAGGACAGAATTTGCTCCAAGAGAAGCAAATTCTTTCCTTGAAGAGTTGATTCGTCTTTAAAAGGCAGAATATGAAAATGGTGCAGATGATTCCTCTGAATGTGTGTAACCATCTACCTTTTTATCAGTTCTGGACCAATCAAGTCTGCCTATCAGGCTGGAACAACAACAAGGGATTGTCACTTGTGACCTAGAATAAAACCTAGGACCTATGGACTGACACTCTAAGTATTGAAATGCTTAGCCTGGATTATTTTCATAGTTAACAATAAGGATACAAGCTTAATATAGCATCTATGAGCCAATAAAAACTGTTGCTGAGTTGTTGTTGAGTGTACCAATAAACAATATTTCAGCCATGTCAAGATGCTGCATCCAAATTTGTAGGACTTTTACCTGACCAGGGATAAATGCCACTCAGACCCTGCTGCAGTTACTAGCAGCTCTACAAAAGAGGCACCTGACAGTCTATCAGCCTTACATGAAGTGCTTATCACTTTACCTTTTGAATTCATCTAAGTATATTTCACAAAAAAAAATATAAAAAAAAACACATGCCTTTGTTTGTTGAAATTTTTCATCTCCTTTAACTGATCAGTGCCTCTTTTGAGTGACAGGCTGTGCCAGGTCAATTAGAATCATTCTGAGACATCAATAAATGTTCTCATACAAATGATTTTTCTCAGAGGATTATGCTTTAAGTATGGCATACAATTGCTTACCAAATCTGTTAAATCAATATTATGCATTCTTTTGTTATCCCACTTGACTGGTCCCAGGCCTGCAACCCTCAACTTTACATTGGCTGTTCTATACAGGAACTTTAGTAACCAGTCACCTCTAAAAATAGTTGCAGTTTCTAATTATATATGAAATTGTGAATGAAATTCAGGCTATTTCTATAAATGCATTTTTAAGACAAAATTTAGACACACTTTTTATAACATGAAATTTTGGTGGTCTAAAAGCCAATCTTGGTGAAATTTGGCCACTTATACAATAAGAAATTGTGTGGGAGAATTTTAGACAAAGAGCATTTATAAGAAGAAATATGGTGTGTAAAGCATATTGCTACAAAATTACAACTTTGTGAAAGATAAACTGGTAGATTTATCACAAACCCGTTGACAGTTGGCCAAATCCTAATTATGGTTTGGCCACTTTCAAGAGTTTTGTGATAACTCCACAATATTCATATTCATAAAACAACTTAAGTGGTTGCTATGCTGTTGCTAAGGCTAAATTTCTTTGAAGGAGATTCCCTACAACTATGAAATTTGCTCTGGAGGAACAGTCTTACAAAGACTGTTCCTCCAGGACAAATTTTATAGTTGTAGGGAATCTCCTTTATAGATATTTAGCCTTAGCAACAGCATAGCAACGACTTAAGTGGCTTTATGAATACTGCCCCAGAACCTTTATTGTAAAGCAAATATGGAGCATAAACGTGCTCTTCATATATATGAGTCAAACAGCATTGTTAATTATTCTGGTGTCTCATTTGCAAAAGTTTGACTTTTAATTTTCCTAATAAAAATGGAAATGGATGTTTTCCAGGCATGTAAACTCTTATAGCACCAAAGACAAGCAAATGACAAAATTTATGTCTGCAATATTTCAAATATGTTTCATCCAATCTATTTTATATTGAGAATTCTAAAACTACAGGGAAAACAGTGTTAGATCCAGCTGGGGTGGCTCATTATGCAAAAGCAACTATTTTTTTCATTTTTGGTCCTTTCAGTGTTAGATGAGCATCCAGGCTTTTACCTGCTATATCCATTGACAATTTTCCCAGCCACAATTTTAGAGAAAAGCATCCAATTCTTGGGGTCACCAGAGACAGGAGCTCCCAGCAATATTACATCTTCTATCAGACCTTCACTGCCTGAAATACAGATATACCACAATAATACCTAAATACTGGATTTTACATACCACTGCACCATCCATCCCACTGTAAGGCAAAAGAAGTTTCATAGGGTCTTATTTCTGTTATGAAATTTCCAATTCTACCAAATTTACAGTTGTCTGATGGCAGTCAGCATATCAGAATCAAGTATAAGTTTTAACAAAGTTTGTTGAGAAATGTAGTACCAGCATGTGGACAACAAGCTTTTGGCATATATGAGCCACGACACGACAAAACCAACAAAGTGGCATGTGCACCCAGCAAAGACTCAGATCAGCCTTGGCAGCCACCCAGTCTGATTAGAATCTTTACTGTGTGCTTGATGGGTAGCTAAGGGTCAATGCTAGCATTAGTGGTCAATGCAAATATGCTGATCAGACTGGGTGGATGTCTAGGATGCCACGGCTGATCCGAGTCTTTGATGAGCCCACATGCCACTTTGTTGGTTTTGTCATGTCACAGCTCATATCTTCAGGCCATAAATAGAGGATCTTACATGAGTGCTCATGTATTATTGAATTTATTAAACGAGCTGGTGAAAAAGATAAGATGCGAGGCTCTCCTAAGCATCTTATCTTTTTCACCGAGTTTAATAAATTCAATAATACAGGAGCACGAATGAAAGATTCTATTTATCATATGATACTAAAATCACATTTTATTAGCAAATTTTGCACTAAAACGTCACGATTTTGGAATTAGAAAATACAACGTTTTATGGACGTCAACACATAATGTTACGGCATAATTTGCATATTTAATTCACTAGTGGATTATCATTTTTAATGCATGGCTTTATTACACTCTCAGATGCGACATCATATGATAAATAATGGTAATCATTTTCATGAGGGTTAAGCAAGGTTGCCAAAGTTATGGTGGAATGGGAAAACAGTTGAGATTATGAGCAGATCACTGCTCTTTTGGGAGCAGTCTGCTCTGGATCTACACTGTTTGCTGATGTTCATCTGTCCAAACATGTGGGTCATAACAGTAAATAAATATATTACCTTTCCTCTTGGAGAGTTCCTCCAGGCAGTAGAAGATAACTCTTGCCCCCATGCTAAATCCTATCAATGTTACAGGTCGGTTTCCCTACAATAATGTCAAAACAATGTCACAGTAATGATCATTATTTCAGAAATGTGCTCCCTGAAGTTGCAGGAGCCCCAGTAGCTCAGTGGGTTAAGTGCTGGCCTACTGGTCTAGCGGACCCAATTCAAGGCCCACTTGGGGTGAGAATCTTTCCTACCTTAAACCGGGTTCCATTGCACACAGTCTTTTATTATCACCCTCTAGTCATCCTGATATGAGTGAAATACTGTCGAAAAGGATGTAAAATCGCAAGTTAACCAACGGAATTGTTAAGGAGTAAGGATACACCTCCAAGTTTTCCACCATTTTCACAAAGGGAGACAACTTTTATGACTTCCTGTCTGTTTTCTTGGAAAATGAAGTCCTAAGGGAGCAAATTCTTTCCTTTAAGAGTTGATCCCCCATCCAGAACGGAGGCAAAAATGAATATGATAGAGTTGCTTCCCCTGAAAGTGTACCCTTTCACCTAAAGGAGCATATCAGATTTTGAGGTCTCCAAGCTGACAAAATAATGATGTGGTAAATGAGACATACACATTCTCAGAGTAGATCTGCCCTGATCATAGGATCACACAAGAGATTTGCATTGAGTGGGATCTAGAGAGTGGGACACATCAATTTCTGTAGAAATGTGCAGTGATCATTCAGGGTTTTATCTGATTTCTTAATACCTTTATTCAGATGTCAAGTAAAAATGAAAGAATGTTATACACAGCATCTTATTTGTTGACAATGATAAGCTTATTTGTCTTGTTTCTGCACCATCAGCACCCCATTACAGTAGAACTTCAATGGCTCGAGCATGCTTGCAACCATGCAAATTAGTTCCAGCCAGGGGTACATGTAGTTCTTGTCATCCAGGGCTAGTTTCTGTATAAAGTGACCTCTAGGGACCCAAGAATGAGTTCTAGTCAGGCAGGGTATACAAGCCATCAGGGTTCAAGCCACTAAAGTTCTACTATACCATTAATAACTGACATTTCTGAAACATGAACCCACATATAGCCTCATCTTAAGGAATAGTGATATGGCTTTAGAAAATGCCTGTTCCTTAATCTGGCTTTCTGTATCAAACAAGAGGGCCATGAGGCCCTGAATCGCTCACCTGAACAATTGGCAAAGTGGCTTTTTCTTATGTTTTGAAATTGTCAAAATATGAGTCTTGGGTCAAAAGTCAAAGAATGACCATGACCTATTGTACTCATAAATCTTCATGTACTCATTAAGGCAACCATATATACCATTTTTAGGCAAAACTTTCCATGAAATCTTATGTTCTAGCATTTTCCCATATTTGACCATACCGCAAAAAAAAGTTAAGGAAAAACCGAGGTCATCATTTGAACAGTCTTGGTAGTACTCTAATACTCCATGCTACTTACCAAGTTTCAAGGCCATTGGTGTATTGGTTCTGGAGAAGAAAAAATATTTAAGGTTTATACCATAAATGGGTATGGTGGCCATGTTGGTCATGTGACCTGGACCGTTTGAACAAATTTTCGTTCAATCAACCCCTGGAGGCTCTATATGAAATGAGATTACAATTGGCCCTTTGCCTTTTGAGAAACTGTTTGAAAATGTCAAAATATGAGAGATCTGGGTCAAAGGTCAAAGAATGACCTTGACCTCTTCTACTCATAATTCTTCATGACCTCATTAAGACGACTGTATATACAAATTTTTAGGCCAAAAACTTCCCATGAAATCTTATGTTCTAGCATTTTCCCTTATTTGACCTTGCTGTAAAAAAGGACAAGGTCAACCAAGGTCATAATTTGAACAATCTTGATAGTACTGGAGTACCCAATGCTACATACCAAGTTTCAAGGCCACTGATCAATTGGTTCTGGAGAAAAAGATTTTGAAAGGTTTTTACCATATATGGTCATGGTGGCCATGTTGGTCATGTAACCCAGACCATTTGAAGAAATTTTCATTTCCTCGACCCCTGAAGGCTCTATATAATATTTGGTTACAATTGCCGCATTGGCTTTTAAGGCGAAGTTTGAAATTGTCAAACTATTCTGAGAATTCAGGGTCAAAATTCAAAGAATGACCTTGACCTCTTGTAGTCATGAATCTTGATGTACACATTAAGATGACTGTATTTACCAATTTTTAGGCCTAAATCTTCAAAACTTTCCATGAAATCTTATGTCCTAGCATTTTCCCATATTTGACCTTGCTGTAAAATGGCCAAGGTCATCCCAAGGTCATCATTTTGAACACTCTTGATAGTACTGGAGTATCCAATGCTACATACCAAGTTTCAAGGCCATCGGTCAATTGGTTCTGGAAAAGAAGATTTTTTTAGGTTTTTACCATATATGGGCATGGCGGCCATGTTGGTCATGTGACCTGAACCGTTTGAACAAATTTTCATTCCCTCATCCCCTGGAGGCTCTATATGAAATTTGGTTACAATAGGCCGAGAGTTTTTTTTGAGAAGATTGTTTGAAATTGTCAAAATATGGGAGCTCAGGGTCAAAGGTCAAAGAATGACCTTGACCTCTTGTACTCACAAATCTTCATTGTACTCATTAAAGATGACTGCATATACCAACTTTTAGACCTTAATCTTCAAAACTTTCCCTGATATCTTAAGTTCTAGCATTTTTCCCATATTTGACCTTGCCGTAAAAAGGTCAAGGTCAACCCAAGGTCATAATTTGAACAATCTTGGTAGTACTCGAGTACCCAATGCTACATACCGAGTTTCAAGGCCATCGGTCAATTGGTTCTGGAGAAGAAGATTTTTCAAGGTTTTTACCATATATGGGCATTGGCGGCCATGTTGGTCATGTGACCTGAACCGTTTGAACAAATTTTCATTCCCTCATCCCCTGGAGGCTCTATATGAAATTTGGTTTCAATTGGCCCAGTGGCTGTTGAGAAGATTGCTTGAAATTGTCAAAATATGAGAGTTCTGGGTCAAAGGTCAAAGAATGACCTTGACCTCTTGTACTCATAAATCTTCATGTACTCATTTAGATGACTGTAGATATCGATTTTTAGCCCAAAATCTTCAACAGTTTTCAAGATATCTTATGTTCTAGCATTTTCCCATATAAAAGCACAAGGAAGCAAATTTGACCTTGCCGTAAAAAAGGTCAAGGTCAACCCAAGGTCATAATTTGAACAATCTTGGTAGTACTCATGTACCCGATGCTACATACCAAGTTTCAAGGCCATCGGCCTATTGGTTCTGGAGAAGAAGATTTTTTTAGGTTTTTACCATATATGGGCGTGGCGGCCATGTTGGTCATGTAACCATGACGGTTTGAACAACTATTCGTTCCCCCTTCCTCTGGAGGCCATATATGAAATTTGGTTACAATTGGCCCAGCGGTTTCAGAGGAGAAGTCGTTTGAAATTGTGGACGGACGGACGGACGACGACGGACGACGGCGGACGACGGAGCCTTACCATCCTATAAGCTCCCCCGGAGCCGCTGGCTCAGGTGAGCTAAAAACAGTAAAATGAATTAAAAATGGTAGCTCTTTGTTCCAGCTTTCTGCACCAGATAGCCATAAAATATCTGCATCCGATAGCCATAAAACAGAGTTTAGTAAAACCAAATTAGAACCATCAAAACTTCACAGATATTATAGTTCTACCAGGAAACTAGTTTATGTGCTACAACACCTGGTGAACTCTGCTAATGGGGTCCGGGGAGGAGGAGAAAGGGGTGCAGAGGGAACAAAACCAAATATTTTCAGCAATACACTGTACAAACCTGTTCTCTTGCTAACAAGACTTCTGCTAGCTGTTTCCCAGCAGCCTCTGATCTTTGTGTACACACATGCCATGGATTGTCTATTACTCCAGCTGCAGATATGAGAGCTGCCGGCCAGGCTATAGCAGCTATCAAACCTAAAAATATATATTTATGGTATGGTCGAGTGTCTGGTTACTTCGAACAGCGGGTAAATTCCGACATACCATTGCAAACAGTGACAAGTAGCCCAAAGGGCAACAATTGCTCACCTGAGACATTGTAAACCTATAGGGATATTTAAGATGCTCAAGGGCAGCTAACTCCACAGTCAGTGGTCCAATCAGGCTGAAAATTAAACTCATCCAAAACATTATGTATGCCCTCATTTAATATATGCAAGTTTAAAAAGTATCCGATCAAGAGCACAATAGACAGAGCTGTCAAGGGCAGCTAACTTCGTAGTGGTTGGCCTGATCTGGCCAAAATTTGAACTTGTTTAAGATATTTTGCATTTCCTCATTACCTGCAAGTTTAAAAAGGATCGAATCAGTAGAAACCAAGAAAAAGTGGCAACACTGATTTTTTGGATGCTCAGGGCAGGTACTTCATAGTCAGTGGTGGGATCTAGCCGAAATGCTAACTAATCCAAGCTTTTATGCATATCCTCATTACCTGCAAGTATGAAGAGGATCCGATGAAAAATGAAAATGTGATGACGTTGTTTTCTCAATTATAAGACTATGGAATTTTTTTCAAACGCTCAAGGGCAGCTAACTCCGTAGTCCGTGCTCGAATCCGGCCCAATTTCGAACTCATCCAAGCTCTTATATATGTCATCATTACCTGCAAGTATGATAAGGATCTAATCAAAAACCTTGATTGCAGAACCCTGAAAGTCAAACTTGCTCGAGATATTGTCATGCCCTACATTTGTGTGAATTTATTTTAAAATCCGTTGAGAAATGTAGGTGCTAGAGCGATGACAAAGTTTTCTAAAAATAGCCACAGTGACCTTGACCTTGGGCACAGCATCCTGAAAGTTTAACTTGCTTGAGATATTGTCATACCCTACATTTGTGTCAAGTTATTTCAAAATCCATGGAGAAATGAAGGTGCTAGGGCAATGACAAAGTTTTTCTAAAAATAGCCACAGTGACCTTGACCTTGGGCGCAGCATCCTGAAAGTCGAACTTGCTCGAGATATTGTCATGCCCTACATTTGTGTGAATTTATTTTAAAATCCATTGAAAAATGTAGGTGCTAGAGCGCTGACAAAGTTTTTCTAAAAATAGCCACAGTGACCTTGACCTTGGGCGCAGCATCCTGGAAGTCAAACTTGTTTGAGATATTGTGATGCCCTACATTTGTGTGAAGTTGATTTAAAATCCGTTGAGAAATGTAGGTGCTAGAGCGATAACCAAGTTTTTCTAAAAATAGCCACAGTGACCTTGACCTTGGGTGCAGCACCCTGAAAGTCAAACTTGCTCAAGATATTGTCATGCCCTACATTTGTGTGAAGTCATTTTAAAATCTGCTCAGAAATGTAGGTGCTAGAGCGCTGACAAAGTTTTTCTAAACATAGCCACAGTGACCTTGACCTTGGGCGCAGCATCCTGAAAGTCAAACTCCCTCGACATATTGTCATGCCCTACATTTGTGTGAAGTTATTTTAAAATCTGCTGAGAAATGTAGGTGCTAGAGCGCTGACAAAGTTTTCTAAAAATAGCCACAGTGACCTTGACCTTGGGCGCAGCATCCTGAAAGTCGAACTTGCTCGAGATATTGTCATGCCCTACATTTGTGTGAAGTTATTTTAAAATCTGCTGAGAAATGTAGGCAATAGAGCGATGACAAAAGTTTTCTAAAAATATGTGATGACGTTGTTTTCTCCATTATAACACAATGGGATTTTTTTCAAACGCTCAAGGGCAGCTAACTCCGTAATCTGTGCTCGAATCCGGTCAAATTTTGAACTCATCCAAGCTCTTATATATGCCATCATTACCTGCATGTATGATAAGGATCTAAGCAAAAACAGTTGAGAAAACGTGATGACGCCATTTTCCCCATTATAACCCTATGGGATTTTTTTCAAACGCTCAAGGGCAGCTAACTCCGTAATCTGTGCTCGAATCCGGCCAAATTTCGAACTCATCCAAGCTCTTGTGTATGTCATCATTACCTGCAAGTATGATAAGGATCTAATCAAAAACAGTCGAGAAAACGTGATGACGCCATTTTCCCCATTATAACCCTATGGGGGCTATCTGTTGCCATGGAAACCAGAGTTCTGAGCTGATCGGCACCAAAACCTAATGCAGCCTTTCCCCCACCCAAATGATGCTTCAGATAAAATCTGATTGCGATGGGCCCACTGGTCTCTGAGATATTTCTGTTTGAAAGTGTTGACGCACCCACCCACCCACCCTCCCACGCAAGCACGGACGGACGACGGCTCGACTCCCATCCTATAAGCTCACCTCTGAGCCTTCGGCTCAGGTGAGCTAAAAATCTAGATGAGCCTTCTCATCAAGATTTTCACTGTTTGCCCACTTACTTTGTTTTAACTCAAAAAAACTGACATACAAAGGAAACAATGTCACTGTCTGAATTTAACTGTGGTCGGAATTTACCTGACTTGACCCTAACTATAAACCTACTCTTAGTTTAAACAAATTTTATTTGGAAATCTTCATATACAACATACATACCGTATCAATCCTATTAAATGCCCGGGGGCATTGCATTATGCGAAAGGGTGGAGTTGTTTAGAGCCTAAATTGTAGTAAATCAGCCACTGCCAAAATAACTCTAATAAGCATCATAAAGGTGATTGGTCACTTCAAAGGAAGCAATTCTACTATTTCTTGCCTCCCTTTTTAGTAGGGGTCAGCTCTTAAAGGAAAGAACTTGCTTCTCTAGGAGCAAATTCTATCCTTGAAGAGTAGACCCAGACCTGTTTACTCTCAGACTTCACCATGTGTAGTCAGGAAGGCAGCTAACTGTATTTTACAGTACTTATGTGTAGTCCAAGCACGTGGTGGTTTTAATTTGACAAATTTGACATAGTGGTTTCTAGCCTAGGTTGTTTCTCTCATTTTAAAATTGGGTCTTTCATAGGTATGAGTAAGGCAGAAATGAGGAAAAGAGCTGGGGATGGCAACTATGACTCATCTTTGGCAAGTGCCAGCGTTCATAATACCACTCTTTTCCATCCTAATAGATAGAAGTGAAATATTTAAACACACCTCGATAATCTCTGTCAGTTAATGAATTTATTTTCGCAGGATAAATTACACATTCTGTAATGATGCTCAATAATAATATTCTCACTTCTTCATTGCAGCCATTAACTCAGTTATGATCAACCTTTTTGGTTGCAAAAACACATGACAATGGAGTGTAGCTGACAAAATCAGTTTGATATCACGATATAAAATCAACAGACCATGGCTAATATTGCCATTGTTGAACTTCTCTTGAAGATTGTTATCTGGCAATTACACATGCAGCATAATTTGATTGTTTGTTCACAGTAAAATGCACTGTTGACCAGTATTTATCTGTGTTTTGTAGATGCTGTAATTAGGGGCAAAAACGTCCAAATATGGTCCAAAATCACAGGAAGAGGGCTGAAAAACTGAATTTGCAATCTTGCATAGTTTCAGATGGTTGAAACGTAGAAAGTATTTCTGAGCCAAAAAGCGTAGAAAATACGCCAAAATCGTAGTTGTAAACAGGTCTGCAGACCCCATCTGAAGAGCTACCTTATCCAGCGAATTAATTCATGCAACATGCAACATAGTAAGACTTCATTTTCAGAAAAGAAGCTGGGGCGTCTGTTTATAATAGAGCAGGGGTGTTTATAAGGATTAATGTAGTATACAGATGTATACATGGTTGTATGGTAAAGGATCTGATAGAAGCCTACACTTTGTAACTGTTATATCCATGACCGTAATACTTCTAAAAATTTGGAAATGCGGCTTTTACTATTTGGCAACATGTCAAAATCTGCTGGCAGAATAGCACTGAAGATCCTGATCAGACTGACAGGGTCTGCTCAGGATAGAATAGGCTATGTTCACATTTTAATGTATAAGACATTTGAATGGATAGGATGAAATAAAAAGCAATCAGTAGAAAATATTTAGATTAAATAGCTTAAATTCTCAATGACTATATGATTCTTTTTTCTCTATAGTGTCAATGGTAGTACATGTTCTTACCTTGTAATTTTATTTTATTTTCTGTTCATTTCCTTATATATATAAAAATGACCAAAATGAGACTGTAAGAGCAAGTAAATCTGACCTTCTCTGCCCTTCAAAGATTGTATACCTCTCCCTTGATTTGCTCTTATCCAATCACATAGTGGTTAACAGAGGCGTCGTGGTCGAGTGGTTAGAGACACTCGGTTATGGTGCAGAAAGTCGCAGGAAGGTTGTGAGATCCTGCCCACTTTTTGCCATCCGATTACTTTAAAAATTTCTCTGTCAACCCAGTAGTAAAGGGGTACCTGCTTTGAATTGGGGAAGGATAAGGCAGCAAAAGGAGAGGGATGGGCTCCGCCTTTCATATGCTGTGCCTAAGACACAGTGGGCCTCTAACCCCTGCCACTACTAGGCTACTAGGCTATGGGAAACCTTTACCTTTATTCACACAGAACATCATGCATTAGAGTATGTCAATCACTCAGCAAGTTGATTCTGATCTCGTTGCTAATGCTACTCAATCAGAATCAACCATATCATAGAGACTCTAGTTATTATAAAATTATAGTTTGTCGTTTTCATATGTGAGCCACTGCAAATGCAATTTTAGTGAAAATCAAACACTTCATATCTTGTGAGTTCTGTCTTCAGAAAGGTTAAAGGGCAAATAGAGTAGATTCTGATGAGGTGGCTCATCATGAGCCACCTCATCTATATCTACATCATTTGCTAGTTCGAATTTTTCATTTTTTAACTTTCTGGTGCTACCATAATCTACCTGACAGAACTGTGTATTTCAAAGCTTCTGTGGTAGCCACACTGATTCCTGTCTGCAGTAAGTAGTCAAAAGCCTCTCCTAACTGGTAGAGATATTTTGACTCCCATCGTAAACTGTATTGTTCTCTTGATTCTGCTAGTGCACTCCAGGGCATGCGGAAATCTGCAATACAGAATAAGATTTTGTCCAATTTCTTTATATTAGGATCCATAGAAAAATTTCAAATTCTTTCCCTCTTGGACAAGATGTTCTGCTAGTCACCCTTAAAGTATAAAAAAAAAAGCACACGACAAAAGGTCATTAACCCCAACTGAGGGCCACAACAACTATTAAACACCACAAACTAGGTGGCCTGAATGTTATTTTTTACCCCCTTTTAACTATTTCTCAGACAATTTATTTGTTTATTTCCTTCAAAAGTATTGTGTTTTTCTTTCCATTAGTCTCACTCCTGTATATAAAGGAAATAAGTTAACATCGTGTGTGCATTTTGCTGTCAATTAGGTGTTAAACTGAAGAACCTACCATCTTACTGTGAAATTTAATAAGGTATACCAAATAATTCAGTGCAATTCTACTCAATAAAATTGACAATAAGCAAGAGAAAAAGAGGACCACTGTCAGAAAGTTAACACTTGATCGGATGGGATTCAATAAGAAAATTGGCCTTCGGAACTAGCATTTCCACATATGCAATTTAAAGATAAACAATGCTTAGTGTGCAAGAAATAGAGGATCTTACATGCGTGCTCATGTATTATTGAATTTATTACACGAGTTTGGTAAAAAGATAAGATGCGAGGCTGTGCCGAGCATCTTATCGGTTTTCCCCAACGAGTTTAATAAATTCAATAATACAGGAGCACGAATGGAAGATTCTATTTATCATATGACACTAGAAATGCATTTTCTTAGCAAAATTTGCACAAAAAGGCCAAGATTTCGCCATAAGAAAACGCGACATTTTAATGGACGTCAACGTATAACGTTACGATGTAATTTGGATATTTAATCCACTAGTGGATTATCGTTTTTATTGCATTGCTTTAATACACTCTCAGATGCGACGTCATATGATAATTTATGATAATGTCAAACCTACCTGGCATTTTATCATTGAGCCAGCCTGTGACAGCTATGGTGATATGTAACTGTTTAGCTGTTCTGTCAGCCTGAAGTCTACTGCCGACCAATGTCAAGGGATCAAACGAGAACTCTTCAATGGCCCCAACTCTTCTCTTCATTTTGTAACCTGTCAAAAGTGAGGGCTTTTTGTCATTACTGCTCTAGATAAAAGAGAAGCATGGTATATTGTTTTATTTCTTGATCAATTCAAATGTTCTAGTGGAACACTGTCTTGTAGCCCAATTATTATGGCAATGTAGTTATATTCTACGAAAACACAAAGTTATCGTAAAACTTGGCCCATGAAATGTTAGCAGAAGGATCTACTGACAGATGGATGGACAGACAAGCACAACACAACAAAACCTAAATAGCCCATTTCATTCTTTGCTGGGGCTATAATAAATATCAGTTATGTAAGCAGTAAATTAAATGCACATATAAAAGAGATAATAAATTAGATGAGTCTACAGTACACAATAATAGTTAGAGGCTCTCATTGATGGTGCAGAATGTCACAGGTTTGAATCCGAGCTCGGCCAGCAAACTCTGTCTGTCAATGCAGCAGTAAATGGGTAGCTTTTTCAAATCAGAGAAGGAAAATGCAATGAAAAAGAGGTATGGGCTCTGCTTTTCATATGCTGTGCCCAAACTACTGCAGGTCCCAAACCCCTAGTGCCCCTACAGCCACTAGATATACAGGGAACCTTTACCTTTTACCTACAGTACAATGATGTCCCTGACTCCAGCTTAGTCAGAAAACCTATCGTCTCCAACAATAAATGACTATTTATAAGAAACATTTACCAGAGTTTAACAGGTATAGGCATGCCTACATACTGAGGTACAAACATCATCACACACCCAAACACTATATGCTCCAAACCATGCTAACAGCAGGAGCACATTAAAGCCAAACATGAATTATGAATCTTACCAGTGAGGCCTGCCCCTGCCACACCAAACAGGGACCCTATGATGGCCACCCCAGCTGCTGACCCCAGGGCTGCAGCCCCAGCCCCTCCTATTATTACACCTGCCCCAGCTGCAACAAGTGGGGCTGCCAGGCCACCAGTTAGACCTAAAATTATGACAAGCATACCCTAAAAATTCTAAAAGTAAAAATTTTAAAAGTTGCGTCAACTAAAATAATTATCCTAAAAATAGAACAGTTTGGTTTGATTGGTGACTAAAATTCTTAGATTGTAATCTCTTGAGCTCTCTTATACTGTAGCATGAAGATATACTGATGACACAAATCAGCACATTTATGCAGTCCAATCAGAACCATGGGCATTCACTTTACAGACTCTTTGGGAAATATAGACTGCTTAACTTTATGTGAACAGATATGACTATGATCAAACTGCATGCATTGCTGGCTGTCTTTGTATATTGAAGAAGATACCACTTCTACCTTGAGAATGGGAAATATAGACTGCTTAACTTTATGTGAACAGATATGACTATGATCAAACTGCATGCATTGCTGGCTGTCTTTGTATATTGAAGAAGATACCACTTCTACCTTGAGAAATGGGTACACTTCCAAGGAGGAGGAACTCTTCTATTTTTTTACTGCTTCCCTTCTCAACAGGGTCCATTCTTAAAGCAAAAATTTGCTTTCCAAGGATCAAGACTAGACCCCATTTTGCAGAAACTTCATCATCAGGAAAGCGAACAGGAAGTCACGAAAGTTGTTTCCTTTCTGAAAACATTGAAATTTATACATGCACCTTACAGATCTATTTCAAGGTAGAAATGATATAAGTTTCCTTGTTTTTACTAAGTATAAAAATGGTCATTTCTATCCCTTGATTAAGCCCAGCCTAGTCACTTTTATTTAGAATGTATAACATTCAGTCAAGTCAATTCAATTTTATTTCTGTATTTTTTTTTTTCAAAAATCAACAGTCATTTAAACAGATGTAGATATCCTACATTAAAAGATACAAGAAAGAATCTTACTAACCAATCAATGCTCCACCTCCTACAGTAGCTAGACCAATCAGAGCATAGCGTTTAATTTTCCTCGTCTTTGCTTTCTTGGCTTTTTCAATAGCTTCCTCTCTGCAGATATTACCAAGATGCACATGTATGATAGATACCATAAGTACTGGCATATAAAACTTACTGTCTGAACAAGCAGTGTTGATCTAGATCAGACTGCTCCAGAGAAGCAGTCTGATCAGGGTTCACACAGTTTGCTTATCCTCTAGAAAGACACAGTAAAATAAACTGGATCGAATTTTAGGAGAACTATAAGGCTCCATGTGTCCCAACAGCTAGGGTAATTATGGCAGGTTATTAGGTTATTTAAATATAACTTTTACCCTGACGCAGTTCAAACTTAGCCATGTCAAACATATTTTAAGTTTGACATACCTAATACAGTTAAACACATCTTAAGTATATATGTGCCTTTTACAAATCACTGTTTTATCATGCATGAGGCTAGTTCCTAACATCATCCACAAACAAATGATACCAGGAAACATTTGCTTGATGTTTGACATTGCAGCATCTATTTTGCAGAAGAACAGTCTGGCAAAGCAATGCATAGACACTTGCTACAGGCAACATTGTCAACCGGGCTATTCCCATACTAGGAGAATGGTTGGGTCAATCTGAAGAGAATATTTATTTTTCCTGAGATTTAAGTTGTTAGTATCAAAATAGTTTTGATCTTACTGTGATTTGTTGATAAATAAATCACTATTGCTTGGTCGGTTGTAAGTAGATATATTTCTCCCACTCTGTACTCATGTTGAATTGATCTACTTTCCAATGACCTCCAAAAGTGACTTGTTGCTCAATAAATAAGTTACAGCTGACCTCTGTCTTAAACAAGTGATGTCACACAAAACATGATACAGTGTAATGTGTTTATATATACAACAGAACTCAGAAATGAAAAGGATTATTGATAGTTTACTTATCTTTCATGTTATAATACATAATACAGGCATGTAACAACAATTGGAGATTGTTTAAAATAATACTGGCTCAGTAAATTACTATGGGTATTTTGTTTTTTAATTAAAAATAACAGGCAGAGAAGGGTGGTAGGGGATGGCAATTTGGAAGGAAAGGTCTCCCTAAACTGAGTGATATTTTCTCCCACCTTTGCAAATATAAGATAGGCCCTCAGCTCATATAAGAAACTTCTATCTTACACCAACATCTTTTTTATATTAGCAACCAGACTTTTTCAATTTTCGAAAAATATCTTAATTTTAAATGAACAAAATGGACATGCAAGCATCTCGGACAACGTTTGATAACGAATAATAGGTTTGTGACATCACTAAAGTTTAATGACGTCACTTATACCGGTTATGAAACGTCGCCAGCAAACTTGAAGGGTGTGACGCGTCAAGTTGTATTTTGTTTTGCCCTCTGGAAGATAAAATAGTCAACATATCATGTTTTCCATCTATTTTTAAGGCGCAAACTGTGTTTACACCCTTAAATACACTGGGCTGCTCAAAATTTACTTCAGATCAATGGCTAAATAGTTAAAATTTTCCTGTTTTGAAGCCTTATCCAACTTGAGGTTTAAAATCCGCTAAAAGTGGGAGAAAAACAATCCATCATGAGCCAGTCCATGTAGGATAGGTAAATCTCACCCTCGGGGTCAGAATTTCAACCAGGGACTTAGCAAGCCTCGTCCCTGGTTGAAATTCCGACCCCTCCAGTGAGATTTCCCTACCCTACATGGACACTCATGATGGATTGTTATACTCCCTTTTTTAGCATCAAAGGTGACTTTTTTTCAATCTAAAGAACACATTACAGGCAAGTCCAATTGGACTTTGGAACAAACTTCTCCCTGAAGTCCTGAAATATTGCAAAAACTCCTCCCAGTCTCAAACTGAACCCTGAACAGGTCATCACTGACTTGGTATTAGTTTTATAAACTACTACAGACAGAATTGCATACAATATTAACTGAGTTTCAAGAATTGAGTGGATGGATGGATCACATGTAATTTTGTGATTTTACATCCTTTTTAAAAGTTTTTCAAATCATATCAAGATGATGAGTGGTTGATAAAGGAAGGCTTTGTGCAATTAAAACCTGTTTACAATAGGGAAGATTTCCACCTCCAGTGCTTCTCAAACCCAGAACCACTATATCAGAAGGCCAGTGCTTAATCTACTGAGCTAACGGGGTTCCTAGTTTTTCAGATCACATGATGGTAAATGTACATGTATACAACATAATAATTCACTGTAAAACATAAAATTATGAACAATAATACAATAACTAGCTGATGTACAAATGTTCTCTTGATTCAAATACATTTTGTACATGCACTGCCCTCAGTGGGTATGAACAAAAGCTCTAAAATATTTTTTTCTTTTACTAAATAACAGCACAACAGAAATACAACATCCAACAGACAAACCTTTCCTTTTCAGCAGGACTAGTAAAAAGTGGTATATATCATTATTATAATGCATAATGAGCCGGGACACAATAAAACGAACAAAGTGATATGCACACCAAGTAAAGACTCAGATCAGACTGGGCATCCACCCAGCCCGATCAGAGTCTTTATTGTCGCCATGAGAGGAGCCTAGACCATTAGCTAGTAACTACCCTTTTAGTGCACTGCGAAAACTGATCAGACTGGGCAAATGCCCAGCAGCAGATGCCCAGGCTGATCTGAGTATTTGCTGGTCCCACAATGCCACTTTGTTTGTTTAGTCATGTTGCAGCTCAATAACTCTACAACGACTGTCCATTAACCATATTTGTTTCATTTTATTTCATGGTGCTGCATGAAACATAGTTACAATCACAACTCATAATTACTGCAGCATCAAAATTTGTAAGTTTCAATGTAAAATGGTAAAGAAGGACAACTAAATTAGGTACTCTCATATTTTAAGAAATATATCTAGCAATGAAAGTTTGCTGAATATTGACAGAAGTTTACTTTGGCACTTTTTATGATTGCTGCTAATGGCAAAATGAGACACCTTATCTGGATCTACATTGTTTGCTGTTCTGTTCCTGATTGTTTTTTTTTTGTTTTTTTTTTAAGTTATATCAATGCTTTTACATCATTTTTACACAGGAAAACAATTTTTCTGACCTCCATGAAAAGTAAACTCTTCAGAGATTGGATCAATTCTTAAAAGAAGTGAAAGTTAACTCAAACTGAGAAGGGACAGAAGAAAATGTCTTTCCCTGAAAGTGTATCTCTCTACTTTAAATACCAAACTTACGTCAATTTCAGACAGATTGAATGAAGAGGGTTGCATATGGTTTTTTAAGGTGTATGAATACATCTCCAAGGAAGACCACACCACTGGAGAAGTATTTGTCCCCCTTCTCACAAGCAGCTATTCTGAAAGGCAAGAGTTTGCTCACAAGTCCTTTACTTTCAAAGTTGCCTTTATTGGAATTGAAATTCATCTCATCTACAGTCAACCCTCTTTACAACAGCACTCATTACAACAGCAAATTTTTTAACGTCATTTTGGTATGCACAGAATAGTTTTGTTGTTCAAAATGTGTATTCTTTATCAATAGCAAATTCAGTATACTGTCAAAATGTTTTGAAACAAATGTGGTAAATATGAAGAGGCTCCACTGTACCAGAAAAGCAAATACCATTCTTTCGAAGTTGTGCCCCTTGTAAAAATGGTGACCCAATCAAGAAGGTGTGCCTATATACCTTAAGGTGTACAGATACTCTTCCATATTTTCCAACCATCTTTACAAAGGGAAACAACTTCTGTGACTTCCATTTTGCTTCCCTGGACCAGTGAACCCATTTCAAAAGGGGTCTACTCTTAAAGGAAAGAATTTGCTCCTAGAGGAGTTGGCAGAGTTGTTACCCTTGAAAGTGTACCTATTCTCCTTAGTAGACTTACTCGGACATAACATAGGTGTTGTATTCTAAAGATATAGCCAGATCACTCTCTATTTCTTCAACTTGTTCCCATGTGACCCTGAGTTGCCAGGCGATGTGTTTGATCAGCATGCGTACCCGGGCATCATAATGACCTGCAATAAAACCCGGAGATTTATGAATAATTATGTTCTTGGTGTATTTACTGAAAAGCCCTATAGCAAACCATCAGAACATCATGTGGTTTACATTCCAATAATGACATTAAGCCACACAATATCACATGACTTAAAATGACATCAAAATAAATCATGGTTCACTATGGTCTGATTGGACGTCTGCAACGTCATGATGTCACTGACACCATTTCACTATTAGCAGAAATACTGCAAGTAAATGTTTTACTGCTTCAATTTTAGAACTTATATGATATTTTCATGAAGATTTTGATTGAAAGGAGGGGGTGGTTGGGTGATGCGGTGGTGCTGAGTATAGTTTCCAGTGCCGGGGCGTCCTACTGATTTGGATAATAGGAGGGCAAGGGCCTACTGTGCTTGCAGTTGGTGGGGGTTGTTTGGACATTTTTTCTCTTGACTATCACTTCTCTCTTCTTTCTCCCCCTCTGGGAGACGGCCCGATATAGGCTGTTAAACCCCAAACAACCAACCAACCAATGAATGAATGTAAACATAAGCAATGAACTTAATTTTTCTGATGTTTATTGAAGTGTAAACTACATTGTGTCACTAGCACCCCTTCGAGGTTTCATCCACTTTGCATGGGACCCAATGTTACAAGTTAACACTTCACCTCAGAAAAATTAAATTCATTCCATAAATATCACAAAACTTAGCACTGCACAAGAGCTCCAAGATGAGCCTTGCTGAAATGTCAATTCCTAAACATCTTAATGCACTGTTTATGACATGGATTAATCTGTTTTAAAATGTTTCCCCCTATAGAGTTGTGGCAGAGTGCTACATCTTGCTGCCTATAATTCCAACCATGCTGTTCTAAAAACCTCAACCTGCTACACTTCTTTTGCCTTAGATCATTTCAGGACATTTTTAGTAAAAATTCAAATATTAACCTCTGTAACTGCTTTTTTGACACCAAATTACCCCGATTCAGTGTAAGGAGTTTTCTGTTGGAAGGTTGACAAAAACTTTATTAACTTCTATCTGCAAACATAGGTGGTCTTTTCACATGTTTCTTTTTTTCTTCTTTTTTGTTTTGCCATCGCCCTGCCCTGCTTTCAGGCGAGACAATTTAAAGCAATCATCTTTCAGTTAGACCCTTTACACCTACCATTACTAATTGCTACTGAAATAAGGCTGCCAATAATGGGCTCCCGAGATGTTTTAAGGCACTCATCCTTCACCAGGGAGTCAACGAAGGCACTGGAATCATTAATGACCTCTCCCTCCACAACCATCATCATAGAATCAGTTACCTGTCAGATAAAACACAAAATCACTGAGGTGAATGAGTACACTTTCAGGGGAAGCATCTCTCCCATTTTTCACTGATTTTTGTCTTCCTTCTAAATTGGCATCAACTTTTGGAGCAAATTCTTTTAATAAAGAGTAGACCCCATTTTGGGAGAGCTACATCATCCACGGAAGCAAACAGAAAGGCACAAAAGTAGAAATACCCCAAAGGACTGAGAGACTGGAAATGGAATTTTACATCTGAAAAATCAATCATAATCCGTAAAGTTAAGAGCAGATAATGCACCAGTCATTTGTAACCACTGCTCCCCCACCTACGGGGAATAGCGGGGCTAATGACTTTTCATTTTTTAGTGCCCTGGTACAAGCCCCATCCTCTGGGGACACACTGATGGTTATAGCCCTGCTCTGTATAACAAAAAAATCCACTGAGCTAAAGATCCAAAATGTTAGAACCCAGGCACTTCTCCGGCATTGTGTGGACAACAAGAGCTGTCGCCTGACAGCATAGCTCGCCTGAATAGGTGCTTGCCCATCACACACTCGCTATGGTGGTGTGGACTGCTATGTATAAAACTTCAGGCAAGCATGTCCATAATGACGACACATTTATAAACAAAAGCTATCTCAGAAATGTCTTAAAATAAAAAAAAATTCACATGAAATTTCAAAGTCCATGAGCTTGAGGTCAAAGAACTAAGGGGTAGGGGGGGAGGAGGGCAGGGCTAGGATGTATCAAAGCCTTTAACCGTTATCTAACATCAGTCCAAGTATAAGTATCAACTGAGTCCATTGTGGCACTGTGAAATTATGTCTTCATTAATATAAAACTAATCAAAATCTTTAAGACAAAACTCAAAGTCCATGACCTTGACATCAAGGTCATCCAGTTGGGTAAGTATATGGTGTTTTGTAAAAACTCAAAAAAGTGTCTAACATCAGTTCAAGTGTAAACTAAATCTCTGCCAAGCATTATGAATCAGTACGCAATTAGAAACTTTAATAAAGACCAAATTTCCTAAGTCCCTGACCTTGACATCAAGGTCACCAAGCAGGGCTGGGGTAGTACTCTGTAAAACTTTGGACTAATATCTAACTACAGTGCAAATATAAAAAGAATTCATCTATGGGTTCAAAAGATATATCTCATTAAAAAACTTTAACCAAAACATCCAATTAATAAAAAGACAATTTTCTAAGTCCATGACCTTGACATCAAGGTCACTGAGGGGGGTTGGGGTGGTACCTTGGAAAACTTCAGACCAATATCTAACTACAGTGCAAGTATCAAAGGAATCCATCCATGGGTTAAGGAGATACTGTGCTTTAGAAAACTTTAACCAAAACATCCAGTCCCAAAAAACTCCCAATTAATTAAGTCCATGACCTTGACATCAAGGTCAAGGAGTGGGGTGGGGGTGGTACCATGTTAAACTTTGGACCAATATCTAACTACAGTGCAAGTATCAAAAGAATCCATCCATGGGTTAGGGAGGTATAGGTCTTTAAAAAACTTTAACCAAAACATCCAATCCGGACGCCGACGCTGACGCGGACGCTGACGCGGACGCTGACGCGGACGCGGATGCGGACGCCGACGCCGTGGTGACAACAATAGCTCTTCCTGAACTTTCGTTCAGGCGAGCTAATAAAAAAGTTATTGCCCTGCACCTTAGCCCCGCTATCCCCCACCCTACCCCCTAGGTGGGGGGCAGTGGTTACAAATGACTAGTGCATAACTCACAAAGTAGCAAAGCCAGAATTTTCATTTTTGTAGGTCACACATTGTTTGAGTAAGGCATATATATCTGTTAGGTTTCATGAACTTCTACCCAACGGTATAAGAGTAAAAGGACCAACAGGCAAATTTAAGTGGGAGAGATAACTCAAGAATCAGCCATGCAAGAGTTATCTTTTTTCATGTTTTTCATGACTTTATCCTAAAGAGTTTAGTACAGTTTTCTGCAGTAACAAATTAGCTATATTTGTACTTTGTGTAATGAAATACATGCTCATTGCTAAATATGCGTTTTGCAGAGTATCAGTCAAACTGGTCCTGTTTTTCTGGAGGAGGCCATTTGAAATTTTTTTACCAAATTTGGGCATGCTGGCCATGGATGATGAATTTCGAAAGGCAACTGCTTTAGCCGTATTTGGTGCCATACCGCCAGTGCCATCATGTTCACAAGGTATTTTGTGAACGACAGATGGACTAGGTTATTGATCACAATAGCTCACCATGGGCTCTTTGTGCTTTGGTGAGCTGAAATCATACGGTAATGAGATTCAAATATAAGGTTTCTACAGCAAGCTGTTTTAGTGTCAATTACAGCACCTGGAGACTAACCTGTTTAGGCTGTTTTAGTTCTTGTAAGATCTTCTCCAACGTTTTCTTCCTGAACTCTCTGAAACAGTATCAGTTTTACCTTAAATGAGAGACATAGCTGCAACATGACAAAACCAACAAACTGGCATGTGCGCCACAACCTGGGCATCCACTCAGTCTGATCAGAGTCTTTACTATGTGCTCAAGGGTAGCTAAGGATCTAAGCTACCTCTATGCCAACAGCAAAGACTCTGATCAGCCTGAGCAAATGCCCAGGCTGATCTGAGACTCTGTGTGGTGCACATGGCACTTTGCTGGCTTTCTCCTGTTGCGGCTCACATTAAGCTGAATTGGTACACCTCCATGTTTTCCCACCTTTTCTACCAACTTTTGTGACCCTCTATTTGCTTCACTGGATGACAAAGCACTTCCAAAATGGCGTCTACTCTTGTAAGAAAGAATTTGCTCCTCAGGATCAAATTCTTTCTTTGAAGAGCTGACCCCTATTGAGTAGGGAAGCAAAAATGAAAATGGCATGATTATTTGGCTATTATGTTTCTGTCTTTTGGGTCATTGCTAACTGAAATTTGTCACATATTGGTATGTTTACAAGAAAAAGTCAATTGTGTTTTGCCTTTATTGGGTATTAACTCAAATACACAGCTTCTCTGGAGCTCTGCTATCTGGTGTGTAAATGGAAAAAAATTCTCACACCCTCATTTGAACAAAGAGGTCCCAACACAGTTTCATGAGGCAGCTGTACTGAGGAGTCACAACATATGAAAAACTATCCTACAAATATCATCAAAATAAACAGTCCCTCTTATCAAGAACTCTGACAATTGTAGTTCAAGGCCAACTTGTTCAAAGCATTGTTATTTAACAAAGTCAGTAGTCAAGGATTAGTTTAGTCTTGTAGTATTCATAAAATCAAATGTGCTTACAGTTAGTTTTTTGCCAAAAATTTGAGCTTTTGCAAATGCAAAGCTTCTCACATTTTTTCACCCCAAAAAATGGCAGTGTCTTTTGCATACAATACATCTGAACATGTAATGTCATGTTCAATAACAAAGTCAGGACTGTGGAAATAGCAAATTTTCTACTTGTCCATGGACAAGTAAATAGACAAAATTAACTTGTCCAAACAAACATTTACTTGTCAAGAAAAAAGGTAAACCATGAAATAAGGAAAGAATAACAGATAATGAATAGAGGAAGAGTTGAACTTGATGACAGTTTTTTGGCCAAGTGTCACAAAGTTTCGAATTAAAACGTATGTTGTGGGCACCAGTTAGAATTGCCTCAAAGAGGCAATTCTAACAGGAACCCACAACATATATTTTCACGAGAAAATATGAAAAATATCTCAGAATTATCCTGCAATACTTCCACTGATGACACTTTGAATACTTGTCCCAGGGCAAGTAGACTGAAATTTTTCACTTGTCCAGAGTGAAACAGGACAAGTAGGACAAGTCTGGCATAGATTTCCACAGCCCTGACAAAGTCATTAGTTTTCAATAACTGGGCCCCAGGGGCGGATGCAGAAATATTGAAAAGGGGGTTCAATTTAGCTGAGGGGGTTCAATTTGTGCAGTATGACCAATTTTTCCTGAAATTCCCCATGAATATGAAATAATTAAGGCTGTGAAGGGGGTTCATTTGAACCCCCTCTGGATCCGCCACTGCGGCCCTGGTTCCCCTACTTACCTGTGGCAGTCATCTTCAAACAACTGAATCAAGGAAACTGCAACAAGGCCAGAAAGTGAGTAGAGTCCAACATCAGACAGATTGGAGAGGAAAGAATCTGAAGAGGAAAAAATGTATTCATGATCTTATGCTTTTTCACACTTTTGTTAGCAATATTTATACGGCATAACAACACTAATTAGCTGTTTCTTGCCACTGGTAGATGCTGAAGGTCACCAATGAGAAAACATTTAAGACTGTTTGATGACAGTATTTCAATGCCCTGAAAGGCATATTATGTGTTTTAGGCATCTGCTTTGGGTCTACATTGCTTATCGCAGAATCAATAAAAGATGAGGCTTGTTAATAAAAGTAATTGTTTGTTTGTACAGATTATAACAAAATGACAGTTGTTTGCACTCTTCAGAAGTCATTGTCAGCGAGCAATTAGAGGGCGATCAAGTAAGACACCTTGGCGGTGTCTTTTCCCAGTTTATCTACATCAATCAAGATAATGCACCAGTCATTTGAAACCACGGCTCCCCTGGGGCCAGGGAATAGTGGGGATATTGACTTTTTACTCTGCAAAGCCCTGGTATATGCCCTGCACTGAGGGGACATTTTTGTCAAATCCCTGGTAAAGGACTCTGCCCCCCAGGGGATCATATAAGTATAAAAATCAATATTCTGACAATGTGTCACGGTTAATTTTGTTAAAAACACTCCACTATTTTTCCCGCTGTTTTGGCGGTAATCAAAAGCCTGCCATATCCACAGAACTGCCGGGACACCTCTTAGGTAAAAACACTGTACTTAAGCCCTGCTATGCTCCCGCTATCCTCGGCCCCATGGGGGCTCTGGTTGCAAATGACTGGTGCGTAAGCAAATGACTGACTGAGAGTTATAATTTCCCCTGGCAAGAATACTGAAGACAGAGAGCGATTTAATGAAACTTTAACACGGAGTAATTTTATTGCGGGATTTATTATGTATCAAATGGGTAAAACTACTTAATACATAGTATTGAAAACTTACTGCCGTACCCGTAGCCAATCCTCCTAGGTCTGTCTCCAGGTGTCACCATGCGGTTCCAGTGTTCCTTTTCACCTTTTTTGGGAATGGGGGTGGGGCCCTTAGCAATGGGAAAATTTACGCGTGGAAATGCAAAATTGGGAAAAATCATATCCAATGACTAAACTAAAACACATCTGGATATGTATACCTCAATAATTATTGATGTTCTCCCATGTAAAATAATAGGCAAAAGCTGGCCAAAATAAGTGCATTTTTCTAAAAAAAAATCTATCTTAAAACATATTTTTCTAAAAAATGAAGAATTAGTTATACTACAGTACACGCAACGTGAAGACTTGATCTGACACGCTCTCGCGAGAAATTTTAATCTTTTCAACGAAAGTTTAGTGGGGTTTTTGCGTGTGAAATGCGTGGGAGATGCGAGACACTCGCGAGATGCGTGACGTTAAACTCGCGAGAAAACAATTTCTTTTCACACGAGACACGCAACTTTCGAGAGAAAGGATTAACTCCATGTATGCTCAGGTGAGTCATCGGCGCCAAACTTAATCACGCGTGACGCGTGTTTACGAGTGGAAAGGATTAACGATTCCTGTCAATTTCACAGGTCATTATATGTTGTACAGGTAATTCATTTATATTTTTACATTTTAAAAAAAAGTTGTGTGATTCCGGTTTCCAACCGACTGATCTTTTTTGGCGCCGACTCAAAAACTTTTTGCGGCAAAAATTACAATCGGCAATTTCCGCCATTCCGGAAATAACCGAAAGTGCCGAACAAATGAAATAGCGTAAACCGTTCACGCTATGACGTGTAAAGCATACCAGTTTGTCGCACTGTATTTAAAACTGCGCAGGCTGATCCTAATATTTACTATCAGCGTATGGAATAAGATTCCTTTCTTCATTTTGTGCTCTGAGCGGCGTCCTTTGATGTCAAGGCACGAGACTGACCTATAAACGTGCTGTGTTTACTCATTTCAACAAATGCTACCGTCTTCACATTTTATTATGGCGAAGGCCCTGAATGCGTTCAGTCACCTCTAAATGTGAATATAGATTTTATGTTTATTTGTCCGAATACTTTGAGAATTTTTCCGCGCAGCAGAATCAGTTTGGTTTTTCATATAGATAATGTGAGTTTGCCACGCGGAGATCGGAATAAAAAACAAACTTCTCACCTCTTATTTTTCCTTCATTTGATGCATTTTTAAAATCCAAACACTTTGACTATTGATCCACGACGCAAAATCATATTTTCCATATTTCATGAATGAACTGATTAATAGGATGCAGCTGTGACGTATTTTTTTTTTTTAGCCGTCAAACCAACAGGTTTACAAATTTGCATATTTCAGAGAGTGGATAAGTGGACGTCAATCACCGCTGAGACAGCCCATTTGCTAATCAAGTCATTGTTGTCGCGTGCGCTTTTAATGGAAACTTGACAGCTCTTACATCAGAAAGTTTATATTGGTCAATAAGTGAACCTTTCGGCACGTGCCACTAGCGGCTATATCTTTGAGTTCAAAAGCTGATCGAAACGCTTTGATCTTTGTGACTGTTTTGACATGGATTGGGCTATTATCGGCTGAGCGAAATTTTTTGTCTGTGTCATCATTCTAGAATTTGAAAGAACTCCGTTTGCTACTAACTAACCTATTAACAACATTCTTTCAAACATAGGCCTCTGTAATTAACTCGCCGCGTAACTGCAACAAAATTACGCTGATCATGATTGTTTATCAACCCATCCTTAATTCGTAAATGTAAATACCGTACGGTCAAACAATACTTGCGTTGAGGATGCGATCAATTAGGTTTTTCACGCACGCTTACAATGTAGTAATTGAACCGTTATCAGCGCCGAAAAAAAATGCATTGCGAATCATGTGCCTTGTCTGTGAAGGTATATGTACTTGTATAGAAACTTGCATTTACTGTACATGTACCTACCTGGACAAAATTCCACGCGTGATGCGAGAAAGTTTCTCGCATGCACCACTCTATGAATTTCACGCGAGATGCGAGGAATTTTCTTGCGTGGAACGTGGCGATTTTCAAACACGCGAGGAAGTTTAGTGTGAAATGCGTGAGAGTTGCGAGAGAATCTCGTGGATTTTAATCCCTTCCTCGCGATTTTAAGTGTCACGCGAGAGCGTGTCAGATCAAGTCTTCACGTTGCGTGTACTGTATATAAAATCAAGAAATGCTATTCATTCTGCAAAAAAATAAATCATTCAGCAAAATGACAGCAGATGCATTATACAAATGTTACCAGTATCATTTTGTTGTTGATGTTTTTCAAAAGTCAGTTCTTGTTATCCACTGCGCTAGTGTAAAAATCGGTCTGTATTTGGTGCAAAAGAGAGAAACCAGACCAAAACAGTGAGTGCTTTATTGACTTGAAGTCTTGAAAATCAATGTTAACACGAATCTAACATCATGCGGGCATACTTTTTCACATCAGGAATGGTGAAACTTGCAATGTCATATATTTTCGTGGCTGTCATAAAAACAGACTTTTTTGCTTCAGAATCTTATTCTAATTGGAATTTTTTCCAGCCAATTGGGAAAAAAGGAGCTGTTTTGCCCTTGGGAATGGGGCCGAATTTCGGCCCCAGAATTCGGCCCCAGAATGGCCTGAAAAGGAACACTGGGTTACCTGGAGATCCAGAATCTCGGGGTAGGGTTCTGCATCTGGAGACCCAGGGTCTGGGGTATGGTTCTGTATCTGGAGACCCTGGGTCTTAGGATACAGTACCGTACCTGCAAACACTTCCTAAAAGAAAACACATTTCAAATAAATACATCCTGAAGGTCATAACAACAGACAAAGATTTGCCCACTATACAGATCTGACTACAAGACACATGTATGCTCCCAACCAGTGATTATTGTACGTCATTGTCATCACTTTTTAACACAGCTGATTCATGATGTGTCGAAATGAAAACCTGTCGAAATATAGTACCAGGCCTATAAACAATCACTCAAAAACCCACATTCCTGATTGCCCCAGCAGATTTTCGCGTGTAGCTACGTCGTCTTCCGTATTCTTTACCTGTTGTAAGAGGAGCAGTATGATCTAATGACCCGCTTGGTCTAGAAGAGATTGAATCTGTCAAATCCTCCTCATCCTGATTTGGGTCCATTTCACTTTTACTTCCGTATAAATTCGGCTACTTCCGTCAGATAGGCGACAAGTTCAGAAAGGAAATTATTTCGTGAACGATAGTGCCAATTACTAAAACCCGGTACGGCCGGAACAGCGGAACATTTATTTTTTTTATTATATAAAAATAATTCATATGTCATAAAATGGGATAAAAACCGTAGGAAAATACTATAGAATAGTAAATTCATTTCAAATTTTATGTTAAATATTTACGGGGACCCCTGGAGGCTGATACTTTTAGCAGAGAACAAAGGCCATAGTTGTTAGTGTGAGTTGGGGTGGGGTGTGTGGGTAGGGGCGCGGGGGGATATGAGGACCGGACGAGGAAATACGTACATGTAGGCCTACATATATCAAGTAGGTAAACGGAGTCAGTGTTGCTAGTTCAATGAATATATGGAGGTAGGACCTGGAAGAAGTCTGCGCGTGTCTATTGTATCGAAATATCTAAATAAAAAATCAGCTGGAAGAAGGAAAAGATATGTGTTAGTTCTGGTCCGATCCGGTAATTAGGCCTGTTCCGGTCCGTTCCGGTAAATTTGCGCACCGTTACACACCCTATCACCAACACCTTACATTGCCCTTCTCGCCTTACCCCATTTCTACAATGCAGAACGTAATTGGCCCTATTTATAATTATTTCTCGTTTGGATTAACTCTTTTTGTCTATCCTGTTATACTTTTCTCTCTCTCTCTTTCTTTCACTGTGAAACAGTCTGACATTGGCTGAAACGTTGCCTTATACCTTCCAGGGGATAGTTGACTGGATAAATATGTGGTGTCCCTCCGATATTGACTATAAACTGACAATTGCTTGCTGTGCTTGCAGTAAGTGCGGGACGTCTCTTTTGTCCTTTTTTTTGTCTTTGTTCTTTGGACATTAGTGCCGTGAACATTGCCCAACCGATAAGATAGTCTAGAGCCTGCTGCGCCAGCCGCAGGTGCGGCATTCCTTTTTTTTTTTTTTTTTTGTTGTTGTTGTTTTTATTCCCATACATTCTTAAACGTCACTTCCCTTCTCTTTGGTAGGGACGAATGTGCCGTCTCTGGGGACCATTTAATCCAATACAACCAACAACCCACCAAACATTACTTCAGTTGTAATGCAGTTTCATGGTTTCACAAGCTGTAGCACAGTATGACTTGAGTGACTTGACTCTTGTACTACATATCCATGTTTTATACTTTGATCGTTGTGGCGTTGTGTTTATTTCTGTATGTGCAAGACATCTGCATAACATTTAGGCGTTGTCAGCCATTTTAGTTTTATAATTTGACCTGCATGGTTCTCGTTAAGGGCATTATTTTTTCTTTTTTGCTTTTAGAAGCTTATCTTTTTTTCCTCGAAAAGTAAATATTTTTGCTTATTGTTTCTATTTTTTTTTTGTTTGATGAAGCCGAAATGCGAAAGCGCTTAGGTAACACGTTGACAAATGCACTGTTGATAATTATCTCTCCATGTATATAGTCTATCCGATAAGCTAACAAGGTTGTTGGGACACCAAAGGTGACTTTACAACAAATCCTTTCCACCTAATCATGTCTTCAGCTGTCTTAGTTGTGCTAGCAGAGTCCATCCCTGTTCACTCGTTAATATTCAGAAGACCTTGAGATGTGGCCAGACCAGAGATGTGGTCAGACTACCTCATTTTCCGTTTCTTGACCAATGTCAGGAGTTTGTCGTATTCTTCAATGGCAGCAAGAATCTTTCTTCGAACACCCTCATGAGTGACTTGGTCCTTGTACGAGATGTTCAGTAACCTTCGGTAGCATCTCATTTCAAAGGCATGCGTTCTTTTCTCTAAACCTGCTGTCAAGATCCATGACTCACAGGCATTTAGAAATATAGATATGTTAAGGGACCGCATCAGTTTCACCATTGTTGCTATCTCTTGAGCCATATTGGCTTCAGCCGAAAATATATTCTACAATGGATAGGCATACATCTGTGTTTTCTAAGAAGGCAGCAATTTGACCTTAGGGCTTAGGCCTTAGTGCTTTCATAGGCCATCCTAGGTCATATCAACACGAGTTACATCTGTTTTCGAATCTTTTTCTGATGACTTACTTTTCTAATAAAACATCAGAAGTCTGCATACAATATGTTGTTGCTTTTGATCTCAACAAGTACATGTGACATTAGGATAAATTCTGTTATAAATTTCGTTTGAACTTAGTATCAATGCAACTAATGCAGTCCGATTGCGCCTTGGAAGGGGCAGAGTTTCATTCACACGGCCTGTGCGGTGGTGTGGAGCTTGATGTTTAGTAATTGAGCTGCCACTTGCGAAGCACTACCATCCAGTTCAGTCATTGACATTCTTATTTTGCAAACTCTCCTCTTGCCAAGCATAGCATGTACTGTAATGAGCTAATATGTAGACTGTGATATTATTATAATTTAATGCAATAATTTTACCATATTCTTAAACAATTTATTTTTTTATGCTCAGGGAACTTAGTAATTTAATTGTGAATTTGTCTATTCTATTCTATCCCATAACCTTACTAGGCCGTTGGGGCACCACAGATGACTTCGAAACAATCCCTTTCCACCTTGTTCTGTTTTCAGCTGCCCTAGTTGAGCTGGCAAAATCCATCCCTGTCCACTCTTTAATAATGTCTTCCCATCTCTTCTTCTGTCTACCTCTTCTTCTTTTTCCTTTCACTGAGCCCCGTAGAATCGTCTTTGCTAAACCAGAAGACATTGAGACGTGGCCAAACAACCTTAGTTTCCGTTTCTTGACTAGCGTCAGGATCTCATCATATTCTCCAATGGCTGCTTGGATCTTTCTGTGAACCTCCTCATTGGTTATATGGTCTTTCTACGAAACGTTCAGTAACCTTCGGTAGCATCTCATCTAAAAGTCTGCGTTCTTTTCTCTAACTCTGCTGTCAAGGTCCACGATTCACAGGCATACAGAAATATGGAAATGACAAGGGAGCGCATATGTTTCACCTTTGATCAAAGAGATATGTTGTTATTGCAGTAGCAGGAGAAAAATCTGTATAGAAAATTTTTTCGAGCGCCATGACGGGAGATCGATCTCACGATCCAAAGATTATAAAGCGAGCAAACAATCACTAGGCTAAAAGGTACGGACCAGTAAGACTGGTCAGTTATACACTCTATATACCTATATACATATTTACACATCAATAATTGGCTACTACTACACTCGTCCATCCGACCAAAGAACATTTGTATAAAATGTTGAGAAAATGAAATAATTATAATCCAGGTTCTTTCTGACTCCGGAGCTTTTGCTTCGCCCTTGGGCTCCAACGTTTATCGTCCTGGCACCAGGCACCAATGTAGTAGTTGGAGAAAAATCTGTAAAGAAAATTTCGTCGAGCGCCCCATCCGGGGATTGATCTCACAACCCATAAAGCGAGCATACAACCACTAGGCTAAAAGGTCCGGACCAGTAAGACTGTTCAGTTATACACTCTATGCCTATATGCATGTACATATTTACACATCACTAATTGGCCGTACTACTATACTATCTCTCCAAATTGGTTTCAGCTTGGTAAGAGCTGAAGTGGCTTGTGCAATCCTTGAGAGAACATCCTGTTTCATTTATTCTTAGGATTATGTGCTAATATTTACAATTGTTTGTATATGTTGTGTTGATTTTTCCAAATAAAAATCAACCAATCAATCAATCAATCAATTAATCAATCAATCAATCAATCCAAAATAATATTATCAGAAGTCGAACTTACTGTTCCCTCTCAATCAACCCAATATTCCACGGCCGATATCTAGTCTACGCGTGTTTCATTCCCTGTGCCACTAATTTAGACTCCGGTTGCATCACGTTCACGAACATTCTAATAATTAGCCAAAACTTTCACGAACTATTTAAGCCGGAGAGTGGCGGAATTGCCCGCTAACTGTACGGAAAAGGACGAAAACTTGCGCAACCGGTGTCAACATCCGTTTTTCATTAGCTACTGTACATTTCACAACTTTCAGTATAAAAGGCTGTGAAACAGGTCTTAAAATAAATGTTTGCTCTGGTAAGTTTGAATTTTCATTACTGAGATTTTTTTCCATGTCGAAAAACATTTTGGTTTTGTCTTCATTCAATTTTATTGACATTTCTGTGCACGTTCCGGTGCGTTAATTGGTTTCAAGAGAACCGGTGACAGCTAATTGTGTACTTTTCGCTTGATTGACACTCAATCGATTGTACCCAATTACCATAGGTAGACGAAATAGAATTTCTCTAGTGAGGTCATTAAAAGAGAAGGTGAGCAATTCATTCACAAATATTTATGAGTAGATCTATCTGTCACAGAGTGTCAAGTCACAGGTATCTTTAGAAATTTGATGTAGAGCGATTTGTGAACAAGTGAAACTTATCTTAAAATAATTTGGAGAAATTTTCAAGGTTTGTGTTCATTACTTTATTATATCTTGTCATTAACTTAAATAAAAAAAACAAAACTAATAGTGTGACAAAATTATGACTTTAGTTTATACAGCAGGAAACATGTACACGCCAGTTTGGGATAGGAACCCAAGATGCACAATATGAAGATTTTACCTAGAACCAACCTCGGCCCCCAAGTCAACTCGGGCTCAGGTCAGCTCAGCCTGTGTAATGTAATTTTACATTGTACGCTATGTTGTGTGTGGATAAAATCCTTTGGTTTAAATATTATTTTTCCAAGAAACTGAAAAGGAATATGTAGTCACTAGCTTACGTGTTCCTAAAGATGAAGTTTATATTTAGATACTGGATCACCAGATTGCAATTAATCAGGATAGCAAAAAAACAACCAAACTCTTAATTGTATCAAATTATTAAGAATATTTCTAAGCAGTTCATCACGTATATCATGAATGTTGACTGGGAATGTGACAGAGATTATTACATGGGTGTTTCGTTTTCACCTGATTTATCAGCCAGGGACTCCAGCATCCCACTGAGGGCTTGCCGGAGGTCAGATATTGGGCTGATAGATTGGGTGATAACGAAAAACTCATGTTTTGTTTATCATATAGGTTCTACTTACATGTAAGAACAGATCTGCAGAATTCAACATTTTCTAAGTGGCGAGCCCCTGCTACCACTGTGAAAATTATAAAAAGGAAATCTAGCAAGTGAATGTTCAGCAAGGATGTCCAGATAGGATTATGATAAATTGTGTTGTCTAATTAAACAAAGCAGATGTCTTTGATAAATACGTTATTAAAACCATGCAGCAACACTGCACCAGCTGACTGGTCTCTGAGAATTTCAAGAAAAGACAAAATGAAAAAAAGAATAAAACACCCAGAGTGCAATTAAGTTGCTCTACGGGTGAATCACAGTATTATGGCCACATGGGTTGCACTTAGAGGTGAAAAATGAACTTTTCAGAATTATTATGAAAACATGTATTTTCTAATGTTTAGTACCTCTAGTTTATATAACTACCAGGGTTTGTTCATGGGAAGTCTATCAATATATATTTTTCAGCTTTTTGTGCCACTGGGTAAAAATGGTTACGGACACTACAAGTGATGTATAACAAACCAGAAAAATTGCAGTGAGCCTATAACAATGAACAAAAAATAGTTTAAACATGACAAGAAGATTGAAGTTATTGAACAAGTGACCTTTTTGTTGAAACCATAAATCTTAGAATATGAACTAAAAGAAGATACATTATCATACTCATTAAGACACAAATTTGATCACTTAATATTTGCTGTTCTTTTATAAATTTCAAATTAGAAATAAATCAAGATCTATTTCAGCAACATTCGAGAGTCCTTCTCACCAACAGAAGAGAAATATTTGTCCATATAGTTTTGAGGATATTTTTTTTTACAAAATATCATTGTTAACAGGCTGGTTACGGACTCTACAATACTATACTAAATATATAATTTTGTGAAATACCACCAATATATGCATTTTATTAGCATGAGTCATATGTAATTCTTGAATTTATCACTGAGATCATTCCAGAGCAAAAAAAAAAGGCATAAAATGTTTTGTTTTAAGTTCGACAGGTATTCTTAATTCATGAGTTGTCAAATATACAAATTTTGATTAAAGCATAAAAACATCAAGCCATTAATAGCTTAATGTAGATGGTTTTAGAATAGGATTTGTTGAGTTTTTACAACATCTTGAGGGTTTTCTATAACTGATGCAGAGAGAAGGACAAATCAATTTTGTCTTCATTCCTTAAAAAGGACAGGTTACGGACCCTACAATCACTACACTTGTTAAAACAAGTAGCCCAAAGGGCAACAATTGCTCACCTGAGAGACATTGTAAACCTATAGGGATATTTAAGATGCTCAAGGGCAGCTAACTCTACAGTCAGTGGTCCAATCAGGCTGAAAATTAAACTCATCCAAAACATTATGTATGCCCTCATTTAATATATGTAAGTTTAAAAAGTATCCGATCAAGAGCACAATAGACAGAGCTGTCAAGGGCAGCTAACTTCGTAGTGGTTGGCCTGATCTGGCCAAAATTTGAACTTGTTTAAGATATTATGCATTTCCTCATTACCTGCAAGTTTGAAAAGGATCGGATCAGTAGAAACCAAGAAAAAGTGGCGACATTGATTTTTTGGATGCTCAGGGCAGGTTCTCCATAGTCAGTGGTGGGATCTAGCCGAAATGCTAACTAATCCAAGCTTTTATGCATATCCTCATGACCTGCAAGTATGAAGAGGATCCGACGAAAAATGAAAATGTGATGACGTTGTTTTCTCCATTATAAGACTATAGGATTTTTTTCAAACGCTCAAGGGCAGCTAACTCCGTGGTCTGTGCTTGAATCCGGCCAAATTTCGAACTCATCCAAGCTCTTATGTATGTCATCATTACCTGCAAGTATGATAAGGATCTAATCAAAAACCTTGATTGCAGCACCCTAAAAGTCAAACTTTCTCGAGATATTGTCATCCCCTACATTTGTGTGAATTTATTTTAAAATCCGTTGAGAAATGTAGGTACTAGAGCCATGACAAAGTTTTTCTAAAAATAGCAACAGTGACCTTGACCTTGGGCGCAGCATCCTGAAAGTCAAACTTGCTTGAGATATTGTCATACCCTACATTTGTGTCAAGTGATTTCAAAATGCATGGAAAAATGAAGGTGCTAGGGCGATGACAAAGTTTTTCTAAAAATAGCCACAGTGACCTTGACCTTTGGCACAGCACCCTGAAAGTCGAACTTGCTCGAGATATTGTCATGCCCTACATTTGTGTGAATTTATTTTAAAATCCATTGAGAAATGTAGGTGCTAGAGCGCAGACAAAGTTTTTCTAAAAATAGCCACAGTGACATTGACCTAGGGCGCAGCACCCTGGAAGTCAAACCTGTTTCAGATATTGTCATGCCCTACATTTGTGTGAAGTTGATTTAAAATCCGTTGAGAAATGTAGGCGCTAGAGCGATGACCAAGTTTTTACTAAAAATAGCCACAGTGACCTTGACCTTGGGTGCAGCACCCTAAAAGTCAATCTTGCTCGATATATTGTCATGCCCTACATTTGTGTGAATTTATTTTAAAATCTGCTGAGAAATGTAGGTGCTAGAGTGCTGACAAAGTTTTTCTAAAAATAGCCACAGTGACCTTGACCTTGGGCATAGCATCCTGAAAGTCGAACTTGCTCGAGATATTGTCATGCCCTACATTTGTGTGAAGTTATTTTTAAATCTGTTGAGAAATGTAGGTGCTAGAGCGCTGACAAAGTTTTTCTAAAAATAGCCACAGTGACCTTGACCTTGGGCGCAGCATCCCGAAAGTCAAACTTGCTCGAGATATTGTCATGCCCTACATTTGTGTGATGTTATTTTAAAATCTGCTGAGAAATGTAGGTGCTAGAGCGCCTACAAAGTTTTTCTAAAAATAGCCACAGTGACCTTGACCTTGGGCGCAGCATCCTGAAAGTCGAACTTGCTCAAGATATTGTCGTGCCCTACATTTGTGTGAAGTTATTTTTAAATCTGCAGAGAAATGTAGGTGCTAGAGCGCTGACAAAGTTTTTCTAAAAATAGCCACAGTGACCTTGACCTTGGGCGCAGCATCCTGAAAGTCGAACTTGCTCGAGATATCGTCATGCCCTACATTTGTGTGAAGTTATTTTAAAATCCATTGTGAAATGTAGGTGCTAGAGCGATGACAAAGTTTTTTCTAAAAATATGTGATGATGTTGTTTTCTCCATTATAACACTATGTTTTTTTTCAAACGCTCAAGGGCAGCTAACTCCGTAGTCTGTGCTCGAATCTGGCCAAATTTCGAACTCATCCTAGCTCTTATGTATGTCATCATTACCTGCAAGTATGATAAGGATCTAAGCAAAAACAGTTGAGAAAACGTGATGACGCCATTTTCCCCATTATAACCCTATGGGATTTTTTTCAAACGCTCAAGGGCAGCTAACTCTGTAGTCTGTGCTCGAATCCGGCCAAATTTCGAACTCATCCAAGCTCTTGTGTATGTCACCATTACCTGCAAGTATGATAAGGATCTAATCAAAAACAGTCGAGAAAACGTGATGGCGCCGTTTTCCCCATTATAACCCTATGGGGGCTATCTGTTGCCATGGAAACCAGAGTGCTGAGCTGATCTGCACCAAAACCTAATGCAGCCTTTCCCCCACCCCAATGATGCTTCAGATAAAATTTTATTGCAATCGGCCCAATGGTTTCTGAGATATTTATGTTTGAAAGTGTTGACGCACGCACGCACCCACCCACGCACCCACCCACGCACGGACGGACGACGGCTCGACTCCCATCCTATAAGCTCACCTCTGAGCCTTCGGCTCAGGTGAGCTAATAATAGAACAATGCAAATTCTGAAACTCAGTTTTCGTTCAGAAGCTCTTAGTTACAGGAGATTCAAACAGTTATTCTCTGGAAGCACCATTTTTACCCCTAAAACCGACTTAAAAGTTGAAATGTTGCATAAAAATAGCTTTCATCATTTTCTCTTGATCTGAATATCGTGAACAAGTGATAAAGTCAGTGCATCATTTGTCTGTATGGCCCCTTTTAGGATTAAACTTCCCTGCTTAATAACAAAATGCCATTATCTGTCATTGCCATAACCATGGCTCATAGCACAGTGTCTGCATGCTCAAAGGCAATTCTAGTTTAGTTATGGCCCGCCTCAAGCCCCATTGTTTATTTCAATTTCACAGAATGAGCGTTATAAATGTTAGTTTAATTGATGTCAAATATCGTTTAAAACACAATGGTGATGCAAGGCAATCTAATGTATCCATCAACAACATCACTACTGAGATTCACCCTACAAAGAATTTATGATCTACATGTATCTAGTAAGAAGACTCCAGGAGTCTTATCAGAAAGTATGACTTATGGATAATTTGCATATGTTGACTTTTATAGATGACTGATTTGTCTTCAACATAAAGAGTATATATTCTAGTATGGAAGCAATCAAAACTACAGCATACCTGACAACAGCAACTTGGACTCAAACAAAATAATATGCAAAGTCATAAAACATTGATTTGTAGTGTCCGTAACCACTCTGAGGCTATGTAACTGTTTACTATTTTTTCAGGCATGACTTAAGGCATGCAGTGGGAATACCATTAGGTAGTTTAAAAATTTACACTGAAAGGTAATGCTGCCATTAATGTCCATATTCACTCTCAGAAATCTGAAAAAAAAAAAAAACAGTCACTGCTTATAAAACACCTCTTTAATATCAATACATATTACAATATAGTGCATAAGAACACATAAAGCAGTCTGGCCCATGTTCCTACTTCTGTATGTATTCTCTGCTCTTGAAGGAACTTTTTCAGATTTTAATTTGATGCTGAGAGTATTACTTTGTGGTGTAATACAACTGAATCTACCAGAAAATATTTGTTTTTTTGGAAGTGAAGCTTGCTAATTCTTAAAAGCAAGGAATATGTTTATATAATCATTAAGGTTACGGACACTACATAAAATTGGTTCTCAATTCAGTTTCCAAAACCTTAACCTTCCTTCAGAACTACAACTCCAACTAGAACTACCGAAATTCTCACCATATCCTTCGGTAGAAACGGACTTGCTTGATATGTATTTTTCAAAACTCCTTCTGTGAGTTCTTTAACATGAGGAAAATGAAACAGATTTACTAATTATTTACCGACATTTACTCAGTTAATGTGTAGTACAGGTTATGTAGCATCACATGATTTAATCATTTTGATACAGTTCAATACCAGTCAGAGTCACTGACATGAGTGTTTTATAGTTAAAAGCCAAAACAACTGCAATATTTCACCTTAAATGAAGGTACTCATTTTCAGGTTACGGACCCTACATGTTTTTCGTAGTGTCCGTAGCCACTTATCTTATGATAGAGAAGATATTATAAAAAATGTAATTATAACTGTTGTTGTTCTTAACTTTTTGAACGCAACTACAGATGAGAAAGTTCATTTCACTGCAAAAAACACTTTTAAAAGCGAAAATAAATTGCCTGGTTACGGACACTACCAGGTTTTTCAGTAGGCATTTTTTTGACTTCACTGTGCTGTCATTTCTAAGTTCGATCAGAATTGTCAGAAATCCTTATTTCTACAAACTGGGCAATCTCATGGCCACTTCCTAGAAGGAAATCATGTAGAATTGATTAAGACCTTTTATGCTTTTTATGAGTATAACAAGAGCCTGTGTTGTGAAAACCTAAATTGTATAACGAAGTACTACTTCCATGAATTCGGCGATATTTTGAGCAATATTTGACAGAAAATCAAAAGGTACATACCAAAAATGTTTTAAAAGAATTTTCTACGTGATTTAATGCCAACATCTATTGGTTTCTTACTGCATTGTACAGAAATATTTCATCAAAAAATAGTATTTTTTAAAGTGCAACTTATAACGGTGAAAAAAGGCCACTTTTATGGTGCTTCAAGAGCTGGTAAAAATTTAATAGTGGTGTCTGCAATTTCTTGCTTTGGCTACAGGTAGTACAAGCACAGATGCACATAGCAGATACAAAGTTTTAAATTTGCAGCCATTTCTGGGTCTTGTATGCTGATATAACATGCTGCAGTTGGAAAAAGCCACAATACTGTGATTCACCCGCTAGTCTGTGAAACCGTGCAGTCTAGATAGGGCCTTCAGTTTGTGCCTGTAGATAGCTTAGGATTCATATATAATGTGTGGGAGCAGCAAAGGCTCTGATGAGACGCTGATGTCTCATGATGAGACTGCATGTAGCATAATGACCCTAAAATTTTGGACACCCAAAAGTCGTACCATATTTGTTCAAAAATTCTTAGAAAGTGGATTTTACACACATTAATGCATCAAAATGATGCTTAGTGAATGGCAAACTTTGTAGACCCTGATCAGACTGCTTCTTCAGGAGCAGTTTGATCTGGATCTACATTGTTTGCTCAGACCTGTCTGTCCAAATATTTAGGATCATTACGGTATTTTCAGGCTGGTCTAGCTGAGCCTTTTACCCTTTACTGGTCACATATAGTTCAGTTCAATTCTCTTATCGACGTTACCCAAGTGGCTCAACGGTACGTAACCATAGTTGCACACACTTGGCGCTGTCTGTCCGTCCAATGGTCACATATACATGAAATACCATGTTTTTATATGTGTCATGGTCTACCTGCAGATTTACCGACTAGCAAACAATCTGATTATAATTATATTTTCTTTTAGAATCTGCTGTATACAATCTGATTATAATTATATTTTCTTTTAGAATCTGCTGTATACAGACAATAGTTATAAGGTATCATTAATTTCTGAACATGCTATTATGACTGATTTCCTGATGAGAAATTCACAAAATTTTTAAAATAAATTGCTTAACTGTAATGAGTGTAATTTTCTCCTATATGTAGGTCTTGAGAACTAGAAAAACCTAAAGAAAATGTCTGCAAGAAGAATCAACAGAATGAGAAACCAGGGCTCGGCCCCAGTGCCAGGTCCGGGAGGTTACTCACGTCAGGATGCAGTCACAAGGAAAAGGGATGAAAGAATGGTGAGAGAGGCATTTAGAAAAGAAAAGAAAATAGCCTCATATTTACAAGAAGATGAAAATTATCCAAGCTTTAAGAACCAACTTGCCAAAATTGGACTGGAATTGCGAGATATTCCAGGGGATGGGTAAGTCTGTTAACTTAATAATATACACAGACCACCAGATAAGAGGGAGTATCTGGTGATAATTCAGGGATAATTTTTCTTATTTCTCATTGAAATCATATGTTATTACCCCTCATCTGAACTGTCTCATCAAGAGGGTTCCGATTAGGGGTGACAACATACGTTTTTTGCGGAATTAACAAAAATTATCCCTAATTATCACCAGTTGCTCCCTCTTATTTAGACCTCTGTATACAACTCTCTTCTATTGCACATAATGTGTTTTTTTTTGTTTTTTTTTGGTGAGAAAGCCAAGTCTAGTAAACTTATTTTGAGTTGGTACTATGAATTCAAAAAATATTTTGAGTCGGTACTATGAATATGAAAAACACAAACACTTGTTTAAAGGGAAACACTCACTAAAATATGAATTGGGCTGCAATTGAAGAGAGAGTTTAACAAAACATTAAGTTTGGAAATTCATAATTTCATGCATCTTTTGCACTTCAAAGGCTCCTCACATTTTTTCAGTAAAAATAGATTTGATTTTATGTGTGCTAGAAAACTGAATGACTCCTTCACTCCACGACTTTGTTAAACTAACTATGCTTTGAACAACTGGGCCATGGTGTCTGAATATTATGGTTTGTCTCACTACAGTAGAACTTCAATGGCTCAAACAGGCTTGGGACCATAAAAATAAGTGCCAGCCAAAGGTAGTTCCAGCCATCTAGGGCTAGTTTCTATATAAATGGACCTCTTTGGACATAAGAACGAGTTCTAGTCAGGCAGGATATACGAGCCATCAGGATTCGAGCCATTGAAATTCTACTGTTTTTATGAGTTGTTATGGTTAATAAGGATGACTCTTGCCTGTGAATTGAGTTTCATTCGCTTTACTTTGAGAAACTGGCAATTGATTATTGTATAGGAGGTCGACGTTTCTTGATCTCTGATCAGTCTTGCGGAACCAACAGTTTCTTTGTTTCACCGGGTGTTCAAGCTGACTTGGCTGATTAATTATTTATTAACAGTAAAAACTGTGGAAAAGATCACATACAAAGTGCTGAATGGATAATTCATTGCTACATGTAATTAGCCAATAAAGCTAAAGAGACACTTCTGTACTATTAACATGATTAGATAGTGGTGTTGATATCAAATTTATTTTTGCCTCCCCTCTCAGTCACAATGGAGGTCTACCCTTAAAAGAAAGACTTTGCTTCTAGAGGAGCAAATTTTTTTCCTATAAAAGTTGACCCAGGGGCTGACAAATCAAAATTTGACAACTTGTCAGGTACACAGATTCTACTACAAAATGCTGAAATCCATAGGTTTTCCCTATATATCCTATACATTTTTCTGGACAAGGAAGAAAATAGTTTACTTGCCCAGCAAAAATTTTAACTTGTCCCGGACCGGGCCAATGGATTTGTCACCTGGTTGACCCAATTTTAGAAGGTTTCATGGCCCAGAGAAGCAAACAGGAAGTCACAAAAATTGTCTCCCTTTGAAAACCTGGCATTGTACTAATAGACAAAATGGTCTCATTAAAAATTTTCATTAATACAGTGTTGTATCAAAATGCCTGCTTTGCTAAAGAAAACAAAACAAAAAAAAAACAAAAACAAAAACAGAAAGAGAAAATATAAGTACATTAACTATGAACAGGTTTTATTTTCCTGGATCATGTCATATGATATCGCAGCATGTCGAGTAACATCTTGTTGTCTTAAGATATTTACAGCTCATAATATATATTTCGGTACATGTATCATAAGGTATTAGATGAGGGTGTTTGTGCAGCTAGTCAGACAGTCATTGACTGAATGTTTACTAAGCGCAAAATATTTATTTCTATAAGGCTCATTACCCGTAGTTGTTTATTACCTGGCTGGTTTTCAGGTACTGCATTTTACCCTAAGTCTTTGGACAGATATGTCTGAGCAAACAGTGTTGACCCTGATCAGACTGCTCCTAAGGAGCAGTCTGATCTGGGCCTACACTGTTTGTTAGCATTTTCTTAAAAATCACAGTAGTAATGGTTATGTTTTAAAGGGCTTAAAGAGTCAATTTCTCATGCTTTCACATAATACTCTTTCAAATAAGACAGGCTTTCAGCTCATGGAAGAAATTTCTGTCTTTCATTAGCAACATCTTTCTTATATTAGTAACTGGACATTTTCAATTTTTTACCAACATTTACATTCTAAATGACAAAAATGGACATGCAAGCAACTAGGATGACTTTTAATAACAGATTTAGACTTTAAGACTTGCTAAAAGCTGTAAATTATGGCAACAGCTGATGCTTGAAACTTGAATGAATAAGCTGCATTTTGTTTTTTGTCTTGTGTAAGTAAAAGATGCATGTAGCCAAAGGGTGGTCTTCTGGTACTTTCAATATGTTTTCTTCAGATCGCTTGAAAGGTACATTTCTTGTCTTTAAGTTTAATTTGATCTGAGGTTATATTAGTTCAGAAAGAGTGGAAGAAAAATAAAATAATCTGTGTTAAGTCAGCTAGTCCCTGTTGGACAGGAAAATCTCATCCCTGGGGATGGAATTTCAGCAAGGGATTCAGCAAGCCTTGTCTCTGGTTGAAATTCTGACCCCTTGGGTGAGATTTCCCTAGCTTACATGAACACTAATGATGGAATTTTATTTACTTAACTGATAAGGGCAAGAAAAACAGACAACAAATTTTATGTCTGCAAAATTTAGAATATATTTCGTCCAAGCCATATCATATTGCAAATTCAAAGACTAGAGGGTAAACAGTGTAGAACGAGATGAGCCCACTCATTATGAGCCACCTTATCTGAGTCTACCAGGTATGCTGTTCGCAAATTCATTCTTTTCATTTTTGGCACTTTAGATAAGTGGTAATTTGTTGAGGTGTCTTAATATTAACAGCAAATACAATAAATTTGTTTCAACATAATTTGAGAACAACCCACTCATACTAAAATTCAGTGAAATTTCTGCTAAGTAACGAAACACCTGCTTGATTTGAGATAAAACTAAAAAATATTTGTGAACGAAAGTGTTGGCCATGTAGGTATTAATGATACTGGCAAGGGCTGCAGCTAAGCCAAATTTTGGGCATCAAATTCTTAAATTGTTTTCTTAATTCTGCATAAAATCTTAACCCTTAAAGCCCTAGATAAGCAGATAAAATTTATGTCTGAAAAATACAGTCAGCCCTCTTTATAACGACACGCATCACAACAGCAAAATTCTTTATAACATCATTTTGATTTGCACGAAATGGCTTTATTGTTCAAAATTTGTATTCTATATAACAGCAAATTCAGTTTAACATAAAAAAATTTGGAAACAAATGGCAAATGTGGTAAAGTGGGTCCACTGTATCAAGAAGACTTTCATCCAGACTGTATCATATTGTGAATTCAACGACTAGCGGGCAAACAGTGTAGATCCAGATGAGGTGGCTCGTCTGGATCTACGCTGTTTGCCATTCACAATTTTCAGTCTCCGGGCTTAAAGTGATTATTATGTTTGTGAGAGCTGATTCTACTGATTAATAGTTGGGATGGAATTGTTGCAAAGTCATCTGTGGTGCCCCCGTGACCTAGACTAGACTAGATTCTTCTGAGATTATCCCACAACAGAAATGAGAAAACTTGTTCTTTTTCCCAAGATCCTTGCTTCTCAGACAAAGAGAAAGGAAAAAGAAACTGAACCAAAATTGGACATGATGATATTTGTTACCTGTGGGTATAGGTAAATGGTGTCATGGCAGGGTGACAGTAACTTATCTGATCGGTCAAAATAAAATTCAATTAAACACTTACTGAACCTTTTCTTTAGATGTAATTACCAAACGACGAGCATTTAAATCTTCCACAGGTAAAGAAATTAAAGATATCTCACCAGATGGTCAGCTGGAGTCATAAAGTAATCCAAATGGCCAGATGGATGGATGACTTGCAATTTTATGGACTTTTAAACAGTATTTCAGTCATATCAGGAAAATCTTACAAAGAGGGGATGGTTGATTCACATTTTATTATACCATTTTTACCATTTCTTCTAATAAAATGCCAAAGGGTGTTGCAGTTCACATATAGCAACTCTGAGCAATAAATAAGAAAATTTTGGTTGTCTGAAGTCAATCTTCAAGCAACTTGGCTACTTTTTCTGAGAAAGGTGTGTGTGTGTGTGTGTGGGGGGGGGGGGGGGGGGGGTCAAGGAGTGATTATTAGAGAGGGAGAATTTATAGAAATTTCACAAATAGTCCCTCTGTAGAAGAGTTAACAGCCTTTAGTTTTAATATATATGAAATCAGCCTTAAAATATGTCTTTAAGATCATCTTAGTCCCTGTACTATTATACATTGTGTCATATTAATGGCATATTCATATAATCTTGCCAATAACTAACAAATTTTTTGAAGGTCTAAACTATAACCAGTCTTGATGGAATTCAGCCATTGTTTCACAGAAAAAGTGAAGGGAATTTATTTAAGGGAATGGGCATTTATAAGAAGCAAGACAGTATATGAATTTAATGTTAACACCCTTTTAGGTTACAAACTTTATGAAATCAGCAGTGAAATCTAATCTGTCAACCGAATATCATCAACATCATAATCCTTATTAATATACTACCTACGTGTTTGTCAATGGACTCTGAGTCAGATAGACTTAAAAGGGATTATGGTAATACTCCTAAATATTAAGACATAAGTCTGTTCATGTGTAAACAGTGTAGACCCAGATCAGACTGCTCCTATGGAGCAGTTTGATCTGGGTCTTCACTGTTTGCCCGTCTGCCCACGATTTTTCTATACATTGCCAGAATTTTCTAAAAATCATAATGTTCAAACTAAAATTGGGAATATTACAGTGTTCAGTACATGTGTCTCGATATTTTATGGTATTGCATTATATCAATGTTGCTTACTGGGCGTCTTGAAAACATTAAATGTTTGGGTGGAATATTTGAATTTATTATAAAATAATACCCCTATTTGTAGAAGAAATCCTTTTTTGTTGATAAATGAAGCGTAACATAAAAAAGACAAATTGGGAAATAGTTTTAAATTTCAAATTTGATGGATCACCATCAGAAACACAGAGGTGGTAACGCATGCACAGGTGCTATAGACTTATATGCACTCTATTTGCTGTCAAAATACAGTGGTCCAAACTGCATTGTTTATTTTTGCCACTTTTACATCAACAATATTATATAGGCCCTAACATCTATTTTATATGACCAAATGATGCTGCCATATAATGAGCACAGGGCAAGGCTTGAAGCTAGTGTTGGCTGTTATTAGTGCACATCCCTCAGTAAGCGCACATCATAGAGAAAATAGAGTTGAATGTACTGATAACTGCAATTACTTTTGCCATCAGTAAAATTAATAAATGGTACAGGACACTGTGATGCTCTAGATAATGGGACAAGTTTAGATATTTCTGTTTGAAAATATTTGAAACATAACACTAAAACCATTCTAATGAGTGCACATTACATGCTTTCATTGAGAAATAATAATTTTCACAAGATTTAACCTTAAAATCACACCTTATATGGAGCTTAGCTTTGGGGCAGTCTGCGTTGAGGATGATCATTTTTTCAAGTTCAGCAAGAAAAATATTTCAAGAACAGTGTTGACTAGAACAAAGCACCAAACCAGGGCATGCTTCCTAAGTTTCTTTTTTCAGCAACAGGAGTTTTACCATACAAATCTTACAGACATGTACTTTCAGGCACAAGAAAAGCAGCGTCATAAGTTATAGTACAGGGAAATTACCAGAACTAGATAATACATGCACTTGATGGAATACAGCAATGAGCACCAAAGGGGTGTGGGTACTATGACATGTTTTTCAGAATTAATATGAAAAGAAACACATTTTGGCTTTTGTGCAAGTCGTCATGTACAGGTATAGTATACTTCAGTGCCTAAGCACAAAGTGCATGATAATGAGAATGCACTCTTAACCCTTTAAAGCGCCAAAAAGCAGATGACAAAATTTACTGCAAAATTTCAAAAAATGTTTTGTCTCATTTGAGGTTTTAACAGTTACGACATGAATCATATTGAGAGTTCAAAGACTAGAAGGCAAACAGTGTAGATCTAGATGAGGTGGCTCATGCGCCGCCTCATCAGGATCTATGCTGTTTGTAAATTCATCTATTTTCGTCTGTGGCCCTTAAAGTGTTTACTTAAGTGTTTCATCAGTTTCAATTTTTATCTTCCAGAAACTGCTTATTCCGAGCGTTAGGAGACCAGTTTGAAGGTCATATAAGAAATCACTTCCGACACAGACAAGACGTCGTAAAATACATGGTAGATCGAAAGACGGACTTTGAGCCTTTCATTGTGGATGATACAACATTTGAAAAACATGGTATGTGTAAAACTGGTTTAATTAAGCGGTGCTCTAGAGAAGAAAGGGTAACAGGGATAATGTGGGTATAAGTGTCTGTATATTTAGCGTGCCTTTGTGATGCAAAGGAGTGCTTATGCTGTAACCCCGGCATTGTAGTCTGGTTATGCATTAGCGTCAGCATTTGCGTAAGCATCCTCATTGGCGTCCGTGATCAATGTTAAGAACTGCATTTAACCCGATGTTTAACTCTGTATCTCAAAAACTATTGCAGCTACTAGTACATACATGTACATGTATATATATCAATATGACTGCAGCAGCAGCATCAAACAATTGCATGTCCTTGACCTATAAGTGGTTGACTGACTTCGGTGTTTGGCACTACCCTTCAGGAAAACTTTCTGCTTCTGATGATACTTTTGAGACAAGAGAGTTTATACTTAGTCAGATAGCATATCCCTATAAGTGCAGCAGCCACAAAGCATCCATGAAGACTCCTGTTTCCTTAACCTTTATTCGTGGTCCGGTGATTTGCCTTATATTTTCAGTACTGTTAAATCTCCAGCAGGAATCAAATCTGGACCACTAGCTTAGCAGGCCAGTGCTTAACCCACTAAGTGACACCGACTGGGGTTCCCTCCAGTTATGGGCCATATAATTGTATTTTAAGTTAGATGGAAACTTGTAGGGGGAGGAGCATCACTATATGCCACAGTGTCGCAAAATTCCCTTGACTCAAGGATCTGATAAATTTGTTGTGGCTCTTGTTTACTAGCATCTCATAGCTTAAAATAACAGAAAACTCTTATACAGCTTGCAGAATCTTGCTGCTTCAAATAGTTTATGTCACAGCAGGGTGCAATGTCAGTAACGTTTATGCCTGGTTATTAGTCATCTGTATAAATGAAGAAATTCATGCTGAAAAGTTCACCAGACTTGCAATTTGTTATCTGTATACAAAAACGCATGAACTGAAAAAAGAAAGAAAGAAAAAGAAGACATGGATTTGGCTTAAAACTATAATTTACAGTGATGTCCTGCTGTTGCGGGCTGGGGTGACCGCTAATTTACCTTTCAAGTGTTTTTTAGGGTTCAAAAGATCAGACATATTTACAGACTCGTGTTTTTAAATAAGGTGTGCTGGTAAAAGGCAACTAATGCTAGTTAGAGACTGCAAAGCTAACAGACTAGTCAGTGTAGTGAAAGTCTATTCTTGGAATGCTTGGCTTGACCCACACTATGTCAAGAACAGAAATATATAGTTGATTTTGCATAAAGCAATAATAGATGTAGATGAGGCGCCTCCTATTGAGCCAGCTCATCTGGATCTAATTGCTTGCCCTCTGTCTTTGAATTTGAATTATGATATAACTTGGACAAAACATTTTGTGATTTTGCAGACCTAATTTTGTTATCTGCTTTTTGGTGCTTTAAGCATTAAATTCGTAAAGCTGAAAGCAGCAAAAATTGGTAGACCTGACCAGAAAGCAAGAATGAGTGTACATGTACATGTCTGTTTTGTTGTCTCTTTCTCAAGTTAGCCTGTTTCTTTTCTTTTGTGTGGACTTAATACAGGCATTTGCCCTAGACACTTAGATAGAATACTCTGTCTGATTGGAGTCTTCACTGTCCAGATGGAGCTAGCTTAGACCCTTAGCTACCCTTTAAGCACACAGTGAAGACTCTGATCAGACTGGGCAGATGCCCAGGCTGGTCTGAGTCTTTACTGGGTGCACATTTCACTTTGTTGGTTTTGTCATGTCTCAGCTAGATTTTATAAAAAAAAATATTTGAGATACTCAGACATAGAGAACAGCTCTGTCTAAGCAAAATAAAATTAACAGTAAATGTATACCCGAATAGCTTAAAATTATTCCGATTTTAAATGTTTGTACGAAGTATTAATGACCAGGTTATGCGTGTTTTCACCAAGTCTTGTTGACAGAAGGGAACAAAAGAAAACAACAGGTTCTTTAATTGAATAAGTAACAGAAAATTAAATACAGCTTGGCCTGCAATTATTCTCTGTTTTGAATTTCATTTTCACATGGTTTATATCAGTAAGCTTGTGGTTTACAAATAATCTTGTCTTAAGCCTGACTCAGAACTTGGTGAATAAACAAACAAGAATAAGCGGGCATATTGAGGGCACTGTTATGGCAGAGGATGGAATCACCTCGAACTTAAAATAGTGTATAGATGCATGGCCATGTTATCCTGCCATTTTTGTCTGAAAAAGGCAAAATGTTTGAATTCCTATTTGCTATTCTGGACTTCAAAACTCTTCCAGAAAGGGTTCTACCCTTACAGGAAAGAATTTGCTTCTAGAGGAAAGCATACTAATCCTGCACCTGCCAAAACCCCATAAACACTTTGAGGGCCAGAGACAAAAATAGCAGAATTTGCAAACAGGGTAGATCCTGATGAGGCAGCTCATGATGAGCCGCCTCATCTAGATCCACACTGTTTACCATCTAGTCTATGAATTCTCAATATGATCATCTTGGACAAGGCATTTATTTTTAGCTCACCTGAGCCTTTAGGCTCAGGGTGAGCTATTGTGATCACCAAGTGTCCGTCGTCCGTCGTGCGTCGTGCGTCGTGCGTCGTCCGTCGTCAACAATTTGCTTTAAATGACATCTTCTCTGAAACTGCTGGGCCTAGGGCTTTGATATTTGGTATGAAGCATTGTCTAGTGGACCTCTACCAAGTTTGTTCAAATGGTGGCCCCAGGGTCCAAAATGGCCCTGGGGCAGGGGGTCTTGGGTTCGAAACTAAAAAATACTTAAAAATCTTCTTCTCCAGAACCGCTTGGCTCAGCTGCTTGAAATTTGGTATGTAACATTGCCTAGTGGTTCTCTACCAAGTTTGTTCAAATGGTGGCCCCAGGGTCCAAAATGGCCCTGGGGCAGGGGGTCTTGGGTTTGAAACTAAAAGATACTTAAAAATCTTCTTCTCCAGAACTGCTTGGCTCAGAGGCTTGAAATTTGGAATGAAGCATTGTCTAGTGGTCCTCTACCAAGTTTGTTTAAATGGTGGCCCCAGGGTCCAAAATGGTCCTGGGGCAGGGGGTCTTGGGTTCGAAACTAAAAAAAATACTTAAAAATCTTCTTCTCCAGAACTGCTTGGCTCAGATGCTTGAAACTTGGTATGTAACATTGCCTAGTGGTCCTCTACCAAATTTGTTCAAATGGTGGCCCCAGGGTCAAAAATGGCACTGCGGCAGGGGGTCTTGGGTTTGAAACTTAAAAATACTTAAAAATCTTCTTCTCCAGAACTGCTTGGCTCAGATGCTTGAAATTTGGTATGGAACATTGCCTAGTGGTCCTTTACCAAGTTTGTTTAAATGGTGGCCCCAGGGTCCAAATTGGCCCTGGGGCAGGGGGTCTTGGGTTTCGGAACTAAAAAATACTTAAAAATCATCTACTTCAGAACCGCAAGGCTCAGCTGCTTGAAATTTGGTATGTAGCATTGTCTAGTGGTCCTCTACCAAATTTGTTCAAATGGTGGCCCCAGGATCCAAAATGGCCCTGGGGCAGGGGTTCTTTGGTTCGAAACTAAAAAATACTTAAAAATCTTCTTCACCAGAACTGCTTGCCTCAGATGCTTGAAATTAGGTATGTTACATTGCCTAGTGGCCCTCTACCAAGTTTGTTCAAATGGTGGCCCCAGGGTCCAAAATGGCCCCGGGGCAGGGAGTCCCAGGTTTGAACCATAGAAATACATAAAAATTTTTTAAAAAATCACCTACTTCAGAACCGCAAGGCTCAGATGCTTGACATTTGGTATGTAGCTTTGCCTAGTTGTTTTTTTACCAAGTTTGTTCAAATGATGACCCCAGGGTCTACAATGGCCCCACCCTAGGGGGTCCTGGGTTTGAACCATAGAAAAATATTCAAAAATCTTCTTCTTCAGAACCACTTGGCTCAGATGCTTGAAATTTAGTATGTAGCATTGCCTAGTGGTCCTTTACCAAAATTATTCAAATGATGGCCACAGGGTCCAAAATGGCCCTGCCCCAGGGGGTCCAGGGTTTGAACTGTAGCAATACATAGAAAATATTCAAAAATCTTCTTCAAAACCATTTGAAAGTGGTTGCAAACTATCAGGTTTGTTAAATGATGACCCTTGTTTGACCTTTAACCTTTTTGGTCAGGTGAGCGATTCAGGGCCTCTTGGCCCTCTTGTTTTAAAAAAATTTTGCAGACGTAAATTTTGTTGTCAGCTTTTTGGCGCTTAAACTCTTGCAATACCACAAACCAGTAGCAACAGTATAACATCCCATTGCCGAATACAGAACATTCATGAGACCTTTACTGTGATTGCAAATTTTGTCTGCTGGTCATCATGATTATTGAAATTCCATAAACTGTCCTCCTAATGACCTCTTCACAAAGTTAAAATACACTGAATCATCAATACCTTATGTAATATTGACAAAGTGGGCAGATGTAATTCATAGGGAAACAGACATAGGGCCAAACTAATGATATATTAAAACTCCATAATAAAAATTCAAATATTGAAAATTGATAGTATGACAGGAGCAATGTTTAAAGTCCCCAGTGCTCTGTCAGAGGTATAAATTTATGAATAGTTTATGCTATTGGGGTTGCTGCAAGGTTCTTGCTACAGCTAGTTTCATCATGGTAAATGGTGGTGAGTAATGCCAAAGTGGGACTTCAAATGGAGACCCTGTACTCTAAAT